>OZ007592.1:350366701-351794701 GCA_963931845.1 Maratus michaelseni
TCCCAGAGATGTAAAACGACCAAGAAGACGACCTCAAGTAAGATGGAGTGACGAAATCAGAAAAGTGGCCGGTGTTAATTGGATGACTAAAGCACTAGACAGGCAACAATGGAAAAATCTGGGGGAGACCTACATCCAGCAGTGGATTGAAAACGGTTGATGATGATGATGATGATGATGATATGGAGATATATATATATAAATCAATATATATTTATATATATATATATATAAATCAACATTTAAACGGAGGGTGGTTTTGGGGTCTGGGGGTCATGATCGGTGAAAATATATCAAAATTTTCCGGAACTGCTTTCCTCCGAACGGCTGCAATAGGTAGCTTTATACTTTTTTGTATTGAAAGCTACCTAAAAGAGCCCCACTCTCCCCTATTCTTTTTACAAGATTTTCCCTTGGCAAAATTATTTCGAAAATATGTATTTCATTTTATTTTTCAAGTGTTAAAATCGTAGTAAAGCTTTCGAGCTGTGAATAAGATTTTAACACTTAAAATAAAATTAAATATATATTTTAGAAATATTTTGCCAAACGAAAAGCAAGGAAAAACCTTGTAAACAGCGTACATAAAAAAATTAGAAAATTTAATTTTTTGATAAGAAATTTGAACAAGTTGGAAATTGTACGTTAAACGTGACAAAAGAGGTGCGTTCGTATTATAACTAGTTTTACAGTGTAAAAAATCAATCTTATTATTTCAGTGAAATTAATTATATCGTCTGCTACGAGCGAAATGAGCATGCCTTTTTTCTTATTACGTATGCCACGTTTACAGATGCGATTTTTTTTTTCGACACCAGACAGCGCTGCAAAAATCCCCCTGGAGATCTTGCTTTGCGAATGATTACCTCCGTGGTTTAATATTTTTATGACTCATAATGAACGAATCTCTTGTGTTTATTTTCTTTAATGGATTGAGATATTCGGCTTTGACCTAATTTTAACTGAAGTTATCTCAGAATCTATACATATTTGAATGTAACTCATCTCTCAAACGAACAATTTTTTTTTTCAACGATCTTTCTAAAAATGTAACTTTTATGCAATTTTATTCGAAAAAATAATTTTGAATAAAAATGGCTCCTGGCATATGAAAAGAGAAATGGTCAGCTCGTATTTGCTTTCCTCAGTCATATGATTTGCGTGTTTATTATTATGTAGATTACGTGTGATAGGATTTAATAGAATGATGAAAAATTTTGTTAATATCTTTTTAAGTTTTAATTCGATTTCCATAAAATTTGAAATGACTCGACGAAATTCCACAAGGATTATATATATTAAATTTCAAATCATTCGGTTGGGTATTTTTTAAGCTGTTATATGCGGACAAACACCTTGACGGACTGACCGAGCGACGACTATAGGTGCTACGTATTTATATAATTGCGAACACACCTAAAAATGCGAATGCATTCCAAGCCCATAGGATGAACATTGGAGGGGGGGGGGAAATTCGGATCTGATTGATAAAGGTTGTTAAAATAATAAAAATTAGTCGGATGTGCCAATCCTAAAACTTTCTTCTTTCTCATACATGTTAACACTTCAAAAAGTGTAATTTTTTAAATTACGCATTTTAGAATCCAAAAATGTAGTATAGCATAGAAGTACCACCTGTTATACGATTTAGACGAAAACCTAATCAGCACGAACTTATGTCAAGCTCTATAACAGAATATGAAGTTTGATGAAATTCCATACATTAGTTCTGGAGACATAACTTATCGATAAAATCGTGTAAATCCTGAAAAATACAGCCCTGAAGTGCAATATGTTGGGAGATTTACACCAAAAACGAATCAGTACAAATTTATATCAAGGTCTAACTGAATCTAAAGTTTTTTTTTAAATTCCGTGCCTTAGTTCTTGAGATAGTGTTCACAAAATTTTTGTCACATACAGACAGAGACACACACCCACAGACAGAATCACAGACATAGATTTTTTAAAAACAGCCATCACGTCGTATTCAGGACCTTCTAAAACATATAAATCCGCCGAAAACCGGAAGTCGAAATTTTTCATAAATCCAATACGTATTCTTGTAAAGGTAGAAGAAAGTAATAAAATGATAATACTAACTCTTTTCTCTTTTTTTTCTTTTGTATTTATTTTTATCTCCAAGTCTGTAGTTCCTATTTTAGTGTTATACGCAAGACTAAAAACATATATGCTTACGATACACATAATTATTTTTTATTTTATTTTAACACCGATTTGCTCCAGTCAAACATTTCTTAATACTCTAGAACTCTAGACTCTAGAGTAAGTTTCCTAAGTGTATCGCTGAGTCATTTTAAGGGATTCGAAATAATCATTTGTATTTTGAAGAATCGTTTGTATTTTGAATGAATCGTGGTGATTTCTGGAATCGATATCATTATTACTTTCTTCTACATACAAAAAAGTATTGGATTCGTGAAAATATTCGACTTCCGGTTTTCAACGGATTTATACATTTTAGAAGGCCTTGAACACGATTTGATCTATTTTTAGAAAATTTCTGTCTGTGAGTCTGGCCTGTAGTGTGTGCCTGCCACATATGGCACGCGTGCCACATGTTCACCGTCCCTGATCTATCATATACATTAAATATATTATTTATCATATTTAAAGATCCTTCGTATGTATGATATGATTTCGATAAAATAGTGAATTAAGAAACATTCATTAAACATTTTATTAAAATAATTAGTTTTATTGTTCTTAATGTTTTGTACAGTATGATAAATATTAGTGTAGTTAACAAAGTTCAAAGAATGTTATTCTATATTTAAAGATTGTTTTAAACAAAATGCACATATATCTTAAAATTCTGTAGAATCAGTCATTACAAGAATGAGAGATTTATGACACATTCAAAAAATTAATAATATAAAATTTACATTACAAAAGTTATAATGTTTGCCATTGAGAACAATATTTTGATTCTGTCAAATCAGTAGTATTTAATTATTTGGAGGACATCAGTACAGACAAACATATACAACATATAACAACATATACAAGGTGACAGGTAATATGCGTCCCAATATGAAAATTCAATAATTCATTGACTATAATAAAGATGAAGATGAAAAACGTGACATTTATATCTGGTACTTCTTAAATTTCATACGCTGTAATTTAAAAAACAGTTAAAATTGTCGTGAATAGAGGGCAATGCACTGCGTCAAATTGTAAGAAGACTCAAACTAACATGTAAAATTGCATTAAATATCTGTCAAGATTTATTCTTTTCTCTATTTAGCGATTAAAATCTGAAAAAAGACTTAAATTTTGAAATTTATTTGAGCATTTCTAATGTATCAGACGCTGCAGCGCCATCTACTGTTTTTAAAATTACAGCCCATAAAATTATGGTACCAGATATAAATGTCACTTATTTCATCTTCGTGTTTATTGGGTTGTCCGGAATATTCGTGCCGTTTTGGAAAAAAATAATTCATACCGGAAAATTCTGCCCGTCAACATTAGACATTAACTATCGGAATTAATGTCTAATAATTAAATGATAGAACTTTCCGGTACAAATTAATTCTCTCAAACAGCACGAATTTTCCGGACAACCCTATATTATAGTTAATGAATTATTAAATTTTCAAATTGAGGCGTTTATTTCTTGTCACCCTGTACATATAACTTATATCAATATTATAAAGAAGATTTATGAGAAAGCAACAACTATTCGTTTTCACAGAGGAAATGCAAAGATCGAGCAAAATATTTTAATATTATTTCATTTCAATGAGAAAATTAAAAATTGATGCTTATAACTTTGCACAAAAGAAACAACAAATCAACGAACAGATTTTTTAAACACGCATTTTTCTGGTAATCCAAGAATAAGCTGTTTTGGCGTGTTCGCTTGTATAGTTAGTCGTTAGCTTACGTCAGAATTTACTTATCAAATTTCGCCCTCCCATATCACATTGTATTAATAGTTATAGTCAGTGAAAGACTAAACTGTATTCATATTTAAACACCGAAATTAGTCATTGCAGTCAGGGCCAGACACCAGGCACATGTCTCATGCAGAAAGTGCGTCTTTTTTAAATAGTAATAGTCGCCTTATTTAAACACATAATTTATGTCATAAATAAAGCGAAAATTGCTATTCAAGAATAATGGTGAATGTGTGTGTGCCGGTTCCCAAACATGCTTAGTCTTGGACGCTCTAGAAAGTTTCGCAACATGTTTCAGAAAGAATATTGAAATCGTAAAAAAAATCTTAAGAAACTTTATGACTTGCTACTGTTTGTGCTACATTAACATTACATATGTCTCGTACTGTGGTGTTTTGTCTGTGACAGCGCCATCTGTGTATAAAATTTGAAACATTTTTTATTTAAAACGAACTCTCCACTATGGCAAACAATTTAGACAAACCTGAATTTTCTGTGCCAGTTGGTTGTTTATAGATATATATGTGTCGTGTCTTGCACATTGCGCGTCATTACGCACATTGCGAGTCTTATTCTCAATATATTTTGTACAAGATATACAATGTGAGTTTTAACTAATCTACGACTTTGAACTGAAATAACTTTTGCGTGGTAGCAGATAGTAGGGCCAAAACTATCCGGCAAAGTCAGAGGGGGCTTGGAAATGTTTTTGGCGGAGATAATTCACATTTCATCTTTAATTTCCCTCTACTTTTAATGATAAATAAACATAGACAGAAATAAGTATAAAGGAAATAAATATTAATATGATAAATAAATATAGAAGCCAAGTCTCCCCTGTCATAAAACTTTTGGTTACAAAGTTTTAAAAAATTTAAATATAATACAGATAATAATAATATTAAAATATTATGAAGTCGAGAGGGGGCTCAAGAAGTTGTTAGTGAGGGAGGGGGGGCTCAGCCCATCCTGCCCCCATCTGGTTGCGGCCTTGAATGAAAGATTAATTTCAAAAAGAGTGGAAATGATGTTAAACAATTTATTTTTCACAAAGTTCATGCACGCATTCGTAAGCGACATCGAGTGAAACTGTGAGAAGTTATTTCAGATCAAAGCTGTAGGTTAATTGAAGCTCACACTGCACATATATCTTAGAAAGTCAATGTATCTTGATTCAGTTTCATCTGTACATAAAAATTTCTTTTTCTTGATAGACATTACATTATTTCCAAGGTACCCAAGCATTTTGGTGGAGCTTCGGATCCGACGCGGGATCTGAAGGCACTCCTTTGGGAGGTACTGTAACTGCCTTGTATTTTTCTATATCCTTTTCCATCTCAGCTGTTTTCTGTAATAAATAAAATATTTAGGATTAGAATTTTGTCGAGCTAATTGAATTTAAAAAAAAAGATTCACTATATGCAAATATTACAGATTTGATTAAGGCATCATGAAATGGAAAAAAATATATATACCTATATTAATAAAAGAAAGTTTCGCTCTCTCTGTGTGTGTGTGTGTGTTTGTCTGCGATGGCTAGCAAAATCTAGCCCACCTAGAAGTCTAAAAATTTAGGTGTGGATAACCCAAGGTCTGGCCATGTGCAATATAACAACACGTCAAAACCTGATTTTAGCGGTTGACTCGTAGGTTTACCATTGGGTTTTCCTGTACCCAAAAGTATGAAAACATGGAGAACTGGGTACAGGAAAATACAATGTTAAACCTACGAGTCAACCGCTAAAATCGGGTTTTCACGTGTTTTCCACCAAGATATGACTTGGCAGACCGATTGCGTTTTAATATGCGAATGGAGTTTTAACTTATTCTGTAATTTCAGCCGTGAACTCGATAAGGTGATTGTCTGTGCTGCCGCCTCCCGGTCTAAAAGTAAACGCAAGTCTACTGGCTTGTGTTTACTTTGGATTCCCAACTTAATATAGGAGCTACTAGAAGTTAAATGATCCCAAAACTAGTCGTGGATTTTGTTGTACCTGGAGTTTCAACAAAGGTTTTCTATATTATTTCATTTACTTCTCATATATTTCCTTTCTGTCATTATTTATAATTATTACATTACCAATAGTTATTATATGTGCTTCTCTGGAACATAATATAACATATAGAATTCCCTTTGCAGCCCCGCGAACAAAATATGACCCAAATGTAAATGCACTGTGACCAAAATCCATCTATTATTGTCGTCATGTAATGTTGAAAATGCGTCTTATTCAAGTCAGTGTGATATCGATATAGTCTATTTTTTTACGAGTTGCAAATTACTAAACAGTCATAGAAACTTCACATTGGAGGCATCAAATGACGGTCATTTGTGAGACTATATGCCATTTTAAAAGAGTCTTTTTTTTAAAATCAATGTTGTGATTGAAATGCTTGTGACCATATGGAACATACCAATGCTGCCACATCGACTGCTTAATTTTATAAAAAAGAAATTTTGAAAAGCATGAACAGTTAATACTTACTTCTGGCAATTGTTCAGCAATATTATAGAATTCGCAAGGATCCCTGATAATGTCGAATAGACAAGGTTCCTTCTTAGCGTCGCAGGTGGGTGCTAAAGGAGGAGGAACTCCGCATTTCACCTCCAAGTGTTCTTCGCAGGCGGGTGACATACATGAAAAGGCCAGCCGAGGATCTTTGCCGTATTTATACCACAGAACTCTGGCAGCTTTAGATCGTCTCAAGAATCTCAGGTAATTCTATAAGAGAAAAATATGGGCCATTAGTTTTAGTTCTTAATACATTTTAAAACCTAAAATTGAGACCGAACTTTATTTATCTTATTGATGAATTTATTTGCTTATTTATTTTTATGTCTTATTTATTTTATTTTTTATTTTATTTAATTTTATTTTGATGAAACTTTTTTTTTTAATTTTCTTTCTTACTCCCCTTCTACTTTGTGTTCTATTGTTTGATTTTACTTTTCTGTGACTGGCTGTTTGTCTCCTGTTTTCTTATTGGCTGTTGATTTCTACTTTCCTATTGGCTGTTTCTTCAGCTTGTTTCCTTTCCCTTATCTCCCATTTCAGTCTTGCTGCTGCTTTCATTGTAGAAGCACGTCTTTTTTGCGCCTGACGAAGAAAGACTCAGATCTTTCGAAAGGCCTTGTGCATTTAAAAGTTTTTGATGGTGTTTTAAGAAGATCTTTTAGTTATTATTGTTTCACACCAGTTTCAACTTACTTTCTTCGAATTCGGTTTCAACCCAGAAATTTTATTCAATAATTGAAGCCAAATATTTACAGAGATCTGGGAAGTAACACTTTATAAAATAAAATTTCTGGGTCGAAACATGATTGTTTGATCTGCGGATTATACGCCGGAAATTACTGTATATCTGATCTAAATAATTTAGCATGTCCATAATTAATGCATATCTCACATGAGATGATAATAATACGGACATATCACAACGAAAAATCTCTTAACATTTTAAAATTTATCTTATTGCAGTATTGCGTGTAACTGAAATAATTTGAAAGGAATAGTTTTCCAAAAACTTAATTAATTACAGACCACATTCCACATATGAACGTCGAGCAATCCCAAAGGCTTCAGATAAAAGTCAGGCAGAAGCTCAGATTTAATTTGGCAACTTAAAGCTAAATGAGCATTCCGTTTTATTATTCCGACAGCTCTAACGGCATCATAGGCCGTAGGTAGTTTGAATAGAAAAGCTTCAAGAGATCAAGATCATGTTTGCAACTTGAACAGTTGAACAGTTTACGAATTCTCTGGGCTTTTTAGTTGAACAAGCCAAAATGCAGGTACTATTTTTATTCATTGATCACTTTCTCTTCAAGACATTGACTCATGCGGTTCAGCAGAATTTATCGATGCTCTCATCTCAATATAATCTTATATGTTGACACATGAAATGTATTGACACTTGTATTAACAACACAAAACTATGTCTATAAGTTCATCAAACGTAAAGTCAAACCACAATTAATTTTTAAGTTCTAATTTGTTAAAAAAAAAATTAAAAAAAATTAGACGCGTCGTAAAAAACTCGATGTAACGACTCGACGTAAAAAAACTCTTATCACGAATGGCTGGAAACGCTTTATTTAACTTTGCCACAGTTTGTTCATAACATAACGTTTGACTTTATCACTCCATCTCACAATATTTTCTAGCCCTAAAAAAGCGCAAGCTTTCAGAGAACATTTTAATCTTTAAAGACACGGGCGGTTTGTACTAATTTAAAGACACGGGCGGCGCACTCTGTGCGCCACCGCCTTTTAAAGCCTAAATAACAACTTTTAACGATATCTTTGTTTAGTACAATGTCCAGAGGAAGTAGGTCGTATAAAAGTAATAAACATTAAATTGTTAAAAAAAGACTAATTTAATTAGAATTAATCACGTAATTACTTTGGATTTCACCATTGTTTTTTCACTGAGTGGCGCATTTAGTACACCATCCGTGCCTTTAAAGGTTAACAGTAAGTATTTATTTTTATCAGGTATGCCATTATACAAAATATATTTCTCAAGCTTCGAGATAAACTCAGTCATATTTTCTACTCCTGGGAACTATCTCTAAGGACCTGGCTTCGCGATTAATTCGGGCACCATTTTTGGTGGTCCCTTTGAGCCTGTCACCTAAGAAAGTAGACACTACTCAAGCTTAACACTAAAAACAGTTTATTAAAAGCAATAATAAATGCGAATATGGTAGTGGAGTGGGCAAAAATTAACTACAGTTGATCAAAATCTTAGCTCAAACACTAAACGAATGAGGGAATGCTATTCCCAAGAAATTTTCTAAATTTAAACACCAACCTTCAGCACAATAACTACTCTGCTCGTTCGTAGGAACCGAAGAAAAGTTATCTCCTGCTTACGATAAAATGTCATTAGAAACTCTAAAATAGCAATATACACAATATCACTAAAAAAAATATGGCACTGTAACTAATTGATGGGAACCCCGTGGATTCCAATATACTTTTATTTGAAGTATTAAACTCAACATATTGCTACGTAGGCAAACTTTCAGCAGAAAAATCTTATTCCAAACTCAGTCAAAATGGAACATTACTGGCTATCGACATGTGGACGGCTTGATGAAAGCTCAAATCTAGTTAGGGTTTTCCACTCATGGACAAGATGCAACAAAATTCACTGAATCTAACTTCCACCGCCGTATTTATACCAGCTAGATGACCACAGAAATCTAATTAACATATCATCGCTCGAAGTAACCGTGAAAATCAGATTCCAGGAAAATTATCCACATTTTGCGAAAGTAAAATAAATAACAGAATAGGTGACTTGTTCAGGCACTACTGTTAGAATCAGGGCAAAATGTTCACACACAAAACCCAAAAATCTATAAGACCCTAGACAACCTTCATAAGAGAGTAGCTAGGCACTAATACTACAACCCTCTCTAGAATCTGAAAAGAAAAAACTATTAAATTAGCTTTAAATTACTATTAAATTAGTTTCAACTGTAAAGTTTCCGCCTTATCCGCTTTCCGATTTCTACACATTTTATTGTATTTAAAGTAACCTACTCAACAAAATGACTAAGAGAAAATTAGGATAAACACGTGCTT
Organism: Maratus michaelseni; assembly: GCA_963931845.1. NCBI lineage: Eukaryota > Metazoa > Arthropoda > Arachnida > Araneae > Salticidae > Maratus > Maratus michaelseni. The sequence continues at coordinate 350,376,221 of OZ007592.1, forward strand.
TTCATTTCAAGGGCATTGTTTATATCGCGAAAAAAATTTCTAAACTTCCAGACATTGAAACATTAAATTAAATAAAACTAGGCTTCTGTATGAAAAGGATGAAGTTCAGTTTCTCCACTTGATCTTCATGCAGAGCAATGAAGCAAAGAACCCTTGAAATAGCTGCACAACGAAAACATGTTTGGCCCAGTCATTGAAAATGATTACCTTGACATCGTAATTTCCTGACTGGCTTTGTTCGTTTTTACTCAGCGTTACATTTACTAATGATAACATCAGAATGATGTTAATGACAGGGATTTGTTTCTCTTAAAGACATCATATTTCACAAGTTAGAACCCTGTGTCAAAATAAAATGATATAAAATTTTATAAAAGTTTTTACTGAGTGATTCAGAACTTACAGACAAGACTTTATGGGCTGTTACAATTTTTGGTGTAAGCGACTTTTGTATGGGAAATTAAGGCAGCAATCCCCTTATTCTGACAAAGAATTTTTGTTCGTAACTTTAACAATAATAGAGGTATATTTTAACGAAACATTCAACATACTTACCTTGCTTTGTGTGAAATGTAACGATATTACCAGCAGTGGTGGAAGTGACCACTATTTAAGCTCAAATAGTGCTGAACTAGACTCGTTATATTTCGGAATGTAGTTGACATTACATACGGTGTCACAGGCTAAATTAATTTGTTTTCAGCACTTTTTGTTCTTTATAAGGTCTATAACAGTGTTACGCATGAGCGAACTCACTGAGTTGAAACTCATGAGTTTTACTTTCTATGGATTTTGAGTGGAGATTGAATCACTTTTTGAATCATGAGCGTGAGTTGAGTTGAACTCAAAAAATACGCGAGTTTGAGTCAAAATTACAACTTAAACTCATTATTATTTTATATTTTCTGAAAAAATTCCTCGTCGTTAAAAACACGTTTTTTACCCTTCAGATGGATGTCCGTTCCCTCAAACTACTGAACCACCAATGCAGAATTCTGAGAAAACATTTGACGAAAAGCGATTATGTACTTATGTATAATGTACTACACTCAATCTCTGAAGTAATCTGCCTCCCCCCCTCCCCCTCCATACTTCTGAGCTATGAGCACATCCAAATTTGTGTAAAATGTGGAAAGATGGAGGCAAAGCCCGTTAGGCATAACTTGAAAAATTTTGAATTTTCAGCAACACATTATGATGTATATGTTAAATAAGTACCATTGAATAAAATTGGAAATTTAATATCACACCATGTTTTAGCCACAACTTTCGCCTTGTTTTCATTTTAAGTTTGACTTTTTATTTTACTTTTGAAAAGTTGTTTTTTGTCGATATTATATTTACAATATTTCACTTACACCTAAGTATTTTAAGTCTTCTTCCAATACTAAATTAATTTTGAGAAATTTTGACACCACTATAATCAGTTCATAAAATTAAACAAAATATATTTTATTTCATTTTTTCGCATATTTTTCTTATATATATATATATATATATATATATATATATATATAATTATAATATCTACGAATTTCAAAAAACATATCAAGTTCTTCTTAAATCTCGAAAGAGATAATTAATGATAATGTGAAGACGGAATACCACATAGCTAATATTTAACTAGTGCAATCATAATATTATCATAGCTTATGCTTCAATGGTAATTGGCCAAAAATACTTAAAACATTAAGAAAATTTAAAAGAGAGAGTGAAAGATAAAAAAATATATGTATAATTTGGAGTTGCTATCACTTGAATAAAAATGGATTAAGAAATGAAATATGAACCTTATACAATGGAAAACTTGACAACAAGAGAAGAAATATGGAAAAAACACATGTAGATATAATCGTCAGCCTGGATGTACCCACATGTGTTTTTAAAAATAATTCATTATTTCATAATTCTACTGGCATATATGCTAAGATCAGTAGAATCACCCAGGTATAATGAATTATTACCAGAATACAATGAGAAATAATAAAATGTGAAACAAAATCCGCAAAGAATAGACCAAATATTCCACTAACAGTAATCATCCCTAAAACCTAATACAACACAATACTAAATTATTACCAGATAACAATTTAAATTTTAAAATTGGAAAAATCCTTAAAGAATAGATAAAATTTTAAAATTGGAAATAAATAACCTGGAAAGAGTAGATAAAATATTTTACTTACAATTATTATCCAAAAATCTTAACAATCACAATGTTTTCATGATCCCAACACGTCCACATGGCGATAATCATGAAATATCTCATACGTGATTATGATAGTGAAGTTGAGAGAAATTATTAGAAAGTTAAGTTCAGAGTACATTTTTTGAAATAACACCTTAATTATTACACCATAACACAATTTTATTTAAACACACACTAATTTATTTTTGTGATATACACTTAAAAACAAATTTATATTTGTTAAAATACAAATTTTCCATTTAATTTTAATCTTTAAAAGTAAAATTAATACACAAGCGTTAAGCGCCCTCTATATATAATTTAAAATTACTATTAACAATATTATTAGCATTTATATGACATGTAAAGTGCTACCCTCTATTGGAATTATTCAAAATTAAGTTTGAGTTATATATTAATTATATTAGATTTAATATGATATATAAATATTAGAAAATATTATTATCATTATAGTTTTACATTAAAATCGTACAAACTCCTATTATATCAATAAATTTACACATAATTAATTTTATCTTACATAGTATTTCATAGATTCTTAACTACAGTATATATTATGTAAAAGAGATATTTCTTTTAATACAAAGTGCTTGTGCTGCCATCTATGTTAAACTACTTATATATATTATAGAATTTATAAAAAAATTAATCTTTTTAAATACTGCTACAAATAATTAAATGAATTCTGATTTAATACAAATTTCTACCTTCTATCTACCTATATATCGAATAGTATTTACCAAAAATAGTTAAGATATCATACATGTATTTATTAGTTAATGAATTATAACATCCTAATAGAAGAAAAAAAAAATTATATATATATATAGAAAAATTGAAAAAGATAGAGATTGATTTAAATAAAAATAAAAATAAAAATAAACCATATATATATTTATATATTACATATAGTGATGTTTGTGATTTATGGTCAACAATGTCATCCATGTATAATTTTATGTGTTTTTGTATAAGTGATTTTTACATTATTTTTGACATTGTTACGGTATTTTTATATTTTATAGACATTTTTAACATATCAATATAAACACTTAATAAAAAATGATCGACTAAACGCGCAATCACAGTAACTGTATAAAGTGTAATAATGTAAAAACAACTTAAGAATTGTTCTTATATGTTATAATTTATAAGTATTAAAAACTGAACACCAGTATCACTTAAAAAATAGGTGATCGGCAACGCACAATCACAGACAATATAAAGTGTATATAATGTTCAATCATTTAATTATTGTCCTAATATGTTTTAATTTTATTAATGTATGTTTAATTGTAAATTGCTATATCATTTGCTATATGTTATCTCACACTAAAGCAATAATATTACATACCATGTTTATATTTATATGATGTAATAATTGTTATTTAAAAGAGTTTATGATTGAATTTATCAAAAAAATAGGATACCCATTTTTTTGTGCCTGATCACGAATAAATCTAATATTTTTGTTTTTATTATTATCTGAGCATAGGTATTTTATACGATGAAGATAATTTATAATTATATTTTTATAAACTGATTTATGTAAACAAGAAGCAAAATTTGTAAAAATATTTACTTTAAATGGAAAATCAATTCTTTTATCATAAATATCAAAACTTAATTTATAATTATCATTAATTTTAATTTTTAAGTCAAGAAAATTTATATTATTATTAATCAAATCATTTTCACTTAATTTAAGCTGATTAGGATAAAAATTGAGTGGTGATGTGCAATTATCATTGAAATAAAAAATGATAATGTCATCAATATATATATATAATACAAAGGAATTCTTAGTAAGTTTCGCTCTTTTTTAAACATGGGTTTGAATTGATGGCATTCATTTTATAAATGGAGAATTTGAGCGTGAATTTAATTCATTTTTGAGAAGTTGAATTTGAGTTTGAAATAGTTCTTTTTATTTTCTGTGTGACTAGAAAATAACCACTGTGTGACTAGAAAATAACTCACACACTGTCATAGACCAGTGTGTGAGTTTCCACAGCACTGGTCTATGATCCCAGTGGTCTGAGGAAATGAGGTGGCCGATAATGATCTTCATCGGAAATTTGAAATATTCTAGCGCTACAACCTCTTCCTTCCGTAACTATCACTCAACAAGAGGACCTTCCATACTACAGATTTTACGTGCACCTATTACACAATTATGCAGAGTTTTTAGAGCCAGAAGTACAGGAAAGTAAAATAAAAGGTTTAAATAAACCATTGAAAACATGAATATTACCAGTGGACCCGTGCTAGGATTTCGCACTGCATTCTAATAATTTTTAGCAATGTCTAATATTTTTTTAGATGCAAGTTTAAACTTCTATAGAAAAATTAAGGATAAAAATATCTGCAAACAACATTAGTCCAGCCAGAATATCGTTTCATTTATTCCATCAAAGTTACAGTAAAAACTGATTAAAGATAGCGCTTCGTGAAAAACATGAAACAAAGAAAAATAAAATAACAAAGCATACCTTTTATTCTATCCGTGAAATACCACTGCTTCGATTGATCGATGGTGTATTTTTCTTCTAAACATTTCAATTTCAATTTTTGATTTTTAATCATAAATATAGAATAAACACGTGCGGAGAAATCACACTTTATCTTTTTTGTACTATTTATTTTTTTATAATCATTGTTGAGTGTCATATAATGCGGTATTTTATTTTGGTGGCAACATTAATTTGAGGAAAACCTTTCATTTCATTTATGAAAACAATACCGATTTAATTTTTAATTAACAGTACATTTTAATCAAAAACCATGTTTTAACGAAATGTGAGTGTACTATGTCAGAAGCCTCTTCAAAAACCTTTCGAATGATACATCATTCGTTTTTGTACGTTTAGTAAATTCATAGAAAAAGGGATGTTGACAACAGAAATAGTATATATATAATTATTTTAAGCTAATTTACCTTTTTGTACAGTTTTTTCTGCATCGGTGTTTGTAGGGAATAAGTGATATTGAAGAGTCTACCTTCTTTGTCGTACCACTTATCGTATTGGCCATCGTAATAGCTTCCTTTGACCAGCTTGTATCGACCTTTTCTTATTCCTTCCACTTTCTCTACATCGTCCATATTCAGTAAAATTTCTTGTCTGGGAGACGGCAAAACGTGCGCTAAGCTAGGCCACTGATCAACTCCATCAATATTTTTAGGAAGCAATTTCAGAGCTTCTGGTCCACCTGTTAGTAGAATGACTTAATTACTACACTGTAAAAAAGTTAAAAAAAAATGCAGAAAACTTCGTGATACAGTAGAAACGTTTTCGAACATTCAGTATAAACTCGTAGTTACCCACGATTTTGGAACCATTTCTTTAGATTCAGAAATCATTTGGAGAAGAATCAGTAAGTAATCTAATAAAGTAATCAATTTCTGAAATTTATGAAAACGTTTCTGTTATTAAAAGATTCTTACCCGTAAATTTCAGAAAGAACGCTTATGTTAATTACAGAAACGGGTTGTTTTTTAAGGATGCTGACTGGTTATTTTTCTAAAGATTTCTGAGGATAAAAAAAAAACACACACACATAAACAACGCCTGCATTCAGCAATTAAAGATACACAAATATTATAATACAGACATACATGTATGTCTGTATTATAATATTTGTGTATCTTTAAAAAAAAAAAGGTTTGCAGAATCGTACGTAACTAAGACATTGCATGCCTTAAGATTTTGTAAACATTTCTCCTGCAACATGATGTATTTCTAGTATTTTTACTGTCAATCTGAATCTTATTATAAAAAAGAAGCCTATTTTATTCGTTATTTTTAATGTAGCAGGATACTATTAGTGTCATATTTTAGTACTTAAAGATTTAATGGAATGAGGGGAAAAAATGAATTTGATTACAAATTTTCAAGAAATATTTAAGTTATTGTTTTTTGTTAGTGCAATAATAATTTTTCTATGTAAAATAAGTTATTATATTCAAATGCAGAATTATTTTTATGTATTTGTATAAGGAAAGAATATAGTAAAATCCGTTAAAACAGAACCTGTATGCAGCGTTATCCTGCCTTAAAGAGAATTTTTCTGATACGGGCGAAAATGATATGATACAATTGTAGTTAATTGTATTGTATTATTTTCTCAGGGATCAGAAAAAATTGTAAGACATCTGAAAAATACCTGTAAGACAGAAATCTGCCTAAAGCGGTCTCATGCGATTCCGCCAAAGCAGGTTTTACTGTATATATAATATGCATATATTATATACAGTAGAAAACTGATAGAAAATGGCCAGCGTTGATAGAAAAAGAAAATTTTTCTGCCGTGTTTCATAAGAGTCTGAGATGCTATTGGCAGGGCTGCCACTGGCGAATATTTTTTTTTCCTATCACTTTTTCTAACCAATAATAATCTACCTCGAAGATTAGTAGAAATGTAACACAAAGACTATTGTTTTGAAGCAGTGGTAGACAAAATAATAAAAACAAGTCGGTAATGGCAGCCCTGTTTTGGTTAATGATAAGAGAGGACACCTTTTATATTTAAACTTAAAATGCGTAATGTGCATAAGGAATTGATAGAAAAAGCCCAGAAGTTGTTAAAAAACTGAAAATTTTTTGTTTTATTTAGTGAGATAAAATATGGATGCCGACAGAATGAAATTCAGGGAGGGGCAATATTTTAGAACAGATGTGCCTCCCAAGTAACCTTGATAGTTCGTCTATCGCTGGACGTTTGTGTAAACCGTTGGGAAATGCTAGGGTCGATATGCCAACAATAAGCCAACAGAGGCTGCTCTAATTTAGAGCGTTGTTCGACCAATCAAAAAATAATTCCATCGGGCCATATCGAATTGCACGGATATCTGAGTAGCTAACATTATTAGGTCACTGCTGAGCTTTTGTTGACAAATGTTCCGTTGGCCAAAGTTACAACAAGGCAAATGTTTCTTACTGTTGGCCAACGTAAGATGCCACAATTAGCCAACATTGGCCTAACAATTTTGTGCTACTGGAGCTATGTTCCGCAGTCTCGCCGCATTTTATAAATTGGAGAATATATACAGGAAGTAAGCTCAACCAAGAATTTTTTGTCAGACCCTCCCATGCAAGAATTTCATTAAAAATATATAAACATTAAAAAGTAGTACAAAAATTTGACAATTATAAAATGCAGTGAACTCTCGTAAATGCGGACTTCCAAGGGAAGCCTCCTTTCGTCCGCACTAACCGAAAGCCACATTAAACGATGTAAACATTTGAAAAGTGTAAAGATAATGTTAAGAAATGGAAAACAACGTGATAAGAGTACAAATGAAAAAATGTCGATGTTTAAAAGCAGACAGCTGTTTTGGAGTTTCTAAAGTTCCATCATCAGTGCAATGGTTAAAATTACAAAAAATAAATGCATAAAATCAAAAAGGGTGCGATAAAGGCCACCTGTGGTCAAGTGCATTTCTTGCACCTTCTATGGTTTATTATTATTATTATTATTATTATTATTTTAACCATTGCACTGATGATGTAACTTTAGAAGCTCCGAAACAGCTAGCTGTCTTTTAACACCGACTTTTTTTCATTTGGGATCTTATAACGTTGTTTTACCATTTCTTAATATATCAGCATAACGTTATATCCTCTTATTTTAACTATAAGACTTGGGTTGATAAACTAAATTTAGTTTTCGACAGAATTTTAATACTTCACAAACTTTATGCTAAAAGAAACATTTTTTAAAAATTTAGTAGTTTTAGTTTTAAAAAAAATGCATGTTAATGATAACTTGTTAATACAAAAAATTAAATTACTCAGGACAAAAAAAAAAAAAAAAAAAAAAAAAAAAATATGCGAAGAAATTACCAAACAATCATAATTTAACTTTAATTGGGGTAATTTCTCATTTTTCTTTGAAATAGTTGAACAAATGATTTTTTACCCCATCAGTTTTTATTTTTTCAACACACTCAAAAATTTGGTCTGTTACATCACATTTTGATTGGTAGTATTCGTGAACAACCGTTAGCAATTTTTGAATCTCTCACGTTTTTGGTGGCGGAATGTTTTCTTTCTTTTCATTTCTTTAACTGACAATTTTTTAATCTCTCAATAATCAAAGTTACACCAAAATTCCTTTTGAAAGAATAATGTACGAAACCAGTTTTGATTCTGCCTGGTTAATTTGTGAAAAAAATCTTCTGTACTGTCCGATAAGTAGTACGCATTAAGAAAAGTCCTTCAGATTAATTTCAAATTGAAAATGATGGGGAATAGGACATCGTACTCATGAATTGGAGATACATCTTAAGCGGAGACAGATTAACGAGAGTCCACTACATTAAATAGTCAGAAGTCTACCAGCATTTCTCAATTTTTCATCAGGAAGGCACTGCATCATTGAACATCCAGATTACGATAAATTTTAAACACATGAACATAAAAATAAAACCAGAATTAAAAATTGTCTTCCACGGGTGGATCAGGCTGCAAAGACCGCCTGATACCCCATTCAGACTGGATATTTAAGATATTTCAGACCGCCGAACTCACTGAGAGAGTTCCCTCTTTAGAGTTCGAACTTTCTATTGCTAGATACACCCACTACCACTCATTCTGATTGCCTGTAGAGCTTCACTTTACATGAATGGCTGTTGAGGCTGGTTTTAACATGCGTATGCGCACACTTTACACTTGTTCGGTTTTCAAATACAGTGACGTTCAATGAGTTATCTTAGATGAGTTTTGCGGTGTGAACAAGTGCTCTAATTCTGGTGTGTACCACCTCCAAAATTAAAACCTAAGATATCTTAAATATCCAGTCTGAACGGGGTAATAGTGTTTAATTATTTTAAGCAACTTAGGAAGAATAAACTTTATTTTAATTATCAGAAAAAAAGAAAATTTAGTTAATTAACCCCTTGACATCCAGACTGCTTTTTTCAAATATGGACGTATATACCAGCATTTAGTTACCAGCGTTAAAACAGGACGTACGCGCTGTACGTCTTGTAGTCATCTACGATAAAATCAGGACGTACGCGCTGTACGTCTTGTAGTCATCTACGATAAAATCCGGACGTACGCATCGTACGTCTTGGATGTCAAGGGGTTATCTTTCATTTCCAGGGAGGATCAATGGATCTCCTCTGCCCCCCTTGGCTACGTCTATAAGATAAAGGTTCTTACCTACGGCTGATAAAATAGTGGGTAGCCAGTCGCTGATATGCATCAGTTCGTTGTATACTCGGTTACGATGTCTCAGGAAGGGACTCCATATGAATGAAACTCCTCTCACTCCTCCTTCCCACAGGTTATACTTGCTTCCTTTGAGGGGCCAGTTTGAGCCACTCGCACCGTCTGTTTCCTGAGGAGCTCCACCGTTGTCGGTGGTAAAAATGAAAATGGTGTCCTCTAACATGCCTGCCTTTTCGAGAGCAGCGAATACTTCTCCTACCGAATGATCCATTGCTGATACCATACCTGAAAGAAAAAAAATGGTGTGAAAATTCGTACACGTCTTTACAAAATAGTGAATGGATACAAAATAGTGAATGAATACATTTCGTTGTCGAAGACTTTTCTTTATTTTGTACTGTTTAGGTTAAATATTTTTTTATTGGGTTGGTTTTACATTGCGATACAAAATATACACCTAGAAGCTTTAAGGTGTATTTATTCTTTTTTCAAAAAATCGAACTTATTTTTATTTTAGAAGCATTTATTCCGTTTTAAACAATGAATCGTAATGATTGATTCTGTTATTAAATTACTTCAAAAAGCATTCTAGTGGAGTGAAGAGATGATTTTAAGATTTAAAACCTTTTCAGATCATTTAAGGCAGAGGCTTCCTCATGCCGCATTTAAGGCGAAAAATTTGTCTCACCCCACATTTGATTGCAAAATATTTCCCAGTGGCACACATACACCTTACTAATAGTACCAGTCATTATTAAACAAAAATTTTAGAAAATGTATAATATCCAACGCGATAAAAATGCGAGAATGCGCAGAAATTAATCTTTGACTTCGTTTCATTTAAAAATACTTCTAAAATTATTGGGCAAACCAATCTGAACATTGTGAATAGCCGCATAATATTGTGTGCTTTCCCGTTGTGTTGATCCACCTTCAATATGTAAAAGTTTGCACTTTTCGATATGTAAAAGTTTGCATATCGAAGTTTAAGATTAAGTTTGCATTCTTCCAGGAATTGAAACTTAAAGGCCTTAATAAATGTTCAAAGTTCGATTATACCAAATATACAAGTAGGGAAATACAGTGTAAAATCACATACCGTTGCTTCTTGAAGCCAGCATTTCCAACAGAATTTATTGTAACTTTGCGTACATGCTATGCACTTGTAACATAGTATCATCTTTGTATATATATGTATTTTTTTAAATATATGATTGTTTTATCACTTTGTTATTAATAAATATTTTATTACAAAAATTTTAAATCATCCAGTCTTATCCCAGAGGTAGGATAAAACCACTTAGTTATGTTAATCTTACAGGGATTGAGAAAGTTTAGACTTTCTTTTGAAAATGAACAAAATATTCATTCTACAACTTTAACTAGGGAGCTTAACTAACAATATTTCAATTATAAATCTAATGATTTAATATTTAAAGACAAAATGTTAATTTTCTTCATTACAATTTGAGAAGTTACAGAAAAATAAGTTCACCTCTTTTAGAAAAATCATAATCACTTTTTAGCAAAAGCATAAGTACTACATAAGTACAGTCGTGGAAAAAAAAAACTGCACACCCCCCACTAACTCTGCAACAAATTGTAGTAGAAGGAAGTGACTGGTACCAAACGATTGGAAATAAAGTCTACTTTTAAATTATATATCTAAAATTTGCCTAAGGGGCCATCTACATATTAAAACAAGCCTAAAATTTATTTTTTTCAATAGCAACACCCACTTTTGACATGATATTTTAAATCTTAGGTTCAAACTATGCCTAGATACAAAATTTTAAGTCATTTGGATGATAAGTTTTCGAGTTATAAACATTCAAATTTTAGAGCCTCTAATGTTAAATTACATTTTCCTATTTTTATTAATATCTCCTGAGATTATAATTCTAATGTGTTAATTTTTTTTTGGTTATAATACTAAAAAGCCCAAACATAAATAAGTCAAATTTGTAATTTTTATAATTTTATAATATGAATTATGAAATTAATATTCGAAAAAATTATGAATTGCAACCTACAATTTTTTTGATGGATTTATATTTATTATGTCCTGCTTTATGTGTATTCAAAATTTTAAATTTTTCTACCAAGTAGTTTTCAAATTACGCTTAAAAAACGGCAAGATGCTGCTTTAAGGGGCCGTCTGCATTTTTGCCGATCCCACCGAAGCTAGCATAGGGAAGAAAATACGGGCTTCTGATTGGTTGAATAATTTAAAAAACAGTTTGTTTTGATTCTTTTTTGAGTTTACGTTTATTTAAGCATCAGTTTCTGTTTTAAAACTTTTTGGAAGATGGATGTTGATAAATTTCCTTCTGAGTTTACATATTTATTTATAGATAAAGAGAAAGATTTTTTAGAATTTAGAATTAAAGAAGTAAATGATGATGTTTCTACTAAAGTAAGTTAAAAAGAATTATGCAATATCTTTTTTTCGTGATTAAATTTTGAAGGGGGGGGGGGAAGTAAAGATATTTGTTGAAAAGTTATATCAAAAGCTGATACTCAAGAAAAAAAAAGAATTAAAATACGAGAGAATCCTTTTATTATATCAGGATATATATTTATTTTACCGATGTTTATAGCTATTAATATTTAAAATTTCAGCACTATTTGTATACTCATATAAACACAATAATCACATTTCCTTTTTATGGCGTCAATTACGCGATATTTATAAACTCAATTGTTCTTTATTACTTAAAAAAAAATTTAAAAAAATTGCTATTTCTTCTTATTATTAATATTTTAACATGATATGCACATATACGTCTCTAATACATACATCCACATTCAGAAAAATTTATTTAAAAACAGCAATTGCTCTTCAAATTATTCAACCAATCAGAAGCCCGTATTTCCTTCCTTATGTTAGCTTCGGTGGGATCGGCAAAAATGCGGGCCGTCTATGATGTGCATTAAAGCATAGTTTGAACAGGGATGGGAGCGCACCGACTCGAAATCCCGATTGACACCACTAAATTTTAATAGTATTTGTTACCTTATTCAAGAACAAAATTTCTGAAATTCTTTACGTTGGAGAATACTATTAAAATTTAGTGGTAAGAATCGATATTCGGGTAGGAGCGCGCTCACCCCTGTTTGAGAAAATATTATACTCATAGGCTGGGATTAAAACAAGATTTTCTCAAATCTTGTTAAATTGTTTGCAATATTACACTAAATGGTTGTTAGATAAAGTATTAACGCGAAAGTATTTGTTACTTAAAAATGCTAATTTAAACTTTTATTAACTTTTGTATATCAATCAAAAATTGTAATCTTTACAAATATGTATGGATGTTCAGTTTTTATTCCATTAATAACGAACTTAAAAATAATTAAACTTTTTCTTCTATAACTTTCGTATTTAGATCTATTCGATTAAACAGGCTAATTGAAAAAAAAAATACAAGTTATTTTTATGGTTTTCTGATAGGCAAGATTATTTCCCAATCGCTAGCAGTGTGCAAAAAAAATCTAATAATAATAATAATAATAATAATAATAATAATAAATGGCAAACGGTAAGTTTTCTTGCCAAGAGGCATTAATGAGTTAATTGTAAAATTTCAAATGAACTACCAGAATAGGTTTAATCATAGAATTATTAACCCTATTCCGAAGGAGAATAACGAATGTAAAGTTATTCAGATGTCTTTATAACATAGATTTAGTTTTAGGTCTTCAAATAAATCGGAATATAAATCCCCCTCGCTACTAAAAAAAAAGCAATGTCTGGATTTATTTTCAGACTAAAAAACAATTTATCTGCGTTTTTTTTTTTTTTTTTTTTTTTTTTTTTTTTTTACTTTGATTCCTTACGCTGCTTTATACTATTTTTTTAAATTCTACATTTTGTATTTGTCACTATTATTCACGTTTCTGACAATAAACTAAAAAAAAGGCGAGTTAAATAGATGCAAAATCTGAGAAACAGCATTATAAAAGCACCTGTAAAATTCCAATAACATTTACATATTCTAAAACTATTTTAATTACAAATAATCTTATGGTTTTTTAACCCCTTCGTGAAGTGCGTCTATTACAGAATTTTTAATAATTTACCACCGGTTTTTTAAAACAGAAATTTCCGTCTGATTAAATCGTGGAAATGCTAAGATATAGTAAGGCAAAGCTTACAATAAAAAATAACTGGTGGGAAAAATCGAGGATTCTGAGCATCTTATGCGTCACGTATACGTGTCACTTGTCCCCAAGGGGTTAAAATCGGATAATTCAACAGTTGTAAACATTATTTTACCACATATAACAATAACCGAAACTTATTAAGTGAGTAAAATGGTCATATCGGTAAAACATAATACATTAAAAGAAGTGACATTCTGCAGCATTTCAACAATCGAGAACCGAACTTCAATTTGGATACAGCCCCTTAAATATGCTCATTATAAAGTAACTAATTTCTCAGAAACTAATCGTAGGAATTTAATGAAATTTGGTATCTAGGCATAGTTTGAACTGCAGATTTCAAATATGTTGTCAAATTTGAGTCTTGCTATTGAAAAAAACAAAGTTTGGGTGTGTTTTTATATGTAGATGGCCCCCTAAGCAAATTTTATATACATCATTTAAAAGTAGACTTTATTTCCAATCGTTTGGTACCAGTCACTTCCTTCTACTATAATTTGTTGCAGAGTTAGTGGGGGGTGTTCTGTTTTTTTTTCCACGACTGTACCTTGCTGCCTCACAGCATATCTTGAAGTTTTCACAACCCTTTCTTCAAGCATTTTTTTAAAGGCTTTTCAACTTTTTTTTAAAACCTATATCCGGTTTTATCCTACGTAGAATATACTGTCTTAATCCAAAAGAATGAATATCGGAAAGCTAGCGGCAAAAATAATTATATAAATGATAGCAACAGTTTCATTGTTTGAAATAGATCCTTATTAAATATGGTACACACAGTATTATAAAAAGTTTCAGTAATTTTAAATATGTTCATACTCCAGAATTTTTAAAACTAGTAAACATTAGAACAAAAAAAATGAAATAAACTTTCTAACACAGGAACTACACAAATGCAGCATGGAGGTACCGTAATGGCCAAAATGCTATATTCTTTTTCTTGCGTAGAGTCAAGTTTACCCACTAGCTCAAATCGGGCCAAAATTGATATATCACTCGACTATACGGTTTTAACCTACTTTCTCTACAGGTCATTCATTTTCGATTCTGCTCCATTATCTAGTGAACTATCCAGTGGACATTTATTAATTCAATAAAATGTTACTTTTATATCAACAGTATCTCTTACATAGCTTTCCTAACTTGTCATATATGTCAGCCAGGATTACTCAGTTGGACAGAGAGGGGTCGTCATAACGTCAGTGTAATACAAGAAATGCATTGAAAACATTTTTTCAACAATAAAATTATAATAGCATTGTTATGGAACGATAATTAAAATCTGAATAAAAATTATTAGCGTCACTTGAATCTCAATATTTTAAAGAAACTTTCGATTCTCAGCGGGACCGCATTCATTGTAGCACTGGGCAGCCCTGATTTAGGATTTAAAACTTTCTTAGAGTATTAAAAGAAAAAACTGGTAAAATAGAAAAAAAATCTTTTAAGATAAATATATATGGCATGCAGAAATCACAAGGTCTTCTTTTCTTACTCTCTCTCTCTCTCTTTATTTTGCATTTAAGGGGCTTTTGTTTTATAAAGCCTAGAAAGTAATGCATACTAAATGCATTCAGCAGGTTGTTGTTTTTTACATTGCTTTAAACTCGTGACATATTTGCCGAAAAACTTTTAAAAATATACATATAAAAGAATGAATTTGTGCACACAGGGTCCTTAAGTCCATTTTGCCTCAAATAACTGATGAACCGAGTTGGCTACAGCCATGAATGTGATGTCTAGGTGTATAGTAAAATGGGTACACGATGAGGTACTTAGAAGCGCCTCCTAGCGGTTAATTTGAAGTTAGAGATCGTATCTCGAAAGTTACTGAGATACGACAAAAAGTTCAATGAAAAAGTTATAGAGCATCACCGATTTAATAAGAAATAACATATTGTGCATACGGATTTAACAAATAGTTACCTGTTAAGACAAAAATATCTGGCAATGGTGCGAGATGCTTTGTTTATGGAAAACACGAATTTTCTCTAAAAGCGAAATCAGAATTTTTTAAAACATGTGTAAATACATTTTTATGAAATCAGAATGCGACATTTCGCAAATATGCAGTATAAACTGAGACGTAGTACAATCAAGAAAAAAAAGGAACCGTCCGTTATTTTTGGTTTTGAAATAAATGCCATTTTTAAGAGTTTAGGCTTTTTTATCTGCAAAAGCAGACGTTTAAAATTGTAAAATTAATTTATCTTCTGCCATTATTTTTTTTTTCAAACAAAATATCTCGCATTTATTTCACATATCTTCATCCATTCAGGAGATTATTTATCGTATCCAAGTGAGCAATATATTTTTTCTTACGAAATCGATGTTTTTCTAAACTTTTAGTCGTATCAACTACAGTTTTCAAGATACGATTTCTAATTCCAGAATTTATCGCTAGAGGGTGCTGTCAAGTGCTCCCCGTACTTGTCGTGTAGCACATAACTTTCAACTATACCACTTTCAACTACATTCATGGCATTGGTTTTGCAGTTATTTGAGGTGAAACGGACTTAGAATCATGCTGTATATTTGCAATATTTTTCAAGAATGATTGTTTAAAACACGTCCCATACCCTGCCTACGCTATTGTACTGACTGGAATCATTTTTCTTGTTATTTTTTATTAGAATATTTTTTAATTATAAGTAATTTAATACGAAGCTTTTTTCATAACTTTATACCTCCTATGCAATTGTATTCAATAGATTATGAAATACTAATCACAATATCTAAAAATTAACTGTAACTGTACAGGTGATATATTTTAAATTTAACATTTAACTTGGAAAATGTAATAATTATCCCCAGTCGAAGAATATTTTGCACGCTTACCTGCGAATATTTTTCTTTTTTCATCTTCAATGCCTACCATGGGTTTGACATATTTCTCTGGAGCTTGCAGGGGTTTGATAAAATTTCCACTGTGCGGAGCTTGTTGAGAAAAGAAGAGGAATAAAGGCTGTAAACAGAAGAAATAAAAGAATGATATAGCAAATATAGTCAAGAAAACTGAAATAATTTACCTTTAACTGTAAAGTTTTTTTTTTTAATTTGGAAAAATTCATTTGGATTTTTTTAAATTATTTATACAGTCCTGGGGAAAGAAAGGGTACCAGCTCATACTAATTTATCATTAAATTGGGGTGGACAACTATTGAAAAAGAGGTCGTCTACATATTGAAAATTTTACTACCTTTGAATTTACAAATGTAAACATACCCTTATTTATATATTTGAATTCCGGGGTGCTAATGTTAATCCATGTGACAAACTTTTATTTACATTTCTTCCGAAAAATCATCGGATTGAAATTTGGCATTTTAATGAGATATTACAATACATCCTAACTTAAAACAAGGATGTTTCCGATTGAACTTTTTTTTTGTTGTTATAAAAATTATAAATAAATTCATATTAAAAAGTTATGAAATATGACATACATAATTTTTTTAATAAAACGAACCACAATCGTCTAAGACATGGGTGTCTAAGTTTACAGCTCCTTCCAATCATTAGTTTTGGAGTTTTAGATAAACTTTACTTTTTGGAGATATAGAGACACTACTATTTATTTTGGTTTATTTTAAATTTAAAACTTCTATATAATTTTTCAGGTAACAATAGAAATATTCCTTGTAATTTCCCTTATAAGATCTTAATTTTATTTTTTGAAATTTATGTATAAACCACTAACACATTTTCCTTTATAACTCTATAAAGTTTTACTAAGAAAAAGTACACAAAGGACAGTTCTTTTCCGGACTGCCTTGATCCCAGGAATTCAAATATAGTGTCAAAAATTGGTGTTACTGTTGGAAAATTCAAACTTGCTACAATTTTTAATATGTAGGCGATTCCTATTTCAAAAATTGCATTCGTATTTAGAAAGTAGCCACAATTACTTAGTTAAATGGTACCCTTCGAATCTCTCTTTGACAATTTGATAACAGAATAGCATGAGATGGTATTTTTTCCCTCAAGATTATGCCTTCTAATTTATTTTTAATTGTAATTTGTACATTTTTTTAATATTTAAAATATTTAATTATTTGGATAGTTTTAGAAAATTACAGACGATAATTCATATAATGAATCACGTATCAGTTACATATTAGTTGCATCATGGATTAAAAATTGAATTTCCTGATTAAAATTTGAACCTCTGAATTTCCAAATATGAACATACTTCTTTCATACATTTGAATTCCGGAAATGTTAAATTCGGGGATACTAATGTTAAATCCATATGACAAACTTTTATTTATATCTTCCCGAAAAATCATCTGATTGAAATTTGGTTTTTTAATGAAATATAATGAATTGATCCGAACTTTGAGTATCAGAATGCAGACTGATTGATTAATATTTATCATGCAATGGAGTAGCTAAGATTTTAAACAATAAATAAAATAAATGCTTTTATATTTTTAACGCGTTAAGATGCTTTCTATAGACCCCACTAGATACAAAAATATTAAAAGCGTACCTTAGTCATGTGTCGACATCCGCACGTAATGTTAAACCAATGGACTGACTCAATTTTGGAACCAACCAATCAATATTTTTCCTAAAGTGAAAGTGCCCTCAAATGAAAGTGCAATCAAAATCGAAAACGTCCAACGGTACAAAATTAGACATTGACCTCAGATATTTTATGCAAAAGGAAAAAAAAATTAACTATGGAAATGAAAAAGACAACTTTGTAAAGAACACCTCCATTGGTTTAACATTAGCTTGCGAATGTTGTCGCATGACTAGTGTGAGCTCTTAAAGTTTCTATCACACGCACACTGTTAAAAATCTTCAGCTTTTGCTGCAGACATACTCCACCGCTTTTAGAGAAAACGGTTACTTTACTATATTATGGAGCATTTTCATTGGTCAAAATAGAGATATTCTATAAAAGCGGTGGAGTGACTATGCAGCAAAAGCTGAAGATTTTTTACAGTGCACCATATACGATCTGAATATATGCTATTGCCTCTCGTTTTCTTCGACCGGCTATTTTGAGCTGCAAGTAAGGTTATTTTCAAGATTGAACAGAATCCGCAAATGTAAGCAACACGTAGAATATTTGGCGAGTAATCACTGCTATGTGTTTTAAAAGTAGTGTAAAGCACGAGAACTGAGAACAGGAATTTCTACAGAGCTCTCATTGGTGGAATTCGAGCTGATATCTATCGCAGGCGATACAAAAAGTGATAAGTTCGCTATTGACTAAGTTACGGGAGGTAAATTGTCACACGGTGAGTTTTTTATCGTTTCTTTGGTGAAAAACTTGTTTATGAGGAAATATCTGTTACTGCATGTGATAGGGTAGTACGCGTGATCACAGTTTAAGAGATATTGTATAATCTTCATTAGATACTAACTTGCTAAGGAATTTTGGATAAGCCCCTTTAGAAACTCATCTGTTAAGAAGCCCCGTACTAGACTCAAATTCTAAGAAGTCCCATTTAACTACCGCCCTATATTATTAATTTATTTCTCATAAAACATTGCCAAAGTTTTATATTTTAACGAATTATTTGGCGCGCCAAAACTTCTAATCTGTAGTGAAGGGCTGATAATCAACGTTGATTAAAGATTGTAAGGTTAATAAAAAATGCAGTTCAGTTATGAATGATGCATTCCGCAGTACCTCGGAACACCACGTGCTGTAGGCCTTTTCAGGTGCGCTGGGCGAATGGTTAGAGCTTCAGGCTCGGAACTAGAAAGCTTCAGTTCGATACTCGGCCGTAGAAACATTACCGTGTACAGGCCATATATGTGCACGTAAAATCCATGGTATGGAAAGTCCTGTCGCTGGGAGGTTTGAAGGAAGGGGTGAGGAATATTGTGCTGGAAGCACCTCCACCCTTTTGCCTGTACCAATCAAAATTGTATCAATAGGGTGGAACAATAAAAAAACAAACCGTGAAAGTTTGTAGCTCCGTCAAGTGGAACAATTGGATTCTGAATTAGACTATTTGAATGAACTTGAATCGTAATTTCATGATTCTGGTACAATGGAATGGCTTTTTTTGTTTGTTTGAGTATAAACACAAAATTTTATTTTTTTCCCCGACGACGTGTACCCGTTTTCTCAAATATTTTCTCATTTGTGTTATTCCTCTTGCTATAATTATTTTTAACACAATGTAACGTAATCAATTTAATTTCAACACTTCTATCTACTTATTGTAATTATTTTGCGTTTTGAATATAAATATAGATGAGGAGAATGAGGATGACCATCCCGGAGACTCAGCTTACGCTTTAGAGTTTTAGTGTAATCTCGAAGGGCTAATATAAATATAGACATAGAGTAATCCCTTTCATTGGCCTCTCGACGCTTGCACCGCCTGTATTGGTCCGAAAAGTTATTTGGCATGAATGGCGATGGTTCACGGCATAGCGTTAACAATGGTTCACAAAGTTGGCAAAGTTTTTAACAACCGTAAAATTTTTACAGAAAAATATATTTATAAATTGTACGCAAATTAAAAATATATATCTTATATCTTGAACCAGAAAAAACATATAGTACATTTTGTTAGTTATGTACAAGGATATCTTTCGTAAGATCTTTGTTAAACTTCTATTTCATTATTATATTTTTTAAATATTTTTATTTAATTTTTAACTTTTTAAATTTCTCACGGCTTTCTTTTGCCTCGAAAGTCGATTACCTATAGCCTGGAAGTTCAGTTGGTACGCAACTAGGTATTCCATCCTGCTAACTACATTGTTCCATTTCGTAAGATCTATGTAGAAAACTACTAATCATAAACGTTTTTGCTCAATTAATACGACAGAGAAGAAGACTTCATTATTTAGTTTATCCGCTATGTAGCTCAGCTTCTATATATAGAATAACCATGAATTTCATCCGATTACTATTATTTCTTTTAAAAAAAGTCGAGTCTAAAATAGTAAACTCCGTTATTTGAGCCTGTTTTACCGTACATCAACACTGAGAAATTTGTGTATGTTGGAAAATCCAATGTTAAGATGAATGCTATAACATCCAATGACAGTCTCTTGCTATATTTCCTCTATGAATATATAACTTCTAAGTTTCATGGGTAAAACTTACCTTAGTTGGATTGTGTTCTAGAATTACTTTCTTGGCTTTGGCCGTGAAGAGATCCGTTCCATATGTGCCGTTATAATGCCAGACATTCTTTTCGTTCTCATGTAAATCGAGACCTTCCATATCTCTCTGAAAATAGAGATAATCAAATCACAAAATTTTAACACCAAGAAATCGTGCATAACAAAATTGGACTATAGATATGATTATATGAAACTAGCAAATGTCGAGGATGGTTGTTGAAATTCACAAAGTAGTATTTTTGTGCAGAATAACATGAATTGAAAATTATATTTTTAGCATAATAACAAACAACATTTTTGTTCTGAATATATATATATATATATATATAACCATTAATAAAACATTACCGAAACACCAACAGAAAACTATGAAATTATGAATTAGTATGTAATAATTAATTGACAAAAATAGTGTTCCCCAACATTCTGAATATAGATTCCATATACATATTTAAAAGAAGGAGAAATTAAATAAAAAATTGAAAAAATGAAATTTGTGGATTTTATACAGAACCTTCAGGTCCCAAATGCCTAAATACCACAAATAAAATGTATGTTTTCATCATCATATTAGCCATAACATTGCTAAAGAATATGATTTTGGGACTACCACACCATAATAGAGAAAAAATCTGTGAAAAAATCATAAAGTTCAAAACATAAAAACAATATTAACCCCTTCAGGGGGCTAAAATACTGAAATCTTGTAGCTAAAATACTGAAATGACTGATTGACACCAGGATTCACGAACGAATTTATTTTAAAATAAGTAAAAGCTTTTCCTCATGTACCTTATAAATTAAAAATTTGATTATAAAATTCTGGTGTCATTGTGGCATTTTGGGATTAAAATTAAGTGGTATATATAATATACCGGTGCCCTTCAAGGGATTAAAAAGGAAAGAAACCTTACCCATATAAGAGAGAAAAAAACTGTGATATTTAATCATAAAGTTCAAAATACAAGAGGATTAAAAAGGATATAGGGAAAAAACACAACAGTTACCATATATAATGCATGATCCATACATGAGTCATCACATAACAAACATAGGCAATGAATTGCAGAAAATCATTACATGTTGCCAAAATAAGTTTTAAAAGATGATTGACCATGGAATATTATTGTACAGCAAAGGAAAACTCAAACTAATATGGAAACAGCTCCCTCTGTAGAAAAGTTAATAAAAACATCAAACATGCTTTCAAATGAATTAATATGGTGCTGCTATCTGTGAGAAAATTAGTGAATATACTATGATTTAATAAAAGCAATGGATTACAATTAGTAGTTAAAGATTAAAACAAATATTGTCTGAAGAATGATAACAATTAGTTAAATAATAAATAAATTAAATTAAATAATATTAAATAATAAAATTATGTTGATAAAATATAAATGAATGTATTAATGAAAAATACTATGTTAAAAATGATATGTAAAATGGTGAAATTAATAATTATTGATATACAGTAAAATCCCGTTACAACGAACTTCACGGGACCGCAAATTTTATTCGTTGTAACGGGAATTTCGTTGTAACGGAATTCAATAGAAAATTAAACATTTCAATTCAGATCCTCATATCATAGTTAATTATAAAAATATAGTAGTATAATACAAATTAGTAGATAATTAATTATTAAAAATAGTAATAAAAATTAGTAGTACCTTCTAATAACGTAAAGTTAGTATAATACAATGTATAATATTTTTTATAGAACTGAAAAATTGACTTACCACCATTTCAATGATCTTCAAATTGTACAAGAAAAAATTTAATGCAGAAAATCAGTGATTTTTTTTTTGTACAAGGGAGTTTGAAGCTGCGGACAATACAAAATTATGTACATGATTAATATTAGAAAAAATGTTATCTGGTACACTGCTCTGTAAAGAAATAAAATTGCGCACTCTTTCTAAGCTTTCTAAGGCTTCAGCAGATGTAACTTTTGAAACCTCATTTTCTTCATCTTCAGAACTTTCTTCATCATTTTCTAAAATGCGATCATCAACAATAGACTGCACAATATCTGTCTCTGTTAATGAATAACAAGTTGCAGCATTGTCATCTGCAGTTAAAAAATCTTTAAAGCTTATGCTTTGAGACACACCAGATTTTTCTTTTACTAAGTTCCAAGTGGATTCGATCTCATATTCGACTGTCTGCTCCTCATCATGTACTACATCGCTAGATCCTTGAGCCGTCGATTCTTTATTTAAATCCTGGTCAATCTGCGCGTGTTTCCAACAGTGGGCTATTGTTTTCTGGCTTATATCATCCCACGATCCACAGATCATATCAATTGCCTCTTTCATGTTGCACTTTCTGTTTACGTTATTTTGCAGATCACAGAGAATGCGTTTTAATAACATAGTTTTGTATCGTGATTTTACGGCTCTGATAATGCCTTGGTCAAGAGGCTGAAGTATTGCAGTACAGTTAGGCGGGAAATACTCTACACGAATGTGATTCAATATAGGAGGATCATTGTGTGCTGTGCAGTTGTCTATGAGTAGAAGAATTTTACGTTTTTGTTTTTGCATATCTTTATCAAAATTTATCAGCCATTCATTAAAGAATCCTTGCGTCATCCATGATTTTTTGTTGGCTTTGTAGATGCATGGTAAGGACTTAAAATGTTTGAAACAACGGGGTTTTTCAGATTTGCCGATTATGAGTACTTTTCGTTTTTCTGTTCCTGATTTGTTGCAGCAAAATAGGGCTGTAATCCTTTGTTTGGAAAGCTTTCCTCCAATACACTTGTCTCCTTTTAACGCTAAAGTCTTCCTTGGTTCTAACTGAAAAAATATTCCGGCTTCATCGGCATTAAAAACATCGTTAGGACTATACGTCTTGATTATTTTTTGTATTTCACCTTTACGCCATTCGTTTACAAATTCAACTGGGACGTCTTTTGCTTCTCCTGAAATGCATTTTGCCACTATACCGTATCTTTCTCGGAATCGATTCAACCATCCGACACTGGCTTGAAAATTTTCAATGTTTAGCATTCTTGCAAATTCCAAACCTTTTTCTCTAATTAAAGGGCCACTTAGAGGGATGTTTCTAGAACGAACATCCATAAACCATTTGTAAACAGCACTATCCACATCTTGAAACTGGGCATTTCGAATTCGTTTTCTGCTTGGATCAAAGACTTTAACTTGAATTTTTTTCAAAATGCTTTCTTTATCTTTTAGAAAAGTGGATAAAGTAGACGGCGAAATTCCATATTTGCTAGCAACATCAGATTTTTTCATTCCTTTCTCAACTTCAGAAATTATGGCATTTTTTTCTTCCAAACTAAACTGTTTTCGCTTAACAGCCGCCATTTTATGACCTACTGGTAAGATGAAAATTTTCAAACTGATTTCGAGCTTTGGAAATTCCTTTGCGAAAGTTATTCAGGTAGGGAGGAGAGGGAAGGGGGAATGTGCAATACTCATTTCACGTTTTGTTAAGTTTGCCTACATTGGTTACAGCTTACTTGGACTTCCAAGAAAAAGGGGTGGAGAAAAGGGGAGAGCGAACAAAGGAAACATTCCTTCTGCAGTGAAATGCCTATGCACACCGATTTTACAACAAAGCTCGGAGAAAAGCGATTGCTTTAGAGATAAGCTTGATTGTCCCTAAAACTAGGCATCGAAAACAAAAATTGTCAAGCGATAAAAATGTACAACTGAAAGTATTTGCCGTGTCATATTATTTCGTTCTAACGAGATTATAAAAAATTGAATATTTCGTTATACTGAGATTATGTTAACATTATTTGAATACATTTCAAAACGGGACTCGCTTGCATTTCGTTATAACGGGATTTTTTGTTGTAATGGAATTCGTTGTAACGGGATTTTACTGTATATATATATATATATATGTATCAATAATTTTTAATTTTAGTCATAAAGTTAAAAAAATTTAGAAAGTAAGATGGTATCGTTAAAAATATCTTGTATTGAAAATATTAAAATGCTAAATATATATGTTGATAAGTTTTAGATGTGAAAGGCACTTGACGTAATTAAACTATATATGAGAAATTTATTAATATATTTTGAATCTGATGAAGTATCCGTGTTGTTGAAGTTCAATTTTAAACTTGCGATTTTTCTGTTATACGTATTTTAGAGTAAGCAACTTGAAAAATGTATAAAAGTCCTCATTTAACTATAAAATTAACACAGCAAGCATATTAAAGAGAAAATGTTATACAAACCGTTTTAGCTACATGCGTGAAGTAATCTTCTACCCCTGTGTAGTAGCCAAAAAATGAGTCGAAACCTCGTTTAAGAGGCAAGTACTCTTTCTCGAAAAATCCAAGATGCCACTGTAAATAAAAAAAGTAAAATAAAAAGTAAAAAAGAGAAAAAGGAAAGAAAATTGTTTAATGCAAGATGTAAATATATATATCTTTTATCAACTTTTTTTTTTTAACCAGTTACTTACATGTTAGTAAATTTAATAATGCCATAATGATAATAAAATTATATTTAAGTCTTGTCCAGTCTTAGAAAAACTTAGTAAGTATATAAAGTTTTGAGCACGTATCTTAAAAGCGACAATAGAAATTATTTAAAAATATATTTAATTTGGCTATGCTCGACGAATTGAAATAGTTTTTAATTTTTTATAGCAACAATTTACTTTTCTACAAGTAAATTCTGAGGCAAACTATTTTCAATCATTTGTATGCACACTATTTTTTAAGATGCGTGTTTAAAACTTTTTTGTATACCCAATATAATGTAAACTTTTTTGAAAGCTAAAGAAAAAAACTTACTTTTCCAACAAGATGCGTGGAATACTGGAACGCTTTTAGATACTGTGGTAAAATCTTCTCCTTTAAAGGCAATCCCCATGGAGAACTAGCAACTATTACTTCGTGCTGGAAACCTATAAATAACAAATCTAATATGATTTCCAAATTAATGGAAAATTATTTTTTGCCTACATACCATTTTATTCGATTTTCTAGCACTCTCTAGACAAATTAGTTTCACTTGGTGTCTTAACACAGCGGTTGCCAACCTTTCGGACCTCACGGGTCACAAAATTTATAAATTTAAAACCACGCGGATTACTAATATGGATTAATATATATATATATATATATATATATATAAACACATTTGTACAATAATAAAAGCGTTTTTTTTTAATTATTACACTCTTTATTTTTTACTTTTTAGTGTTTAAAACATTTCATTGTTGCAGCTTCACAGCCAGTTCGCCTATTTTAGCCAGTGTGGTTTGGCACCTAATTAACTAAATGTTATAGTAATTCGTACAGGGTTGCCAGTTTGGCTTTTTTTTTAAATTCAGAAATTCCGAATACACACCAGAAATTTTTCAGTAATAATTTTGGTTTTAATAAATGAAATTCATCTTAAATTGCAAATTAATTCTGATTGGCTGCTTTACGCAAGCTTATCTTGTTTGGCTATCTTAATTATTTCGGATTGGCTGATGAAGTTGACGGTGAAATCCTCTTCTTTCATTTTACAGTGCATTTTTGCTATTTTTATACTCTTTGTTTCATGGCTCCTTTAAGATGTGATATACAAATACTCATATACATGGAGTGGAGTTGTTATCAACAGGGAATCCCATCGAAACAATCTACTATTTCTGTTTCTGTTTAGAATTTCCGATAAAAAGTCGAAACTGGCAACCCTGAACTCGTATACAATTGTAACGTTGTAATCATAAAAAAATATTTGATGATTTATCAAATTAATTTGTTATTTTATAATTAAGTTTTAAAAATGTTGTTTTGTCATCGGAAACACACCTGTGTACATATATTTTTCTAATTCTAGTACATCAGGAAGTAAGAGAAATATTAATTACAAAAGTCCCATCTTTACATACATAAAGCAAGATAAGTTATATAAAAGATTGCAATAATCAGAAAGCTTCCATTTTATTAATATGAAATGCATCTATTTAATACTAGCTATTACCCGTGACCTCGTTCACGTAACATTAAAAGAATAATAATTGCATTAATTAAGCAAAATATTTCACTCCCGATAATTAAAAACGTAAATAATTAACTAACTCTTTATCACATTTCATAGGAGACAATACGATATTTTTTTGTTATAAGGACCCTGACATAACTCAGTCTTAGAAAAGTGAAATTTTGTGTCAAATAATCGCGAAAAGGCAATTGCAGTCAATGCAAAAAGGAGGGCCAAATAAAATCGAGGAAATCGACGAATTATGTAAAAACAAATGTCAATTTTACCTGATAAACCATTTTACTTTTAACAAATTTGTGAAACGTTTTAATAACCATCTTTCAAAAATAATTAATTGGAAATAGTATATGCCTTATCTTTAAATTCAATTCTGTCTCCTTGGTTTAATGCTGGCGTGTCAAACTGTTGGCCATTTTATAGTAATATTTTCTTTATCTTATCATCGAATGTCAGCTATTCAAGAAGTTGACAATTTTTAAAAAAACATTAGTGGTATCTGGCGAGCCACAGTTTGACACTTCTGATTTAATGTATAGCTGAAACAAATCTTGTTTCCTTCAATGACAATTTGTTGACAGATTTTTGTTCTGCAGAATAAATTGATTCGTGAAGTTTGAATATGTGAAAATATGTTTTCATTTTTCGGAAATTTTACTGAAATCAAGATTTTTTTTTCACCATCTATTCAAATGGAAAATAAATTCTGTTTTCAGTTTTAATGTGAAAATGGCGTAAAAATTATATTGATCAGTTTTATTTATCCTATTTTATCAAAAATATGGAGTATTTTAGTTGCCGTTTTTAGAGAAACATTGGTAAAATTTACAAATAAATAAATAAATCTCGGAATCTAATTAAAATTTTTAAATTATGAGAGTTTGTGTGACATCCTCGGATCAATGATAACGGTGTTAAGTAAATCGTGTTGCGTTCGATAGTCTAAGAGGAGTAGCTGCGAAATGCAAAGACAAACAGTAGGTTAGATTTCAATATAATAGATTCGTGTTCTTTTTTCATTTCTTAATAATTATGATGTGACTTTTGGCGGAAACTGATATGTAACTGATACTCATGCTTACGAATTAGTATAGATAAAAAATATTTCAATTTTTCGTTTTAAATATGGCGGGAAACTTATCTACTTTCTATACTTACTGACCTTTGTATTATTAACGTACGGAATTAATTCAGGCTCCTTTTAAAACATATTGGAAAATTCCCGTTTAATTTCAAATATGACGCCACTTTTTCCTCAGAGAAATCTCTTTTTAATGATATAATTCTTGCTAATTTTCTTTTCCTGGCACTCATGACGTAAATTTTAGCAAAAAACTTACATCTGTATGTAACTGATATTCAAGCTTATTATTAATCAGTATCGATAAAAAATATTTCAGTTTTTCATCTTAAATATGACGTCCATTATATATCTACTTACATTATACACTGATATTCATGCTCCTTGTATTATTACGAATATTTGAAAATACATGTTTTATTTATGACGTCATAGTTGTTCAAGCCAAGGAGGGTCCTTTTTATAGTTCCATAGTCGAAGCGAAATCTTTTCTTAATAATATAATTATTGTTCTTTTTTTCCTTCTAATTATGACACAGTGTTTGACAGAAAATCTCTTCTCAACATAACCGATATTCATACTTCATGTATAATATTTGAAACAAACAAATACTCCATATGTTTGTTTCAAATATCACGGAAATTCATCTTCTTTTGAATTCTTTTGAATTTAATTTTTCATGTGAAAATCGTTCAATTGAAAAATTAATTGTTGAGGAAAAATTATTTTTCCGCGTTTTTATTTATTGACAACGATCAAAACCCTGGCAACAATAACAAGTAAAATGGTTAAATTTTATGGAAAAATGCTTATTGGTTCGCTATGAAAAAAATGAAAATTTTAATTATTAAGAAAAATATTTGAATAAAATAAATAAAATCTAGCCTATGTTCATTTCTGGGTTATAATCCATCTATATGCAAAGATACAGGTCCATTAAATCCTTCGTCATGACGTTTACTTTAGCCAAACATTCACACACACAATCACATTTATAATATTATTAGGACAACAAAATTATTGAAGTTATGAATACAAAGGATGTGAATTATCACTTTAATACACAGTGTACAACCAACAGAGGAGCCTTGCCATATAAGAGTGAGAGAATGCTAGATTGGATGACGTCTTGGTGGTTTAAATGGTAAAGCACTTGGTGCGCTATACCAAGGTATCCGGTTCGATCCCCGGTCTGGACATTTTTTCACTCTGTTGGTTGTACTCTGTTTAGTAAAGTGATAATTTACATCCTTTGTATTAATTAATTTCAGCTCTGCTAAAAACTTAATTACATATATTAAAGTTAATTTATTACAAAACAATTGAAGCTTATTTAATGTGATATCTGTTCCTGCTTGTTTGAAATAAGCTCATGGATTTTTGTTTCCAATTACTTTATTACTGCAAGAAGGAGAACCCTTTCTATTTTTAGCAGCGATCAATACCGAGTTTTAATTGCTGCGAGAGATAAAAATGTCTTTTCGCACAAATATGTTGTTGAAAACTTAAAATTCTCATTAATTTTTTCTCAACAACGAGTATACACTTTTTAAAATATAATAAATAACAAATAGCATCTACTAACATAATTATCAATGCCCGCTATAATTTAAATTTCTAAAATTTAACATCTAAAGTTTCATACAACAGTACCCACTGTACCAATTTTTTAATTCTAACCAAGAGGCCGCGCAGTGTGCCGAAACGACGAATTTTCACGACATAGGTGAAAATTCTATTTTCCCAAGGTTTATCAACAATGTATAGTTGTTCTGGAAGTCCCACAGAACGAGAAATCATATATGCTTTTTGCCTTACATGCCATCTAGCTCAGTTTTTAGAAGTAAATATATCGAAAATACATGTGAAATCCAAAAAAGAGTAGCTGATGAAAAAAAGTTGTTATATAAGGCCAATTTTTTCTGTTGTTATTTTTTTTTCGTCTTGTGACCTACATTATGAGCCTAAATTTTTAAAATAATCAATTGTGTTTTGATATCTATGTATGTTTTTAGAAATTAAAAAAAAAAATTCAACATTTTCCTCTTATTAAGTCAAAACTCTGTATCCACCCAAAATTGTTGGTACATTCCTCTTCTGTAGGCATTTGAGGAGTGTGAAACATTGGGATTACCTACGCCCAGGTGTTACTTTGGCACTTATAGCTCTATTTGATGGAAGAAAAGCCCACGTAAAAAATCATGCCTCTGCACCAATACCATGAAAAAAAAAATCTTTTAATATTAGAATACAACTTGAAAAAATTATCATAAATGCAATTTTTTTTTTTGTATTTTTAATGGCACCAATCGATTCTACGTGGAAAAAATGCACAACAAGACATATTGAAACATAAATTTGGGCTTTCGAACATCATATGCGGTGAATGTTTGCAAAAAAAGTCACTTCGTCACAGTGTAGGCCGAGCAGCGATGAATCGAAGCTTCTTACAACAATGAGGCAATTTTTCGCTGTTTTTGCTGTTTCTCTTCATAATAATTTATTTTGAATTGAAAAAGGATCTCATTTTATAATATATTAAAACGACTGAATGCAAGATTTTTTGTGATCGAGAACACTCGTTTTTGTAAAGCATAAATCTCTAGTAACACAAATATTTTCCTATTTCTACTAATATCGAGATGTGTTTGAGAATATTTATTCGGTCTTCTTTCTTTTTCCACATATTAAAAAATGCAAAGACAAAATTATACGAACCAAGCCGTATCGGGTACTTTCCAGTCATGAGACTTCCTCTGGAAGGCGAACAAGTGGGTTGAACATAATACTGGTTAAGAATGATGCCATCTCTAGCGATGGCATCAATGTTAGGCGTTGGAATCTGCTTCGAACCGTGGAAGCTGACGTCATTCCAGCCCTATTTGGAGGAAAGAATAAACATTTTCTTACATATTTTGAAACAAAATTCTTGAGATATCGTAAAAATAGAGTAGACAGTGGTATAGCAGCGCCACCTGTTGGGATATCTACACCAAAACGTAATCAGCGTCTATTTATGTAAAGGTCTTACTGAACCTGAAGTTTGATGAAAATAAGTGCATTAGTTCTTGAGATAGAGCTATTGCGGAAATCGCAAAAAATGCAGTATAGCAGCGTCACCTGTCGGGCGATTTTCTCCAAAAACTAATCAGCACCAAATTATATCAGGGACTAATATAAAGTTTTATTAAATTTCGTACATTAGTTCTTGAGATAGAGCGCCCACAAAATTTTTGTCACAGGCAGACAGAGTCACATACAGACATTTTCTAAAAATTGTCAAATCGTGTTCAGGACCTTCTGAAACGTATAAATCCGTAGAAAACCGGAAGTCGAAAATTTTCATGAATCCAATACTTTCTTCTTGTAAAGATAGAAGAATGAAAAATAATATGACAAATAAAGTGCAAAAATGGGCGAAGTTACACATATCCAAAAGATGCGGTCAGCTTTCAACAATGTGTTAAGCATCGTCATATGAAATTATATTTTACACCAACATGTAAGAAGTTTCGAGAGATGCATCAAGAAAATAAGATGTTTTCTAAATAGTCATAACAATCCTGATAAAAAAACTTAATGAACAAGCCCTGTTCATAATAATTTTTATTGTGATTAAATATAAAGTATAATTGCTTTAAACGCTTTTTTATTACCGAAATATTTTTAATTATTATTCGATATTATTACTAAGTTTTTCTTCACAAAATTTGAGACAGGAAAACAATAATTCAACTGCAAATACTTATAACAATGAGTTTTTCATTTATAAAACAGCAAAATAGATAATAACACGCTAGTTGTTTATATGATTTGTCCATTTGTGTTTTCATGGTTTCATGAATTATAACAAGTTGCAAATTGTACTTAGACGTAACATAGTAGGTACGTTCGTTTTATAATTAGTTTAACAATGTAAAAAAATCAACCTTATAATTTCCGTGAAATGAATTATATCGTCTGTTATAAGCGGAATGAGCATGCCTTTTTTTTTTCTTAATACGTATGCCATGTTTACAGATGCGAAATTTTTTTCTACACCAGACCGCACTGTAAGATTCACCATGGAGATTTTCTTTTGCGAATGATTACGTCCATGGTTTAATATTTTTATGACTCATAATGAATGAATTTCCTGTGTTTACTTATTCTAATGAATTCAGATATTCGGCTGTTAACGTAATTTTCGCTGAAGTTATCTCAGAATCTATACATTTTTCATTGTAACTCATCTCTCAAACAAACGATTTTTTCGAACGATCTTTCTAAAAATGTAACTTTTATGCAATTTTATTTAAAAAAATAATTTTGAATAAAAATGGCCACCTGGCATATGAAAAAAGAAGTGGTTTGTCCGTATTTGTTTTCCTCAGTCACATGTCTCGCGCTTTTATTATATAGATTACGTACGATATGAATTAATAGAATAAAGAAAACTTTTATTAATATCTATTTAAGTTTTCATTCGATTTTCATAAAATTTGAAATTCTACAACGATAATATGTATATATGAAATTTCAAACCATTGGGTTGGGTAGTTTTTACGCTGTTATATGCGGACAGACGGACAGACGGACGGACCAGACGACAACTATAGGTGCTATGTATTTATATAATTACGAACGCACCTAATAATAAGGCGACCATTTAGCATTTTAACTACAATGAATGATAATTACCAAATCATCGACGATCATAAACACGATGTGAGGTCTTTTAGGAACAGGAGACTTAGCTGCGCATATCCCGGTACATCCCAGGAGGAACAAAAGGCTTGACAGAGTTCCCATGGCATTGGGACCCTGAAAAATAAAAATTAAACTTTTACAAAATTCAGACATTTATATAAGGCAGCCAATCAAATGTTAACAATCAAAGTTATTCGAATGAAAATAAAAGTACGCACTGAAAAAGAGGGGTAGTTTATCAGTCGCAATTCTTTCAATCTATAGAATATTTACAGAATATCAAAGATTAAAATTTTTTTACATAAAAGAAAATCAGCATTCATAGTTTTAGTAATATAATGTAATGAATAAAATAATAATCCGGATAATTAATAGTCCCGTTTACTGAGAAAATTCATCTTTTTTAAGACGTAGCATTTAGCATCCAGTAATCTATATAAATCTGTAATTTCTTCCCTTTTGCCGTCGTTTTCCATAGACCATGTATTTCTCGTTAGTGAAAATATCTTCAGCAAAAATAATTAAATTATAATTATTTATTTTAAAAATATATCTTTTACAGACCTTTTTTAAATCCTCGATATTTAAAGCAACAAATTTAACCTTTTGATTACGGTGTTGGGCCATATGTCGGCCTAGCGACTTTTTAGGTAGATTTCGTAAGAAATACTACCTATTACATTCTCCCCTAAGTTGGAAATTTTGAAAAATTTTTGCAGATCTACGCCGATCATGACTCCCAGAACCCAAAAACACCCCCAGTTCAAAACTTTATCTATCTATGCCACTTTTTTATGACCACGATAACTGGAAAAATTCTGCATACATCTCTTCCAAACTGATACATAAAATCAAGGGACATAAAATCTCGGTCAAGTTCGTTAATGGGCAAAATCGAACCAGGGGGGGGGAATGGGGGTGGCGCTTTTTTTGAAAACAGAAAACCCCCCATAATTTCTTAATTATTATACTTATCGAATCCGTTTAAAGTTATTATTACTTCTAGGAGAAGGGCCGAAAATTTATGTATGACAGATTTTTGATATAATTAAAAATTGTCTTAAGGGGGAGGAGGGGGTTTTAGAAGAAAAAAATTCATAACTTCGTCAATTCCCAAGATTTCAAATCCGCTTAAATTTATTATAAATCCTCTTAATATTATCTAAAACTTTTATACCGACAAATTTTTTATAGAACTCTTATAGCAAAAAAAAAAAAAAAAAAAAATTCCTGCTGGCTCCGCCTGCAAACATGTTAGGTTTCAAAGTAGGCGGCTCCAACTGCCGCATCATCGCAAAAAGGTCATTTCTTCCGCAATTCCCGACAAACAGGCGCCCCACGGTCTGCGTCTTCGAAATCTACCTGTGCCTGTAGGTCGAGCCGTCAGGGATTTTTTTTTATTCTATTCGTACCACTTTTTGAAAAATAATATCTGCCATACATTTATACAATGATGCTTACGAAAGAAATTTACCACAACGAATATTTTTTGTAAATCGGGGGTACGAATGAACATAAAAATAGTCGCTAGTCGCTCGTAATCAAAAAGTTAAATTTGTTTTTAGAACCTGCAATGACGACGGACGATTTCATTTTCTATAGGGGGAAAATTGAGAAAGATTCAAAGACGTAGATGTTTGAAGAAAAATATCATGCGCCTTTTTATACATTAAATTTAACTGTTACACACATGTACTGTAGGTGTTACTGTACATGTAATCACATGAGCAGTCTATTTTATTTATGTGTCTGATTAATCAAATTCTATCTTCAGTCCTTGTTCTTTATCTGTCACTTACGAAACCGGCTTCACTTGCAACCACGGAGAAGAATGATAACTGTTTAGATCAGCGATTCCCAAATTTTATTGTTAAGCGATCCATCTTAAAAGGCCGTTTCACTGAAACTCCCTGATCGCGAAATCCTGTTAACCTATGGAAAAACTTAAATGCGGCATCTGACACTTACTTTCTGATGATCAAAAACATATTTTGATAATTATATTCGGTAAGGAATAAAAAGTTCTTTTATATTTAAAGCAAAAAAAACAAACATAAAATCTTGTACTAATAATTTTTTTTTTGCATATCATTACATACAAAGCTTTTACAATCCAAATTCAGCCATGAAAATACAAAAAAACATAAAACTGATATATAGAAACTGTACGTGCAAGAGTTGTTAACGTTTAAAAGAACAATTATATTATTATTTGCATTACATAAACATTTGCATTAATATTTTCCTATCATTATGGTTTACGTTATAACACGCGTGAGGTAAATTTCCTCCCACGTGATATTTTTATAACAAAAGAATGGAAAATCCACAGCCAGAGGTAAATTCTTTTTGGCAACATCTTGATATCATTCAGCTTGAAAGGGACTATAAAGCTCAGAATGATCACGAACTATTTTCGCACATTTTTAAGTAATAGCTGTAAGCTCGGGTAGATTTTATCCCAGCGCGTGTGCTGACGGGTTAAAATTTATTTATTTCCATTTTATCTAGCTTGAACCGGCAGTATCTAGATCAGTCCTATAGGTTTTGAAAACCTATAGGGTACTTACGTTTGACCCAGAACCTTGAAATTTGGCGCGAATGAAGGTCATATAGCACATATAAAGGAAAAAATCCGAAAATCATTAATTTATAAATCTATGTCGATTTATTACGTGGAAAACTCCCGAATTTCCATAATCAGGAATACCATAATCAGATAAAACAACATAGAATTATAAATTAATGATTTTCGGATTTTTTCCTTTACATGTGCTATAAGACCTTCCTTTGTGCTAAATTTCAAGGGTCTGGGTCAAACGGAAGTTTGACGATCAATCGGGGGTACCTGGAAGTATAGGTTTTTAGAGTGAAATCTATAGGGTACTTCCGTACAGACAGACAAACGGCCAGACAAACCGAATTCGTAATCATTTTTCAACTATATTAAAAACTGTTAATAAAAATGCATAAAAAAATATTACCTAATCATTGTATTTACATGCGGTTTGCATAATTTTATTTTAAATATTCTAGAAAAAAAATTCTTTTTTAAAAACTTGTTTACTAAGGACCTTTTTCCTAATTCCTGTGTATTCGCGGACCTCCAAACTAAAGTTACTGATATTCAATTAAACATCTTTACGAACCTTACTTTCAAGTACCACTGTTTCCAAATAATAATCTTCACCTCATTTAATCACAGAATTTTAACAATTTTCTGCGAATAAATAAGGCAAAAACTATTATTCGAAAATGGTGGTGCTCAAAAGTAAAGTCCTTACTCACCCTGTATATCAAATACAAGATACTTAAGCTAACAGAAATGTATAAAATAATTATACAGTACATTTAAACAGCATTTCTAGCTTTTCCTTTTATTTATTTCGCAAAATTACTCTCAAATTCTATACACCTGAAAATTTTTACATTGAATGCGATGCCTTCGAAGACCCCCTGAAAATGCGTTGCAGACCCCTTGAGGTGCAAATAGAATTATATAAAAATAATATTGCCTGAATCGATAGATCAGACAATCGATTTTGCCTGAATCGATAGATCAGACAATCGATTTTGCCTGAATCGATATATCGATATCCCGGAATTTTTAGGGCTCCGTACTTAAAAAGCAAAACGGAACCATTTAAGATCACGAATGTGTCTGTCTGTCTGTCCGTCTGTCACAATCGTTTTTCTCGTAGACTATGGATAGTGGAAAGTTCAAACTTGGGAAAGTTATAAAGCTTTATTGACCCATATATTTTCATATTATTAGCCATTCATAAACATGTTTAGGAAAAATTTAGAGGGCTAATTAAGTTACTTGAAATGTTTTTCTTTTTGTATATCGTGTGAAAGATCTCGTATTACCGAACTCAAAAATATATTTGTTTTAAATCTAGGAATTATATTTTCAGAGACATCGTCGAAAATGCACTGAAAAAAAAATATCCCCCCCCCCCTCTAATTCCGAATATACAGAAACTGAAATTATGAAAAAATTAGGGGTAGTAGGAATTTATTTAAGCCTTGTAGGAAAAGTATAGCGATTTTCCTAGATAACATAGTTTTTGAGAAAAACGCATTTTTCGATTCACACAAACTACTTCGAGCGGTCAGCGGAGGAGACGAGTGGCTACTTATACAGACGCAGAAGGTACTTACAGACGCAGAATCATCCAAGGATAGTTGATAATCATTTTCGAAAAAGAAAATCTGTAATTAGTCGGGATATTAATTAAATTACTTGATTTTTTTTCTGCATATTATGTAGGGCATCGTTCGAAAGATCTCGTAACACCGAACTCAAAAATATGTTTGTTTTAAATTTAGGAATTATATTTTCAGAGATATCGTCGAAAGTGCACTGAAAAAAATATATCCCCTTCCCCTCTATTTCCGAATATACGGAAACTAAAATTATGAAAAAATTTGGGCTAGTATGAGTTTATTTAAACCTTGCAGAACTATAGTGATTTTCCTAGGTCACATAGTTTTTCAGAAAAATGCATTTTTCGGTTACACACATACTTTACTTTTTGGGCGGTCAGCGGATGAGATGAGTGGTACTCAAGATACTTATCGACGCAGAATCATCCAAGGATAGTTGATAATGATTTTCAAAAAAGAAAATCGGTAATTAGTCGAGATATTAATTAAGTTACTTGATTTTTTTTCTGCATATTGTGTAGGGCATCGTTCGAAAGATCTCGTAACACCGAACGAAAAAATATATTTGTTTTAAATTTAGTAATTATATTTTCAGAGGTATCGTTGAAAGTGTTCTGCAAAAATATGCCCCACCCCTCTCTTATTTCCGAATCTACTTTGAAACTGAAATCATGAAAAAATTAAGGGTAGTAGGAATTTGTTAATTAATAAATAGTAATTAATAAATTTAATGTACGGAACCCTTTGAGCGTAAGTTATACTCGCACTTAGAC
Source organism: Maratus michaelseni (assembly GCA_963931845.1). Taxonomy (NCBI): domain Eukaryota; kingdom Metazoa; phylum Arthropoda; class Arachnida; order Araneae; family Salticidae; genus Maratus; species Maratus michaelseni. The sequence continues at coordinate 350,413,574 of OZ007592.1, forward strand.
GATATTTTTTTCTTGCCAATCATTATTACTTCCTAGATTCTAAAGTCAAACTTAAATTGAACTCAAAAGAGAAGAAAAACAGTAAAATGAGAAATAAAAGATTACCCATTGTGGAGTACAAGTACCATCGCTGTAGGATAGGTCTTCGACTAATGTTTCGTTGAGAGAAACAGGAACATCCATATCATGATGAAAACGAAAGTCGAGTGACCCAAGACTTTCGCCGAAAATAATTACTCCGCAGGTAAACAAGCAACCTAAATTGACCTACTCCCTTCCCTACCATTCTGTAGCAGACATTACGCAAAGAATAATCTATTTGCTATGACGCTTCATTTTATGGATATTGTGATATTTCATATACAGGTTTTGCTTTTGTCATCTTGAGATCTGATACCTTCATCACGAACCGATTTCATTCAATAAGATTTGTGCATACTTTGGGTAAAAATCAGGTTGTCGTAAAGCTCAAATGCATATTTTAGAGTTTGTTTCAATTCAATATGATAGAATTTTAAGGATATCACATTCAATGAAAATCTGTTTTAACGGGGTACCGGACAGAAAAATTGCGAAAATATCACATTATTATTTTTTTTGGCTACAAAAATACTCTGGAGTGTGAGCCAATAAAGACCCAAACGGATTGTCAATACAATAATCATATACAGGAGGGATATAAATTAGCTGGGTAAAAAGAATGGTTTATTATGTTTAATTATTACGTACAAAGATGAGAATACACTTGATTATAAGACAGTGAAACACATAAAGTTTACCTTTTTTACAAATGTTCGATGTGACCGCCCTTCGTTACCCTGCAAATGTACCATCGGTAATTAAATTATTACTATGATGTGAACATAATCCCGTCAATCAAACCAAGTGCTATGCTGATTGGTAATTGCAATTCAGGAATGGACCCATACGCTGAAACAGAAATCTAAGACGAAAAGAATTGGTGATCCTGGTGGCTGTGGAATAATACTTCCGTGATCGATAAAGCTAAGACTATATACAGGGATTTATGATGAGAAAATGATGATTCCGCACCAGGGTAAGAAGTATGTACGTAAACATATATGATATGATGCTAGTAATCTGCAATTAAACTGGTATCTTCCAATTAGTATTTCGCAAACTGTTTAATTACGAAATTGCCCAACTAATTTGTGTCCACCCTGTACGTTATTTCTGTTGTCAACATCCCTTTTTCTTTGCATTTACGAAACGCACAACAATTAATAAGGTATCATTCGAGAGGTTTTTGAAGTGGCTTCTCACATACTACACTTACATTTCGTTAAAACATGTTGTTTTTAATTAAAAAATAAATCGGCATTGTTTTCATAAATGAAATGAAAGGTTTTCCTCAATGTTACCACAAAAATAAAATACCGTAATGTATGATTCTCAACAATGATTATAAAAAAATAAATAGTAAAAATAAAGATAAAGTGGGGCGTGATCGCACGAATTTATTTTACATTTATGATTAAAAAGCAAAATTGAAATTCAAATGTGGGGAACGTCATCCTCTAATGCAATTAAAATATGATTGTTATTTTTTTTTTCTCGTGCGTGCCTTTTTCTATCTTCAATCAGTTTTTATTGTAACTGTGATGGAATAAATGAGATGATATTCTGGCTTGACTGACGTTGTTAGCAGATATTTTTATCCTTAATAATTATTTAGAAGCTTAAACCTGCATCTAAAAAAATTAGATATTTTAATAAAAAATATTAAACTCTGGTCCACTGGTTAGATAAAAATATATAATATTTTTTATGTTGAACTGCATGTTGTTGTCGAACGATAGATTCAGACATTTTCTCCCGGAGGAAATTTTGCAGCTCCGGGGCATGGGGAAGAAACATTATGGAGTTCGAGGGGGGTGGGGGTAAACATTACCCAATAAAAAATTCTAAAATTTTGAATTCATCACCGGGTGTTGGTCAGTCACATGTCCAATTCCCGTCTACAATGTTAAACCTATGGGCATTGAATGCATTTGTAGTTTTTAAATATCTCCTCAGAAAATAAATGTTTGTAACATTTTTTTTTCTGTATACTCTTTTTAAAGGACGCCTTTTTATTTTAGTTGATAAAATATTTCTAAAATATAAGCTTAATTTAATATCTTATGTGTTAAAATCTCCGACGAACAGTGAGTCAGATTTCAACACTTCAAATAAAATTAAGTATACATTTGAAAAATATTTTGTCAACTAGAATAAGAGAGAGAGACGGCCTTTTTTTTTTTTTTTTTTTTTTTAAAAAAAAAGTTAAAATATTAATTTCCTGATGAAATATTTGAGATCTGACTTACCAACACCTTAAAATCTTAAATCCATTTATCTCAGAATTTATTTTTTCAAGATTCGTCTTATTTGAATAGATGACGATCTAGATTTCTGTCAAAGGAAAGGATATGAGACTTCATATGCTTTTCAATTTTACATTCTTTCAATTTTCTTCAGGATTTCTTGTTTTAAAAGAAAACTTTAAATATATGAGTTCGGCTTGTGCAAAAATCAATGAAATCAGGCCCAACCCGTCCCCACCTGACAAAATTTCTACAAAATTTCCGATTTTTTCTTACTATTCTTTTAATGAATACAGAATACATATTAATGGCAAATTTTTACAGAATATTTTAGAATAGTGCATGTTCGCAATCCATAGGACACTGAACAGCAGCATTAATGATCACTTAAGACTATTACTTTCAAATAGAGGCATTAAGAAAGTTAATGTAGTTTAGAATAAAAGAAAATAGATGGTTGAAAACATCATCACCTTTGTTGTTGTATAATAATAAAAAAGTTGATTTAAAAAAATATTTTTTTCTATAATTTATTAAAGTTATGTTTTCAAATATTCCTAATCCCATTCTGGCCCGAGTCTGCTGAAAAAATTAAGCCCGAGCTCAGACCTCAGACACGATGTAACTGTCCGATGCCGATTTCTACGCTGGACATGTTATATTTCTATATTGATGTTGTCAAGCTAGCATCGGCTCCTGCAGCACATTTATTCTTATTCTCGTCACAAATGGATATCCATTAAAAAAATTTCATATTTTTGTCAGCTTAGTTTGATACTTTTGTATTTGTTATATCATGCCGTGCGGCAGTTTAGTTTACCCCCATAGGGGGCAATGAGAAACAGAAGATTTCGGTAAAAATATACATACAATATAGTATACAAAGATACGTACAGTATACTACAATATATATACAAAGATACGTACAGTATAATACAATATACAGTAGAGTCTCGATAATTCGAGGTGGACGGGACCAGGCTTACCTCGAATTATCGAAAACTCGAATTATCGAAATCATAAAATTTAATTAATAAATAAATGAAGATAAAGCAATTTTTAAATTTCAGTGTGTATTTAAATGAAAAATGTACTTACAAATTATTACATTACTGCTGATAGCAACAGGTTAATTATATCTTAAAATAATTGTCAATTGTTTTTTGTTTTGACACATTGCCCCGTTTCCTGCAGCAATATCACGCCATCGTCGAAGTAGCATATTGTCGGCTGGAGTCGACTCAGTCTATTGCTCCACAAATGGCATGGTGGACTAACGCAGCAGGTAGCTCTTCGCTGTGACTCATTAGCAGTGATGAATCTGTCGGATTCTGGCAGAATCCGTAAATTCTAGTTATTCGTGACTATTTATCCATTCCTCTATAACTTCCGGCACATAATCGTAAAAAAAAACAGTTTTGTAATATTTCTTGAGTCATCCAAGCATTTTTTAGTTCCTATACGTAACCAGCAGTGAAGATGTCGAAACATGCTTAAATCTTCTTGGCTTTTGCAGCTTTTCTGATAACAACAAGTTTAATCTTGCGATTTCCTGAAGTATTTGATGCAGCAAGAAGTGTTAACCTCTCTTTGCTTTTATGTGACCTGGAGTACTTTTCTCTTAGCTTGACGCGATTGTTTTAGATGGTAGCATTTTGAAATTAGGACCAGACTCATTTCAATTATAAAGCTGGTCGTTCGTAAGGATTTCATTTGTCACGACTTCCTGCAATTTCTTGCAAAATTGCACGGCGATGGCCTCAGAATCTTCAAATAGCTTCTCTCGACAGAACTTTAGTTGCCAGATACGATATTTTTTTTTTAACTTGTCAAACCAGCTTACACTAGCAGTGAAGTTTTTATCACTTTCTTCAAATTCTTTTCGAAACAGCAAAGCTTTTCTTGAAGAATCGGAACTGAAAGAGGGCATCATTTTTTACTTTGCTGTGTAAACCCCATATAAAGTGGCTCACCAGTTTTTTTATACTCAGACTTTTTTAAGAATTTTCTGTCCAAGGATAAATCACAGCAGTGGTTAGTAGAAAACGCTTCTAGTTTACTTCTGTTCCAATACGTTCGTAGTAGACAAAAGGAGTGAGTGGGGCGGGAGCTCGTTGAACAATTATTCTCAGATTTTTTTTCCAATTTCACCGAGGGGATCACGGTGTGATCCCCTGCACGTATAGGAAGAATACACCTGTTTTCTTTAAGAGGGTGGATTTCTGTAAGTGGCTTCAGGATGCGCAGTTGACATATGACCCGTCGAACAACAATAAAAACCAGATACTTGAATTTTATGGTGCGAAATAATTATTTCACGTCTTGCGTATATGTTGGTCGTTATTTGGAAACTAAACTGATTTTTTTCACTAACTCGGATTTATGGGCAACTCGAACAATCGAGACTCGAATTATCGAGACTCTACTGTATATACAAAGATACGTACAGTATAATACAATATATATGCAATATAGTATATAAAGATACATAAAATATAGTAATATATATGTATAAAATAAACACCAAAATTTGGTTTAAAAGAAATGACAAAGCTTCATTAAAGTTGTAGAGTTTAATGTATTTTTCGTAAAATCCTTTTCATATTACAAAATAATTTATATATTTTTTTATTTACAAAAAGTTTTATTACATTAAACTTCCTTAATAAATTGCTGCAAATGGGCATTTCTTGTTGAAAAGTATTATTCATTTTGCTTCATATTTAAAAGCTTCATACAACTGATACACTTTTTAGGTGCGTTCGTAATTATATAAATACGTAGCACCTAATACTCGTCGTCTGGTCCGTCCGTCCGTCTGTCTGTCTGTCCGTCTGTCCGCATATCACAGCGTAAAAATTACCCAACCTAAAGGTTTGAAATTTAATATATAGAATCGAGATGCAGAATTTTGTCGAGTCATTTCAAATTTTAAGAAAATCGAATCAAAACTTAAAAAAATATTAATAAAAGTTTTCTTTATTCTATTAAGTCCTATCATACGTAATCTATATAATAAAAGCGCAAGTCCTGTAATTGATGAAAACAAATACGGTCTAACCACATCTTTTTCCATATGTCAAGCGGCCATTTTTATTAAAAATTATTTTTTCGAATAAAATTGCATAAAAGTTACATTTTTAGAAAGATCGTTTAAAAAAATTGTTTGCTTGAGAGATGAGTTACATTAAAAGATGTATAGATTTTGAGATAACTTCAGGGAAAATTAGGTTAACAGCCGAATATCTCAATCCATTAAAGTAAATAAACAAAATATTCATTCATCGTGAGTCCAAGAAATATTAACCATGGAGGTCGCAAAGCAAGATCTCCATGATGAATTTATTGAGCTGTGTAGTGTCAAAAAAAAAAAAAAAAATCCCATCTGGTAAACATGGCATGCGTAATAAGAAAAAAAAAGCATCCTCATTTCGTTCATGGCAGACGATATAATTTATTTCACTAAAATAATAACGATGATTTTTTACATTGTAAAACTAGTTATAGCACGAAACAAACGCACCTCATTTGTCACTTTTAACGTACAATTTTCAACTTGTTTATCATCTATATAAACACTTATTTTGGCAATATAATATTAATTAAGTTTAAATTACATAATTTAATTAGTGCAAAAGGCGTATTTTATTGTTTATTTACTTTTCCCTATTTTTATCATTTCAAAGATATTTTTTCATGTACAATTGCTGACTTTTTCACACTTACTTTTTGTAATGAATAAATGTAACTAAATAATAATAATACTGTGTGTAATACTTATACTTATGTAAATAATAAATAATATGTAAATAATAATAATGTAATAATAATATGTAATAATATGTAATACTTATTAAATCAAACATTTGAATTTTCATAATTTTGTCTATTCATTACATTGTTAGATATTTTATCCTTCTGAGATTCTAATTGCAATTCTGTTATTCAATTGTTCTTTTCTCCCGTTTTTTGGATTTTTGTGTTATTGTGCATTTAGCACTATTGGAATGCAGGTATTTTCTAACGTATTCTAATACTTGGTCAATTTCTCTAGTGTCCATCTTACTTATCTTCTTAGTGTTTATCTTACGATTTACTAGTCATTTTATTTACACACAAATATATATATATATATATATATTATACATATGTATCTTATTACGCCCACCTTTTCCTAGTATAAGATATTGGGAATAACAAAATCATGTGATGAAAATATTGGAATAAATAGAAAACATTAAAACCAAATTTTTACTCAGAATTCACCAATTTATTTTTTTAATTTAAAAAAAGAAAAAAAAGAAAAAGAAAACCCTTTTTTTTAATTTAATTTAATTATTTACTTGTTTTGTCCAGTTCGTTATCATTTTGTGGTGTATATATGTTTCGAGTAAAGACTTTTACTGTTGTCAATTTCCGGAGACATATTACATAGAATTAACATCACATTATCTCTTGCTAAATCCTTGCTATCACAGAAACGATTGCAAAATAGTAAGCAATCGAATTAGACATGCCGCACAGAGGAATGAACACCTTAAAAACCTGGACATTGATGAACATTTGAATTTTTTTTTTTTTTTTAGTTGTATTATCATTGAAGGTTGTTCTTAAGTACATAATGTATAGATATATATAAAAGAACACTATGATTTATCAGAAAATATCCCCTTGAATTTTTAGCCGCCTAGTGGGATGATGGCAGATTCTGGTTTTAACGTCATACATGTTAAATCGTTAAAAAACTACTTTTAAAAATTATTATCCATTGTCAATCCTGGAATGACATTGAGAAAAACATTTAATAACATTTAGGTTAAATTTTTTTTAAAAAAAACCTTGTACTTTCTTTGGTAAAATAAATTTAGAGCAATTTTCTCGACTACTTCAGCGAAGTCTTCAGCATTTACTTAAAATGGTTAAATTTGTCCAAATTTTCGCCTTTGGTGCTTTAATCTAGTTGCATTCTAGTTTGAAAAAATATCAATAGTTGCGACCCCGTAAGACCTTGATAGTAATTCCAATTATAAACATTCAATTTCAATATGCAATGCTTATCATTGGAATTATTCTCTAGAATTCTAATGAATAATAATTGTTAACAGTAGTTTTTAACGATTTAATATGTATGGCTTTAAAATCAGAGTCTACCATCATTCCATTAGGCTAAAACTTCTAGGGAAAATTTTCTGATAAGCCAAGTGTTTTTGGAGTACATTATATGTTTAATAACATTAAATGGTACTGGATTGTTCGGAAAGTTCTTTTGGTTTGGGAAAGTTGGTTCGAACCGGAAAATTCTAACATTTAATTATTACACATTAATTCCGATATATAACGTATAATAATTGACGGGCAGAATTTCATGGTACGAATTGGTTTTCTTAAACGAAAGGAACTTTCCGAACAACCCAATACATACAACTAAAAATAAAAAATCAAATTTTCATCAATGATCAAGTTTGTGTGGTGTTCATTTCACTGTGCGCCGGCCATCGAAAGTAGAACGATTTCATGTACGTGCGATTGAAATTATGAATTATTCTTACTATTATAGTGGTCTCTGACTTACCTGATTATTTAGGTTACTAGGGAATCGAACACGGGCTTTCCGGGTTACAGAATATGACTGAAAACTATTTTTTTTTTTATATATATATTTAAAATTCTAACAGATTTATTACATTTAATATTACTAAAAAGAAATTGCGCATCTAGTATTTGTCGAGAATTAAATAAAAATGATGCACTCGTGACATCATCGTGTCGCACTCGTGTCAATCACTTGTATATTTTAACAGAATAATAAGGCTACTATAATTTGTGACTCGTGCTATAGCCAGTATACAGATACACGTCAGGGCACATTGCCGTTATCATTATCTTTTTACGTGTGAAGGTTTCTATGGTACTCCAATGTGAAATTTGGTAATTTTTGAAACTCAATATTTGAAAAACGGCATAATCATTAGATTTGAAATTTATATCAATAATAATACATTTTTTTTTTTACCTTTCTAACGCAGTTTGTCTAACAATTTTGTAACAAATATTTTTCGAGCTATTAATTTTTTCAGTAACTTCAAATGTTTCATTTTCCGAGATTAATCTGTGGCAACGATTAGAGAGAAACCTAGTCGTCAGCAACGCATAGCTTTTTATTAAAGAGGATACGTCAACTTCTTCGTTGAATCAGCGCCTTTTGAGAAATATTGTAAAATTTCTCTTAGATATGAGTAGTTTTTCTCACTTTTGCGATGATGAATTAAATTTTTTAGTAGTCTTTCTGTAGGTTTTTATCTTATTTAACTTTCTTATTTAATTTTAATTCTCATTCTTAATCTCGTTTAATTTTTGTTAATATCAGTTGCAATGAAACTTTATTTTTTAAAATAGAAATCGTGTTTTAAAATAACCAGGGGACGCAGTCTCCCCTCCCGTGTTACAGAACATACTACTCGGTGTACAGAACATAGGTCAAAATATTTTTTAATTGAAGACTCTAATAGATATTTCATGTTTAATATATACATTATCGTCTGCGCACAAATTAGACCAACAATAAATTTTATATGAAAAATATCAATTATACATTCAAACAATAAACTTTTTTATTATTAATTTATTTAAAATGGTTATTTTCGTATTAGCTGCATGCCAGCGGTTGATAGCCAAAGAAATCATCAAACATTTCACAATTTATAGCGATATATATATATTTTTTTTTTTTATTCTGATTATTTCAGCGTTTAAGCGATAGTTCGATATAGTTCGATTACAGCTGTTAAACTTGTGTTTCATTTTTGCATTTATTTGTTTTTCAGTGAAGTTTTAATTTTGTTACGGAATATTAGCAGGAAATAAATGCTGAACTATTTACATTGTTTCAGGTGCAAACATATTAATCTTCTGCAATCGCGTTAATTTAATCGGGTGGATTAAAAACACAATCATGCTTGAAAATTATTTTAAAATCATAAACACTCATTAAATTGAGATATACAGTACTTTCGTATTAGCTGCAAGCTAGCTATTAATAGCTGGAGAAATCGCCAAGTTTTTCCTCTTGATTCAAATTATTTCAGTGTTTAAGCGCATAGTTCGATTACATGTTAAACTTGTGTTTTATTTATTTATTTATTTATTGATGAAGTTTTAATTTCGTTATGGAAATTAAACATCATGATGAAAGTACTTTTTAAAGTACTTTTGAAAGTACTGTTTTTTTTAAATTCGGTGGTGTAAAATTTCAAATTGTGCGATGCTTAGAAGTTAAAAATTTTGTGATTAAAACGAAATTGATTGCCCAGGTAATTGTCCCCGTCAATATGACGTCAGCATTACTCACGGACATATTTTTGCTTTATAATTTAGATTGTAAAACATAGAATATCATTTTTTTTATTCAGCTGCATTGTTGATTTTACTTATACTCTAAGAGAGCATCCTTAGTTCTTTTATTTACTCCAGCGGATAATTAGACTAAATACGCATTGAATGTTGAACGTCATTTTCCAAGACAGCGACAACATTCCGTATTCAATTAAATAAAACTCTCGCAATAAAAAATAAATCAAAATAAATAAATAAATAAATAAAATAAAAAGAAGACTTTTTGTTTAAAAGTTTCTAAAATTTTTTAGTATAGAAAATAAATAAAAATACGATGTTATTCTAACTAATTAAACGTTCACAATCATGAGAATAATTTAAATGCATTTGAAGTTTTTATGTAACTTGAAAATAACCCTGCCCGAACCGCGGGTCGGGTCGGGTGAGGGTAAAATCGAGTACACTAGACGACGCACATGCCACATTTACAAGCATAAAATGAACGGAAAGAAAAGAATGACGAACTATCTGATCTACTAAACCAAATTCTTTATCTCTGCTTCTACCTATTGTTTATCAGTTTCGATAATATTGTTCGATATTTCTCATTACTAGGTTGAAATGAAATTTATTTCAAGATGAAAGCTAAGTTAAAATGCTCTCATATATGCTCTCATATGCTCTCATATATGCTCTCATAAATGCTCTCATATAAAATGCTTTCATATTTGCAATATGAACTTGTTTAATTGAAAGAATGCAATTATGTTTACTTCAGAGAAAGTAGTTTGAAGCTGTTTACTATGATTTACAATATAATTTTCCAAATTATTAAACAATTTTACGTACAAAAAGAAAAATTCTAGATACAGACATTTACTCTTTTATTGGTTAAAAATAATTTTGTTAGTACCTTTAAATAAATAAAGCATAAAGGATGAATAAGAAACACCAATACAAAGTTATGTACTCAATAAATATATTATGTAGTTAAAGAGGAAAACTTTTAAGAATCTAAATAATCAAGAAAATAAATATGTTTAAAAATGTCCCTTATGGCCAGTTTTAATCTTTAGTGAGTAATAAGTGAATTAACAAGGGGGGGGGGGGATTGATTTTTTATGGTTTAACATTTTTTTAAAATAGTTTATTATTTTTTTATATATATACTAGGGGGCCTACTCCCTGCGAGCTACGCTCGCCAACCCCCGCTCAGACTGCGAGGCCTCTAAAAACATGACAGCGTGCTTTATTTAAAAAATATTGGTAAATCTGTAATTGGGTTGCCATGCTTTTAACGTTTTAATGGGGCATTTTTTGATTACCATGGCCTCATACACAGCTGTTGCGACAACTGACGACTGTTTTCGGGATTGATAAGTAAAATCAATTACAACTTGAAAACCATCTTGTATAAAATGGTTAGGTTTAAATTGTGGCTACCTCTCGGACTTTTATAACAACGATCTGTATTCTATTCTTCCGTTGCATTTAAGGATGAGAAAAATCCATCTGCTTGTGAATAACATTAAGAAGCACGGTATTGAAATGTACTATGTTATAGACATTTTCAGTAACAGGTTTTAATTTTCTCTCTATTTTAGTGCACCATCATGCACATTTTCATGTTATTTTAAATATGTAAATTATTTATTTTAATTAATATGTATATACGAATTTTCTAATAATTATTTATCATACAAAATTAATTAAATATTTTGTGCATGCATGCCTGCATTTATTCGGCATCAATTGATGAGATATTTAAACAAATTTGCTATCCACGATAATTTTACACCATGTTATGTCACTTGAATATTGTCCATAAGAAAATCAGGTACTTTTCCAGTATAGGATCCTTTGCTTTTAGGTTTGGCGTAATTCGAGCTTCAAAAAGGGATAGATTCGTTAAAATACATAGATTTGTTGCCAAAAGTTATGAAAACAAACCCAATGAACTATTGGTGCTTTTCTATTATAGGGGTCTTGACCCTTTTTTAAAAAGCTTGGCGGAAAAAACCAAGCAGGATAGAAAACCAAGCAGGATATTTTATTCTTCTTCCGTTCAGTTGGGCAATTATTATTTTATATATTCTTTTCAAATATCCGAATTAGTGATTTTATAAATTCGTTTAATTAAATTTTACAAAAAAATAACAAAATGATATCAATAAATAATAATTACTATTAATTCCTTTATTATTATTAATTCTTTTGCGTTTACATAACTGACGTCATTTGGATGAATTTATTCAAAATATTTTCAGTTTATAAATTAAATTAAATGCTGACAGACGATTGAATCCTGACGATAGAAATGTGATTTTTTTTTTTCAAATTTTCCTGAAAAACATAATTTAATCAGAATCTTGTCTTCATTATCGATTGAAATATAAGATAAATTCAATTTCAGTTTGAAAATGACGAATATAAAGAAATCAATAATCCCTATCGGGGTCCTTTTCAATTTTTTTCCCTTTTTTGTCACAAAAAACTGAGTAATTAGTTGCCATCACTACAGAAATGTCAATGAAATTAGAAAAAAATTAATATCTCGATAACTAATTCCAATTTCAAAATTCTATTACCAGTTTTGACATCCGCGGATTTTTATGGACAATTGGTATTAATTTCACCATCAAGCGTTTAATATTTTATTAAAAATAGCCCTGAAACATAATGAGTCGTTTAATCAGTCGTTTCATAAAATCGTTTCATAAATTCGTTTCATAAAATCGTTTCACAAATTCGTTTCATTAGGATTTTATATATATAGGGTAGATTTACTTCCATAAAAAATAGGCTGGAAATCCGTATATTAATTTCGCAAATAGAAGATCGAACTCAAATTCCTCGAGTCGAACTCAAACCTAGATTTCAGCTCAGAGTCTTGTGATTTGCATCTTTATATGGCTCTCGTAAGAACGTAACTTCATACGTTGTCTTTCGAGACCTTAATAACTGCTTAACAAAACAATGTGCCCACATAAAAAAAATACAGGGTTTCCCAAACCATGGTACACTTGGTACACAAACATTCCGATATTGGTACGCGGACTTTCTATTCTGAATGAGGTGGAATTAAAAAAGAGCTTTCAGGATCTCCACACACCTTTTCTCAGTCAATGACAAAACAAATCCTTTTTAAAAAGTTTTTCCTTTTCTGTACATTTTTTAGAACAATGGAGCAATGTAAGTTTCTTTGTAAACTTCCTAGTTGCGGTGCAATATAAGCGACTTACTGAGACATCAGCGAGTCAGTGAAAAACTATGTTTAATTGTAGTATAAAACTACATGAAAATAATTAAAATTAAAATTAAAAGTATAAGGAAGATAAATTTCTGAGTTAGCAGAACAATATTATTAATTTTGCTATTGTATAATTTTATTGGTGAGAATGAAATAGTAAATGTACATTTTGAACTAGTTTATATAAATATAAAAGATTAGTTTAAGTACCGTATAGCTGATTTCAATTCAATGACTATTTTCCAGAAAATTTAACGAACTGTTTTGTGAGAAATCTCTTTTTTATTGAAGCTATTCTACTATCATCACAGACAATACGCCGTAGTAATACGCCAGTCTAAAAGTTTGGGAACACCTGATTATTACTCTAAATGTGCAAGGGGATGGGGAATATTTATATTTTCAATGTCTAAAACACCATTGTTCCGAAAATATAAGAACTTAAGGAAATATCCTTACCAACAACAAAAATTTGTAATCAACCTATTTATGGATGAACTCTCTAATAGTAATGCAATTAAAAACTGACTCTCCAGAAAGATAACTTTAAGGAAAAAAATGAAAGAAATATAATTTTTCCTGATATCCACCAACCGTATTATTATTATCATTTTAAACATATCAAAACTTTGATTGTCCTTTGTCTGTTTGATTGATTTGATTTGAAACATATCAAAACTTTGATTGTCCTTTGACTGTTTGATTGATTTGATTTGAAACATCTCAAAACTTTGTATCTTACGTTTTGCATAACAAAAAGTAATACAGGAATGTAACAAATAAGAAATAATTAATAATACAAAAGTAGCCTTCTAGCAGCATTTTTCAAAATGCAGAAGTGAAACAGTTTTCTCTATTTTTTTCGCCAGACGTACAAAATCCCCCTATAGATTTATTTCTTTTAATAGTGTTTAAACATTTTAAATCACTGCGAAAAATAAATTTTACCCTTTTTTTTCCAAAATCATTAGAGAAAAATAAAATCTCTAATTAATTAAATTTCAAAATCCAAAGAGGTACAACGACTTCCCTTTCGGAGTCTATGGCTACATCAATTGACTAATTTCCGAAAGAGAAAAAGAAATAAAAGAAATAGAAAATTTACTTACTTTGGAAAACGACACTATTTTGTTTAAAAAACACTGTTATGTCTTTATTCTGTCGGCACAATCCGTTTACTGCTAGACACGAGGCAATTGCATTTTCTCTGCTTCAGATACAGTTACTCAGGTGTGAAATTATCCACGAGTGGACTTTTCCCCTTTATCCGAAAATTGTAACTGACCACTCATTCACTGAATCCCCCAAGATTGCATCAGTTGTTTTAACTCTATCGTGTATTTTACCCGTGTGTGAATCGAAAACAAAAACAGGAGAATTAATAAAAAGAAAAAGAAAAGGACATTATTTTATGAATTGATAATGGTAATCCCATGATAAGACTTGTGAAAATAAAGATTAAACATCAGCACTTTTTGTATTTCATCCGCATTTTTCAAACTATAAAGCGATAATGTGTGCATTCGTTTTTCTTTTTTTTCTGGAAAATATTGCAGGATGATAAGTATCGATAATGGCGCTTAGTTTATGCGATGTTTCATGGTTATATAATTACCTAGTTAACAGCGTGTATACGTTAACTTAACATATACACACATAAATTTCAAAATTATTATCCTAAGTTAACTCGTACCCTCAGATCATGAACAGAATTTTCTTTATATACCAGAATTCTTATTTTATTAATTATTATATAGTAATATAGTTTTTTTTATTATTATTATTTAATATACCTCACTATTTTCACTCTGTCTATTATTTTTTTTCTATTTCTGTTTGCACTTTTAAAAAATCTATATAAAATCTGTTATATTGTAACAAAATAAATAAATAAATAAATATAAGCGGGAAAAATTCTGCCTTTACATTGGTCACCCACGGCTTTTAAGGTTGAGATTTTTTCAACCAAGTCTAACTTGCAAAAAAAAAATTTTTTTTAAGTGTTTGTTAGCATAAGCCAGCTTCTCCACTTTAGAATTTAGTTAGCGCTCTAAGATTTTTTGTGAGGCTGGCGGAATATATTAGAAACGCACACACCAAGTTTTTGAAAGATTCGGTGACTAGAAGTATTTTTAATAAATATAATAGTAAAAAGATGTGGCTCCAATGGGCTGAGACGTGGCGAGGTACATGTTGTTTACAAATGTGCTGGCTTAATGACACCCTTTAAACTATTTTTAATGGTTCAAGACACTTTAACACTTAATAGATAACTTTAAAAAGGTAATGAAAAGTTCTATGATGGCAGCTTTTATGATGGATACAACTAAGAGAAGTTGTTTAACAAATTATGAGTTAGCATTAATTGATGGGCTCTTGGAGAGCGGTGGGGGGAGCTATACAAAACACTAGTGCTCTACGAGACCTTTAAAATGAATCCTCACTTGCAATTGAGAGATGGGACTTTAAAAAGGATGTCCCTTTTGCGCCCCTCTGACGGTCCCCCCTCGAGAAATACATCAAAACCGAGGGCGTCAAAAAATGCGGAGGGGGGGGGATACTTTTAGGCTGCTTACAGCTAATTTTGGTGAAATTTTGAAGCTGTTTGGTCCATAGGAACAGAGAAAAATGGAAAAAACTAAAATAATTATGAGAAATTGAAAAAAATTAAATAAGAAAAGTGTTCCTGACGGGAGGGGGAGAGTAGAACCAGACAAAAGTACTTGATGAGATCAAACTTTTGATATGTTACATGACGGGGTTTGAACACCTTGAATGTCTCCCCCACCCTCGCGGGGTAACTTCGTTCCTATGGGAGATAGGGTCTCGGGACCCTCTTAGAAATGTCGGTCTCGACGAGTTTAATTTCGTTGGATCCTTTAGAAGAGGCCTACGCCCTCTGTGGGGCTTAAAGGGGCTGAGAAATGTGGGAAAAACTGAAATTTAAAAAGTTGAAACAGAGAAAAATGCTTCTTAAGGGAGGGGAGGAGTGAAAGAGGGGGAGTAGGACCAGACCACAGTGCTTGACGAGATCTATCTATTGATATGTTACATGAAGGGGTTTGAGCACCAAAAAGGTCTTACTGAACCTCTCCCCCCACCACCCCGGAACGAGTTACTGACTATTTCACGGGAGAGGGGGAAATGAGGGAGACGAAAAGGAATTAACAGCCTGGCGGCTTGTAAATAAGAAAGGTAGCCAGATTCAACTCTTTCTCGCTCCTTCTTACAAACAATCATTGATATAGGGGCCCCGAATGGAGATAAAACGAAGAAACATTTTTTCTCATTAAAAGAGATCTGTAAGACATCCCCCCTCCCATGCATTATTATTCATTCTTCAATGTCAGTTCCTCTTCCTGTTTTCAAAGTAAAAATCACAGAAAAAAATCATTTTGCATATAAAAGTTTCATAAAAATTATAACTATACAATTCAGCTTTTTGTATCATTAGCAAAAACCATAACAAATTTCGTGTGGCCTAAAAAATAACAAGAAATGTATTATGTAAAAAATATAATTGTACAAACAGTTTTAGAACAATTGTTTATTTATTTCCTCATCAAAGATATCCCAAGATTCCGTTAAGGTGGTTCTCAAATGATATGCTAAATAACACGAAACTTTCTGACGCATTTTGTGACTCATTTTTAAACGTAAAGGCATAAAATTAGTAGGCCTGACTATTGAAACAATTTGGAATCCAAATAAGTTTTCCATTTTTTGATAAATAAATTACTTATCGAGTTATGAGCGATTCTTGTCACGGGACAACACGTTTTTCCCCTTTCTTGTGCTCCGGCGTCGGAAATTCAATTCAAAACGCTGACTCCGACTGTTTTTTCTGAAAGATCCTTTTACCAAAAAATGGCCTTTACCAAAAAATGGAAAGCGCTTTTCTATTACAAAGTTTCTGAATTAAGAACACTTGCCAATTTCCGAACTTCCCAAGTTTTTGAACAAAAGTAAATTAAAAAATATGTCGTAAAGTAGCTAGTTTGGAATTGAGAATAGCTTTAAGGTGGTTGCTCAATCAGCTCTCTAATTCCACTCGCTAATATTAAAGATATGGGAGTAGAAGAATGCAACGTACATTTAAAATATCTCCTTAGAAAACTACATTTTTTTTTTTAATTTCTTTTTTCTTCGTACTCTTCTTAAAAGATGTTTTTTTCCGCCCTAGTTGTCAAAATATTTCTGAAATATCTGCTTAATTTAATATTTTATGAGTTAAAAGCTGACGAGCTTTGAGTAATATTTTAATACTTCAAGATAAATTCTGATAAAAACATTAGCAACTATGAATTTTATTTCAACTAACGTTTAAAAGAGTCTGTATTCACCATCTTTGGTGAAATCTTGCGGTCTGATATTTATCGCTATTTTAATACTATTTGTGTGTTTACAGTTTGATTATTTTTAATGTGTTAATTAAATAGCTGTCGTTAAGGATTATTAAGTTTAGTGTATAATTTGTTGAGGATATACATTTTTTGGAACATGGTCAATTTAGTGCAAAAACTATAAGCAAAATTTCGAAAGTTTATGTTTGCAAAATGCAGTGTCCAATGTTTTGTTTTACTCCTCTTTATTTTATTTTGTTCGAATTTTTCACTTCCAAATAAGCCAGAATTTACTTTATATGTTTTATGTCAATTGATTTAACTGTGTAATTATAACAAAACAATGCGTGAAACTCATTTAAAATAATAATAATAAATAATCATAAAAAAATGTTGCTCTATATTGCTGAAAATTGTTTCATTTTCAGTTCTGTAAATAAAAAAACGAAAAACCAAGCGTCAACCATAGATTATGTAACACTTTCCAACGCTTCCAAAATAATTTTACAAGCGGGGGTGGAGATTTTTGATAATAAAATTAATTATAATGTACTATATACATATCATAAGCAAAAACAACTATAATCTTTCATATAAATCATTAAAAAATAATAATTAAAACAAATTAGTAAAAAAGATGCATGTGCTGTTAATATACTTTATCGTAATCGGAAATATAGAAATACAAAATTAACATTAAAAAAAAAAAAAAAAAATCTGGAATTAGGAAATTATTGCTAAAATTGAAACAAGGATTCGCTATGTAAATTGTCACAACAAGAACTGTTAACCCTTTCAGGTACAAGTAATTGTGTTGCTGTAATGTTGAATTTACAGCAGGAATTTCGAGAAATTTCATTTGACTATATAGACAGGTTTTCATCTTAGCAGGTACGCTATTCCTTATAGTTTATATTATTTTCACCGAGACCATGAAATTTTCCGTTTAAAAATGTTTTCCGCTTTACATACGTTTTGTTTCACTGGTTTTAGTATTTAATCTAGCTTACTTAATTTAATTGTGATATGCATAACCTCTTCAAAATGCACATAAAATATAACATTTCATAAAAAATAATGTGTGCGATTTTTTTAAACTGAATCTGGGAAACAAATTCATACCACTTTTAAGCAGGGTTCGTTGATTTAAATCAGCTTGATTTTAATCATGATTAAGATTAAACTGATTTTTTTTTTAAATCATTGATTTAAAACAACTTTCGTAAAAATTTTATTTCAAATTTAGGTCAAGAAATTTTGTAATAAATATTATGTTTTGAAAATAATAATAATAATAATAATAATAATAATAATAATAATAATAATAATAATAATAATAATAAACTTTGTAAATTTAAGGAGTCGGGGAGACTGAGAACTCAAAATCCATGATTTTTAATTTTATTTAAATCAAATATCACAATTTAAAATAAAAATCCCAATATATTACTTTTAAATGCTAAAGATGTAAAATTAACAACATAATATAAATTAAAATAACTTTTATTAGTTGTATTACATGTTTCGACTTTCATGTTTTATTCATGTTTTATTTTTCATGTTTTATTTTCATGTATTTTTTTAAAATTACGCACGTTATCTATTATTTTTTACTTGGTTGTTTATTTTCATATCTGTGATCATGGAGTAATTCTAGCCACAGTTTCGGTAAATTAAAATATGCCGCATCGTTACATATTGTATTTTTGTGCGTTTAGTATCTCTATGGTTTCTCTTATTATGGATGGATAGTATAGACTGGAGGGAAATATTATTTTACTTTCATTGAAATTTATTTGGATGGTTTCTTCTTCATATAATTTTGCCAGGGTTGTAAGTTTTTCTATTGTATTTAATATCAGCTATATGCTCTTTTTTTCTGCAATTAAATTTCCTGCTGGTCATGCCTATGTAGTAATTCTTAGATCCGTCTTCTTTAATTATTATTATTATTATTGTATTAATATAATTATTATAATTATAATATTTATTATTATATTGTTATAAAAATCCCAATTTAAAAATAGAGAATCTTAGCTGAAAAACGTTAAAAGATTAATGAATATTTATCTGTTAAAAAACATCTAAATCTTATGTAAATTTTTTAATACAAAATCATGGGGACTTTCTGCGAGGATATGGAAAACATTAGAATAAATAAATATAGGCCATTCAAAAGTTTTTTTAATTGAATTTATATAGACATCTCATTACTTCCACATGTAACAAGTGATTCAATATTCTGATGTAAGTTTATTTATGGAAATATTTGGAAAATAAAATGATTTCATGGCTTGTAATAGTCTGATATGTTTTTATGTATATTTTTACACAATATTTTATAATATATTTTCAACAAAGTTGAAAAGTGTTTATTAATTCGGTTTGTCTGTCCGTCTGAGCTCTAACTTTCGTAAATGTACTCGGATTTCCATGCAATTCATATGTCATTGAGGTCAACTATGGCATGTTCGGTATTGAGAATGAAGTATGTAGCACTTATAGTTCATTTACAGGCACACTCAAAATAATTCTTTTACATTACGATCTATGGGGCAAAATCGTTTGCGGTGTATTTTAATGATGTTAATGTATCGCAAACATATTGAAATTGATATATATCACTGAGTTGTATTACAAAATGCTTCTCATAGATTATACAGAGCATAGTATTTATCGTTCATTTACAGAAATATACAAAATAATTCGGTACAGTACTGTCTGTGAACATTAATTTCTGGAAGCGTGTTTTCCGTTGTGCCACACGTTTTTAAATGTAACTAATTTTCTACATATTGCTTGGTGTATATAAATTCTATAGATCATATACAGGGTTGCGCAAAAGATGTCGAGTACATTATCTTTCATTGACCGAAATTGAAGAATGGAATTTTTGAACTTTACTGTGCGTTTCCTAACTGAATTAAATTTAGCATATTATGCGGCATGTATACAAATCTATTGATCATGTACAAGGGATACACAAAAAGAAATAAATAAATAAATAAAAAATAAAAAATTCAGATATTTTTTAATTATTCATTTTAAATACTGAAACTGGGATTTCAAATATGATGTACGTTTTCGAGAATTGTTTACTTAGATATCACATTTCACCTTATGAATCTATGAAGTTTTGTTACAGTATTCTGATTGTGCTGGTAGGTGTTTCATAATCTATGCTTAACGCATGATTTTTCGTTCTTGTTAAATATAATTTCAATTTTAATTACTTATAAATGTAAGCTAATTAACAACTAAACTTTTTAAAGTCTTAGAAAAAAAATATTTAATTTTTTTTAAATTTAAATTAAATAAATCCAACTTTGATTTGGTTTAAACTCCGTAATTGCTTAAGAACTCAGCTGGAAAATTGGTTTCTTTTCAAATATTTTAATAACAAAGAATAACTTTTTTTCAGATCCATTGCAATTTGTAACATATAATCATGATCATCTTTATGTATGTATAATACATTCTCAAAATTCATTAAATGAATATTGTATGTATTCCAGAATATTGTATATAATCCGAAATAAATGTTTTAAAAAGAATTTTGTACCAATCTCTGGAGTAGAATGTTTAAAATTTCACTCATAACAGTTTTCTTGTTTTATAAATATAATTATCTTTTGTATTTCAAGATTTTTAATTAAAAAAAATTGGTATTAAAAATTTTTAGCTTTTAGTAATGAAGGGTGCATATGAGTTTTAATTTATTAAATGGGTAATTTAAAGTGGTATATATTTTTTATATAGAATAGTATATATTTCTTAAATTGCAGTTTAAGCAAGTGATCATATAACACAAAATAATTCGTTTTATTTATTTCATGTTTTCAAAAGTAAAAGATAATTCACCTTTTCAAATTAAATCTGTTTCTATTGCTCCATTTTTTGTAACTGTAATATTTAATTATTCATATGATTAAAATATTTCAAATTAACCAAGTGAATGAGTATTTTGTTTATTTCAAATAAATTTAAATGAGCTTTTTTAGTTGTTAATTTTAATGATTTTGTTAAAAGGTTATTTTACTTTAAAAAGTGTAATTAAAAAAAAAATCTGATTAAAAAAAAAAAATCCGATTTATTTATTTATTTATTTTTTAATACTTTTAATACTTCGAAATATACCTGCGCCGTAAAGTGAAGCCAGCAAGTGTTTATTTATTTATTTATTTATTTATTTTGCTGTAAGAGTTTGTCCTATAAAAAACTTGTCAATATAAAACTTGTAGATAATATTAAGAAGATTTATAATAAATTTAAGCGTATTTGATATCTTGCGAATGGACGAAGTTATGATTTTTTTCTTCTTAAACCCATACCCCCCCCCCCCCCCCCACACACACACACACACCTTGAGGTCTTTTTTAATATGAAAAATCTGTCATATAAATAAATTTTTGGCCCTTTTCCTAGAAGTAATAATAACTTTAAACGTATTCGATACGTATCATAATTAAGAAGTTATGATGGTTTTCTGTTTTCACAAAAAATTAATGATTAACAAACATGACGAACTTGACCGAGATTTTATGCCGGTTGATTTTATGTATCACTTTGGAAGAGATTTGTGCAGAATTATGGAAGTTATTTTTCATTTGTTACTGTATATATATATATATATATATATATATATTATATATACAGTAACAAATGAAAAATAACAGGAATTCCAACTTAGGGGAGAATATAATAGGTAGTATTTCTTACGAAATCTACCTAATATTTATTTCAAAAGTTTGTCGACAAATTAAGTACTAATCTAATTTACGTGTCAAAGTGGATTTGGTATGTATGAACTTTATTGGGGGTAAATAAAAATGAAGAAATGAAATAAAAAATCATGAACCTTGATTTTAAGGCGCTTCTGGAGGGGAAAAAAAATCCCGGACTCAATAATGCAAAACTCTAGCACATTTCAGTGATTTGAAATCGAATTTATATTTTTTCATTTTTCGAGAAAGTAATAACTTGAGTTATAAGCAATTGTTGTTTCACAACGACCTTTATCGGGCTGTCGCATCCAGAAACTCTGTTAAAAACGTCATTTTTCACAAGTTTTTCTGAAAGACCTTCTATTTTTAACGAAGAATGGAAAAGCTATTCGGTTCCTGAACAACATGGTTTCTGAATAGCAGCACCTGCCAATCTCATGCGTTTGAATAAAATATGATGTACGTTCAAATATGATGTACGTTTTTGAGAATTGTTTACTTAGATATCACATTTCACCTTATGAATCTATGAAGTTTTGTTACAGTATTCTGATTGTGCTGGTAGGTGTTTCATAATCTATGCTTAACGCATGATTTTTCGTTCTTGTTAAATATAATTTCAATTTTAATTACTTATAAATGTAAGCTAATTAACAACTAAACTTTTTAAAGTCTTAGAAAAAAAAATATTTAATTTTTTTTAAATTTAAATTAAATAAATCCAACTTTGATTTGGTTTAAACTCCGTAATTGCTTAGGAACTCAGCTGGAAAATTGGTTTCTTTTCAAATATTTTAATAACAAAGAATAACTTTTTTTCAGATCCATTGCAATTTGTAACATATAATCATGATCATCTTTATGTATGTATAATACATTCTCAAAATTCATTAAATGAATATTGTATAAATTCCAGAATATTGTATATAATCCGAAATAGATGTTTTTAAAAGAATTTTGTACCAATCTCTGGAATAGAATGTTTAAAATTTCATTCATAACGGTTTTCTTGTTTTATAAATATAATTATCTTTTGTATTTCAAGATTTTTAATTTAAAAAAATTGGTATTAAAATTTTTTAGCTTTTAGTAATGAAGGGTGCATATGAGTTTTAATTTATTAAATGGGTAATTTAAAGTGGTATATATTTTTTATATAGAATAGTATATATTTCTTAAATTGCAGTTTAAGCAAGTGATCATATAACACAAAATAATTCGTTTTATTTATTTCATGTTTTCAAAAGTAAAAGATAATTCACCTTTTCAAATTAAATCTGTTTCTATTGCTCCATTTTTTGTAACTGTAATATTTAATTATTCATATGATTAAAATATTTCAAATTAACCAAGTGAATGAGTATTTTGTTTATTTCAAATAAATTTAAATGAGATTTTTTAGTTGTTAATTTTAATGATTTTGTTAAAAGGTTATTTTACTTTAAAAAGTGTAATTAAAAAAAAATCTGATTAAAAAAAAAATCCGATTTATTTATTTATTTATTTTTTAATACTTTTAATACTTCGAAATATACCTGCGCCGGTAAAGTGAAGCCAGCAAGGGTTTATTTATTTATTTATTTATTTTGCTGTAAGAGTTTGTCCTATAAAAAACTTGTTAATATAAAACTTGTAGATAATATTAAGAAGATTTATAATAAATTTAAGCGTATTTGATATCTTGCGAATGGACGAAGTTATGAATTTTTTTCTTCTTAAACCCCTACTCCCCCCCCCCCCACACACACACCTTGAGGCCTTTTTTAATGATATAAAAAATCTGTCATATAAATAAATTTTTGGCCCTTTTCCTAGAAGTTATAATAACTTTAAACGGATTCGATACGTATCATAATTAAGAAGTTATGATGATTTTTCTGTTTTCACAAAAAATTAATGATTAACAAACATGACGAACTTACCGAGATTTTATGCCGGTTGATTTTATGTATCACTTTGGAAGAGATTTGTGCAGAATTATGGAAGTTATTTTTCATTTGTTACTGTATATATTATATATTATATATATATATATATGTGGTCGCGGGAGTTCTCATCTGAACTTTAGACTGCAAACACAAGCAAATACTTTATTGGGGCTTGTGAAGTTGAATGATGCCTCGCGAACAATATAAATTTTGATGAGTGCAGTATTTTTTACAGCGTGAGAACGAAGTAGACAGAATGAGTCGAGATGCAGACTGAGTAAGACGGACTCGGGAGATGCTCTTAAATCTCCGGCGACGGCCAGCCTTTACGAGCTGAGCTGAGAAATGGTATCTACAAACGGCCTTTACGAGCTTACGAGTTGTCATGATTGTTCTAATTATATTTTAACTTGTACATATTTGTAAATATTTGATATAATCCAGAAAATTAAACAGTGTAAGATTTCAACAAAAATCTGCCTTGGACTTATTAATACCCATTTAGATAACCGGCCATAACAAATATCTACAAAATGGGAGGCACGGCCTGGATCAACGGAATCTATGCGAACTGGATCTACATGATTTGTAATTGATCTGAATGATCGGGATCTACGTGAATTTCGAATAAAGAAGCAAAAAGATTTGTGCATCAAGTTCCTGTGAGATGTTCACGTGTGTCTTCACGTAAAAGTGTTTTGTGCTTCCGATTTTTTTTTTCTTCATCTGTGTATTACTACACATCCAAGTGTGTGAGTGGTTATAATGTGATATGTGCATCGTATCCGTGAGATGTGCGATCGTTTGTCGGTTAAGTTCAGTGATGAATCACTGATTAACAGATAAAGTCCTTTCGGTAAAGAAAGAGGGAAATGTTTCGAGTATCGGTGTAGAAAGTTTGACACACTGACCGTCTGTGCAAGATAAGTGTCGTGTTTTCGCGGTGGCGGAAAGCGATTTTCTTTTTTTCTGGTGATATTTTTTTCTTCTGCTTTTAGTGTACGCAAGAGGAAAATGTGTTGTTCGTTTATCAGCAAATAAGCGACCCAGAGTCAGAGCGCTCGAATGAAATAAAATATAAACGTCTGCCGTGCATATTTTTTTTTGCAGACTGGGAAAAGTGAAAAGTGAAACGATTAAAAGTTTTTTTTTTCTCTCTCTTTTTCTTCGTATAGATAGAGGAAGGTGTTATTTTTTTTTGCTTCCTCACATGAATAATATTTGATTGAGTAATGTTTTTTTTCTAGAATAGAGTTAAGTAGTACAAAGATATATATATATTTTTTTGTATCTTGTTATTTTTATGGGAAAGGAAACAAAATATATATTCGATTTAGAATATTTAGAGAAAGTGTTTATAAAATTGTTGAATATTATTATATGTATAAATATATTTTATTTATCGGGTGAAGATATGAAAGTAAGTGTGTTTTTATAACTGTTACGTATTATATGTATTGATATATTTGATTTATCGGGTGAAAATACGTATATTATTGATTTATTTAATGATATACTTTATTTTTATGTGTTAATTAGTTTATGATAAAAATGGCACATTTAATAAGGTCAAAAAAGATCGATCTGGTTACTGTGGCAGTCGAATTAGGTTTAAATCCACCAGAATCGGCCAATAAAACACAATTAACTGATTTAATTGTAAAATCCAAAGGGTATGATGAAGATTTAGTGAAAAATTTGTTAGAGGGAATTGTAAGTGAGCGTGAAGAAGCCGAAAGATTATTACAGCAAAAAGAAGCTGAGAATCGCGAGTTTGAATTAAAACGATTACAATTGGAAAATACACAAAAAGCCCAATTACATAACTCTGTACCTACAATTGCCGGAAAAGGTTCCGATGTTTTAAAATTGTTAAATAGGTACAATAACGAGGAGGAAATCAGTATATACTTAACCCTTTTCGAACGCCAGGCAAAGCGGTTAGAGATAGACAAACATGAATGGGTAACCTATCTTCTCGCATTATTACCTCTCGATATAGTTAATTTAATAAATCGCGAAAGTGAGGAACAGTCCAGCGACTACGACTATGTAAAAAAAATACTTTTAAGACGCTTTAGACTTACACCGGAGCAATTTCGGCAAAAATTCTTCTTGCATAGAAAGCAAAATTCGGATTCGTGGAAAGATTTCTCGTTTGAACTCTCAAATTTCTTGGATAATTGGTTATCTGGCCTGCAAATATCGACGTACGAACAATTAAAAAATATTTTAATTATTGATCAAATCAGGAGAAAATTGTCTTTAGAAATGAAGGAACACTTTTGTGATGAATTACCCAAAATTACGAATATAGATGATTTGACAAATAAATTGGATGATTTTGAAACTGCCCGAATTAACTTACGGAAGGCTGAAATTAAGTCCCCAAATACGGAATTCCGAAAACGTCAAGGTTTTGAAAATAATAGAGCGTTCCATCGAAATGATGTTAGCCGCGTACCATATGAAAAAAATTACGCAAATGCCCCCCAAAAGAATTTAAATACAAAAATCCGTTGTTTTAATTGCAATGAATTTTCGCACCGCTGGAGGGATTGTCCCCGAAAAAAAGAAGGCCCAGTGTGCTGGAAGTGTAAAATTCCTGGCCACAGGTCTGACCAGTGTACAAACAATTCTCCTAAAAATGCAAATGCCGCCATAAGCAACAACTCTAATCCAGCAGATAAAATAATAAAGAACGTGAGGATTTTAGGAAAAAATATAGATGCCTTGATAGACACAGGGAGCGACGTAAATATGGGGAATAACGATATTTATATTGCCCTGGGATGCCCTAAATTACATGAAAATGACTTGGTTTTGTCAGGTATTGGCGGAAACCAAATAACACCCATAGGATTTACGACCGTAAACATTGAAATAGATGGTTATACAGTAAATTCAGATTTATACATCGTAAAAAATTTTAATCATTCTATAATTTTAGGGAATACCTTTTTGAGACAATTAAATTTCAATATTTCGGAAAAAGGATTGGAAATTATGGGAAAACGGAAGTTAAAAGAAGTTAGGATAAATTACGTCACTGCTTTCCCACAAGAAACAGCCATGACGAAAATCAAACGCGTCAGCTATGTCACACCCAGATTTCATGCGATGTTGCGGTCAGAAAAACAAAACAATCCCACGATAGGAAAAATGATTTCGACAGCTGAATTAGTGAGAAAGGAGCAAACTAATCAAAATGAAACAGCTTTTAACTTTAGTGAAAAAGTAAACATGCAATTAAGTACTGCAAAAAGTTGTTTATTAGAAAGTGAACCGTGTTCTATACCTAGTGAAATTAGTAGATAATGACTGTGAGGACACAGCACAGTCAGGACGGCCGAGTTGTGGTCGCGGGAGTTCTCATCTGAACTTTAGACTGCAAACACAAGCAAATACTTTATTGGGGCTTGTGAAGTTGAATGATGCCTCGCGAACAATATAAATTTTGATGAGTGCAGTATTTTTTACAGCGTGAGAACGAAGTAGACAGAATGAGTCGAGATGCAGACTGAGTAAGACGGACTCGGGAGATGCTCTTAAATCTCCGGCGACGGCCAGCCTTTACGAGCTGAGCTGAGAAATGGTATCTACAAACGGCCTTTACGAGCTTACGAGTTGTCATGATTGTTCTAATTATATTTTAACTTGTACATATTTGTAAATATTTGATATAATCCAGAAAATTAAACAGTGTAAGATTTCAACAAAAATCTGCCTTGGACTTATTAATACCCATTTAGATAACCGGCCATAACAAATATCTACATATATATATATATATATATATATATATATATATATATACAGTCACCTCTCACTTATGCGCGTTTGAAGGGACTGACTTAAAATCGCGCATAACTGAGAGCCGCGCATAACTGAGAGGACGTT
Organism: Maratus michaelseni; assembly: GCA_963931845.1. NCBI lineage: Eukaryota > Metazoa > Arthropoda > Arachnida > Araneae > Salticidae > Maratus > Maratus michaelseni. The sequence goes on from OZ007592.1 coordinate 350,441,378, forward strand.
GTATGTAGTAATTCTTTATACACATTATACACATTATTCAAAAGAAAAACATATTGAAATATAAGAATTATGATTAATGATATTTTATAAAATAATAGGGGTTTAATATTAGTATAGTGTACTAAAAAAAAATTCCTTACACTTTTACTATAAAATTTAGTTTCAAAAAATACAATAAAGTAAAATTTTGTCATTTGACATAGAAGATGATATACTTACATAAAAAAAAGCCAATTAGTCCTCTTTTAAGAAGTCATCAATGGTAGTTTGTTTTTGCTTAGGTCGCGTTTGTACAACGACCTTTTCTAATGCATTAAAGTGCGTCATTGTATTTGACGCTATATCAGCATTTTGTAGGTAACATCTCAAAGTGTCCAAGGCTCCTAAAGCAGTAGCATAAGATGGGTCAATTACAGTATCAGTTTCGACATTATCATCATCATCTCCTTCTCTTTCAGCTGTCACATCATCAAACACAGTTTCAATATCTCTAATTGCTGTTGATGTTAAGTTTTCATCAACACTGACGAAATCTTGAAAAGAAAGAGAATCTTGGCTTATTCTATTCCATTTTTCCTTTTTCTGTAATGGAGTAACTTCAGCATTATTTGAATGAAAAATACCCGCTTTCCTAAAGCAGTTAGAAATTGTCATGGCTGTTACGTTATTCCAAGAGGAAACCAACATATGCATGACATCCAGAATCGAAATTTTCTTGAATTCCTTTTTCTGCTCTAGTGATATAAACATTCTTCGCACCAAATCTTTCCTATACTGCGCTTTAACCGACCTTATTATACCGAGATCTAGGGGCTGGAGTCTCCTAGTACAGTTAGCAGGGAAAAATATAACTCGTGTATGTGTCAGCAATGGGAGATCTGAAGGATGGGCGGGACACTGATCCATAAATAGCAAAACTTTCTTTTTTTTTAGCCATCTTCATATCGAATTCCTTCAAAAAGTCTAAAAAAATGTTCGATGTCATCCAGGCTTTGGTGCTACTTGCGTAAGAACATGGCGATTTCTTGACATTTTTTAAACACCGTGGATTCTTGGATTTACCAATCACTATTGGCGGTAACTTTTCTGATCCGTCCCCATTGCAACATATAAGCACAGTCAGTCTTTCTTTGCTGTGTTTGCCACCATGGCATGTTTCTCCCTTAAAATCCATCGTTTTGTTTGGTAAAAGACGATAAAATAAGCCTGTTTCACCACAGTTAAAAATGTTCTTAAGATCAATGTTTTGAATTAAATTTGGAAGGTCTGCGATCCATTCATTAGCAGTTGAATCTGAAACGGCTGCGCTTTCACAACTCAGACAATGATTTGTTAAACCGTGTCTTTTTTTTTAAGTTTTTCTAACCATCCCGAAGAAGCCGAAAAATTTTCGATTCCCATTTTGGATGACAAAGTGAGTGCCTTTTCTTTAAATAACTCACCGCTAATGGGTAAATTAGAAGCTCTTATTTCTCTGAACCACTGAATTAAAGTGGTTTCTAAAATCTCAAATTTTCCATTCTGAATTCTTGATCGTTTCTTCGCTTGTGCAGAATATTCACTATTAATTTTTTTGATCGAGTCCTTGTTCTTTAAAATCCCTCTGAGTGTTGATTCTGGCAAATCGAATTTTCGAGCTAAATTTATTTTTGACAGTCTAGGATCATTTTCTGCTGCTTTTATAACTTCCATTTTGAACGAAATTGTTAACTTTCTTTAGCTCATTTTTATTGCAAAAAAAAAAAAAAAAAAAAAAAGAAAGAATCTAGATGCTACGGTAAAGGCAATGACGAAATGTAACACGCAGGTGACTTGATAAAATTAAAACAGAAAGAAAAGAAGCAACCATTAGAACTGAGGGGGTGAGTGTAAAATCGAACTGTAACATCCTCTCCACCCTCTCCACCCCGCTTTTCGGAGCGGTCTTTTGACCTTGACAGGTGCAGAAAATTATTTATCGATTTAAAAAAAAAATGTGAATTGCGTTGTTATTTCCGCGTATAACTGAGAGAGAAAATTCAAAGAGGCGCTTATAAGTGAGAGATCTATAGCATTATTTTCCAATTCCTCGTGCCGGGACCTTACGAAATTCGCGTATAACTGAGAGACGCGTATAACTGAGACGCGCATAAGTGAGAGATGACTGTATATACATATATATATAAAGTTTTTAACTAGGTTGGTTGGGTTGTGGGAGTCATGATCGGCGTAGATTTTAAAAAATGTTTCAGGAATTCCAACTTAGGGGAGAATATAATAGGTAGTATTTCTTACGAAATCTACCTAATATTTATTTCAAAAGTTTGTCGACAAATTATGTACTAATCTAATTTACGTGTCAAAGTGGATTTGGTATGTATGAACTTTATTGGGGGTAAATAAAAATGAAGAAATGAAATAAAAAATCATGAACCTTGATTTTAAGGCGCTTCTGGAGGGGAAAAAAAAATCCCGGACTCAATAATGCAAAACTCTAGCACATTTCAGTGATTTGAAATCGAATATATATTTTTTCATTTTTCGAGAAAGTAATAACTTGAGTTATAAGCAATTGTTGTTTCACAACAACCTTTATCGGGGTGTCGCATCCAGAAACTCTTGTTAAAAACGTCATTTTTCACAAGTTTTTCTGAAAGACCTTCTATTTTTAACGAAGAATGGAAAAGCTATTCGGTTCCTGAACAGCATGGATTCTGAATAGCAGCACCTGCCAATCTCATGCGTATGCGATCAAAAATGGATTCATATAGTCGGCTCATCTGAGCATTACAACACAATCAAATTTCATTCTTACACAAGTATTTTTACTGAAATTGAGACATTCAGAGTGAGAACGAACATAAATCTGACAAACAAAAGTGAAACAATTTTTCATTTTCATTCGAAGTGTAAATAGTGGCATTTTTCTGGTACTTCGAGGCGAAATTGCTTTTCATAAAGACATTACTATAATTTACAATAATTATATTACTCTAATTTACAGAAAGTCTGAGAAAAATGTTTTTATTATTATCCTAATAAATCTTCAATGATGGTGTGAGAAATACATTCTACAATCTACATTATTTAAAAACAAGATATAAGGGCAAATAAAATGAAAGTTTTTAAAAAAAGATAAAAGAACTGGGGATAAATTATGTAATAATTTCTAAATTGATATATTCGTGTTGTCCCCCCCCCCCCCCGCTGAATTATCATTGCAAAATATACAACATTCAAGCTTAATAATAAATCCTAAGTTCATTCACTTTTAATAATAATGTTTAAAAAATAATCTTAATATAATAGTTTAAAATTTAACAATTTCGTCTCAAATAGAATTTGTTCCTATTTCAGTACTCATGTTTAAAAGATAAAGTTTTCGAAGCTTTCTATAAAAAGCAAATATTTTAACAAAACCGAGAAAGAGTGCAGGTGTGCAGGTGCCTTTTTACGGAAGTTAAAATAATCATTTTTAGTTTCCAAAGATGGAGAACATGTGGTATTTATTATCATCGCTCTGCAGCTTTGAAGGGACTATCTCAACCAAGAAATTTGCCTAAATGCAAATAGTTCAGTCCGCTTAGAGTTACTGGCAACCTTATGGTTAAAGAGGTAGTTGACGCACCCTTTCACAGTGTTGATTGATAGTACCCGTCAGATTGTCGTTCTCCCCCCGGAACTTCATTCCTATGGGAGATAGGGCCACGGGACCCCCTTAGAAATGTCCGCAACGACGAGTTTAACTTCGCTGGATCCTTTAAATGGGGTCTGCGCCCGCTGTAGGGCAATTAGGGACTGAGAAAGGAAATACAAGCTGAAGTATCGGCATAATAAAGAGAGACAATTTGATTTTTAATATCGTCAGTAACAACCATTTGTATAGCTATGTATAAAGGGCTATGTATAAATATATCCTCCTTTATATATGGAGTGACTGTGACTTTTCATAAACATGAATTTTACTGTAGATTGAAAGAATTAACCCTGTGTGTGACTTAAAAAACAAAACAAAAAAAAACGTACTTTTGTGTTATAGCGGCCCCCACAATTATGATTATGCCAAGATTGCAGTTATTATTTCGTCAAGATCATCGCAAAGCTTATATATGCATCCTATGTACGCATATATATATTCCAAACACTCCTATATGTGCCATATACGTCATTATAAAAAAAATCTATTTGGGATGGAAGATCCACTTGTTTAGTCATAGTATAAAAAGATATTGATGTGATGTGGTGTTTTATCATTTATACTTCATTATTGTGCATAGTTAATTAATTTAATTAATATTTTTTTTAGTGAAATTAATGATAATTTATAGGATTTGTAGGGATATTTAGTTGAACTGATAACTGGCAGTATGAGGATTAATAGTCTATGGAATCGTAAACAAATGTTCAGTGTATTTAGTTTGTATTAGGAAATTACTACTTTAGCTTATGTATATAAATATTCCATTTGCGATAAAATACATGTTATTTTCCTTTATATACTTCATTTATAAGTTTTTAGAATTAATTTTTTTTTTATATTTGTCGAAATCACTATTTTAGCTTCTGCACTGACTTTCAATTTCAGAGTTATCTATAAATTTACTAAATTTTAATTTTTCCCTTTTCCGATTTTTCTCTCTAATTAGATGGCATTACATTTAAGTAGACTTTCTAATCATATATTTTCTGCATAAGATCTTATGGGAATAAAATAAGTATTGTTGCCAGTTGTAAGTAGTGTATATTTACCGGTTCTGCGCCACCTGAGTCGAGCAGCGGCGCAGCGGCGGAGTAGCGGCGTAGCGGCGGAGTAGCGGCGTAGCGGCGGAGTAGCGGCGCAGCGGTGGAGTAGCGGCGGAGCAGGTGAAGGTGGCGATAAGAGCATGAGCACTGATAAGAACGGAGGGTTCGATGGGAGGGGGGTGCGATAAGGATTTCTACTATAAGATAAGGGGATTATTTTAATGAGTTTTAATTGGGGGACTTGAAAATTTTCGATTTTTTTTTTTCGGTTTGTAGCAAAAATATGAATTAAAAATGGTCATTAATTAATTGTAATTTCGGGACTTAAGAAATTTTTCAACGCATTTTTTTTTCGCGAGAATTGGTGTACGAAGTGAATGTCAACGGATTTATTATAGCGAATTAGAAATTTAATTAATTTTAATTTTAATTAATTTTAATTGGGGAACTTAGAAATTTTTCGTAGCAAATTTTTTTTTTTCAACGAGAGTATGCAGTTTGATTATGAGTATATGCAGTAGAAGTGAATGATTAATTAATTAAAAATATTAATTAAACATAGTAATTAATTAATTTTAATTGCAGAACTTAAGAATTTTCGCGAGATTTTTTTTTCTCCCTCAACGAGAGTACGCAGTTTGCATGTGCAGTAGAATGGTAGATGCTAGTAATTAAAAAGGGTCATTAATTAATTTTAATTGGCGGGACTTCAACATTTTTGGGGCAAACAGGCGCGTTTTAATGAATTCGATATAGGTTGTGGTAAAAAATACAGGGTCCCGTATGAATTATACTGTATTCAATTTAATAGCTCCCCACTCCCCCTTCCCCTCGCCACTTTTTTTACCCAGAGGGCCCCTTCGATAGACTAACAATACGCACTTCAAAAAATACATAGTGGTAAAAAAGAAGAATTTTAACGTATATATAAAAGTGTAAATAAACAAATATGAAAAATCATGCGTAGCGCCATAATTCATGAATCACTTTCCAACATTGTCGAAGTGTTATATGAAGAAAACATAATTTTACCATCGAGTGCATAGCGAACCGATCCCCTTTTTAATAAAAAGGGGCCCTTCACAAAAATCCAATTATGCATTAGAACCCTTCCTAAAATCAGATAATTTACACCTTACCTTTTTTTTTTTCAATTCAAGTTAGGCTAAAAGTACAGCTTACGCATCAATAGGTTCAAAATACAGGGACCCTTCGAAGTGTGAACTCGCATTAGACTATAGGGCCCCTTCATAAAATAAATGAGATACATGCCCTATTCGAATAAAAAAAGCCCTTCACAAAAACTGTAGGGGTTCCCTTTTGGAATAAAAAGACGCCCTTCACAAAAATCCAATTATGCATAAGGACCCTTCATAAAATCAGATAATTTACACTTTACCCTGTTTTTTTAAATTCAAGTTAGGGTAAAAGTATAACTTACACATCGATAGGTTCCAAATATTGAAATCCATCAAAAGAAACTAGAAAAAGTTAAAGATTTAAGCCCTGCTCATAAAATAATGCGACTACCCAGCGCCCTTCACAAATAATAAAACCTTATTCGAATCCCTTCGACCTTCACAAAATAAATCCAATAGATTCACGTTATTTTACAGCGACATAAATATTAGGGATATTGACCTTTCATAAAAATGCATGGTCCGCTGTTTGAATGAAAAGGGCCCCTTCACGTACCCTGTAAAAATACTATGATTGTCCAGTTATTTTAAGAAATAGAGTGCTATTCTCAAATGAGTACGTATTCATACAATATAAAAATAAGTTTTACACGAATGTATTTTTAGTTTAAAGTTCAAAATATATTTTAGAAATGAAATTAAGAAAAACAGACGGCTATCCAGTATCCCCTCGACATACATATCGCTGAATCAAAATGAGTCATACAACTCCGATTCAAAAAATTAGAATAATGAAAAGAAATACGGTCAAGGGAAATGAAAATCGAATTTATCAAATAAATAATCAACAATATCAAATATAAAGTACTATAATATGAATCTGCATATTTTGCAGATTATAAAAATGTAAACACATTACAATGAAATAGAAAATATATTTAAATCAGCTAACAACAAAAAATTCAAAATATTAGAATACTTTCTAACATAGTTCAAAAAATTAGAATAATGAAAATATATTAAAGATAATTTAAACTCTAAGTATTTTTACTTGCTAATCAGTACTTTGTTGCATCACCCTTAGCTTTAATGACAGCTCTTAAACGTTCTGGCATGTTTTTAACTAAAGGTTCACAATGTTTTTTATCCAAATTCGCCCATATGCTCTTTATACTAGAAATAAGTTCTTTTTTGTCTCTAGGCGGAACTTCTTGAAGTCGTTTCTTCATAATTCCCCACAAATTCTCGATAGGATTTAGATCGGGTGAGTTTGCAGGCCAAGGGAGTACAGGTATGTCCTTATCTTTGAGCCATTTAGTTGTTGATTTGGAAGTGTGGGGAGAAGCTAAATCTTGCTGAAACAAGAAATCGTCATCACATAAATCCTCAGCTGAAGGAATCATGAAATGTTCAAGAATTTCTTTATAGACTTCTGAATTGACTGTTGTGGAAACAATACACAACCTGCCTGGGCCTTCAGCAGTCATGCAGCCCCATACCATAACAGAGGTCGCAAATTTAACCGAACGTTTTAAACATTCTTTCTTATAAGCTTCATGTTTGAGTCTCCAGACACGTATACCTTGATTTCCGTGAGACACACAAAACACACTTTCATCGCTGAAAAGTATCTTTTTCCAATCGTCGTGATCCCAAAATAGCCTTTGTTTACACCATTTAACTCTAGCAGCCCTTTGCTTAGATGATAAGAATGGCTTTATCTTAGGCACACGTGATCTAAAACCTAATTTGCGAAGTCGTCGTAGTGTTGTAGATTTGGAGACATTTATACCCATTTCTTTCCATTTTCTATGCACATATCTCACACTCCGAAAACGATGTTTCTTCACAATCTTTTTCAATTGCCTTTCATCTCTTCTTGAAGTTACTGGCTTTCGACCACTTTTAAAGTGTTTATTTTGAAAACACTTATTATTAGAATATTCTCTCAAAACTCTACTCACACTTGCTTGAGAGCATTTCACTTCTTTTGCTATAAAAAGTTGTGTTTTTCCTATTTCGTGCAAGTACACAATACGATATTTCACAGCCTCAGATAAATCGCTCTTTCGTCCCATATTAAGCAAATACTACGCTACAATCAAATGCCAAACGACTTCTCATTTTCAACGGAGCACATTTTATAGTCCCACAGATGTTAATCCCGCAGCCGTTCTCTCAACTTATAAGAAAAATTTGAATATTCTAATTTTTTGAACCATGCTATCGAGGTATTCTATTTCTTTGAATTATTCTAATATTTTTTAAATAGTTAATTATTAATATATCAGATAAAAATAAATATTTATGTTATATTTATAAATGCTCTGAAGATAATTAGATACTTTTAATATATTTTTTCCTGGACGCAGTATGCAAATTGACGCGTTAGCAACATCAAACTCATTCTTTTTTACATTATTCTAATTTTTTGAATCGGAGTTGTATTAGCAGATAAGCGAACATCTTGCTTTGTCACGATGAATCACTCGCGATAAGAAATGCGGCTATTGGGCTTTTTCTCAAATTAAACAGTTCTGACACATTTTGGGTAGGTAAATGTATGAAATGAGCTATTTAAACCCGTCAATGTATGCGAATTATTTCGTGTAGTCCTATATAGGTTCTACTCTTCATATATACATATGGTGATATATATATATATTTATACTAAAATCTATTAAGTTTTAAAAGGCTTCATTGAAAAAATAAGAAATAGTCATACCCTTAAGAATTCTGAGGATAAGAGACGGGTTTTTAATGAATTTGATACAGGTTAGGGTAAAAAAATTACAGGGTCCCCTATAAGATATATCAATTAAACATAAAATTAAAATTAAATTGAATTCGTTTATGCTTTTTGTATTGCAAAGTATAGAAAAAATATACTAAATTGAGTTTTTAGTATTCTAACTTAAAAATTTCTTTTGAGGAATGAATAGAATAACTAATCTTTGTTTTTATAAAATATATATTGTACTATTTAGTTAGGGCATTATTTCGAAAATTTTTGTCTTTAATATTGAAAAAATATATATATATATATATATACATAAAGTTATCTTACCTAAAATGTGTAATCATAAAGTACTGGACTTCATCCAAACTTGACTGCATGCATATCTTAAAAGAACTAAACGGTATAACATGTTCGCTTATCTCTTAAAACCACGGGATATTGTGACGTCATGGATAGGGCATAGGGTAGAATACAGAATGAATAGGTAATATAAGACAGAAAAATAAAATAATCATAAATCATAAATTTTTGCATACTGCATGCAAACACTTGTAGTATGTGAAATGATTGCCTATATGAGAAAATGAATCATCAGCAAATCTTATCTATGTGTTATATTTAACCAACAGGCTCGAACATGAGTAAATTTTGACTAAAATTAATCATCGAATGTAAAAATGATTTATTTATAGATCTAATATTTATATCGTTTAACATTTTAAAATATATACATAAATTAATCTTACCTTATTCACAAACTTGCAATCCCGTCTTCAATATATGACTACAGCATGAAAAAACATGCGTGCTACTTGTATAGCAACTAGACCAGAAATGGTTTCAGTACAAGTCCATTATCTTAACGTTAATCTATAGATTAGTAAAATTCTAGATAAGATTTACTGATAAGAATACATTTCAATTCATTTCTCCCAAAAGCAAGTGTATGAGTTGGTTGTAAGATCTAGGTAAGTATCCCTACTTTGTATGTTTAAAGTTATAATATATGAATAGATATAATATTAATGTATGGTAGGCAAAAAGGAATAGGCAGGCAAAAAAGAATAGGTATTATTGCATGTTTCCTCTAATTTATTTTTAAAATAATAATTTTAAAAATACATACTAACAATTTATGCGATGAGTCACACCGCGTGATGGGACGATATATGAAGTTTTTTTTTTATATTGTACAAGCTCCTATATTGTACAAGCTCCTATATTGTACAAGCTCCTATATACAATTCATATACGTGAGCAAGATTATTTTTAGAATTTTTCACTCTTACCCTCTATAGCTATACTTTTAAAATAGTAGTATTCGAATACTCGTAATTATAGCTTAGTAATTTTCTAGTCTTTTAACTATGCCGTCGAAGGAGTATTTAAAGGCGAGATCGCTAGCGTACAGGTTCATTCTATGAGATGACGTCACGCGAGAGATTGGGGTGTGAAAATGATGCGTTTTAAAATTAATGTGAGTAACAATCAAGTTTTATGTTGCAATGAAGGCGATTTATCCGGTTCCAAGTCACGCAGCAAGTTTTGGTGGTGTAAATGCTTTATATCGTGCTGCCAAAGGCAAAGTAACGAAGAAGACGATTCAGAAAGGGTTGAGAGGCGTCGATTCGTACACACTTCACAAACCGGTACGGAGACACTTCCCGACAAACCGAGTGATCGTTTACACTATGGATCAACAATGGCAGGCCGATCTGGCGGATCTCAGCAGTTTACGAAAGCACAATCAAGGGATGCGGTACCTTCTGACATGTATCGACATTCTCTCTAAATATGCGTGGGCGATTCCCTTGAAAACAAAAGGAGGGGAAGAAATTGTGAAAGCTTTTCGATCTATTTTCTCAACGAGAAAGCCCAAGTTTTTACAAACGGATTCTGGAAAAGAATTTAAGAACCAACCTTTGCAACGATTGTTAAAAGAAGAAGGGGTTCGATTTTTCACAACGCATAATAATACTAAGGCCTCAGTGGTGGAACGCTTTAACCGCACCCTGAAAACAAAAATGTGGAAGTATTTTACCCACAATCATACGTATCGGTATATTGATGTATTAAGTGAGTTAGTGCATAGTTATAACCATACCTACCATTCCAGTATCAAGAGAGCTCCTGCTGAAGTGACGCGGGAAAATGAAAGTGACGTGTGGTTTACTCTCTACGGGGACCTAGAAAATGTGAAAAGCAAACCTTGTGCATTTCAATCTGGGGATGTGGTTCGGGTTTCGAAACAAAAATTAACTTTTGAAAAAGGCTATGAAACTAATTGGACGGAGGAACTGTTTGTGGTGACGGAGTGTGTAGCGAGAGATCCCCCTGTCTATCGAATTAAAGACTTGTTAGACGAATCCATTCAAGGAACCTTCTACCCGCAAGAACTTCAAAAAGTGCAAATGAAAGACACTTATACGATTGAAAAAATTTTAGAGAAGCGCACTCGAAGAAAACGTGTGGAATATTTTGTGAAATTTAAGGGATATCCTAACAAATTCAATCAATGGATACCCTCCACTGATTTAACGTCTTTATAAGTGATTGCGAGAAGGACGATAGATCATTTACCAATATGTCGTTCTACCTGACACTACCCTCGGACAGCTCTAGGAATTATTTTCCTGGGAATAAAATTTCTCATTTTATTACACGATTGCCCACCCCTATTGAACTGAGAGGGGAATGGGAAGTGGGTCTTGTGGAATTTATTTACCCGCATACCTGGTATAATGTGAATCATCATACGAACTTGATTGGATTCGACTTGAACGAGGGAGAACTCATTGCAAGACGCATTCCACCAGGCTTCTATGAGTCGGTACCTGATATTTTGAAAGCGATTGCCATTCCAGACTTGGACAAGAAAATAGCTTTCTCCTATAATTCTATCACGAAAAGAGTGACCATCAATGTGTGTGATAACGCCAAAGTAATTTTAGAAACGGGGTTATCCGAAATGTTGGGATTCGAACCGTGTGAAATTGCTTCCCTAGATAGTAATATTGAACAAACAGTCGATAGTTCGTATGTAGCAGATCCGTGCGCTCATTATAGAGTGCTTATGATTTATTCGGATATTGTAGAACCGCAAGTCGTCGGTGATGTCTTAGCGCCCCTGTTACGTATTGTGAATGTGACTGGAGAAGACGGCGAAGTGATTTGTATGACATTCGATCGACCGCATTACTTACCGATCAGTCGAAAGTCCTTTGATTCTTTAGAAATCGTTATAAGGACGCACCTGGGTGATTTAACGCCATTTGAACGTGGGCGGTCATACGTGAAGCTTCATTTTCGACAAAAGTACCTCTCGTGATGTTTGTTCCCTACCAGTGCTGCGCGAAATCTTTTGAAGATTATTATACCCATCAGTCGGGTAGTGGTTTAAACTATTATCAAGGCACTACTCTACAGAGAGGTTATGGATTCGGCGGCCTGTTCCGATCTCTGTTTCGTGCTGCGGTACCCCTTTTCAAATCAGGGGCGAAAGCCGTAGGCAAACAATTGTTTCATACTGGTGTGAATGTTCTTAATGATTTATCTCGAGGCGACAATATTAAAGTGGCTGCTAAACGACGGCTTAAAGAAGCGGGCCAAAACTTAACTGACAAAGCGGCTACTAAAGTGAAGACAATGATTGGATCAGGTCATCGATATAAAAAGAGGAAACGTTCTAACAAAGTCGTCATTCCACGTCAAGCCAAGAAAGTGAAAGTACATGATATTTTCGCTTAGCCATGTCTGGACTCATTCATCAAGATTCTGCTGCCTGCGCTAAATCCGAACTGGACCTCTTTTTAATCCCACCTACTCAAACGGCTATTGAAAAAGGATTTTTCGTCGAATATCACCCCCTTGCTAATATTCGAGATGGAGGACCTGTGGAATTCATCATTTCTGGGAATGGTGAAGACTATATTGATTTATCCGCCTCCTACATCTATGTGAAAGTGAAAGTTACCAAGTCCGATGGATCACACTTAACGGATAGTGATATTGCAGTGCCTGTCAATTTATTTTTACATGCCCTCTTTTCACAAGTGGACGTTAGTTTGAATGACAGAGCCATATCCTCCTCCAGTAATACATATGCCTTTCGTGCCTATCTTGAAACCTTCCTAAACTATGGAGAAGACGCTAAGAAAAGTTTATTGGGATGTGAATGTTTTTACAAAGACGAGAAGTTAACTGAAACAGATCCCACCAAAGGAAATCCTGGACTCAAGAAACGATATGAACTGACTAAAAAAAGCCAAACTCTTGATATGATTGGACCCCTGCATTGTGACATTTTCCAACAAAATCGCCTGCTATTGAATATGGTCGACTTGAAAATTAAAATGACACGGAGTAAATCTGAATTCTGTTTGATGACCCATTTCGATGCTACCAAACCACCACTCCCAAGCTATAAAGTCATTTTAGAACATGCCTCTATGTTTGTTCGAAAAGTGAAAGTCAGTCCCGGGGTACTACTGGGACATGCGAAAGCACTGGAAAAAACTTCAGCGAAATATCCTATTGATCGTGTTTTGTGCAAGACCTATTCCATCTCTACCGGAAGTAAATCCTTTATGCAAGATAATGTGTTTTTAGGGGCAATGCCGAAACGTGTCATTATTGGTCTGTTAGACAATAGTGCTTATACCGGTCAATATGATTTGAACCCCTTTTACTTTCATCATTTCAAAGTAAACTTTTTAAGTGTTTACGTGGACGGACAGCCTGTGCCTGTTAAACCCTTGGAATTGGATTTCGATGGAAAAAACTATATAAGAGCCTATTATCAACTGTTCTCTGGCTTTCATCGAGATATCGGCAATTATATAACACGTGAAGAATTTGCTGAGGGGCATACATTATATGTATTCGATTTGAGCCCTGATTTATGTGATGGTCCCCACCTCAATTTACAGCATCAAGGAAATCTACGTATTGAAATCAAGTTCGATGAGTCCTTACAGAAAACGACTACTGTGTTAGTCTATGCAGAATTTGAAAATATTATTGAAATTAACAAATCACGTCACGTGATCTGCGACTTTCCTAACTGAAGACCATCAACTCGTTACAAATCGAGAAGATTTTATCACAGGATCGAGTGACCCGAAACTCTTTTTTGGGTGTATTTTCAAGTGATCAACTCCCTAGAAATATCAAGCGATATCCCGCCTGTTTCATCTGCAATGTGGACAAGTCTACAGAACCCGGAAGCCATTGGGTCGCCTTCTACATTTCTTCGCCTGATGAAGTGAATTTCTTCGACTCCTATGGAAACAAACCCTCCTTTTTTAAAGGATCTATATCAAACTATGTATCACGTTTTTCACGAGTGATGTTTAATCCGCTCGTATTACAAACTCGTGTGACTGCCGTCTGCGGGCAGTATTGCATATTTTACCTCTATTCTCGATGTAGAGGAAGAACTTTGAGACAATTTTTGTCGAATTTTGTAACTGAAAATTTATCAAACGACCGACGAGTCTATAATTTTGTAGCCAAGCGATTTGGTACCCATGCTAATTTTTATCAATAAATCTTTCTTGAAGTAAACCTGTGTGTCTGTGATTATTTATAGTGTTACCTAACGTGTGTGTGTTTATTTACAATGGAGCTTCCACGCTTTAAACATCCTTGTACTATGTTTCTCTCCGGTCCCACGGGAGTCGGTAAAACCTGGTTCTTACGGGATTTGCTAGAAGTAAAAAACAGTATGTTTAACCCACCTCCCGATAAAATAATTTGGTTTTACGGAATTTATCAAACTATGTATGATGAAATGTCTCATATTACCTTTGTGAAGGGTTTTCCATGCAATTATCATGATTATTTAGAACCCAATTCGCTCGTTATTTTAGATGATTTGATGATCGAATGCGGTAAGGACGAACGACTCACTGATCTCTTTACAAAGGAAAGTCACCATTTAAACATTAGTGTAATCTTTATTACACAAAATTTGTTTCATAAAGGCAAAGAAATAAGAGGTGTTTCCCTCAACAGTCAATATTTGATCCTATTTAAAAATCGACGTGACATGAGTCAAATTATTCATTTAGGTCGGCAATTATACCCGACGCAGAGTAAATTTTTCCAAGAAGTGTTTGAAGACGCGACTCAAAAACCGTTCTCATATTTACTCGTGGATTTAAGAAATGAAACGGCCGAGCGCATGCGTTTGAGAACACAAATCTTACCAGGTCAAACGCAATACGTGTATGTACCGAAAAAAGGTTTAAAAAGAAAGACAATGGGTTTTTAATTTAGTTTCGATCATGACGTTAACGAAGAAACAGCTCCGTGATTTAGAGTTGATTCAAACTTGCCCAAAACTTTTACGCAAAGAACTTTTAAAAAAATTACCGTCACGATCTGTCAAAGCCATCTGCGAGTGTAGCCATAACGTGTTAAAAGGAAATATACCATTATCCACGTATCAAAAGAAGTCTTTGAGGAAATATAAGACGACATTACGAAAAATTGGTACGAAAAAAGGTGCCTTATTTCAGAAAAAAAAGCTTATTATTCAACAAGGGGGTTTTCTGAATATTTTAATCCCTGCTGCCCTCAGTGTTTTAACCGGTCTTATCAATGGAGCACGCTACTAAATATGCTCTGGTACCTGAAGAGGAATTAACAAGACATGTGCCTACGAAAAAGCAATTGACTGAGTTCGATGTGGCAATGTCCAAGATACTCAATAGCCCTTTGCCTGATCATCAAAAAGTTCAGCAATACTATGAGCTTTTAAAAAGGAAAATGAATTTACAAGAAAACAACCTGCCTTGGAGAGTGAAGCTACCGGATGAGGACGAGCGCATAGAACCTTCGAAACAAGAGTCCTCGAAACAAGAACCTTTGAAAGAAGAACCTTTTAAAGAAGAACCTTCTAGTGTAGCGAAACAAGACGATTATGAGCAGTTTATTCTATCCTCAGTTCCCAAACCTATGCGGAAACAGGCAGATGCCTTATTGAATTTTCTCAAATCTGATTCTAGCAAACTGAAATGGGATCGAAAAGGAGCAGTCACCTATAACGGACAAAACTTGGAAGGGGCCAATATGGCTGAACTCTTTCATTTAATTTTTTGTACTAACAAAAAACCTCCCGTTAATCCACCGACGTCCTTTTTACAAGCCTTACGAGAAGAAGGAATTCCCGAAACCATGATAAAAAATAAATATTTGTCTTTGAAATCCAAGAAGATTGTAACTCCTCAAAATATGCTTTTAAAAGCTAAAAAGAAGAAAACACCTGTTATTAAACGCACTGTATTCCCATGGACGACTTTATATAAATAAAGATTGACTTTGAATCGTAACACTTTGTGTATATTCCTTTTTTGCCTACCATACATATTGAAAAAATACATTAATTTTATATCTATTCATATATTATAACTTTAAACGTATAAAAGGATACTTACCTAGATCTTACAACCAACTCATACACTTGCTTTTGGGAGAAATGAATTGAAATGTATTCTTATCAGTAAATCTTATCTAGAATGTTACTAATCTATAGATTAACGATAAGATAATGGACTTGTACTGAAACCATTTCTAGTCTAGTTGCTATACAAGTAGCACGCATGTCTTTTCATGCTGTAGTCATATATTGAAGACGGGATTGCAAGTTTGTGAATAAGGTAAGATTAATTTATGTATATATTTTAAAATGTTAAACGATATAAATATTAGATCTATAAATAAATCATTTTTACATTCGATGATTAATTCTAGTCAAAATTCACGCATTTCAAGCCTGTTGGTTAAATATAACATACACTAATAAGATTCGTTGATGATTCATTTTCTCATATAGGCAATAGTAGCAATCATTTCACATACTACAAGTGTAAAGTATGCAACATTTATGATTCTGCTTTATAATACCTATTCATTCTGTATTCTACCCTATGCTTTATCCATGACGTCACGATATCCCGTAATTTTAAGAGATAAGCGAACATGTTATACCGTTTAGTTCTTTTAAGACATGCATGCAGTCAAGTTTGGATGAAGTCCAGTACTTTATGGTTTAAATATTTAGGTAAGATAACTTTATGTATATATATATATATATATATATATATATATATATATATATATTCAATATTAAAGACAAAACATTTTTTAAATAATGCCTTATCTAAATAGTACAATATATATTTTATAAAAACAAAGATTAGTTATTCTATTCATTCCTCAAAAGAAATTTTTAAGTTAGAATACTAAAAACTCAATTTAGTATATTTTTTCTATACTTTGCAATACAAAAAGCATAAACGAATTCAATTTAATTTTAATTTTATGTTTAATTCATATATCTTATAGGGGACCCTGTAATTTTTTTACCCTAACCTGTATCAAATTCATTAAAAACCCGTCTCTTATCCTCAGAATTCTTAAGGGTATGACTATTTCTTATTTTTTCAATGAAGCTTTTTAAAACTTAATAGATTTTAGTATAAATATATATATATCACCATATGTATATATGAAGAGTAGAACCTATATAGGACTACACGAAATAATTCGCATACATTGACGGGTTTAAATAGCTCATTTCATACATTTACCTACCCAAAATGTGTCAGAGCTGTTTAAATTTGAGAAAAAGCCCAATAGCCGCATTTCTTATCGCGAGTGATTCATCGTGACAAAGCAAGATGTTCGCTTATCTGCTAATATGACTCATTTTGATTCAGCGATATGTATGTCGAGGGGATACTGGATAGCCGTCTGTTTTTCTTAATTTCATTTCTAAAATATATTTTGAACTTTAAACTAAAAATACATTCGTGTAAAACTTATTTTTATATTGTATGAATACGTACTCATTTGAGAATAGCACTCTATTTCTTAAAATAACTGGACAATCATAGTATTTTTACAGGGTACGTGAAGGGGCCCTTTTCATTCAAACAGCGGACCATGCATTTTTATGAAAGGTCAATATCCCTAATATTTATGTCGCTGTAAAATAACGTGAATCTATTGGATTTATTTTGTGAAGGTCGAAGGGATTCGAATAAGGTTTTATTATTTGTGAAGGGCGCTGGGTAGTCGCATTATTTTATGAGCAGGGCTTAAATCTTTAACTTTTTCTAGTTTCTTTTGATGGATTTCAATATTTGGAACCTATCGATGTGTAAGTTATACTTTTACCCTAACTTGAATTTAAAAAAACAGGGTAAAGTGTAAATTATCTGATTTTATGAAGGGTCCTTATGCATAATTGGATTTTTGTGAAGGGCGTCTTTTTATTCCAAAAGGGAACCCCTACAGTTTTTGTGAAGGGCTTTTTTTATTCGAATAGGGCATGTATCTCATTTATTTTATGAAGGGGCCCTATAGTCTAATGCGAGTTCACACTTCGAAGGGTCCCTGTATTTTGAACCTATTGATGCGTAAGCTGTACTTTTAGCCTAACTTGAATTGAAAAAAAAAAAGGTAAGGTGTAAATTATCTGATTTTAGGAAGGGTTCTAATGCATAATTGGATTTTTGTGAAGGGCCCCTTTTTATTAAAAAGGGGATCGGTTCGCTATGCACTCGATGGTAAAATTATGTTTTCTTCATATAACACTTCGACAATGTTGGAAAGTGATTCATGAATTATGGCGCTACGCATGATTTTTCATATTTGTTTATTTACACTTTTATATATACGTTAAAATTCTTCTTTTTTACCACTATGTATTTTTTGAAGTGCGTATTGTTAGTCTATCGAAGGGGCCCTCTGGGTAAAAAAAGTGGCGAGGGGAAGGGGGAGTGGGGAGCTATTAAATTGAATACAGTATAATTCATACGGGACCCTGTATTTTTTACCACAACCTATATCGAATTCATTAAAACGCGCCTGTTTGCCCCAAAAATGTTGAAGTCCCGCCAATTAAAATTAATTAATGACCCTTTTTAATTACTAGCATCTACCATTCTACTGCACATGCAAACTGCGTACTCTCGTTGAGGGAGAAAAAAAAATCTCGCGAAAATTCTTAAGTTCTGCAATTAAAATTAATTAATTACTATGTTTAATTAATATTTTTAATTAATTAATCATTCACTTCTACTGCATATACTCATAATCAAACTGCATACTCTCGTTGAAAAAAAAAAAATTTGCTACGAAAAATTTCTAAGTTCCCCAATTAAAATTAATTAAAATTAAAATTAATTAAATTTCTAATTCGCTATAATAAATCCGTTGACATTCACTTCGTACACCAATTCTCGCGAAAAAAAAATGCGTTGAAAAATTTCTTAAGTCCCGAAATTACAATTAATTAATGACCATTTTTAATTCATATTTTTGCTACAAACCGAAAAAAAAAATCGAAAATTTTCAAGTCCCCCAATTAAAACTCATTAAAATAATCCCCTTATCTTATAGTAGAAATCCTTATCGCACCCCCCTCCCATCGAACCCTCCGTTCTTATCAGTGCTCATGCTCTTATCGCCACCTTCACCTGCTCCGCCGCTACTCCACCGTTGCGCCGCTACTCCGCCGCTACGTCGCTACTCCGCCGCTACGCCGCTACTCCGCCGCTGCTCGACTCAGGTGGCGCAGAACCGGTAAATATACACTACTGTTGTAAATTTAAAATGTGGGCTAAATTGATCTCAAATTTGGGTTTTCGCTACATTCTGGCCAGGGTCGTGGAAATAACAATTTAGAGTGATGTTTACCCATGTACATTTTATTTCCCCTCCTTTTGAATATTTTTTAATGTATAATTCTTTTCAAAATTTGCCTTTTCAATTTCATTAATTGAAAAAAAAAATTATATATGATATTTTTTTTTTGGTTCCACATTATAACATTTATCGACAACTTAGTGGATTATCAGAAGTATTTCTGCTGTTTTATATAGTTGCTTCTTCTTACGGGAAGGGATACATCACTGTTGAGTTTCTCATGCTATAAAAAAAAAGAGAGAGAGAAAGAATGAAAGAAAATTAACAATAATAAATAAATAAATATATAAAAATGTAATTCAAATTAAAAGAGAGAAAACGAATTCACAATTACATATTATTAATGTTATTATTTTGTGAGATTCGAAACTTTAATATGTTCTTAGCACATTTGTCTTTATTAATATAAATTAACTTTTCAATTTTCGGAATACTGTGTAAAATTAAATCATTTCCTTGCAGTTTTCCTACTCCACTTTGCCAAGGAGGTATGTGCACGCCAAAGGCACCTTCACGGACAAATATGTTACTCAGCAAATATGAGAAATTGTTCTCATATACTCAAAAGCCTTTGGAGCACACTGGATTTGCCTCAGGAATCTTGCTATTTTCACTCTTGCAAGACCTGTATTGTCATTAAACGAACATTTATTTTATTTGACAATGAACTTTTTCATCCTTCGAATTTTCTGGTGCGTGCAGACCCCATTCGAAATGACAGTAAATCTACTACATATGAGTGCTTCACGAACATCATGCAACAGTGTGTGTGTACTTCAAATAACTGTAATGGTGATTCACATTTTGCAGACATCATACATGTTTTACTAATAGCACATGCTTTTGTTTTTCTACATTTAAACGAGTGGACCTGATCGCCGTGATGCCTGATTCAACAATTACGAAGTGCTTTGTACGTTCAATAAAGAACGTCTCTACTTTATGTTTCCCGTGAGGGCTAAGCAAATTAGCCAGATTTCCTGCATTTATAATAAATATTGTGGGCAAGGCCGGCATTGTGTTTCGAAAACAAATAATGAAAATGGTCTGAAATTTGAGGCCGAATCTCCAGAGAGCCGTGAATTTCCCGGTTTTTCCGACTGCTTAGCTGGTGAAAATGGTTCAGGATGTTTTATTTTAACGCGGCCAAGTTGCAACTTTTATAGAGTCTGGTACGAACCGAATTTGTTGCAAAGTTTCGAGGTATCAAATATTGTTGGACACTCTTGTAAATATAAAATTCTAATCACTCACGTCGAGAATAACACTATTTCGAGACTTATTACATCTGATACCGCTATTACGGACTCTAGTATAAGAATTTCAGTGTTAGGCGCTTACAATCAGCCTTCTTTGCATTTCACTGATAAATTAATTCAAAGAGTGGGTAACCCCGAGGAGGCTTATTTAGCCCCAGCCTCAGAACGAAATTCCCCACAGGCACATATGGTTGGCGCTATCCAAGCGAACACTTCTTTTACAAAGAACTTTATATTCTCACCAGACCTCACAAAGTGCGATTTTTTTTTAAGACAGATTACGGTGTATTACGGCGCCTGACAATATAGAACGCCTGAGAGCTACACAAGAGACAGCGTTACCACTCCAAAGACACATACATTTCTTTAGAATCAACAATGAGAAACTCCAGTCTACACAGCTTTTATCATCAGCAGTTAGAGTTCAATTGCATTTTTCTAATTTTAAAATAGCAGTGCAAACTACTACTATTTGCCCGCAATTAAGCGAAACTAATCTGATAATTAATGGTTGTTATAATTGTAAGCTATTGGCTCGTTTGACTTTCACCGCGCATTCATCATGTCAAGTTGGAATGGTCACCGTACAACTACAGCATATATTAATACATACCAAGGCCATATTCCTTCAATTAGAAGATTCACTACATGTTGTAAAATTTCAGGCGGAAAAGAAGTGTGATACGGACAAAATATGCCTTAAATCAAATACTATCTCACAATGTCGTACCTTTAAATATTGTTTAGACGAACCGTCGGTGGAATTATTAAAATTAGACACTAATTACACAGCTTCGATTAGTGCTCCTACAACAACCCAAGTATGGGATTGGCTGCAAATTCCAAATTTAGGCAGCACATTTTTCTTTTTAAAATTGGTAGGCGCTGCATTATTCATTATTTGTATTATAATTACAACACTCGCGACTGTCATTACTTGTTGTTGCAAATCACGTTAAAAGTTGTTGTTAGCTAGTCACGAGACATATTAGAAAAAAAAAATTTCTCTTTTAGTATTTCAATTTTACATAACTTTATACTGTCTGGTATTTTATTGCGTTGGTATACCCTATGTCTCATGGCTAGTAGTTCTTATCATCTTTTGTATTGTATTTAGTGTTTTTTGTGCATTTTCCTAGTTTTATGTTATATTATTATTATTATTATGTTGTTGGGATGCCTAGTTATTTCAGAATACGGAGTTTACGATTTTTTCTTTTTTTTTTCTTGTTTTTTTTTTCTTTTATTTAGCCATTTCTATATTGCCGGATAACTATCGGCAAGGCGTGAGAAAATTATAAGTTTAGAATATTCTTTTCTCAAAATAAGTTTCGGTTAAGTGCCAGGTATGTTCTGATAAGAGAATAGAAATACAGCATGGGGATGCTCGTGAATAACATGGAATTTTAGGTTGGGCTAAGAAGATAAAGGCTAGCTCAGGTGGTGATTTTAAGTGGCGAGTGCACGTGTGAACGGTAATAGGGAACCCAGGTGTAAAAGTTAGTGACATCGAGAAGAGCGGTTACAATTGTAAGGAAGTAAGTTTAATAAAAGAAAGTCGGGAATAGTAAATGTCATACTTGACAGTGTTAGATAAAATTATGAGTGCAAGAACGCCCCCCTGAACACCTAGGAGTGGAAAAAGAGCGCGATAATTTTCGGCGGGAAAAGGGTGAGATGATCCCCGAAGTAGGCGGAATTTATTTGAATGCAAACGAAGAGATATCCAATAATTTTTTGTTTGGAGGCAGGATTTTAGCAATGAGAAAATTCTAGCCATTTGAGTGAATGGAAAGGGAAGATAGGAAAATGAGAAGGTAGCCAGGATTGGCATAGAAAAAACGGGGAGAATATTTTTGGGGAAAGGATAGCGAGAGAAAAGGGATGAGTGAGAGGAAAAAGGGGAGGAAGACACAGAGACAGGAAGAGAGTTGGTGATGATTGGAGTGAGGTGATGGAATTTTGGAGTTTTAGAGAGGAGTGGATAGAGTAGCGGATTTTTGAATCTTAAGATAGCGGAATAGAAAGTAGAGTAGTCGAGAAAGGAAAAGAGTAGCGCAATTGTTAGATACAGTGCCCGCCTAATTGTTTGGAAAGGACCGACTTCAAGATGATCAGCGTACTGTTCCAGATAATTGCACGTATGATTCATTTTACTCAGTATTCCGTATTAGCCATCTCGTTCTAAATATTAAAGCAGATATTAAGTTAAGCTTATATAGGGAAAGTTTTTAGGCATCCTAACTAAAGTGTTGAGATAAAAGTGTATTTAATTAATTAGAATAAAGTCTAGTTAAGCTTATTGTCAGACTATGAGTATAATCTTTAATTGTATTGTAACCTATTTATGAAAGTTCTAATAAACTGTTTAATTCAAATTTAATGTTTAATTATTTACCATACAGAGAAGGCGGGAGGCTATGGTCTGCTTATGATTCTGGGTAACTACCACTATTTATTCACGATGCCAAGTAATTTCATTAATGTCATTTATTACTATTCTAATACTAAATTAATAAGAGTAGTAATCTATTTATAAATGGAAGTAGTTTAATTTAAGGTCAATTAAATCACACTAAAGGAATGAATGATAGCGTAGCCGACGATCACCTCCCAGCAATTATACACATATTATTTACGTCTTATATGCGCATATATTATTACGTCGCGGCAAAAAATTCTGCTCTAAACAGTGCCTCTGTTTTGTGTATCCTGTGATTTTTGCCACTTCTTAGATTACCCCTTAACCTTCATTAAACAGTGCTTTAGATAATTTTTTTCTTAAATTCTTACTCTTTAAATTTAACTTTTTATATTGTGATTATAATTTCAATTTAACTTAATTTTTTATTAACCTTAATTACTTAACATTAATTTTTTAAATTTTATCCTCTACCCCTTTTTATTAACATCAATTCTTTAATTTTATTAATAATTTAATGTAGTTTTAAATTACAGTTAGACCTTTTTCACTGTAAAAAATTTCCAACCCTTTTCCGTTTCGTAAAAGATAAATTTCCTTTACGATACGGAAAACAACCGATAAAATATTTTTTCCGAATCACAACAGAAAGTTTTCCTAAAGTCATAAAAATAATCTTTTTATATCGTATTAGTTTCCGAAATTAGGAAAATAGCATTGACCGGACTTACTGCGCAGTCTCGCTCTCTGCTGACGTATGAAAGGCGTGGCGTCACGTGATTGATAACAGAACAGAATCGAGATTTTCGATGAAGAAGACCTACGCCATGTTGTTAAATATTGGACAATTGTTCTACGTAGTTCTAACTTCGCAATGGTAAGTACTAAAATTTATGTGATTTTTAATATTTGGAATTTGATATGTCCATATATTTACAGTGCATGATTATCAAACCGAATAACATGTTTAAGGAGCTGCGTAGCCTGAAATAAAATGCATATTATCTTATTTCTCGCTCAGTTTATTTTTTATGAGAAAAATATCCCCAATCAAAAAAATATTTTGATGTGCCAGAAATTTCTAACTTAGATATTATCTTAATAAAAACTCAATTTTTGTAGACTGCTTTTTAAATAGTTTTTAACTTATTCTAAATTCAGGTACTTGTTTATTTGTTTAATTCTGTAAGGCATCCAGTGTTGAATTCAGGAGATAGCCGGGGGAGGGGGGGGGGACATTCCTCTCTCCCGGAGCATTGAAATGGCCACCCCTTCTGAAGATTTCGGATTTTATGATTTAATGGTCAAAAAGTGCAATCCCCCCCCCTCCGCTCCCTCGGAACTCTATAATATGCCCCCAGGAGCCACAGAAATCCCTCTCGGAGAAAAATGCCTGAATTCAACACTGAAGATATCAATAAATACCTATGATCTTAAAATAAATTCATGAGATTTTTCTGTGTTCGATGCCATATCAGAATCATATATTGTCTTTTTTTTCAGGTACTACATTATTATAGAATCAATTTAACATTTTATTATTTGTAGTGTATTAAAATTCAATTAAAAAGGAATGTCCATTAAATTCTATAATGTTGATTAAAAAATTGAGAAATGTATGTCAGGGTGCTATAACGAAATTTATAATGGTATATGGTAAAATAAATTTCAGTAGTCTTTTAATATCAGACAATATTTTAGTTGTGAAAAACGTAAAGTAGGATATGCTTAATACCTTGAGGTTGATTTTACCTATATTCATGCTGTAAAAGCTTGCATACAGAAGCTTTCAACTGCCCCACCCTGTATATTCAAATTTAATTTATTAAATTTTATTTTTCTCACATTATTTTGAAAATAAAAAATGACTTTTAATCTTTTCTAATAATTTAAAATAAATAGAATAAAAAAAGCAAACAGGGAATTTTTGTCAGTAGAGGTGGGGGGGGGGGGGGGGAGGATTTATTTTAAAAATATAAAACTTCAATTCTTCATTTAAAAATTAAAAAAAAAGAAAGAAAAAGAAAACCTGTAATAGCTTTTGTTACATTTCTGTATTGTTTTTCATCCTAATTTATATAAAAATTATCTTGTATGTGGGTTTCTAACAAAAAAAAAAAAAAATCTAATTTGATTTTATTTCATATTTGTGCTTTCCTTTAACTAAATCTTGTCATGTATTTAAATGCACGTGTTAATACTGTGCAAATTTCAAGAAATAAAAAATGTTCAAATGAGTCATAATGTCAACATATAAATCATAAATGTTCTGAAAATTCTGCTATTTTTGGAGTTCACAGAACCCGAAATACCATTGTAATAGAATTTTTTTTTAGCTCACAGGTTATCAAAGCCGGATCCCCCCCCCCTCTCCCCGCTTAATTTACATAAATAGGTTTTTCATGCAGAATTATCCGATTTTAAATTTTCAAATTTTATGTATATGTTCATTCTGATAATCCGATTCCTTGATTAGTTTTGGGGGTTAAATTGCTAAGTATAAAAGGGGGAGGGGGAACGGGGGCTGATCCCCAGTTAATTTATATAAATGGGTTTTTCATGCAGAATTATCAGTTTTGTTTCAAATTTTATACATAGGTTCATTCTGATAAGGCGCTTCCCTGATCAGTTTTGGGGGTTCATTTGTTAAGTTTACATGAGGGAACTGGGGGCTAATCCCCCCCCCCCCTTAATTTTTAGATAATGTGTTTTTCATGCAGAAATATCCGATTTGTTTCAAATTTTGTATATAGGTTCATTCCAATAAGGCGCTTCTCTGATCAGCTTTGGGGGTTCAATGGTTAAATATAAAGGGGGAACAGGGGCGAATCCCCTCCCTAAATTAAATAAATGGGGTTTTCATGCAGAATTACACAATTTGCTTCAAATTTTGTATATAGCTTCATTGTGATAAGGCGTTTCCTTCATTAGTTTTGGGGGTTCATTGGTTAAGTATAAAGAGGGCAACGGTCATTAATCCCCCCACCCCCTTAATTTAGGTAAATGGGTTTTTCATGCAGAATTATCCGATTTGTTTCAAATATTGTATATAGGTTCATTCTGATAAGGCGCTTCTCTGATTATCTTTGGGGGTTCATTGGTTAAGTATACAGGGCGGAACTGGGGGGCTAATCCCCCCTTAATTTAGATAATGGGTTTTTCATGCAGAATTATCCGATTTGTTTCAAATATTCTATATAGGTTCATTCTGATAAGGCGCTTCGCTAATCAGTTTTGGGGGTTCATTTATTAAGTTTACAGGAGGGAACTGGGGGCTAATCCCCCCCCCCTTAATTTAGATAATGTGTTTTTCATGCAGAAATATCCGATTTGTTTCAAATTTTGTATATAGGTTCATTCCAATAAGGCGCTTCTCTGATCAGCTTTGGGGGTTCAATGGTTAAATATAAAGGGGGAACAGGGGCGAATCCCCTCCCTAAATTAAATAAATACGGTTTTCATGCAGAATTACACAATTTGCTTCAAATTTTGTATATAGCTTCATTGTGATAAGGCGTTTCCTTCATTAGTTTTGGAGGTTCATTGGTTAAATATAAAGAGGGCAACGGTCATTAATCCCCCCACCCCCTTAATTTAGGTAAATGGGTTTTGAACGCCGAATTATCCGATTTGTTTCAAATATTCTATATAGGTTCATTCTGATAAGGCGCTTCCCTGATCAGTTTTGGGGGTTCATTTGTTAAGTTTACAGGAGGGAACTGGGGGCTAATCCCCCCCCTTAATTTAGATAATGTGTTTTTCATGCAGAAATATCCGATTTGTTTCAAATTTTGTATATAGGTTCATTCCGATAAGGCGCTTCCCTGATCAGTTTTGGGGGTTCAATGGTTAAATATAAAAGAGGAACAGGGGCTAATCTCCCCCTAAATTAAATAAATGGGTTTTTCATGCAAAATTTCCCAATTTTCTTCATATTTTTTATAGAGCTACATTATGATAAAGCGCTTCCTTTATTATTTTTGGGGGTTCATTGGTTAAGTATAAAGAGGGGAACGGTGATTATTCCTCCCCCTTAATTTAGATAAATAAGTTTTTTATGCAGATTATCCGATTTGCTTCAAATTTTGTATATAGGTTCATTGTGATAAGGCGCTTCCCCGGATCAGTTTTGGGGGTTCAATGGTTAAATATAAAGGGGAACAGGGGCTAATCCCCCCCCCCCCCCTCTAAAATAAAGAAATGGTTTTTTCATGCAAAATTACCCAATTTGCTTCGTATTTTGTACATAAGTTCATTGTGATAAGTCGCTTCCCTGATTAGTTTTGGGAGTTCAATGGTAAAGTATAAACGAGGGGAACGGGGGCCAATCCTACCCTTAATTTAGATAAATGGGTTTTTGATGCAGCATTATCTAACTTGCTTCAAATTTTGTATGTAGGTACATTGGTGAAGTATAAAGGGAGAACAGGGACTAATTCCCCCCCCCCCTCTCTCAATTGAGAAAAATGATTTTTTATAAAGTAGACTTATCCAATTGTTTCAATTTTTTTTTATAAAAGGTTCATTCTGATAAGGTGCTTCTTTGATTAGTTGGGGGGGTTCAATGGTAAAGTATAAAGGGAGCGAAATGGGACTAATCCCCCGCTTAATTTATGTAATGGGTTTTTCATGCAGAATTATCCGATTTGCTTAAAATTTTGTATTAGGTTGTTTCTGATAAGGCGCTTCCCTGATCAGTTTTGGGGGTTCAATGGTTAAATATAAAGGGGGAACAGGGGCTAGTCCCCCTAAATTAAATAAGTGGGTTTTACATGCAAAATTACCCAATTTGCTTCATATTTTGTACATAAGTTCATTGTGATAAGTCGTTTCCCTGATTAGTTTTGGGAGTTCAATGGTAAAGTATAAAGAGAGGAACGGTGATTAATCCCCCCCCCCTTAATTTACATAAATGGGTTTTTCATGCAGAATTATCAGATTTGCTTAAAATTTTGTATATAGATTGTTTCTGATAAGACGCTTCCCTGATCAGTTTTGGGGGTTCAATGGTTAAATAAGGCGGGACAAGGGCTAATCCCCTTAAATTAAATAAATGGGTTTTTCATGCAAAATTACCCAATTTCCTTTAAATTTTGTATGTAACACATGGGCTGATAAG
Source organism: Maratus michaelseni (assembly GCA_963931845.1). Lineage (NCBI taxonomy): Eukaryota > Metazoa > Arthropoda > Arachnida > Araneae > Salticidae > Maratus > Maratus michaelseni. Next base: position 350,469,495 of record OZ007592.1, read on the forward strand.
TTCCCGGTCTGGCACACAGATGGCGTTGCAATTGCCGAACCGATGCTTTTTTTTAGTAAATACTAACCTTTAAAAGGTAGCAGAAAAGATGTCATGATGATTCGCCGTGTGGATAAAACGTTAGAGTGGTTTTATTTGAACAACTTTGTTGATAAACAAAAAAAATGCATAAACAAGAATTTCAAGAATTGTATTTTGATGGGAAAAAACACTGTTCAAACAAAAGCTTGGCTTGATAAGCATTATCCGGACGCTGCACCAGGTAAATCAAACATTATTGACCGGTTTGCTGAATTTAAACGTGGTCGTACGGACACCAGTGATGCACCACGCAAAAGAGGTGGTTACTCCGGAAAACATAAAAATAGTCCAAAAAATCGTTTTGGGGAACCATAAAGTGAAGTTGCAGGCCGCGATAGCTCAGACTCTGAAGATATCCAAGAAACGTGTAGGTTTTATTTTGAATGAGCATTTGTCTATGAAAAAGCTGTTGTCAAAGTGGCTGCCGCGCGTGTTGACTTTTGACCAATAACAACAATGAGTCAATGATTTAGAACACTGTTTGGAGCTTTTTCGTTATAAAATTGTTATTTATTATTAAACTATTATTATTTATTTATTAAATTATTATTATTATTTATTTATTTATTAAATTATTATTATTATTATTTATTTATTTATTAAATTATTATTATTATTTATTTATTTATTAAATTATTATTATTATTTATTTATTTATTAAATTATTATTATTATTATTTATTTATTTATTAAATTATTATTATTATTTATTTATTTATTAAATTATTATTATTTATTATTAAAGTTATGTTATTTATTAAAGTTATAAAGTCATAAAGTTTTGTTAAAAAGTTGTGTTTTCTTTATTAGACCAGGAACTTATCAGGCCATGTGTTAGCTTCATTGTGATAAGGCGCTTCCTTCATTAGTTTTGGTTGTTCATTGGTTAAGTATAAAGAGGGGGACGGTGATTAATCCCCCCCCCCTTACTTTAGATAAATGACTTTTTTATTCAGAATTATCAGATTTGTTTCAATTTTTATATATAGGTTCATTGTGATAACGTGCTTCCCCGGATCAGTTTTGGGGGTTCATTGGTTAAATATAAAGGGGGGAACGTGGTCCAATCCCCCGTAATTTGGATAAATTGATTTTTCATGCTGAATTATACAATTTGCTTCAAATTTTGCATATAGGTTCATTGTGATAAGGCGCTTCCCTGATTAGTTTTGGGGGTCCAATTGCTAAGTATAAAAGGGGTGGAACAGGGGCTGATCCCCCCTTTAATTTAGATAAATGTGTTTTTCATGCAGAATTATCCAATTTGCTTCAAATTTTGAATATAGGTTCATTCTGATAAGGCGCTTCCCTGATTAGTTTTGGGGGTTCATTGGTTAAGTATGAAGGGGGAATGGGGCTAATCCCCCTAACTTAGATAAAGGTTTTTTCATGCAGAATTATTGGAATTTTCTTCAGATATTGTATGAGGTTCATTGTGATAAGGCTCTTTCCTGATTAGTTTTGAGGGTTCATCGGTTAAGTATAAAGGGGGGATACTGGAGGCTAATCCCTCCCCCCCCCTCCTTAATTTAGATAAATGGGTTTTTCATGCAGAATTATCCGATTTGCTTCAAATTTGGTATATAAGTTCATTCTGATTAGGCGCTTCCCTGATTAGCTTTGGGGGTTCTTTGGTTAAGTATAAAAGGGGGGAAAAGGGGTTAATGCTCCCCCTAATTTAGATAAATGGGTTTTTCGTGCCGAATTATCCGATTTTCTTCAAATTTGGTATATATTTTCATTGTGATAAGGCACTTCCCTGATTAATTTTGGGGGTTTATTGGTTAAGAATAAAGGGTGGAACGAGGGGCTAATCCACCTTAAGTTAGATAAATGGGTTTTTTATGCAAAATTATCTAGTTTGCTTCAAATTTTGTATATTGATTCATTGTGATAAGACGTTTCCCGCATTAGTTTTGGGGGTTCATTTGTTAAGTATAAAGGAGGGAATGGGGACGAATTCCCTCCCCTTAATTTAGATAAATGTGTTTTTCATGCAGAATTAACCGATTTGCTTCAAATTTTTTATATAGGTTTATTCTGATAAGATGCTTCCCTGATTCGTTTTTTTTTTTTTTTGGGGGGGGGGGGTGGCTGTTGGTTAAGTATAAATGGGGAACGGGGACTAATTGTCCATTTTAATTTAGATAAATAGTTTTTTCATGCCGAATTATCCAATTTGCTTCAAATGTTGTATACCGGTTTATTTTGATAAGGCGCTTCCCTGATTAGATTTGGACGTTTATTGGTTAAGTATAAAGGACGTAAATAGGGGAGCTAATGACCCCCCCTCCCCTTTTTCTTTGAAATAAGAGTATAATATGCAAATAGTGTGAATAGCCTGTGAGCTCAATGCCATCAGTTTGACTGAGCACTTTTCTTTTTATTATTTTATTTCCAATTTAATGTATATACATTTTTTTAATTAATATACTTTTTAAAAAGTTAGTATCCAGCCGAATATTTGATAATCTGCTAAATCACTATTTGTTACATATCGTAAAATTATTGTTATGTTTTTCTACTATATTCCTGTGGCACCATTTTTTTTTTTCTTTTAATGCTGATTGTGAAATCCCATAGTAACCTATGTAAATTTTAAAGAAATGATAAATTCCGTTATACAATTATCAAAATACAGCTTTCACCAGCAGGAAACAGATGTCCAATGCTGGTAGAGTACATTTTTAAAAATTTCCTTAAATTTTAAATTTTTTAAAAATTTTATGAATTTTGAATTCTTTATTCAAAGGAAAATTTTCAAATATTTTGTTCTTAAAAATACTTATCGCTGAAGACGAAGTGTCCCCTTAATCATTCTTTGCTCTTGTGCTGTTTTTTGTCTTTTTAAATATACATGGTCACTAGCAATTAGTACAATAAAAAAAAAATAATATTATTACTGTTATTATTACAGGATAATACTGCAGTGATCAATGTCGCCTTACAGCTAGAACAGATCATCCTTGCCTAATAGAGAATGAGGATGATAGAAAAAGCGTCAAGGTGTTTTCGTATGTTGATGGTGTGACACTTTTTTCGGAGAAATGTTCAACTGAGTCAATTTCGTTGCTGTAGCATCCTACTGGGTGTTTAATTAAGACTGTTATCAGGCTGGAATCTAGGCAGGCTTTTTTACTAACTGCATCAATTCTAAAGGAATAAAAGCCAATAGCAATCATAGCATAAATACAGTGCTGTAATTTGTTTTATTAAAACATTTTGATTTATAGTTTTGTTGAAAATAAATTTTATTTTTCAGTATAAATGTTTGTTTTATTTTTTCTGTCTTTTGTTGTTAGCCAGAAAAAATCGAGTAATTTATATATTTTTAAAAAAATTGTATTTTGTCAATACGTGCAATTTAATGTTTGTGTAAATTAAATGCGCTTGATTTATTTTAATAAGTTTAAGTAAAAAAAAAAAAAAAAAAATAGCACATACATATTTGCTAAGACCGATTTTTTATTGAATGCACTCTTATTTTATAGATATTTTTTCTGAATTATTTGCAATTTTTAATATTCTGCTATTAAGTGATCTGCCATTGAGGAAGAAAAGACTCACAAACATTTATTTCTTTGTTATTAATCATGATAAAAAAAAATTGTAATCAATATACTTTTTAAAAAGTTAGTACTCAGCCGAATATTTGATAGTCTGCTAAATCTCTATTTGTTACATTTTGTAAAATTATCACGTTTTTCTACTATATTTCTGTGTCATCATTTTTTCCCTTAATGCTAATTGTGAAATCCCATGGTAACCTATGGAAATTTTAAAGAGGTAATAAATTCCTTTATACAATTATCAAAATATAGCTTTCACCAGCAGGAAACAGACGTCCAATACTGGTATTGTACATTTTTTAAAATTTCTTTAATTTTTAAGAATTTTTTTAAAAAGTATTTTTATTTTAATTTATATTTAAAAAAAATATATATATTAACTGACAACTGGACTTCCACTGTAAGTAAGTGCTTATATATTCCATATTTTTGCTTTTTTAATTTCTAAAGAGTTTATAAGTATTATTCACAAGTCCTTATTTTATTTCTTCAAAATATAATGCAGGTTTTAAGTTATCAAATTGGCTTTTGATAAGTTTATTTAGCTGATTCGCCAGATTGGTGTTATAACTTTTACTTCAATATAATCTTTTGTTAAAATATTGTATGCAAGTACATGATTTTGGAAATAATTTTTTTTAATTACTTTTTTTACAGCAATTGGTAAATTTTGGTATCTTTTGAAATCTAAGCATAGTTTCATTGCCAATTTCTTCAACGTTATCTAATCAGTTATAATACAGAAAGTTCAGAAATCTTAAAATATTTAGATCAATATAATTGAAATTATATTTCAGCACTATAATCTCAATTTAAATTAAATAATTGCTAAATAACACTTGTATAGTCTAACAATTTTTAATCAGAGTTCATTGATTTAAATCAACTTGATTTCAATCCGGATTTAAATCAACTGATTTATATAAATACACTTTTTTTTTCAAATTTAGGTTAAGATATTTCATTATAAATATTATTTTTGACAACAATACATTGTAAATTTAAGGACTGGGAGAGACAGAACTCAAAATCGTTGCTTTTTGAATTTTATTTAAATCAAATATCACACTTAAAAATAAAAATTCTATTTTAAAAATAGAGAATCTCAGCTGAGAAATGTTAAAAGATTAAAGCATAAATTTATTTGTTAAAAAAATATGTACAAATCTTATGTGAATTTTTTAATACAAAAACATGGAGAGTTTCTGTGAGGATTTGTAAAACGTTAGAATAAATAAATATAGGTCAATCAAAAGTATATTTATTGTTATTTATGTTGATATCTCATGACTTCATTGTGCACATGTAAATAACAAATGGTTTGATATTCCAATGTACTTTATTTATGGAAAGATTCGGAAAATAAAGATTACATGGTTAGTAATACTCTGAAATGTTTTTATATATTTTTTAATATAATTTTAATTTTAATTACTTATAAATGTAAACTAATAAACAACTAAAGTTTTAAAATCTTTAAAAAAAATCAAACACCTGATATAAAAGTTTCTTTTATTTTAAATTTAAAAAAATCAAACTTTAATTCATTGCAAACTCTGTAATCGCTTATAAAGAACTCATAAAGCTGGAAAATTGGTATTTCTTTTCAAACATTTTAATAACAAAGAATAATTTTTTCAGATCCATTGAAATTTATACCCAGATAATCATAAGTATTTTTAATATATGCTCCAACTTCATTAAATGAATAGTGTATGTATTCTGTATTCCAGAGTAGTGTATATAATCTGGAATAGGTATGTTTAAAGGAATACTGTATATAATCCAGATCTAGAGTAGGATGTTTAAAATTTCATTTTTTTTTCTGAATAAAATTCTTACATTATCTTTTATATTTTCAGATTTTTAATCGAGAAATTTGGTCAAAACAAAAAGATTTAGCTTTTAGTAATGAAGAGTTTATATGCTTTTTATTTTATCAAAGGGGTAATTTAAGGTGGTATATATTTTATACAGAATAGGTCAATAAAAAGTATATTGTTAAATTGCAGTTAGTGTAAATAAGTGATATATAACACAAGACAATTTGTTTAATTTATTTCATGTTTTCAAAAGTAAAAGAGAATTCACATTTTCAAATTATATCATTTTCTGTTGCTCCATTTTTTAACTATATTTTTAACTGTTTATATGATTAAAATATTTCAAATTAAACAAGTGAATGAGTTTCTCTATATATTTTTAAATTCAAATAAATTTAAATGAGCTTTTCTAATTATTAATTTTAATGATTTAGTAAAGGTTATTTTACTTTAAAACGCGTAATTTTAAAATTGTATTTTGAATTTTAAAAAAAATAGCTGATTTAAATTTTAACAAAAAATTATTTTCATTTACCTTTTTGTTATGTAATTTTCAGTTGAGCTTCAAGTTCAAAGTCTTGTACATTTTCAAATTGTATGGCTTCTGAAAATTGTTTATCATCAACGTATTTATTAGGGTTAGCTGAATTCTGTATATTCTTATAATTTACATGACTTCAAAAGTTTTTAGATTTACTTTATTATTATTATTATTTTATGGCGTTTTAGACAGGAGAAAAAAATTACCTTCCACATAAAAGATAAAAAATTAAAGTTTCAATGCTGCTCTATATAAATTTTCAAAATTTATAAAATAGTTTCTGGATTTTTTTTTTTTTTGTGTGTGTGTAATAGCAGAAAAGCACCCAAATTGGGTTATAATAGTTAGGTGCAGCAATGTTCCTAATTGGAAAGTGTCTCTGTGACACAAATTGGGTATAAAAAGTGACAAATTTGAAATATCATATGTATTTGGGGACAAAAAACATTTAATCTCCAAACTGTCACAGTAAAAAACAAAGTTATTCTTCTGGAAACTGTCTTTTTAAATTTAATTAAAGAAAAAATAAGCTTAGAGGGTCATATTCATGCCGAAATTGTAGCAAATTCAATAGATACATCTAATTGGGGCATCATGTTTGTTTTTTTAAGTAAATGTTGCCCTATGATAACAAACTGGAATTCACTCAGTCAAGTAGTTTTGAAAATATGAAAATTTAAAGTTTGTAACTCTTAATCTGTAATCGTTGCAAATCAGACTGTAATGTGGGTAGTGTTTTAAGCATAACTTAAAAACTACTTAGCGGAATCAGCTGTGATTTTTGATTTGCATATTTGAAGTTTTTAGAAATCTATTTCTATTAAAATTAATTTTTTTAATTAATTTAAAAATACATTTTTTTTTATAAATTAAACCATAAAATAAACCATAATCTATAATTTTTTAATCGAAATAGATTTCGAAAAGCTTCAAATAAAATATATGAATATAAAATTATTACGTCAAGTATTGAATTGTATAAAAAAAACTCCACAAGCTGTTTAACATTAGGAGTTCCAAACTTTAAACTTCATAATTCTTAAACATTTTGACCAAGTGACTTCCCTTTTGGTATCCTTGAGAAAAAGTTACCGAAAGAGGCAAATATAATGTCAAAGTTTGATGTACATATTGAAAAGTTCGGAGTTTTGTGCAACTTAAGAACGAAGACGACCCCATAAGATTGTTTTTTTTTAAGGCGTAAATTAAAAGAAGTTCTCGTTTTTTAAGGAGGGGCGGTCACTATTGTGATTAAAAAATGTTTTGTATGTTCTTTGTTTTGGATATACAGCAATAGAAAGTCTTTCCAGCATCAATAAAACTTCAATGTTAGTTGCATACACTTCATACGCATGCAACATGTCATATACTTGTGCTACACCCGATGACATAAGTGTGGGTTTTAAATATCCAGTCCAAATTGAAAATATTTTGTTCCGTTTTTAATATCTTATTTAACAGTTTTTTGGCATCCCCTAAATATTTAGTGCCTGTGGAAATCATCTCCCACACACACTTCACCACTGGCTACACCTATGTATATTCTGGCACTAATAAGCTGGCATCTCTGTACAGTCCACTTTGCTATACAGACAACAGATGAAAAGGTTTGTTTTGGGCACTATTTGGATTTTCTTTTATATCGCTTAAAATATATTAATTTTTTTTTTCCCTAGGAAACATATACACATATTCTAAAGAAAATAAAAGTATATTATGTATTTTATGAACATAAAATCCATTTCATTGTGTACTTTTTATTTATTTATACACTTTTCTTTTACGAGAATTACTTCTTGTTTATAAAGATACTTCCCTAGCATTCCTTGTATAAAATACTTATTTAAAAAAAATGTAAATACCCATGAGCTAAACGTATCAGTATACTTGTAACAAATAAATAAAATTTCAAGCTGATTCTGTATTGTAAAGAAACTTTTGTTATAAAGAGTAGGACCAATAAGAGATGAAAATATTGCTTTTGGACACTGTTTTGATTTCCTTTTATCTCAATTAATTATTATTAAGAACTTTTTTGAATACATACATACATTTTAAGTATTTTGTTATCATAAAATGCATTACATGTAATGCATTTTATGATAACAAATACTTAAAATGTGTGTATGTATTCAAAAAAGTTCTTAATAATATTTAATTGAGATAAAAGGATATCAAAACAGTGTCCAAAAGCAATATTGTCATCTGTTAATGTTCCTACTCTTTAAAACAAAAGTTTCTTTACAATGCAGAAAATTTTCCGATCATAATGAAAAAAAATTCCGTAAAGCAAAGAAAAAGTTTCTATTCTACACAGGAATTTTTAATTTTTTCATGATTAGTTTACTGACTGATTCGGAAAAGTTTCCTTTTTAAAACGGAATACTTTCTGTCTATTCTACCGTTCTACCAAGACATTTCTTAGTGTGAATGGAAAGTTTTCCTTTTTAAAACGGAATACTTTCTGTCTATTCTACCGTTCTACCAAGACATTTCTTAGTGTGAATGGAAAGTTTTCCTTTTTAAAACGGAATACTTTCTGTCTATTCTACCGTTCTACCAAAACATTTCTTTATGTGAATGGAAAGATTTCCGTAAGACCCAGGAATTTATTCTGTGTCTAAAGATTAGTTTCTGAATCAAACAGGAAAAGTTTCCTGACGGAAAGAAAAAACTTTCGTTTTTTTTCGTTTTTTTTTCCGTGTTGGTTCGGAAAAGTTTCTGTACTATACGGGCAACTGGAAATCCTATTCCTACCGGAAACTTTTCCGAATTTTTTTTTTACAGTGTTCCCAGTGGCTCATTTAATACTTAAGACACTTATATACAGTCTGGGCGTAAAGTTGATGTCAACTCAGAAGCCCCTCAAAGCTGATCACACTGTTTTTTTTATTTCTTTCTTTTTTTTTTTTTTTACTTAATAAAGTTTTAAAGTTGCTATTCGTTTACATATTATTATTACTTGTTCGAATTGATTGATTATGGTGGTAACTTGGAAAACGTCGGTAATATCAATCTCAATTTTGTGTTACGAAAAATCTGAAAATTATTTTTTAAATATTGGTATACTATTGAGTGGTTTGTTGCGTTTATTAAGAACACGTAATTATAAAATGAATATTTTTTTAATGAAAACTCTACTCTCCTCGCACCTCCGCCCAAAAAAAAGAAAGAAAAAGAAAGAAAGTCTAGTTAACAAATAACACATACAAAAAAATTAAAAAAGTTTATTTTATTTTTCAAGTTTTTTTTTTTTTTTTTTTTTTTTTTGAAAATTTTAAAATTGAATGACGAAAAATTTGTTAAATTATTTTTTTTATTTTATTTTATTTTATTTTATTTCTGGTACGTTTGAGATAAATTTAAGGCAAAAAGGTTGTTTGTAATTCAAATTCATACATTTTACAAAATAAATAAATAAATGTCCATAAAGCCTGGGCAAAGATAGATGGAAAATTTATTTATCAATTTCTGCAGGTAAGTATGTATAATTTTAGCTAGTCTCCCTGTTTGCCTATTTATTCGTACCGGCGCTCTCTTTACAATTTGAAAAGAATCCCGAATCGAAATGCAATTTTAATATACTAGAAATTATATTACGGAATGTTTTCAAATGAAAATGGTAACGATAACTTTTAATACTTTTTTAAATCTCTTAAAAAATGATAAGGTATTATATTATATTGCTTTAAAAAACTTAAATTTTAACAAATATAAAATTTATCTTTGTTATTCCAAATGATACCATATAATCACGATTGGAAAATGTCGCTAAAAATAAGATAGCTTTAATTTAAGGGTGTATTCAAATCCAAACTGCTTATTTTGAAACACATTTTTAAATTCATTTTTGCTCTAAAATGCATCCAATTGGCAGGTTCTCTTATTCAGAAACTTTATAATGTCCATATTGTCTCGATTTTTTTATATAAAGGCAGAATATATTTCAAAAAAATGTTGTCAAAGTGGACATTTTGAACCGAATTTCCCGAAGTGATAGCGCTGGAAACAAAAAAAAAAAAAAAAAAAAAAAATTATCGTACTGTGAAAATAATTGTTTGTAAATCAATTTCTAATTAATTGAACGAAAAATAAAAACATGGGTCCCTTATAAATCTCTTCATAAATCACGCTACCAAGTTTCATGTTTTTATTTTTAAAAATGAGTCTGAAAATGTGTCTCAAAATTTTGAGGTGTGAGCGTGGAAAAATAATTTTTTGACTACCGCCTTCAAGTTGATATTTAATCAAAACTTAACTATAAAAAATTCACTGTAATCTTGCCGAAATTAAACACTAATACATGCCTAAAATATGTATGATCTAATAAAGAATATCAATTATTTTTTCGAAACTTATAGTCCGGAAGGCAGCGGCGCATTTGGGCAACCAATTTTAATGCCATTGATTTTGTTTTAAATGATTTATTAGATGGTACAAATAACAAAATTGCTAGTCAGCTGGCACACCAGCGGGGACTGTTTATTTCCATAGCAACATGTCACAGCTTATTACAATGTGAAATGAATATCAACCCGATTACTGGTGTTACTCCAACTAGGAGACACCATCGGTAATCGGGTTACCATTGACTTCGCATTGCAGTAGGGTGTGTGAAGTTGCTATGGCAACATCCTCCGCTGGTGAGCCAGTTGACATCTGCACCATCTAATATATCATATACCAAAATCATCGATGCTAAACTTGATAGCCAAAATGTGACGCTGACTCTCGGACATAATAATAATTGATAAACACCAGGATGCGGTGATGTCTTCAAAGGTGTGACGCTGTTTCATATAGACAAATCAATTTCATAACCATAAAAAAAATGTTTATATACACTAATATTATAAATAAGTAACGTTTGTTTGTTCGTGGAGGTGATCTCTGGAAATACTGATCCGATTTCAAAAGTAATGGTGGCAAATTGATGCTGACAGTCCTTGCTCCAACATAGGCTGTATTTTATGTCGGTATCAGTACTCCCAAGAGGTGCAGGAGTGACAAACGTTTTAAAATTGAGATTTTTGTGATATTGAAAGGGCTATTGAAATTTGGCATGGTAGTTGCTTATAAATGTGAATGCTCTCTAAGAACAATTTCTAAAAAAACAAATCGAAGTTTAAAAGGGTGAACTGAAGGAAAAGCATTCTAAAAGCGTCATAAATTACGATTTCTATGGAAATGTTAAGGATAGAAACTCGAAATTTAAGATGGCTGCCACTTTTAAGACGCAAATTCACACACAGAACAGTTTTTTTTTTTAATTCGAAATTTAGGAGGGTGCAGGAGAAAAAAACGTTCTAAATTACGATTTTTGTGGTACTGAAAGAATTAGAAATTCGAAATTTGGCATGGCTGTTACTTTTAAGATACAAATAAATGCTCGCTAAGAATGATTTCTAAAAAGTTTTCGAAATTTAAATGAGTGAAATGAGCAGAAAGCAAGCATTCTAAAAATGTTCTAAATTACGATTTCTATGGGATTGCTAAGGATAGAAACTTGAAATTTGACACTGCTGCTACTTTTAAGACGCAAATGCTCGCTCGCCCAGAACAGTTTACAAAAAATTCGAAATTTAAAAGGGTGCAGCAACGAAAAAAAAACGTTCTAAAATTGCTATTTATGTGATACAGTTGGTAATAGAAGCCAGGACTTTGGCATGGTGGCTACTTTCAAAAGATGTAAATGCTCGCTAAGAACGGTTAAGAAAAATTCCAAATGTAAAAGCTTGAAATGAGCGGAAAACGTTGTTTTAGTGCGATTGTCTTCATATAAGTGCTAATTGCTTTTATTATACCAGAATTAAAAAAAATAAAAAGCTCTCAGTGTGTTAAAAAAGTCTATATTTAAAGAAATAGGAAATTAACATTGCATAACTTTGGTAACTATATTATTTTAAATAATCTATTAAAAGACTCCTTTAAATTTCCATCCCCCGCATAATTTATAGATCCGTCTTTGTATCTTTTTGTTTCTTTTTCAGATTTTTGTGCATAGTGTGTGTGTGTGTGTGGTATCAAATACATAAAACCTCCAGATTAAGATATCAATGGCTAACAAACTGCACTTGAAATCGTTGTTATATTTCAACAGAAGTCAAAATCAACCTCGAATGAAGCGCCCTAATGGAATCATTCTATGTTTAACACTTTCCAACATAGTTGAAAAGTGTTTATGATTTCGGTTTGTCTGTCCGTCTGGTCCATAGACCTTCTTTGCTCTGAGGTCTGGCCGAGCTCTAACACTCGTAAATACACTCGGATTTCCCTGTAATTTTTATATGTTATTGTGGTTTACTATAGCACTATCGCTATGGAAAATTAAGTGTGTAGCATTTATTGTTCTTTTACAGGGACAACCAAAAGTTATCTGTTACATTACGGCCAATGGTAAAAAATCGTTTCAAATGCATTTTAATGATGTTACATTCTTTCAAACATTGTGAAATTGATATGCATTTATGAAGAGCACTACATAATGGTCTACGGGGAAAAACAATTTGCAACTAATTTTAATTATGTTACAATATTTCAAATTTAATGTAATTAATACATTCATATTACTGAGGTTTACTACAAGATACTTGCTTTATAATATGACGTTCATAGCATTTTTCGTCCATTTACAGGGACACACAAAAGATTTAGGATACAGTATAAATCTGAAATACTGTCAATTAGCGATAATTACTGGCAGCAGTGGCGCAGCCAAGGAGGGGGTTTCCCCCCCCCCCCCAGAGCTAAAAAAATTACTATAATTGCCACTTATATGAATCAAAACTACTAAAGTTAAAATTAAGTTTTTTGGCCTTTCCGCCTTGGCAGAATCCACCGCTTTCTTAAATCAAATTCTATTCAACAATGTGATTCAATTAAACGGCGAAAATTCTACTTAAAACTGTGAAAGCGCATATTACACGCATAGGTTATGTCAAAACTTGATTTTTGGACTGCGTCACTTTGTCAAGACGTCTTATAGTAAAAGATGGGTCATATACTCTCACACAGACGCTTTGAGTTATATAGAATGCAGTGGTCTGATTCTTAATTGCATTTCTGTCTTTGTTCCGCGTTCGAAACAATAACAGATCATCGAATTCCAGAGAAAAAAAAACATACATTTTGTAAGTCTCTCTCAGTTTCAAGCGGCTTTTTTTGCGGTTTTTGCCAGGGCTGCGGAGTCGGAGTCGGGCCCATTTTGGGGCAAAAGAGTCGGAGTCGGAGTCTCTAAAAAACAGGCCGACTCCGACTCCGACTCCAGCTTGTTTTTTAGACAGTTTGAAGTGAAATTAACCCAATTCTATGCAATTTTAAATTTATAAACTGAATTATTATTTTTAATTTTGGACTAGATATACCAGGCAACCCAGTTTAAACAGACCCAATGTACTGTACAGCATATATGAAAACTGTTTTTAATTGAAACCTTTAGTTGGTATTTTATATTTAGTATATACTCCTTTATCTTTTTTTTTTTTTTTTAATTTACGGAACTCGAGGTAATGCGAAAATCGAAATATCTGCTATTTTTGGAGTTTACAGAACCTAAACTATCATTGTAATAGAAACCTTTTTCCTTTTTTTTTTCTTATTTTATCTCAGATTCTTCGGGTCTGTGGGACCAGGAGTAATGCCGAAATTGTAAATTTTCTCTTCCATTTTATTCGGGTTCTTGAGACCCCAAATGATGCTTAAATTGTAACATTTTCGCCTGCTATTTTTGGGGTCTGCAGGAATGGATATAAACCAAAATTAAACATCTTTTCGCCCATATTTTGGCATAATATATATTTGATATTGCCCCATATTTGACATAAAATATGTTGGTTATTGTCTTAAAATGACATACCAACATAATAAATGCTGTTTTGTTTGGATTCAATCGGTAGATCTTTGTGTGCGTTGTTCAAAGTAAATTTTGGAGATTTATTAGATTTCAACTGTTTTTTCTATCTAAATAGCTGCAAATTTAACTTTTTAATTTCAATTTTCATGCATATAAATATTTTACATACAGTTTTTGCACAGTTTTGACGTAATTAAATTTTAACATATATAAAATTTAATGCACATTGTGTTTTTGTGTGATTGTACATAGAGTATCTGGGAGGAGGAGGGGTTCACATGTTCAAAATATTTTCAATCTTGACCAGAGCCGATTAGTGCAGGGGCAAAGTACCACACACATTTTATAAGAGTATTTTTGCTTTATTAAAAAAAAAAATCTGCACTTAAAAAAAGGTGAAACTTTTTATACTAATATATCAATACTGTTGGAAGTTTGTCGCTGCAGTAATAATATGCTTCAAGGTTAAACAGGAATGTGCCAGTAGGTTGCAGTGTTGCCAGTTTTTTTTTAAATTCTGATTGCTTGATTGCTGCCACTTTTTTTAAATAGTAATATTTCCTTTATTTAATGGCAAATTTAATAAAGCGACTATTACTGTTTCAAAATAAATGACAGCAATGAAGTAATCTGAATAATAGGAATCAACAGGCAATACTAGTACTTTAGCTGTCCCGGAGCCGGAGTCAGAGTCGGAGTCGGAGTCGGTTCCTTTAAAATTTCAGGAGTCAGAGTCGGAGTCGATCATTTTTGCCACCGACTCCGCATCCCTGGTTTTTGCTCTCAGTTATATCTAAGACCAAGCTATGTGCGTACCCAGGAAAAAAATCTTTGCCAAAGTAAGAATTTAAAAAAAGTACTTAAAGTTATAAAAAGCTATTTTTCGATTATGAGCAGATTTTTGCAATCGGTGTTTCTTTCGAATCATTTGTTTCGTAGGGGGTCTGTACACAAATTTAAAGACTACATTTCATTTGTTGGTAATGTAGCAACGACGTTTTGCTTATGATGGAGATTCATATATTTATCGTTAAAATTTTATAAATTAGTTGTGGTTCCTCTTTTAGCTATTTTTAATTCTATCACGCTTCTGTGAAAAGAAAATCTCTTTCCTTTCTATTTAAAATTCAATAATTCTTAAACTCTTTTTTTGCAGCTTGAAGTGATCCTTTTTCAATTAATGTACATGTCTAAATTCCTTCTTTCGTATGTGCTTGCGGTTTTCATATGAGAAATAAAATCATTTTCAGTTTGGCATCTGCGTGCCTTTCTAATGCATACATTTTGGATCACAGAATAAATAAAGAAAGATGAAATGCAACGTCTATTTCTCGATACATCTGCATGCTAAAATCTGCAGATGTTAAGTGCGGACAGTTAGTTTTCTGTTGTTATAAAGATGCTGATATGGTAATCTGGTTTGGCGGTTTGCTTTCAAAAAAATTAGAATGTGTTTCTCCCTAACAAATTTTCTTCTGTACCCTATGGGTCGACGCGGATAAATTTGTGGCATCTCAAAAAAAGGCATTCGATTTTGAGTTTTCATGATGTGAAGATATAGACGTTCTGTGTGCTGGGGGACCGCCTCATTTTTTCAATTATCTTTCTTCAAATAAAATTATTTTTTTTTCATGGAAGCCTCAAGTCTCCGATATGTTTCTTCACGGGGTGAGAGCCTTCGAGTTTTTGCTTATAGCGTATATGTATGAGCTCCGGTACTCTTTTTTCCTAGAATTTAAGCCCTGCCTGTGAGTATGGATTTTGAAAAACAAAAAGGCGTTAAATGTGCGTTAAATTCATTTTTTTAGAAAAATACTATCTATAATTACACACAATTTTACGCTAACCATGCATTAATTTAAATTGATCAGCAATATATTAGTTATGCATTGATTTACACTTATTACATTTTAACGAATACTATCTGCATGTCATTAAATATACTAGCTGACCCGTCCGGCAGTGCCTGGGCTCATGATAATTACCTCAAATTTGTATGATTATATATCTTATATCAATTTTATATTTTTAAAGGAAATTTTCACTAAAAAATATTGATTATTAGACAGAAAAGCATTTTTAAAAGACACCTTCTTGTTTGGTTGGGGTTTTTTTTGTTTGTTTGTTTGTTTGTTTCTTTTCCTCGTAAGGGTCTCTCGTTTCATAGTTTAAAAAAAAATAACCTCAGTTGTCTGAATTCTATAAATTTTTCATCAGTTATAAACAGGTCTTGACAAATGCAGTCGCCAGGTCGCCACTGGCGACCTAGTTTTTCTATCTAGCCACCAAGTTATTTAACCCGATTTTTTATTATTATTATTATAATTTTTTGTACAGAAATTGACCTAAGAAATGACCATAAATGGCATTTTTAATTAAGTAAAAATAAGTTTAACAAATGCAAATTTTAAATTAATAAAAAAATAATTATTTGACTGACTTCGACACGAAAATAGGCAGAAATTGTTTTCCTGCTTCACTGTTTCATCCATGCTCCCCTCATCAGATATAGATTTTGCAGCACTCACTTATCCAGACATTTGAAACCTTCGGCAATCAGCATTTCCTGAACACACCGGTTAATCCAGCCTTTACATTTTTTTTTTTCATAGATAAATAATTTTAAAATCTTTTTAAATGATGTAACTGTTCTAAGCTATGTAACTAATAATCCTACAATAGGCTTATTATTTTTCTCAATTAATTGATAAAAAACTTTTCTGCTTTTGAAAATTAGTGACTTCGGAGGGGAGCAGGTTATATTTTTTTACTAGTAACTAGAATTTTTTACTGGCTACCAAATTTTATCAAATTTGTAAAGCCATGGTTATAAATATAATGGTTTTACAGACCGTGGAAAAATATTGATATCTAGCTGTAAAAGAAATGCTTTCTTCTGCGACGTGTCCTTTAAAATAACAACACAAAAAAGTTACTGTCCGAACTGTCTGAAATTTTATTCGATTGTAAATATAACTGTATCCAACCCCTCTTTAAAATTCCGTGAAAAAAGTCTAAGTCTTTGACTAAAGTCGAAGAGAACAGAGTCGCAGAAACACATAGTCACGTCAAAAAAGACTAAGTCCCATTTAATACTGAACACATGAGCCGACGCCGAGCAAACCCACGCCAAAATAACCAACTTTCTTTTTGCATTGTCATCGAAAAATTCTCAGATTTTTTTTAAATACTTTTATTTATCAGAGCGTTTCCAAATTTTTGTAGGCGCTGTAATTTTGATCTTCCAAGATGCTTTTAATGGATTGTGTCGAAATACAGACGTTTAGTTACTTTTAGCATAGAAAAAAGATCGTCTTCGAAAGGCCCGATATGACGTGAGGTTCTAATAAATCGTAATTTAGAATGCTTTCAGCTGTTTCACAGCTTTAAATTTCCCATTTATAATAAATTCTTTATTGCCAAGCATTTCCATCTTAAAAGTAATCTCTATACTAAATTTCAAGTTTCTAACACTAACAGTTTGAACTAAATCATAATTTAGAACACTTTTAGAAAGTTTTCAGCTCATTTCGTCCTTTTAAATTTTTAAATGTTTTTAAAAATGTTATAAGGAAGCATTTGCTACATAAAAGTAATCATCATGCTAAATTCCAAGTTTTCTTACCAATTGTGTCACATAAATCGCAATATTAGAATGCTTCTTGCTCTTGCATTCTTTTAAATTTCAAATTGAAAAAATAAATTCTGGGGAGCATTTACGTCTTTTAAGTAACATCCATATAAAATTTCAAGACTCTAGCCCTAACAGTTCTAAATGACTTGTTACATTTGGCCACGAAAAGCAAGGTAAGTAAATCTATTGAAAATTTTGTTAAAATTGCTTCATTATTATTAAAGTTAGGATTAAGAATTCGTGATTCTCTTGTAATGAAACCTTGTGTATTTTGGATTGAACAAATGGATTCCAACTCTGTTATTTTGTATGTAAAAATTATTTTCTGTACTGTGCTCTTCCATCTTTAAGTTTTCCCTTCATCATTTTTAAACACTTTATAAATCTAACCTAGTTTTGTGTTATTTCATTGGTGCATTTTATAGTTTGTAACTCTAATATTATAAACGCTGTTTAAATGAATCATAACCAACGCAATTGCGGAGAAAAGCATTATGACTTCATTCATTTAAAAGTCTGATTCCATTAACCGATGATTCATATAACCGGCGACCATCTTTATTATAAACTCAACCACCCCCCCCCTCCCCCTAGAACCGAATTCTGGCTGCGCCACTGACTGGCAGTACGTTTTCTGTTAGGATATGCGGTTTTAAGTTTAACTAAATTTTTGTATACTACTTGGCGTGTATAAATGTTATAGATCCTACACAGGGCTACACAAAAAAATTCGTAAGCATTACTGAGTATGATCGTGAATTACTTAAGTGAGGTTTTTAATTGAGATATGTATTTTCAAGATGAATTATATTTAGTATACTAAGAGATGTTTGTAGAATATAAATAAAATCATATGCATATGGCCACGCAAAGAACTGGATACGTGGCTACATTACGGCCATGCTAATAGCTATCATTAATGAGTACTTTCGCTAATATAAAATATATATGGGACAATAAAACTGCATCACTATCTTTTTAGCTACGCCACAACAATATCAAAGAAAATTCTTGTCCCGCTCCCCTTCCCAAAGAAAGTTTTGAAATGGAAGTCCCTGACGGAATGAATAAAGTTTTCTCTAAATTTTATCTATAAAAAGGGTTAACATGCTAAAACGGAACCTATCCAAAAACGGAATTTTTCTCTGTCCCTTTGAGGTTTCGAAGTAAGAGGTTTTACTCTTATTTGTTAGAGGTTTTACTCTAAATATTCCGAAAGTCCTTTTGATGGTTAGACATATAGTTTCAGAGTTTTCATTCATCCGAGCAAGAAAAAAAATCATTTCTCAGAACTCTCTTCTGTTTTCCTAATTACCTTTGAAGGGCGAATTTTCACCACGGTTCGCTGCACGTTGCGGTGTGTCGATTACTGTAGTGTCCGTAGCTGTTTATTCATTTGTATGCTACAAGACTGCACCGAATTACACACCAATAGAAAATAAATTTTGTTCCAATTTTAATAAGACATATGGATGTTTCTAATGGGCATTATCATGAAAATCAAAAGTAATTTTTTTATTCCTAATTTTTATCTTTTCGAGGTCCAGTCCAAGTCACTGACCACTGGAGAGCAAATTGCTCACATTTAAAAAGCGGAACCGTTGAAATATAGGTTTCAATATACATATTCTAAAGAGAAAAATGAAATAAATGGCTTTTTAGCGATGTACATTCACTCGAGCAATTCGATTGTTACTAATCATTCAAATATCTTTGGTTATAGAAATATAAGTCGAAGTAATCACTCGATCGATTGTTTTACCCGTATGATGGTGAGGTGTCTCCCTTTTTTTTTTTTTTTTTTCAAGTTAAATAAGCAGAATTCGAGCCAAAATGAATATTTTATTAAATGTTTCTTCTTTGTATGTGGCTGTTAATGCTTAATTAAATTTTTATGCTCCGGGGGGGGGGGGGGGGAGGGGTGATTTGTTCACAGGCGCCTCGGCAAAATGTCTTAAATCTGTAATTAAATTATTTTAGTGTTAACTATTAGGAAACCCATAATATGCTATGGAACAATGGAACAATGTAGTGATCTGCATGGATTACCTAGTTGTGAAGCAACTTTTACATCCAGTATAAAGGTAATTGACTTGCAAGGCTAAATGGGGAGCCGTAAGAAAATATATATTTAATCATAGTAAATAACTACTTAAAGTAAGAAAAAGTTTATAAAAAGAGAAATAAAAGTACATTTTACAGCTTAAAAAAATTGAACAACTTAGAAAAAGAAAAAAATCTATTAGATCCAAAAATAAGACTAAAATCTACCGAGGGTCGAACCCATGTCATAAAAAAGACTCTTTACAGAAACCATACAATTAAGTTTAAGAAATACAAATGCCACTAAAGCTGTATAAATATTTTTTAAACAAACAAACAAGAAAAAAAAAAGAAAAAAAGAAAGAACGAAAAGGGCAAAACAAAAAGAGAAAGTTTAAATGAGGAGAGTGGAGGACTCAGCTAACAATCATTAAAAAGCAAAACTGGTTTGTAGAAGAAACGTGAGGTCGGAGATCGCATAGTCTAGTAACTCTGCAATGAAGGAACTAGTCACCGTTAATTTCATTAAAAAGGGTGTCGAACTCCTTGATAATAACAACCATTTTCTCCATGGGTTTTTTAATTTTTTTAGTCCGAGTAGCTATATTTTTTATACATTTAAGCAATTTGGTAATATGGAGAATTTCTTTTATATCTTTAAAAATTTGGGAAATTTCTTAAATTTTATTATTATAACTAAATGGGGATTTAAGGGAATTGGGAATGGAGTTCTAGGTAGAAATTGGGATAATGTTAGTATTAACATCGCAAGACGAGCAAGGGGTATACACAGCTGGGATAGTAGAGCTTTCAGGGAATCAACTGCATGTGGAGTATCATTTTTTTTAAAAGTATAATTAAACTCCTTAAGAATATCAACTAGCATTTGGGTTTCGTTATGTGTATTATTGATATCTTTAGTAGAACTAGGGTTGTCTTTTACTTTTAGCACGGAAGGGGTTTTTAGTACAACCTCGGTAGTTAGCAGGGTGACCTTTAGATTGCAATTGGCGCATTTGGGGGTTTACATAGGCATTTCTGTTACCATCTGTGAAGTAAATTCTGTTTATTAACTATAGTTAAAGAAACAACAACAAAAAAAGCAAAACAGCATCTTTAAGCGTGGTTTCCATAGATGTCTCTCTCACAAAATTCAGCAAATAAAATTCATTCAAAAGCATTATATTTCGAACACATTCATATTTAGAGCAAATATATGTATTCCATATTTAAATATTAAATTTTAAAAGTAAAGCTCACGTTTGTTTTGCTTTTCACAAAAATATTACATAGTATTGAATGTTCATGTGAAAAAACGTGAAACATTTGGCATAAAGAAAGTAGGAAGTGAAATAGGTATTTTGTCTCTTTAAGGGAAATGACTTTATAGTATATTCTTCGTTATAAATCAGAAGCAATACACCCTGCACAATTTGTGCATCTATTCTTTTTGGTGATATACACTTTAAAGAAGAGAAACTAAAAATTAAAAAAATAGTCTTACTTTAATGAGGTGACTTAGAAGACAGTAAACTGAAGACTTGAAATACTAACACTTATGGTTGGAGAGGAATCTGTTTATTCAAATTTAATTTTCATCAAAGAAGGAACGCTAATAATCATGGTTAATCTACATCATGGTTTCCCAGTTGGTTCACTGTTCTTAGGATTTAAATAAGTCGAATTGAAAATCCTTTTTTTAATTCTTTCCAACCTAGTTGAAAAGTGTTTATGACTTCGGTTTGTCTGACCGTCTGGCCGTGCTCTAACTCCCGTAAATATGCTCGGATTGCCCTGCAATTTTTATATGTTATTGTCGTTATCTAAATAGCATGTTCCCTATTTCAAATGAAGTGTGTAACACTTATAGTTTTTTTACAGGAACACTCAAAAGAATTCCGTTACATTACGGTCTATGGAGAAAAATCGTTTGCGGTTTAATTAAATAATGTTTCCCTATTTTAAACGTAATGAAATTTATATATATCACTAAGGTGCATTAAAAGAGGCTTACTACAGAATATTGTGTGTATAGCAGTCATCGTTCATTTACAGGGACACACAAAAGAATTCTCTACTGTCTGTTAACAATAATTCATGGAAGTGCGTTTTAAGTTGCTGAACGCGATTTTAAATTTAACTCACTTTTTGTCTATTACTTGGTGTGTATAAATTCTGTAGATCATATACAGGGCAGCACAAAAGTTCGCGAACACATTACCGTTTATTGACAGAAACTCCAGAAGGAGAATTTTAAACTGTGCTACGTGTTTCCTAACTAAACTAAAATTTAGCATCCTATGTAGTATATATACAAATCTATAGATCCTATACAGGGCTGAATAAAAGTATTCGGATATTTTTCCGAATATTGTATATGTTGGAAATTCCTGAAATTACGTTTTTAAATGTGTTATGCGTTTTCCAAATTGTTTATTTAGATGTTATCTTTCAGCTTATAAAACGGTAATGATTTGTAAAATTATTTTGAAGCGTTGGAAAGTGTTACATAATCTATGCTTGACGCATGATTTTTCGTTCTTGTTTATTAATCACAAAAGGCAACATTTTAGGTGGCTGGCGATCGTTCGAAAAATTCTTGATGATTAAAAATTCATCTAAAAGATGTTCTCTCTGGAGTTTATGAGTTCAATCCAGGCAGTATTAAACTGTAAAAATATGACATCACTTCGTTAACACACAGATCGTTCAAAATAAATTAGTGTTTGAGAGATGACTTACATTCAATTATGTATATATTCTGAGATAACTTCAGTTGAAATTTGGTTGGAGGCTCGAATCTCGCTCTTATGAAAGTAAACAAACAAAAGATTCATTCGTCGTGAACGTTTAAAATATTAAATCATGGAGGTAATCGTTCGGAAGCGAAAGCAAAGTCATCGCAAACCATACTCGCTAAAATACTTCGTTCATTCGATGTGAACCTTTCTCGCTATCTATCAGTGATTAATATAAACAAAATTTTCTTTTGAAATTGTAATTTGAATTCTGAATGATTATTTCTTATAAAACGTAATTAGAATATAAAGAACATGTAAATGCCGTATACTACATATATTAAGTATATGAACGCAAATAAAATTTTGTATTTTAACGTAGTAGAAACTTTGTAGTGAAAATAAATTTGTAATTTAATAAGAGAATTTGAAAAAAAAAATTACTTTTTTAATAAAAGATTGAAATTAAATGATCTCGGGTTATGAAGTTATTTCTTATTATTTTGTTTCTTTTTTATTTTATTTTCTTTTTTCATTTCTTTTGTATTTCACTCGATTTGAGTATATTTCAAATATATATATTATATGTATTTTAAATGTATGTAATATATGTTTGTTAAATATATGTGTTTTAAATTAAAGCTCTGTATAAAAAAATACTATAACAATATCAGTAAAATAAGCTTCTTTATTATTTAAAAAGGGGTGCGTATGAAACAGCCTTTCAAATATTTTATTTTTAAAGTTTTTTTTTTTTCCCCAGTCAAATACAGTATTATTTCCGATGCAAACTCCCAACAAACAATCCGTAAACAACTGTGTAATGCAAATCAGTTTGACATTGTTGCCATACTCCCCACGGCAAGAAAAAAAATTTCATGGACCTATGAAGTACAAATAGTATATCCCTACGGTCATATCATATTCAGTAAATAAAAGAACATCACTACATAGTATAAAACAAAGTCGCTTTTTCTGTCCCTATATCCCTATGTACGCTTAAATCTTTAAAACTACGCAACGGATTTTGATGCGGTTTTTTTTAATAGATAGAGTGATTCAAGAGGAAGGTTTATATGTATAATAACCATATGTTTTGCTTTGTAATTTCAGATAAATCACTACATAGTATAAACAAAGTCGCTTTTTCTGTCCCTATATCCCTATGTACGCTTAAATCTTTAAAACTACGCAACGGATTTTGATGCGTTTTTTTTTAATAGATAGAGTTATTCAAAAGGAAGGTTTATATGTATATCCATTAAATAGTGGAGAAATACTGTTATTTTTGAGGTTTTTAATCTGATGTCGTAAATAATTTCATTTTTTCCGCTTATACATTGCAAACGCAGGCTGAACCCTACAAGATTTATCAAAATAATGTACTAATTATTGTACACATTAAAAAGGTCTACAGAAAACACAAAGAGATGAAGGTTTTCAAGGTTAACCCGAAGCAAAGCGAGGGAGGGCCGCTAGTAGTAAATAAAGAACACATCTCCCCCCCCCCCCCCCCACACACACACCTGTGATAATGCAACCGAATGAGCTCCTATGCGCATGTGCATTGCATCTGCCCAAAAGCACCGTCGAAATTTGATCTTAAAAAAGTTTTAAAATGTTTAAATTAAAAGTTTTAAAATGTCCTCTTTAATCATTGTTCGTTTCAAATTCATATATTCTAAAACGCATTCATTGTTTTAAGCTAATCAGTTTTTATGTAAAGATGAAGAATTTGTTTACAGTAATAAATCAGTCGGCCGATGAGGGATATTTTTAATGTTTTCAAGTGTAATTTATTTGTATTTTTTCCTCGGTTCCTTTACATAATCAGGATGATTATCTCTTTTCCATCACAGTCGAGGATATTTTTCCTCTTACACAGCTGGCAAATGTAATAAAATATAAAAATACAATTCCTAGCATATTCTGATATCTAATGGAACATATACATCAACGAATTCAACATATCAATTTTATGTTCATAAACTAAAAATAGTTTTTTTTTTTTTTTGACAGATTTTTGTTTAGCGCTAAAATGCTCTATCTTATGGATAATCTCATCTTATGATTGATCACTGTTTTTATTATTATTATTATTCACTTTTTATGATGGTTTGGAAATTCTATTTTCAATTGTGGCAACTTTCCCAGGGGCTATTTTACATTACTGAAGCAAACTGGTGGTCATTGATAAGATAGAATTAAAAAACTTTTCATGCTTGAAAATTATTTAAAAAATCGTTAAATTAAGCGGCAGTTTTCAAATAAATTTCCATCGAAATCTAATTTTTTTTCTAATTGATGATGTAAGAATTGAAATTGTAAAATGTAGTAAAAAATAGAAATTTGGAGTACTTAGAAGTGATGTAACCGCGATAAAAGCTAAAGCGATAGCGCCGTTTGTTGTCACAACCGTTGTACATTTCTAAAAATTGCCACTGTATTTTGGCTGGCGTCCAAAAGTTGAAAACCGTTTTTTTTTTACATGGAAAGAGAAATTCACAGGGAAAGAAATATGCGCTAATAAGGAACTGTTAAATGAACTTATAATAAAATTACCAAAATAATTCCTATGAAATATTAGTCTTACATTGTTTATTCTTAGCTAAAAATACAATCATTATTTCAAGATTTATTTTCTACCATAACACTATTTTTAATCATTTTAAATTTCCTGAAATCCTTTACTTTTGTGATTTTGTTTATTAAAAAAAGAAATCTTCTAACCTATCATTAAAAAAAAGTAATTGGTAACATGTAATCAAGGTATGCAATCAAGATGAAGAAATCAATGACGGCTCCAATTCTAATCTTTATAATTATGAGTGGAAAAATCAGTTAAAATTAAGTCATGTTGACACAATCATAACCAATACATTTTTCTCTTCAGTTTTATCAATGTTAAAATGCATTTCGAGGTAAGCATAACGTGATTTTCACCGGCGCAAACTTTTCACACGTACTTTATATACGTTACTTTAACGCTTAAACACCATGCATACAAATAAAAATATATTTTGCATTTAATTGGAATGAAAAAATAGCATCAGCAAAGTTATAATGCATAATGATAAAATAAACCCAATGGACAATATTCTCGTGACGTCATAATAAATATGAAGTTTTATTCGCTTTGAAAACACGCGGATAAATATTTTTAGGGAAATTTAACTTGCAAATGAAAAAATTCGGCCTAAAAGCCGCGAGCTTTTAATATTCATTATTTCTCTTAATATCATCGCAACCACTGAGTTCAGAGAGTAAACTGTATGCCTTGCAACAGTGGGCGTTTTCCGATTATGACGTCATTAGCAGAAGTAAAAGTTAATTGAAAATTACGGCTAATTAATTAAATTTTCGAACAAACGAATGCACGATAACAAATCTGTGTCCAAATATCTTTCATTTAAAAAAAGAATGATGTAATTTGAGGCAGTAGTTTGTTCTCACGGATTGTCGAAAGAAATCGCTTAGCGTTTTAAATATATAGATGGATCCAATAAGAATGATGGCGATGTTCATTGTCTGTGCGCAACTAACATAAATATACCGTATTTTTAATTAAAATTTTTAAAAAGATAAAACTAAAGTTTGAAAAGAAAATGGATAGCAAATATTAAAATTATCCATGTCGAAAGTGACGTCATGGTCAGGGGCGTAGCGATCGGGGGGGCAGGGGGGGCAGCTGCCCCCCCAATGTTTGGTAAAAGAATTCAGTCGGCTTATCAGCAGATTTAATTAGTGTTTCTGTAGTATGTCAGTAGGCCGATTAAAAAAAACAATTCGGAAAATTCTGGTTGGCAGGACTTTAAGTCTTCAGAATGCATTTCACTACACCCTTACAATCATATGGCAAAAGCTAGTCGGTCTATCAATAGATAAGTTATGAGTAAAAAAAGTAATGGTTTCAATAGATCTATCTGGTCTGCCGGTATGAAAGTCACGTGTTCTGTCACATTTTCGAATCACATAAATAGCTAGTCGGCCTACCCACTGAAAAAAAATTATCATGTATAAATCTTGTCTGCAGAGCCCGAAATGTTGGACATATACTATACATTACCCACACATGGAAAAGCTAAGTCGGCCGTCGATACATAGGGCAATAGGGGAAAAAAATGAATCTGATCTATTGATTTGGAAATATCAGAAATTTGTCCTACAGTAACACTCGCAACTTACATAGATAAAAACTATATCAATATATAAACTAGGCCGACCGAATGCGAAAGTCGCTTAAGAAAATTCAAGAAATTTTATACTTGATACCTAGTAAGTAGGTTCCAGCAGCGAGATGATGTTTACGCCCTTTGGAACTGTTTTAGGAACGTTTGGAAAATAAAAACGAAGAATTTTTTAAACTATTTAGAAAAAGAAAATGAATAAATTAAAAAAATATCCGTGCATTTAACATTTAATACCTAAAAAACTTCTTACTTTTTTTTTTTTTTTTTTTTTGATAAAACTAAAACTAAATTTATATGCTTGTGCCAACATAACATAATTACATAATTTTCACTGATTTTTCACTTGTTATTATAAAAATTAGAATTGGAGCTTTTATTAATTACTTAATATTTATTGTATACTCTGATTACCGTAATTTCCGGCGTATAATCCGCGGATTAAACAGTTATGTTTCGACCCAGAAATTTTATTTTATATAATGGAACATACTAGATCGCTGTAAATATTTTACTTCAATTATTAAATAAAATTTCTGGGTCTAAACATAATTGTCTGATCCGCGGATTATACGCCGGAAATTACGGTACATGTTAGCGATTACTTTTTTTAAAAACTAAATCATACGTAAGAGGAATTATTTTTTTAATAAAGAATTCAGAAAGTAGAAGATTTCAGGAAAAATTAAATTATTAAAAGTAGTTTTATGGTAAAAAAAAAAACTTGAAGCGATTGCGGAACATTAACACGTTTGCACTTAAAACAATATAAATAGTTCAGCGTTTCAGGCCCGTAACTACCGCCGGGGCACTGCCCCGGGACACGAAACTGATGGTTATAAAATTATTGTATTTTAATATCTAATCTAACTTCCTATAAAATACCCAGCACCTAGCTAAATGTTAATAATAAAAACTAGTCGGATGTGCCAATCCCAAAACTTTCTTCTATCTCAGTCATGTTAATACTTCAAAATTCGCTATCACATCGCCAATAAAATCAATATTTTTCGTCATTCTGTTGTACGTCAGCTGCTTGCGAATCGTCGGGTTACCGGGATGCGATCAACTGATGTATACTAAACTACGAAAAGTCCTTCTGGCATGAACTGACAGGAACAGATAGCCTCCCTATTCCTTGGTTTTACGATTTTAGTTCTGGAAAACACGAAGGTAAAATGCGTGGAACCTAATTAAAGAAGATTCAATCCCAGTTCTCGTCAACATTAAATTTGAATGAGAAATCGCCAAATTAGTCCTCTACAGCCAAGTTGGCTTCATTTATGGCAACCTATTTTGGTCGCCAAATTTGGCGATATTCCGCCAACTGTCGCCAATTTTTGCGAGAATTTGACGTTGGCGAATATAAATATATAGTGATAAGCATATAATAGGATTAATCGTTACAACAATGAAAGGAAATTTGCCTAAACTGTGTTAACTAAAACTCATAAATTAAACCCGTTTATGGATGAATTCTGCTGTCTTAGGCAAAATGTAGAGGTGATAGAGGCAAAACAAAAATTGCTCCGGATTCTCCGGATCAAGACCGAACATTTAACGAAAAAAACTTTTAGGATTTCTAATTTTTTTTAATTTGCACATCTTTTTGATTTTGAAATCGTTAAAGTGCTATCACAGCGCCCCCTTTCGTCGAAATATC
This sequence comes from Maratus michaelseni, assembly GCA_963931845.1. Taxonomy (NCBI): domain Eukaryota; kingdom Metazoa; phylum Arthropoda; class Arachnida; order Araneae; family Salticidae; genus Maratus; species Maratus michaelseni. The sequence continues at coordinate 350,497,626 of OZ007592.1, forward strand.
CCCAAATTCTGATAGAACCTGCTTGCCATAGCCAAAAACATAGAAAAAAAATGCGGTTCAATTTGAAGCATAACTTCATACACTTTTAGATGGTACAATAGTGAAAATTGTACAAAAATATCGATCACAGCGCCCCCTTTCGTCGAAATATCCCCTAATTCTAATAGAACTTGCTTGCCATAGCCAAAAACATAGAAAAAAAATGTGGTTCAATTTGAAACATAACTTCATACACTTTTCGATGATACAATGAGGACGGACAGACAGACATTTTGTAAAAACATGTTTTTCGGAACCTCTGACCCCTAAAACGTGTAAATCCGTCGAAAACCGGAAGTTAAAAAATTTCGATTACAATACTTTCTTCTATTATAGATAGAAGAAATTAAAAATCCATCAAAGTGCTAGAGTAAATGTTTTTGCGTGTCCGTTCAAATACTCCATACGCTTCGCATGGAACGCCTCGCGTCTCTAGATAAAGGTGAAAATAAGCACTCGTCAGTCTCCACTCGTCGATTAAACTTGAAAAACTGGCGATTAAAAATATGGAAAGCACCGGCCGAATACAGGATTTTCCGATATCCGCCTGATCGACGAAATTCTTGATTTTTAAGCGGCCGTTCTACGAAATTCATGATTTTTACTTCATGATTTGTACACGCCCGATCGACGAAATTCATGATTTTTACGTGCCCGATTGACTATATTCGTGATTTTTACGCTCCTAAATGACGAAATTCATGAATTTTATGTGCCCGGTCTACATAATTCATGATTTGTGTGCGTCCGTTCGACGATATTCATGATTTTTACGCACCCGATCAACGATATTCATGATTTTTACGTGCCCGTTCAACGAATTTCATAATTTTTACGCATACGATCGAGAAAATTCATAATTTTTACTCGTGCGATCGATGAAATTTGTGATTTTTACGTGCCCGTTCGACGAAACTCATGATTTTTATGCACCCGATCAACGAAATTCGTGATTTTTACGCACCTGATCGACGAAATTCATGATTTTTACTGCATGATTTGTATACGCCCGATCGACGAAATTCATCATTTTTACGTGCCCGATCGACTAAATTCATGATTTTTACGCTACCAAATGACGAAATTCATGAATTTTAAATGCCCGGTCGACGTAATTCATGATTTGTATGCGCCCAATCAACGAAATTCAGGATTGTTACGCACCCGTTCGACGATATTCATGATTTTTACGTGCTCTGTCGATGAAATTCCTGATTTTTACGCACGCGATCGACGCAATTCATGATTTTTACGTGCGTGATCGATGAAATTCATGGTTTTTATGTGTCCCTTTGACGAAATTTACAATTTTTTCCGAAACTAATTGGTGAAATACACAATTCCTGAATTTCTGGAGATTTTGGCTCACGGGTCTCAGGTTGTGCATGTGTAATGAATATCATGTTGTGGGTTATTACTTAGTGAATAAACATACCTATTTTATTATTATCAGATCTTAATTCTAGACAAATAATTTAAAAAAGAAAGGTACATATGTAGTTAGCTACACAAGTTCCAAAGCATAGTGGGACTTATGTAGTTAGCCACATAAGCATGCTGTGTATAACTTTTCTGTTAACTTATTTTTAAATTTAAAATAGATTGGAAATTAATATCACAAGTTTATTCGAAACAATATAAATTAAAATATTTTTATTTAGTACATATATTGTTTCTTTACTGTAAAGTCATTAATTTTTTTTTAATTAAATATTCAGTGACATGAATGTACTTACTGGCTACTAAAGAAATTGTCACTAGCCAGTAACTGGCTACTAAAGAAAATCAACTTACCGGCCAGTGGCTACTAAGAAAAATTCCTTATTTTCACCTTTATCTCTAGAACAGACAGCAGAATGTCGAGTCGAATGTGTCATGTCGCGCCAAGTACCTGCAGAGTGATGAGTCAATGCCGTGTGATTTTCAGACTAGGACATGCAGTGAGCTAGTGCTATTCATGATGTGTCATTCGTTTACTAACTGCTCATCAATATCGGACTGTCAGAGCAGTTGAGAGTCGCATAGTAGTGATAGTACGATAGTTTATTACTTAACCCCTTCGTGACGAGCGTCTTTTACGGATTTTTTAATCACCGGTTTTTCAAAACAGAAATTTTCGCCTAATTGAGTCGCAGAAATGCTGTCATTAAATAAGGCAAAGCTTACAATAAAAATTAACTGGTGGGAATAATCAAGGACTCTGAGCATTTTATGCGTCACGTATACGTGTCGCTCATCCCCAAGGGGTTAATCTTACTTTGCTTGTGTTGAGATAATAGTTTATATTATAAAACGAATTCGGCACCAGCCAAGTGGAAATAAAAAAAGACAGACTCTAAAAAGAAGAAACTGGGAGGCTGCAAAAAGTTCGAAGAAGTTATCAACATGTCTGGAAAGTGGAAACCACTCGACAGGGAATGGTGATAAGAAAGGTATGAATGGTTTGCTTTTTTCAGTGTGATGTGTAATTCATGTAAAAAGAGTACAGTCAAACTTGAATAATTCGAACGTGTATAATTCGAAATCGTGGATAATTCAAATGTTCCTGTCGGTCCCTTGACATTCCTATAAAACACAATCAGTGGTGGATTAAGCACTCAAGAGGCCCCAGGCGCAATTAAATTTTGAGGCCCCTCCAAATATTTTCAGTACCCCTATAGTGTGCATTTTTTAGTTTTACAATTAGAATTACTGAAAGTGTATGTTGTTAATTCCATACGATATTATCTCTAATTGGAATATAAAGTTCAAATTATTTTCTATCGCATGCTAATAAAATATTGAAAGTACTTCCCATTCATTACATTATCATAATTTTTAGAACTAATAGATCACATTTTTATTTAGCTTTTATTTTGAAAATCACTACGTTCTATTTACTAAACTATCACTGCATTCTATCATTCTAAACAAACGTGTTTTTCACAAATAAAACTGTAGGATTTTTTCTTATCAATACATATTCTTTTTTTTTCTAGTAAAGTTCTTGGTAAATCTTTTAAATAATTACTGAGTTATATCAAAGAAACATTTTAGTAATACAAAATCATATATTTTATTTTTAACTATCAATTATAATTAATCAGTTAAAATTAATTGTAAAAACTATTAATTAAGAAATAATGCGACAGATTGACTATTTTACATTAGTCGGATTTGAAACATTTTTGAGTCGGCCAATCTTGCCTTTTGCCCCCCCCCAAAAATTTTCTTTCGCTACGGCCCTGGTCATGGTTAGCAGGAAGTAGTTATTTTTATTCATAGAAACTAAGAAAAATTGCTCGATTGCCTGGAAAAAAATATATATATATTTGACAAGCGTTAATTCTTAAAGGCGTTCATCTCAGAAAAGCTCAAAATAAATGACTTTATTTTTTAAAAGAAAGTGGCGTTTTCGTTCATAAAAACCGAAAGATTTAATACTATTGCATCAAAATAACATCACTTTCCCTCTACAGTATTAAAATCAAGGCTCGGGGGTTTAAAGTACATTGGTATATTCGTAACACGTTTGTAATTTGTAGATCGTAGTTTGGCAACCGGATTTTAAAGGAATTTTAATTTTAAAGGAGTAAAAAGTTTATTGTCATTTTTAAAATTGGCTTTTTCTATTTTTATTTATTTATTATTATTATTATTATTATTTTATAAAGTTTTTATTAAAAATTATTTTATATTTATTTTTATTTAAAGTTTTATAGGATGAGAAAAATGGCATAGATTCTATTACAATGTTTAAATGTATTTGCTATGGTTTTAATTTTTTTTAATAAACAACGATGTTATCGAAATGAAAATAAAATTTAATCGAAATATTTCCTTTATGCAAGAGCAAAGAAGAAATAAAAAAGTAACGAAAAATTACCTGAATCCGAATTGCGTAGACTTGAATAAGCCTCAACAATGGTACAAAAAAGTACAAACGCCTGGCATATGAAAAAGCGGGCATTCCGGAATTGTTGATGACAGTCAAATGCTTTGCGCTTTTATTATATAGTTTGAGAAATTACAGATATATAATAACATTTTGGAGTTAATTGTTTACGAGAAATTATAAGAATAATACGGATGTTTAACGTGTATTTTAATTTATTTTCTTTAATGTTGTATTATAAAAATTTTGTAACTATTATGCAAATAAATTCTGTTACTTAATTTAATTCCAAGGATAGAGTCATTCTTTTAAATCAATAATTATAATTTTACAGCTTAATTAACTTCACATGTTGAGAGCGTTTAATGTTTTAGTATTACACAACACAATTTCACAAGCTTTGTCAATTTCAGCAGCCACTATACGTATGATCACGAAGACAAAGTTGCTGATCTACGGAATTTGAGTATAACAAGTATATTAATATCGATAAATACCAATTGATTATATACTATATTACATGGTTAAATTTAATCCAAAACAGTATGTCTCGGTATTTATGTATTTTTAGCCTTAATATATATTTTGTGTTTAAGCATAGGTGTGTGCTTTTAAATATGTATGTGTGTATAAGTGTGCTCATTTGTAAATATTGTATCGAATTTTGTAAACAAAACATTCGTAAAAAACATTTGAGCTTTCAAGGCATTATTTATCAGTAATATGCACATGCAGTGCCTCCATAACGAGTCACACTAGGTTTATCTAAACATATACTATTTATTTAAATAAAGAATAGATATATTAACTATAAGCAACTATTTTTTTTACCTTTACTATGGAAATGATAAAATAATTTTATCTTTATGTTTTTTTTTTTGGCTTAAAAATAGTGTTTAATCCGTAAATGAAAAAGTACAGATTAAATAAAGACTATAAATTCAAGACACTTATTTTTAAAATATTTTACAAAAACAAAGCGAAAGTAAGGTAAGAATATATATAGCAATGGCTTCATTACCAAATCTATCTTATCTAAAGGCATTTCTCCGAAGTATTATCTTCGCATCCGTCTTAGATCTCTGTGTTTTCCTCTCTTCAATTCTGAGATTCCGAGATGTGTTTTTTCAACTATCCCATTTCCTACCCAATACAGTTGGAGATTGTTTAAAATATTTCGCTATGCAGTTCTATGCCCTTCTTTATCACTACATAAAGGAGAATGTTTCGTTTAAAACGTTCAAAAGAAGGTCGGCGGTTGTCAGCTTTCATGTAATGAGAATTCGAAAGGATTTTTTAAATGAAGAACTCTATTCAGAATCATTGGGAAAATGAAATCGTATAAATCATCCCCCACCCCTCAAAAAGAAGAAAAAAGTTTTAACCCCTTTGAGACGAGCGTCCTTTACAGGATTTTTAAACTTTTCTCACCGGATATTAAAAATAGAATTTTTTTGATAATTTAATCGACAAACTTCTTAATTGTCATTTTTACGAATCCTATGAATTCAGGAACGATGTCACTAATTTATATGATTTTTTTATTAAAATTAAATTAGAACTAAAAATTAACTCTTTTCTCGAATTGGCAAATTATTTTGAAAAATTATACCAAGAAATGATAATTTAAAAAGATATTGCTACGAAAACACCATCTTTCATGGATGGTATTTCAAAATTCTCATCCCGAGGAATGAATAAACCAAACTAATCTTTCTAGTTTGTTAAGAAAATGTCTGTGTATATTCTCTTCTGTAAATATCTAAATTGTATTTTATTAATTCTTTTGCATCTATAATGTTATCTTAATCTTAATACTTGTATTGAAACTTTTTCTAATGTATTTGTAATGTAAATTAAATCTATGACAGCCGGAAAAGGCCTTTTTTCTGGGGCTTTTCTCTGATCGATCTACCAGTTTCCTAGGTGGGTTGAGACTGCTCCAACCAATAGAAAATTGCCTGGCTACGACATGTCATGGTAATTCCAATGCTGTTGGATTTTACTGCTGGATTTTGCTATAAAAATCCACTTTTTTGCTTAATTCTTCTACGCACCATAATTTACTCGACTGATCCGCTACTTACATTATACACGGCCGATTCATGACGTTTAAAGCGTCACACGGAGCGCGACCGAGGCTAACGATAAAGACAGGCTACCGCGGTACATTCCACTTATCTTTTTTTACAGACCGCTAGAGTGACGTGATGCTCTTTTCGTGCACCTTCATTGGTGTATTCGAGCATCACGTGACTCCCGCGGTCTGTAAAAAAAGATATGCGTAAAGCACCGCGGTAGCCTTTCTTTTTCGTTAGCTTCGAGCGCGACCGAGGCTAACGAAAAAGAAAGGCTACCGCGATGCTTTACGCGTATCTTTTTTTACAGACCGCAAGAGTCAAGTGGTGCTCGAATGCACCAATGCAGGTGTACGAAAAGAGCACACGTCACTCTAGCGGTCTGTAAGAAAAGATAAGTGGAATGCACCACGGTAGCCCGCGACCTACGTTATATACGGCCGGTGCATGACGTTTAAAACGTCACATGGAGTGGATCATTTTTACACGGCGATTGGTGCAAAGCGGTGCTCCCACCGTTTCGCACCAATCGCTGTGTAAAAGTGATCCACTCCATGTGACGTTTTAAACGTCATTCACCGGCCGTGTATAACGTAGGTCGCGGTTATACACGGCCGGTGCATGACGTTTAAAACGTCACATGGAGTGGATCATTTTTACACCGCGATTGGTGCAAAGCGGCTCGCCCACCGTTTTGTACCAATCGCGGTATAAAAATTATCCACTTCATGTGACGTTTTACACGTCATGCATCGGCCGTGTATAACGTAGGTCGCGCACGGCGTGGATTATCTTTATTGGGCGATTGGTTTAAAGACCACCGTTTTGTGTTAATCGCCGTGTAAAGATGATCCACTGGGGTCACCGTGGTCGAGTGGTTAAGATACCATTCCGCTAATCTCTTAAGAGCGTAGGAGTCAGGTCAGCGGGTTCGACTCCCGTCAGCTCCATTGCACGCACTTTGTGGAGCTGGCGGTTGTAATTATCTGGTATTTAAATTTCCTTGTGGCTATCTCGTCTTTGTATATTGACGATGACTTATAAGCGGGCACTTGATGCCAAGCATACAAATCAGATGTATGTTCTCAATAAAACAAACATGATCCACTCCGTGTGACGTTTTAAAAGTCATGAACGTCTGTGACGTTTTCAACGTCATCCACCGGCCGTGGATAACCGTGACCTACGTTATATACGGCCGGTGGATGACGTTGAAAACGTCACACGCAGTGGATCATTTGTGCACGGCGATTGGTGCAAAGCGGCGTGCCCCCCATTTTGCACCTATCGCCATATAAATATGATCCACTCCATGTGACGTTTTAAACGTCATGCATCGGCCGTGTATAACTTAGGTCGCGGTTATACAAGGCTAGTCCATGACGTTTAAAACGTCACAAGGAATGGATCTTTTTTACAACGGTGATTGGTACAAAGCGTCGCGCCTCTCGTTTTGTGCCAATCACCGTGTAAAGATGATCCACTCCTTGTGATGTTTTAAACGTCGTGAACCGGCCATATATAACGTAAGTCGCGGTATAATGTAGGTCGCGATTGATCGCGACCTACGTTATACAAGACTGATGCTTGACGTTTTAAAGAGGCCTCCGTGGCCGAGTGGTTAAGACACCATTCCGCTAATCGCTTGTGAGCGTAGGAGTCAGGTCGGCGGGTTCGACTCCCGCTAGCTCCATTGCACACACTTTGTGGAGGTCCCAGACCCCAAAACCACCCTCCGTTCAAATGTTGATTTATATATATATATGTATATATATATATATCCATATATATATATATATATATATATATATATATATATATATATATATATATATATATATATATCATGGCCTAATTAACGCACAGGCCAACTAGGCCACGGCCTTGGGCCCACTGCTGATAGGGCCCCCAAAATGGGTAAAATGATTTAGAAAAAGTTTATTAAAAATGAAGTTTTCTGCAATTATTTTCTCAAAAAGACTTTTTTCACTTATCAACTGCATCATAAAATCTAATAATGATCCTCGAAAAAAATTCTAGCCACTATTTTAATTTGAGGGGTCCCCAAAAAGTTGCTGGGCCTTGGGCCCCAGCCGACCTTAATCGGGCTCTGTATATATCTGACCTGTATGTCATACGATAACGCTCTTATTTATAAATCAATTTTGATGAAACTAATTGTGTGTATTAAGCTTACCAATGTCTCGACCGAGTTCGTTGGCCAGTTTGGTCCGCCATTTTGTTTCAAGATGGCGGCCACTTAAAAATTTAAAACTAAAATAAATATACAAAAAAGTTAAAATTCAAATTTATTTTTTAATTAAGTGTTAGGCCTTGATACGAGGATTCCAGAGCATTTTTTGGTTTAACTCTATCTTAAAAAATGGCTGAGATAGAGCAGTTTGAAATTCTAGGGTGGCTGACATTTTGTAACAAAACAGCACATTAACGCGATTACTCGCAAATTATTTTCTTTCATTGTTGTAATAATTTTCCCAATCATATGCATAAAACTATATATTCATATCCGTTAGCGCCAAATTCTTGCCAAAATTGGCGACATTTGGCGAAATATCGCCAAATTTGGCGACCAAAATAAGTCTTCATAAATGAAGCCAATTTGGCTATTGCTCAATAATTTGGCGAATTTCTTATTCAAATTCAGTATTAACGAATCTTTTGTAACCGTTTCTTTGCATTTTAACTTGCTGTTTTCGTGTAACATTAGCTAATATTTTAAAACGAAGATATAGGAAAGCTACCTTTTCCTCCCGGTACAGGCCGGAAGGACTTTTTTAAATCTTACCGTTCATTGGAGAAATGATCATGGAGACGTAGACCAATCGTATCTTAGAAAGTTATTCGTAGACCAATCAAATCACCCGAATTCTAGTGTACATTATGTAGCATAAAAATGGCCAGTCAATAAGACGCCATTTTTCCAGTCACAACGTTAGCCGCCTTTTTCTTATTGCCAAGTCTGGTTTTGTTTAAATTCCGCTCGACCAATCAAATTTTATTGCCCGTATGTTGCTACTCTCTAATAAAGGTATTCAAAACGCTACATAATCTCGAAAAATTAATTAAAAAATAGTCATTTTTTTCGATATTTTAAAATTATTTGTTTCCTATCATCATTATTGTCCATCATAAGGGACAAATCTAGGTAAATGGCATATTTTTTCTAAAATAGTTATAATTTTGCATAAAAATCTTGCGGAATTATTATTTAACATTCTAACTCACACTGAACAAATTACTGGATAGTAATTGAATCCGGTAATTTGGTTGAAAGGGCCGATCCTGAATGCTCTCGTTATACATTTAAGCAGGGATTCAGGTAGATTTTTCACTATTTTTGAAACAGGATTAACTAGCTAAAAGTCTGTCGTTTCGATAAATTTTCACTCTTTTCGAAAACCTCACAAAATAGAGCTTTCTGACTAATTAATCTGATTTAGAAATAGCGAAAAGTCTATCTCGATCCCTGCATCAGATATGGAAGAAGTCATTGTTCCCATAGAAACAGTAACTTTATTTACTGTTGTCTCTAATATCAACGATATCGAAATCAGGGGCCTCCGTGGCCGAGTGGTTAAGACACCATTCCGCTAATCGCTTGTGAGCGTAGGAGTCAGGTCGGCGGGTTCGACTCCCGCCAGCTCCATTGCACACACTTTGTGGAGCTCCCGGATGTAACTCTCTGGTGTTCTAAATTTCCTTGTGGCTATCTCGTCCCTGTATATTGACGATAACTTATAAGCGGGCACTTGATGTCAAGCACAAGCACACAAGTCAGATGTATGTTCTCAATAAACAAACAAACAAACAAACATATCGACAGCGTTTAAAATCAGTCCATCAGATTAATTTTTCAAAAAGAAGCCGATATCCAGGTACAATTGCAGAGTTTTGCGATTTGTGAAACGTGTTATTATGTTATTTAACTTTGATGGAAATTTTCTCATATTACTAACAGGTTTCTGAAATTGAGAAAATCCAGCTAGATCTTAACATTTGCAGTTGTTTGTAACATTTAATTTCAGTGTACACTTTTTTCTTAACATCAAAACATGAAAATATTCATGCAGTGTAATAGGGTGCCTCTATAAGAGAGTAGCGACATACACACAGATGCATGCTCAGACAGAAGCGTTTACCCAAACTATGGTAAACCTACATTCCTGAACTTGGCGATACTCGTCTAGATGAGCTCGATTAGACGAGTAAGACCAACATCCCCTAGATAAGAAAGCCTTGACACTCGTCACGAAAATGTCATACCAAGCAGGCAAAACAAAGAAAAAAATTCGAACAACTCGCATATTTCGATTTCGATGGCTCGTGGAATTATTAACTATTAGTCGTAAACTATAATTATTAATTCTATGAGCCAATGAAATCGAAACATGCAAGTTGTTCGAATTTTTTTCTTTGTTTTGCCTGCGTCGAGGCTAACGAAAAAGACAGGCTACCGCGGTGCATTCCACTTATCTTTTTTTTTACAGACAGCTAGAATGACGTGTTGCTCTTTTCCTACAGCTGCATTGGTGGATTCGAGCATCACGTGACTCCCGCGGTCTGTAAAAAAAGATAGGCGTAAAGCACCGCGGTAGCCTTTCTTTTTCGTTAGCCTCGTGCCTGCTTGGTATGACGTTGTCGTGACGCGTGTCACGGCTTTCTTATCTAGGGGGCGTTGGTAAGACAAGTTAACAAACATTAGCTTTGCGATAATGGCAGACTCGCCAAATCGCCTTGGCGATTCAGCTTCGTCCAAAATCGTCTCAACCAATCAATTTTTACATCCCATACATTTTTAAACCCCATGTCGCCACTGTCATATCGAGACACCCTAAATGTAATTGTCACAAATGAGGAACATATTTATTTGGAAACACAAGGTCAAGGCAACACTAGATACCGGGCTTGCTCATTAATTCTCAAAACGTCACAAATAGTGGCTGGCCGTGACCAGCGATTGGTGCAAAGCGACGCGCCCATCGTTTTGTGCCAATCACTGTATGTCTTTCGTCACGGTCAGCCATCTTTTGTGACGTCATGAGAATGAATGAGCAAGCCCGGTAGCTAGTGTAGCCCTGACAAGGTATTAAACATTTGACTGCATTATCTAAAAGTAACGAAATTTGCATTTTACGATACTGTTTGACTTATTTTGTATCTGCTGAAAATCGTTTGAGTTTTAATGAAATGAAATGAATGAATATGATGCTTTAGTTCGATTGGCATTGAGAAAAATTCAAGTTTAATCGAAGTGTTTAGTCCAAAATCTTATTAGGGTTTCGTGGTGTACCTCGTTTCTACATTTCTTCGGAAGGTAATCTCTTTTGTCTAAATATTATAATATTTTCTGTCAGCCATATTGTGAAATATTTTATCACTTTTATTGTTATTAAGTTGCATTCCTCTATAAAAAAAATGAAAAAAGCATTTTATTGGCAGATATTACTTATGTACCATAAGGGTTAAGATAAATGAATACTTTTTAATTTTTAAAAGGAGTCATCTGTTTTAAGATTTAAAATTTCAAGATTTTTTAAATCTTATTTTTCGCGTTACAATTATTTTCAGATTTATTAGATTAAGGGGTAACTCCACTTTGATGCACTGAAATGTAAGGCTTTTTCGGAAATTTAAAAGAAATACAAAGTGTTTATAGAAAAATAAATACTCATTTGTTATATTAAAGTAGACAATCCCATTTTTGTTTAGCCGATATATTAAAAAATGATAGCTGATGGGCAGGAAAGCTTTGAACAAAGAGGGTCAAGCAGTGGACACGTACTCTCATCGTAGATTTGACTTTGAACAATGTAACGAAAGAATTAGTTTTGTTAATCCTATATCTAGTGAAATGCGTAGCCGTCTTTTAAAATATGCATTTTTAGTTTAATGGCATATATTCAAAGTAGTATAATCTAAATTTACAAAAACACATTTCGTTACTTAAAGTTAGAACAGCTTAATATCAATATTTCAAAAAAGTCATGCCTTTTTCACCAGAATTTTTAATCCCCCAGTTAATTTTTTTTCCAGTGTAATTGCTGTTCTGGACTTAAGCTCCGTTCGTAAATCTAAGATCTACATTGCTATTATTAGCGATACGGAGAACATCACTCCAGGGGCTCTTATTAATGAAATCGTTTAGAATTGTGTATTTCAGTACTTTAAAGCTAGTTGTTACCCCTTAAAACGAGCTCTTCAGAATCTGTTCTTTAGACAGATTTATTATTTATCATTATTAATTTGAATATCTTTGAATAAAAAAAACTTTATAAACACATTGACGATATTAAACATGTGATCGAAAAAATAAAATTGTAATAAAACTGCTGTGCCACAGTCTTTCATTTTTAATCTCACTTTCAGATTTTCATTAAAGGGAATACATTTAGCTATAATCCTGCACCTAATTTCATTAATTTTCACGAAAAATAATTTAGTGACAGGAAGTTGTTTAAATCATTAAATATCCATTTATAAAAACATTCTAACCTCAAAAACGAAAATAAAGTTTGAGAAATACGTATGTAGAGATTGTAGGTATAATCATTTTATGATGTGCAAAGTTGTCTGTAAATAGTTTTATAGGGACGCACAGTAAAAAAAACGCATGCAGAGTTAAAAATTAATTGCTGTGACCGAAATTGTCGCATATCTACTGTGAGCGGTCTCTGAATCTGGCTTGATCAAATTCTGAATAAAAAGGCTCTTAACTCGTAGAATACTGCTTCTGTATTAAACTCCATATACAGGACTATTATAATTGAAATTCACCTATGTAGAAGTCTCTAGCGATAGTACTAGGGCTCCAAACAAAACTTCACTAGTATCTAGAGTTAAATTGAAAATCGCAAGTTGAACATTGAAAATAGCGCAGCGGTCTGTAAGACCGCTAACATCAGTCAAGGGTTAAAGTCTGTTACTCAATTTAAATTTGACCCAGCTGTAACTTTAATTTTTATGCAGTTTTATTTTTCAATTCAAAATTGTATTTTTTTTTAAATATAAAGTCTATTTATTCATGGTTAAACTGGACGATTCCTTAAATCCTTTATTTTAAATATTATTCAAATTCGTTATTTTGTAAGGCGCACTCACTACAAAAGGTGCCTATTCTCAAAGTTTCAGGTTTTTTAGGACATGCGATTTGAGGCTTGGCATTAATGCCCAGCCATTGGTGGTTAATATTGCAGTTGTATGATTTTTCTATTGCTTATCTCGCAGATACCGCCATAACTCTCTAAACAAATACCACATGAAAATGTTCAACATACTAAAGCCTTCCTCGCAAAATTACTGAACTAAGTGAAAGTACCTTAAAATCCTCTGAGCAGAAGTTAAGTCCCCTTTCCATGATCGGAATAGAATAGATAACTTTTTAAGGTGCCTGACTACGTACGTAGCAATTTTTTCCATAAAAGCTATTTATTTTTTTTACTTATTTTTATTCTGATTATGACTAGAAACTCTGAAAAAAGGGAAACGATATTTCATTCATTGATGAAATTTTGGTAAATGGGGGATTTTGTGGTAAAATTTAGTGAAATTTGACCCAATACGCAAAACACGCTACAGAAAAATATATTGCATGTATCATAATTTCCTTTTAACGCTTCATACTTATGACATTGGTGAAGGCAATGAATTAAAATCTAAGAGATATTTTAAATGTTTAAAAATTTATAGCATATCGCACCTTTTTACATGTTGATTTTCTTAAAATTTATCGATGTCTTTCCACGAAAACATCCATAAAACAAAAAATATTTATTCTAAAATTAAATCTGTAGTTCATTGCTTTCACAATAGTATAAACATGTATTTCAAATTTCATAGTGATATTCTAATAACTTTTTGAGAAAACATGTTTTGCGTATGGAATTTTCACCAAAAATTACATTTTCCAAAAAATACATTTAAAGTTGAGATTTATATTTTACTACAAGAATTTACAGAGTAATATGCATCTAAACTTCACCGTTTTTATGAGCCATACTCTTTTTTTTTTTTTTTTTAAGTACAATGTTTATTTCTAGTACTTTGTTTATTTCTAGAAGGCCATAGTTTTGCCTCCCCCCCCCCCTCCCAGTTAGTACCTTTAAATAGTATTTCCGGTCCTTTAAACAGTACTTCCGGTTTTAGTGACAGCTGTTGAGTAGTTTAAAAAACACTACAACTCTACTTTTATTTGGCATACAATAAAAATAAATACATTTTTGGAAAGGTAAAAAGTTGGGCTTTAATAAAATGTAATAAAACCATTTTGACAATTTTAGTCGAAAACCACTTTTTAAACGTAGTCAGATACCTTAAACAAATGAATGTGACTAATGAGATCTTTCATAATTCTCAGTAAGCAATCTCTAGAATGGTTTCTTTCGCCGACTCTGGAGCTTTTATCACAAATGACTCATTTTTCTGGTTATCGAAAGCAATAAGCAACTCTGTAGTTTGACATAAAGAAAAATCAACGACATGCGCAAAATCAAAAGTACTCGGTTATTTTCGATCAAAATATCTGAAACTGAAGCGTGTTTATCCAGGATCGGATTCGGTTCTCTTAAATTTCTTCCCGGAAAATTTATATTGTGAATTCGGTTAAGAACGATTTACAACGTCTGATACAACTTTTTAATCTTTTTTGTAACTAAAGTTCTTTATGCATATAACAATAAAGATGTCTAACTTTTCAAATCTCCACACCTCCTGTTCCATTACAATTTGAAACTTCAACCTTAACTGCACATAGCGGTCTCTCAGATCGCTGCTTTTTATAATTTTTCAGATTAACTTGTACTTTTCCTTTTATAGGTGCTAGTAAAATTTTGTTTAGTGTTTGGCCTTGGTACTATCGTTAAAAATGTATGTCTAAGTGATTTTTAATTATAGTAGTCCTGTATATAAAGTTTAGTACAGAAACAGTATCCTATGAGTAAATCTAGCATCTTAATCTTTCCATCAGTAGATATGCGACAGTTTCTGTCGCAGCAGTTAAAGGATAATATTTCGAACCTCTACTGAAGAAACAAATAAGATATTTTTCGTAATGCCAAGGTTTAAGTTTCTAGAGTACCGATGCATGCAAAGTTGAAGACTTAAAATGCACTGTTTTTAACACCTCTGCAAGTGTATTTCACTTTAAAAAAATAAGTCTTTGAATTTTAATCGTGTATCTTCATGCGTTATTAAGAAGTTCACTATTGTTCATTTATAAAATTTTCCATAGTTATGAAAGTTTGAAATTAGATGTCGTTGGTAATGTGTAAATATGCTAAGTAAAATTTAGAACAGCCAAGTTTTCCATCCACTACCGTACACGAAAGTTCTGTTTTAATTTTGCTTTGTTTTTAACTCTAAGCCCAATCTGGTTTTATAAGAAGAGTAAGATAATTCCCTATAAAAAAAACTTTGAAATTGTAGGCAATTTTTCTCATTTTGTATAGAAAAAGATGAACCAGGTGCAAAAATTCCTGTCAATGAAATTTTCTTTTCCCAGGATATCCTCTAGATCTAGAACCAATCTTGAATTGACCACTTTCATCTTTTTGTTACACAATTCACTATCCAAAATAAGTATTTTAACGTCTTGAAAAAAAGGCTATATCGGATATCTATATTAACACAACAAAAACATAACGCCGACGTCATGTTGACTGTGGCAACATTTGACCAAATTTTGCTTTTAAAGCAATTTGTAAAACCTTCTAAACATTGCAATTTTAATTTACACCATCCAATAGGAAAAAAAGTTCTTTTTAAAATGCAATTTGTTTGAAAACTATTTAAATTTACTTTTTTTAAAAAAAAAATAAGCATGATTTTTAATTTATCGCGTGCAACTATTTTACGAAAGATTAACCCGTTTGCACTTTAGGCAATATAAATATTTCGGTGTTTGTTTCCGGCTAATATTCCGTAACTGAATTAACACTTCATCAATAAATATGAATAAAACATTTATCGGATATGTAAACAAACTACGCGCTTAAACACCTCAATCCGAATCCAAGCTGCTGTAAGTAGGAAAATCTTTGGCAATTTTTTCGGCTATTAATCACTTGCAGGTAGCTAACACGATAGATAGAATCGCTTTCAATAAAATTCAAAATTGAATACATTAATTATTTGAATACATAATTGATATTTCTTATAAAAATGATTTTGATGGCGTTAGTGAAAAGCTAAAAAATATCAAATGTGAAAAATCCAATTATAAAAAATCGTTTTCACCTATGTTCTATGCAAAAGGCAGTATAGTCTCCAACCCGGGAAGCCCGGGTTGGATTCTCTGGTAAATGATAGTAGCGATACGAATTGTTATAGTTTTTAACAAAGTACAGGGTGGTTTAGTCCTATTTTCAGAATGCTTTAAAAAAAGGAACCACTGGTAAGAATGACTTCAAATTTGAACTGAATATATTGGATGAAGGATTAGATGGAAACGGTATGGCATAAGAAAAAAGTTCCGAAGTGTATCAATAGATGGCGCTGTAAGCAGCATACTATGCAAATTAAGACTGCGCAATTTAAAACCTAATCATTATGTGCTTTTTATGCGGTTTTTGGCCCAAGGATAATTAAAGATTTTCCCCATCCAATGTGGTACGACCTTGCCGTGGTGAATGGGCGTTCCACTAACAGTACCACAACTGTTGACTGATTTGGATGCCATTTTTTCCGTCAAAACAACCGAAACACTCATGCACATTGAACAGTACGGTTGGTTTATTGTGCAACTCATGCCAAAGCCGTCGTATTTCGATTAAAAATGTCGCTTGCAGCCGAATCCACTTTCGTTATGCCGCATACAACGCTATCTATTGATACACTTTGGAACTTCTTTCTTATGCCATAACGTTTCCCCCCTTCCAGTATATTCAGTTCAAATTTGAAGTCATTCTGACCAGTGGTTCCTTTTTTTGCAGCATTTTGAATGTGGGACTTTAATTATAATCACCCTGTATTAAGGAGTTGCAGTGAACAATTGCTGAATTACAAATTATATTGCAGAAAACCTTTAGGGATTGGCAGTTTGGTTAAAAACCGTAACCATCGCTGAGAATCCGTAATTGTTGGCAGTTTTTACATTTTTTTTAAATACTTTTTTATTAAGATTTTTAAGTTATATTATTTTACCAAACAAAACAAATGGAATATTTTATCACAGTGTACCTTATCAAAAAAGAAAAAAAACCCTCAATATTGAGTATATTTAAGAAACTGTAAAGGGTCTATCGACGCGAAATTCAGAATTATTTTCAGTTGTCGAAAAGTATTTGCAATATGAACAGTTTGACGACAGAAGGATGCAAATGTCATTTTTTTTTTTAAATGCTGAACACTATTCTGGACTCTTTACAAAAAAATCTCTTGCATAATAGATATTAGTGCTATTTACAGGCAAATTTCGTAGAGCTATGTCTTATACCAATATTCCTATGTATAAATTGGTATGTCTGGATATCCTCCATGCACTTAACTCATTTTTTAAATCTTAATGAGTTGTACCATTTTGTCTATTATATTATAAATTTCTTTTTCTATTGCTTTTACATAGAATTCAACTGAATTCTCGATGTGAAATCTCCGAAGAAATTAATGGAAAGACGCCCCTCTCTTTTATTTTTTTTTTTAAAAAGAGCAGCATTTTATAATTATTCGCTTTTTTGACAAAGGAATAAAATTAGAGATAGTGTAAAATAGAGATAATTATGAGGGGGGGGGGGGGAATATACTGATTAAATCTTGGAAGTAAAGATATTTTCACAAGATATCTTAAGTTTGGCTGTATGTAACTAAATTATGCTAGAATTTAAAATTTAATTTCAACTCATTGGAAAAACTGCACTATTTTTACGACATGCTTAAAAAAGCAACGAAAAATGTGATATGGTTTCTTATGCATAATTTTCTGAATGTTCATTGTATCAAGATCTTCTTTCATCACTCTTAATACAATGAGAAAGACCTGTGTTCTCTTGGATTACTTCATACACTAAAATTCTTGGTTTCAAATGTTTCTAAAGCTATGTTTTAATATTTAACAATTACTCTAATTATGCTAGATTATACATTAAATTTTTTCATATTAATTTAGATCAACAACATATTAATTATTGATTATGTAGCTTATTTTCTTCATACAAATGCATATTCTACAGTAGGCGGAGCTAAGCCACGACTCTAATCTTTTTGTAATCAGCAGTTAAAGAAATGTCGCCCGAGAGTAGACTGTTTATTTTTTGGGGAAAAAAATGTATTTTTAACGAACTTTCTGCTTTAAAGTCAACTGTTGCACTTGACTGTTAATTTTTTATTCTTCTCTGAAATACCGTATTTACTGGTGTATAATATGAACGTTTTTTCCTATTTTGGACCCAAAAAGTAGAGTATGCATTATGCATGGGATATTTGACAAATTTATAAAACAACGCATGCTTTCACTAACGTCATTGAATAAAACAATTTCACGATAAAACTACAGATGTAGAAAATACTTAGTAAAATAATTGAAATAACTTGCCCTTTTACACTTTAAGCATAATTAGCGTGTAACTGTTAAATAGTAAAACATATAGCTTTTGAAACAAAGAAATTTTGTGTATAAAGGAATCTTAAAGCAGAGGTCTTTCTCACGGAGGTAAGGGCAATAAAAGAACTTGATAATACTAACATTCAGATAACTTAGCATAAGAAACCATATTGCATTTTTCGTTGCATACTTTTAATGTTTCGTTTAAGCACATCGTAAAAATAGCGGTCTTTCTGATGAGTTGAAATTGTTTTTAAATTCTAGAAAAATTTAGTTATACAGCCAAACCTAAAATATCCTGGGAAAAATTGTAACATCGTCAAAACATCTTTTGAAAAGTTGCATAAAGTTCATATGCTACATATGTTTATTTCAATAAATGTCTCCATTTTTAAGTTCATTTAATCCTAGATCACTAACACTGTTGTTACGACGTCATGAAGCGAAACTCTTGTTCTATACTAACTACACACAAGTCCCGCGCGGGTCTGGTTATACCGATCTGGACCCAAATATTCTATTTGAAATCAACCCTAATAAAATTTTTCAGTGACCCGACAACTTCAACCCCAAACCGACCCTAAATGAAAGAAAATCCATATTCCTGCATGTATGGAAACGGTCTAAAGTTGTTTTGCATCAAATATATCTTAAGAAAATGATATATTCTCATTCACATAAATTTAATTTTTATCAAACATCTGAAAACTATTTTATAAAATCTGATCAACCGGAGCCCGAACCACAAAAATCAAAATCTCTCTCGAAATAATGAAAGTCAACCCAACCCGCAACAAAAGTCGTTGGGGGCGGGGCCACCCTAATACTTAACCATCATGGATATGCAGAATATAAAATGTAAAAATAAAACATGTGTAAACTATTTATAAAATGCATTGCAATTCGAATCAAATCGTGGCTTGATGACGTCATAAACTTTAAATGCTCTATTACTGAATTGCGTAAATGAAACATCCTTAACTCTAAAATTGATAATCATATTAACTAACGGTTTACTGCGTCGGATTAAGCGGCTCATTTCCAATTAAAATATATCTTTGAATTAAAATTTGAATGAAATACAGTGTCATGAGAAATCGAATGTGGAAAATAAGATTACAAATATCTCGGCAACTCATTATCCGATCGACTTCATGCTTTATGCAAAATTTGTTTTTTTATTGTCTTTTTTATATTCACTCCTTAAAATAAACCATTTCGAAAATTTTTATATACCTTTTATCAGAACGAATATTTCGAGAGTCCGAAAAAATAGTTCCGGATAATCGAGGTTACTGAAATTCAATAAACTTCTTCTCATTATTACATACTAAGTGCATACCAAATTTGAAGTCGGTCTCAATTTGTTTGGGAAATAGGCGTTTACAAACTGACGGACGGCAAAATTTTTTTTCTAAAAATGTTTTTCTGGATCTCCAATGTCTGAAATGTGTAAATCCGTCACAAAAGTTTTTAGATTTTCAAAACTATTACAAGATTTACCCTATACTACGTATGATGGGTAAGTAAAATAAGTGCCAACCCTACACGGAACGAAAAAAAATTAACGCCTATCCGGATTAAGTTCGAGTAAAATCGAATTACCCGAATAGATTCGGGACTCTACTACACACATGCTTTCCCCTTCCTTGCACTGATAAATATCCGAAAAAAAAAAGATGAATACAACAGTTTAATTGAAGGTATAAGCTGTATTTAAATGTTGTTAAAAATCTGACATCTCAAATTTACGAAGTGTTGGTGACGACGTCGTTCACAGAAGGGTTAGTGATCCAGGTTTAAAACTTTTTGTAATAGGAGTACAAATTAACGTTTCAATACTGATATAAAACATTTAATTGTAGCGTATATTTTTAAAACTTTTGTAAATCTTTGGTTAATCACTTTTTCCTTGACTGCCAAGATATGCGATATAAAGAAAGGTTATATCAAGTTAAATCTAACTTCATATTTTGTAAATTCTTTCTTTTCATTTCAGAAAGTTTTAAAAATAGCTAAACTAAAGACGTTTCTGCACACCCCGTTGAATCGCTCGAGAACCTCTTCTCATTGGTTATTAGAATGACGTCTGATATCTCTAATGAGCAGCTTTTGAATAAAGTACGTTTCGTAAAATGGAGGAATACTGTTCAAGCCATCAATGATTACATGAACAAACGACTCGATGAGCTGAATGAAGTCATCGAGAGGCACAAGGACAGGTGTAGCCGTGAAATTATTCCCCAGATTGCCGAATTTAAACCCAGAGTTGGAATGGAACTGCAGTTGGAAGAATTTGAAAGATATGTGGAATTGCACAGACAGCTAAGTGAAACCATGTTAGATATTCAATCTGCTTGCGAGAAGATACATGATGAAATAGACTTTATGTTTAATGATTGTATGACGTCAATAGATCAAAATTCACCACTGTATTACAAGTTTACGGTGGTATCAAATGAGGAAACAGTTGAAAAATCGCCAGTTTATATAATGGTTTTTGTTGCGATTCTTGTTCTAGCTTCTGCCTTTTTTACAGGATATTTAATTATGGAAGATGATCAGTGGAATGATATTGTAAAATCTTTGAGAGTTTATAAAATATTTACTTGATTTCTAACTGTAACAATGTTCTTAAATATATTCATAATTTTTTGTTAGATTTAAATAAATATTAAGCTGTTCTAATGTTCCTTTTCTCGAATTCATTCAATGCACATCATATGCTCAGTCTTAATTCCATCGTTCAAGTCAATAGTTTAACTTTAACCCCTTGCCTATGGAATATATTTGAGTCCAAAAATGGAATCGTGTCAAAAATGGGGAAAAAAGTTTCCTCTTGCCTGTGACGCCCGAAGTCGGTTCGGGCGATGCGCCAATTTTGGAAGACTCGACCTGAAAACAGAAATCGGTGTTTCAATCCCGTGAAGCCCGAACTCTGTTCGTCCATAGCATAAAAACAATGCAAAGAAACTTAACTTCGAAAAATTTATATACCTACCTGAGGCAGGTATATAAATTTTTCGGAAGTTAACACTAGAACTACCGGAAATTTTACTCAAGTTTTATAAAACTATTTCACATTAGAATTTGTATTTAAAACTAACTTATTCATTTAGCATATTCCTGCGAGTTTAATATTTAATTTATTTTGAAAAGAAATTTCTGGTTCGAATCGGAATACAGGGTGTCCATAATTAAACGACCCTACTTTAAAGTTGTCTACAGACGAAACTATTGGTCAGAAAGTTGTGAAATTTAGTGAAGAACATAATGAAAGAATGGGAATTTGTTTAAGCGAAAAAAAAATTAGTTCAAAATTTCACCACCAGATGACGTTTTTAATGAATTGCACATTTATCATACACTTACGATAGTTTAAATTTTTTTATTTGAACAAAAAATTTTCAACAAAACTTTTTCACATGTTCTTAGCATTTTCCAAAACACACTACGGGCAAAACATAACATACAACTGTGGAACATGCTATTCTACGATTCCAGATGATAGCTGAAAATGATGACCGTTATGTGGAAAATATTTTGTTGCAATAAAATATGTAAACTGTCGTAAATGTATGCTAAATGTGTAAATCATTAAAAACGCCATCTGGTGGCGAAATTTTGAACTTTTTTTTTTTTTTTTTTTTTTTTTTTTTTTTTTTTTTTTTTTTTTGCTGCTTTAAACAAATTCCCATTCCTTCATTATGTCCTTCACAAAATTTCACGACTTTTTGGCCAATAGTTTCGTCTGTAGAGAACTTTAAAGTAAAGTCGTTTAATTATGGACACCCTGTATATTCATTTGATAGCCGTCAAAATGACGGCTCATGGTAGTTCTAGTGTTAAGGTTCTTTGCATTGTTTTTCAGCATTGGACGAACAGAGTTCGGGTTTCACGGAATTGAAACACCAATTTTTCTCTTGCCCGAACTCAGGTCTGATATTCCAAAATTGGCACATTTGCGTTGCCCGAACTTGGTTCGGGCGTCACAGGTAAGGGGTTGAACTCTGAAAACATTTAAATAGCAGAAGATTTTTTGATTTAGTTTCCTTTAATCTTTTGCAGGTGGTCTACAGTGTAACAAGTAGACTTAACTACAAAATTCCTCGCACGCTGATGTAGTTAGTCTAGACCTAGACAATGACAAAGAACCCAGTCTAATAAATTATTAATCATGAACCCTTTCGAGTTAATTTTTTTGATTTTAAGGAAATATTTTTAGGTTTTATAAAATTAAAAGTAGATATCCAAATGACAAATTAAATTAAGGTTTATTAAAATTTAATGAATGTCATTTATAGAAATCTAACGAATAGTTTATCTTTGCTTACTACTACTGATAATAGCTTGCGAAAGCAATTTTTGGACACGTTTGGAAAATGTTGCATTACAACAGGATTATATACATACCTTTCCAGTACTTTGTTTTATTGTAAATTATTGGTTCGGACGCTTAACCCTTGTTTTTGCATTTAAGAAAAATGAAGCTCATGTTTGAAATAAGTGTCAACGGGGTGTTTTGAGCTTTAATCAAACTTTTTTTTAAACTAAATGATGAAACATAAATGAAGTAATGTTAAATGTAAAGACATTCTAATTATTAACCCTAGCTGCTAGCAGTCTCGCAGACCGCTGCTTTTTTCAATTGTCAGAGTTTAGCTGTAGATACTGCAGTTATTTTATTTCGTTTGTAGCCCTAGTACTACCGCTAGACTTCGGACTAGGTAGATCTCAACTATAATAGTTCTGTATATAAAATTTAGTACAGAAATAGTATCCTACGAGTAAAACGAGCCTTTTTATTTCGATCAAGCGGCCTGAGATCGCTCGCAATAGCTATGCGTGAATTTGTCGCAGCAGTCAAGGGTTAAGATGCCAGATCCCGAAAGAGTAGTATTTTTCTGTTGAATAAAATTTTTAGTCTTATAACGAGTTTTTTTTTTCATAGCTTTCAAGTATTTAACAAATAGTATATTCAAGGGATTGTTTTATCTCAGGGTTTCTGCAGAAATCCTGTATTTATTTTGAAGTCGGGTGAGGTGGGTCAGGTTATACCCACCAGAAAGTTCTAAATCGACACGATCGAAAACGACACGGATTTTAATGCAATCGTGAAAATGCAATAATATTTCTAATATAAATTTTAACTTTTCAGTAGAAAAATAAACTTATCCCCTGTAGGGGTGTTTAAAATCGCATGTTTTGTTTTGTTGTAGGTTCGACCGAGGGGGTGGGTTCATTTAAGCAATGTCTTAGAATTAAACTAGAAGTGCTACATTTATTGTATTTTTATTACCTTCAAAATCAATGAAAAAATTTACTCAAATTACTCCCGCGGATAAAATTTGGATATACAGAGGCTGTTCGCACATTTTTTAGACAAATTTGATAAATGATTTTAAAAAAGGCATTATTTTAGAGGAAAACTTTCTTTCAACAACTTATTATTTATAATTCATATTATTGTCTGATGCTTTCAAATTTATTCTTCTATCAAGATGGCGCATTCAAACAAGCTGTGAATCAGAGGATACTTTTTTTGTTTTCCGAAAAGAAGTATTCTTATTCGGAAGTTTACGATGATTGTAAAGCGCATAGTATAAAAATTTCTAAGTGCAAAATAAACATCACTATTAATTGGAAAGAGCTATCCCGAAAATCGGTACTTATTCTTAGTAAAGACTCAAAAGGAAAAAAAAATACATTAATAAAAAAGAGCCCATTTCAAGGCTGAAAAAGAAGTTTCAGGTAAGGATTTATGACTGTCGCAAATTTATCATCTTACAATGGAAAATAAAAATAAGAATATTGGACAAAAATGTTACAATCAATTCATTATATTATTAAGAGAATGTGTTACATCCGATATTTACAGAAAAAATGAAATTTTCTTTATTTCAACGACTTTTAAAGGGTGAAACTGCATCAAAGCAAAGCTACCGCTCATACTTCAAACACTACCGCTGTATTCGTTGAAAACATTAAAAACTCTCACAGGTATTGTATTTATACCTTTCAACATATTCCTAAGAAGTCCCCTGACGTTTCTCTTATGGTTTATCGTGTCTGCTGAAAAGAGCTCTTTCAAAACGCAAAACCACCACGATTAATCGAATCTGGAAAGTTTTTAAAGAGGTATGGAAAGCAATAACCCTGTAAATTTTACAAAAAACCTTCTACCATCGAAAGCATTACGCAGAATTAGAAACAAGATTATCATAGATTTTTTCAGAAAGCAATATTCATATTTTAAACGTTAAAAAAACAACGCTGAAATCGTCTAAAAAATGTGCTAATACTCTCTGTAATATGTATTAACAAAGAAATGTGTTCTGTATTATAACTATACTTAAGTTGCTCCTCTAAGTAAATTTAGGTATTTTAAGAAAGGCATTTTGGGAGTTTATTAATTATTAGAACAAATGGGTTTAAATCTTCCTTGACATCTTCTACAGCCATTTTGAGATACGATAGGTATATCTCATATGGGTATTTTCCTTACGTGTGAGGTATGTCTGGAAAGGAACTAGATAAGTTTATAGGTTTGGTTCTAGAATTAGACAGTATAAATTGCCCCACACTTTAAGAATTGCAATTATATACTGAGCACTGTCGTTTAACATTAAACTTATAAGTTGAAATATTGTAAGTAAATGTAAACATATTTTGAAAATTGTAAATCAGCTGGTATTGTAAAAGTATGCTTTTGAAGTTGATGCTTCTGCTCAGACTTGCACAGAAATACTAATTGAACTGCCCTTATTTTTTTTTCCTTCAGTAACCTTTGTTATTCGAAACCTGTCTCATTGAAACAATGAGAAACATGGTATAAATTATAATTTTAAAATGTAAAGCTTTTATTTAAAAAAATGTAATTTATTCTCAAATTATCCCCACTATACCCAATTTACCACGCGACAGGACATATATACTTACGAGTATTTATATTTAAATATATAGTTTGTTCATCTTAAACCTTTTTCTCTCGGTGGGTGAATCCCTTCCACTTAATTTTAATCCCCAAATGTCACAATGGCACAGGAATTTTCGATCAAGATTATGTGAAAATAAGTAAATGCACATAATTTAATTTATTCGTGTACATAATTTAACCGAAAATTTTGTTTAATTCCGGTGCCATTGTGAGATTTGGGGATTAAAATTAAGTGGGAAGAAATCCCCCAACCAGAGCGAAAGGGTTAAATCGTGGATAATCTTTTGAAAAGACTGGTTACCAAATCAGACTTGCAATAGTCAAAACTCAACCGGAAACTCTCTAACCCGAAACAATTAGTCAACCCGACCCAAACCAACACATCCTACAAGTAGGATATGTTGCCCAAACCCCTGGTCAGACCGGGTTGGTAGATGCAGAACAGCAGAACTGTGCACATTCATTTTAAATCCCATAGTTGTCAACATAATTATTTCTATACACATTAAATTGTATATTAACATTTTTGAGGTGTCTCTGTGAAAGAACTATACACGATACGACAAATATTTTTAAAATTTAGCGTTGTCTATCTGAACACTATATTAAAATTTCATTATGATTGGTCAGTTTTTACGAAAGTTGAAGACTTATAAAGAAAAAACGAGAGCAAGATATATTTTTAGATCCTAATAATGTTGAAATAGAACAATCTATAGACCGAGATTTTTCCAGCAAAAAACAAGCCTTTCCGGCTAAGCTGGAAGAGTAGGTTGATTTATTTTGAACTTTCATTTTTAAAGTACGAACACCGGATTTAATAAAAATTAAAATGGTCTCGCTCCTTCCAAGTTGGCTATTTTGACAAGAACGGTAATGTGCTGGGAAAATTTAAATTTGTTTTACTATATTTATTGAATGGATATGAGGCAAAAATTTTGATTTGATAAATAAGTTGAAAAGTCGCCCATAGGCTACAATATATCTCCAACGCTGAAATGAGATTCGAACCCTTTAATGAATACCTTCGAATATTTTGTATGTACCTGCTAATGAATTGCAAGAGCTGCATACTAGTATGTACACTCATCCAAGATTCTAGTGATGACTGTTACACTATGAAAATAGTCGTTGGGGGCCACCTTAATACTTACCCATCATGGATATGCATAATAAAAATGTGGAAATAAAACATGTGTAAACTATTTATAAAATGCATTGCAATTCGAATAAAATACTTGCTTGATGACGTCATAAACATTAAATGCTATATTACTGAATTGCGTAAAAGAAATATCCTTAACTCCAAAAATGATAATCATATTAACTAACAGTTTACTGCGTCGGATTAAGAGTCTCATTTCCAGTTAAAATATATCTTTGAATTGAAATTTGAATGAAATACAGTGTCATGAAAAATCTCAGAGTGTGGAAAATATGATTACAAATAACTAGGCAACTAATTACCCGATCGACTTCATTCTTTATTCTTTTTTTTTTTTTTTTTTGTCTTTTATATTCACTCCTTAAAATCAACAATTTCGAAAATTTTTATATACCTTTTTATCAGAACGAATATTTCGAGAGTTCGAAAAAATAGTTCCAGATGAACGCGATTACTGAAATTCAATAGGCTTCTTCTCGTTATTACATACTAACTACATACCAAATTTCAAGTCTATCTCAATTTGTTCGGGAGATAGAGCGTTTAGACAAACGGACAGCATTTTTTTTTTTTTTCTAAAAAAGTTTTTCGGAATCTTCAGTATCTGAAACGTGTAAATCCGTCAAATATTTTTTGTTCGATTTTAAAAACGATCACAAGATTTACCCTATACTACGCATGATGGGTAAATAATATCAAATTCTTTAGTCTGTGTGTTGGGGGGTGGGGGGGCTGGGAGCTGCTCCACTACCGCTCCCCAAATGGCACTCCCTGTGCTGTCAAAATAAAATTTTGTTACACAGTATTTAAAATTTATTGAGGTAAGAGTAAAGCAGCAGATTCAATGAGTACCGTGTTGAATTAAACCATTTATTTCCCATGACGAAAAAAAGGCAAAATGACAAAAAGGCAATCAACAAAAATTAAAACAAAACAGATATGCAATAAATATAGTTCAGTTTTATTTTCTACTAGCAGATCCACCCGGCACTGCCCGGTCCCGCCAAAATATAATACGAAATGCAGAATCACTCTTAAAAATCGCTGCACGAAACCCTGCCACTGGTAACTCTTTTAGAGATGAGACGGGCTCAGCCCGAGCCCGAAAGACCGAGCCCGATGCCGGGCCCGGGCTCGATTTTTATGTCAGCCTTCGGGCTCGGGCTCATTCTTTCTGCAACTGACAATTTTATTTATTCTCATACAGAAAAAATAAAAATAACTTTTTCCTTAAAAAATTACATATTCCATTTCAAGTAATTTTAATATTATTTTGATCAGAATGAATAGAAGGGGGAAAATGTCTTTTTTTTTTTTTTTCTAGTATAGAATGTTACTTTAAAAGAAAATTTACGATATTTGCGACGCGACTGGCGACAGGGTGATATGGTGCCAGCCAATACGAAGTAGCGGGAATAATATTTGGGAACAGATGATTTACACTCACGCAAACATATAAACATAAGTTTGGCGACTTTTTGGTTGGTGTGATTTTCAAGACCGCGCCAAACGAATAACTTAATACAATGGCTAGGTTGCCATTAAAGGAAAAAATCCCCTAAATTTGGCGACTTTTTTCCTTTTTTTAACAGATTATTATTCTTTTTTTCTGCGTGAGTGTAAAGCATCTTAGCCAATATTTGTTGTTAGATTTTCTATGGATAGGATGTTTTTTAATTGGAACGTTTATTATATTTTTTTTAGAGAGATCTAATGCGAGATGAATATATTTTTTTGTTTTTAGTCAATGAGCATTAGCTTAGGTTTGCAAATTTTTAGTCTTTTATTGTGTACGAGTCATACTCGCTCTTCGTATGAAAATAATGTCAGTGATTCTATTTTTAATCATGAACTCTGCTCATGCTCAAGCTCTGTTCTGCACATTTACGAAGAAACTTTCATTCGTAAGTAGATATAATTGTCATGTATTGTTATTCCGATAGAAAGCAATTGAAAAGAGTGTTTCTAATTTTCCTGTAAAAGCACAGCATCTTTCAGATAACGGTGTCAAATTTTAAATTTAAGCTGATTTTCAAGGAAACGAAATGTTGTTTTAATTAAGGAATCAATTATAAGTTACGATATACACCTTTTATAAGAAATAGAAAACGTTGTTCGATTCTTCAGCATAGAAATAGTAATTTCTGCAAATTGCATGCATTTATTAATAAAACGCATTTCGTTAATTTGGCCATCAGATTTGCTTGTTGGGAGAGAAAAATATTTACATCCTTTTAAGGAAGCATATTTATATTTGATACCAAATTTCTCTTTTGATAAGATTGAATGTAAATTTCCATAAAATTTATCATGTGCACGGGATAAACATTTATTTTCACGTACAAAGTTTTTTAAAAATGAGATATTACTTTTAAAACAATTTTTAAATATTACGCAATTTTTTTCGGTATCGGGCTCGGGCTCTGATGACACAAAATGTTTCGGGCTCGGGCAGGCTCGGATTTAAAAATTATCGGGCTCGGGTGTGCCCGGGCTCCGAAGAGAGAGCCTGAACTCATCTCTAAACTCTTTGTCTTTCGGAAATTAAATAGAGAGATGGACCCGAAGCGGGGAAGTAAATTTAATATCGCCTCCTCAAATGTCTGGATCATTTGATTCAAAACGGGTCGGTTTTTGGTCAAAAATTTAAAAAAAAGTTACCGTTTGATTTTCACAAAATTCGCATTTTCGGAATCCGAAAAATAAACTGAGTTCCGATTCAAATATTCCAATACTTTTCTTAATACTCGAAAATGAGTGAAAATGAAACTTTTTCGTTGTCTGGGACTATCAAACTGGTAACTTTCTTTTGCGGTTTCAATAAAAATAACCATTTTTGATGCCCGCGCAGGAAAATCTTTTAGTTACACCGCCAGAAGATGCATTTTGGTCTAAGCAAATTATCAGACTCCGGTCCCCGCTGCCTACGATACCGTGTATATGAGGCGTGCTAGGCACGCGCTGCAAAATCATTTAGTTCCAGTTTCTACCACCAGGTAAAGCATTCTGTTCTAAATAAACCTATTTCCGAACGAAACTCTGGCACTCGTTCCGGCTGCTTACGGCACCGTGTAGAAGGCGTGCCTTGCACGTGCGAAAGATCTGTCAGTTGCACTTTCCACCACCAGGGAGTACCAAATCTGAGTCTAAAATAATTAGCTATATCTTAATTAGTTCATCTTAAGTTGGATGAACCGATTCTTGTTGAAATTGGACTCGTAGAACCCGAGAAAATAAATCACCCCCCCTGGATATTAATATTCATAAATGGTGGTAACCAAGGGCAGAAAAAAAGATACCGAAGTTTATTTAGTAGCTGGGAGACCTCCGAAGAATGTCAGAAAAAGTTTCGTTTGAATCGGACCAAGATTAAGGGCTCCTCCCAATTAGCTCTTTTATCTTTTAGTTACATTTTCCACCGCCAAGGGGTGCACTCAGCTCTAAACAAACCTCTTTCCGAACGAAACTCTGGTACGTGTCCCCGCTGCTTATGACAACGTATGAAAGGCGTTCTGTGCACGCGCAGAAAATGTTTTAATTCTACTTTCCACCACCAGTGTGCGCCAAATCTATGTCTTAATTAATTATCTATATATTAATTATTTCATGTTAAGTTGAATGAATCAATTGTCGTTTAAATCGGGCCTTTTGTTTGAATCGGACAAACTTTAAATGCAAAATTGTTTAGTTTCACTTCCCACCACTAAGGGGTGCACGAAGTTCTAAATAAAACTCTTACCGATCGAAACTTTGGCACATGTCGCTGCTGCCTACGACACCGTATACTAGGCGTGCTGTGCACGCGTTGCAAAATCTTTTAGTTCCATTTTCTACTGCCAGGTGGCGCCAAATATGTATCTTAATTAGTTATCTATATCTTAATTAGTTCGTGTTAAGTTGAATGAACTAATTCTCATTGAAATTGGGCCCATAGTTTAGTAGCGGACATTCTAAACCCGATTACTAATTATCGATTAAATAAAATATTGCACTTCACAAATTAAGAACACATTTAAAACTTAATAAATTATATTGTAAACTCAAAATACACTCTTCGCACCAGCGTGCGGCAATTCAGCATTAATCGTTACATTAGAACGCTAAAATACGTGCGTTCAACAGGCAGTCCAGAGTCCAACTAACTGTTTCTTCCCGCTCAACGGCGAAGGCCTGTTCCGTGCGGTTTCCCGTTAAGCACAGATGAAAAACCATGGATCCAACATCCAAAATTCTGGACCCAGCTCATTAGCTGGTTTTAAGTTTTCGGCGATGCCAGATCCCCACAGTAGCCCCCCCCCCCCCCCCTGAGCGATAGCGAAACAATTTTCACCATCAGAGGTAGCGAGGGTTAAATCTGACACGCCGACCAGCACGAGTAGTTACTGGACTTCTTGGAGCTGGAATTTCCGCTTCTTCTGTGACTGTTGCTGCTGGTGAATCTAATTTAGAGTGGTTTTCTGCGGATTGAGGATTCGACGGCTGCTCCTCAGTGCAGAAGAAGGCAGGTTTTACTCTGTCAATATTTACCGTAACAGCTCTGTCGTTGATCTTAACAGTGAAATTTTTGTCGGTCCGTTGCAGAACCTGGTAAGGCCTATCGAATGGAGCTTGCAGACTCTTCTTAATACCCTCTCTGCGCAAGAAAACATGTGAGCAAGACTTCAAATCCTTGCTGACAAAAATTTTACGCTCAGGTGTCAACCGAGAAGTGGCTGGTTGTAATCGTCGCATCACCTCCCGTAGCCTGCCAAGAAAATCGACTGGGTTAGGTAAACCGGCTGCTGGAACAAGGAACTCTCCTGGAAGAGCGATGGTGGTACCATATACCATTTCCGCTGCTGTAGCCTGCAGATCTTCTTTCCACGCTGTTCGTATGCCCAGGAGTACAGTTGGCAAAACTCGGGTCCAATCCGTGGTGTTGTGGGTTGGGGACCTTGGTCAGTTGTTAGACGTAAAGGTGGTCCAAAACGGGCGATCCAACTGGCGTAGAAGGCCTCCGCCACACTCTCAGCAGTAGTATCAGCCAATGGAATTGCTTCTGGCCACTTGGTGAATCTGTCAACACATGTTAAGCAAAACCGAAACCCACTAGACGGTGGCAATGGTCCAACCAAATCAATGTGAACATGCTGGAAACGAGCAGACGGTTGTTCAAATGTGCCAATAGCACTTCTCGTGTGCCGGTGTACTTTGCTTCTCTGGCAGGAGATGCAGGATCGTACCCATAAAGTAATATCTTTCTGCATTCCAGCCCAAACGTAGCGTTCAGCAATCAGTTTCTGTGTCGCTTTGACACCAGGGTGGGACAGTTCGTGCAATTTCTGGAACACTGTTTTTTGAATGTCTGCTGGCACAAAAGGTCTAATGCGACCCGTGGAAATATCACACTGCAATTCAACCGCTGAATCACCTACTGGCATTGGTTGAAGTTTTAAGCTAATGTTGTCTTGCTTCGCATGTTGTAAAGCAATATCGGTTGCTTGTAATTTGGCCATCAGCTCCAAATCAATAACACAAGACTTGATGGAGGAAATATTTATCCTGGAGAGAGCCTCAGCCGCAAAATTTTCCACACCACTAATATGCTGAATGTCCGTGGAAAATTGGCCTATAAAGTCAAGCTGTCGAGTTTGCCGCGGTGAACATTTGTCTGCTTTTTGTCTGAATGCAAAAATAAGTGGTTTGTGGTCGGTAAAAATTGTAAAGTTCCGACCTTCAATCATATGTCGGAAATGTTGTACTGCGGAATACACTGCCAAAAGTTCGCGGTCATAAGCACTATATTTTTGTTGAGCCGGTGACAGAGATTTTGAAAAAAATGCTAGAGGTTACCAATTGTCATTCACCTGCTGCTGCAAGGCTGCACCCATTGCAAAGTCTGATACATCTACTGCAATAGATAGAGGTGCCGTAGGTATGAAGTATGCCAAGGTGGCAGCATTTGCAAGTTCTTCCTTGCTTCGTACAAAAGCATCATTAGATTCTTCTGTCCACTGAATTATGCTTTTGTCATTCTTTTTGGCTCCTTGCAAATATTTGTTTAAAATCCCCTGTGTGTGCGCAGCATGGTAGATAAACCGGCGATAGAAATTAAGCATGGCCAGATAACGTCACAATTCTTTAATGGTTTCGGGACGGGGAAAATTTTTAATCACGTTAACCTTATCCTGAAGTGGGCTAATACCATCCGCAGAGATGTTATGCCCTAAGAATTTAACATTAGATTGGCCGAAAACACACTTAGATGGGTTCAAACGTACCCCATATTGAGATAGACGCTCGAACACCATTTGTAAATGTCTGACATGCTGCTCGTAATTCTCCGATGCTACTAGTACATCATCAAAATATGGAATGCAAAATTCAAGCCCATATAACACTCTATGGATAAATCGCTGAAACGTCGCAGCAGCATTGGCTAAACCGAACGGTATATACAAAAATTCAAAAAGACCAAACGGAGTTGTGACTGCTGTTTTTGGAACATCCTCAGGTCGTACCGGAATTTGATGATATGCTCTAGACAGATCTAAAGTCGAAAAAATCTTTTTACCGTGGAGCGCTTGTGTACAATCCTGAATATGAGGAACAGGATAGCTATCCGGAATTGTAGCAGCGTTTAAATGACGATAATCCCCGCACGGGCGCCAATCGCCTTTCGATTTGGGTACCATGTACAGCGGGCTAGCCCAAGAGCTGCTAGAAGGTCTGCAAATACCGGCCGACATCATAAACTGAAATTCTTGCTTAGCCGCGCGAAGCTTATCTGGAGGAAGTTTGCGAGGCTTAGCAAACACAGGTGGACCTTTGGTCTCAATAATATGCTGCACATCATGCTTTGGGGGGTTAAGGGAGGCTGAAGTATCGGTTAGACTAGGGAATTTGTTGAGCAGCGTATGGGATGTTGTCATTTCAGAAACCGTGCGTATATTGCTACTATTTGACTTATCAATTATACCCTGCGCCTGCAAATTAGTAATGGGGTCGTGTAACTTTCCCTGACGCACATCAATGAGTAATCCAAAATGTCGAAGAAAATCAACCCCAATAATTGGTTGCGAAACATCTGCCAGAATAAATAGCCAATGAAATTCCCTGCGCAGGCCTAAATCTAGCTTTAAGAGCTGCTGACCAAACGTAGGAATGATCGTGCCATTAGCGGCAAAAAGTTGTAGCTTATCTGCTGTACGTGTTCTATCAGCTTTTGTCACAGGTAAGACAGACACGTCAGCCCCCGTGTCAATTAAAAATTTCAAATGAGTAGTTCTGTCATTGAGATAGAGCCTATTTATCTGAACTGCGCCGTCACTCCCAGAATTGAGTGACGGCTGTACTAGTTTCCCTCCCAGGAACAAGGCTTGCGGAATTTACTTGCTTTATCAGCAAAAGTAGCATGGTACCAACATAAATTCCTTCCAACAGCATTCCTTTCTTGACTTTTATCACGTTTATAATGCCTAAAACGGTCACGGGACTTGGAACGACTCTGCCTGCTATTATTCCCCTGCACTTCCAACTTCTCCAATCGAGTGGAGAGTGCAAGAATTAATGACTTAAGCTCCTCGTTACCCGATTGGATATTTTGAACCATGGGGGGTGGACCATTCGCCGCAATGATACCATCGGTCATTTCGGCCAATTTGTCAAGCGGGTCATTAGAGATTGCTAATATTTGCTGCACATGAGTGGGTAGGCGCTGGAGAAATAAGGTTTTCAGCAAATCATCCTTGACCTGACTACCAGCCTTACTCCGCATTTCAAGCAGCAAACGGGAAGGTTTTTTATCCCCCAGTTGCAAACCAGAAATCAACTCGCGAATGCACTGATCCTCACTCATGGAATATTGATTTACGAGCCGATTTTTGAGCCTTTCGTATGGCTGATCCGTGGGTTGCTCACTAATGATATCGCCTGCTATCGCCAGTTCCTCCGGTTGCATTGCTGCAACTAAATGGTGAAACTGGGTACAGGGCCGGACGAACACTCCGTCAATCCGTGCCCCGGTCAAAAGTTTTAAGCGTTAAGCATGTTTCTTGATCCGAATGCTCCTAGAAAAATACCTTTCTCTGTTTTTCTGTTTGTCGTATCGTAATTGGCTGATGCGAGTCACGTGGTTAGAGGGGGGCGGCGACAGGAAGGCTCTATTTGGCGCTATTTATATTTTAGGAGAGAGTAAAAGTTGTTATTCTGAGAACCATTGACCATTGCATTGGGAAATCCTTTTGTCTTATTCTCCTGCATAAAAGCTATGAAAAAACAGACAAAGAATCAAAAGGTATGTTTTGTCGTAAAATAATATTATAAGAAGATTTTAAGAAGTGTGTTAGCCCTTGTTCTTGGGTATGAGTAAATTTAACTTGAAGAAAACCATTGTTATTACTGTATGTTTTTAAGTGGCTTGAAAAAAAGAAAGAGAGAAAAAAAAAGTTTGAACAATATTACATCTCTCATGTTAATTTGATTATTTGTGAAATATTTTTTATTGTCATCTTTTTATCTTAGTAGTTAAAGTTAGTTGGTTTATTATGAATTTCATTATTTAGATAGCTTTACACATTTTATTAAATTTTCCATATTCATGTATATATTTTTTATCTTTTGTGCAATTTACTAAAAATCAATACGTATGGGTTAAATTGTTTAATATACTCACATTAATTTAATTAAGGAGGTTCTCAAATTCCCTGCTCAACAACGCGAAACTTTCTGACATATATATTCTGACTCATTTTTAAACGTAAAAGTATGAAATTGGTAGGCATGACTATTGAAGTGGTTTGGAATCGAATAGCGTTTTCCATTTTTTTGATAAATATACTAAGGTATAAGAGAATCTTGTCACGCGACGACAAATTTTACCCCTTTTTCGTGCTACCGCGTCCTGAAATTTGGTTCAAATCGACATCTTTGACAGTATTTTCTGAAAGAGCTTCTGCCTTTACCAAAAAATGTAAATCGCCATTCAATTACATAGTTTCTGAATAAGAACATCTGCGAATTTCATACGTTTCCGAACAAAAATTAATTCAGAATGTAGCTCCTTTATAGATTTGAGAACAGTAAAATTTATCACATAAATGTTAATAAAATTTATCACATTTTGTGCAAAAATTGACATATTTCAGTCAAACTGAAAAAAATTAGCATACATGTTTAGAACTTTTAATTCATTCTCAAGATATGGATTGAACTAGAAAAGTAAATTTTGTAAAAAATTAAGTGTTGCATTTTTTTTAAATCTGGAAAAATTGTTTTTTCGTAATAAAAGTTTATCTCACAATTACATTTTCTAACAAACTAGGGGGTTGCGCCCTACGACCAACGCTCGTAACCTCCCTTCCCGCCTGTCCAGACTTTGCAGGCTGTAAAAAAACGCTAATTTGCTCGTTTTAAAAAGATTACTTGATTACGAAAGATTTGGATGATATTATCACGACCAGTAGTGATCTTCTGTAATCAAGTTGCTATTCGTTTCCCTTTCACTTGGGTATTTCTCGATTCCCAAGGCCGCATCCATCGCTTTCGCGACAGTTTTCGTGATCGATTAAGTAAGATCTATCACAATTTGAAAATCAGCTTATATAAAAATCTTGTATAAATGCCAACATGAAAGGAAAACATGCGGGGGTGCAAGCAATGATTAGAAACATCAACCCTCGTGCTTTTTTACACCATGTGGTAGCCACTCCGTTAATCTGGTGGTAAATGATATGGCCAAATCATCATTAGAGGGAGCCAACTTCTTTAATATTATCCAAAAATTGTACGTATTTTTTTCTTCATCGCCTTTCCGATCGGCCATTCTTTTGAAGCATTTTGAAGAAGTAACCTTAAAAACTCTCAGCGACACCAGGTGAAAAAGTCGAATTGATGCTAGCCACTAAGGTATTAAATCGGTCGAGTATATGATGCATTGCTTAGCATTTACGAGAACAAAGATATAGATATAGTTCTATAAGAGATGAAGCATCTGCGCTACTTGCGCAAATAAAACGATACAAATTTCTTTGTTCTGTCGTGATATGGTATGATGTTTTAAATAATTTCAATTCCATTAGTGAACTCATGCAGGGGAAAATTTTCGATATTGCATTGGCAATAAAACTTTTGGAAGTTCCAATCGTTTTTTTAAGAATTTGAGATCGGACAATCACTTTAATGCCATCCTTGTTGATGCTGGCGAAACGGCATCCGAAATAGATCCAGATAAAAATTTTGAATCAATACCGAGACATCGAGTTCGTCGGCGAAAAAGACAATTTGATTATTAAAATCAGGATGAACCCATAATCGATGCATAGGAAAAATACAAAATTGAATTCTTTTACCACCTTGCTGACACTGCAATCAAGTCTTTAGATCAAAGATTTTCTCAGCTGCAACATCACAACAGTTACTTCAGTTTTTTATATCATATATATGAACTAAAAGATGTTTGTTCTACTGTAATTTTGGCCAAATGCAAAGATTTGGAAACCATTTTAACAGCTAGAGAATCATCGGATATAAACAGCCTGGAACTTTGTGATGAAATATCAGTGGTGTGTTCTCTATTGGAAAAAGATTTACCACCTTTGGAAGTTTTGAAATTCATAACAAAAATGAATTTTGCTCCACACTTGAGCATTGCTCTAAGAATTTTACTTACTCTTCCAATAACTGTTGCATCCGGAGAACGTAGTTTTTCCAAACTAAAAACAATCAAGAACTATTTGCGAACAATAACATCTCAAACAAGATTGTCAGACCTCGCTATTTTAGGAATTGAGTATGAACTCAGTAACAATGAACTCAGTAACAATTTAGATGTTTCTGAATTAATTAAAGAATTCTCTGAACTAAAATGAAGTAAAGTATTTTAAATGAAAAAATATTATAAGTATTTGTGTCAATTACTGAGTGTGTGTTTCCCTTTTTTTTTTGGAATGTTCCCTACAAAATGTAAAAAAGATCATGTACTTTTTTTTAATGCTTACTATGTATACTTATTATGTAGGGGCGCAAATTCTTACTTTTGCACGGAGTGGTTTAGAGGCTAAATCCGGCCCTGCTGGGTAACACTGTCGGAAACCCCTGCCAGCTTAAATTGGGATTCCAAATGAAAAAACCAAAATTTCGGGTTTGCACGCCAAAATGGGGTCGCCTTTACCCCAACCCTATGAATGCCTGGAGCGACAGTATCCGGTGTTTCTGTTGACATTTTTTTTTTTTACTACACAATTAAACCACGAAAAAAAATATAAATGCAGGACATATACTGTATACAGAAAAACTGGTTTCAACAACCCTACCAAAAAACTATGTACTATGCTAATGTACTATGTATGCTAATTAAAATAATAAAAAATAAGAATGCAAGGAAAAGTATGGAAACAAAAATTTTAGCATAATATAATACGATAAACAATATTTTGGATCACCTAAACATGCGATTTGATCTGGCCAGGCTTAACGATAGTATGTCGAAATAAATCGCGTCATACCCCGAATTTCAAAATTAGCATATTACAAAGCAAACAAAAAAATATTCAATTTGAAAGCACTTAAATAATGCTGTACTGAAAGCTTATTACCAGTATAAATACATATACAAAAATTAAATAAAATGCGCAAAAAAAATGAATGTGGAATTTATCCAGGGGCAAGTAAAATTTATATGCACACACAGGGGTATTAATGATTTGAACACCATCAAAATAGATACGACTCACCGGGATTCCAGCTCTTTACCTCGTAGCACTGATGTCTCCACATGCCAATAGGTGATTAACAACACAGTTTACCGATAATGCACACAATCGTGTTTCACACAAACTCTTGAAGAAATATAGAAATATGAAAAATACATCCGCTTGGGTCACTAATGATACACACACGCCGTAATTAAGGCCATTATAAGGTCGATGCACTTAGATTATCATAAGAAATGTTCAAACACCGAGGTCACCACTTTAGTAACGGGCATTCTAAACCCGATTACTAATTATCGATTAAATAAAATATTGCACTTCACAAATTAAGAACACATTTAAAACTTAATAAATTATATTGTAAACTCAAAATACACTCTTCGCACCAGCGTGCGGCAATTCAGCATTAATCGTTACATTAGCACGCTAAAATACGTGCGTTCAACAGGCAGTCCAGAGACCAACTAACTGTTTCTTCCCGCTCAACGGCGAAGGCCTGTTCCGTGCGGTTTCCCGTTAAGCACAGATGAAAAACCATGGATCCAACATCCAAAATTCTGGACCCAGCTCATTAGCTGGTTTTAAGTTTTCGGCGATGCCAGATCCCCACACATAGAACCCGAGAAAATACCACTCGCTGGTCATTAATATTCAGAAATAGTGGTAACCAAAGGCTGAAAAAATGATACCGAAATTTATCTAGTACCTGAGGAACTTGGAAAAAGTTTCGTTTGAATTAGACTAATAATTAAATAGTTCTGATTTTGGAGGCAGGGGGGGGGGGGGGAGAGTTTCGATCAGAGCATTAACGCGATATTTAAACTACAATCGAACACTCACCTCCCCACAGACAGAATTAAATCAACGGCGTTAAAAAATTAGGAATTATTAACTTTTAAAACAGAAACAAAATAATTTTTTTTTTTTACATTCAAAAACAGTAAGTTAGCGTTGTTAATTTCTAAAATCAAATACATAAATGACGTATACATGAAAAAACTCTAAAAATCACATAAAACCATTGACTAGAAATATAAATAGACAGCGGACCAGCAACTCTTTCTTGAAGAAAATATGTCCTTCCCCACCAGCAGGTGTGGTGGGGTAATATTATGCCAAACAGGTTTCTTTTATTACGACCTGTTTCTTTTATTACGAGAACGGAAACAGAAAATTGCCAAGAAAGGGATTACCGCCAGAAAGCGGCTCCCTTTCGCCTTTTTTTTGGCTATGAAAGGTGAAAGATATTTTCTTCAAGTCTGTCGGAAGAAAAGAAAGGAGTCCGCTGTCCATTTATATTACTAGTCAATGCATAAAACACATCGCAAAAATTCACAACTCTCTGTTCGAATTGCAATAAGCTGACGACCTTTCATCTGCCAATCACAATTGCCCGGTTTATTTCCAGCTGTGCCTACAATTTTATCGTCTACCAATCACAACTGTCCGTCCTCCAATGGTGTTTGACTTGTAGTGGGCGATTTGTGACATCTATTGAAACGAAAAACGCTGCAAAACATGAAAAAAATGTTATAAAATGAAACTAAAAGAAAAAATTTAATAAAAAAAAATCAGGTTAATAAATAATCCGCCCTTCCTTTTAAAATTAAGATTTTTTATCTGTAAAGAATTATCAACTTTCTCCAAGCTAAAAAGAGTAAAAAAAAAAAAAAAAATGACGATTGTGAGTGTATCTGAGGCTGAAATGGAAGCAACCACTGAACCAATCAAGCGTTCTGAGCAAAATTACTTGTTGTCGAAGGAAAAAAATCAAAAATCGCTGTACGAATATCGCATAAACCTATTGAAAAGAGGATAAAATTTACTATATTGGGCTAAAAGATTTGAACCGGATTCCGGTTAGTAATGTGGGTAAATCGCAGCGAAACGTCAAAAAACACTAAAAATCGCATATTTAAAATCAGGATTTTTTATCTGAAGAATTATCAACTTTCTCCAAGCTAAAAAGAGAAAAAAAAATTACTATTCTGATAGTATCTGAGGCTGAAATGGAAGCGCAACCACCGAACCAATCAAGCATTCTGGCAAAATTTCTTAGTGTCGAAGGGAAAAAAATCTTCAAAAATCGCTGTACGAATTTCGCATAAACTTTATTGAAAAGAGGACGAAATTTACTATATTGGACTAAAAGATTGGAACCGGATTCCCATTATTAATGTGGAAAAATCGCATCAAAACGTGAAAAAACAGTACAAATCGCTTAAAAAATTTAATTAAAAAATCTATTCAAAAATTACAAAATCTGGCTTTGAGGTGCTAAACTACATACATAAAGGTACCTTCCCACCGAATTTTGTAGCTCTGCGTGCAGCGGTCTCTTCAGAACACAACCGAGAAACACACACACACAAACTTGCTTCTTTATTATAGTTGGAGATTAGGATTTAGATTTTTAAAAATAATCTAACATAAATGCTAAAATTTATCTAGTAGTTGAAGAAGGATTGAATAGTGTAAGCCTTGGTGCAGTATTTGACCAAGTTGTTGAATTTTTTTCGAAACAGGGTCCTTCAAACAGACCCCTTCACGAAACATTTAACCCTAAAACAGGACACTTCACACAATGTTTCGTCTTAAAAATAGACCTTTCACAAGCATACTAATGTATATACTTTTAATAGGATTTTAAAATGTTAAACGATATAAATATTAGATCTAAATATAAATCATTTTTTTTTACATTCAGTGAATAATTCTAGTCAAAATTCAAGCATGTTCGAGCCTGTTAGTTAAATATGACATACAATAATAAGATTAGCTAATGATTCATTTTCTCATATGGTTAATAGTAGCAATCATTTCTTATACTGTAAGTGTTTGTATGAAGTATGCAAAATTTATGATTTATGATTATTTTATTTTTCTGTCTTATAATACCTATTCATTCTGTATTCTACCATATGCCTTATCAATGACGTCACAATATCCCGTGGTTTTAAGAGATAAGCGAATACATTACCGTTCAGTTGTTGTAAGACATGCATGCAGTCGAGTTTGGGTTAAGTCCAGTACATTATGGTTTAAATATTTAGGTAAGATACATTTATATATATATTTTTTTCAATATTAAAGACAAAATTTTTCTAAATAATGCACTTACTAAATAGTACAATATATATTTTATAAAAACAAAGCTTAGTTATTCTATTCATTCCTCAAAAGAAGTTTTTAAGTTAGAATAGTAAAACCCCAATTTAGTATAATTTTTCTATACAAAAAAGCATAAACGAATGTAATTTAATTTTATATTATTTAGAATTCATATATCTTATAGGGGACCCTGTATTTTTTTTTACCCTAACATGTATCAAATTCATTTAAACCCGTCTCTTACCCTCAAATTTCTTAAGGGATATTTCTTAGTTCTTATTTTTCAATGAATACACAATGAAGCCTTTTTAAAACTTAACAGATTAATAACTATATATGAAATAATTCGCATACATTTATAGTTTTAAATAGCTCATTTCATTCATTTACCTACCCAAAATGTCTCAGAAACTGATTAAATTTGAGAAAAAGCCCAATAGTCGTATTCCTTATCGCGAGTGATTCACCGTGTCAAAGCAAGATCTTCGCTTATCTGATAATATGACTCATTATGATTCAGCAATCCGTCTGTTGATGGGGTAACATTCATTTCTTAGTTTCAGTTATAAATATGTATTTTAAAGCATAGTCACTCGAAATTCAATTATTTTTCATGAAACGCTCTACCCTATTTTACAGATTTGTATGATAAATTTGGTGAAATATGTAATTTTTTTTTCTAAAATCTATATTTTGAACGTTAAACTAAAAATGCATTCGTGTAAAACCTATTTTTACATTGCATGAATTCGTATTCATTTGAGAATAGCAGTCTATTTCTTAAAATATTTTTACAGGGTACATTGCGAAGGGGCCTTTTCTTTCAAACAGTGATCTTGGATTATTATGAAAGGTCTCTCGTATTTCTGTCGCCATAAAATAACATGAATCTATTGGATTTATTTTGTGAAGGACGCTGGGATTCGAATAGGAATAGGGTTATATTATTTGTGAAGGGCGCTGGGTAGTCGCATTATTTTATGAGCAGGGCTTAAATCTTTAACTTTTTCTAGTTTCTTTTGAAGGATTTCTATATTTTGAACTTATCGATGTGTAAACTGTACTTTTAGCCTAACTTGAATTGAAAAAAACAGGGTAAAGTGTAAATTATCTAATTTTAGTAAGGGTCCTTATGCATAATTGGATTTTTGTGAAGGGTTCCTTTTTATTAAAAAGGGGATCTGTTCACTATTTTAATTAACTATGCACTAGCTGGTAAAATTATATTTTGTTCACATAACATTTCAATGATGTTGGAAAGTGATTCATGAATTATGTCGCTACGCATGATTTTTCATACTTGTTTATTTACACTTTTATATATACGTTAAAATTCTTCTTTTTATACCAATCTGTATTGTTAGCCTAACTTCAATTGAAGGACCCCTCTGGGTAAAAAAGGGAGGGGGAGGGGGAGGGGGGAGAAGCTATTAGAATTGAGTGCAGTATAATTCATACGGGACCCTGTATTTTTTACCTTAACTTGTATCGAATTCATTAAAACCTGCCTGTTTGCCCCAAAAATGTTTAAGTCTGCAAATTAAAATTAATTAATGACCATTTTTAATTATTTCTTAATTACTATTTTTCGTTCACATTCAAACTGCGTACTCTCGTTAAGAAAAAAAAATCTCGTCGAAATTTCTTAAGTTCTCCAATTAAAATAAATTAATATTTTAATGACCATTTTTAATTAATATTTTTAAATACTGGTACTAGGAAGTTTTGACTTCTAGCTAAAAGTTCACACCTTAAGGCAAAATTCATTTCAGTTGAGAGTTTATATCTTGGATTACTTTCGGCTGAAAATCCTACTTTTGGCGACTTTTAACTCTAAAAATTCTATTTTTTGGCAATTTTTAAAACTAAAAATCACAAAAATTTCTTAAGTTCTACAATTAAAATTAATTAATGACCCTTTTTAATTATTATTTTTAATTAATCATTCACTTCTACTGCATACACTCCTATTCAAACTGCATACTCTCGCTAAAAAAAAAAAAAAAAATTCTTCGAAAAATTTCTAAGTTCTTCAATTAAAACTAATGACCCTTTTTAATTATTATTTTTAATTATTCATTCACTTCTACTGCATACACTCATATTCAAACTGCATACTCTCGTTGAAAAAAAAATTGCTTCGAAAAATTTCTAAGTTCCCCAATTAGAATTAATTAAATTTGTAATTCGTTAAAATTCACCTTGTACTGTAATAGATATTTCTCCGCGAAAAAAAAAAAAATTGCTTCGAAAAATTTCTAAGTTCTCCAATTAAAATTAATGAATGTCCATTTTTAATTACTATTTTTAAATACAATTCACAAACTGAAAAAATATTTCCCACCCTACTGTAGATGAAAAAAAAATTGCTTCGAAAAATTTCTAAGTTCTTTAATTAAAACTAATTAAATTTCTAATTCCCTAAAATAAACCCGTTGAAACACACCTCGTACTCTAGTTGAAAAAAAATTGCTTCGAAAAATTTCTAAGTTCCCTAATTAAAATTAATTAACACTAATCCTTAATTAATCCCCTTATCTTAGTTGGTGGAGGAGGGCACTTCGGGAGGAGGAGGGCACTTCGGAAGGAGGTGGGCACTTCGGGAGGAGGAGGGCACTT
Organism: Maratus michaelseni; assembly: GCA_963931845.1. NCBI lineage: Eukaryota > Metazoa > Arthropoda > Arachnida > Araneae > Salticidae > Maratus > Maratus michaelseni. The sequence continues at coordinate 350,541,692 of OZ007592.1, forward strand.
CGGGAGGAGGTGGGCACTTTGGGAGGATGAGGGCACTTTGGGAGGAGGAGGGCACTTTGGGAGGAGGAGTCCTCCTCCCTCCTCACTCCTCACTCCTCCTCCTGAGGCCGGAACGTTGTTTCTTCTCTACTTACTTAAATTTAAAAAAAAAATCCTTAAAGGCGTTCATTACTGGCCCATTTACTCCATATTATATTCATGTACCTTACTCTGATATACACACCAGATTAATAAGAACCTGCTATGAATAGATAAAATTTGGGTATTTTTTTTTTTTATTCCCTGACAAAAATGCAAATACGAAAGATTTTTCCAAACTTACTCACACAAATTGTAAAAAAATAAATGAATGTTTTTGTTTGTTTTTTATCTGTATTACAACAGGTTTTACAATGCTTTTTATGGTTTTGTAACTCTTCAAAATATCTGCAATAACCACGCGAGTTGCTGATTCAAACTGTATATTTTACATATAAACTAGCACAAATATCATAACATTGTAACTTGAGTAAACAAAGCCCTGTCATTTAAATGGACAAATAATTAAAATGCACGAAAATATTTTATAAAGATATAAAGTTAACATGACGTTATCATTTCAATAAAGTGGTTGTTCCGATGTAATTTTAGTACTTAAAATTGCTTGATTATCAACTTATAACTGTTCAAAATAAATATGATATTTACTAAATTTTTGCAATGCGATGTTTCTGTTGAAAAGGGCTAGCAGATGTCGCTACGATCGTCCTATTATCGTACACCATCGTTGCACATTTATCGGCTAAAAATTTTTAGTACTTATTAAAGCATTGCTGGGATAGCAGGTTTCCACACTATGTATTCTAGGCGCTGTAGCTATACTGAAGTTAAAAATGCGTATACAGATACAACATAGTTTCCTTTCGCGTTTAAACCGTCCCCTGGATGGAAAAGGGGTAAATGAATATTTATTTATTTTATAATAAACTTCTGACAGGCTGAATTTGATGTTTTGTTAGAAATTTTCACATGGTATGTTTTTTTTTATTATTCTTGAAGCACTAGCGTTGGGAAATTACATAACTAAAACTTTAAAATCCCTTTTTTATGTTTTCTCATATGACAACCATGCCCCAAGTAAAAGTATGTTATACACATTCAAAAAATCTTTCTTTTGCGTTTAAAGCGTCCCCTGAGAGGAAATAAGATAACCAAATATTAATAAAATTGATTTATGTTTTCCTTTTTTAAATAAGTTTTCAGAAATAGCTTCTGCCTCGGTAAAGTTTATATTTTGATAAAAATTGTCACATGATAGGTTTTTTTTACATTCGTAGCCCTTCTAGTGGGAAATTGATTAACTAATACTGAAATGGATTTTTTTACGTTTTCCAATATGGGAACCATACCACAAGTTAAAATTGGGGAATAATTTTTTCTTGTGTTTATATCGCCCCCAGTGAAGAAATAGGGTATTCAAACTCAAGTAAAACTTTTTAAAATGTTTGCCTGCATGGCAGCTATATTGTTGTTAAGCTCTAAAAATTCAACACAATTTGCTTTTGCATTCATAGAGTCCCCTGGCGGGGAACTGGATAACTAAATTTAAGTAAAATTGATTTTTCCTGTTTTTATTATTGATTTTTTTATCCTCAGATTGGAAGTTTTTGTCCAAACTACAACAACCTGCATTACTGCACTGGTGAAACATTTTGGATTAATCATTGCTAAATTTACATCACAAATTGTGATGCCGTACCGCATAAACGAAACCTTGATGATGGTACGCTCAATTAATTTTGAAATGAGTTCGTCCGAATGCAATAGTTATTAAAAAACTTGGCATAGTAATATATAATATATTACTATATACGGCAAACATAATTTGCCGAACAAATTTTAAAAAAAGAACAATTTATTTCCCACAATGTTTAGTCTCGAGAAGGGGTAGATATTAAGATATTTCATTCAGTTGGTTTTACATTAGATGTTAAATTTTTGGTAATAAATAAGGTTAAATCAATTGAGCTTTAAAAAAATAAAAATAAAATAAATCAATATGATATTTAGTCCACCGTGAAACTTAGATCTGTTCGAATGAATTTGAAATAATTCTTTGACTTTTTCATTTCTAAGCTTCACAAGCTGCAAACATTTGTATTACAGATTAAACTTTAACATGTTTGTGATGGGTGTATGTAAAATGACAAGGTACATGCAAAATACAAACCTTTAAAAAAGTCTAAGATTTATTTCAATTTCATTCGAACAGATCTAAGTTTTCGGGTGGATTAAATATCATATTGATTGATTTTATTTTTTAAAGCTCAATTGGTTTAACCTTATTTATTACCAAAAATTTAACATCTAATGTAAAACCAACTGAATGAAATATCTTAATATCTGCCCCTTCTCAGGCATAAAAACATTGTGGGAAATATATTTTTTTAATTTGTTCAGCAAATTATGTTTTTGTTTAATATTTGTTATTTATCTAATTCAATTTTCAGCAGAGCTAAAATTACGTTGGAAATTAATGAATACAAAGGATGTGAATTATCACCTACTACACAGCGTACGCTGTGTAGTAGGTGATAATTCACATCCTTTGTACTCATATATTTATTAGTAACACATTAGACGTTGAAATATCTTTAAAATAGTATGTATATGAATCCAGAATAAGAGAAGTATGTATGAAAAGTTTGCACAAAGGAGAATGACGTTATGTTTAGCCTGAAATATATTTTTGACTTGATAAAACTAAAATAAACTAAAACAAAAAAAAAATTACTGTAACAAGGTTGGGTTGGGTTGGGTTGATTTATTGACGGCCAATTATCTACACTTGGGATATAGGCCCGGGGGGAGTGCCCTTCGTGGGGGTCTTTCTAAGGGAACATAACCCGTATTTACGCATGGAGAAATCCACGGCTCGAAGAAAACTCCGAATGATTAGGCCGACGGGCGCGATTGGGATCGAACCCAGCACCTCCCGTCTACCAGCTTCGAGAGCAGAACCTCTCAGCCACTGGTGGGGCCTACTGTAACAAAATGGCTTCTTTTTTCCAATTTATTCAAAAATTAGAGCCCCGATTGATTACTTTATCTTGCTTGCACATCACCGATTACCTTATTTTAAAGTAAAGTATACGTTAGATGAACATAATTTTCAATAATGTGAAAAGTTAAAATAAAAATAAATAGTATTTAGATAGATAACTATAATTCAAAATTATTATTTTTGGAGTTAGATTAGCAAATATAAGGTTGACATCAGATACCGACAAGGTGCGTATTTTTAAATGTAAATTTTAAGTATTTAAAATTTACATTCAATTTACATCCATGTATTTAAAATTTACATACATAAAAGTCACTCTAAAGTTTGAAATCTCCAATTCAAAATTTATCATCTTCTTAAAAACGCTTAAAATTTAAAGAGAGATTTTTTTTTAAAAAAAGCACATTTCGCCGGCATCTGATATCTACTTTCTCATGGGCTGTCCTTGCGTATTAGCGCGTCCGCCTTCTTGGGGTTTTTTTTCCTTTTTTATGAAAATTTTATTATTAAATATAAATAAATTAGTCAATTAAATTAAGTAACGCGTTTATAAATAAATAAACATGGATTAAAATTATTTTGGAAATGAGAAATTAAAATGAAGAGATTTTACGAAAAAATGCTATATATTTATCTTTAACCCTTTCCGGCACAGTGGTCCCACTCCGGGCTCACCAAATTTTAATTCCAAACTTGTATACGACACCAAGAATATTTTAATAAAATTTTGTTTCTAAAATGAAAACATAAAATAAGAAGTTTTTATTTTCTAAAAAGTCGTTTGTAAATTCCGGTGTCAGTCAGTAATTTCTCATTTTACGAACAGAATTTGTCTGTGACGGAAAGGGTTAATGAACAAACTAATGCAAATGGTAACACAAAAATATGATTTTTATGTTAAGTAATTTTAAAATTACTTATAAATAATATACTACAAATAAATTAAATTTAGGGATATAAAGAAATAATATTCAAATAAGTAATAACAACAACGATAGATCTATTTCAAATTAAACAAAAAATAGAAGATGAATATATATTTATATTTGTGGCAAGTACATTAAATAAATTTCCGAAAACTCCAGGAATATGTTTAATTAAATAACGCGGCTATAAACATGGATGAAAATTATTCTGAAAATGAAAAACAAAACAAATGTGTTTTGATTTTAAAAAACAGGATGGCGGAATCCGGGTTAATATGCAAACTGTTCCTTCTTATGGTGTAAATTGTATTTTGATAATTCACGTTTTTAAATTTTCCTATAGGTTAACATTGGATTTCGCGACCTTGAAACAAAAAACGGTTTTGAGGACATATTCTAGATATTTTAAAAGTTCAAAAAATGCAAAGAAAAAAATTATTTTTTGAAAGTTTTTGGGAAAACCTCTCCCTAATATGAATAAATAAAACAAAAAAAAATTGTAATTAACACATTCTTAACCGCTCACGAACGGGTATACTCATGTTTGCATAGCTGCTAACTTTTACGTTTCATTTATTTATTTACTTATTTTTGTTAACGCTATTTTCCGATAGTAATTTTCGCCTTATTAAATACAGAAATCTGCGATTAAATAGGGCGAACAATATTATTCAAAATTAGTGATAATAAAAGCATTTTTATATTCAATTTCCCGGTGAACTAAGTGTTAGAATTGGGAGATTGTTAAGTTTATTCACAGCCTCGGCACCACTATTATCTCTTAAAAGAGAGTTTTTTTCGCTCATAGATTATTATTTCGTTTCACATTTTCCGGTTTTCTGCAGCTGCTACTGGTATATTCAATATGTAAACAATTTAACAATTACAAATACAATAAAAACTGCTAAAACAGAATAGCAAGTGATCGGAGAAATATTCTCTTGAAGATGAGTTTTCGTCTTAGTAGGTACAATGTCTACAATAATTCTAATTGCATTTTTTTTTGCCATTACAATACAATATTTCCGCTTAGGGCACGATTTCGTCACAAAAAGTTCCGTTTTGACGGGTTTCACTGTATTTTATAGTTTGCATTGTGCCTGCGTAAATGCATTTGAAATTAATGCGATTTCATGGATTCTTATCATTGTTTATTGTTTTATTTTTAACTGAATTTGATAGATGGCAGCACTATTTCTTTAAAAGAGCAATTTTTTAAATTTTTCTGTTGATTTTGCTGTTATGGATTGTTTTACATTTTTAAAAGATTATGATGAATAATTTTTCCGCACTTTTAACAATTTCCATAATGAAATGTGTCAGACTATAACAATTTCGAAGTTGAAGTTGGTTTTCAGTAAGTAAGCAGATCAGTCGCGCCGGCAAGGTTTTTTGCATGTGTGAGCACAATTCTATGTCTTGAAAAATTCCCTGTATTTTTTGCAAGTTTTAAATTACACTTTAAAGAAAGTGGCAATTCCAAGAATGGTGATGAAGAATGTCGATCGATTATGCATAGCTTGGTACTTGGCGTTGTTCTCAAATCCAAACTGACTACTTTATGACATATTTTTAAATTCATTTTTGTTCGGAAACGCAAGAAATATGCAGGTGTTCTTATTCAGAAGCTATGTAATCGAAACACGTTTTCTATTATTTTATAAAAGCAGAAGATCTTTCAGAAAATATTGTCAAAATCAACGTTTTGAACCGAATTATTCTCCCCGCGCCGAAGCGAGCAAGGGGAAAAACGCTCTGTCACGTGATACGAATCGCTTATAACTCGATAAGTAATCTATTAATCGAAAAATGGAAAACTCATTTCGATTTCAAATAGCTTCAACAGCCATGAATGCTAATTTTATGCTTTTCCGTTTAAAAATGAGTCAAAGTTTCGCGTTGTTGAGCAGGGCATTTGAGAACCGCCTTTTAAGGTTGTTAGTCAGTTAACTCCCCAATTCCTTTCGATAATATTAACTCTATGGAGGTTGAATGCATTCGTATATTTAAAATATCTCATCGGGAAATTATTAATTTAAACTTATTTTTTCTGTGTACTCTTCTTAAAAGATGTGTCTTTTTTACTTAGTTGTCAAAATATTTCTAAAAAGGATGTATACTTCCTTCTCAGAAAGGACAGATGTATTTCGGATAACTGGTTTTTCTGGATAACTAATTGGGCATTAAAGCAACATCCATTTGATCCGATTTCTAGAATATATCTGTGTGTGGCATTGTTTCTGATTTCAAATTAATTGTTACATTACTCGGATTAAAAGTCAGATACAATCAAGATCAAATATCAGTCAGAGTTTTGAAAGAAGGCAATTTATGGAAAACCCTTGGAAACAACAATTCTGCATAAAAAATTATAAAACACCCAATATCTAACTGAATATACTTCCATTTCAAATCCTAGGTGTTGGCATCAAGTTATATCATGGAAATTGTGTTGTAATGTATCAAGCAATGCACATGTCAAACTGGCACTATATGGCACTTTTTTCTGAAAATATGAAATCAATCAATTGGAAATATCATTCTCGATAACTGATTTTCGGATAAATGGCTCCATATTGTACTTCAATTGAATCTTACTCACAGCTCGTCAGCTTTTAACATATAAAATACAGTAGACCCCCTAGAATTGGCAAATACCTAAAATACGCGCATAGTTTCCGATGTAAACAATGAAACTTACAGTAAAGATGTCTGTTTAAAATTATAGTTATATTATACCATTCTGTACACATTTTAATATGTACTTCTGGTTAATATGATTCAACTCATGTCTGAATTTATTTTTGAAAAAAATCAAGATAGTGTTGATATCATAGGCGATCGCGAGATTTTTACCAAATAATTTATGTATTAATCAAGCTTTTTGGTTATTAAGTATGGCTAAACATGAAATTAAACTTTGTTATTTTAAGATTTTGATGTGAATTATTCTTTACATTTATAAGGTGAGTTTCACTAAATAATTCAAGAAAAAAGTATCTCATCATCATTATGCATATTTAGTTATGCATTATTAATTATTTACTTGACCCTTTACTTTTAATATTTTAAATGTTTTTTTAATTTTTATTATTTTACTTTATTGTAAGCATTCATTGTAGTTTCGAGTGCATTATTAAATTCAAATTATTGTTTAAAAAATGTAAACAAAACAGTGACCTGAAATCCGCAAAATTCTAAAATCTGCACAACCTCTGGTTTTAAGCTATGTGGATTTAAGGGAGTCTACTGTATTAAATTAAGCATATATTTTAGAAATATTTTGACTAAGATAGAAAGAGACGTCCTTTAAGAAGAGTACCAAGGGGAAAATAAAAATAAGTAGTTTAAAATATTAATTTCCCGATGAGATATTTTAAATACACGAATACATTCTAGGTCCATAGGTTTAACATTAGCTACGGGAATTGGGGAGCTGACTGACCAATCCCCTTAACATTATGTTGTGCTTATGTCCATATAGAAGTAGATATAATAGTTTATTCTTACACCGCATTTAAGATTAGATTCAAGTATTTTTAATGAGAGAGTACCGAAACGTGACTATATTGGATCAAGTTGATCGGCATAACGATTTAGTTCCAAAAATATGTTTTCTTCTCTGCGATTTACTGTAATATTGGGTTGAGGAAAAAAGTAATTTCGATTTTTTTTCATGTTTTTCAAAGAGAATTCATTCATATAAATTTCAAACACTAATCAATGATATATGTGCCGTTTTGATCGATGACCTTTTGCCACTTTTTCGGTAAAACCATAATTCTGTCACTGTAGAACTTCTGTGATTTCTGGGCGAAAAACTGAACCTAGTGATTTTTACAAGCCTCTTTTTAAGCCAGCTTTACACCATTAAGAGAGTTCTGCAGAGATCGAAACAAATGGTAGTCGGACGGGGCAAGGTCCGGGCTATAGGGTGGATGCATCAAAACTTCCCAGCCAACGCTCTCTCAATTTTTGCCGAGTCACTAAAGATGTGTGTGGTCTGACGTTGTCGTGATGGAAGACAACGCCTTTCCTATTGATCAATTCTGGCCATTTTTTTTTAACTGCCTGCTTCAATTGCATTAGTTGTTGCAATAGAGAGTCGAATTAATGGTTTGGCCAGGTTCAAGCAGCTTATGATGAACAATGCCTTTCCAATACCACCAAACACTCAGCATCACCTTCCTTGGCGTCAATTCGGGCTTTGCCACCTTTTGTGAAGCTTCTCCGGGCTTCGACCATGATCTTTTTCGCACATTATTGTTGTACGTGATCCACTTTTCATTGCCTCTAATCATTCGTTTAAAAAATGGCTCGATTTCATTTCGTTTCAGCAACGATTCACAAATGGAAACTCGGTCCATTAAATTTTTCGCTGTTAATTCATGCGGAACCCAAGTATTACCTTATACCTAGTATAAGGTATACACATACCAAGTATTACCTTAATATTTTGTCAAGTCCTTCCTACAATAACTTTAACTCTTGTTTAGATTGATGTCTGAGCTAAAGGTATTTAGAGGAAATTAAAGTTGAAGACCACGTTTTTTGCTTTATAAGACGATTTCTCATCCAACGTCAATTTTTGAATTCGGCTTTTTTTCATATCTGATAGTTTGTATCTATCCTTTTTGTAACTTTAACATTTTTGTAACGATTTTATGCATTTCTGTTGCCTATTCAAAGAAAAATTCTTCTAAAGTTACAGAATTTCGTTAAAAATGCTTTTAAAAAAAATCTTCTAAAGTTACAGAATTTTGTTAAAAACGATTAAAAAGAATAAAGTGACGACGCCAAGAGGTCCATTCTCGACCGAAAACAAGAACCATTTTCTCAATGATTAATAAAAAAAATAAAGTGACGACGCCAAGAGGTCTATTCTCGACCGAAAACGACAACCGTTTTCCCAATGACTACGATATGAGAAACAATAAATTTTTTATTCACATATTTTTGTTGAGGTACTTATTTTTTAATTTAGAGACCTTAGGTACATTTCATATTTGGAACCCCTTAGAATATTTTTTAATTGTATTTTTAAACATCTTGGGTTTTGAGGACTTCTTTGAAGAAGCATTCCTACTTATGTGAGAGTGCAGGAGATGTAACCCAAAGGCCTTGCCGTATACATCCAATTTATAGATACTCAGGGTATATTCAAAACACATTAAGGTGACTCAAATGACCTGCTCAACAACGCGAAATTTTCAGACGCATTTTTAAACACAAAGGCATAAAATTTGCAGGCCTGACTAGTGAAGAAATTCGGAATCGAAATGAGTTTTCTATTTTTTGATTTAAAAAAAAAATTGCTTATAGAGTTAGAGGCGATTCGTGTCACGTGACGACACGATTTTTCCCTTTCTAGCTCTCCTGCCTTGGGATTCGGTACAAAACGCCGCCAGTGTTTTCTGAAAGATCGTCGGCCTTTACCAAAAAATGGAAACCTAATTTTGATGACATAGTTTCTGAATAATAACAACTGCCCATTTCATCTGTTTCCCAACAAATATGAATTCAAAATAGTGTCAGAAAGTAGCTCCTTTGGATTTAAGAACAGCCTTAATACATGAGAATTGTAATTGTAACAATTTCTAGAATTAAAAAAATATTGAAGAAAATATTTTGAATAATATATATAGATGAATTTCTTTTCTTTCTTTTTTAACAAAGAAAAAATAATCTGAAATACATAAATACCAATGTTGATAAAAAAGCCTATTATTCAATACCCGGTAGGTTAATTTTGCAAATTCTTTTAGATAATCGAAATGTCTAAAAATATATTTACACCATTTCTTTTTCAAATTCGAACTACATTTAATTTGCTTCAAAATAAAATTGTAGGGAAATTTATTTTTAATCAGTGCTTATTATTAGTTGTTTACGTTGACTAAGAAAAAATTGTAATTTATTTAATGTTTCTGTTGTTAAATATAATCCCAAATGTTAAAAAATAGAAAACTTGCCTATATTAATGTGTATTATGGCAGAATAAGAGTGAATAGAAAAGAGTGCCATTTTTGTACTCTCATAGAAAAATAATTTTTATCTTTTGCTGGATCATTCAATTACTGAAAAACTGAAACATTAAAAAGAAGAAATCTGCATTTAAATCTAGAAAAACACCTAACGTAAAGAAAAATAAATAAATAAATTAGCTGGCTAGTAAAAAGACCAAGAACAAACAAATCAACAGATAATAATGTTCAAGTATTAGGAGGCTACTTCACTCATGCGAAAACACCCGCTCGCTAATGTTAGATTTATAATATTTTAAGATATCTCATTCACATTTCAATATGTTTGAATGATTTTTATTTATTTATTTATTTATTTTTGCATTTGATATCTGAGGTCAATCTCTATGCAGGCCCTTTTGTACTTTTTCGATTACAAGTTTTTTTTTTTTTTTTTAAAGATACTTTTACTTTTGGAACTGGTTTCGAAAGTGAAAGTATCCTCAATTTAAAAAAAAAAAACTGCAACCAAAATCAAAAAAGTAAAAAAGGACTGTAAAGACTCTTCTGGATGTGGGAGTGTTCTAAAGGAAACAGGCTGTTCTAATGACGAGCACAAGTTTAATAAGACGACGTACAGTTGACATAAAGATGACGAGGACAGGTACATAACACGACATGTAATAAACATCAAGGATTAATCATATTTTTCCGTATTCATGACCGATAACATTTGCGGCCATTTTCATAACATATTCTGGTTTCTAATATGACAGACGACGTTCTTAGCCGTTGACATTTCAAGTTCTACTGCCGCGCTCTTTTGTTTTTCCAGAAGGGGCGCTACTAGAGCAAGAAAAGGCATGCGTAGTCCTCACACCTCCCCCTTTCGAGAATTTGATTTAGTCTTTTGAGACAAATCAATATCTAGTAAATATATAAATAAACAAGTAAAGCATATTAATATAAAAAATTTCAAACATTTAAGGAATATCAAAGAAAATAAACAAATAGAATACACTAACACTAATACACTAATACTAATATTTTAAAGTTCTAGGATAAAGTTAAAGTTCTTAAGTTCAAACTTGTAACACAGAAAAAAAAAGACAATGTTCAAAGTTTTTTTCTTTAAGTCCAATGTGAGGCATGTAGCCTACTTAGAGAGTCAGCATTCGCGTGGAGTTTCCCATGTCGATACGTTATTTGGGCTTGAAAACGCTGCAGTGCAAGAGCCCATCTTTGAAGGCGCGCACTTTGAGGTGCACAGTCTGTGAGGAATTTTAAAGGATTATGGTCACTCACCACAGTTACCTGCGAACCATAAATATAGTGTTCGAACTTTTTCAGGGCGAAGATAACAGCATAAGCTTCCTTTTCGATGGTAGCATAACCCTCTTGGCGTTTGGAGAGCTTTTTACTTGTAAAAGCAATGGGGGGCTCTTGTTCATTTTCATCTTTTTGAGATAGACAAGCGCCTATCGCATACGAAGAAGCATCTGCGTGTATAATAAATGGTTTCTGAAAGTTCGGGGAATAACAGATGGGTGATTTACTGATTGCCTGTTTCAACTCAAAAAAGGCTTTGTCACAATCCTCAGACCAAGTAACTTCATTAGGGGCACGTTTCTTGGTAAGTTTAATCAATGGACGAGCTATGTTGGAGAATGAAAGAACATAGGATCGGTAATAAGATAAAAGACCTAATATGCTTCTGACATCTTTCTTTGACTTGGGAACTTCTAAGTTTTGTATCGCTGATACTTTGTCGGGATCGGGTGCATGTATACCGGATCCTACTACATGACCTAGAAATTTTATTTTTCCTCGTTTTCGTCGTCTTCCTGTACTAAATGTATTGTTCATTCGGCGAAAGCCATCACGTGTATACTGTTTCTTCCTCACAGTTTCCTTTATTTCCACTTTATCATAATTTTTAGAAAGTTCAGTTTCATTTTTATTTTCGTCGATCGTCACTTCCATAGTCTCTGTAAACTCATCAATCTTCTCAGATTTCTTCTGGCATTTTTCTAACATCATGTTGTCAGGATGATTTAACTTAAGGAATGCATCGGGTTCTTTGTTTGCTATTTCATGTGATTTCACACAACCATTGACTATAATGTAGTCAGAATTTTCATCGTAAACAAAAGGTTATTTCTCGCTGAACTCAATCGTGCTGGATTCGGAACTTCCATCAAGTGTTTCTGGCATTGTATTATTGAAAATAGAGTAAGATTCTTCTGTTGTTGTGACATCAACTTTTGAATCTTTATTTTCAGAAATTATGCTTCGTCTTATATTTTCTTCCTTCATGTCTGCTGATGCAATCAAATATTTATCCGAAGCACTTGCATTCTTTTTAGCATAATTTGCGGTTTCGTATTCGGTTTCTTCATCAGGCGTGACTGCATAGTTTGAGGATTTGAAAATTGAAGTTACATTGTTAACTATGGGAGTATCCTTCATAATATTGTGTTCACTCCGTAAATAATTTTGGACTTTTAAATCTTTTGAATTATGTAAAATTTCTTCTGCTTGCCTAATTTGGGTATCTTCTTCCTTATAATGAATTTCCGTTTCGATTTGATCTCCACTCTCAATTACGATTAAATCGGCAACAGTATATATGTCATTTTCATTATTATCAGTTTCTTTCGTGATCGATTGTGTAATACTAGTACGCGGGTGAGGGTTATTTTTCGTCTCATCGAATAATTTATCCAAGTGATATAAGAAATTCTCATGAACGAAAAAGCTATTAAATTCATTTTTGTTAGCTGTCGAACACTGATTTAACGAAGGATTGTTTTTCTGTTGCCATTTAAATTTTTCTGAATCAGTTATAAAAGTATCAAGGTCGTCGCCAGGTGTATGATCAATGTTTCTCGTTTGTATTCGCATTTTCAACTGACACATGGTCTAAAATTGAAGCAGACAGATCTACAGTGTTGGTTTCTTTCGAATTGTCACTTATCGCGTCAACATTACAATTTAATGCCTTTTCATTTTCATTATATTTATTTAAATTGTTTAATTTCATTATATGTATCAAGAGAAAGTAATAAATCATTAATTAAATTATCAACCACAGCACATGTTATCATAATATTAAGATATATCTTGGGGTTTAATTTATCATCTGCAATACTCAATGGGATATTTATTAAAGGAGCTTTCAATTGGTGTCCGAATGCAGATTGATATATTATGGTACCACAAGGATTTTTAAAGTATTCGGGTACACAATCAGTCTTTATTATAGAAATTTGCGTTCCAGAATCTACTACGCCATGTAATATTTTATTACCACATTCGAAATCTACTGTCGGTAATGTGTCAATTAATTTCGTTTCTTTTCGCGGTGTTTTCAAATTAAATAACTCATCCGACCTTATTCTAGCAGTGAGTGCTTTTTCATTTGAATTCGAATTATCTTCCATATCAACTTTATTGGCATTGCCAAATAAATAACTACATATCGTAACATTATGGTATCTACCGCAATTAGTGTTTTTTTTTTTATTTTTTATGGTACAATCTTTAGCGACGTGTTTACCTTTTTTAAGCATAAAAAACAGCGCCCTTGAGCTCTTAATTTAGCTATTTTTCTGCTCAACGGATAATTTATTGCACTCCTCAGTCGAATGACTATTACTCGAACAAAATATAGAAAAGGTTTCAGAGGTGGCTAAAATATGGGATACTTCAGAATTAATTCTATCACTAGCGAACATTTGTTTACGAAATGCAGGGGAATCATTATTATACGACTGTTTTGACCTTGGGTTATCTAAATTACCAGTTAAATAATTTTGTTTTTCTCTCGACTCTATTTCGGTACGAATAAATAATAACAAATCATCAATGCTTGATTGCGAGTCACTAGAATTTTTTATACATTGCTTATTATATTCTAACGAAAGATTATTTGGCAGGGATTTAAGAATTATAGGTGTCAACAGGTTATCAAATCCATTTGATTCAATGTCCAAAGACCTGAGACTTCTTATTTGGCATTGAATGGTATCAAATAATTTTCGTAGAGCGACTACGTCATTTGTTTTCAATACGGGTTTCAAAGATAATAAAGTATTTATGTGTGCCGTGACAATGAGATCTTTTCGACCAAATTGTTGTTTCAGAATTTGGATCGCTTCCAAATAATTTTTATCTGATAACGCAAACACGGAGATGGAATTATACGCTACCGCCTAAATAACTTTGTAAATAGCTCATTTTTTCAATATTTGACAGTGAATCATTATCATGGACTGCTATTTTGAATGAGTTCCAAATTTTTGAAATTTACTTATTTCGCTGTAAAATTTCTCAATCTTTAAGGTAGGGAGTTTAACAGATTGCGAAACTACTTCCGCATGCTTATTATCGACGTGAGTTACGGGGGAAATTTCGTTTTTGCTATTATTTTTCAATTTCTTGTTTATTCTAAATTTCCATAAAGTTATTTTTTCATGATATTCGATGGAAGCTTTTGCGTCTTTTTCGATTTCATCCTCATCATTAATTAACGATAAAATTTGGGCATCTTCCCGTTTGAGATCAATACCTTTCTGTTCCAGCTGAGCTAAATTTTCCTCTATTTCCTTAAAATTCGGTGATTCCAAAACCCATGCATCTTCGATCTTTTTAACGATAGAGGCAGGGAGATAGAAAGAAGGAGAACAAAGATAATGTTTCTACTTATGGAACTAAAAGCGGTACCTAGTATGGCGGCGTTTCTGGTCTTTTGGGCCTTTAGGAAGTGTAGCGCCCTCTATCTCTTTACCATGCTCGAAACCAAAATGCAGGAAGAGCAGACGACAATTTGTCATGTTTGACAGGTCACATGACTGGCCTATGGGAGCACCAGCGCCACAAACTGGGTACTAATTCCCGGTCCATGTTGTGATCTTGAAAGCCTATCTTCACTGTTCTCCTTCTTATTTCTATCTCCATGGATAGAGGTAATAGATGCTTTTATTACGCCTCTAGTTTTTTTTTAGCTTAGTCAGTTGATCAACCATGCTTAAATAAAAAAAATGTACCTTACCTCTATATAGGTTATCCAAAATATTTCACTATAATCTTTCAGTCACTAATCAAGTAATATAGCCTGTAATTCATCCATTAATTCTGACACCAGTGTAAAGACTCTTCTGAATGTGGGAGTGTTCTAAAGGAAACAGGCTGTTCTAATGACGAACACGAGTTTAATAAAACGACGTACAGTTGACATAAAGATGACGAGGACAGGTACATAACACGATATGTAATAAACATCAAGGATTAATCATATTTTTCAATATTCATGACCGATAACATTTGCGGCCATTTTCATAACATATTCTGGTTTCTAATATGACAGACGACGTTCTTAGCCGCTGACATTTCAAGTTCTACTGCCGCGCTCTTTTGTTTTTCCAGAAGGGGGCGCTACTAGAGCAAGAAAAGGCATGCGCAGTCCTCACAGGCCTGGATAGAGATCAACCTCAGCTATCCAATGCAAAGGGAAAAAAAATTAAAAATATTGAAATGCGAACGAGACATCTTAAAATATTTCCTCCATAGGATTAACATTAGCGAGCGGGTGTTTTTGCGTGAGTGAAGTAGGGATGGAAAATATGGTTACTTTTGGTTAACAGGTTGCATCGTTCCACAGTAGCATTGGTAACAGGTGGTTCCAATATCCTGTTATTTTTGTAACGTATAACCAAATGCTAAATATGCTCCCAAATGACGTTTTTATATAATGCTTCGTAAATAGAAATTTGAAATAAATTCGACATTGATTTCTGTTTAGAAGAAAGTTACTATATGCAAATCTATTTACACAGCATTGTTAAAAACTAAAAGATATTGCAACCAGAAGTGTGTAACCCCTCATCTTCTACTATTGAGAAAGATTAGAAATCATTAATAAACAGTTGTAAAAGCAATATGTCTATTTTCTGTTGCTGCACGGCACTCATACATTTGGAAGAAGGTAAAAAATTTAAATTTGACTGATTTTTTGTCAAACTTGACTTTTCACTTGCAACTATTGGAGGCGCAGAAGCAGCAGAATTTGATGGAGACGCGGAATCATCTGATTACTTTTATTTACATTGGTTTTGTTTTCATATAACTGGCAAAAGATCGTTGGATGCTGTCTTTCAATATGCTTTTAGGTAGCTTTCAATACAAAAAGCTACCTATTGCAGCCGCTCGGAGGAAAGCAGTTCCGGAAAATTTCGATATATTTTCACCGATCATGACCCCCAGACCCCAAAACCACCCTCCGTTCAAATGTTGATTTATATATATATATATATATATATATCTCCATATATATATATATATATATATATATATATATATATCTGACCTATGTCATACGATAACGCTCGTATTTATAAATCAATTTTGATGAAACTAATTGTGTGTATTAAGCTCACCAATGTCTCGACCGAGTTCGTTGGCCAGCTTGGTCCGCCATTTTGTTTCAAGATGGCGGCCAATTAAAAATTTAAAACTAAAATAAATGTACAAAAAAGTTAAAAATTCAAATTTATTTTTTAATTCAGTGTTAGGCCTTGAAACGAGGATTCCAGAGCATTTTTTGTTTTACCTCTATCTTAAAAAACGGCTGAGATAGAGCAGTTTGAAATTCTAGGGTGGCTGACATTTTGAAACAAGACAGCACATTACAAAAATTTTCATTGTTGTAATAATTTTAAAATTTTGTAATAATTTTCCCAATCAAACGCATAAAACTATATATTCATATCCGTTAGCGCCAAATTCTCGCCAAACTTGGCGACATTTGGCGAAATATCGCCAAATTTGGCGACCAAAATAAGTCTTCATAAATGAAGCCAATTTGGCTATTGCTCAATAATTTGGCGAATTTCTTATTCAAATTCAGTATTAACGAATCTTTTGTAAACGTTTTATTTGCATTTTAAGTTGCTGTTTTCGTGTAACATTAGCTAAAATTTTAAAACGAAGATATAGGAAAGCTACCTTTTCCTCCCGGTACAGGCCGGAAGGACTTTTTTAATTTGGTAACAGTAACTCGGAAATTTAAGCATTGTCCACAGAAGTCACAAGATGCAATTTTATTTTCTGAATCTTTTACTGTAAAATGATTCCATAGAACACTAGTCCTTGAGTTTTTTAATTGGACCAATATTTAAAAAAATATACTAGACTTATTTACACAAAATGTTCACAAAAGTTAAAACCTCCAGCTCATTGCCAGATATAAAACTCACTGTATAGATTAAAAGAAATTGACCGATAAAACACCCTTTCCTATCTGCCGTCAATCCCTAATTTTTTTTATTCCAATCAGGGCTCGGAAGTAGCGCGCTACAAGTAGCGAAACTACAGTAGCCGCTACTTTTTCCAGCAGTTTGTAGTGTAGCGCGCTACATTAAAAAAAGTGTAGTGTAGCGAGTAGTGCGATACAAAATATCAGTAGTTTGTAGCGAGCATCGACGCTACTTTTGACGCTTCTTTATAAGGGAGAAAAAAAAGTGTCAATCTTCAAATTACGTGATCATCATAACTCGTTTCTTTTGTGTGAAATATGTTCTCTGCAACAATTTGCGAACGTCAACGACAAATCTCAGTTGCAGTAGTTACAACGTAAAGTTTCAGCCTGCCCGTGATCTAATATTTGCTGTAATTGCTGATAAAACCTCAAAGTACTCACTCATCAAAAAAAATTATTTTCTTGCTGGGAACCCTTTGTCTTCTTACTCATTATTAGATCTTGTGTTTTAATGTGGGGATGCTTCTTTTGAGATTAATGTAATAGAATGACAGACAAAAATAGTATAGAACTGCCCTGCTCGGTATATAATGAATATTTTGAAATTATAGAACAACAAGAAATTGGTAATTATTCTGTAACATGTAAACTTTGTACAATTAATAAGAATTTATCGGTATCAAAATCATCTTCTTACAACTTGAAGTGGAATATAGAGGTGAGTTAGCATTTTCATTATTAATAATTACTGGATCGCATCTCACACACGTCTTTTGATCGTTGTGAAATATTTGTCCAATATATGCATATAAATTAATTTATTGCATATTTCCTTTTTATATTAAGATTCCAATAGATAAAACAAAGGTGGTTGAAAATAAAAATATATTATTTAAAAAAATGCCTAAGAATGCTTAATTTGATTTTTATGACTATTTATTTTTACTTTAGCTGCACAGGTTTTTTATCGCTAAAATAATTTATTTATAATGTTTTATATTTGATTTGATATAGGATAGCTTGGTGTTTTAATGAAATGTCTTTATCTTTGTCTCCAGAATGAATCTAAAGCCCAGTATGTTGAAATTTGCGTTTTCAAAGGGACACAAACAAAAAGAGATAGAAAGGAAAAGAAAAGCTAGGCTTTAATTTATGCAAGTCTGTATGATCGTGTTAAATTTTTAAATTGCTTTCAGGAACTATATTTAAATTGTAAAGAAATAGGACTATTTAGCTCTATTTAAAAATAATAATATATATTCAAATTTACCAAGAGCTATCCGCTCTTAAGGTTGTTCTGAAATTCAAACTGGCTACTTTTTGATATATTCTTTAATTCACTTTTGTTCGGAAACGTATGAAAATGCAGGTGTCCTTATTGAGAAAATTTGTAACCGAAAGACGTTTTCCACTATTCTTTATTTTATTTAATTTTTTGGTAAGACAGAAGATTTTTCAGAAAACACTGTCAAAGTCAGAGTTTTCAACTGAATTTCCAATGCCGCAGCAGGGGAAACGGTAAAAACGTGACACGAATCGCTTATAACCCGATAAGTAATTTATTTATATATAAAAAAAAAGAAAAATTCAATTCCAAATCGCTTTAATAGTCAGACCTGCCAATTTTATGCCTTTGTGTTTAAAAATAAGTCAGATAACGTATCAGAAAGTTTCGCGTTTTTGAGTAAGGAATTGGAGAACCACCTTAAGCGTTACTGGGCTCTATCACTATCATACATTTGTAAGATTATTAACATTTTGTTATCTTATTTCCTCTTTTTAACACTTTTCAACATAATTAAAAAGTATCTATGAATTCGCTTTGTCTGTCTGTGGCTCTAACTCTCGTAAATATACTCAGATTGCCATGAAAGTTTTATATGTTATTGAAGTTTATCATTGAATGTTCAGTATTGAAAATGAAGTGTGTAGTATTTATTTCTCGCTTACAGGGACATTCAAAAGAATTCTGTTACAATATGGTCTATAGGGAAAAATCGTTTGCGGTGTATTTAATTAGCGATGATAACTAAAGTAGCGAAAAGTAGCGAAGTAGTGACTACTTTTGAAAAGTAGTTTGTAGTCGCTACTTTTTAAAACAAGTAGTTGTAGTTGTAGTTAACTACATTTTTCATAAAGTAGTTGTAGTTGTAGTTCGCTACAAACAAAAAGTAGTTTTTCCGACCCCTCAGTGTTGAATCCAGACATTTTTCTCCGGGAGGGATTTCTGTCGCTCCGGGGGGGACATTTTAGAGTTCCGGGGGGGAAATTGCACTTTTTAACCATTAAAAGCATAAAATTTCAAATCTTCCGGGGGGGACATTTCAATGCTCCGGGGGGGACATTCCCCCCCGGGCCACCCCCTGGATTCAACACTGCGACCCCTGCTTCCAATGCACCTAATCAAAACAAAAGACCAAAAAATGAAATCATTTCCTCCCCATATTTATCCCCAGCATCATTATATTCAATGCAAAACATTTTCCTTCACAAAACATAAAAAGAGTTAATAAACACTTTTAATCAAATGTTGTTCATCCAAACAGATGTATCCACCAGGTTATATGTATCGCTCAGCATTTTGTTTTATCTACAGCTTTGTTGCACGCTAAAATGTTACAAAACAAACAAAGGTTAAATTAACCACAGAAAGCTGGAACAGATAAATAATTGCAAAGACTTGTATGTTTATATCAGAAGAACTTCATTTACTGAACAGCAGCAGATGTAAAACTAAACATATAAAAAGTTGATTTGGGAAATGTTCTTAATTCTGATAATTCAAATCACTCTGAAGTTCTAATGCACATGTTTTAAATGCACTAATGAATTAAAAAATTATAAATTCATGCATTTTATTTGAATGGAGCAAAATAATGTTTTGTAATTTTTGAAGTAGATTTTCTGCTCAAAATAGAGAAACAAAAAGCTTAAAATGTCGAATAAGTTATACAAATTATAAATAAATGCATTTTACTTAAATGTTGTAAAAATGTACTTTTCATAAATTCAATAATTCTTCACTCGAATTTTGCTGTAATATTTTAAGGGGGGGGGGGGGAGAAATAATTGCTTTTCTTGTTTATGTAACATAAATGGCAAATATATTGTCAAAACTCAATAATCATATATTATAGATTATACAGTAAGTGTTTAATGAAATGAAAATTAAAATAATCAATAAACTGTATTAATTTAAAATGCACGTAATATAAGCATGATTGTAATACAAAGTAAAAATATTTATAATTAATATTGTAGCTTGTACATTTAATTTTTTAACATGAATATATTGCATTTAAAGACAAATTTCTTTTATATATATTGAATATAGGATTCCAAACATTTTTTTTAACTTTCTCCTTCATGTTAATATTTTTAATGGATTTACACGTTTTGGGATGTCCTAAACTCCTGAACAGAATTTGATTATTTTTGGATCGTCGTTCATCAATGTGTTACACAAAGTTTGTGGGTAGGGTGCTATGTTTCAGAATCAGAATTAATGCACAGAATTCGATAAAACGTCATATTTAGATGGATGTAGATATAAATTGTTGCCGATTAGATTCTGTGTAAATTAACTTGCAAGTAAGTGGCACTGCTATTATGTATTTTTAACAATTTGGTATATATGATATGTAATTCTACAAAATTTTAATACGTGTAATGCTTATTGATAAAAAGCAGGCTGGTTAAATTTAGGCTTTGATCCCTCAATAAGGGGTGGGGGCAATGCAGTGTTGAATTCAGACACTTTTCTCCGGGAGGGATTTCTGTAGCTCCGTGGGGGGGGGGAATTCCACTTTTTGACCTCTGAAACCATAAAATTTCAAATACCCCGGGGGGGACATTCCCTCCCCCCCCCCGGGCCACCCCCTGGATTCAACACTGGGGCAATGTTGACCATGTTGCAATAGCAACTGGGGCAATGTTGCTATTTCCAATGAATATTACAGCTGAATTTCAGCTTCTGTTCTGTTAAAATGTACCAAGTTGTATATTTATTAATTTAAATTATATATAATTGTTAAATTTTGTTTGAAATACTGAACAGAGATGCTCTTGTGCTATCTTTTTTCTTTCTTCTAATCCGTGGATCACTGCAACTCCATGTTCAGAGAAATGAATTGTAATTCCTATTTCTAATTGCTGATGTGTAACTGAGCTATATGTTTGGCAATATCATTCAAATATAGATTTTTAAAGTTACTCGTTGAAAAAAAGGCAAAAGGAAAATAGAAAACACGCTAATATATTTTCAGTTCAAATACGATTGATCAGATCAAAAATTAGACAGCACGTTGCTGAGTTTTATAAGTCAAACTTGACTTTTTGTTATGAAAATAATAATGACAACAATATATATATGTATTTATGATTCATGAGTAGAAAACAGGTAAGCACGAGGTCTGGTCTTACAAATTTTCTTATGTTTCCTTGATCTACTGTTTGTTTCAGTGTTTCGTTTAGGCTTTACGTTTTTCTATCAGGATCGGAGAAAGTGTGCTGATGGTGGTGACCTAGCACCAGGCGCCAATCCGAAAAAGCATTTAATTAGCGCTGTAAGTTATGACCACTCATGTATTAGTGATTGATGAAATGCAAAATAATTTTTTAGAGGCACATAATTAAAATCTTGATTAAGGCAAGACGCTGTCCATTAAAAGTCATATGTTATTTAATTAACAGGAACTTTTTGGTAACATGTTAATTCAATATTACGTTTCAGTGTTGTAACAGTGTTATTTATCCTAATACGTTAAAAAATACCCATCCCTAGAGTGAAGTAGCCTCTTAATTCTAGGCTTCTTTGAAGGGCCTTTCAAAACCAAAAACGAACTATAAATCTTGCTTGACATTGCCATTCACAAAGAATTTTCAGTGCGTGAATTTACTGATTTGGTGATGCTTTAAAATGACCAATTTGACAATAAACACAGCGCAATATAAATAGCTCTAAAATATAAAAAAAACTCTTAAACTAATAAGATTCCGAAATAAATAATTTAGATCCCGTTTTAAACAAAGACTATATTTTTTTTTTGAAAGGGCAAAGGCCGAAGTCATACACACTTTTCAATTATGTTTGAATGTGTTAAAATGTTGCATTTTAAATTTGTATTTATTTGTTTTCATGCTGGTGAAAATTTTATAGAGATTACACACATATTTAAACAGTACATATTCGTTACTGAGTAACGGGTATTCTCTCTGACTCGAAGTACCGAATCATTACTTTGGAATATGATTCGTTACTGCATCAATGCACTGCAGAACTAAATGAAACAACTTCAAACGCTGCTTCCATTTGCGTGATTCATTAATGCAGCTGGATAGTTTGATGGGAAAAGACGAGAATTTTCGTTTGTACTCCGGACTCTGAGAATTTGGCCTTAGTTCTTCAAGTATCATTATCACATACGCGGATATGAGTGTTCATTTAGTCCTTTCATTACTTTAGTACCGGCATAGTAAAGACCTGTTCATTAGTAGAAAATGTGCGCATGAATTTTGGAAGAAACTTTTGAAGTCATGTGGTCAATAGCAGAATAAACTGCGGTTAGAAGAACGTTTGCTATGAGATCGTTTATTTTTTTTAGGGATTACACTTTTTATGTATGTTGCAGATATGAAGAGTTCAATGCATTTTTCAAACATAGACAGTAGAATTGATTAATACTTTGACCCAGAGCATAATAAGATTTCCATGCATGTATTAAACAAAATAAAGCATGGATCCAAGCAATAGCTAGACAAAATTGTTTTTCTTTTGAATTAATTTTGCATTTAGTCTATTAAAATCGTTCATAATTTCACTATAAAAAGAGCAGAAGCTTATCTATACTAATATTATAAAGGAGTAAAGATTGTTTTTTTGTTTGTTTGTAAGGGGGTAATCTCTGGAACTACCGAACCGATTTCAAAAGTGATGGTGACAATCCCTGCTCCAACATAGGCTATATTTTATCTCGGTGCCACTAACCCCAGGGGGGTGCAGGAGCGAAAAACATTCTGAAATTGCGATTTTTTGTATACTGAAGCAGCTAGAAATTTGAAATTTGGCATTGTAGTTACTTATAAGATGTAAATGCTCTCTAAGAACAAAAGAAAAAAAAATTGAAATTTAAAAGTCTGAAATGAGCGAAAAGCGTTCTAAAAACATTCTAAATTACAATTTCTATGGAATCTCTGGAACTACAGAACCGATTTCAAAAGTAATGGTGGCAAATTGATGGTGACAATCCCTACTCCAACATAGGCTATATTTTATGTTGGTGCCACTAACCCCAGGGGGGTGCAGGAGCGAAAAACATTCTGAAATTGCGACTCTTTTATACTGAAGGAGATAGAAATTTGAAATTGTAGTTACTTATAAGATGCAAATGCTCTCTAAGAATAATAATAAAAAATAAAAATCGAAATTTAAAAGGGTGAAATGAGCGAAAAGCATTCTAAAATCATTCTAAATTACAATTTCTATGGAATCTCTGGAACTACCGATTTCAAAAGTGAGGGTGACAATCCCTGCTCCGACAGCCTCTTTAATAAAAAGCTATGCGTTGCTGAGGACTGGATTTTTCACTAATTGTTGCCACAGATTAATCTCGGAAAATGAAACATTTGAAGTTACTGAAAAAAATAATAGCTCGAAAAGTAATTGTCAGAAAATTGTTAGACAAACTGTGTTTGAAAGGTAAAAAATTGTATTTTTTTTTATATAAATTTCAAATCTAATGATTATGCCGTTTTTCAAATATTGAATTTCAAAAATTACCAACTTTTACAATGGAGTACCATAGCGAAACCTTCATGCGTAAAAAGATAATGATAAGGGCGACGTGTCCTGACGTGTATATTGGCACGAGTCACAAATTATAGTAGCCTTATTATTCTGTTAAAATATAAGAGTAAATTATGAAATGTCAATATTTTGTTTGATTAAAAATTCGTTAAGAGAAATTGACCAGCGTAGCTTGCTGTAGTAAATTAAAATATTCGTTGTAGCTGTATTTAATAAAAAGGAATGATAAAGTAATTCCTATGAAATATAAGTTTGATTTTTATTCATAAGCACATAAAATCAGCAGATGTTCTTGATCAGAAATTAAGAAATCGATTAGCATCTCAGTTTTTCCCATAAGTGCAAAGGATTTTTCAGAAGTTACTGTCAAAATGGGTGTTTAGAACCGAAATTCTGGACGTGACGGCAATTGAGGGACCGTCATAAAACAGCAGTCGATTATAAGTCGAGATGCAGTACATTTATCAAAAAATGCTATTTGATTCCGTATAATTTCAGATTGTCATGATGGCCAGTTTTATGATTTATGTGTTAAAATGAGTCTATGAATCTGTCAGAAAGTTTGGCAATGTTGAGGGGGGTGTGTGGGAGTGAAGTGGAATACGTTTTTGAGAACTGCCTTAATGCTACTTTCCGTTATAGACAAGTTAGATCGTTGCAGGTTTTACTCTTTTCGGTTAATAATGGGAATTTCTATTTAAAATTCTCATTCTAAGTATTTTTTTCTTTACTGTTAAAGATAATTATATTTGAAAGAACCCTCTGAAAATTAGAAAATACACTGAATATATATATGTTTAGTACTTACGATGATTGTCAATATCAGTTTTCAAAATAGTAACACGTACTTTCTAATGGGTAGCAAGTTTGGAAGTAACAAATACATACGAGTGTTCATTTAGTCGTTACTTTTACAGCAATGCTCTCTTTGACTCATGCGAAAACAGTCACTCGCTAATGTTAATAATATGAAACAGTTATTTTATAATATCTCGTTTGCATTTCAATATTTTTAAAAGATTTTTTTGCATTGGATAGCTGAGCTTGATATCTACAATCTTTATTTTATGCCTTTTCGATTTTGCTTGCGAGAATACTTTTACTTTCAAAACTGGTTCCGAAACTAAAAAAACAAAGTGTTAACATTTTTCTATCACCTTCCAATTTTAAGAAATTTTTGGACTAAATGGGCATTTTTATAGCAATTATGATAATATTACATTACCATTTTAATTGCATTTAATCTGTTTGACCTGTTACTTTTATAGAATATGTAACAAGAGTAGAAAGAAATTTTACTTTGGTAGTTTTGTTTATGAAACCTTCATGAATTTCCACACTAAATTTCATTTGAGCTTACAAAAATTCTCTAATTTTTTTACACAAATTTTTCAATATTGTTATCTTATTATTACTTTAATAAAATATAAGTTTTGAGAATTTTGTTTATAAGACTTGAATTTTCAAATCAAATTTAGTTTATAAACCTTTTCTAAAAAATAATTCACACCAACTTTTCAATATTGTAATCAGACTTTTCAGCTATGAAAGTATTTATTTAATTACTTATTTTAATACTAAATTCAGATGACAAAATTCATGTTATAATTGCGCAATACAATAATGTAGAGAATGTCTAAATATAGGCTAAGGTCTAAAAATGGGCTAATTGTTAAATAAGATACTAGAAGGTTTGGCCATCTGGCAGTGAGAGCGTTAGACTATCACATTTTGGTAAGGAAGAAGGAACAGCTGATTCATCGCTGCAGACTATCAGGCAAGCGAATTCAAATTTCTGTACATTTTAATCGATAACTATTCAATGTACACATCAGAAATAAGATAATGTACATTTTGAGATTCTTGATCAAAGGATATATGTATATCTTTAACAGATAATGGCTGTCTTTGAGTAAAAGTTGAACATACTATTAGTTTAAAAACGGGCTAGCCTTAAACCTAGAATAAATCTGGTGAGCCATCATCACAAATTGATATCTCTCAAGTGCCAACTGCTTCGAAGACTCGAAGTAACAGTTTCTCAAAGGCATGTCTTGGGCTCACCCTCAGTGGCGTAGCTACATATTTCGAGCCCTGGAGCAAGTAAAATTGGTGCGCCCCCTTGTCACTCGAAAAATTTCAGCCAAAATTTGTTTTAAAGTTTAAAAATCATGTATTCTGATTTCGATTTTAAACCTTATTTTTATTTGGAATTCAAAGCATTTTAGCAAAATATTTAACGTAATAAATACAAATAGAGTAAAAATAAAACTGTCATTTTTAAGTGCAGAGTAACTGCTAATATTTATTACGAATTGGGTGGGATTTCAGTTTTAAATGCGCCCATGGGGTTAGCACAATTTGCGCTGCATCTGTTGTTCCTTTAGAACAGCCATACTCAACTTTTTTTTCTCGCGGGCCGCAAACATATGTTTGGAATGTTCGGCGGGTCGCAACACAATTATATTATAATGTAAAAAAGGGGTATATTAAATAGTAAGATTGAAAAAAAAGTAGTATTGAACGTTTGTCGAAAAAGAAATATTACTAGAAATTTTAACACCACTATTTTCCAAACAATAAACTTTGTGGTAGATTTCAATTGCAAATGATGTACAAATAGTATGGTAGGTGCAAACGGTACGGAGGTACAAATGGTATAAAACATTTTGCTGCCAATTTTTTCCACGGTAAACGTTTAACCCTAATAAGCATTATTAGTTAAACGTAATGCTTATTAGGCAAAATACCTGGCGTATTTTTCTTATAATAATGTAGCATTCCTAAGTTCTACAGAAAAAATACGGTGATTTGCTTTAATAAATTAATCGTTTTCTCAAAAAAATAAAATAAAATAAAATAAGTCTAGAAATGTATAGTGCAAATGTAATAAATTTGGAATAATATTGGTTTAGTGTTGAAGATTAAGAAATGTATACACCACTATAGCACAAATAGAACTACATGTAAAAAGAACTTTTGACTAAGGAAACGGTATTTAAGATAATTTTAAATAACAGGACAGTTTTTGTCTTCCCATGAAAAAATATAAAAGAACAGTGAAGGTCTTAAAATTTTTTTATACACGTCTCAATTAATGTAATAAATAGAGGTTATTGATTATGTCTCCGGGCCACATGTGGCCCGCGGGCCTCAGGTTGAGTATGGCTGCTTTAGAAGTACTATAGAACGCTAAAAAATAAACACACTATTTTCAAGAAATTTTTAGTTTTGACTTGTCGCATTTGAATGAAATATGTTTTTCCGCTTTAAGTGCAAGGAAACGCTGAAAATTTATAAAATTCAAAGTATCTTAACTCGGTAAGTTTTGGTCGTACAAGAAATTAATTATTATTGTTTTATCTTTTAGTATACGGAGAAAGTTTTTCTTAATATAACTTATAGAACCCAGGGGCCGTATAACAAATTAAATTTTGTAACTTTCAAAAAATATCCGGCGCGAATGGCTTTTAATAGGATAAAGAACAACGCTGAAACTTTTTTTGTTATTTGAACTATATACTTCTAAAGCCAATGGACAGTGATAAGAGTTGACACTCTTATATACCATTCAAGATTGGAGGGTTTTTCACACTCTCAAAAATAACAAACACAAAATTTCATTTCCGCCCACCCTAATTTTTCTCGCCATGTATAGTCTTAAATCCGGTACTGATTATGTATTTTATAAACTGTATTGATAAAGTATATTCATGTCTAGTTTTCACAAAGGACAAAAAAAAAATCCAAATTTTCGTTTACTCGTTTTTTTGTATGCAAAATCTACACTAATATTATAAAGAAGTAACGTTTGATTGTTTGTTTGTAGGGGGTAATCTCTGGAACTACCGAACCGATTTCAAAAGTAATAGTGGCAAATTGACGAGGACACTTCCTGCTCCAACATAGGATATATTTTATGTCGATGCGCCACCACCTACAGAGGGCAAGGGGTGAAAAGCGAAAAACGTTCTAAAATTGCGATTTTTGTATGATACTGTAGGACTAGAAACTGGGAATTTGGCATGGTAGTTACTTATAAGATGTAAATGCTCTCTAAGAACAGTTTCTACATAATTCGAAATTTGAAAAGCTGAAATGAGCTAAAAGCGTTCTAAACACGTTCCAAATTACGATTTCTATGGAATTGTTAGGGAAATAAACTTGAAATTTGACATGACTGTACTTTTAAGACGTAAATTGTCACAGTTAAAAAATAAATCGAAATTTTATAAGGGTGAAATGCACAAAAAGCGTTCTAAACTCTGATTTCTATGGAATTGTTCAGGATAGAAACTTGAAATTTTACATGCCTGTGCTACTTTTAAGACACAAATGCACGCACAAAACCATTTTTCTCTTAAATTTTAAATTTAAAATGGTGCAAAGGAAAAAAAAGTTCTTAATTTACGATATTTGTGATACTGAAGGACTAGAAACTTGAAATTTGGCATGGCGGTTACTTTTAAGATACAAATGCTCGCTAAGAATGATTTCTAAAACAAATCTAAATTTAAAAGGGCGAATGAGCGGTAAACGTTCTAATTTACTATTTCCATGGAATTGTTAAGGATAGAAACTTGAAATTTGACATGGATATGCTACTTTTTTTTTTAAATTCAAAATTAAAAATGGTTGCATAGAAAATAAACGTTCTAAAAATACACTTTTTTTTTTACTGAAGGGACTAGAAACTCGAAATTTGGCATGGCGGTTACTTTTAACATACAAATTGTTGCTAAGAATGGTTTCTAAAAAAAATCGAAAATTAAAAGGGTGAAATGAGCGGTAAACGTTCTAATTTACTATTTCCATGGAATTGTTAAGGTTAGAAACTTGAAATTTGACATGGCTGCGACTTTTAAGACGAAAATGCACACACAAAATAGTTTCTCTTTTAAATTCTAAATTTAAAATGGTGCCAAGGAGAAAAAAAAAAAAGACGTTCTAAACTTACGATTTTTGTGATACTGAAGGGACTAGAAACTTGAAATTTGGTATGACGGTTACTTTTACGAGACAAATGCTCGCTAAGAATGGTTTCTAAAAAAATTCGAAATTTAAAAGAGTGAAATGAACAAAAAGTCCTAATTTACAATTTTTATGGAATTTTACATAATATTTATTAATTATTTAATTCCACATCTATTTCAAATTTCGCTGACATATTAGCAATTCTGATTACAAATCACTAGCAGCTCCATCTAAGTGTTATTCAAATATTACTGTCTTCATTATTCTCTTGTCATTATTGAAACATTAGTTTATTTATTAATTTCTAACTAAATAGTCTTTAAAACTATTTAAAAAGCATTAAAAAAGATACAGTTTATAATCAAAATGCTTCACTGTATAAAATCCAATTTTGGTCAAAAAGGCTAATTTTGTCCAAAAAAGTCAGATTAAAACCAATAAAAGCCATCGGCGTGTGGCTTTTTAAAATTTAGCAAGCTTTTTTTCAATTTTGCAATACAGTAAATTTTGCTCTCTGCTATTTATTATTTCTTGTGATTATTTATCCGATTTTTAGGGTTTCGTTCATCTCACGAAACCCTATTACCCCCGCTCCGTTGTCTGTCCGTCTCAGAGCCATCCTCAAAAAGTATGTAACTTACAGAGTTGAAACTTAGTGTATAAATCTGAATAGCAGCTGTGAAGATCTCAAAATATTAAAATTTGAAAAATTCGTATTATTTTTATAAATAGAGATAAAAAACCAAAATTCTAACAGCCTTTTCCTATTAAATTGAAACATTTTTCGTTATAGCAGATGTCAAAGATTTAAAATCCACAATGAAATTCTTTCTACAATAATTAATTTTCTATCAGACGATTTTCACATGAAAAATGAAATAAAAAGTTTCACCAATTGAAAAAAAGATAAATATGAAATAAAATTGATTGACGTCATAGTCGTAATAAAATGGAAAATGTCTAAGATTTCTCAATAATACAAGGAGTATGAGTATGTGTAATGTACACAAAGCAGATTAATATCACGTCATTAGAGAATTAAAAAGAAAATCTGACGTCATATAGGAAGTTTAACTAATTTTTCAAATGTTTGAGAATAATACAAAGCGAGTATATCAATATAAATAATAGAGAATAGTAAATATATGAGTTTGAGAAACATATTGAATAGTGATAAAAATCTGATTATGGAAATATTCGCATATTTTAACATTTTGAAGGTGTACAATTTGTTTAATTTTGAAATTATTTTTTTAAATATTGCATTTAGTCCGTATGACGGATATTATTATGACAGAATATAATAGCGGGCTTGGACCGCTATCCGGCTGGTTTAGATATTCTAAAAAAGGAAAAAATAGACCGGTAAATTTTTACTTTTGTTACGGTTGGTTTCAACCAAATTTTTTTTTTTAATCTACATTAATTACCTTAAATCACTCTCTCAACATTTATTTAGAAGTTTTCTTTTTGTTTCTGTTTTAAATAAATATATAAATAAATGTAATTGTAATATTAATAATAAAAGCAGTTTTTTTTTTTTTTTTTTCCTCTTCTTTCCATTTCTTTTAAGCAAAGCAATTTCAACTTTCATAGTCTAACGTAGCTTCCTGTTTTTCAAATACGAAAAGCAGACAGCAAGGGAGGGATGTTTTGTCAGTAGACCGCACAGGTGGAAAATTTGGAGTCATCTAGTCTGACTTTGATATAAGAATGACGTTATCTTATGAGTGTACTATACACGCAATTAGGCTTTGCAGTGATGGAACACCAGGATCATCATTTTGGAGCAGCAAAACACCATTTTGGAGCAGCAAACCGCTCATTTTGGAGCAGAAATCGCTCATTTTGGAGCAGCAAATGACTCATTTTGGAGCAGCAAATGACTCATTTCGGAGCAGCAAATGACTCATTTTGGAGCAGCAAATGACTCATTTCGGAGCAGCAAATCGCTCATTTCGGAGCAGCAAAACGGTTTTTCAGCAGAAAATAACTATTATGGAGCTGCAAAATCCCTCTCTTTTAAGCATGAAAAAGCTTTTTAGAGAAAACGTACACACACACCAAAAAAAAAAAAAAAAACTATGTTACAGCTATCACACAACTTTTTTCTATATCAATCAAATCGTTTGTAACCAAAATTAAATGACAATCTACTCGTTCTTGAGATAGAGCTATCGCGGAAATTCTGAAAAACAGAGAATAACAGCACCACCTGTTGGTCAGTATACATCCAAATCTAATAAGAATATATTTATGTCAAGGTTTAACATAATATGAAGTTTGATGAAATTCCGTGCATTAATTCTTGAGATATAGCTATTTCAGAAATCGTGATAAATGAAGTGCAATAGCGCCACCTGTTGGGCGATTTACACCACAATCTAACTGGCATCTGATTCAGGGGTAATTCTGAGTAAAAAAAAAAAAAAAATCTGAAATTCACAACAAATTTTCTGAAAGGTTACAACAAGGGAGACGGGGGAGGGGGAATCCACTCCCGGCACAATGATTTTTTTCCGCACCCCACTGACAAAATTTGCCGTTTTTCCTCGATCCTTTGACGAAATTTGCCGTTTTTCCGCGATCCTTTGACGAAATTTGCCGTTTTTTTCACGATCCTTTGACGAAATTTGGCGTTTTTTCGCGATCTTTTAACAAAATTTGTCGTTTTATCGCGATCCTTTGACAAAATTTGCCGTTTTTTCGCGATCCTTTGACGAAATTTGCCGGTTTTTTCCACGATCCTTTGACGAAATTTGGCGTTTTTTCGCGATCTTTTAACAAAATTTGTCGTTTTATCGCGATCCTTCGATGAAATCTGCAGATTTTCCACGATCTTTTGACGAAATTAGCAGTTTTTTCGTTATCCTGTGACGAAATTTGCCGTTTTTTCACGATCCTTTGACGAAATTTACCGTTTTTTCACGATCTTTTGACGAAATTTGGCGTTTTTTTTTCACGATCCTTTGACGAAATTTGCCGTTTTTTCGTGATCTTTTGACGAAATTTGCCGTTTTTTCGCGATCTTTTAACAAAATTTGCCGCTTTATCGCGATCCTTTGACGAAATTTGGCGTTTTTTCGCGATCCTTTGACAAAATTTGGTGTTTTTTCGCGTTCCTTTGACGAAATTTGGCGTTTTTTCGCGGTCCTTTGACAAAATTTGCCGTTTTTTCGCGATCCTTTGACGAAATTTGTCGTTTTTTCGCGATCCTTTGACGAAATTTGTCGTTTTTTTGCGATCTTCTAATGAAATTTGCGGGTTTTCCGCAATCCTTTGACGAAATTAGCGGTTTTTCCGTTATCCTGTGACGAAATTTGCCGTTTTTTCACGATCCTTTGACGAAATTTGCCGTTTTTCGCAATGTTTTTGACGAAATTTGCCTTTTTTCGCGATGCTCTGACAAAAGTCACGTTTTTCCCGTGATCTGTTGACAAAATTTGTCATTTTTTCGCGATCTTTGCCGTTTTCGCAATGTTTATGACGAAATTTGCCGTTTCCCGCGATCCGTTGATAAAATTTGCCGTTTTTTCGCGATCTTCTGACGAAATTTGCCGCTTTTTGCAATGTTTTTGACGAAATTGGCCGTTTTTTCGCGATTTTCTGACGAAAGTCATGTTTTACCCGCGATCCTTTGACAAAATTGCCGACTTTTCTTCGAACGAATGACGAGATTGATTTTTTTCGGCGATCATTTGCCGAAATACCGATACATTTTATGTCCGAATTTTCGGATTTATGACCGATATATATATATATATATATATTTTTTTTTTTTTTTCGGAAAATTCGGACCAGAATCACACCTGTAGCAGACTGTGATTGGTGTCTCGCGAGCCGAGCTTCCTAGCTGCTAAGCTCTAGTCATATATAGTTGGTTCCTTTGCAGGAAACTCAATCCAATCAGAGGATCGACTGATCGGCGCGCGCGAGCACGTTTCGAATCGTAACAGGCACTTTAAAGAGGGGATTTCGTACCGCGAAGAATGACGAAATTTTTCTTATCTTATGGCAAAATGTTGCTAGAAGAAAATTATCGAATTGGCGCAGTTGGGCGCAATTTTGTTGAAAAATGATCGTTTTGGCGCAGAATGGCGCAGCATTATCGTTTTGGCGCAATTGGAGCAGCTGTTCCATCACTGGCTTTGTAAGTTTACGTCAGGCTTCAATTGGCTCTGCTATCAGGCGGATAGCTGGCGCCCATGTAAACAGAGGCTCACAGGACCCCCCTTCAGCACACGCCATGGGGGTGATGCATGGCTGCCTTCCCCCATGAAGCGGCCGACAGTGTGGAGCTGGTGCCTCCAGGAAGAGTCCTTTTTTCCTTTTGTTTCCACTCCCGTACCCCTGGCAGAGTGGATCGGTCCCGTTTTCAAACGGCGCGGAAGAGTGAATGTTTACGACAGTTGTTGCTTGGCTGTGATACCTGTCGTTTGGCTCGTAAAAATTACGAATTATTACTTGGCGCGTAAACTGACTGGTTGTTTGGATCGTGAGCTGGTTGGAGGATGAAACACTGGGAATAGCATGCGAACACCCGTGTTTTATGACGGCAGTCGGTTCTCGTGTTTAAATAATTATTGATTCGTGACCGGTAGAATGCAACTGAATGAAAAAATAAATTCTTGTAAAAAGAAAGGAGTCCGGCGAGGAAAGGTTGAAATGAAGTGATAGTATCAGAGATACGTGAAAAGCATGAAAGAGGACTTAAGTGAAGTTCTGATACGGTGACGCTGAGTATGCCCCTGCGAATATTTGAGCGTGTGGTCAGTGTGTCATTCCAAAATTAACATGATTGTTATTTTAAAATAAAGATACATCTCAGTCAACCCAGTAGTAGAAAACTCAGTGATCCTATAGTTGATGTTGGTAGTGTGAAATCTGACTGTAAAGGTCTCTATCGTGGGACAATTTCCCCCTCCTGACAAGATGATGGACCTAGTAGTTGATGGCAAGTGATGCAGAGTGATGAGAGGTACGAAGTGGCAATTTTTTCCCCAGCCTGGGTACTCCAGCTTAAGTGTATTCAACAGATTTTGAAAAAGGACGAAATGCTCCTAAGTGCCCACTGACTAAAATTGTAGAACTCTCCACTTATTGTAAGTACTCCTTGCATAGTTTTTTTTTTAATTTGTACATCTTTCTGAAAAAAAAAATATGTTTGCTATACCAGAGTTTAAAAGTGAAATGAATATCTTTAGATAATTTCAATAAGAATTTATATTAAGAATAGAAATAGTCTGTAGGTTAATATATGATGTTTGTATAATTGAACGACCATTAAATGGTAATGTGATGATAATTTTAAAAATATGATGTGTAATTTAAAATTAACCAGTGAGTGGTTTCAACTTAAAAGATCAGCTGTTATATTGTCTTATTAAGATTATTTTTGATAACTTAGTTGCTTCATAATCTAAAATGTTCAAATAAATTGAGTTTTTTTGTTTATTATCAAGAATCGTATGTTTTTCTTTGTACAAATCTCTAAATAATTAATATTTTATATTCACAGTAAACCTATATGAAAGGCTTAACCTTTCTGTGAGTAATATAAAAAAAAAAAAAAAAAAAAAAAAAGAGAGAGAATCCAACTTTATTAAATTAGGACTTTAAAATTTCTTAAGTTTAAATTCATAACTGACTGTTTTAATGAACATTAATTGAGGTTCACTCAATGTTATACAATCGTATTTTTGATCTTGATTTAAGGATGGATAGATTAATAAGTGAAACAGTAATATTAAATTTAAGTTCATAAATGTTAAATTAAGCTTTAACGCTCCTCTTTCAGAAACATTGTTTTTCTAAAATATACACCAAAAATGTTTTATTTTAAAAGGTTAAAAAAAAAAAAAAAAAAAAAAGTTTCCAGTTATTTTATACCACTATACGATTCTTGGCTAACCGATCGGATCTTGTTCAGAATCTCCATGGTTGTTCTAATATTTTAGTACATCATATCCCTATTCTATTAACGGATTTAACTCCTTCTCCTTTTGGTCCTCATATTGGAGGAATTTCAGGTTGTCTGCATTTTTCCAAATTATATGATGATTACACTTTTGTTAATTTAATGTGTATGGAGATTTGAGCTTGATCGGGTTGGAGTGGAGTTGGGTGTTCTTTATGCAATCCAGTATGCTACTTGATTTAGAAATCTGTTGCCCCTTACTACATTTAATATTGTCTTAAAATGATGAGTTCAAAATTATCATTGTTGTATTAACCTATTCGGATTCTTAAGTCTTGATATTTTGATTAGTTTAATATAATTTGCTCCCTTTTCCATGGCAACAGATTTCAGTAGAGCTAATCAGGGTATACTTATTTTTTTTTAAATACTTAAATGTCAAGTGAAGATCGAGTAACAAATGAGCCTTTTAAGTTTAAGTAAGTTATTTTAGAAAGAACCCCAAAACCCACAACACTTTATAAAAAACATGACTTTTTTTTTTTGTTGTTGCTAAATGAAATTTGTTTGAATTTATTAAAGAAAGGATAAAGTGTTTTGAAAGGAATAACGAAACCCTTTGAGCTATCTTCGATCACACTTACCCACTTTTTTTATCTCACGCCAAGACAACATCGGGCGGGCCAGCTAGTGGTTAATATATTTTCTTTCAATTTGTCAAACTATTGTTTTTTTTCAATCGATAAAATATATAAATAGCTAACGCAATGCTGTTACATGTTGCTTCTTAAATACAGGTTTTTCAGCTGTTATTTTATTATTATTATTATTTTAGCTATTGTTATTTCCGTAAAGAAATCATCATGATCCGTCAATGGCAATGTTAAAGAAAAAGTCAAACATGCAGAAACAGTGTTTGTGAAGTTACTTGAGGCTGCGATATATGGTATGAAATAACATTAAAACTTCGCGAATAGAAGTAATTTCTTTTGAGTATAAAAACATGTTTTAAGTCAAAGTAGTTGAAGTTGAAAATAAGGTAAAATATCATAGGAATATACTGTATATAACTGTATTGTATATAACAGTTCTGATCCACACATAATATCGGATTTAAAAAAAAAAAAAAAAGAAAGAAAAAAAAAATATTTAAAAAATCTTTATTGACTTTTCTAATTTTGCGCCCTTAGGATTCATGCGCCTGGAGCAACTTGCTCCAACTGCTCCACGGTAGCTACGCCCCTGCTCACCCTACCAGAATGAGTTGACTTGGTCCTTGTGCAAATCAGCAAGAAGCTGATTCTAGAGTCTGTAAATAATGTAGTATGTAGAAGACCTCAAAAAGAACCTAACCTAAAAATGGCGCAAAGAGGGCTACAATCGCCTTCGAGGAAGAACATATTGCACTCAAGTTTGAAGATAATCACAGCAAACTGTCAGGAAAATGCCCGGACCACAGCAATAAGACCTACATCTTCTGTGAAGGAATTTTCTCTGCTGACTCAACACGTGAAATGAGGGTGCAATGCTTTCAGTGCCAAATGTGGGCACACAATGTGTGGGGCAGAAAAGGATGTACAGGGTGAGCATAAAGTCTTGCCATGAAAATAAATATTTTAAACAGGTTAATTTCATTTTAGAAGATAAAATTGCACGGTATTTTTTTGGCAGAACTGTGATTTTTTTTCGTTTATAGTAAGATTTTACTATAAACAGGCTTTACTGTATTAGAAAATAAATTTTCTGAATAGTATTTTTTTAGAAAATCTATATGGTATCTGCTTACAATTTTATTATTTTCCTTTTGCAGTACAGTTTATGATGCATTTGCAACACTTTTTTCATCTAAAGATTTTAAATAGAAATTTAAAATAGTGAAATATAGTTAAATTTTAACTGAATTCATCAATATAATTTTGAATGAAAAAGTTAAAAGTATGAAAGAAATAAAATGTGAAACCTTAACATGTTACTTTACTCAGCTTTCCACCTAATTCATGTTCACGCATCCATTTCAAAACATTTTTGAGAGGGGGAGGGGCAATTTTTTTTAATTTGTTGCGCACAGTTGAGAAACAACTGATACAGCTTTATTCTCACATTTGTTTATAAAATTAACCAAAGTACTCATTATTGATAAGTGTTTCACTTTTAAAAAGTTGCAATAGCAAGCTTTAGCAAACATTATTGGTATTTATTCATTTCTGTGCTTATCTAATACTAATGGTTCTATTTTAAACAAATATGACAAATTATTTTAGCTTTTGTGCAATTTTATATTAAAAAAAAAAAAAATCTTATCTGTCACAACTGATACACTTTAAAATATAAACTTCCTTCATGGGGCAATTGCTCCCCCTAGCCTCCTCTAAATGCAGACCTGCCAACCTTTGAAAATGAGAAATAGTAGCACACCAAATTCAAATTTATCTGAAGGTTGGTTGGTTGGTGGCTGTTTTTTACGCTGTAAATTTTAAGCGAGCAAATACTAATCAATTAAACACATGTGTATATCCATAAGCACACAAAGTAGGAGACTTTTGTTTTTGCTAATTTTTTGTTGCGGGTGGGATTGATTAAACATAATTATTCCAATTGAATTAATGCTCTGTCCACTCCTAAGCCAAATTTCTGAACTTCACAGTGAATTTTCTGAGATTCCAAGGCGGTTGGGGGGAAGGGGTGATGGAACTACGGGTATATCTTCCAGAGAAAAATGTCTGAGTTGGAGTCCTTCATCAGGTCGAGTAAGCTGATACAACCGGGAGTGGGAGTGTCCACTCCCGGCACTTTTTTTTTTGCGTCCCTTTGACAAAATTTGCATTTTTTCGCGATCTTTTGATGAAATTTGCAGCTTTTTTCGAGATCTGTTGATAAAATTTGCATTTTTTTTCGATATTTTTTGACGAATGCCGTTTTTTTTCGAGATCCGCTGATAAAATTTGCGTTTTTTTTCGATATTTTTTGACGAAATTTGCCATTTTTCGCAATGTTTTTGACGGAATTTGCCGTTTTTACGCGATTTTTTGACGAAAGTCACGTTTTTCCCGCGATCTGTTGACAAATTTGTCGTTTTTTGCAATCTTTTGACGAAATTTGCTGTTTTTCGCAATGTTTATGATGAAATTTGTCATTTTTTCGCTATCTTTTGACGAAATTTGCCATTTTTCGCAATGTTTTTCACGAAATTTGTCGTTTTTTCGTGATCTTCTGACGAAATTTGCCGTTTTTCGCAATGTTTTTGACGGAATTTGCCGTTTTTATGCTATTCCCTGACGAAAGTCACATTTTTCCCGCGATAGTTTGACAAAATTGGCGACTTTTCTTCGAACGAAAGACGAGATTGATTTTTTTCGCGATCATTTGCCGAAATACCGATACATTTAATGCCTGAATTTTTGGATTTATTACCCTTAATTTTTTTTTTCGGAAATCATTGCCTTAATTTTTCAGAAAATTCAGACCAGAATCACCCCTGAACGATCTTTTGACGAAATTTGCATTTTTTTTCAGCAATCAGTTGAATATAAAATACACGTTTTTTTCGGCGAAATTTGTTTTTTCCTGCCAATT
This sequence comes from Maratus michaelseni, assembly GCA_963931845.1. NCBI lineage: Eukaryota > Metazoa > Arthropoda > Arachnida > Araneae > Salticidae > Maratus > Maratus michaelseni. The sequence continues at coordinate 350,580,151 of OZ007592.1, forward strand.
TTTTGACGAAATTTGCATTTTTTCAGCAATCCTTAACGAAATTCGCATTTCTTAGCTCGATCCTGTGATGAAGTTAGTGATTTTTCGCGCGATCCTGTGACAAAATTCGTGATTTTTCGAGTGATCCTGTGACAAAATTAGTTTTTTTTTTTTTTTTTTTTCAAGAAAATCTTAGTTTTAGACAGATTTTCATAGCATCGTAGTTTGTGGCTCAAAATCGTAACAACTACGATTTTTTCGTAGCAGTTGGCTGCCATGGTACCATGGAGTACCAACATAAAAAAAATATTCATTATCGATTTTCAGTAAATAAAATGTAATATCTAAAAATGTATTTAGGCACGGCCCAGATAACATTTTGACTTGAAATAATGCTGTATAATGCTGCTCTAAGGCTAAAAATATAGCAAAAAGATTTATACAAGACTATCTGCCATCTGTTTTTTTCTTCTTTTTTTAATGTTTAGAAGTTAGAAGAAAAAAAATAGAAACAGTCATATAATATATATTTTTTTAATAACACAACCGAAACTATTTTTGTTGCAATAGACATTTTGGATATAAATCATTCAAAATACACTAATATTTTGCATCGATCTGAGCAATTTTTCAAAAGTTAGAAAAATAGCAGTAATAAGGGACATTCAGACAAATTACAATCATGTAAAATGTTTTCTATAAAAGCTGACCAAAGTATAGGTGGATCCACTCCTTATAATTTCAGGAGTATTGCACCACTAAATTAAATAAGAAATCTTTGTGAACATATACATTTTTTTTTCAGATTACAAATCTTTCAGCATTTAATCGCATAATTTGTAATATTTTTTTGCTATTAAATAAGGTGAAGAATTCTATACGAAAATTGTAGGAGAACTTTAGGTACGTACCGCGTAAACTTTCATATAAATAGTTTCAATGGGAACGAATAAGGCGTAACACTGGCAACGCTTTGCGACATATCCAAAATTTAAAAAAAAAAAACTTTAAAAATAGGTGTTCACCCGTTAATGTCTGTACATATACTTATTTATACATTTTACCAATTTTTTTCAGACATTACTTATAAAGAAGCATGGTCAAAAATTTCCATTAAAAACGTCCTTTATTTAAAAGGTGGTGGAAGTTTTTATTGGAGACTGTTTTTAATTTTTTTAAATGAAGGACGTTTTTAATGGAAATTTTTGACCATGCTTCTTTATAAGTAATGTCGGAAAAAAATTGGTAAAATGTATAAAGATAAATAAAAAAAAACTTTTTTGTTGCTTAGGGTACTTTTTACAAACATGGAAAATCATATTTTACTAGTTAGAAATCTCTATAGAAAGTGATGGAGTTATAGAAGTAGAGTGCATTGCAGCAAGTAAACAGTAACAAAAGTGTTTTTTTTTCAGAACAGCAACTTTCAAAATCAGTGGACACTCTGGCTCTGTCAGTTTTCAATCAATAAACTTTTAATAACGTTTTTAAAGGAATACACTCACACAAGTTCTATTCCATACCTACCAACTTTCAATTAAACTTCTGTACAATCTGAGTTAATTTAATCCTTGTTAAAGACATTTCTAACCAGAAAATATATCTGAAGAAATAATATATATTTAGTTTCACGTTCTTATGTGGAAGCAATTTGTTGTATTTCTTTTTAAAAAATTCTGCTTTGAAACATGTTTAAGCTTAGTTAAATTAATTTACATTGTATGGAAGTTTAGTGCGATGTTGGCGGCTATGGCATTCAAGAATAATATTATCCATCTGCTCAACTTTCTGTTCTTTCTCTCTTTAAAAATTCCTTAATGTCCAGATCTGATAAATCTGAATTTTATATATATATATATATATATGCAAATCTCAGAAAAGGAAAACCAACACATATTTAATACAAAATACATAACGTTTTATTTACAAACTATACAAGAATAACAAAAAGAAAAAAACATGATGAAAACAAAGTTAAATTATCTTTACAATGACAAAATTTGAATGAGGCTGGAAGCATGAAAAATGGAAGATTGGGCTAATGATGAAGCTGAAGTAATGCATAGCACTTCCACTTGAAAATTAAAATTATGCAATATGTTATGAAAACGAGAGGAATGTCACCTATAAGGGAAAAAAAAAAGAATGATCACTCAGTCCATGATAGGCTGAACATTAAACTTAATGGTTAAAAGACAAAAGTTAAGAAGATTCTCCCCTCTATCAATTAAGCATTAGTCCTGACATTTTCTAAAATATCTTTCATCTACTTAATCTAATTTTCAGTAAAATTGATCATTTTGATAATTGGAAACAAAAAGGACCATTTTTTTTCAAGTTTACTTTTAGAATAATTTAATCGGTCAATCACATGGAAATCAACAATCATATGTTGAAATTTCATTATATTAAAATGTTTTTCACAAATAATTTGGAAGGAAAAAAAAATAACTGTTTGGATGATATGAAATTTTACATAATCCATAACTGTGAAGAATATTTCCCAAAAATCTAGTATAACACTACTTAATCTAATTTTCCGTAAAACTAAATATTTAAAAAATTGAAAACAGTATACAGTGGAACTCCAGATATATGTTACCTGAGTTGTACGTTTCCTTCAGTTATACATTTCAACTTGGCGGTCCCAGCCGCTTGCCATTAAAAATTAGCTGAGTTATACGTTTTGCATTATATTTTTCCCTCAGTTATACATTACGTTTTTGCGTCTCCGGCTGAAATTTTGTCTCATTTATGCATTTTGTAACCAGAAACACTGACGACGCGTCGGATGAATCTGATTTGAAAGATCTTACTCAAACTTCGGAGCTGCTCTGAGGGCTTTTGATGTAGTAAAGCGGTTCTTCATTATTAAAAAAAGCAACGATAAGGCGGCTGCATTGTTAACAGAAATGCAACGTTTGGTGTTCAATGTCGGCACTGCCGAAAAGAAACAAATCGAATATTAGTGAATAATTCTACAAGATTCAATAAACTATTGAAATGTCTTTTGATAAATGATTTACATGCCAAGGCGATTCCAATCATTTCTTTTAAGTACTCTATGTGTATTAAAATTATTTTTAATAAAGCTTTTATGATCAAATAACTTTATGTACACTTTTCTTAAGTGCCTTTTTTCTTCTGCGTTCCATTTCCGAAACTTTATGTCATGGGTGCAGTAATATTTAGGAAACTTCCGTTTTCAATACAAAAGGTAACTGGAACTTCTCAGCGGAACATTGTTTTTACGATATATTTAGAAAATGGTTCCGCTAGACCATTAATTGAGTTGTACGTTTTACTGAGTAATACGTTTTGTTGTCCGGTTCCGAGCAAAACGTATAACTGGAGTTCCACTGTATTTTTATTATCAAATTAACTATAATAACGGCCTGGAATTTTATTAAATTAGCAAAATATTTTCCCATGTGATTTGTGAGAAAATAGAGAACATTAATAGTATCAATAATAATTCCACAAACTTCTGCTGAAGAATCACTAACAGTATTACACAATGTGCTAGTGCAATTCTTTGCAATGAGCTAATGTATTACAAGGAAGCAATGATTAAAGCTGGAAGTTACACAGTACAGAAATTAGAAAATTAATTTTGAATAGAAGATTCTGTAATGTTTTTAAAGCTCACTGTAGTACCATAGTATAACCGCTGACCATAAATATTACAGACATTCAATAGATATTGGCAAACACATATACTTTACAATTTATATTTGTTCCTGATATGAAGTCATCCAAACAACAAAAAAAAAATATTTGAACTACTTGTAAAATTATCACAAAACCAGCTAAGATAATCAGTCACATTGTTCTAAAGCCATATTACAGGGTATACCACACAACTACAATTTCATTTGCACTTTACATCCAAAATGTATACTTGTATATTTTCCTGTAGATCATTTACAGTAAAACAAAATCTGTTGCTGAAAAATGTGATTTAACAACAATAATGCATACACATAATGCCACATTTGTTATTATTAATTGAGAACTGCATGTCACATGCAATGCACATAATTCATTTTTATTTACTTTGCCCGTTTAGTTTTTGTAATGAAAGATAAAGATTTGAGACCTTCAATTTTCAATATAGCATGTGGTAAAATGTTTTGAAAACTTACTATTGGATTCTGTCATTAAAAAAGCATGCATTAATAGGCAGGCATGATATGAACAAGTATCCCAAAATATATTTATACATATGGATATTCCCATGCTCTGTAGTTAAATATATATGCATGTGTCTGCTTAAATGTTTGGAACACCAAATTTTCAATAAAGTATAAGAATCTATACTCAAAATAAATTAACAAAAAAAAAAAAAAAAAAAAAAAAAAAAAAATTCTACTTACTAATGATTAATTAGACAATACTGTCATATATATTATTTCTGTTGTCAACATCTCTTTTTCTATGCATTTACAAAATGCACAACAAACAAATGATGTATCATTTGAAAGGTTTTTGAAGTGGCTTCTGACAAAGTACACTCACATTTCGTTAAAACATGCTTTTGATTAAAAATTAAATCGGCATTGTTTTCATACATGAAATGAAAGGTTTTATTCAAATTAGTGTTGCCACAAAAATAAAATACTGTATTATATGTTCAACCATGATTATAAAAAAATAAATAGTACGAAAAAGATAATGTATGATTTCGCTGTACGGGTTTATTTTATATTTATGATTGAAACGCAAAATTGAAATGTTTAGAAGAAAAAGACACCATCGATTGATCGAAGCAGTGGTATTTTATGTGCAGAATAAAAGGTATGCTTTGTTATATTAAATTGTATTTTAAATGCATTCAATTTATTTTTCTTGGTTTCATGTTTTTCAAGAAGCAGATGATGTCATCTTCCAATGCAGTTCTCAAATAAGACTTTTTTCTCGCGTGTCCTTTTTGCTATCTTCAATCAGTTTTTACTGTAACTTTGATGGAATAAATGAGACAATATTCTGGCTTGACTAATGTTGTTTGCAGATATTTTTATACTTAATTTTTCTTCATAAGTTTAAACCTGTATCTAAAAAATATTAGATATTGATTGCTAAAAATTATTAGACTGCAGTGAGAAATCCTCGCATGGGTCCACTGGTACTAATGTCTCAAGTGATTTTTAAACAAAAACACTTAAAACATTTGCAGAGGAAATTTTATTTTAGTGTAGGCATTTTTAGGTGCGTACGTAATTATATAAATACGTAGCACCTATAGTCGTCGTCTAGTCCATCCGCCTACCAAGCAGCCATTTTTATTCAAAATTATTTTTTCGAATAAAATTGCATAGATTCTGAGATAACTTCAGTGGAAATTAGGTTAACAGCTGAATATCTCAATCCATTAAAGTAAATAAATACAAAAGATTCATTCATCCTGAATCATAGGAATATTAAACCATGGAAGTAATCATTTGCAAAGCAAGATCTCCATGGTGAATTTTGCAATGCATTCCGGTGTAAAAAAAAAAAAAAATTGCATCTGTCATAAAATAATAATAATTAAAAAAGACATGCTCATTTTGCTCATAACAGACGATATAATCCATTTTACTGAAGTAATTCATTTTACGGAATTTTTTACATTGTAAAACTAAATGTACAATTTCCAACTTCTTTACATATTCAAAAAGAATAAAACTTCAAATTTAATTTAAATACTTAAAAAAAAAATTAGTGATTTAAATTGCTGTACTCTGAACACTCAAAAATACTACATTTGACAGGACAGGCGAAAGAAGATTCGTTTTTTTTTTTTTTCACTGTCACATAAAACTATAGCACGTGCACCTAGCTCTGTATACATCTTTAAAAGTGTAAAATCCTTAAGAATCAAGATGTAGAAGTGATAGGGAGGTTTGAGAAAATTTATCTTCCCACACAATGACCCTTTTTTGCAATGTCAAACTGACATATAGCGTAATTTAATGGTTTTCCAGATCCACTCATGACAATTTTCCTGTAGCAAGACACATCTAAGTCAGACCTTTTAATGCAATAATATCCAAATGATTTTTTTGGAGTTTGTCACATTTCTTGCAGATGAGTGATATGTACTTTTGAATGGTAACACATCAAAAACAATATTATAGTAAATTATTATACTATTTATTTATGTTCATTGGGGTTTCTAAGACATTCTATTCTGGGTTTCTTCTGTGAATCTATTGTAGCTTTTCCCTTTGAATGTAAGTTTCAATTAGTATGGTAATATCATGGGAACAATTTAACTGCACATTATAGAGAACATGTATGTGTATATAAATATCTGATCTGTGAAAAATACTTTGAAATAACTATACTTAAAAAATAATTTTCCTGATGTGCATGAATGTATATTCTTCCAAATGTACATAGATTTGCTTTAGCAGATTTAATAATTTCAGATGTTTACACGAGGATATGAAACAAATTGACTTTGCTAAAGAATACATAATAATAAATAAAAATAACTTACGTTCCACCTATTATTTTGGTTAAATTTTTCTGAAAAAGAAAAAAGAAAGTATGAATACATCTTTCTAAAAAATTAAAAGTTTCTAAAATAAAGTTAAAATATACAGGAAAATAAATTGAAGCAACAAAAATTTTTTATATTTGATGTCTCAGATTTACTTTCCAAAAAAATAAGAAAAATATTTAATTTAATAATTAAAATTTAGATTTATAAACATTTTTTAGTATAAATACAGTAAATCAAACTGCCCACTATGATACAAGACACTAAATTCCTATTAATGGAAAATTTTAAAAGCAGTTACAAAATCATTTTAAGTACCCTGAACAATGTAATATTGCATAATGTAAACAGATTTATATCTGGATCATTTATTTATTTATGTTTTTCAGAGAGAAAGAGATTTATTGTATATCTAGCAGATAGAGAAGAAGTTGTTCAAAAAGATAAACTCAACTTAAGCATCCACTTATTTAAACACATTATATATAAAACATGAGGAAAGATATTAATTGAACTAAAAGTGCATAATTATGCTATGTCAGTAAAGATATATATAAATGATATTCATCTAATTTTCTGTTTATTTCTGATAAAATTTTACTTGTTAATACTTAAATTTCCTGATTATTGATATAATTTACAGGGCTCATACAGATTTGAGAAGAAAAAAATTAAAGAAATATAGAAATATTCTAAGTAGCTGCACCCTTGTGTAACATGCACACCCCGATTTTTAATGCCTCCTTTAGAGAGCAAAAAAATAGAAAAAACATTTCAAACAGATTTTATTCTATTAAAGTCTAATAAATTCTAAAATTGCAGAGTATTCGCAGTATGTACTGCTTATTTGTATCATAAATTTGAATGCAAAATTTGCCGTCCAAATATTTTATGCAGTGATCAATGACAGAGACCAGACAAATCTGAACTACTCCTCACATATATGCACCTCAATTTTACTAGAAAATTTTGAAAGGGAAAAAAAAATTGTGGCATATATAACAAAAATATAACTTTCTACTTCCTTTAAAGGTGAATTTCTTTCATATCATACATACTTAAGCAGGGGCCGCACTAGGATTTTCAAATTGCTAGCCAGTAAATTAGCCAAATTTCTCTATTATTAGCCAAAAGTGTATTATTTATTTATTTTTTTTTTATCGCTAACCGTTTAAGCACTTTTTTTTTTTTTTTTTTTTTTTTTATTGCTAACCGTTTAAGCACATTTTTTTTAAATGGGTCAAAAAGCATTTCAACTCTGTATTATATTTACTGCATGTCAGAATACTGCAACCCTTTATCATTACTTGTTTTAATTTTTCATTATTCCATTCAAAAATAAAAATGTTAATATTACCTTTCAAGCATGATAAGTTTGACAAATCATAATGCTTTTTCACCTCTTATTTGTGCATTATAACTTCAGAATAAATAAAAAGTATTATATTCAACAAAAACTCGAATAACTAATAAAATTACTAACTTTGAAAAGTTTTTACAATTAAAAAAATGTCCAACACTAGGATAGAATTTAAAATGTTTAAGTTACTAAAAAGTTAAATTACTGCATTCTTCACACAAATTAATATTTATTTTGAAAAAAAAAAAAAAAAACAATATTATGAATTTTATTACAATGTTGTACTTTTACATTCAAATGCAGAAAATCTATAAAAATGAAACATTTTCATTTTTATTATTTGCCTGCAGAAACATTTCTTTGATAGTAAGGATATTATATTTCTTAATTTTAACATTTCTTTTAGAAATAAGTTCAGAAGGTTGTTCTGATGTAAGCAATGACAGTTTTATTTTTCAAATTTTGTATAAGTGGTTGTTCCATGATCGTTTGATGCATCATTAGTAGTTTTTGAATTTTGTTCTAGAGGATGTTTTAATGAATGTTCTAAACGAATGTGGAAAAAAAAAAAAATTCCAAACAAATTCAGCACAGCTACCAAGCTTTTCTGAGAACGTAAAAGTTTAGCCATGTGTCAATTCTGATGGGGAACTCTTCTGATGGGGAACACTTCTAATTCTAATGCAACCAAAGATGCTTGGAATGGCACAAAAGTGCTATCTCGGAGCTCTTCGATGTGTGGAGGAAAATGTAGTTGCTTCTTGTCGCTCCCCATAGTTAAAGAAGATAATGGCTTTTGCTATGTACATTCTGGTAAATTTAAAAAAACATGTTTGACGATGTTTTTAGACTTTTTTTCAAAGGTTTAATATTAAAATATTTTAAAACCGATTACAGTTTCTGAAAGGTGGAACCTTCTAGTTGTATGCGTTTGGATAGAAGTGACAGATTCGAAACGCAAGAAAAACACGAAAAATAAACCTTTACAATTTTTTTTTTTAAAAAAAGGGTTAGAATTCGAATTTTGGAAAATGCATTGGTGTTTTAGCCAGGTGACGGTACCCGGTACATGGCCGTATATTTTGTTTTTCTGTATTTCAATCCATGTAGACGATGCGTCATTTTAAAAATGGACACTGGAGAGGAGACGCTCTCTTTCGTAACTCTGCTTTACGCGCTCCTATGCAAAACAGGGTTCCCAGCAAAACATGCCTGGCAAATTCCTTGACAAAAATTCTCTGACTAAAAGGGCATACAACGAAAATTGTTACTTATTTTTGAAATCCTTTGTCAAAAATTAGCGATTTTTTTTTCTTCTGTGATCGCTTTTTAGAATTCTCTATTTTTCCCTGAAACTATATGATGAATTTCGTATCTTTTTTCATTTTTTCTCTAAAACTTTTCCATAACTTTTTAGAAAATATTTGTAAATTCCCTGACTTTTCCTCTATATTTTAAAATTTCCCTGACTACTTTGAAATTCCATGACTTTCCATGACGCTGGGAACCCTGCAAAATAACTGTTCTACGCACAGCATCAGAGCGCAGGTAAGGAGAGAGAGAGAAAATATTCGCTCCTCTCTCTCTCACCAAGTCAATGAGAGGCGTATATGGGAGATTGGTAGACATATCTCCATTTTTGGCGCAGTATAATATTTTTCGTGATTATTTCATTATTGTTTATTTCCTATTGTTTTTTTCACCGTAAAATACATATTTTTCATTGAAAGCTTAAAAAAATAGATTCGTTTGGCCAAAATAATATTTTATTCCTCATTTTCACGATGTATTCGCATTTAGCGCGGCCCCTGCTTAAGATGATTATACAGGCAGTATTACTCAGTATCTAAAATTACAAATCTCCATTTTCTACTCTTCAATTAAATTATTGAAGCTGCTAAATCTTGCCTTGTGATATTTTTAGTTTATTTAAGAAGTTTTAAGAACTCCCTGGAGAACTGTTTCATTTCTAAGAAGAGTAAGCAGTCTGTATGCACTCTGATAAATTATTAGAACTCTGAGGACACTGAAAAGTAATGGAATACAATTATTCTGATTTTTATAAAATTACCAACGAAGAAATAATAAAAGCAGCTTGTATTTATGAAAACCTTTTATATAAAGATTATCTCATTTTTAATATGCATACAAAAATTACATACCTTATGTAAGTCAGATAATTGTTGATGTCTTGAAAGGGCATCTTTGTTTGGAAACTGTCTTTTACATAATAGACAAGCCATTTTTGATAAGTCAATAAACTTGGACTCATCCACCTTAGAATTCTGAGGCTTTTTCACATCTAGCTGAGATGAATCAGGTTCAGTGTCTGAATCACTATCATCACCATATGATACTAAAGTTGTTTTAGTAGCTAAAATTAAAAAAAAATATATATATATATACATATATATATATACACACATACATATAAATCAGTCTTTAGAAAAAAATAAAAAAAAATAAAATGAAGAATTTTAATAGTATGTCATAAAATAACTGCAATAAACATATGCTTTTTAATCCCTTAAGCACTACGACGTACATGTGTACGTCTATTTGTAATACCAGGACGTATGTGCGTACGTCCTCGTCTTAAGTCCAGATTGCAATGTTCTAAGCATCTTTTTTTTTGTGTCGCTAATTGCTATTATGATTGTTTTTGCACCTAATAGATGGAATTACGTATAGAAAAATTCATTAATTTTCCCACTGCTTTGTTTTCGTAAATTGTTGTGTTTTGCATTCAGTTTTGTGTTTTTTGTATATATCAGCGATGCCACGGACGCACTATAGCGCGTAAATTACGTGAAAAATCGAAGTTGGGACGCAAAAAAAAAGTTCTTACGCGTCCCGTGGGACGCGTAAATTCTTCGAAGAATCGCGAAATCCGTCCAAGGATCGCGAAAAAACGGCGCATCTCGTCAAAGGATCGGCAAATTTCGTCGAAGAATCTCGAAAAAATGGCAAATTTTGTCGAAGGATCGCCAAAAAACGGCAAATTTTGTCGAAGGATCGCCAAAAAACGGCAAATTTCGTCGAAGGATCGCCAAAAAACGGAAAATTTCGTCGAAGGATCGCCAAAAAACGGAAAATTTCGTCGAAGGATCGCCAAAAAACGGAAAATTTCGTCGAAGGATCGCCAAAAAACTGAAAATTTCGTCGAAGGATCGCCAAAAAACGGCAAATTTCGTCGAAGGATCGCCAAAAAACGGCAAACTTCGTCGAAGGATCGCCAAAAAACGGCAAACTTCGTCGAAGGAACGCCAAAAAACGGCAAATTTCGTCGAAGGATCGCCAAAAAACGGCAAATTTCGTCGAAGGATCGCCAAAGAACGGCAAATTTCGTCGAAGGACCGCCAAAAAACGGCAAACTTCGTCGAAGGATCGCCAAAAAAGGCAAACTTCGTCAAAGGATCGCCAAAAAACGGCAAATTTCGTCGAAGGATATCGAAATAAAGGCAAATTTCGTCGAAGGACCGCCAAAAAAACTGTAAATTTCGTCGAAGGATCTCGAAAAAACGGTAAATTTCGCCGAAGGATCTCGAAAAAAACAGCAAATTTCGTCGAAGGATCTCGAAAAAACTGCGAATTTCGTCGAAGGATCTCTTTTAAAAACGCGAATATCGTCCAAAGGCAAAAAAAAAAAAATGCGAAATTCACTCAGCCTGAAATCAACTCGAATCAAAAGTTAATTAATCTGACCTACAACAACAAAAATAGTGCTGAGAGAGGATTCCCCCCCCCCCCTTTCTGCTGTAACGTAACCTTTCAGAAAATTTGCTGTGAATTTCAGAAGATATTTTTTTAAATTCAGAATCACTCCTGAAACTCCTTTCTAAAGAAAATGTTTGATTCTAACACTGATCCATGCTGACAAATAATCCAATGGAAAGTTTAATCAAAGCATCCATTCATTCAACAAAAAGAGCCCCTTTACTCAACAAAAGTATTCTTTTATCCAACAAAAATGTCCTTTTCAATAAATCCGTCCTCCCCCTTTTAAAAGAAATGCAAATATTAGTGATACTTGTTATCTTCTACACTCAAATAATCATTATTTTATAATTAAACATTTACATTTAAAAAAAGGCAAAGAAAATTTCTCTTAATAGTTTAAAAAAGAAATATCTTTTATGATTGGGAAATACTGGTTTTAATTATTCATTATTTAATTATTATCAAAACAATAACTATTGCATTTCTCTTTTCCAAATAAACAAATTCACTTGTTCCTTTAAAATATGAATTTGAATTATTATGAACGGGGACCCGCTTTTATAAAAAAGGGACCCAGATATTTGAAAATCCTGGGTCCCTGGGACCCAGGATTTTTAGGATCCAGTGACATCACTGCATATGATAGATAAAAATGATATAACTTACATTTGACAAAATTTAATATATCTGGTATTCAGCATACTACCACCAAATTGAATATGGTGCTTAAGGGGTTAATGGTACACAGAATATGGAGTCTAATAGATCTAAATAAGACTGCAATAAAATATGTGTGACTGGCTGAAATGTATGACTTTATGAAAGAAAAAAAAAAAGATTTACAAATACAGATTTAAACAGAACTAAAAAGATTAATTGCTCCAATGTACTGAAATCAAAGTTGGAAATTCAGAGATTCTACTTTTTTTTTTTTTTTTTTTTTTTTTTGGATCTTTCATAATTATGCAAAAAGTTTTCATGCACATCAAAAGTGGAAATCTGATTATTTATTGTCACTATAAAGTAACACACACACAAAAGTTACAGTTTTAAGGATTTCAAACTTTGCATGCTGAAAGGCAGAGAAGATGGAAGAGGGAGGGGAGCACACAGTTGTTGCATGAATATTCATTAGATGATAGATTATTTATAGTCACTGCAAATTAAAAAAAAAGGGCAATTTTTTTTTTCAAAAAAATAAACAAATACAAAAAAAAAAAAAATAAAAAAATAAATAATAATACATTTTGTGGGCTGGGGTAGGAATAAAAAGAGGGCTAAAATTTTAGGTGAAAGTGAAGGAATTGTTCTAAAATTAAAAAACAGAAATTCACAGTATCACAGATTTTTATCCTGTTTACATAAAATCCCCAAATTGTAATTTAGATTTCTCTAAATTTTGCGCGATAGTTTGCCAAAATTTGCTATTTATTTCTGCGATTCCTAAACAAAATAATTTTTTTTTTCGCGGTCGTTTGACGAATTTCGCAAATTTTCCTGTGATTGATTGATGAATTTTGTGATTCCCCCCCCCCCCCCCCCCCCCCTGAGACAAATTGCTGAATTTCCTGATTTCTTTCCCGAGACCATCTGACAAATGTCACAATATCTTTTAAGTATTTGTAAATCTGTTATTGGCCTGTGAAAAAACCCATGTACTGGCCAGTGGCTAGAAAGTAAAAAAGTTAATTTTAACCTATACCCCGTGGCCGGTGGAAAGCGCTATTTTTGCCCTTTAAAGGGTAAGTATGGATTGGAGGTGGGGGGAAAGTAGTTTACTTTTCATGATAACTTACTACCCACGCTATATTAAGAAATATGTTATGGTAAAGCTCAAAAAACTATTTACAGAAACCTTTTCTGGTTTTGAAAACAACAAGCAGCTTACACATTAAAGCAATAATATTCAGCTTCAATCATTTCAAGGATGAACCATATATGATCCTTTCCATCTTCATTCTAAAATAATTAGACCTTGTTTTGTTCTTTTTTAATCAACAGAAAATTGATGGAATAATTTTCTTTGAAGTGAAAAAAATGCACAAAATAATTTCTTGGGCGATTACATATTTATATATATATATATTTTCGATTTTCAAAAATATTTTAAATTAAAACAAACCTTTTTATTCTATTTTTTATGTATAACTGTATAATAAGTGCTATGATGTAACATGTACAAGTTGCTCTCAAGTTTTATTTAATTATTTTCATTTGTGAATAAAACAGCTTTTTAAAACACTTTTGTTTACTGAAAGTGCTAAAAATTATTAAGTGACAAAATTGTTAACGGTAACAAAATTATTCCATATTAGAGCAAATACGTTTTAAACTAAAAACATGGTTAAAAATATCCATTATATATATTTAAAAAATCATTTTTAAATTAAAATATCAGAAAATACCTCATTTGTTGAATGAATAAAGATAACTTATTTTATGTATGTGAATTTCAAAAAGTTTCATAGAAAAATGATGTTTTTGAATTTTTCAAAGCACTTTTTACAAGAGTTAGGCTTAGCTGCGTAGAATCTTTCAGCCCAGAAGGTGAAATCAAATTTTCCCACTCTGTCTTCAGATGCGCACTTCTGAATGCCCACGCCGTCGCGAACAGTTAACACTGACTGACCCATTTCTTTACCTTTTTCTGTTATTCTACAACCTGCGTTTGTCTCTTATGTCTCGCTTGACATAACGTGACTCACATAAATAATTGGACACTTTGAACATTCAACAAATGTAAACAAAAATATGCAAATAATCAAACGTTTTAAAACTTTGCTGAGTATCCTTTACCTGAAATTACACGTTTAATACGTTTTGACATGGATGCAAATAGTTTTTTGTGTAAAAATGTTAAATTTTTTTCCATCCCTCTGTTAATATTGCTTAAGTTGTTCTTTCGAAGAAATAGCATATTTTTTTTGTTCTTTTCTTCAGTTCATGCCACACATTTTCAATTGGGTTTAAATCTGCAGAATATGGTGGAGTCTTGATAACTTTGGGACAGTTGTACAGCAGCCATAAGCAAACATTTAGGGCTGTATGCTTGGGATCATTATCTTGATACAACTTGAATGCGTTTTGAATTCCAAGTTTTTGGGTAGATATTTTCCAGTTTTCCTTCAGGATATTTATATACTTATATTGAATCAATGAAAACTAAATTTCCCATACCAGAAGCAGCAAAACATCCCAAAACCATTATGCCTCCACCTTCATGTTTGACAGTTGGCAATAGATTTTTCGGATTGAGCTTTTCGTTGGGCTTTCTCCACACAGTTACTCGCCCATCACTCCTAAATATGTTAAATTTTGATTCATCCACAAATATGACGTTTTCCCAAAATGATACATCTTTGTCTACCATGAATTTTGCAAAATCCAGAAGTAACTTTCTTGCTCTTTCATTAAGGAAAATTTTTCTTCTGGCAACTCTAATGTTGTATCCATATGATCCGATAACTTGTCTAACAGTTTCAGGGTTTATTTTTATTGCAAATCTGTTTTCTAATTCTGTTGTAAGTTTCACTGCACCAATTCTTGGATTGTTCTTGAATTTATGCATAATAAACCTTCGATTCCTGGGAGTTAGCTTGCCAGATGCTCCTGATTTTAATGATTTTTCAACAGTTCCAAGTAGTTTCCATCGTTTTATAATAGCAAAAACAGTTGAATGTCTTACTTTATCAAGTTTTGCGATAGTTCTGATGTTTTTACCATCTTTAAAATGTTCTATGATTAAATTACTAATAGAAAGTGTTGTAACTTTGTAGCGCACGGCCATGTTCACTTCAAATATAGAAATGTAAACATATTTACATGAAGTAGTAGTAATTTCAAAGTGCAGACAATATTTGACATATATTTCCATTTATAATAATTAAAAAAAAAAAAAAAAAAAATCTGTCAAAAAATTTAGTAAAGCTTTCAAGTGTCCAATTACTTATGTGAGATTGTTTTTAAACACTTTCTCGGTAAATTATTTTTTTTTAAAAAAAGGTTTGATTTATTTTTATTACAATATGTAGGTTTTATTATAGACAAAATAAAGTTTACAATAAAGAAAACAGTTTTAAGTAGATCTTTTAATATTTAGATGATGTTATTTATAAGTTTCAAAAACACAAGTGTCCAAAAACAAATGTGAGCCACTGTATTCTTTTTCAAGTTCATTCTGATTCCCATTTCAAAGATTTCATTTTAATGTTACAGAGCTGCCAACCTTAGCAGAAAAAACAGGAGATTCTTCATAGTTTAAAGGGAGATTTCAAATGAGTTTACTTAAGAGCAAAAAGTTATTTTATCATTATTCATTCAACAACTTAAAATAATCATTAAAAAATATATTAAAAAATAACTTTTCATGTAATATATATGAAATAAATTACACAAAACCATAAGATTTCAACAATATTAAAAAAAAAACATTTCATAAAGTGAAAATACTTATGACTTCAATTTTTTCATTTTTAATTTTACTAATGCAATGCTATTGAACATCTGGTCTCTCTTCAGCAGTAATATGAGAAGGAATTTCTGAAGCTTGAAGAGAATAGAGCTCAGACTGCAACTGATCAATTTCATCTGCATAATTTCCTTTCTGGAACACTGGGAACTTATCAACAAAAAACTTTGATAACCCCCATCTTATGTTTAACTTAAATCAGATACAACTAGCAGAATTGGCAAAGAAAGTCAAAGTCTATTAAGAGCAATCAAAATTCTTTGGAGACGCAATTTTACTGACGATACTTGAAGATGATACAATCTCCACACATCATCACTGCTTTAAATCATTAATATTCAGCATTATCAATTTTAATATGCTGTACACACGATATAAAAACCGGCATATCTTTTTTAAAGAAAAAACCATTGCAAGAGAAACCAAACTCTAATAAACCTTCAATTTTCCGCCAACATCTTATACAGCTTTTACTGCTTACCTATTCATAAAATTTACCGATCTTACAAGGCTGGAGTTGCCAAAAACTTTAGAAAATTTAAAGATACATATTGTTGGCCAAACATCAATCATCTAGTGATGTCACACTCGTATTCAGTGTCTTATCGACATTCTTGCTAAGACATCATATAGTCTCTTTACAAAGATAGTTATGGTTTCTTGACCTGAGGTACATGTTTTAAACAACTCAACACTTTATTTACATGCAAGTGAAACTGGAAAAACAAAACAGAGAGGGAATTGTACATTTAAAGATGGTACTATAGTAAGTTGTTTGAGAAAGCGCCTTATGTTTTTTTGTTAAAAATTTGACGGTTATTTCATTTAAAATGCCAATAAACTTAATACTTGAGCATAGTCTTTCTGATTAGTATTATTCAGGGTTAACAAATTAGGACGCTCTTAAAATTCTTTCACAAATTTCATTAAAATCTTTTGTAATAGTTCAAACAATAATGAGTGCAACTTATGAATCACAGGTGCTTTCCCTTGAGGAATACAATTAAATTTCTCGAAGACTGGTGAGACGTATACTAAAAACAAATTGCATGCTTTATTTATGGCCAATATTAATAGATAAAAGTCTCTTCATGTGATAAAACTGGTCATCTCTTTTCAAAATTATCAGACTTATGAATTTTCTTTCTTGTAGGTCCTTCTGAAGTTATATCATCACTGCTAGCTAGCATTCTGTTTTCTTTTGAGGGATTTTTTTTAAGCAAATGTTGTATTCTATTTAAGAACTTTTGAGCTAGTTCCATTCTTCTTAGGAATAGTAAAAAATTCTAATCTTTTAGATACATTAAAATTTTTGTTAGATTTGTCAATTCTATTCTTAAAAATGTAGTCAGTGGTTCCCATAAATACAATAATTTCTGTAGGCATTTTGTTGTTGACAGCCATGGCTTAGATACATGTTTTAGTATTTTTTTCACATCATTGTAGAGAATAGTGATCTTGAAAATTTTCAAGTTGTTCCATTCTTTTCAAGCTTTTTAAAAAATAGTAAAATACATTTTCTAGAAGCTCATACACATTTAGTGGCACACTGGATGCACTTTTTTCTCCACATCTAAATTAAGCAGATGACATAGACATTCCACACTTATTAAATTTTATTGATGCTCTTAACAATGTTACACCTCTTTCTTTCCCAGCATCACCTGCAGCATTATCAGATGCAATTGCAATACAATTTAGTACTGGTACATTGAGCTAATTCAGTCTGTTGAGTTTAAGATTGGAAATGTTCAAAGTAGTTTAATCTCCTTTCAATACAGGAAATAGCTAGTAAATTATTTTTAAAACCTGTACATTATCTATAAAATATTTCATGACAATTGGATATTGCTGACTTCCTGAGTCATTGCTACCATTCATAGCTAACCGGAAAAGGCGATTTTGTAAATTTACTATTACTTCAATCTGACTAGTTGCCATTTCTGAAACAATTTCACTTGTTTTGTACACCAGGGTTGGTCATTTTGCCGGCAAAAAGGTATTTTTGCCGGGACAGTGGCAAAAACTGGTAAAAAGTGGTAAAAAGTGGCAAAAATCCAATTTTGCATAACTAAATGCAGTGATGCAGTTTATATGAAAAGGAATCATAACAACAAATGAAACCAAATGTTTTCTTGGTAAAAATAAACTAAAGTATAAACCAAAAATATATTCTTACTCTGTTTTCTTGCACTTCTCTTGTCTCTACCCCCCCTATATATATGTTTCACCTCAGTTACCAGGAAATACTAGGTGGAATAGTCAGTTGACTTGCCTAGAAATTTTTGAATGAAATCATAATTCATATATAAAAGTATCAAATGACCATTTGCAAGAAATGGACCAAAATATCATTGCTCGCATACATGATTTTAATCTTTTGCAACAAGTAAAAGATCTCATTAAGCAATTAAAACCTGTCTCAACAGCTTTAGATATCTTACAGGCTGATTCAACAACAATAGCAGATGCTTGCCATTTATGGTGCAATTTGCTGAAAGATAATTTGAAACCCCATTTTGTAAAAGTTAAAAAAAGGTTTGAAAAAACAATTTTGCCCTGGCATCTTCTTGCCTATTTGTTACACACAAAATGTAAGGGTGAGCACCTTAGTTACGAATAAAAAGAACAGGCCAGAGAATGGCTACAAAAAATAAATCCATCTTTCCTATCATATGCCGTGAACTTTGAACTAAAAGAAAAACTTTTCCAAAGTACATTGTTTTCAGAACAAGTAATTATGACAATTGGTGCCAATAAGTGGTAGAGAAGTGTTGCAAAGTCATGTGAAATTTCCAAAGAATTTTGTGGGTTAATAGCACACCTACAAACACATGCCCAGCCAGTAGTGCTGCAATCGAGAGAATATTTTCCAACTTCTCTTTTGTCCAATCAAAAATTCGAAATAGGTTGACAATAAGTAATGTTTCCAAACTTGTTTTTTGCTATGGAATGCGGAAAAAAGAATTATTTTGTAATGATGATGATGATGGTGATGAAAGTGCCGTTAAATGTTGAATGTGTAATTTTTTATGTTATTGTTATTAAAATATTTATAATATTATATATTAATATAATAATATATATAATAATATAAATTATAAAAAAAAAAAAAATTAAGATTTCACTTATTTGAACACAATATATTAATGCATGTACTTACTACTATTGCTTATATTTTGCATCTCTGAATTATTGCATTATACTGATTGATAGGTTGATACATCTTATTTTAAAACTAGAAGTGTTTATAATTTCTGTAGATTTTGCAATATTTTTAATTTATTGCAGCATAAAAAACAGACTAACAATGGCTTTTTTCAATTAAAGAATTTTTTTTATGATGAAATTAATAATTTCTCAGAAATTAAGATGAGTATTTTAAGTTATCATCATAATGCATTGTACTACTATTCTGTGATCGTTAATTTAAGATAAGTAAAAGAAATGAAATGTGCATTTATATGTAAAAAATCAGTTTTTGCTATTTTTGCTGGCAAAAACCTATTTTTGCCAGGACGGTTTTAACCGGTTTTTTCCACCTGCGGCAAAAACTTGCCAACCCTGGTACAAGCACAATTATAATTTTCGGTGATTTTATGTTTTGGAAATATTTTTTGAAACAGTGATATAATATGATTGGCGCAGTTCAAGGGTAAATTATGTGCTATCAGAAAAGCCATAAACAAACATTCTGCTCTCGTAACTTAATTTTTATTCAAAAGAAAATATCTTACGTTATTCTTTTCATTTTTAACATTTGTTTCTGCATTATTGATATGCTTTTCTTTTTCCTATGTAGATCAATATCATTCCTACCGCCATGACCAGATACTAATGTCTGCCGTACAATCCACACAAAGAATAATTTACACTCTTAGTTATTTGTTTAATGAAAGGAAATTTGATGGAATAATCTGCTTTGAAGATCTGCAGAAATATTTTTTCTTGTTAATCTTATCTGACATCATGAAAATATCTACATCAATCCAAGTTGAAACATAAGGACATGTGTGATAGCATACAGAAAGTCGAAATACACAATGCGAAAGCTTCCCTATGTCCGTAAACTAAACTAACTATATCCCGAAGAGAGAATAGAACATGCGTTTTTCTAAAGAATGAAGAAGATGCATCCATGTTGCATACCCATATAGTCAAGGTTCAAGGAAGCTAGCAATACTGTGGTACCATCTATTGAGATTGAAAAGAACAATTTTCTTTTTTTTTCCCAGAAGTACATTTTTATGAATTTTAAAATCAAAGTGAAAAATGAGAGAAATTCATACTTAAATGTAAAAACGAGAGAACAAGCTAAAAAATGAGAGTCTCCCACAAAAAACTGAAAACTTGACAGCTATGAAGGTTATATCCCTAACAAATATTTAGTATCTACTGCAAAAATTACCATTCATTCATTTTCTTTATCCATATTAGATCACCAGATTATACCTTGAGCTTTAGCTTTGATGCTATATTTACCCTAATGAACCAAACATAGTAATTTTAACACATATCTACGACCTTCATCTGATATAATTACTCTGACCCCATAGTAAACAATTTTCTAAATGTAAAATTTCATCACATCTATGAAAGCATGGTTGGTACACTTCTAAGATAACCTTTTTCGGCCATCTGTTTAAAACCCATTCAAAAAATTGTTTTGTTACTAGATTTTCAACTGTCAACTTTGAAATAGTTTAGCAGTAACAGGCCAATCATCACTATTTGAAACAAACATTACTTCAGATGGGTTACTTACTACATTTACAATTTCTGGGAGAGAATCTATTTAATGCACCAACATATTTATTATTTTTACCTTCGCGATTTTCAATGACATAATCATACTCTGTTAACATTAGTAGCCATATCATGCATCCCGTAAATCAATACAGTAAAGAATTTAGTAACAACTAATCTGGAAAATAATTCTTACATTCTTGGAAGAGGATAATTATAGTTCTCACTCAGTACAAGCATTAACTGTTGATCTATAATTGTCTGAGTGCAACGAAGACTCATACACAGCGCAGTATTACTTTGCCCCATATATAGCTACGATGGATATTAAAACCTTTCGTCAAGCATAACTCAAAAAATATTTAACGGATTTCGTTCAAATTTTTACAGCAGGTACCTATAAAGGTGACAACGCCGTCTATTTATTACCAAGAATAAGTGTCAAACCGTTTGGAAGTTATATTAAAAAAATAGATAAAAAAGCACAATTAAAGTACATACGTCACTAAATTTTGTGCGTACGTCATTTTCACTGGCGGGAGATTTTCGTAGACAATCGGAATTGAAAAGTTCATGGAATACATGGAGTAAAAAAATATGCAAGCACTAATATTCAGCACAATAAAATATATTTCAATTTAATAAAAATGGAAAGTTAATCTGGAATTTTTTCTGTTTGAAAAGTATTAGAGATTAGTAAGAGTAGTATTAGTATTAGAGATTTGGCGTAAATCACACCATTAGCAGCTTTTTTATTTCACGTGTGTATGTTAGGAACAATTCTTTGATGTTTAAATAAAAGGTTTCGATTTGTGGCATTATTTCTTATTTTCTTTTCCTTTTTAGTATTTTAAATGGAATTAGTGAAAGGCGTGTATTTTAAATTAAATGAGTGAAAGACGTGTATTTTTAATGTATGTATTTCAAATGAAATCAGTGAAAGATTTATATTTAAATGAAATGAATGCAATATGAAGATGTTATGAGAAAAATATTTGGCGATTTATCAACTGCGCCAAGTTAACATAAAAGTACCAATACATATGTGGGTACTTCTCTATTATCCCGTCGACCACTTTTCATAACAAAAAACTATCGCCAAATAAACGGGAGAACGTTGTCATTGAAATATCAAAATACATAAATAAATAAAATATAAGAATTTAAGGACACAATTGTTATTTTAATGAATGAAATAACTAATAAATCAGTAAAACATAATGAAAAATACACACAAATGTCGCGTTAAAAACCACTTGATGACGTAACAAACACGTATAATGCTTCTGATATCAAGTAAATGGGACTGCATTTTTGTCGTTTAATCTAACAGTTTGGCGATAGTTTTTTGTTATGAAAAGTGGTCGACGGGATAATAGAGCAGTACCTCTATGTGAAATGAAACAAGGCACAGATGTCATATACGCACCACGTTGGCGCGATTTTTCCCTCCACCAGCTTGGGGAAAACTTTGTTTTTGAATATTAGTTACAAATAGTGTGACAAATAGTACACGTGATTTTTTATTTCAATATAAAAATAAAATAACGTAATAAATAAAACAGCTTCTATTATTTTAAAAAAGGAAATAAAAATAAATAGTAGTTTGATATAAATAAAGGCGCGGATGTCATATACGCACCACATTGGCGCGATTGCAACAAAATGGCAATTTTATGCCTCACATGGTAACCCGGTTATTTTGTTTCAATTGTTGTTTATTAACTTTTATTTTTTATTTTAATTCTATAAATTGTTTTTATTATATATATCAATATTTATTTATATCAAACTATCATTTATTTATTTTTATTTCCCATTTTTGAATAATAGGAGCTATTTCATTTATTACGTTATTTTATTTTTATATTGAAATAAAAAATTACATGCTATTATCGTATGGTATTTGTAACTAATATTCAAAAACAAAGTTTTCGCCAAATTGGCGGGGGGGGGGGGGGAAATCGCGCCAATCTGGTGCGTATATGACATCTGTGCCTAAATTAATATTGATATACATATAAAAATAATCTATAGAATTAAAATAAAAAATAAAAGTAAACAAACACAACAAACAGTTTTCGTCAAAGGGGCGGGGGAAAAATCGCGCCAACGTGGTGAGTATATGGCATCTGTGCCGGGATTTTTACCCTTTTATCTGTGCTTTCGGAAATATAAAAAAATTCTTATATCAGGTGTATAATGTTTTGCATTTTTATACGGACCACTTCTCCATTTTAAGATTTTAAATGCTATTTATATCAGATATTTCTTTCTTGAGATTCCCACAAGTTTTTTCCGGTAATTTTTTTAGTTCGCTTATTAATTGTTTACAATTTGCCCCCCTGGCAATAACAATTATTTATCACAAAAAATGGGTACTTCTCTATTATCCCGTCGACCACTTTTCATAACAAAAAACTATCGCCAAACTGTAACGCTAAATAAACGGGAGAACGTTGCCATTGAAACATCAAAATAAATAAAATATAAGAATTTAAGGACACAATTGTTACTTTAATGAATGAAATAACTAATAAATCGGTAAAACATAATGAAAAATACACGCAAATGTCGAATTAAAAACCACTTGATGGCATAACAAATACGTATAATGCTTCTGGCATCAAGTAAATGGGACTGTATTTTTGGCGTTTAATCTTAGTTTGGCGATAGTTTTTTGTTATGAAAAGTGGTCGACGGGATAATAGAGAAGTACCCAAAAATGGCTTAGTTTTGTTAAATTTGTTTGTTATGTATTTTCATTTCTTATTAAAACATCGAAAATGGCAATAAAATTTTATTTTAGCACCGTACTTAATTTTTTAAAATGGCTCAAAAACATGGTTTAATAAACGTATATTTGTAAATATTTTAAAAAACATGTTTTTCCACTCTCTAGAAAAATTTGTAAGATTCTACAACTGCCTTTGGCACCAACCAGTACATGATACGGAACTTTTCCCTATTCAGATACACAGAAGAGGTTGGTCACAAACAAGAGTAATGCTAGCAACAATATTGTTTTAACTCTATAAGAGTTAGAAACAATAATGATATTAAATTCCCCGATTAGCTTAGGGCCCGATTACGGAACTTTCTCCTAGAAAAAAAACTGTAGAAGTCTTTTACATTTGTTTCGAATGAAGCTCGATCAACAAAGTATTAATTGATAATACAAACAACACTAATATTAACATGGGGGCAAAAGTTTGAATTTAAGGGTATATATTTGGAACCTTCCCCCCCCCCCCCCAACCACCCACGAAAAAAAGAAAAAGAAAGTTACAGAAATGAATTTAAAATGGCGTGAAGCCACCCTTTCTGACATAAGAAATTGGCTGCGAACCCGATTACGAAACTTTCACTTAACTTAATAACATGTATCTAATAGCCCTGAGGACAATTCCCCTTCCCAGTTATACGGACCTTGGGACTTTTTTAAAAAGCTTGACGCAGTTCGGGTTGAAGAAGTTGAGATTTACTGTCAAATGACATAAACTACTATGAAAATAAATCTGGTGAATTATTATGCTGGTTTATGTATGTATTTAAAAAAATTGCATCTGATTACACTCTTTAGATAAATTACTCCTGTTTGCATTTAATAACAGATCCGTTATTTAATAACAGATCCGTCAGGCTTCCGTTTACTAAATTGTTTAAATATTGAGAAGAGTTGGCGAGAGATAGATAGACGTGTAAACAAACGGGTAGACAGATGGGTAGAGAGACGGGTAGCGACAGAGATAAGCTAACGGGTAGCGAGGCAGGTGCAAAAAAGGGTTGACAGAGGGGTAGTGAGATGGGTAGGGAGACGGGTAGCGTGGTGGATAGAGAGACGAGTACAGAGACGACTTGACAGACGGGTAGAGAGAAGGGTATATAGACAGACAGACGTGTTGATAGACGAGTAGTGTAACGGGAAGCGAGACAGGTAGAGACACGATTAAAGAGTCGGGTAGAAAGACAGATGGATACTGAGACGGGTATACAGAAGAGTAGAGAGACAGTAGACATATGAGTTTGGAGAGAGACACAGCTAAGACATACGAGTAGTTAGACTGGTAGACACGTTTGTAGCAAAGCATGTTATCAATGTGGTTTGAAGTATACGAGTTTCTATAAATAGTTATACAAATAAACAAAGGAAATTTTTTTAATTCAAATATTAAATATTTGATTTAATATTTCAATATTTAATATTTTATTTTTTAATATTTTATTTAGATATTTGTCACAAAGAAAATGTTGCAAAAATTAAATTAAATTTGCGTTAAACTACGCTTGCTAAAATACGCTATTGGCTGCAAATCTGATTATGTGACTTTAAAAATATCGTTTTAAAAGATCCGGCGTTTTTTTTTTTTTTTTTAAAAGTTTTGAGCAATTCCCACTTAAGAAAATGAGATTATTTGCCAAATGTTATAAAAAAATGCATATGAAAACATAACAATATATGAATTTATATATGATATTTTGTAATTATATCATCTAATTTGCTATTTTTCATATGTTGTATCTTTATCCATCTCTTGTCTATCATATGCTGTATATTCACTTAGATTCTTGTTGATATCTTCTTTATATCGTAATTGTTAACTTTATGTTCTCAGCAATATCACTCAGACTAATCCCTTTGAGGGAAGTCCTAGTAAACACATGTGTGAACAGTACCATTTGATTTTGGAACAAATATGGGACTAGCCCATTCAGAATAATCAACTAGTTTTAAAATATCCGTTTTTGTTAATTGCTCCAATTCTAAATCAACCTAATTATTGTATGAGCAGCACTAGAATCTATTTCAAAACCAATATTGACAGATTTTCCCCACAGCACATTATTGGAGTTTTCAGCAAATATTCTTGAACAGTTTTAATTGTACTGTTCTTTTTCACATTTCCACTGATTGTAGAGAATTTTTAATTATGGTAACAAATTTTCAAATGCCAGACTTTCTTGCAATATTTTTTTTTTTTGCAAATTTAAATGGACAGTCACTAGGGATCATGATTTTTAGAGCACCAGTAATAAAGTTTCTCTTTAAAAGCACTCTGCTTACTTCTCTTTTTCTATCACTTTATCAATTCTCATGGTGCAAACTTTGTTCATGGTCATTTCTTCACTGATCGAAAGTGACTTTACCCCAGCCTCTGCCAATTTAAAAGATTGGTATATCTCGACGGCCATTTGAAATGTTACACAGTGATGCCAGGGATGTGCTATAGTGCATCATTTAAGCAAACAACTGGAGAAGGGATGCATAAATACAATTTTTATGGGTACTTCAAGATGCATAAATTTTCTGTTGAAAGATCACAACAGAGGCATATTTTGTATAAAATAAATACATTAAATCTGTCTTTTTTCTATAAAAGGACCCAGTTTTTTGGAAGTGTCTGTGTCCCAGGGACCTAGGATTTCAAAAACCTAGCAGCATCACTGAGATTTTAAGTATCTTACAATTTTTCTTAAATTCTATCTTCTTGAATACCGAAAAAGAGCTGCTCAAGCAGATAGTCATGTGAAGTATTTTCAAAATTAAAAAAATTAGATGAATGCCCCTTCTAAAAGCAGCTATATAGTCACCTTGCTTCCATATTTTTTTTTTTAAACTTGAACTGTTCCACTATTTTACTTGGGCAAGGAGAAAAAGTTTCCTTGGTGTTCTTTAACAAATCTTAAATGATCTCTATTAAAGTACTTAGAACAAATCTCTCTCTCAAAATCACAAAGTCGAAATTCCAACAGAACTTTGTTTTTCTTTTCATCATCTTTTATGTTATTCAGCAAAAAATAAAAATCTATCTTAGTATGCAGATTCCATGGAATGTTCGAATGATATTCTTCCAATGTGCCCAAAAAAATTACTTCTTTCTCAGACATTCTTTTTTTTTTTACCTCAATATTTCTTTCTAACTATATGTTTCGAAACCATTTCATTGCCATTAATATATCTTTGTAATTACTTGACAGCAAGGAGGTATCTCTATTAACATAATAGATTTATTTACATACTATAATCTCTATAATAAAACCGTAAGTCATGTGACTGTCATCAACAGTTCCGGATGAAAGGCGACCATTTTTATTTAAAATTACTTTTCGAATAAAGCTGCATAAAAGTTACATTTTTAGAAAGATCGTTCACAATAAATTAATATTTGAGAGATGACTTACGTTCAATTATGTATATATTCTGCAATAACTTTAGTTCAAATTCTCTATCCATGAAAGTAAACAACAACAACAAAATAAGATTCATTCGTCGTGAAGGTTTAAAATATTAAACCATTAAACCATGGAGATAATCGTTCGTAAAGTAAGTTTTCCGTGAATGATTTTTTTGAGCGCTGCCTGGTGTAAAAAAAATAATTCGCACCTGGACCCGTGAGACAATTAAAGTTTACCATAATTCCGTTTGATGAAGTGCTTATACAACTCAACTTCCTTCCGAATCTTTTCTTGACGTAAGTTGAATGTAAACAAATACAACTCATGTAATAATATTTAATGAATAAAATTTTGAAATGATCAGTTAATTTGGTATTTATGTATTATTCGTGGCAGGAAGAGATTTCACCGAAAATGATTGATTGTTAATCACCAATCATATTTACCATTGTTAATGACTAATTGTGTTCAAGACAGTAATTTAATATACATTTATGAAATACATAATATTATTAAGTACTTTTATGTTATTTGGGCGCAAATCTCGCCAATAGCATTTTTAAAATCGTCAATACCAGCTTTTATTTTTCGCATGTGCAAATTAGAAATGATACTTTGATTTTTAAATCAAATGTTTTGATTTATGACATTTCTTATTTTTCTATTTTCTATTTTAAACTAAAAGTGTGAACGGCATGTATTTTAAATTCTAACAGCTGTCGCAGACGAACTGGGGTTATCACGATTTTTATTTTGTGCCATTTTGGCGAGAAAACCCCATTTTCAGGTACCTGTTAGAGATTGCTAAAACAGCATGATTCTTTTATTTTATTATGAAATACTTTATTTTACATTAAAAAACACAACATTTTATTATAAAACACACACAAAGGTTAATTTATTCAGCCAATAATTATATCGCCAAAATGATATCCAGTGCGTCTGCGACAACTGTACCCAAAAGGACCCATCATTAAAAATGGTAAATAATATAAAATCAAAGTAAAATAATACAAAAAATAATTTAGTGTACATTTATAAAACACGTTAGGGAATTACGCAAGTATGAAAACTCCTGAACTATATCAAGAAAGGGGAGCAGAGAAAAACAAAGTCGAACAAAGATCGGCATCTAGAAGGAGGTTCATGAATTTTAATCAGATTATACGCCACGGGTCAAAAGTGCTGACAGCAAATATGATTTAAAAGGAGTGTGATTATCAAAACTCACTTCCAAAAGTTCAATGTTTCACCAAACCATACTCGAAAATTACGTGTAATAATATGCGGCCCGATTATGGCATATATTTCAAGATGTTTTAGATGAGAATAATGATGGATTTTCTAATCTTCCGTAATCGAGTCTACAGCCAAAGTTAGCGAGAAACAAAATAAAATATTAGCAACAATATGGTTTAGTGTAAATGTGGATATCATTAAAGACTTTCACAATATGGATTTCATCGCATCAAATCGTATTAACTAAAATACGTTAATTGGCAATGGACCCAATTACGGAAAATTAATATGCTTAAGAATCTCTGCATTAGCGAACATATTGCAACTGATAAGCAAACGGGCATGAAGCTTAAATGCTTAAATGGTATAAGCAGCTTTTGTCAAGAAAAATGAAATACATAACAAAAAAAATATGCGAAATGCTACCGTGATTGCAAAAGTTCTTGACTTGTCTGTTAGAATCTTCCGATTTGGAAAAGGATTAAGGAAAAAAATTAAATTAGGAATGAAAGTAACGTGTTACAATGCTTAACATACATTTAAGGGAGACCAAACTGGTCACCAGTGGCGGCTAGTAATGATATAATTTGCCATTACTGACTTGGGTGCATAAGTCTAAACATTTGTGTAGTATCTGTGGTTCTAAAAAGTTATTATTCATAGGGATACCACACTGACTGATAATAAGCTTTCATGATGCAAAACTATCTTCCAACTGCATTTCTGAACCTGTATAGAAACTAAACAAACATTGATATACTTTAAGTAACAAGAAATATTACTGATGTTTTGTTAATATAAAAGCATACCTGAAACATTTAATTTGCTATCCAGTTCAGCCATGAGTGCACTTCTTTCTGCAAGACTAGTACGCTTCTCTAGAATAGCAAATCCGGCGTCAGCAGTAGCAGAATGTCTCAAAATATCACTGTTCAAAGAAACATTAGGAATAGCTGCAGCAGGTGGACTGGCAACAATACCCAATTTAGCATTTTCTTTTTTCTGGTTTAAAGTTTTAGCCCATTTTTCCATATCCTAATAATAGACATTTCATTAAAACAAAAATACAATTAATATTGATAAATTTATTTCAGATTTAAGCTAATATCTACAAAAATATTAGTAAGAAGCCCTTTTTTTTAAATCCCCATCAACAGAAGACATTTCAGTGTTTCTTCTTTCATTCAATTTGCTTATTTTGCATTCATATTAAAATAAAATTATGCAAAAATTACAAAAATAGAGGGGGGAAAAAAACTACAAGACATGATTTAATGCAACTTATGAACATGATTATTCACTTTTTAGAAAGTTTTACTCCTCTTTTAGTTAAATAACAAAAATACAGTTCAATAATCATGTTATTTTAATCATTTATTTGAAAAGACACAGTTATTAAGACAAATCAGTTGCATCCACATAAAAGTACTGTTTAAAAAAAATGTCTACTTTTTTTTTTTTTTTTTTTTTTAAGAAAAAAAGGGAAAATGCACTTTACATAAGAAGTTTTTTCCTCCTTAAAGTAACAAAAATCTTTCAGTATAGTCAGATACATTGGGAAACTATTTCAAAATTCTCAAAAACTGCTGCAAAATTTCTTATTTCTATAAAGAGTCAATTGTGTAAAAAAAAAAAATAGAAATAGTATGAAATCACGAAATATACTATGCCAGTAGTACTCATTAAAATATCTGTAGAGCCAAAATCTGGCAGAAAAATGAGATTGATGATCGCATTTACGCTTTTGAAGTTATAATATCCCAAATGCTTCACAAAACTGATGCGCATCCCATGAAGAGGAGAGATTTTGCAATTTGAGAGTTCTGTAAAAGCCATGACCATGTAGATTTTATAATATATATAAATAAATGTGTGTGTGTGTGTGTGTGTTCTATTTTGTTCATTTAACTTAAAATTAAATAGAAATGATTGAAACTTGAAATGAATAGTAATTTAAAGTAGGGATGCACCGAATATTCAGTATCTATTCGGTATTTGGCCTATTTGACCATATTACCAAATATTCGGTTAGGCCGAATATCAAACTATTCGGCCTACCGAATATTCGGTTTGGCCGAATATCGAAATATTCGGCCAAACCGAATACTTAAAAAAACTTTTTAAATATTTTTAAAAACTCACACTCACAATTTCTACTTTTAACTGTCAGTTAATAAAGATATTCAAAATAATTAGAAATTGAATAATATTTCAATGAAAGAGAATGCTTTTACATTATTTATTCGCTGTTGAATAGTATCACTTAAGAAAATTAACCATTAATGATGACCTTCATAGGAATTAATGATGTACAAATAAATGCAAGTTTCTGAATATTGTCTAGTAAATAATATATATATATATTTTTTTGCAAACATTATGTTTCTAACCAAAATGGAAAAACTTTCACTGGTGATAATAGACATCAAGACAGACAATTTGTCTGTCAACTATATTTTCAACATAGTTACTTTAATTTTTGTGAATCACGAGAAGTACTGGAAATTGACACCATTCCTATCTAAACAACACTGAGCTAGATATTCCTTTATTCAGAACGCAGCTCACAGTACTACGTAAAATGTGTCACTGGCCAAAATTCAACAACTTCCAATAATATCATCATATTTGCTACAAGCAAAATTAATACGATGCAAATCTCGCTAAAATATCTTCATTGGTGACACACCCTGTGTTTTTGATTGAATGTATTGTATTTTTGAAGGAGTAAGTGGATTGAGATAATGTTTCTTGCTCAAAAAATGTTTGCTTTGACCATATTATCTACTCAGAAAGTTTCTTCCAAGATGTATGAACACCCTGTTTGTTTACAACCTCTGAATATGATAGCCCATTCCAGACACCTATGCTCTCTGGTTCATTTCAAAACTTCCTTGCCAAATCAAAAGGAGCAGAAAAGTTATTCTTGCTAATTTGCTACCATTTTAATATATTGTACTGTTTTACTTTAGTCCCTTCCTGAAAAATAAACACTATATCACTGTAAAAGGTTTCTTCCAATTCATTCAAAAATTTTCTTCAATTTTAAAGTATTTGTTTTGTACTATAAAAACATTTTATAAATTTATTTTAATTCACAGAAGAAGCTACAAAGTTTAAAGCTTTATTAATTAAAAAAGTTTTAAGACTATCCTCTTTTTAAGTTGTAACTCAAAGCACAGATTTTTTTTTTTGTGTAAAAAGTTTCTTGTAAAAAAGTCTAGTTCATAAAAGGGTAGTATTTGTGTTAAATATTATGTAAAATTGTTTTATAATTTTAACTTTTAATACTTTTAAACTCTGAAATATAAAAATATTTGGCCAGCCGAATATTCGGTATTCGGCCTCACTGTTACTATTCGGCTAGCCGAATATTCGGTATTCGGTTTACCTGTGGGCCGAATATTCGGTATTCGGCCAAAATCACTATTCGGTGCATCCCTAATTTAAAGATATTAAATATGAAAGATAATCCATAATAAACTTGTTTCATTGAATGATTTAAATTAACGTATCACTGATAGATATTAATTATTTTAAGTAATTAGAGGTAATGAAGAGATATTTGAAGAAATAAAATTAACAATTTTTACACAATATAAAAAATTAATAAATAATAATTAAGAGAATATGAAGCAAATCTTAAATTCTACTCTTGTATAAATATGTATGTACATTTAGGGGTTGCAGAGAATTTCAGTTCAGGTAAGAGTAATTTATGTATATCATTAATTTTTCATCATGATTTGTTTCTACTATTTACTTTTCTACATTCAAATATTTTCATGTGCAATTTACTAACCACTATTGCTTCGATCTTGGGCAAAAAAAAAAAACTATCTTCTCATTTTGGTAAAATCCAGATTTAAATAATTATTCAAAATTTACTAATCACCACTATTTCAGATTAATAAGTTTTAATTCAGAGTGATTATTTTTTTCTATTTTTACTTCTGAACAGTATGTCCCGCGATAACTGCTGCAAAAAGTATCCAATTAGTTTGAAATTGGGTAGATATGTTGTCAAGATATCTGGAACTAGCTGTATAGTTTTGGTTAAATTGGGTTCATTCATTGGAAATATATTGAACTTTTTAAAAAAAAATATCATAATGCTTTTCTATGGGAATTCAGATGATTTTCAAATTTTGCCTTTTATCGAAAAGAAAATGGTGCATTTGCATAATTTATTTAAATGCAGGGCTGCCACTGCCAAATGGCATACAAAATAGTTGCTTTAGTAGCCTACAATGAAAAAAATAGTAGCCAAAATAGTTGCATGCTTACTTAAGAAAAGAGGGGCAAGAATCCTTATTTCCCATAAAAATAACATCATGAAAATCCACATTTTCCCTACTACATAACTGCCAACTAAATTTCATTGAAAATCAGAAGATTTTGGACCAAAAATCAGAAGATTTTGACAAAAAAATCAGAAGATTTTGACAAAAAAATCAGAAGAAATCAGAAGATTTTGACAAAAAATCAGAAGAAATAAGATTTTAAAAAATTTATAAAACTTTCAACATGGATAAAATAAAACTAGCTGGGATCCTAATAAATGAGCAAATTTAAAAGACAAGCAAGAGTAAAATAAAATAGTCACTAATTTGCAAGTAAAGAATGTATATTACAGACAGAAAAGAATAACTTCAATACATAAAAAAAATTACTACTACAAAAAAAAAAAAAAAAAAAAAAAAAAAAAAGAACATTGATAATAGATTTTTTACTTTTCATTAAAATACACTTAAAATTTCAGCTTCCTAACATTTAGTAACCAAGGATAACTGATGTTGATGCTGAGGGCCGTGATTTGAATATTGGTGTTAAACTAGTTAACTGGTGGTGTTATGCAACACCACTTAAACAATTCAACCAGTAAAATATTTTTTGTCGCCATATACAACCAAAATTGAGTAAAAATATTTATATTATTCAAAATTGACAACACATGAACCATTAAAATATTTGCAATAAATACTGTATATTATATGATAGAAAAATTTATTAGAAAATTGTGCTTTATAACATTTATTGTCAGTAAATGATTTCGCTAACAAAATATTTTCTAGAGTTTTCGTCATCATTGATGAGCTGAACAGAGTCATATTTTTCTTAATCAAACTGAAAATACATTTGCATTCAGCACTCCTGTGAGGAATAGTCAATACAGCTTTTAATACTTTGCAAATCCTACCATATTTCAAAATTTCATCAATGGAACACATCTTTCCTAACATGGCAATGCACGAATTTGCATGTGCCATAATAGGTTTTTTTTTTTACATTGAAGTCTTGTGAACTGATTCTGTAATAAGTTCCAGGCTACATCATCATCTTCATCATTTTATTTAAAAAATGGAAATTTTTCCACAAAAAAGAAAAAGTTACATTGTAAGATTTTTTTTTTTTAATTCACTACTTCTATTTTAAGTGAAAGCAAAGTAAACTTTATTTAAATCTGAATTCTTCTCCTTTTAGAAAACTAAAGGTAGTTTCATTTTTTAAGCAACTGATAAAAAAATTTCCTGTTAATAGATAATGTACCACTTGTTCTTCATTATTTAGATAAATTTGTTATCAAATAGATGATCCATTAATTTCGAAAATTTAAATTCAAAGTTCAGCAAATTTATTATTATTATTAAGAGAAAGCGTGCTAATGGTTATACTGGATCCTCTGCAAGCATCAGCTGAGAGACAACTATCGAGTTTTCCTAACTTCAACATCATAATGATTGAAAATTCCACCCCCCCCCTCCTTCCTATTGGCACCGAATTCCAAATATATACTATAAGTTGCTTTGGTGGCTGGGCTGCTAAATTTAACAGATGACCAGAAACAGCCACTAAAAAAAATTACTTCTGCAATTTCTTCAAATATTTCTGAACACCATTTTTAGCACTTTCCAACCTAGTTGAAAAGTGCTTATGACTTCGGTTTGTCTGGCCGTGCTCTAACTCCCGTAAATATGCTCGGATTGCTCTGCAATTTTTATATGTTATTGTCGTTATCTATGGCACGTTCCCTATTTCAACTGAAGTGTGTAGCACTTATAGTTTTCTTACAGGGACACTCAAAAGAATTCCGTTACATTGCGGTCTATGGGGAAAAATCATTTGCGGTTTATTTTAAAAATGTTTCACTATTGTAAACGCATTGAAATTTATATAGATCACTAAGATGCATTAGAAGAAGCTTAATATGGAATAGTAGGTGTATAGCACTTAGAGTTACTTTACAGGGACAGTCAAAATAATTCCGTTACATTACGTCTATGGAGAAAAATCGTCTGCGGCTTATTTAAATAATGTTCCACTATTTTAAACGCATTGAAGTTTATATATATTACTAAGGTGCATTAAAAGAGGCTTACTACAGAATAGTGTGTGTATAGCAGTCATCGTTCATTTACAGGAACACACAAAAGAATTCTCTACTGTCTGTTAACAATAATTCCTGGAAGTGCGTTTTAAGTTACTAAACGCGATTTTAATCTTAACTAGCTTTTTATCTATTACGTGGTGTGTATAAATTCTGTAGATCCTATACAGGGCAGCACAAAAGTTCGCGAACACATTTCCGTTTATTGACAGAAACTCCAGAAGGAGAATTTAAACGGTGCTACGCGTTTCCTAACTAAACTAAAATTTAGCATCCTATGTATATATACAAATCTATAGATCATATACAGGGCTACATAAAAGTATTCGGATATTTTTCCGAATATTGTATATATTGAAAATTCCTGAAATTACGTTTTTAAATATGTTATGCGTTTTCCAAATTGTTTACTTAGATGTCATCTTTCAGCTTATTAAACGGTAATGATTTGTAAAATTGTTTTAGAAGCGTTGGAAAGTGCTACATAATCTATGCTTGACGCATGATTTTTCGTTCTTGTTTCATTTAAAAAAGAAAAAAAAATCAGAAGATTTCATCTTCTGATCAGAAAATCAGAAGGTAGAGTTGAAATTAAGAAGAATTCTGAAAAAATCAGAAGAGTTGGCAGGTATGCTACTACCATCCAAATTTTCTACTTTTTGTATTTTAATTATAAAATCACACACACAAACGGAAAGAAAGAAAGAAGAAATTTTTTAAATTATCATCTGAGATATATGATCAGAATGCAGTTTGGTTTTTCCAAACTAAATTGAATATATTCTTATCTTGTGCTTGAGCATTACTGTGAGGCAACTAAAAACAATACAATTTTTATTGCATGTTATTAGCTGCAATTTTAATTCCATTTTGTAAACAAAAATTAACTGAACCAATTGAAAGTGGTTTTATCAAAAAAGGATGCATTTGATAAAGAAAATACGTGTACATACTAACCTATTCTTTAGAAGAAATTTTTGTAAAATAAAATAGCAAAATCGTCTGAAAAAAATAAAGTATGATTTTATAGACACCAATGGGCCAAATAAAGCTATCTAAAAAAGTAAAAAAGGCAATATTCTAAATGTTTTTCTCAGCATTTTAAATCTGTTATTAAATTGAAAAACTGCGATAGAAAGCAAGATTTTCTTATTTCTAAGTAGCATTTATTTCAACTCGTTTATTAATTTAAATTTTTGGAATAAAGCATTTATACGAGGTTAGAAACAAATACAATTCACGCAGCATAGTGAACAAATCTACAGTTAATCGTTTGTGGTTCATACGACAGTTAAAGGGTTAAATGCCTTTAAAAACAATCAAAAATTGGACAAATATACTGTAAAGCATAAGGGTTATGGGTGGTAGCCAAACCAAAAATCAATAATTAGTTTTCCACTGAAATTTGGGCCCCACAATGTGTCTGAGAGGTTGTGCCCTCGAAGCTGGTAGACGGGAGGTGCTGGGTTCGATCCCAATCGCGCCCGTCGGCCTAATCGTTCGGAGTTTTCGTGGTTTTCTTCGAGCAGTGGATTTATCCATGCGTAAATACGGATTAGGTTCCCTTAGAAAGACCCCCACGAAGGGCACTCCCCCCGGGCCTATATCCCTAGTGTAGATAATTGGCCGTCAATAATAAACCCAACCCAACCCACTGAAATTTGGATGTTGGTATCTTTGCACTACATTTATATTGAAAGAGTATTTTTTTTTTCAAATGGAAGTTTTTACATATTTTAAAAACTGCATAAAAAACTTAAAAAATTTATACGGAAATATTAGATTGGGGGTATTGGGTTAAAAAATTTGCAGTGCTGAGTTTTTTTTTTTTTTTTTTTTTTTTTACAAAAATAGTAGCTGGGACTGGAAAATAGTCTCCTTTTTTCTGGTTTTCTTCTAAAATAGTTGCTTTTGAAGGTTTTTGGGCTAAAATAGTAGCCATAGTTGCCTGATGCTGAAAATAGTCGCTTTTAGTAGCATTTTAGTTGCAAACGGCAGCCCTGTAAATGTTACTTTATGGATGCTAAAATTTCCCAATGTTAGTTCTAAATTACTGAGATTAGTTTGAAATTTTGTCAATTGATATCTCAGACATTCTAAAAATATAAAACATTTTTACTTTTAAATTTGATATTTTTGCTGTCATACGCAATTCTTTTAGTTTACCAGTTGCCTAGCAACATAGCATATCAGAAAAAGAAAATTTATTCAAATAATTCCTTCATTGTGACTTTCCTAATTACAAAATATTTGGAAAAAAAAAAAGTTTAAATAAAATTTAAATAGCTACCCGAGTAGTTGTACATTTTTGTTCTAAAGAATTCTAACAATATGCAATTGAAGTGCTTAATTACATGGAATCATGTTTAATAGAACAGTTCTTAAAAGTTAGATTTATCTTTGGGAAATCTTATATGCTTAGAAATATACATATAATCTAACATCATAAAATTGTGGATTTCAGGATGTTAGATATTGTGTGAAGCGAGATGAAAATAAAAATGACTTGCAAAATTCATGTTGAAGCCAATAATCTGAAGATTTACTAATTTTAACCAATGTCAACAATTTAATAATAACAGCATGGTGGATGAGGCGCATCAGCTGATAGTAGAGGTTTCTGAAGGTGACACGAAACCACTATAGACCAAAGATACAATATTTCATTCAAGCATTGAAACTACACTGCTCAAAACAATTAAAGGATATTTGAAGTTTTATATAAAATAAAGATATAAACGAAATTTTTTTTGCCGAAAATCGAAGAAGAGAATCACAAATGCAAATTTTTCTGGTTTTCAAACTGTGGAGTATGCAAATTTTGAGTTCAACGTCAAAAACGTCGCTTCAGCGGCAGCGAATGAAATTTGACTTTCAACTGGATAAAAGAGAATGAAGACAAGGATGATCGGCATTCAGTGATTGCTTTGTTTCGATGAGTACGATGTCTCAGCGAAGTCATTTGACAGATTCAGAAGCTTGGAGAATTGTTGGTAGGTTAGAAGGGGGCCAAACTCAAGCCGAAGTAGCGCAAGCCATTGGAGTGTCACAAAGTGTCATTTCCAGGATCTGGTGCCGTTTTTTGGAGAGTGGATGTGCAGGCCGAAGACCAGGGCAAGGTCGTAGACGGGCAACAACGCCCAATGAAGATCGGTATTTAGCGTTAACAGCTCGGAGACACCGAAACATGAACGCTACTCTTCTCCAACAACACCTTCGCTCGGCTACAGGCACCACGATTTCAACTCAGACTGTCCGAAACCGGCTCCATGCTGTAGGTCTGTATGCTCACCGACCGATGGATGGTATGTGTTAGATTAACATCAAGGCATCGTCGCGACCGCAGGGAGTGGGCAACCGAGCATGTCAACTGGAGGAGAAATGAATGGAGCAATATTCTGTTTTCTGACGAGTCCCGTTTTTCTGTGCATCTGGATAATAGGCGTATTTTCATCTGGAGGGACCGTGGCAGTAGGAATAATCCTGCGTTCGTGCACGAAAGTGTCAGATTTGGCGGTGGAGGAGTGTTGGTGTATGGTGGCATCTCCATTGACGGGCGCACTGACCTCTACATCATTCGAGATGGAGCTCTGACTGGTCGCCGATATAGGGATGAGATCCTCAGACCTATTGTAGTCCCTTACGCTGCAGCAATCGGAGATAACTTCATTTTAATGGACGATAACTGCAGGCCACATCGTGCAAACCTGGTGGAGGATTTCCTTTTCGAGGAAGGAATCGTTCGAATGGAATGGCCAGCGTGTTCTCCAGACATGAATCCAATCGAGCACGTTTGGGACGCTCTAGGAAGACGAGTTTCTGGCCGCCAACAACCCCCACAAACTCTCCAAGAACTGGAAAGAGCTCTTCTGGAAGAGTGGGGCAGAATACCCCAACTCGTCATTAATAGCCTCATTGAGTCCATGCCTCAAAGGTGTTCAACGTTGCTGGCCGCCCGTGGAAACCATACCCCCTACTGAAAATGATTTTCTTTGAAGAAAAACCTTTTCTTATTCTTTTTTTCTCATATGCACAAATTGTGTTTTTTTCCTTTTGTACACAAATGCGCAATAAAATGCATTTTTTTCTGCCAAACATGTGTAATTTATTCTCATATAACCTACTATGTCTGTCGACCATGTATCAATCAGCTAAAAAGTTTCCCAGATACAAAATCCACCTAAAACTGCAATATCCTTTAATTGTTTTGAGCAGTGTATTAATTGGGGGAGAAAAAGGAGCTTATGTTATATTTTATTGCATCACCTGATTAAAAAAAAAATTTTTTTTTTAAGTACATGAAAGTTATGGCATTTACATGAATAAACACATATATAAATATAAAACAAAACAAGAATTTATTTCAAACACAACTGAGAGTATATATCTAATTTGTTACTACCTATTGTTACACTGCACTTGTAATAGCCTATGTAAAATGCTGATAAATAAATAAATATACATAAACATAGATATATATATATATATATATAGATTTTTCTTCAGAAAGTGGGAAAGGGACAAGACAGTAAATCATGAATAAAAACTACCTAAAATCACTATAATATATATTTTTTTCTTTTGGAGTAGCAAATTTTTGAATGTTTAACTTTATGTCTACCCCCCCCCCCCCCTCCCCACACACAAAAAGACAGGGAACACATTAGATAAGTAATAATAATATATATATATTTGAAACAAAAATGCCAAAATTTAATAAATCTTCTTTTTATTATATGAACAAACTTGAATGCATTTTTTGCCAAAGCTGGTCTTCAGATTTCAAGTCAGTACAGATTTACAACACTAACAAAATTTAATAAAAATCACCTTTGCAATTTTTTTGGCAATTTTCACTTTATCTAATTTTTCTTCTTTCTTTTTATTTTTTTCTTGGTCATCATCTGTAGCAGAAACAGTAGTTGTAGTAGAACCTATTAAAGAAGCAGTAGAAAATGATTTTTTTTTTTTTTTTTTTTTTTACAGCAATAAAATGGAGTTATAATTTTAGCAAGCAAGAAAATCTGAAACAGCGAAAAGAATGAAGAATATTTCAAATTGTAATCTTATTGCAATTAACTGGAATTTTTAATTAAATTATGTAACATTTATCAGCAACATTTTCTCTTAATGCTTACATTAGAATTAAAAGAAATGTCATTAATATGAAATTACGTATATACAGAGCACAGTTCAGGGTATTGGCTCAAAAGCAATATTAAAATTTCATTAGCTGAGAAAGAGAAAAGGAACTTTGTGTATATGTATGTAAGTGAAAACTACTACAAAGGTAAAAACATACATACAATAAATAAAAAAATAAAAGACTATTTTAATAGTATCTATATATTTAAAACACCAAGCGTTTTATTTTGACAGTTCGTGAGAAAAAAACTACTTCATTAAATTTCATGATTCTTATTTTAAATGACAGATATTTGGCCACAGATTTGTTATCATGCATTCGTTTGTTCAATACTTTTATTAATTGCAGAATAATTTTAAATGTTCTTTTTTTAATTTCTTCAAAATGGTGGTAATCCGATTACTTCCATTGTTTTCAGACACGTGGTTTTTTGGCCGGAACTTTTAATTTGCAAGTTAAATTTCAGTAAAAATATTCATATGCACATAAACTTTATTTTCATAAATGAAAAAAATTCATATTTATTCTGACATCACAGGAATATTGTCCATTGGGTTTATTTTATCTTTATGCATTATAACTTTATTGATGGCATTTTTTCATTACGATTAAATACAAAATATATTTTTATTTGTATACATGGTGGTTAAGCATAAAAGTAACGTATATAAAATATGTGTGAAAAGTTTGCGCCGGTGAAACTGAAGTCATGCTTAGCTTGAAATACATTTTTACATTAATAAAACTAGAGAAAAAAATTTGTATGATTGTGTCAACATGACGTAATTTTAACTGATTTTTCAATTCTTAATTATAAAGATTAGAATTGGAGCCTTTATTGATTGCTTCATTTTGATTGCATACCTTGATTACATGTAACCAATTAAAATTATAGTTTAGAAGATTTCATTTTTTTATGAAAAATTCACAAAAGTAAAGGATTTTCAGGAAAATTAAAATTATTAAAAATAGTGTTACGGTAAAAGAAAAAAAAAAAAAAAAAAAAAGCTTGAAATAATAATTATTTTTTGAGTTAGAATAAACAATGTAAGGATTTATCGGAATTATTTTTATAGGTTTACTAGCTGTTACCCGTGACTTCATTCACGTATCATTAAAAGAAGAATAAATGCATTAATTAAGCAAAATATTTCATTCCCGATAATTAGAAACGTAAATAATTAACTCTTTATCACATTCCATAGGAGACAATACAGTATTTCTATGTTATAGAGGCCTTGACATAACTAAGTTTTACAAAAGTGAAATTTTGTGACAAATAATCATGAAAAGGAAACTGCAACCAATGATAAAAGGCGGGCCAAATAAAATCGGCAAATATATAAAAACATATGTCAAGTTTACCTGGTAAACCATTTTACTTTTAACGCCTTTGTGAAACGTTTTAATAGCAATCCTTCAAAGATAATGGAAATAGTATATTCTTTTTCATTAAATTGAATTCTTGTGAATAGGGAGCAATTATTGTAGACCTAAATGCAAGGAGCTTAAATTTGCCTCCTTGATTTAATCTATAACTGAAAAAAAATCTTTATTTCTAAATAAAAATATGTTGACAGACGATTTTTGTTCTCCAGAATAAATTGATTCATGAAGTTTGAATATGGGAAAATACGTTTTTATTTTTCAAAAATTTTACTGTAATCAAGATTTTTTTTTTCTTTCACCACCTATTCAAATTGAAAATAATTTTTTTTTTAAGTTTTAATGAGAAAAAATATATTAATCCGTTTTATTTCTTCTTTTTTATCCACAAAAATGGAATAATTTAGTTCTCATTTTTAGAGAAACTTCGTTAAAATTTACAAAAAGTAAATAAATAAAATAAAATAACAATATCTCGGAATTTAAATCATTTTTTTAAATTCTGAGAGTTTATGACACCCTCGGATGAATGATAACCGGTGTTAAGTAAATCGCGTTGCGTTCGACAATCTGAAAAGAGTAGTTGCGAAATACAAACAGGCGGTCAAATTTTAGTATAATAGATTCATATTTATTTTTCTTTACCTAATAATCATGGTGTGGTTTTTGACAAAAAACTCCTTTGTATGTAACTGATATTCATGCTTAATAATCGGTATAGATAAAAAAAATTTCAATTTTTCGTTTTAAATATGTCGTGAAACTAATCTACTTTCTATACTTACTGATCCTTGTATTATTAATGTACGGAATTAATTCCCGCTCCTTGTAAACACATTTGAAAATTCCCGTTTTATTTTTAATATGACGTCACATTTTCCTCAGAGAAATCTCTTTTTAATGCCATAATTCTTGTTAATTTTCTTTTTCTGGCAATCAGGACGTAAATTTTAGCGGAAAACTCACATTTGTATGTAACTGGTACTCAAGCTAATTATTAATCAGTATCGATAAATAATATTTCAGTTTTTCATCTTAAATATTACGTCCATTATCTATCTACTTTCATTATACATTGATATTCATGCTCCTTGTATTATTACGACTATTTGAAAATATATGTTTTATTTATGACGTCATATTTGTCCAAGCCGAGGAGGATCCTTTTCATAGTTCCATGGTCCAAGCGAAATCTATTTTTAAGAATATAATTATTGTTAATTTTTCCTTCTAATTATAACGCAGTTTTTTGACAGAAAAAGATCTTTTTAATAAAACCGATATTCATACTTCATGTATAATATTTTTTTTTCGAATATCACGAAAATTAATCTTCTTTTGAATTCTTTTTCATTTTCATTTTTCACGTGAAAATCGTTCAATTGAAAATTAATTGTTGAGGAAAAATTATTTTTCCGTGTTTTTATTTATTGGCAACGATAAAGTAAAATGGTTAAATTTTATGGGAAAATGTCCATTTATTCTCTATGAAAATAACGAAATTTTGAATTAAGAAAAATATTTGAATAAAATGAACAAAAACTGGCCTATGTCCGTTTGAGGGTTATAATCAACATATATACAAAGATACGGGATCATTAAATGCACCATTTTGACGCTGGCTTCAGCCTAACATTTGCACACAATCAGATTTATAATATTATTAGGATAATAAGTTCATTTAACAGTTCCTTATTAGCGGCAAAGTCTTATTTCATCTTTCACTGTGGATTTCTCAATGGATGTCAGAAAATGGTAGTATACTTTTGGACGTCAGCTAAAACCCAGTGGCAATTTTTAGAAATTAGCGATTGTGACAACAAACGGCACTGTTGCTTTCATCGCGCTTACGTTACTTCTAAATACTGTAAAATTTCGAATGAAATTTATATGAAAACTGCCGCTTAATTTAACAACTTTTAAATATATAATTTTCAAGCATGAATTATTTTTCAAATCTATCTCTACAATGCCCATCAGTTTGCTTTAATAATGTAAAATAGCTCCTGGGAAAGATGCCACAATTGGAAATTTATTTCTAACCAACATAAAAAGTGAAAAGATAAAAAAAAAAAAACCCTGATAAATCATAAGATCAGATTATCCATAAGAAAGAGGATTTTGTTACTAAACTAAAATCTGTCAAAAGAAAAAACAGATTTTCAATTTATGTTGAACCGAAAACTGATATGTTGAATTTGTTGATGTATGTGTTGCATCAGAATATGCTAGAAATTGTATTCTATTATTATTTTTAAAGATCCATTGGGTATTTCACTGTATAAGATGAAAAAGATCCCGGATTCTGGAAAAGGGATAATCATCCTGATTATGGAAGGGGACCAAAGAAACCATACAAATAAATTACACTTGAAAACATTAAAAATCTGCCTCATCAGCAGATTGTACATTATTATTGTAAAAAAATTTCGTCATCTTTATATAAAAAATGATTAGCTTAAAACAATGGATGTGTTTTAGAAGATATGGATTCGAAATGAACAATGATTAAAGAGGACATTTTAAAACTTTTTTTAACATTGAATTTCGACGGTGCCTTTAGGCAGATGTAATGCACATGCGCATAGGAGGATCACTCAGTTGCATTATCATAGGGGGAGAGAGATGTGTGCTTTATTTACTATGTTCTTTTATTTACTGAATATGATACGGACGTACGAATATATACTATTTGTACGATACTTCATAGGTCCATGAAATTTCTTTCTTGCAGTGATGAATGAGGCGATAATGACGAACTGATATGCTTACACAGTTGTTTAC
The DNA here is from genome assembly GCA_963931845.1 of Maratus michaelseni. Classification (NCBI taxonomy): domain Eukaryota; kingdom Metazoa; phylum Arthropoda; class Arachnida; order Araneae; family Salticidae; genus Maratus; species Maratus michaelseni. The sequence goes on from OZ007592.1 coordinate 350,624,031, forward strand.
GGATTGTGTGCATCGTAGAACCGATTGTCACAAAGATCTTTTTAGTAAATTTCCCGGTCCAATTGCCACTTAAGCTGTTTTTAAAAATTTATGATGATGACCAATTTCAAAAAGTAAAAATGGCTAAACTGTCATTGAAGAGATTTTCTGCTGAAAAAAAATGACGAAGTCAAAAGAAAAATCCTGCCAGGCCCATGGCCCGGCAGTATATATAGAGACCACCGCACTCACTAATCCTCTCTTACTGACTGATTTTTACCAGACAACTTTTGTCAGTTTCCTTTCGAAAACTAAACGTTTTGTCCAATCAACGATAGTGTGTTGGCAAACCACTCCCTCACGATGTCATGGCGTCAGCAAGTAGCGCCGTGTTGAAGTAGTAAATCTCCAAACTTTCCTTAGCAAATGCACGCTCGCGGTTAAAAGTAGACTTTCACTGCCAGCACAACCTAACAAAAAAGCACAGAGTGAGTGCCAGAACATTCTATTGCAACCTTAATGCAACGAAATTTAACCTTGAACGCCTTGTGTCAATGACTCGATCGCAACATGGAGAGTGAAAGTAGAAAAAGTTGTTTCAAAACAAAGAAGGAAGAAACAGACCGGAGAAATTGCAATGGCGTCCAAATGCACTTTAGCTCTGAATTCAAAACAGATAGATGAAAATACATTAAATTACATAACTATGAAAGTTATGGTCAAAAAGCGATAAAATTTTAAGTACTGATATAAAATAAATATTTCTTTCCATTAGAAATGCTTTTAAAAAGAAATTATTAAATTTAAAGGATTTGAGAAAAAGTATTTTTGAACTTATAAAATTATCGGAACATCGTGATTTTCATACTGGACAGGAAAATGATAGGCATGTTTATCAAAAACTTGCCAAGTTCTAGATTTATTATTAACATGCTATCAATAAATTTTATTTTTAAACAATGCTATAATACTTCAGTAGGTAAGTGAGTGAATTTTATTTTAACTTGGCACCCACTTACTTACATATCACTTCTTTTCTTGGCTTTTTTTTCCTATAGAACTTAGCTCCCTTTTTTCCCAGTTACAATATACTTAGACACTTTACTTAGCGTACATCAGTCATGCGAAAAAACACGCAAGCTAATGTTAAGTCTATGGGAAGGTTCTTGGCAGATTTCTTGCTTGCATTTTAATATTTTTAAATGATATTTTTTGCATAGGATAGCTGAGGTCGATCTGTAACGTTGTTAGTTTTTACTTTTTTGATTTTGGTTCCAGTTTTCTTTATATAAAGGTACTTTCACTTTCAGAACCGGTTCCAAAATTGAAATTGTCCACTTATAAAAAAACTGTAACCAAAATCAAAAAAGTGAAAACTAACAACGTTACAGATCGACCTCAGCTACCCTATGCAAAAAAAAAAATCATTTCAAAATATTAAAATACGAGCGAGAAATCTGCCAAGAGCCTTCCCATAGACTTAACATTAGCTTGAGCGTTCCTTCGCGTGACTAGCGTAGGCTCTTAATGGTTTTTAATGTGTTTACAAGTGACTATTTTATTCATCAGGCAACATTCAATTTAATTTAATTTAAATTTCCTACAACAAAATATTTGGCTGTCAATTTGCGGCAGAAATCTATATTTTAATACTGTATTTAATGTTTGTTTTGAAACGAAATGTATTGATTCAAAATTTTTATTATTTCTGAAATAACAATAATCATATTGACATAATTTTATGTTTTATCATTACAGACTCATTAACATATAAATCAACAGTCTGATTCACAAATAAAATGATGAAGCTATTCAAATAATATCAAACAAATAGTATAAAATTTAAACAAGCACTAACAAGAAAATCCGGCTGACTTTTAGCCCTTACTAATGTAGGTTTTTAGTCTGGTGAAAATAAGTATTGGCTCAAACTATAATTAAAAACAAAATGCTAATGCACCTTTTGCTTAATTATAACATGTATTTGAAACACAGCATACAAACTTGAAAGTAAACAGACAGTAATTATTCAAATTCGAATTCGTCCACCGAAACTACAGCATAGCAAGAATTTGTATCTTCAAAACCTTCCATATCCAACAGTTTGAAAGTTTGTGTCACTATTGAAACACATCGAAATGATATTTGATAATCCCTTTTTTTCTCTGCAGCAATCGGTAGAGTACCTTTATACGCAGCGGAAATTGATAGAGTATCCGTAGCACTGACGTTGAGAGTCCGAGATACCTCAAGGTTGTCCACAGCTACACTGCCTAGACCCATGGTAACCACACATCCATGATCAATATTTATTTGAATCCTAGGAAGGACTCTCTTTTGTTTTGTTATTGACCCCCCCCCCCCCAAACGTTGGACAAAATCGCGATTGTTTTCTTGCCCGATTGATAAATTTTGTGATTTTTTTCAGTGACACTTCATGAAATTTGTGATTATTTTCTACAATTGTTTGATGATATTCTCAATCCCCCCACGACTGAATGACGAAATTCACGATTTCATCCGCAACTGATTGATGAAATATGCAGTTGGCAATTTGCGATTTTTTTTATGCACTTGTTTGATGAAATTCTCAAATTTTTTTCGAGATCGATTGACTAAATTAGCAATTTTATTCTGCGACATCTTGACGAAATTAGCAATTTTTTCTCAAGATTGTTCAACGAAATTCCCGAATTTTTTCTGCGACCGTTTAAAACAAAACTTTTTTCCACCCCAATGACCAATTGACGAATTGATTATGAGAAATTCGGCCAAAAGTTAATACTCACAGAAGAATCACATGCCCATATCTTGTGCCCCTCTAAGAACATATCTGGATAATTTGAGCTACAAATTGAATCAGAGGGATCCAAAATAATTCGCTTCTTAACACACAAATTTTTCTGCATCGCTGGTAATTGCATCATGCCGCTGTGCGAGATGTACAAAAAAAGAGCCTGCCTATATGATGCAGATTCATGAAGTAGCTGGTCATTTTTTGCCATAAGATGAGCTTACCAAGAATCTGATACGGAACATGTGCATTAACTACAAAGCGCACGTGTAAAGATATGCTGCGCAGACTGGAAAACTGCAACTGGGAAAATAGAATAGCGTGTTTTTTGCAGAAATAGCATTTTCATAGCATCGTAGTTTTTCGCTCCAAATAGTAACAACTATGATTTTTTTCATAGCAGTTGGCAGCTCTGCATATTAACTAAAAAAATTAGTAATTTATTAAGATTATCCCATATTTTATTACTTGTATCACTTTCATGCATTTAAACTTACCCTGTGCAGATGGAGCAGAAGTTGGAGGTGATGAAATTGTAGATGCAGTAGTGGCATCTGCTTGTGAATTGGTTGTAGTTTGTGGTACAGGTAAGTAAGTCTGATGTTCACCATCCCAATACAAGTATTGCTGACTTTCAGAATTATAGTAGTACTGTGAATTAGCATCATAATATAAGCCTGTAGTAGCATCATAATAGTAACCAGATGACTCATCATATTGATAGGTAGAAATATCAGGTAGTGGATATCTGTAATATGTTACACCATTTACTACCACAGTGCCTAAACTTGCCATTTGAGCCTAAAATAATAATAATAAAAACATGTTACATTAAATTCTAAATTTTAATCAGTTGTAAATTTAATTCATGCAAATGCATTAAATAAACACTTCATGATACATATCAGTAAAATAAACTGGAAAGAGGTGCAATGATTTTTAAAAGAAATAAATATGACTTAAATAATTTGGCTTTGTTTATGAATGCTGAAAATTACTACTTTGAAAAATAGGCATTCTCAAAAAAATTTATTTTTTACTAATAAAAAAGTTTTTTTCTTTTCTGTATGCTGCAATATGTGAACAAAATAAGGCAAATGGGCATAATTGAATTATTTAAAAGGAAAACTTAAAGCCATAGATTAATTATATTAAAGACGCAAAAAAATTGCTTTCAACAGTTTCCATTCATGATTAAAAAAATAAAAAGGTTTAAAAAATGCTATTTTTTTATTTGATTAAAAAAAAAAAAAAAAAAAAAAAGCAATTAAGTGATCATTGCTATCTTATTGCATATTCATGTATCTGAAGAGACCAATATTTTTCAGCAATAGCTGTTTTAGACGACCCAAGGGCCTACCAAATCGGATAATAATACCTAGTAGTACATTTAAACGATTTGAAATCAGAGCCCATTTGCAACTGCATATTCACTGATCTGATTGATGCCTTTTTAACTAATTGGCATAAAAATTATTGCAATAATTTTTATGGCAATTTTATCATTTTTACACAAGAAAGATTCCCACTGTATTATTTCTCACATTCTGCATTAAAATTCTTTCTTGAAAGTTTGCAATAATATGCAAATTACTATTAAGATGTCATTATATTTTGGATTTTCAGTAGTAAAAAATAAAGGAAAATAGTGCAATAACTTTCACACACACACACACACACACACACAGTGTAATGCCAGATTAAAAAGTAAAAAGCTATAACAACACTGGATTAAGTCTTGTTCTGAAATAATTCAACTATATGTTATTAAACTAAATTGGTGATTAAAAAAAATTCAAGTTACAAGAGCAAATTAACAGATTTCAAAGACATTAAAAAATAAATAAATAAAGCTATTTCTCATTTAACATTTAAGCATATTCTTAGATTACATTTTTTTTCTATTATCCTGTTTAATATAAAGAAAAGCATCAATTTATAAATATTGCTTATTTAAAATCTAACAGTACTCACTTGATTTGGCACTGAATGGTCCATTGTACCTATAATAAAAAGTGGAAAAATTAATTAGATAATAATTTAGCACAGTGTACTATATCAACACATATATACAAAGTAAAAACATATGTCAAATGGAATAATGCTGAAAAAAATTCTTGGTAGTTTTTTTTCCAATTTATATATACTATTTTTTATGCATTATATACACCTAACGAGCTAATATTTATTCCAACATGTAATTCAAAACATAATATTCAAGACTTGAATATTGTGATTCTGGGGTGGGAAAATCGCACCAATATGCTTGCCACTGGCAAGAGAATCTTTAGGCATTCTTAAGAGCTGCAGATTATGAAAAATATACTAAAACCTTACATAACTCTGCACTAAATTAAATTGTTATATTTTATGCTCAGAAAATAAAAATAAGTGTTATTTTCTCCTTTTCTTAAATTATGAGCTGTGTAGACTATCTAATGTATTTAAACAATGAAAATATTTACATTAAAACTAGGAAAAGAATATGTTGACAAATATAATTCCTAATGAATCTGTTATATTAAAATCTGTCTGTATTTCACAATTACTTATCCTAGAATATGATACACAGTGCAATGAAATTAACAACAGTTATGTGCATAGATCCAAGGATGTCAAATAAGCATTTAAAATTAATTTGAATTACTTTCAGAGATATTAATTTTTTTGCAGCTTTTAATGAAGTTTCTCTAAAGATAGGAACTATCTTTCTATTTTCAAAATTTTCTGCAATATTGGCAGGTACATGAGATAAAAATTTCAAATCTAGCTATTTGCATATCCTTATCAGAGAAATAAAAAATATATTTTATAATGTTAGTCGCACTTGAGTTCTTTAATCGTAAATAAGGATCAATAAATAAGGATCGACAAGTAACATCTCTTATCTTCTTTATGTTACTAACACTGACTGTGCAAAGGCTTCAGAATCAGATAGAATATTTCTCCTTATATCCTATCAATAGGATATAAGGTAAATTAATTACATTATATCTTATACCTGCAAACACCCATATATGTCATTATACATATTATTTACGTCTTATATGTCATATTACATCTTATACAACCTATGCACATGGCATATGTATACATCTTATATGTGTTATATATGACTAATAAATTGTCCATATACATCACAAAAGTAATGGGTTAAAGTAATAATATACCATATTATAATGCCAAACACCTATCAATAACCTGTTTATGATCCTATCAATAACAGTTCAATTCATTTTCGAATTTTTTTTTTTTTTAGAGGATTGTAAAACACTTACTTTTTTAAAAACTTAAGACTACATTCTTGTTTTTCAAATAGCAATTTTTTTTCTTTTTTCAGTTTGTGAATAAATAAAATTTTAACTTTGATCCTGAGTCCAAAGTCTCGTATAAAAATTGAGCCATTTGCGCTTGGGCTGAGCTTGTCTCATCTGTGTTATGCATAGCCTACTTTCATCAATATTAGTCAATAAAATAGTGTGGTTGTCAGAGGACAAAAATTTTATATCAATAGAGAAATCAACATTTATTTGAATGCCAGGTGGTTTAGGAATCTGGAAGTTGTGATTGGTAAAAATGTATTCTAATTTTCAGGAAATGCTCCCCCCCCCCCCCCCAGGTGGCTGCAATAAGTAGCTTCTCATTTTTCGAAATAAAGCTACCTAACAGAGTTTGGTACAAAAGTGCTTTTCAATAGTACTCCTGAAATGCTTCCACAAATTCAATTTTTTTTTTTTTTTTTTTTTTTTTTTTTTTACAACTGCTCTTTCAAAATTTTCTGCAATATTGGCAGGTACATGAGATAAAAATTTCAAATCTAGCTGTTTGCATATCCTTATCAGAGAAATTAAAAATATATTTTATAATGTTAGTCGCACTTGAGTTCTTTAATCGTTTTAAAATTACAATATCAAATCAATGCAAGTTTAGCATAAAATAAATAAAAACTGGGAAAAATTTTAAATTTGAAAATGTATGTACATATAATATCTATACTAATAATGTTTAATAAAACAATAAGATTACTTGATGTTACACCTGAAGTTGCTGAAGAGCTACCATAGTACTGATCATAAGAAGAGTCTTCCTGCTTCTATTAAAATAGATACGGAGAACATAATTAACACACATCAACAAAATAAAGCTAAACAGAGAAGGCATTTTTTAATCAACAGATATGAAATGACAATTTTGTTCAACAATTAAGTATATAACATATTTTATAAAATCAAATTTAATATTTATAGTTTAACAAGATCATATATTTATTATTATTAATTAATTTACCAAATACAACATTGTGTAAATCAAGGTCAAAATACAATATACAAAACATGCATATTGTATTAGATAGCAAAAACATGCTTTTTAAATTGGTTGAAATTACATAATGACTTGAAATTGATAAAATGAATATATATTCTGGCTAATTGAATCTAAATATATGAGGAATATGCCTCAAATAAGTGAAAATTGTCTAAAGTATAAAGGAAACTATTTAAGTTCTATAGAAAGGTATCTGCATCAACAAATTAGAATTTTCTTAAAGTTTACCGATAATAATATAGTGCTTTATGCTAATATTAATTTTCTCAAAATTTTTTGTTTATCTAATGACTTTTGGCTTAAAATATTTTTTTTTTCAACATTTCTTCATGATTTGAACAAATTTCTTCCTGTTTGTTATCACAAGCTTTTCAGAGATACATTTCAGTAAAACATTTCACAGCATAGCCTTTCTTATAACTAACATAATACAAATTAACACAATTAGCTCACCACCAAATTAAAAAAAAATATATATATATTTTAACTATCAAAATTTTATTTACAATAATTATTCAAAGAGAAAACTTCAAAATACCTGATTTGTCCACTGGGCAGCTTGCAATGCAACAATGGCAGCATTAACATTTCCTGAGCTGCAATTAATTTTTTTAAATTTCAATGATATAAGATAAAAAAGGGTATACAAATGAAACATAATCAGAGACATATAGATACTATTAAAATTCTACTTAAGTCTTAAGTGTATATATATAAAGTATTTTTTTTTTTAAATAAATAAATTAACACAACTTATTTTTAGGTCAGGAGAATATTAAAATAAATAAAATTGTATAGAAATTAACTGCCTAAGAGTATCCCAATAGATAATGTTTTGGAAATTCTCAACCAAACCATAATATATTTCTGGCCAAGTATCACAGTGTTTATATTAAGAGATATGAAAAAGATCAAGAGCTTGGAATATTTAAAAAATTGTTAAACATGAAAAGAATACTCCATATTACTGAAATTCAGCATCAAATGAATAGATATGCTACTTTGAAATATGACTGAAGAAATAAATTAATTTTTATTAAAAAAATTAAATTGCTAGAGAGTATAAATTAAATGAAAACAAAGACAAAATGAAAATAATTTGCAACTTTATATAGTTATATTATATAATTTTATTATATTGCTAACTTATTATAGCACTATCAAAAATTTTACACTCCAAATATGAACAGAAAAATTCATTATATGCTTCATTTTGAATATGTAAAGCATTTTCTTCGAATAATATCAAATTTATTAATTTTTCATTACTTGATTAAAGAAATGCCAATAAAGAACAAAGATTAAGGTTAAAATAAAATTTGCAGCTTTTTTTTTTTTTGAGGGGGGTGGGGGAGGCACATTAACATGTGAATTCTATAAATTGTTAAATACAAAATATATTACACAAATTTATTGCTTGAAAACCAGAGTTTAATAATATTTTCTGTAATAACTATATTGCATAAGAAAGAATTATGTTTACTCACAAAAAAAAAACAAAAAAAAAAAAAAAACAAGTGGGTAAGTATTATCGAAGATCTCACAAAGGGTTTCGTTTAATATTCCTTTCAAAACAGTTTATCCTTTAATTAATAAATCCAAATAAATTTCATTTTCCATTATAAAAAATATCAGTTTATATATATGTATATATATATATATAATTAAAATTTACCTTTTAATTTTTCGTATATATACTAATTTTCAAATCCCTATCTTATACAGTTTTAAAAATTTGGACATGCGCATAGCTGCCAACTTTTACGCTTAATTCCCACCACAAAAATTTTATACTAAATTTTATCTTATTAAATTGACAAGATCGTGTGATTACCTACCTAACAAAAAAAATTCTATTAAATTTTAGTGGTAAGAAAAAAGCGTAAAAGTTGGCAGCTATGACATGCGTTAACATTTGTGAGTGAAGTATTTGAAGTTTTTTTTTTTTTTTTTTTTTTTTCGCATATTGTCAGCAATCTGTGCATGTGTACAAAAAGAAATCCTTTTTCACTTGAAAAAATAGTAATTATCTTTGGTAATTACAGTCCAATGTTCATAAAAATTAGATATTTGTAGTCAGCAAGCAATATCTTTAACAGAGCCGTACTGAGTACTCGGTATATACTCGGTAATACTGAGTAGTTACACAAATTTCATTTTTTAAGCATATTTAAAGACAAATTAATTTATAAGTGATCTATAAAAAGTTATTTGAATATAAATGTATAATATATGCCATAATTCATAAAAACTATTTACTCAGTAGATAAAAAATTATCTATAAAACATAGAAAACAGTAAGAAAAAAACTCCATGCAAAATTAATGTAAATTAAAGTTTAGTTTTATATTTATATTAAAAAAAAAAAGTCATTTTTTAAACTTAGGGTTTAATCTAGCGCTAGCCAAATAGCCAGAAAGCTAACTGAAAGCACCTTTTGCCCCCAAAGCATTTAGTGCATTCGCCAAATAGCGACAGCCAAAAAAATATATATCATTTCCATTTTGTTGTTCCGCATTTTGTAAACCTGCTGCAGCTGTGTAAAAAAATCTCACACCGCCTCTATCCTGGTAACTCACTTCAAAATTTATCTTGTCCTCCCTGTGTAAGAATCTTACAAATAGTGTGATATCATTTGCATTAGATGTATTCCGGAAATTAAAAGAGTTTGTTTATTTTTTGTTGATAATACCAACTTAGGAAATGAAACCAAAACGGTTCATGAATAGAAGTTGTTTAGGCAGGTTCTGGCTACAAGGGGTAAAGAAATGAAACCAGCTAATTGTATTATTTTTTCCCCATAAAAATGGCATTACTAACATGTTTCCCAATGTGACTTCTTTGTATGAATTTATAGCAACAATTCTGTTGTCTACAGCAGATTGTGAAAGGGGATTGAGTCTCATGAATATAACAAAAACTGACTTGAGAAATAGACTGACAATCAAAAATTTAAGTAACTGAATGGTGATTAATTTGGAAGCAGTAGTGTAGCCAGGGTGGGGGCCCAGATGCTCTTGATACCACTAATTTTGTAAAATTTTCTTTGCCTTATGTAATTGGAGAACTTCTTCGGATAATCAAGGTGGAAGAAAACTTTACAATTTTACTGGTATCAAGAACGTTTGGACCCCCTCCCTGGCTATGCCACTGTTTGGAAGGGGAAGTTTGAAAAGAATTTCCATTTAATAAAGCATTTGATGTGTGATGTATGGCCAAATCTCGAGAGGGTCAATCTTACAGAGTGGTGTACTGTTCGTATATTGTATAATTAAAAATAATACTCATTTATATAGAAATTTTGTATAAATAAAAGTTTTTTTCTTGGCTAAAGCTATTTTTATTTGGCTAATAGTTATTGGCTGTAATTAGCCAAAAAGCTACAAATCTCTTTTTCCTAGATTAAACTCAAACTGTAGGAAAAGACTATGATTTTGGATACAGAAGCAGTGTGTAGAGACAGAAAATACAATAAATGCAATTAAAATAATAATAATAATTAAATTAGTTATATGACAAATTATGGTACAAAAACACTAATCATTCTACATTTTCAGGAGATAGGGCATTTCTTTTATTGTTGTAAATTTAGCCTGCCTGAGAAAAAATGTGTTCGCTGCGAGCACTGATAAAATCGAATTTTAGCTGTACATTACGAAAAAATGAAAAGAAACTGTAAAGCCAATACCCTTTTTGGTACTTTTGTGTTATAGCGGCCTCCACAATTACAGTTATGCCAAGGTTTCAGCTCTGATTTCGCCAAGATCATTGAAAACTTTATACATGCATCTTATATACACATATTACTGCAAACACCCATATACGTCATTATATACATATTATTTACGTCTTATATGTCATATTACATCTTATACAACATATGCACATGGCATATGTATACATCATATATGTGTTATATATGACTAATAACTCGGCCATATACATCACGAAAGTAATGATTTAAAGTAATAATATATCATATTATAATGTCAAACACGCTTTATAATTTGTGATAAATCTTGGTCGCTTGGCAATTCATCCTCCGGGGCACGAAAGTACCCAATTTTTTTAATCAAAAGAAAATAAGGTACTTTTAAAAAATATGAAACATTTTGTATTATTTAAGGAATTGTTACAGCAAGCAATAACCATTTTTGATAGACAGATTTCAGGTATCAAAATGACAAATTGGTAATGATGTGTTAAATAATCAGTTTTAATTTCATATTGGTTAATTGAACTTTTTATAAATTATTTTTTTTTATGTATATTTTTTAAATAATGCTACTGTTGAGCTAATGCTACTGTTGAAATAATGCTATTTTTGAATTTACAAAAATTGTCTTTAAAAGGTGCACAATAAATGAAATTTCAAAAATTGAAGTTAATTTTAAAAAACATGATTAGATTATATGCTCAAGATGCATGTTTATAAATAGGTATATATATAAACACACACACACACACACATAGAAGGGTTACCACTAAGCACACTTCATGTTCGCATCAGTGATTCTTTCTAACATACAATTACTCGGTATTTACTCAATATTCGACTACTCGGCCAAAGCACTACTTGGTACACCGCTAATTTTTAATAATTTTATAGAGCCCAAAATAATCCCACTTGCTTGAGATTTTTATCACTTTGAGTGTGAAATTAATAGCCTGTCTGGAGGTCCTGGTGAAAAAAGATATGTAGGTAGTCTAGACGGGGAACAGTCTGGATACGTGTACAAAAATAAATAATTTTTTACTTGAAAAAATAATAATTATCTTCAGTAATTATGGTCCGATTTTTATAAAAATTAGATACTTGCATTCAGCATTCAAATCTATGCATAGATGTGTAAATTTAAAAATGGTAAAGGCAATATTTTTAGTAATTTTATAGAGCCCGATATAACCCCACTTGCTTGCGGCTTTTATCACTGAATATGAAATCAATAGCCTATCTCATGGTTGCAGTGAAAGAAGATACCTAGGTAGTCTAGACCAGCTGTACTCAACCTTTTTTTCTCGCGGGCCGCAACACACTTGTATAATAGTGTAAAAAATATAGATTTCTATTGCAAATGCCGCGAAGATTGTTGTTTTGAAATAGTGGTATGAAACTTTTTGTTGACAATTTTTTCTGCGACAAATAACCCTTATTAGTTATATGATATGTATCAAACGTAACAATATATCAATGCAGCAATTTCGAATTCTCAAAAAAAAAAAAAAAGAGGATTTTTTCTAATAAATCAGTTTTTTTCTCAATGCAAAAACTATTTTTTTGTTAATATCGAAATATATAGTGCAAATTTAATTTGGAATAATGCTTGTTTAGTGTTCAGGATTAAGAAATGTATACACTACTATAGCACAAGTAAAACTATATGTAAAAAGAACTTTTGGACTAAGGAAACGTCATTTAAGATATTTTAAGGTAATTTTAAATTAGTAATTATAAATTACAGGAAATTGTCCTCCCATGAAAATGTATTAAAGAGCAGTGAAAATATTAAAAACTTTTTACACACATCTCAATTAATTTAATAAATAGGTATTAATGATTATGTGTCTCAGGCCGCACATAAAACGTCACCGGGACGCAGGTTGAGTATGGCTGGTCTAGACAGAGGGTAGGAATCTAAACGAGAATTTTTTCTTTTTTTAAGTTTCTGAACAATTTTTAATGTGTTTTTTAATTAATATCACCACTAATTAACATCATATTCAAAATTTTATTATTCATTGTGTGACAGGAGGTATTCAGCTGTAAGTAAACAAAATTTCAAGTCTCTAATTTATATAGTTTCTGAGCACGAATGAAACCCTAAAAATGAACCATTTAAGAAATTTTTCTCAATAAACCTGTGCATGAATATTATAAATAAATGTCTAAATGAAAAAAAATGTTATAGGGTTTGAGTTTTTTCAACATAGACTTTAAAATATTAAAATAGTAAAAAGCTAAATTACTGTATTATTATACAAATTTAAAATTTACTTAAAAAATTATTATAAAGAATTTTAATTCTAGAATTCAGTATTTTTCAGGTTTAATTTAAATATGATAAAGTCTGAGAAAAAAAAGTCAATTTTTATTTGTGATATTTACCTGCAAGAACATTCATACTACCTTTATATAAAAGTTTTGGAAAGATAGGAAATGGTCTTGGTGAGAGATGGAAAAATTCCCAAACTGCTTCTAGCAAGCCATTTATTAGTTCATACACAGAAGTATTTTATTTAATATTTACACCAAACAATACAGGACAGGGTAAACTAAAATTTCAGAGTTGCCAACTAAAATTTTAGTTGATTTATAGATTTAGAAGAATTGTGAAATTAAAGAGTCTGAAATTGAAGACTCTTTAAGGACTTTTAAAGCATAAGAAATTTCATTTGTGATTATTTAAAAATCTTGAATAATAATAATAAATGACGTACCTGTTCCTTGAAGCTAAAGATCTCTTGGCATATGAAACTGTCACTAAGAAAAATACATATACAGAAAGCAATTAATTTAGGCAATGTGAAATTGAGGCACAAAAAAGTTGTTAAATTCAAATTAAAAAAGAAAGAAAAAGATGCTCTTAGGATGTTGTATATTTAATACAATAAATTGTTAAAGTGAAAAAGGCTAAAGATGTTTATTTCTTATCATTGCAGCATTTACTCGTAATCACAAAAATGACACGACATAATATTAATTACTTCAACTTGAACAAAAACAAAAGAAGAGCAGAAATTCCATTTTTTCGATATAATCAAATTACTTCAATATTTAGAGCCGTACAATTTCAAGTAGAATTATTCCTAATTTTTCCTTTAAATTGTTTATTAACATTTTATTAGGATTGGCAATGAATAATTGTTAAATTTCTTTACTTATTTTGTTATTCCAGGAAGCATCTAGGCTATATAAATATAACTATAGTCTATGATATTAAAGGAACGAAGACAAACATTTTGGTACCACATTTATTAAGCTCCACCTACTTGTTCTAATTTTATCAGGGGATAAATCTTACATTGTCCATGACCAAAAACATTACCCTTCTTTTTGGTGCACAGACTGGTAAAAATAATCTCAAATTCTGTAGCTACTGTATTCAGGGATCATTCTAGAACATAAAAAAGGGCAGGGTGCACATTACAGAATAAGGACAATTTTGTTAAAAATGGCCCATCGTTTCATAAAAAGGGCATTTTTTAAATTAGGGCGTACACCAATATACCGACAGAGGGAAAAGAGAGGGGGGGGGGGGGGGCAACTAACTGGAGCGCTAAAAAACTGCTACTAAGTCCTCCTTGCTTATAACAATACAATAACATTTATAATTTAAATAACTTCACTATGAAAGTATTAAAAATGGTAATGGTAAAGAATTTTCGAAAGTACAATGCAGTCAAAGCAGGGTTGTACACGGGAATATAAGAAGGGTAGGATTCTACCTGGAAAAAGGGCAAAAATTTATCAGAAAAGGGTATGAGGGTGGGCCGCCCCTCTGAAACTCTCTAAAGTGATCTCTGCTGTATTAGCAATAAGGCATTAAAAAAAAAATCCCTTGTACTTTGCAAAATTGTTGTAATTAGTACATAATCTAAACTCACACACATATATATGCATATTCTAAAAAAACAAAAACAATTTTGAAAATTAACTACATCTGTTAATTTATATGTACACACAGAGTAAATGTAATCATAAGAATGACCAGTCATAATTACAATTCACATTAGCTTCTCAAAATATTAAATATCAGCATAATTACCTACTCACTGGGAAGTAGAAAACATTCTTTCGGCTTCGACTGAAGTAGCTCTTGCTATGCTTAATGTTTTTATACTAATTATAATCCCCCCCCCCCTCCTATAAATTCTTTCACAATAGCAACTGAGTAAATGTTATTCTTTCATTGTCCTTTACTGCAATTTGTTATACATTTGTTAAAGTAGTATGAGAAAATAAGAAAATCATCTTTTTATATAGAAAAATTTAGTATGTTTATTTTATATAGAAGAGTGAATAATTTGGTTACTTAAAGGATATTATTGTGACTATGTGAATTATAGTACATTTAATTAAATATCAATTTTAAATGAAATGTTCTTTTATATCTACAGGCCACTGCCTAATGGCATCAAAAATAGTTGCTTTAGTTGCCTACGATGAAAAGAATAGTAGCCAAAATAGTAGCATGCTTACTTAAAAAGAAGGGAAAATAATTTATTTGCCAAAAAAATAACCTAAACTGTTTCATGAAAATCCCCATCTTATTCTACAATTTATGCTACCACCCAAATTTGCCATTTTTTTTTACTTTATTATAAAATCACTATTATTATTATAAAAAAAGAAAAGAAAAAACTTTACAAATTATCATCTGAGATTATAGGATCAGAATGCAGTTCGGTTTTCCCAAACTAAATTGAATATATGCTTGTCTTCTACTTGGGCATTACTGTGAGATAACTACAAATAAAAAAACTTTTATTGCATGTTATTGGCTACAATTTTAATTCTGTTTTACTAGAGATGTAAAATTTCCGGAAATTTTGAAGTGACGGAAAAAAACAGTTTTTTTCAGGAAAAATTGGAAATTTTGGAAAAATTGATTTCTTACAAATGTTTCTCAAAAATAAGTTACATTTTTTTTAAAGATATAAAATAATATATATATTTTTTTAATTTCTGCATACTAAAGAAAATTTTTTTTTTCACTTTACATGAATATATTACAAAAAATAAAAAAAAAGTCAGCTTTTAAAAGTTAGCTTTTCAGTCTCAGAATTTTCACAGTAGCTTTTCTTGCTTAATTTAACACCATTGTTTGTAATATATCATGTCTCTGTTCAAATGATTTTTCAATTGCATTTGTTCAATTACCAGTAGCGATAATTAAAAAAAAAAAGAAGGAAAAAGATATATACCACTGGAAATATAATTTACTTAAGAATATCATGCAATACAGTTTGATCAATTATAATTATTTTATGAAACATTATAGCCAAATAATCAGAAAAAGACTGTAAAACCCTGTTAGGTTGACGATAATTATTTTTCTTTTTCTTGAATGTAGCCAATACATATGAATGTTTGGAGTGTCCAGACAGATTCCATTTTATTTGGTAATGTGTCAATCAAAGCTAGGGTAGGATTTCAAAAAAAAAAAAAAAAAAAAGAAAGTATGCCATATTTTGGTACATATAGTTAGGACTTTTATCACTATTTTGTATGATTGCTATAAAGTTGCTAAAGTTCTTTGCCTCCTTTCAATTTTTGAGCTAGTAAAGCATAATAAAATTAACAAAACATCATAAAGAGTTGATTAGTTACCCAGAAATCATGATGTAACAATATTTTTAAGTGTAGAAAGCTATGGTTATGAAGAAATTTGAAGTAAAATTAGAAGTAAATAAACAAAGGGATGTCTAAATCAAGCAAAACAAGATGTAAAGGTGCAGGAGAGCAATTGGCGGTAGAAGATTAAGTATAGTTCTGTGCAGAGTGGAGTATCTTGGTTTAAATGCTAGAATTCCATAAAAAAAAATTTTTTTAAATCCAAATAACATGACCCTACTATTTTTCTGTCTAGTAAACATGCCTTTTAGCTCAGTTTACAATTTTCAACCTTTATTTGATTTATAATTTTTTTTTCATGCTTTACTAGCTCAAAAATTGAAAGGTGGCAAAGAACTTTAGCAACTTGATAGCAATCATAAAAAATAGTGATAAAAGTCTTCCTATAAGTACCAAAATATGGCATATATATATTTTTTTGAAATCCTACCCTAGATTGACACAATATCAAATAAAACGGAATCTGTCTGACACTCCAAACATTCATATGCATTGGCTACATTCAAGAAAAAGAAAAATCATAAACATCAACCTAACCAGATTTTATTGCCCTTTTCTGATTATTTAGCTATAACGTTTGATAAATTAATTAGAATTGAACAATCTGTTTTGCATGATATTTTCGATTAAATTATCTTTCCAGTGGTATATAGCTTTTATGGTATAACTAAGAAATATTGGGTGTTAGAGCCATCAAACTTAAAAAAAAACATTTCCCCCAAAAGGTTTCCACAATTTTGGCCACTACTGTATATACAGCTAGATAAGCGATTCATTGGCAATTTCAGCTGTTATGTGACATGTGTTGTTATTCTAAAATCATCACATTTCTGGAGGATTCAGAATGGAGGTTGAAAAATATTCCGAATTTTTTAAAGGGTCCTATGTTTTATGGTGAAAAAATTGTAAAGGATCCTTTAAAGGACTCAAATTATGCTTACAGATCATATTTTCTATGTTAACATTTTCATGGGAGACACAGAATATGAAAAAATATAAAGAAAAAATATCAGAACGCAGCCATAATAAAATTTTGACTTTATTATTTTATAAATTAAATTTCAATTTTTCCGATTTGGAAAAATTGAAAAATACCCCTTCGGGAAAAAAAACAGTTTTTTTCCCAAAGTTTCCGGTTTTTTTCCCGAGCATTCCCATCTCTATGTTTTACAAACAAAAATAAACAGAAGAAAAAAAATCTGTCTATAAAAAATAGTTTTACAGCATGTTTTTGCTTCATAATATAGATAATAGGAACATAGGAAAACTTTGACCCTGACAGAAAAGTTAAAGTCTGCACCTCTATACGGCCTAGAACCACAGGCTTTGTAGATTTCTGAAATGCATGAATTTCAGATCATTAGTGAAATGAGGTAGGCAGAAAATCATTAATGAAAATTTTTGCTGTCAGAAAATCATTGATGATTTTTTTTTTTTTTTTTTTTTACTCCTACAAAGCAAATAATCTGCAAATTTCACAAAGAATTAAATTTTAAGATTTTTTATTCAATGATCGACAAAATATATATTATTACAATTTTTACGCAATCTTCTGACAAAATTTGTGATTTTTACATAATTTTTTGAAATGACCAACTAGTTAAATTTTCTCAAACATGTGATCCATTCCAATGGTCTTCTCGTACCCCAAAAAAGTGTATGATACAGAATTTAGTCAAAATTGTTAGAGCCTAGATAAAATTAGCTTTACCTGTAGTGACAAAAAAATGACACACTAATCAAATTTTCTCTAACATGTGACCCAGCCTAATGGTCTTCTCATACCCCAAAATGGTAGGATACAAAATTTAGTCAAAATCATTAGGGCTATTTTTCAGATATAATTAGCTTGACTCACAGTGACCCAAAAATGACCCACTAATCGAATTTTCTCGAACATGTGACTTAGTCCAATAATCTTCTCGTAATCCAAAACGGTAGAATAAAAAATTTAGTCAAAATTGTTAGAGCCATTTTTCAGATAAAATTAACTTGACCTGTAGTGATGCAAAAATGACCCACAAATCAAATTTCCTTGAACATGTGACCCAGCCCAATGGTCTTTTTGTATCCCAAAATGGTAGGATACAAAATTTATTCAAAATTGTTAGAGCCATTTTGTAGGTAAAATTAGCTTGACCCGGATCTGTAGTGACCCACTAATCTAATTTTCTCTAACATGTGACCTAGCCCAATGGTCTTCTTGTGCCTCAAAACGGTACAGTACAAAATTTAGTCAAAATCATCAGAGCCATTTTTTAGATAAAATTTGCATGTCTATATACTATTATATAAAGAGAGAATGCCTGACTGACCGACTCATCAACGCATAGCTGAAATGATTAAAGTCAGGATCGTGATATTTGGACAGCAGATGGCTGTTATGACCTAGGCAAGTAATAAGATAAGATTTTTGAAAACTCCCTCCCAAAGGGAGTTAAAAGGGGGAGGAGAGGAGGATGAACGTTTTAGGTCATTTCGCTTCGCTATATCTTAGCAGAAGTTTTAGGTAGGAGCACGAAATTCAGGAAAACAAATCTACAAAAAAAAAAGGGGGGTTAAACACGTATTTCAACAATTTTAGGAATTCACCCCCGAAGGGGGTTAAATGGGGAGGGCTTTAGGTACAAAAGAAGGAATCTTGCAACAATACAGTTACAAAAATAAAGTCGCAACAATAGTTACAACAATGAAATTATAATAATGAAATTCATAAAATGCAGTCATTCCATGTCAAATCAACATACTTATTTTACCTCACCATCTCAGATTTTAATGAACTGTGGCACATAGTACTTATATAAACTAAGAAAACTACCAAATTTTTGAAAAATATCAGTTTGTTTTGAAAATATGGCTATAGAAGCTTCTTGAAAATTGTCATAAAATCTTTCCTAATTAAGATAGGAAGATGAAAGAGGTGTCATATTGCAGCATTTTTAATAAACTTTATAAAAACTTTTAGATAAAAAAAAAAATTCAAAAATTTTAATTTTAAAATTTAAATTGTGAAAAAGTTTTTTAAAAAATGTTCAAAAAATTATAGAAAATAGGTTGTATTATTGTAAAATAGTTTCCAAAGTTTGAAAATGGGACAACAATGGGTTCATAGGGAAAATAATTTTTTTAAATGGCATTTTTCATCAGTTTCAAGTATAATAATAATCCATAAAAATTTGACTTTATTACAATATGCAACAGGATAAATTTTGTAAAAAAGAATAAAAATTCAAAATTTGAATTGCGAAAAAAAAAAAAAAAAATATTTTCAAAAAATTATAAAAGTAAAATGGGACAATAGTAGGATAGCGATAATGTAAAATGGGACAACAATGGATTCATAGAAAAAATAATTTTTTAAGAAAGGCATTTTTCATCAATTTCAAGTATGATACAATTACAATAACCCATAAAAAGTTGACTTTAATATGATATGAAATATAATTGTTAAAGTAGAAATATATAGAATATAATTGTTAAAGAACAAACAAAATTTAAAATTTTAATTGTGAATTTTTTCTCTCCCCTCCCCCCCCCCCCTCCAAACAATTATAGAAAATAGGTTGTATTATTGTAAAATAGCTTCCAAAATTTGAAAATGGGACAACAATGGGTTCATTGGGAAAATAATTTTTTTTTAAAGCATTTATCATCAATTTCAAGTATGATACAATAATCCATAAAAATTCGACTTTATTACAATATGCAACATGAAAAATTTTGCAAAAAAAAAAAAAAAAGAATAAAAATTCAAATTTAAATTTTATTTTTTAAATTTGTATTGCAGAAAATTATTATTATTATTTTCAAAAAAATATAGAAGTAAAATGGGACAATAGAACAGGGAGAATGTAACATGGGACAACAATGGGTTCATAGAAAAAATACTTTTTTAAGAAAGGCATTTTTCATCAATTTCAAGTATGATACAAATACAATAGTCCATAAAAAGTAGACTTTAATATGATATATGTAACAGAATATAATTTGTTAAGGAAAAAAAATAATTTTAATTGTGATTTTTTCCCCCAAACAATTACAGAAAATACATTCTATTAATGTAAAATAGCTTCCAAAATTTGAAAATGAGACAATGGGTTCATAGGGAAAATAATTTTTTAAAAAGGCATTTTTCATCAATTTGAAGTATGACACAATACAATACAATAATGAAGCACTACAATAGTTCAAAATATGAACTTTGTACAAAATTGTCAAATTCTTTAAAAAGTAACACAAGACCTAACCAATACATGTCCTTTAACACTTCTTGCTATTGAATTTAATTGGATAATGACTTCTTGGTTTTCAAAATGTCATTTTGTGATAAAACATATATTCTCCCAGTTGGTGTCAAAGGATCAACTGAACACAAAACATCCATGAGAAGTATTCATAGCACATCTGGCTTGCTAGGATAAGAAAATTATAGAGATAGACATAAGACTTCAATGTGTATATCACTGTTCTATATGACAACCGTTGGTGGCTTCCTTACATCATAGATAATGATAAAGAAAATGCTGAACTTAAGGTTACATTTTTGCATCCACATGGGTTATCTCCATTTTCTTATCCTAGCAAGCCAGATGTGCTATGGATGCCTCTCATGGATGTTTGTGTTCAATTGATCTTCTGACACACTGGGAGAATATTTGTTTTATCACAAAATGACATTTTGAAAACCAACAATTATCCAAATTAAATTCAATGTGTTAAAGGACATGTGCTATGGATAAGTAAGGTCTTTTACTTTATAAAGAATTTGACAATTTTGTACAAAGTTTATATTTGAACTATTGTAGTGCATCATATTGTGTCATGCTTTAAATTGATGAAAAATGCTTTAAATTTTTTTCCCCCCATGAATCCATTGTCCCATTTTCAAATTTTGGAAGCTATTTTACAATACAACCTATTTTCTATAATTTTTTGAAATTTTACAATAATACAACCTATTTTCTATAATTTTTTTAAATTTTACATTAATAGAATGTATTTTCTATACTTGTTTGGAAGGGGGGGGGGGGGGGGCAATAGAAATCGCAATTAAAATTTTAAAATTTGTTTGTTCTTCTTAACAAATTATATTCTGTTGCATATCATATTAAAGTAAACTTTTTATGGATCATTGTATTTGTATCATACTTGAAATTGATGAAAAATGCCTTTCTTAAAAAATTATTTTTTCTATGAACCCATTGTTGTCCCATTTTACATTCTCCCTGTCCTATTATTGTTCCATTTTACTTTTATAATTTTTTGAAAATCTTTTAAAAAAATCTTTTATTTTTTTGCAATTCAAATTTTGAATTTTTACTCTTTTTTACAAAATTTATCCTGTTGCGTATTGTAATAAAGTCAGATTTTTATGGATTATTGTATCATACTTGAAATTGATGAAAAATTCTTTTAAAAAAAATTATTTTCTCTATGAACCCATTGTTGTCCCATTTTCAAATTTTGAAACTATTTTACAATAATGCAACCTATTTTCTATAATTTTTTGAACATTTTTTTTTTACAATTTAATTTTTTTTTTTTTACAACCTCTATATATTGCATATCATATTACAGTTCATTAAAAGAGCTGCAATATGACACTTCTTTCACCTTCTATCTTAATTAGGAAAGATTTTATGACAATTTGAAAATCTAGCGGACTAGCATTTTTTGACAATTATTTGTGAAGTTTATATAGCCATATTTTCAAAACAAACTGACATTTTTCAAAAACATTTGGTATTTTTTTAGTTTATATAAATACTAACTATGTGCCACAGTTCATTAAAATCTGAGATCGTGAGGCAAAATTTCTTCAAAAAATGCGTTGATTTGACATGGAATGACTGTACAGCTAAACCAATAAACACATATTTCAGCTATTTTAGCAATTTTGTAGCCAAGATTAGCAATGAACCTGATTATGGATTAGAGGTATAAGACAACTACTATTGCTGAATTATTATTAGATATTTTGCTTGACATTTTTCCAAGGAGGTCGACACATTGTTCATCTGAACGAAGCCGGGACGGACCACTAGTGTATACATATATATATACATATATATAGATATACACACACAGGATTTGCTTGTATGTGTAATATAATATATGATATCTCACCCTGTAACTATCACATATTTGAACTATTGAAAGAAACACTTAGAAGTCATCAATTTATGGACAATGGAGCTGGTGAGATTTTGGTGCACAGTTGGCTTGACAATTGTAATGAATAAAAAAAATTACCTACCCCCTTGGGAGAAATTTGCTTTGAAATCAGTAGATTATAAAAAATAAATAATATCAAATCACTAATTTTGTATCTGCAATAAATTTCAAAAAATACTTTAATTTTATTGCCCTTTGTATATTTTGTAACAAATAAAATGGCTTATTACCTTGTCTTCCATCAACATAAAAGTTGCCAGCCATTGAAACCAACAATTCATATAATTGAATAGCTTCTGATGTTGAATTCAATTCCACAAATGCATATCCTCGAGATGTATTTGTTAGAGAGTCTTTAGCGACACGTAAACTTTTAATAGGCAAAGTAGTCAGTTGTCCCAACATAGCTAGTACCCTTCCTTCTGTGGTTAGGACATCTAGATTTCCAAACAACAGGGCTAAAAGAGAATAACATTTTTTTTTTAAATGCAGCCCACAGTTATATTAATTTCTCATGAAAAGAGAACAATATGTGAAATTATCTTAACATCTCACAATAAAATACCAAATATTTCAATGAATGAAAAATTATTCCACCACTTAAAAAAAAAAAAAAGAAGTGAACATACCAGGAATCGATGCAGAGTTTTTTTTTTTTTCCCTTGGGCTCATGTTGTAAAAGTTATTTTTGTAAAATTTATTATATTTTTGTAAAAAAGAAAAAAAAAACACATTTTGTAATGAAAGATGAAACCCAGTTACTCAAATTCGAACCAAGTATTTATTAATAACAACTTCTTTAAGTCCTACTGCAAAAGTTTTTTTCTCTTGAGCTTGATTTGTTTACAAATTACACGTTTTAAAATCCAACAAAATAAATATAATTAATAATGAAGAGTATGTTTTTATGGAATGGAATTTTGCAACAGGGACTATTTTATTAAGAGGAATTTTGTGGAGTGGCCTATTTTATTAAATGAATATTTGTGAAGGGGCCCTAAATAGACCCCAATTTTGCCTGGATCAACCACGGAATACGATAAATAATTATGGACATTGAAATTCATTGAGACAATGGGAATATTTACAATTAGACAATTATCAGTGATATTTCAATAAAAGAATCAATTCTCACTAATTCTGTTCTCTATGATTTTTTATAAGCATTTTAAGGCTATTTTAAATGGGTCCAAAGCTAATTGTTTTGAAAATGCTGCTATTTTCACAAATGTGAAAGTGTTGAAAAACAATTATGGTACGCCACAGCCAATATACTAAAGATTAATTGAATCAGTCATTATAGAAAGGGCGCTAGTACACAGTTGCCAAAAATGGTTTTATTGAAGAATGATACATTTTCCCATGCTCAGGTCTCGCATCAAGCAAACCTGGAATTATTAAGATTTTTTTAAATTTTTAATCCATATTAAGATCAAGTTTTCAACATAGTCATTCCCATTGCTATATAACTGATTTGGCATTCTTCCAACTTTAATTTAATCACAGCAGTAATAAACTAAAACTTTTTTTTTTCAGATTTTTTTTTCAAAAAGGGAAAAAATTGCAGATAACAAAATGGGCTAAAAGATTGAAACCAGATTCCATTTAAGAATGTAAAAAATTACTGCAAAACATGAAAAAACACCAAAAATCACAGAAAAAAACTAGATAAAAAAATCAAAAATCAATGTATGAATTCTGAATAAACTTTATTGAAAAGAGGACAAATTTTACTAAATTTAGCTAAAAGATTGATATTGGATTCCATTTATTTACGAATGTAAAAAATTCACTGCAAAATGAAAAATCCCATAAAAAATTAAAAAAAGTCACGGCAAACGGGAAAAATCATATAAAAAGTTTGTGAAAATTTCAAAAGTCCCTGAACGATTTCAGAATAAACTTTGTTGCAAAAGAGGACAAAAATTACTATATTGGTAAAAGATTGAAACCTAATTTCTTTTGAGAATGCCAAAAAATCACCACAAAAGCAAAAAAAATTGCATTAAAAATATAAAAAATTCACAAAAGATTCGAAAATAGATGCATGAATTTCAAATAAACTTTATTGAAATCAGGATTCTTTTAGCCCAATATATTAAATTCTGTTCATTGCAATTTTTGAAAATTTCTCAAAATTTTCATGCAATTTTTAGCATACTTTCGCATTTTGCAGACATTTTTTGACAATTTTTTTTTCTGAAATGGAAATAATTCTTCAGTATATTTTGTCGTGAGTAAATTCAAATTGGAAAAATGCCAAATCTGTTTCTACAGCAACATGAATGATGATACTGAAACTATTAATTTCATCTGTGCCGAAAAAAAAAAAATAATCGCAATAATACTAGTTTTGTTCGTTTTGAGTGGACTAAAGATCTCTCTTTTACAAATGTTAAAATGCCACGAAACTGCTAAAAATTGCATGCAAAATTTCTTCTTTTTGTAAAAATCTTCTCTGTTTCTGTTTCTTTTTTGGAGTTCACATATCTGAAACAAAGCTCAAATAGTATAATTTTGCTTCCTCACCCCATCGAGCCTACAAGATCCTAAATAATGTCAAAATAGTAAAATTTTTTCTTCATTTGCCTCGTATTTTTCGGGTCTGGGGGCCTAAAAATAACACTCAAATTATTAAAATTCTATTTTTATCACTAACACATTTGATGAATTTTTTGCCATTTTTTTATAACAGTTTCAGTTTCGATTTTCAAGTTTTCAATTTGCTTTTTCCACTTAACATAACAATATCAGAAACACGGAAAGATAGATAGAAAAACTTGGAAATCCAGGGTACACTCGGAACACAATCACCGCTGCAAGATGTTTTAATACATTCATAATCAATATATATGTAACTAGCGGCCCTCCCTCGCTTTGCTTCGGGTTAACCTTAAAACCTTCATCTCTTTGTGTTTTCTGTAGACCTTTTTAATGTGTACAATAATTAGTACATTATTTTGATAAATCTTGTAGGGTTCAGCCTGCGTTTGCAATGTATAAGCGGAAAAAATGAAATTATTTACGACATCACATTAAAAACCTCAAAAATAACAGTATTTCTCCACTATTTAATGGATGTTATTATACATATAAACCTTCCCCTTGAATCACTCTATCTATTAAAAAAAAACGCATCAAAATCCGTTGCATAGTTTTAAAGATTTAAGCGTACATAGGGATATAGGGACAGAAAAAGCGACTTTGTTTTATACTATGTAGTGATAAAATAAATTACATGAAAAATCACCAAAATAATGAGGTTTTTGTTCAAGAGATAACATTCAAAATTCTTTGAAAAATTTATCAGATATAAACATTTGTAGATTTATATCCTTCATTATCTTTATTCTGCTTCTTTGTGCTTTTATGGTCTTCAATACAATCATAAATAAAGCAGTTGCAAGATATTTTAAAATAAGTTAAAAATATTAATTTATCAAAAAAATTATAACAATGTCACCTAAAATAGCATATAATGGTAATAATGGCCAAATGAACTTAGGACAACTTTTGTTTTAGAAATGCCATCAGGGATATTTTCCCTGAGATGAATACCATTCTCTTCAGTTAGTGCTCTCCAGAAAAAGAAGTAATAGATACAGACAGCTACAATTGCAAATGTAAAAGAGTCATCTTAGGCACTTCTTTCTTTCATTGTTTTTACTCAGCCTGATTTAAATTGGCATACCCTGCTGCTTTGTCCACTACGAGAGGGAACCGTGACTACCTCTGTAGGTTTTCACACCCCTCGAGTTGTGGTAGAGCAAGTACGGGTTGGAACATCCTGACTTAAGGCCTAGGGCCTGGTTCCCTTTTGGGTTTCCAGCTCCGAAGCTGTTGGGGGACGCCGTCCCGTCTCCAAGTGTCTCGCGGTGACTCCCTGTGGTTTCACTGTGTATCGCAACGGCCTAAGTCATTGACATGTGGATTCAAGGTTAGAGGGTCTGTAGGTGACGGTCCTCTGACCGGTCGAAGCGCCACAGGGACACAAACCTGCTGCCGCGATAAAAGTCCCTCAGGACTTTGGTTCGGTGGTCATCTACGTGCAGGGCGCTTCCTCAAGGCACCTGCAGCGCAGCTTACTTTTATACCCTGCTGCTTTGGAAAAAAAAAAAATTAAAAAAATTAAAAAAAAAAAACATCACAGTCTTGCATAAGGATAGCAATCATACATTAGAATGCAATATTTTCAATAAGAAAATATTTGGTTAAGATTATTAAATTCTCAGGTTTTTCACATAAATGGATAATAAGTTCTTCAGTAGTTATACTAGAATATGATATAGTTGCATAATCATCATCACTGACATTTAATGTCCAACAACCAAAATGTTTTCAGCAATTGTCTTCTGGCTCAGAGAAAAATCTTACAAAGCCTCATTTTCTTCATGAATCCCCCCCAAAACACGGCAAGTATAATTAGCCATATTTGGATGATTTAAAGACTCCCACACTGTTGCCATAAATACATTTATGTCAAGGAAACATTACAATATGAAAGCTTGAAATATAACTTGAACACTCTTAATGGGATTCAATTGCTGCCATAGATAAGATATAAGTACATACATTTAACCATAGTAAACAGGTTTTGTTACACACAACTTTCAGTTTATCAGTTAAGTCAAAATGGACTAATTTTTGAAAATTTACACTGAATTTAAGAAATTAACAAATACAGTAGACTTCCTCAAACGCCTAAAATATGCATTTCATTGCAGATGTAAACAGTGAAACTTACAGTTAAGTTGAAGGAACAAAATTCAAGATTGTGCTGAAATAGACGGCGATCGCGATGTTTTTTACTAATTTTTTTGTTAATCATGTTCTTTTGGCTATTACAACAGGTTAATTATTAAATAAAATTTCATTACTTATGATTCTGATGTAAATTAACATATCTAAAGCAAAAATTCACTATACTGTATCCTGCACAATATTCGCAAATGTAAACTGTAACCGAATTGTTTATTTTTCATGCATTCATTTCCCCCATTTTTCAAAATTGAATTATTATTTTTTCATTAAGTAAGCATTTTAATATGCAATTATGGTTAATATAGCTGAACTCACACTTTTTCACGAAGAAAATAGGAATTTTCTACCGAAAAAATTCAAGATGGCACTAATATCAGTGGCGATTGCGATATTTTTTTCCAAGGCAATTTTTAATTAAGCTTTTTTTGTTTATTAAATCAGTATAATTATGAAATGAAATTTCATTATTTTATGATGCTGATGTAAATTATTTTCGTATTTAAGGTAAAAATACGACGCAACAGTAGTTTCTTCACAATACCTGCAACTGTAGCAGCCACATTGTTTATGTTTAATTTTTTGCATCCGTATTTAATTTCAGTTTTAATCTGTAATCATTTTTTTTTTCATGATTTCGTACTTAATTGTGGATAATAGGGCAGAATGAAACAAGAAAATTGATATTTCATCATTATTATGCATATTTAGTACTGCATCATTAATTGCTATTTACTTGATCTTTTGAATTTTATTTATTCAGGACAGATAATTTGTACTTCATTTTAATGAAAAACACACAAATTTAATACTTACTATTTGAAGGAGTATTACTTATTTCACTGTAACAATCACCGTGCTGCCATTCATATGATTCTAAAAAAAAAAAAAAAAAAAAAAATACAATAAAAATAAAATATTAAAAAATCATCTTAGGGGGGGGGGGGGGAAACTAAAAAAGATCAATGGATGTTTTTAAAATTTACTCCCTAACCATTCCCTTCTCCTACTCTCTACAATCAACAGTAAAAAAAAGGTTAATGAAGAATAACAAAAAGTATATGTATATACTACATACCTTCTCTTGCAGAGTTACATTTGAAGCAATAATCTCTTCTTTTAAAATTACTCATGCCACACTAAAAAACATACAAAATTAAAAAATAGTTCAAATGACAAAATACATTTACTTTATTTATGAAATTTCAAAATATTTTTATAAAAACTTAATACCATATGAGACAAAGATTAAAAATTGCTATAGAAGTTTGTTTTATAATATAATACTAGTAATAAAGTGAAAAATTTAAAACAAGTAAATTTTAGACAACTTGTCATAGAAATGAAGCTAAGTAACTTTAAGAATTTATAACAAGTGTAATTTTGATGATAGTCTCAGAGGTGCCAAGTTTCAATGAAAGTTACCAGTAACCAGAGTTCAGAGGAAGAAGGGGGTGATTCTACGCAATATATATATATATCTGAAATTCATAAAAAATTTTCTGAAATGTTACAGCAAGGAGGGAGAATGCTTCATGGCGCTAATTATTTTTATTGCAAGTCAGGTTAACTTTGTTATCAGTTTGTTCGACTTTAGGCTGAGCTTCTTGTAAGTTGGGCTCGGGTAAACTCAGATTTTCAAAAGTTAGTTCATGTGCTTTTTAGCGATCTTTTGATGAAACTTTTGTTTTTTTATGCAAACCTTTGACTAAATTCACATTTTTGCACGACCCTTGGACTAAATTTGCATTTTTTTCACGGTCCTTTCACGAAATTAGTGTTCTTTATGCGACCCTTTGACGAAATTCACATTTTTTACGCAACCCTTTGACAAAATTAATGTTTTTTACACGACCCTTTGACAAAATTAATGTTTTTTACACGACCCTTTGACAAAATTAATGTTTTTTACACGACCCTTTGACAAAATTAATGTTTTTTACACGACCCTTTGACAAAATTAATGTTTTTTACACGACCCTTTGACAAAATTGATGTTTTTTACACGACCCTTTGACAAAATTCATGTTTTTTACGCAACCCTTTGACAAAAT
The DNA here is from genome assembly GCA_963931845.1 of Maratus michaelseni. Lineage (NCBI taxonomy): Eukaryota > Metazoa > Arthropoda > Arachnida > Araneae > Salticidae > Maratus > Maratus michaelseni. The sequence continues at coordinate 350,653,471 of OZ007592.1, forward strand.
TCATGTTTTTTACGCAACCCTTTGACAAAATTAGTGTTTTTTCTACAATCTTTTGACAAAATTTGCTTTTTTACTGTGATCTTTTGACTAAATTTCAGGGTTCGTAAATATCTTGACATTTTCGAAAATATCAAAAATATCCGATATTTTGATATATATCTGATATTTTCGATATATATCCGATATTTTCAAAACAGTCAACTTACTGCTGATAATAAATATTTTCAAGCATAATATAGATTAGAAACTAAAATATACTTAACATGAAAACTCAAACAATATACTTAAACTGCTTTTTTCCCCCCCTTTTCTTCTTTTATTTTTCACTTTGAACAAAATATAAGATCAACTAATCAACAAAACAGAAACAATTTGCTGTATACACTTATAAAAAAACAACTATAAGTTTCAGAATCAACTATCAAGAAATCAGAAATTTATAAAACAAAAAAATAAATACAAAATAGTTTTTTTTAATTGAAATGTAAGTTGTTTATTTATTTTTTATTCCCTAACATGTACAATTTAAGCTCAATAACACCAAAACCAGAAATTGATTCTTTTCTAATAAAGCTGTATAGAACGGATTATCTAAATTAGACAGTTTATCTTTCTATATCTCTCCTGAATTAGCTATATCCCACATAATTATTAGTCCCATATAATCTACATTTAAAAATAAAAACTTCAAACAAAGCTTGGATAAGATTTTTGTTTTTTTCTTTAGCTAGAAAAGTCACTGCCAGAGACAAATGTTCTTTATCTACAGAATGGAACTGTCAATATCAGTTGAAAATTTCATTTACGCTTGTTTTGAGTTAAATATCGGATATATATCATGATAGATATCCATTGATATATATCAACGAACCCTGCTAAATTTGCACTCTTTTTGCGACCTTTGACAAAATACGTGCTTTTTAAGCGATCTTTTGACTAAATTCTCATTTTTTACGAGACCTCTTGAAGAAATATGTTTTACTACGATCTTTTGACAAATTCGAGCTTTTTCTGCAATCTTTTGACAAAATTCGCACTTTTTTTGTGATCTTTTGACTAAATTCTCGTTTTTTACCCAACCCCTTGATGAAATTTGCTCTTTCACTGCGATCTTTTGATGAAATTCGTGCTTTATATCTGTGATCTTTTGATGAAACTTTTGTTTTTTTACGCAAACCTTTGACTAAATTCACATTTTTGCACGACCCTTGGACTAAATTTGCATTTTTTTTCAATGGTCCTTTGACGAAATTAGTGTTCTTTACGCGACCCTTTGACGAAATTCACATTTTTTATGCGACCCTTTGACAAAATTCGCACTCTTTTTGCGACCTTTGACAAAATTCGTGCTTTTTAAGCTATCTTTTGAATAAATTCTCTTTTTTTACTTGACTCCTTGAAGAAATATCTTTCACTACGATCTTTTGACTAAATTCGTGCTTTTCCTGCAATCTTTTGACTAAATTCTCATTTTTTACTTGATCCCTTGATGAAATTTGCTCTTTCACTGTGATCTTTTGACTAAATTCGCCCTTTTCCCGCGATCTTTTGACAAAATTTGTGTTTTTTCTGCAAACTTTTGAATAAATTTGTGCTTTTTTCGCGATCTTTTGACTAAATTCACGTTTTTTTTCACAAACCATTGACTAAATTCACGTTTTTCCTCAGCCATTTGACGAAATTTGCATTTTTCCCGCAACCTTTGACAAAATTTCGTATTTTTTCCGCAACTTTTGATGAAATTTCGTATTTTTTCCGCAACTTTTGATGAAATTTCATGTTTTTTTCCCGCGATCCTTTGACAAAAATAGTCTTTTTTCAAGTGATCCTTTGACGAAATTCGCATATTTTTTCACCGTAATTTTTAACCAATGCCTTACTTTTTTGTGTCTTATCCGTAATAATTACGGACAAATCATAATACGTGGCACCTCTGTAATCTGTATACCAAAAGTAAATAAGCAGAAAAAGTGCATTAAATCGTAGGTTAAAAATTCAACTACATAATTCTGTATCTAAACAAAACTTTATATAAAATCTCTACCAAAAATACTTTTAATTACAAATACAGTTATAGCTAATTGCAGTAAAATGGGACTAAACATCCCAAACATTTTCAAAAAGTATATTTAATTAAACAGAATTTACATATATATCATCATTAATGAATTATATTCCAGAGTTTCCTCCCAGATAGTTTCAGGAGGGTGCTGCACCCTGCTTGCCTTTTGGCGTACAAACACCTTTCTTGCCCCCCTCATTAAAAAAATTAGCACCCTTCTTGCACCTCAGTAAAAAAAGTTCTTTCTCCTTTACACATTCAAAAATGTGCTTGCATAGTAAAAAATGACTCATTGCTGTCTTGAAAAGGGTGTTTTCACTTTTAAACATTAAATGTGGCTTTAAAAATAAAAAAGCCTTCAAAAAATCAGAAAAAGTGCCTTAAAATGTTCGGGGATGTGTGCATTTTAGAATGTTCAGGGATTCGGCCTGTAGGCCATCTCTGACGGCTCGGCCTACAGGCACAGGTAGATTTCAAAGACGCAAACCTTGGGGCGCCTGTTTATTAGGAATTGTAGAAGAAATGACCTTTTTGCCATGATGCAGCAGTTGGGACTGCCCACTTCAAAATCTACCTCTATCTGCAGGCAGAGCCGGCAGGGATTTCTTAGCTTTTAATTTTTTTCTGCTATAAAGGTTTGTCCTATAAAAGAATTATCAATATAAAAGTTGTAGATATAATATTAAGAGGATTTATAATAAATTTAAGTGGATTTGATATCTTGTGAATTGGCGAAGTTATGAATTTTTTTCTTATTAACCTCCCCCTCCCCCCTTTGAGGCCATATTTAATGATATCAAGAATCTGTCATACAGGGTGGTTAAATTAAACTGATGGTACTCAGAGGCTCATAACTCTGGTTCTACTGAACAGATCCGAATGAAACTTCAGATATATGCTATGTAGATCATGCAGCCAAGATTTTCGTAAAAAAGAAAAAAAAAAAAGTTTGAAATTTCATTATCAGACGGTCTTGTACTCCAAAATCCATATGCAAGTTGAGTATGAGTAGTTAGTGCAATTTCGCTATAAAAGCGGAACGTATTGTTCAAAGAAATCATTCATTCACAGTGAACATGCCGCTGAACAAGAAGGAACGCACCTTGATCATAAAACTTTTTTTATCAGAATGAGAGCAATACTTCAGCAGCCCTCCGTGCTTATTGACGGATGAAAAACTTAAAGGGGGGGGGGGGACACATGTCCGTAAATGCAGTTAAATGCATGATTCGTAAGTTTGAAAAAACTGATTCTCTGGATGTTGCACCGGGAAGAGGACAATGTCAGAGTTGCCAACTGCTACGAAAAAATCGTAGTTGCTACGATTTTGAGCCACAAACTACGACGCTATGAAAATCTGTCTAAAACTACGATTTTCTGAAAAAAAAAAAAAAAAAAAAAAAAAAAGACAGGAATGCGCGAAAAATCACGAATTTCGTCACAGAATCGAGCTAAGAAATGCGAATTTCGTTACAGGATCGCTGCAAAAAAGCAAATTTCGTCAAAAAATTGGCAGGAAAAAGCAAATTTCGCCAAAGTATTGCCAAAAAAAACGCGAATTTCATTCAACTGATTGCTGAAAAATGCGAATTTCGTCAAAGGATTGTTCAGGGATGATTCTGGTCAGAATTTTCCGAAAAATTAAGGCAATGATTTCCGAAAAAAAAAAAAAAAAATCGATCATAAATCCGAAAATTCGGGCATTAAATGTATCGGTATTTCGGCAAATGATCGCCGAAAAAAATCAATCTTGTCATTCGTTAAGTCGCCAATTTTGTCAAAGGATCGCGGGAAAAACATAACTTTCGTCAGAGAATCGCGAAAAATGGCAAATTTCGTTAAAAACATTGCGAAAAGCGGCAAATTTCGTTAAAAGATCGTGGAAAAATGGCAAATTTTGTCAACAGATTGCGGGAAAAACGTGACTTTCGTCAGAAAATCTTGAAAAAAAACGGCAAATTTCGTCAAAAACATTGCGAAAAACGGCAAATTTTGTCATAAACATTGCAAAAACCGGCAAATTTCGTCAAAAGATCACGAAAAAGCGGCAAATTTCGTCAAAAGATCGCGAAAAAGGCGGCAAATTTCGTCAAAAGATCGCGAAAAAGCGGTAAATTTCGTCATAAACATTGCGAAAAACGGCAAATTTCGTCAAAAGATCGTGGAAAAAGGCAAATTTTTGTCAACAGATCGCGGGAAAAACGTGACTTTCGCCAGAGAATCACGAAAAAACGGCAAATTTTGTTAAAAACATTGCGAAAAACGGCAAATTTCGTCAAAAGATCGCGAAAAAGCGACAAATTTTGTCAACAGATCGTGGGAAAAACGGGACTTTCGTCAGAAAATTGTAAAAACGGCAAATTCCGCCAAAAACATTGCAAAAAAGGCAAATTTCGTCAAAAAATAGTGAAAAAAATGCAAATTTTATCAACAGATCTAAAATAAAAACTGCAAATTTCGTCAAAGGGACGCAAAAAAAAGTGGCGGGAGTGGACAAATTTACAGTGTAAAAAACAGTCGCCAACCAACCAACCTTCAGATAAATTTGAATTTGGTGTGCTACTATTTCTCATTTTCAAAGGTTGGCAGGTCTGCAATGTGCAACTGAGCCGGCGATTGTAACAGCTGAGGCATTTGCAAATTCTTCAAATGCTACTGTAAGTGGCCGCTCAATAGCACGAGCATTGGACTTTCCATGGGCAACCGTGCACATGATTTTATGCAAAATTATGAAGCTCGACCCTTACAAAATGCATATCGTGCAACAGTTGAAACCTCAAGATCACTCTGTGTGTCTTGATTTTGCGTTGCGTTTTCTGGCAAGGGCGCAAGTAGATGAGTACTGGCCATCGCACATCTTATGGACATACGAGGCTCATTTTCACTTAGATGGTGCTGTGAACACCCAGAACTGTCGCATGAGGTTCCACCATATCGTGTTGATATAGTTTTGAATTTCCCTAATTCACATCTGTATTTCAATATTTTAAATCCATATTCTTAATTATTCAATCTTTAATTGTAACATATTATATTTAATTAATCTTAACTTTCCCTCTTTTTACGTTCATTATTTTAAGTTTAATCAAGCGATCATCTTTCACTTCTCATTCATATCGTAAATTTTCTCTTTTTCCATTCATTTCTCCATCCCGTTTCGCCCTTGGCCGCATGCCAACTTGTTTCGTAGCCTTCCTCTTCGGATCACGAGCTTTTACGGCTAGGCAGCCGGCACTCTCTGCGCATGTGCGTACGGCAGCGTTTCGCTGTTTCTCCTTCATGCGTTAACTCTTCATTGAGTCTGCCTGTTTGGCGCATTCATCTCCGCGCGGCGAGTTTTTGAGACGTGCTTTTATGCATGCTCGCCATGGTCGCGCGCTGTTCAAATTTCAGTTCTAGTGATTGTAGAGTTCAGAGTAGGTCGTTTGTTTGACCGGAGTTTTTAGAGTTCCTTTCGCGATGGCCGGACTTGGTGTCTGATCCATTCGTCATTCGAACTTGAAGTCATGTCGTTTATTTAATTTGTAAAACATCATATCTTCATTTTATTATCAATTCATAAATGCTATATTTCACCATGAAGTCATATTGCACAGATATTTAAAGTCTTTAACTTTTTATGAGCATTCAACACCTGAAAAGGACAGCACCTTTTCCCAAGTTCACGGAAGTTTTTCAAGAATAAAATTCATGGAAGTATTAACAAGATTCTTTCTCTCTGTTTGTCTGAACACCTCACTCTGGGATTCAAAGGTAAACCCTTTTATAATTAATATTCTGACGATGTATTGAACCTGATAAAATATATATACGATCACGTTTCTTCTTGTCTTCACCTTCAAAGTATAATCAACCAAGTAATTTTAAAGGAACAATAGTCATCATTTAAATTCACCTACAAGATCCTCTAAACATTTAGTGAAGCAAAAAATCTTCATAATACACCAATCCTCATGCTGTGCAACAACAGCCACTATATTCTCCATACGTCACAGCTTAGTGTGGATTCACGGTGAATTTTATTTATTTTGGGCCTGTATTTTTTCGAGGAAGTCACAATGAACGAGTTTGTTAGTCATACACCATACAGTAACAAGTGACCGATACAGCAGACTCTTGGAGAATCATGTTGTCCCGGGGTTAAGTCAAAGAGGCTGTTTGACTACCACAATATTCATGCAAGATGGAGCAACTGCTCATACACGATATGTGTAAAGAATGTAATTCAAGCCAACTTCTCTGATGAGCGTGTCATCTTGCGTACTTTCCTGATTTCCTGGCCAGCAAAGTCATCAGATCTGAAGCCATGTGACTTCTGGCTGTGAGGTTTTCTTAAAGATCATGTTTATCAAAGACGTGTAACTAATTTAGCAGACTTGAAAGCTAGCATTGTTCACTATGTCTCCCTCATTCCTACTGATATGTTGTGTGCGGCCGTTGATAACGTGGTAGTACACTTTCAGCATATTGTTGACCGCCAAGGCATACACATAGAGCACACAGGTATGTAAATAAATAAATTATTCCGTTATTCTTTGATTTCTGAATCATTATCTTTCATTTTACATTGTTACACCTGGTGGTAAAATTTGAAACTTTTTTTTTTTAACGAAAACCTTGGCTGCATGATCTACATAACATTAATCTGAAGTTTCATTCGGATCCGTGAGCCTCTGAGTACTGTCAGTTTAATTTTAACCACCCTGTACATAAATTTTAGGAAATAATAAATTTAGGCCCTTCTCCTAGAATTAATAACAACTTTAAACAGATTCAATACTCATCATAATTAAGAAATTATGGGTTTTTCTCTATTTTCACAAAAAGCCTACCCATCCCCCCCCCCCCTCTCTGATTCGATTTTGTCCATTAATGAACTTGACTGAGATTTTATGCCCCTTGATTTTATGTATCAGTTTGGAAGAGATTTGTGTAGAATTATTGAAGTTATCATGTCCATAAAAAAGTGATATAGATAGATAGATACATAAAGTTTTGAATTGGGGGTGGTTTTGGGTTCTGGGTGTCATGATCGGCGTAGATATGCAAAAATTTTTCAGAAATTCCAGCATAGGGAAGAATGTAATAGGTAGTGTTTCTTATGAAATCTACCTAAAAGTGCCCCTTTTCTCACCAGCAGCAACCCGTCTTTTTTTTTAAACCTGGGGGAAACTCTGCTATAAGGTTCATATTGCAAAAAAAAAAGTAAAAAATAATAATAACCTTAGGACAATCCCAGTCAGCTTTATTTAACATGTATCGATCAGATCCTAACATGTCTTTAGGAATACTGTAGTGCAAACTGGCTCGGTTACTTCCACGAAATATAACAATACCCTGGAATAAAAAAAAGAACCAAAACAATTAGGTATCATAATTGTAATAAACATATCGCAAGGAAAACCACTAACTCTCGAGAAGGAGGGGACGATGTTGCAGACTGAAAGATGAAAACCCACGACTAAGATGGGGCTAGACGACGCATGCAGAGATGATAAAAACCACAAGAAATCCGAGAGAAAGAAACATTTTCTACATTTTTGGAAACCGAAATGTAAAAATAATTTACAGACATTTTGCCTGTTTTATGAATTTTTTTCAAGCCAATGTAATTAAAATAAATACATATATGTAGGTAAAAATATTATAAGTTTTGCCTCTTTTATAACTTTATGAAAATGTGGTTTTACACAAAATTAAGAATAAGTCTTAAAATAAAATTTGATTGAGAGAGGAGATATCTTAAAGTTAATTAAATGATTCGGTCATATGGCATTTGATATTATGTACAAGATAGTTTTAGATTTAAAAAAGATGTAAGGATGAATTAGAAAAATCTGCAGAACAGTTCTATAAATTAATCTAATGAAAAATGAGTGTGACATATATTAGAAATTGAAGAAATGTTACCAGAATATGATCCTGACAGCTTTTAAAACTCTGTACGAGGGAAAAAAAAAAGGAGAGAGCATCGATTTGGATTTCAATATTTTATATCAACAACTTATTTTATCTTTTCTCTCCCGAAATTTTGAATTGCTACTTTTTAATCATTAATATACACAAAAATTGGGGATTTTTTTTTTTTTTTCAAAAGATTTTCAGTGATGGGAAATTTACATATTTTTGTAAGCTAATAATTATGCTTTTATTGCACCTTTCTATTTCAATTCATTTATTAGAGCATGCTGTATCTTACACTATATAAAAAAGTCTAAAACTTTAGCCCGAGAAACTGAAATATACAGCAAAAATAAAATCTCACATAATCTTTTTAAAATCAATTTTGAAACATTCAATTTGAATTTATAATTAAAAGGAAGGAGAAAAAAAAAAGGGGGTGGGAGAGATTAATCACATATCAAATGTATATAAAAAAGTTTTCATGAACAGGCTTAATATTAAACTAGCTTTTAATGAAACAACCATTCGTGAATTCAACAAAAAAGTAGTTATTTTGTACCTGAGATTTCTTTAAAAATATATAAGAGATACCTAAATTTTCAATATATTCAAATAAGTAAAGCAAGAAAATAGTTTAAAGCAATTGTGAATTTATATACAATTCCTACAGAGATCACATTGATTATATATATATATATATATATATATATATATTATTTATTTATTTTTTACGTTTGCAAAAGAAGTAATACTGAAGGCATATTATACTTTTCATCAAAGACTAGTGTCTAACTGTCCATGAAAACCAGCAACTGAGAAATGTTTCGTTAGTAACATTTCTTCAATAATTATAGGTTATGTTCCACAAAGAAAATGTTTAAAACTATATCTGAAGTAGATTTGAGTCCCATCACTGCCAACTAGAACTTTCTTCTTCTTGAGTGGGAAAGTCTGTAAATCCTCACTTGGGAGGAGAGTTGTTTGATTAAAAAGAGATGAAAGAAATAAATAGCAGCACAAAACCTTGGTAAGTTCCTTCCAACGTACGGCTTCGGATAGTAACTGAAACTCCACAAAAGCAAAGCCGCGTGATGCACCTACAACACCATGTATAAAGGGATATGAAACATCAAAATTCATGAACTAATAGTTACACAAACAAAGGTTCTAAGCACAAAGTACTTACTGCAACTTACCAAAAACTGATCAATAAAAATACACAAAAAATACATCAAAAAGATTTTAAAATAATTTAAATAAAAGTTTCCTTTCTTCTAGTGCAGAAATTAGAAATCACAGATCAAACATCTTTTTTTTTTTTCGTTTTTAATATTTAAAGTTTTTGAAATGCTAAGCATTTATTCCAAAGTTTCCTAGGGTTGGCAAAATAAAATTTATACCATTATCAGAAAATTTCTCAGAAAATTTTAAAAATTATCCTTTAACAATAAAATTTCTCACAATCTACCTCTTTAAAACATTTTGTAAATAAACACACAATTCACAAAATTCTTAATCTTGATTTCATCATTTAAACAGAAAAACTGTTTAAATAAATATAACTGTTGAACATAATTTAATATTTCCTTAATAATTCTTATTATTAGCAATTTCTTTTCATGTCAGACAAAGAATCAACACCTACTTTTACTAATCTACTTTTATAATGCTTTATTGTATTTTGTACTAATGTCTTGAGCATTTCAATTATCAATAATAAAATCTATAATAGCTTACTTTATTAATATTTAAGACCACCACTGATCATACCATGAGAAAGAAAATAGGAAATAAGAAAAAATATTTCACATTCCCCTCATTCTTTTTAAAAAGAATGCATTTAGTTAAGGGATTTTTATGTAATTATAAAAGGAAGAAAATATGCTTCCCTTCCTACCACTAAGAAAATAAATATTATTAACCCCAGTCTTAAGTATCCACTTGTCAAAGAAAGAGAAAAGGAAAAATAAATGTTAAAACTGAAATAATTGATAGCATACTTGCCACCAGAAATTTTATTTAAGGAATAAAATCAAGTAAATTTCAAATATTTATAACAGAATTAGCTAAAAAGCAAGATATTTAATGAAATAAATTTTCTGATTTAAAGTATTCTCTCCAAATAAGTAGGTTATTTTTCTTTTTTTGTATTTAGAAAAAAGGTGGGCAATTTGGCAAGTACATAACAGCTATATTTGCCAACCCTAGATCAATAATCAATAAGAAATTGTTGAAAAATGCTAGGGCAAGGGATATTAGCGTTAACATATAAAAAAAGTTGCAAACATCTTATTTATCAATAATAAAATTGTACAGCCATTTTTGTAATTAATAAATAATTTGTAATTAAGTAATTTTGAATGCACAACAATTAGCTAAAAACATAAAAGTTTTATCTTTTTTATAATTTTTTTTTTAAGAATATGAATAAAAAGTTAATGTAAAATTGAACATCTCTGATAACTTTTTAAAAAGTTATCAGAATTAAAGTTATCAGTTTCACGAAATTTTATCAGAACATATAAAATTGTTGTTTTAAGAAACATGCTTTACATTAATTTCTAATTTTAGAAAACAAAATACTATGAATAATGCAAAACTGCTTTTGTATCAGCCGCATGCAAGTGGTTAATCGTCAAAGAAATCAAAAGATTTCACAATTTATGTGAGTCTTCGATTCTGATTATTTTAGTATTTAATTGTCATACCTGCCAACTTTTCAAAATGGCAAAGTGTAAAATAAAGCGTTAAGTACATTTCATGCAATTTTCTCTTTCATGTGAGAATATAACACATATAAAACATTATATAAAAAACACATAAACAGCATTTAAGCATGTAACAAATTCTGAAACTGGCATTTTCCTGCAGAATATAGAGCACATATGGAGAAGGGCAAAATAATGAAACAAAAAAGCATTGTTAAATAGCTCCCTACCATTTCAAGTCCTATTTTGCAGGGATTGTATGGAGGGAAAGAAGACTGCAAAATGAAAAGGATATGTTCTTGATGCCATCAAAGAAAGAAAAAGTATTTGTTGATAGTAAAGAGCTCACAGTTTGCTACATTATGAACTTACCGGGGAAGGTCAAAATCCGAAAGAATTAACGTAGAGCGATAAATGAGGTGTCAAAATAAAGGGAATTTTAGATGCAGAACGATTAAGCTAAAGGGAAATTTACATTTTAAATAGAAAATAACAAAACTATTAGAGTTATGATTAAGAGCAAGGAGTGAGCCACGTGTAAACACCGATCGCAATGCAAATGTTACATCAGTTATGTGACAAACTGAAAGTCTCATCTAAAACCTTCACATAAAAGAAAATATAAGGCAGACTGATACAAGTCTCTCATAAACAAGAACAAAAAAGCTAAATTACAAAATGCCCTACACTTCTTTTCTAAAGATTTTACAAACAAGAGACTTGTGAATGGTCCCATGCCCGGGCCCCATAATGATGACCTTAAATATACTTAAAATTAGAGTTGAATGATATTATATTTTTAAACAAAAATATTTCTAAATGAACCTAATGTTGGGACACCACTTTCTTCGGCAACATGCATCCTCAAATTGGAATGATTTAATATTTTATACGAAAATCCATCCAAACGAATATAGCGTTGGAGGCCCTACTTCCTCGGCATGTTACGATTTCTCTGGTTTGATTATATATATTTAAATGAAAATATTTCTACATGAACCTAACGTTGCGGGCTCCACAGCCTTCGGCAATATACTCCTTTCAATCAGAATGATTTTATATTTTTAAACGGAAATTCACCCCCCCCAAAAAAAAACCTGGCGTCCCCCTCCCCACTGCCTTTGGCAGCATAGCCTTCGGCAATATACTCCTTTCAATCAGAATGATTTTATATTTTAAAACGGAAATTCATCCAAAAAAAAAAAAAAAAAAAAACCTGGCGTCCCCCTCCCCACTGCCTTTGGCAGCATACCCCCTCATATTTGTATGATTTTATATTTTTAAACGAAAATCTAGTTTTATATTTGTTTAAAGAAAAAAATTTCAACTGAACTAAAGAGCCCTCATTATAGCCAATGCCGATATAATTTCTGACATTTATATATATTAAACTCTCAATTCTGACCAAAGGTTCCTGAAAAAATCTAAATAACAAAATGGGCACCAGCCCCCCCACTCGCTTAAAATGAGAAATGACATCTTTCAGTGTATTGGCAATCTATATTGAAAATGTAGAAGTTTCCACAGACATTCACAGAAACAACCACCCCACCATACCAGATTTTGTTTTTTTTGTATTTTCATCTGCTAAGAAATGGCATTTTTAAACTGAAACAAACAAATAAAAAAAAACAACAGCAAAAAAGAAAATGAATATGAAATGACCTCTAAGAAATAATATATATATTTTTTCAAAACCATAGATTCCACCAGAACCGGAAAAATATGCTGAATAAGTGGCCTGTTTTTTTATATTACTGCCTGGAAAGCGGAAGTTTTAAAATGTAGAAAATACAGAAAACTTGAAAAAGAATTTCAAAATACAAAAACCAATAAGAAACGGAACTCTAAAAAATACACCATTAGAAAGGAGAAGGTATCCCAAATAAATAAGTAGTAATTTTTTTTTTTTTGTCCTGGAAGTGGATGCAATAGTTTCAAACACAGCAATCGTGATTTTAAAATTAAAAAATGAATGCTTCATCCATGTGAAGAACTGTGGTATGTCCAAGATACAAAGGTACAATCGGCAGAACGAAGTAAGCTCACCATTTTGCAATGCCCATGTTTTTAAATTAATATTGCAACTAATCAAAAAAATTAAAAATCTGAGCTTCAGGTGCATTTGAAGTTGCTTTTGTCTATCCTAATCTAAATTTTCAGACTTCAGTAGATATCCCTAGCCATCGCAGACAGACACATACAGCACACACAAACATCTTTCTTTTATTAATATATAGATATGGGAAGAAACTTCATTTGGTACACACATATATATATATATCACATATGTTGTCTACAAAAAAAATATTTACTTTATTTTACAGATTGATTTTTCTCTCTTGAATATTTTAAAATATGTATTTGTAAACATGAAATTTAAAAGAAAAAGTTACAAGTGTAGACATCAATATTATCAAAGGAGTTAATGTAGTTAGTCAAAGTTAGGTAATGATTTCAAATGACATATCAAAATGTTATGAATTTTAATTTATTCCATGAAGAAATAAATATTTGATATTACACTGTTAAATTGTATAATAGTGTTGAGAAACTGTACAACTCAACAAAAATCTTGAAGTAAAAAATGAAGGTAAAAATTTCATAGAACAATATAACAAAGTCTGATAATATCGACTACATGGAAGCACACATTAAACATTGAAGAAATCAAGGATAATTTAAAAAATGCAATTTTAATTATAGTGACCAACATTTAAATAAATAATTATGTATAACGAAAACTGATTTACTAAAACAGCTAAGTAGCAGAAATGAACTACTAATTTCAATTTTGTTACATTTAATTCATAAATATTGTTGGCTTGATTGTCTGCTGATTCATATAGTCTACAAGAATTCTTTATAAAAAATCCTCCACCATTTTTTAAAAGTACATTTCACATCACAAATTTCCACACTTGGGCCCAGTTAAAATCTGAATCTATTCAATGAAAGATTATTTTACTCATGAATGCTCAAATTTAGATCTAAATGGTCCACACTAGCCTAGGACACATTTAAACATTAAAAAACATTTTACAATTGTCATTTCACCTTAAATTTGCTCAAAAAACTATAAACAAGTTTGAACATATTTGTTAACAAATTGTTATCCCACAATTCTGCTATTAAATATACTTAATCTATATATATAAAAGAAAGTTCTTTCTGGCTAGATGATCAACGCACAGCCAAAACTACTGAACCTACAAAGACGAAACTTGCAGGAGAAATACTTCTTAGTGTGTAGAGGCGCACTAAGACGGGATTTTCAAAAACTCCACCCTTAAGGGGGGTAAAAAGGGGAACAAACTTTTAAAAAATTCCCTAAAAATCGGGTATTATAGTTACGTGACAAATGATAACATATTTTAATGTATTTTTGTATGCTGAATCGAATGGTATCAATTAAATACTCATAAGTCAAAAAGTTCGTGAGATATTGCACATTTTTCTAATTTGGCGAAGTCTTTGACGTCAAAGTTTCAAAATTTCTAACACTACAAGTGAGAATTTCTAAAAATACATCCGTTACTATAGCAATGGACGAGATTCAAGTTAAATCTTTTTGTTATTTAATTATTTTGTATATTTTTACAGATAGAAACATTAACTGCTGAATTGGGAATTGAATATTATTCTTACGGATATTTATGTAATTGTGTATTATTATTATTTCTACAAATTAAAAATTCACAATGTAAGCTGAAGCGAATGGTACCAATTAAATACTCCTAAGTCAAATAATTCGTGAGATATTGCACGTTTTTCTAATTTGGCTATGTCTTTGACGTCAAAATCTCAAAATTTCTAACAATACAAGTGATAATTTCTAAAAATACATCCGTTACTATAGCAATGGAAGCAATTCAAATTAAATATTTTTGTTATTTAATTATTTTGTTTATTTTTACAGATAGAAACATTAACTGCTCAACTGGGAATTGAATATTATTCTTACGGATATTTATGTAATTGTATATTATTATTATTTTAGCAAATGCCACGATTTAAAATAAAACGAGCGTACTAAAATAAAGTTTTGAAGGTCTGTTTAGTATTATATATTACTTCTTTATTTGTTTTCAGTCTTCAGCCATGTTTCCCTTTTTCTTTGGGTAGTTATTCATACGATTTCGGGCTAATTTTCCGTTATCGGATACTTCGCCATTTGGCGTATTAGCTACAATGTTGAAAGCATCGTTTATGTTTGAAGCGAAACCTTCACGATGAATCCTATTACAGAAAATCATATCATCATCTACTATGAGTATAAACCGCATATTCACATTTTAATCCGATTATTCATGATATTTTGGTAGGTTTTACACTGTTAGTTAGGTAATGTTTTTTGAAAGGTTTTAGCGTATAGCGTTTATTCTACGTTACTTTGTTATAGAGCTACAGCGGAAAGCTCTAAGATTAAGTGAACCCGATTATTAAAGATTACCTTTTTAAAAGAAATTCTACTGAACAAATTTTGATGGAAGTGATTTTTCAGGTATGGTTAATGACCCTATAACATATCCTTCTAAGTTGCTTACTGATAGAGGTAATGGGAAAGGTGAATACAATTATGAAAGATACATCTACTCTAATATAAAATAATAAATCCTAACTGACTCATAATCAACGCCGAGCCTAAACCATTGGTCCTAGAGCAATGAAATTTGGAAGACATATTTCTTACACAATGTAGGCACCCACTAAGAAGGTATTTTTGAAAATTCACACTTTTAGGGGGTTAAATGTGGGTTGAAAATGTTAAGACCTTTCGTCTTTTTGCCATATCTCAGCAGCAGTTTTAGGTAGGAGCGTGAAATTCAGGATAACAAATCTACTAGAAGATAGTTAAACACATATTTCACAGATTTTAAAAATTCACAACCTAAGGTGGTTAAATAGGGTGTCGAATGTTTTAGGTCATTTCGTCTTTTCGCCATATCTCAACAGTAGTTTTAGTTAAAAGCGTGAAATTCGGGATAACAAATCTACTAGAAGATAGTTAAACACATATTTCACAGATTTTAAAAATTCACAAACTAAGGGGTTTAAAGGGGGGTCGAAAGTTTTAGGTCATTTCGTCTTTTCGCCATACCTTAGCAGCAATTTTATGTAGGATCGTGAAATTCGGGATTACAAATCTACTAAAGAATAGTTAAACATCTATTTCAGGTGATTTTAGAAATTCAACCTCTAAAGGGGTTAAATGGAGAGTCGAAAGATTTCTCTTTTTCGCCATATCTTAACAGCAGTTTTAGTTAAAAGCGTGAAATCCAGGATAACAAATCTACTAGGGAGATTTTAGAAATTCAACCTCTGAAGAGTTTAAAGGGGGGGGGGGGGGTCAAAAAATTTAGGTGATTTCGCCCTTTTGCTCTATCACAGCAGCAGTTTTATGTAAGATTGTGAAATTCAGGATAACAAATTTACAAAAAGAAAAAAAAACACATATTTCAGCGATTTTAGAAATTCTACTACTAAGGGGAATAAATGTGGGTCGAAAGTTTTAGGTCATTTTGCCTTATTTCAGCAGCAGTTTTAAGTAAGAGCTTGAAATTCAGAATAACAAAACTATTAAAAAACAGTTTAACACATATTTCATCGATTTTAGAGATTTTGTAGCCACCATCGGCTTTGAACTTGATTATGGAAGATTAGACGAATGAGACAACTATTGCTGATTTGTGATTAGATAGTTTGTGCAAGACATTTTTCCAGGGTTTTTTTTTTCGTTTATACTTATAAAAGTGTATATTCTGACTGACTCATAATTAACTCACAGCCATAACTACTGAACCTAGAAACATGAAAATTGGTGACAAAATAATTCTTGGTATGTGGAGGCGCACCAAGAAAGGATTTTTAAAAACTTCACCCCTAATGTGGGTAAAAAAAAGGGACAAACTTTTTAAAAATTCTATAAAAATCGGGTATTAGAGTTATGTGAAAAATGATAACATATTTTAATGTATTTTTGTATGCTAAATCGAATGGTGGCAATTAAATGCTCCGAAGGGAAATAGTTCGTGAGGTATTTTCACATTTTTCTAATTTGGCGCCAAAATTTCTAACAAGTAATAATTTCTGAAAATATAGCGTGTCCGAGAAAGGTCTTTATCATTCTAAACATTAATAACAAATATACTAACAGGTGAAATGAAATGCAGTTTGCTGCAAAAGAATGCAGGAATCTGAGAGTTATTCTGCAGTACCAACAATGTAGTTGTACGTGAGCTCCGTTAGTAGCGCAAAGAATGTCGAGCCTGTGCTCGATTTTCCTCCAAGTATTTTTTAACATTTGCGGTGTAACAGTGAGAATTGATGAGTGATGATTTCATGATTTGTCATTTCGTACCTCAGTCAATTGGTACCAGAAAAAACTCTTATATTTCTTCATTCTTTTCCAGAAAACTGCATTCCCTTTCACCTGTTAGTATTTTTGTTATTAATGTTTAGAATGATAAAGATCTTTCTCGGACAGGCTGTACATCCGTTACTATAGCAATGGAAGAAATTAAAATTAACTACATTTTTCGAAATTCCATAGTTTGTGAGATATTGCACATTTTTTAATTTAACGGTGTTTTTAGCACCAAAACCTCAAAAAAATTATAACTTTACCAATGATAATTTCTAATAATACATGTGTTTTTATAGCAACGAAAGATATTCAAACTGTCGATAAAACGCGTTGGACTTATTTTCATCGTTATCCTCTTTAATAAAACGCTACGCGTTGCCGCAGAGTTAACATAAATAATAGAGAGTAAGTAAACCGTAAAAACGGCTTGCAGTATGAAGCCGGTTATCGCTCAAATAATTTGGCCCAAACAAGATATTTCATTGGACAGAGAGAGGGTGCACGTGCACGTGGAACGAGGACTGGATTTTTTGGATGGGGAGAGGTTTTCAAAGCAAGCCGCCAGTTGTTTAGGCCGAATCTAGGGTTGCATTTTTGGCGTCACGCCAAACGTAAATATTTCGCCTCCAGTTCCTCTTTACTCCTTGATGCGTTGCTGACGGCTGGCTTTTTTGCTAATCGTTGCCACGGATTAATCTCGGAAAAAGAAACATTTGAAGTTATTGAAAAAATTAATAGCTCGAAAAGTATTTGTCAGAAAATTGTTAGACAAATTGCATTTGAAAAGTAAAAAATTGTATTTTTCTTGATATAAATTTCAAGTCTAATGATTATGTCGTTTTTCAAATATTGAATTTCAAAAATTACCAAATTTCACAATGGAGTACCATAGCGAAACCTTCACGCGTATAAATATAATGATAACGGCAAAGTGTCTTGACGTGTATACTGGATATAGCACGAGTCCCAAATTATAGTAGCTTTATTAATTATTCTGTTAAAATATAAAAGTGAATTATGATATCACGAGTTCATGATTTGTATTTAATTCTGGACAAATAGCATATTTTAGTCCACCTCAGTGAGGCAAATTATTTTCATTACTTCATTCAAATTCAACGGAAATGATTTTTCCCCATAGACACCATAACGTAACACAATTATTCATTTTTTTTTAAGTTGACCTATTCCATAATAATGTCTACAGAGAATTGACCTAATTTGGAACGAAGTTTTTTGGATACCTTTTGGTACTTTTCCATTGTACCATCATCATGCCAAAATGTATGCTAATGCGCCATTTATTTCAACCCTGAATGTGCAAATAATTTTTATTTCAAACCGTGCCAAGCACTGTGACTCTCTATTTATTCAACGCAAATCACTTTTATTATTATTATTATTATTAATTAATTGTAAGCATGCAAAATATTTTAATTTACTATTTTTTGAATCGTAAATACTGTTTTTTAAGTTATAACTTACATTTTTCGCTGATTCAAAAAGGAAATGTTTATAAACCTTTCGCAATGGATTTTGGCGGGACTTGCACTGTTAGTTATATAATTTATCAGAGATGGTTTTAGTATCTCCCATATTGTTCTACTTTGCTTAGTTGTAGAACTATTGCGGAAAGTGTGGCACAGATGTCATATACGCACCACATTGCCGCTATTCCTCTCCCCACCCCCCGCCAATTTGACGAAAACTTTGTTTTTGAATATTAACGTTGTAATTTATATTAACATTATAACATTAATGTTTTGAATATAACGTTATTTTATTTTCATATTGAAATAAAAAATCACGTGCTGTTATTGCATGCTATTTGTAACTAATGTTCAAAAACAAAGTTTACGCAAAATCGGAGGGGGAAAAAAACGCGCCAACGTAGTGCGTATATGACATCTGTGCCGAAAGTTTTATAATCAGATGAACCCGATTACGAAAACATAGCCTTTTAAAAAGATTCTGCCGAATGGATTTTGACGGAACCTTCACTGTTAGTTAGATGAGTTTTCAAGGATGGTTATAGTATATAGCATATTATGTTATCGGTCTTTACCAAATCCTACTGTAAATGATCAATGAAAAGAGTTTGTCCTTAACAGCCCAATTTTTGTCTGACACATTAAAAATGTAATAACGCAATGGTGTTCGTATCATTTTCAGAAATGCAGGAGGACATTCCAAGTAAAGGTTCATATGGTTTTAAAACACAAGGTCAATATTTCGTTTGATTAAAGGTTCGTTAAAAGGAATTGACCAGCGTAGCGGGCATAGCTTGCTAGTATTTTATAATTAAGCAAGTTATCAGATAAAATTTTACATGTCACATTTTAGCAATCTTATACCAAAATTTTATGGAAATAGTAGAAACTTTCTTCAGTACCAATATAAGCATTGCTAATATATTTAACCAAGATCTAAACATCTGCTTTATTTCATAAAGAATCATCTCAGATTCATATCAATATGCTTAACAGCAACCATGGGTATCCTACAAAATGGCTCAACTCTATTGGATCTACAGAAAATAAGCAGTGTGAAAAACTTCAAATATGATAGAGAATCATCTTTAAAATATAAAAGTAAAGTATAATTCAATATTTTGCAAATGAACAAGCAATTTTCAACTTAAAAATTGCATTCACTCCACATTCTGATACAACTGCAGGTAGACTGTATTTAGAGGAAAAAAAAAAAAAAAAAAATGTATAACACACAGAATAAGAAATCCAATTTCATTGAACTTTAAGTCATAAAATTTTCTGTATTATGAAACATGGTTATTTTTTAATGATGCTTTTAAAGGAGATAAAACACTTTTATTAACATTTGTTTTCTAATAACACAGTAACACAGCTAGCTATGGAATAAATGTTTAAAAAACAAATGTTCATGAAATAAAATGTTTTATTTTCAATAAACATTTCAAAGTTTATAGACAATTTTATTCAAATGCCTTAATATTAGTTTTATAGAATACAATTCATTAGCAGTTTGAAGTTCATAAAAATATCAATGCTATTTACAGAGAATAAAACTTTTAGTGAATTTCAAACACATATTTTAATATTACAGAAAAAAAAAATCAATGCTATTTACAGAGAATAAAACTTTTAGTGAATTTCAAACACATATTTTAATATTACAGGAAAAAAAAAATGTGCAGACTAATCACTAGTTGACTGAAGTGAAAAATTTTAGACAAATACTGTGGTAAATTCAAAAATAAATTTACAAATTTTTTCCAATTTTAAAAAGAGTTAAACAAAAAGAAAAAAAATCATCAAAATTTAAAGCAACAACTATGAACATGTAATGTTTCAAAATTAAAGGAAGTAATGATCATTCTTACCTGTTCCCTTTTCACGTATTAAACGAATATCTTTAGGTTGAAGACCATATCTAAGAACTTCTTCCCTTATCTAAAAAGAAAAAAATACATATACTAAGGAGACTTCCTTTAAAACGGCAGTGATCACTTCCTTTGAAGGTGAATGTTTTTCTCGCCATACATACTACTTAACCCATTAACGATGACTTATTTTACACTTCTTTTAATACTTCGATACCAGTTGACACCAGTTTTCCCATACTGTTATTTTAACTGATTGAATCTCTGATAGTTTCACATTAGATAACATGAACTTTTTTTACTAAGATACTGGTGTTCATATTTAAAACTTTCGTATCACTTAAATGGCAAGTTTTCGCACCAACCGGCATGAATGAGTTAAGAAAAATTAATAAAAAAGCAGCATTATTATTATCCAAGTAAGATACTAGTCTCCATCACCTACTCTTGAATACTTTCCATGTATATATATATAACATAGACCAGAGATTAACAATAATAAAACATACTTTTGTGTTTTCTGTGAGAAAATAATATATTAGAACTGTTCTTAAAATAAAACTCCACAATTCGTTTAAATTGTGGTTTAAACCATGGTTAAAACAACTTGGTTTAAGGTGGGCCGACTCTAGTAGCTACTTTAATTTTATAAGTGTGCCCAGAGTTTCCCCCAGACAGTTTCAGGAGGGCGCTGCGCCCTGCCTGCCCTTTGGTTAAACAAATAGCGCCCTTCTTGCCCCTCATCCAAAAAATAGCGCCCTTCTGCCCCTCGTTTTAAAAAATGACGCCCGTACTGCATTTTGTTGTGCCCGTCCTGAACGTGTGCCTGGAAGTTGTTTTCTCATTTACACACATAGGATCGCACGTTCGTCTCCCGTCTGTTCGAAGGCCGCGATCGCGGTAGATTTAGAAATTCCCTGACGCAGGGGTGATTCTGGTCCGAAATTTCCGAAAAATTAAAGCAATGATTTCTGAAAATTAGAAAAAAATATTGGTCATAAATCCGAAAATTCGGACATAAAATATATCGGTATTTCGGCAAATGATCGCCGAAAAAAATCAATCTCGTCATTCGTCCGAAGAAAAGTCGACAATTTTGTCAAAGGATCGCGGGGAAAACGTAACTTTCGTCATAGAATCGCAAAAAAACAGCAAATTTTGTCAACAGATCGTGGGAAAAACGTGCCTTTCATCAGAAAATCGCGAAAAAAAGGCAAATTTCGTCAAACATTGTGAAAAACGACAAATTTCGTTAAAAAATCTCGAAAAAAAAAACAGCAAATTTCGTCAAAAACATTGCGGAAAACGGCAAATTTCGTCAAATGATCACGAAAAAACGGCAAATTTCGTCAAAAACATTGTGAAAAACGGCAAATTTCGTTGAAATATCGCAGAAAAACGGCAAATTTCGTCAAATGATCGCGAAGAAAAGGCAAATTTGGTCAAAAACATTGTAAAAAACGGCAAATTTCATTGAAATATCGCGGAAAAACAGCAAATTTCGTCAAAAACATTGTGAAAAACAGCAAATTTCGTTAAAAGATCGCGAAAAAAACGGCAAATTTCGTCAAAAACATTGTGAAAAAGGCAAATTTCATTAAAAAAGATCGCGAAAAAACGACAAATTTCGTCAAAAACATTGTGAAAAACGGCAAATTTCGTTGAAATATCGCGAAAAAAAGGCAAATTTGGTCAAAAGTATTGCAAAAAAACGGCAAATTTCGTCAAATGATCGCAAAGAAAAGGCAAATTTGGTCAAAAACATTGTGAAAAACGGCAAATTTCGTTGAAATATCGCGAAAAAACGGCACATTTCGTCAAAAGCATTGCGAAAAACGGCAAATTTCGTCAAATGATCGCGAAGAAAAGGCAAATTTCATCAAAAACATTGCGAAAAACGGCAAATTGCGTCAAATGATCGCAAAAAAGGCAAACTTCGTCAAAAACATTGCGAAAAGCGACAAATTTCGTCAAAAGATTGCGAAAAAAGGTAAATTTCATCAAATAATCGCGAAAAAAACGGCATATTTCGTCAAAAACAATGGAAAAGAAAACGGCTAATTTCGTCAAAAACATTGCGAAAAACGGCAAATTGCGTCAAATGATCGCGAAAAAAAGGCAAATTTGGTCAAAAACATTGTGAAAAACGGCAAATGACCCACTGGCCACGGGTTGTGCATGTGTAATTCATATCATAGTGTGAGTTATTATTTAGTGCATAAACATACCTATTTTATTATTGTAAGACCTTAATTCTAGACAAATATATATATTTTTTAAATGTACTTATATAGTTGAAAGAGTGTCGTCCTTTAAATATTAAAGGTGTCTTTAAAAATTAAAAAAGTGCCTTGAAGAATGTAAAAGTGCCCTTTCCTCATCAGCAGCACCGTGCCCTTTTTTAAACCTGGGGGAAACTCTGAGTGTGCCAATCACATGATTTTTTGTGTGACAAAAAGTACAGCAAGTTCTCCAGTGTTAAGCAGATGTAAACTTATCACAGTCTTGTATTTTCAAGCATAACTCAAAACACTAATTTCATTAATGACTTTTGAACTTTTGTAATCCACAAATAAAATTGGGATACACTGAAGGCATTAGATTATCGGCGAGTTGAAAAATATTTAAGTGATGTTTTTAATGAATCATAATTTTAAAAATTCAACCAAATACTATGTACAAAGTAATTTGTAAAATCATCAAAATGATTCAACAATTTTATTTTTCTAATCTATAAAAATTTCTTTTAAAGATCTGTTATTACATTGTAAACTTCTTATTTACAATGATTAAAATGGAAGAAAAGGTTATTGTTTGATAAGCATAATAAAAATCACTTAAAATGTACTTCTAAGTTAAACTTACTAAATAAAATTAAATTAACTTCAAGCAGATCTAAAAAGTAACACTAATTACAGTAATAATTTGCATAAAATATACTGACTCATTTTAAAATTACTTACTTCTGATTCAGTTACGCTCACATCTAAACCTCGGACCATCAGAGTATTATTAGGTATTTCTTCTCGCCAATCTCTTTCTCTTGATACAACTCTTTCCCTTTCTCTTTCACGGTCCCTATCTCGATCTCGTTCTCTACGATCATCATCACGATCATAAGAGCGATCACGAATACGTTCTCTGCCTCTTTCTCTGTCCCTTGATCGATCTCTACTCCTTTCATAGTCTCTCTCTCGATAATCTCTATCTCTTTCATATCGCCGAGAACGCCTTTCATCATCATCATACCCATGTGAATCTCGACGACCAAATTTACGATCATGGGGACTGTCTTCATGAGAATTGTAATTATCTGAATTTCGATAGCTGCCACTATACTGATTCTGAAAAACAAATTTTGGATATAAATAGATTTTCAAATTTTATAAGAGAGAATAACAAGAAATGACAAAATAAAAATTACCAATTGATAAGAAGACAAGACATAGAAAATTTTAAGTATTATAAAAAAACATTTTGATTAATGCTAATCTTTATATCCTCCATTAATATTTTTAATAATGTAGAGTTCTATGAAGCACAAAATGTTTTGTCTTATGTGTTTAACAAAAAAAATTTTTGAATGATTAAATTCCTAAATGTCATTAAAAGTAAAACAGTGATGATTTTTCTTAAAACTTTCCAAATGCAAACTTATTTTGCTTTGCATTCTATGCATAAATCATAACACAACCCTCCCTCCTCGCCTCCATCCTTTCTGAAAACTAAATAATTTAGACACTTTTGCAAATTTCTCAATTACTGGTTTTTCTCCCAAGCCCCATTGCTGTTATCACTCACTTTTAACAGCAATAAAAACACTTGAGATATTGGAAAAACTCAGTTTCGACGCCTTTGAGTATGCATAACAAAAAACTGCCACTGGTTTTCCATATCTAAAAGCCTTAAAAGGTTTTGAGGAAATGAGAAATAGACAAAACTCTCTATTTTTCATTATAATATTTATGACAGCTACAATTCAAGCACCCATTCAAATGTGTGCAACATGTCATTGTTTTAATAAATACACATGTTTTTCTATTAGTTTGCTAAAGACTAACATGTGATATTTCCCAATTGACCCTCACTTTTTTTACTGACAGGTTCAGTTTTATGATTAGCGAGTTTAGACTGACTCATAAAATTTTAAGTGCAAATCCTGCATATCCATATTGGTTCTTAATAAAAACTGCTTCAGTCATTATTGGTAATGTTTTGACTAGAAAAAGGTTTAGCTTATTCAGATTTCTAATTCAGGACAATTGGTGGATTATTTCAAATCCTTATTTTATTGCAATACCAATATAGTAATCTTTAAATACATTATCAGAAATTAAATTTGCTCTAAGAAACAAAATCACAGCCCAAATATGTTTAAGATATATATATACTAGGGGGCCTACCCCCTGCAAGCTATGCTCGCCAACCCCCGCTCAGACTTCGAGGCCTCTAAAAACATGACAGCGTGCTTTATTTTAAAAATATTGGTAAATCTGTAATTGGGTTGCCATGCTTTTAACGTTTTAATGGGCATTTTTTGATTATCATGGCCTCATACACAGCTGTTGCGACAACTGACGACTGTTTTCGGGATTGATAAGTAAAATCAATTACAACTTGAAATCCAGCTTGTATAAAATGGTTAGGTTTAAATTGTGGCTACCTCTCGAACATCTATAACAACGATGTGTATTCTATTCTTCCTTTGCGTTTAAGGATGAGAAAAATTCCATCTGCTTGTGAATAACATTAAGAACCACGGTATTGAAAAGTACTATGTTATAGACGTTTTCAGTAACAGGTTTTAATTTTCTCTCTATTTTAGTGCACCATCATGCATATTTTCATGTTAATTTAAATATGTAAATTATTTTTTTTAATTTGTACATACGAATTTTATAATAATTATTTATCATACAAAATTAATTAAATATTTTGTGCATGCATGCCTGCATTTATTCGGCATCAATTGATGAGATATTTAAACAAATTTGCCATCCGCGATAATTTTACACCATGTTATGTCACTTGAATATTGTCCATAAGAAAATAGAGTAATTTTCCAGTATAGGATCCTTTGCTTTTAGGTTTGGAGTAATTCGAGCATCAAAAAGGGATAGATTCTTTAATATACATAGATTTGTTGCCAAAAGTTATGAAAACAAACCCAATGAACTTTTGCTGCTTTTCTATTATAGGGGTCTTGATGCTTTTTTAAAAAGTTTGGCGGAAAAAACCAATCAGGATATTTTATTCTTCCGTTCAGTTGGGCAATTATTTTATATATTAGTTTCAAATATCCGAATTAATGATTTTATAAATTCGTTTAATTAAATTTTACAAAAAAATAACAAAATGATATCAATAAATAATAATTACTATTAATTCCTTTTCCTCCCTTTCTGTTGCGTTTACCTAAATGACGTCATTTGGACGAATTTATTCAAAATATTTTCAGTTTATAAATTAAATTAAATGCTGACAGACGATTGAATCCTGACGATAGAGATGCGATTTTTTTTTTTCAAATTTTCCTGAAAAACATAATTTAATCACAATCTTGTCTCCATTATCTATACTTGTCTTCATTATCGATTGAAATAAAAGATAAATTCAATTTCAATTTGAAAATGACGAATAAAAAGAAATCAATAATCCCTATCGGGATCCTTTTCAATTTTTTTCCCTTTTTTGTCACAAAAAAACTGAGTAATTAGTTGCCATCATTACAGAAATGTCATTAAAATTAGAAAAAAAATAATATCTCGAAAACTAATTCCAATTTCAAAATTCTATTACCAGTTTTGACATCCGCGGATTTTTATGAACAATTGGTATTAATTTCACCATCAAGCGTTTAATATTTTATTAAAAATAGCCCTGAAACATAATCAGTCGTTTAATCAGTCGTTTCATAAAATCGTTTCATGAATTCGTTTCATAAAATCGTTTCATTAGGATTTTATATATATAGGGTAGATATATTTGTTTAAATACAATTAACAAAATTGAAATAGTAAGAACTTAAAATACTTAAAGAATTCATAAAAATCTTAGATATTTAATTTTAAAAGTTTGTAAAGTAAAAAGGCAAAATAAATTTTATATTGCATTATTCTGGAAAAAATTACATCAGGTTTTTTCTCAACCATTGATAATTACAAGTAATTAATCTAACAGGAAAATTATTTTTATTGTACAAATAAGAGATTAAAGATGCAGATTTTTAAATCAAATCAAATGGAGATAATTTTCAAAGGAAAACAATTCAGAAACAAGTTTTTAAAATTCCCAAAATAACCAAAATGTATTACTACAGTAACAGAAGCACATACAATAATAGTAATAATAATAATAATAATATATATATATATATATATTGTTAGTTAAGCCTTCAATGTTTACAAAAGAATACATTTATAGAAATATTTAAATATAAATTTGAATATAAAGTTTGGTCTGGATATAAATAAGCAGATGGAATATTGATGGATCAATGTTAAGAAATTTTTCCTAGCCTCCACATTGTATTTAACAAAACAGCTTGTCAACCAAGATTTTGACCCTTGTTAATTCCAGGTTATCTCATCTACATGTTTTACTTCTGGCATTTTTATAATTAGTTTGGGATGTGATACCAATACAGAAAGCTGTTTCAAGAACACATAAAACAGTAAAACTTGTTAAGGTGAAGTCACAAGAGACTAGGAAAAAAAAAAAAAAAAGAACACCTTGTACATTTTAATCACCAAATCCCCCCCCCCCCCACCCTCCCCAAAAAAGGGGGGAGGGTGAAGGAAAAAACCATTTGACTAGAAATTTAGTCTTCTTTCAATTTATGTTTCAAAAATAAACTTAAAAAGTCATTCATGCTGAAATTGTGCTAAATTTTCGATGCAAAAAACTAATTTTGACACCACCTTTTTCGGTAAATTTTAGCTTTAGAATAACAAACGGGAAGTCATTCAAGTTAAGTAGTTTAGGAATTATGAAGATTTAATGTTTAGAGCAGGGCTGTCCAACGCGGCGCCCGCGGGAGCCATTGCGCCCTTTGTAGATTTTCATGGCACCCTTTCGAATGATTCCAGTTACTAAGAGATTTTAAAATAAAAATCAATTTTAAACGATGTTTTATTAAAATCATTAGGGTTGTACATGATTTGTTATTATAGTCGGCGTTAAAATTTTCGCTCCTTTCTCTACAAAATATTTTGATAGACCTCTCTGAGAAAAATTTAATTCTAAACTTCCTATGATTTATGCTTTTTTCTGAAATTATTTTTCACATCAAGCTCTGTATAGTAGGGGGCATATTATGACTCACATTATGAGGTGTGTGTGCATCTTATAAGACAGCGGTTCCCAACCTTTTTTTCTATCACATACCCCTTTCCCTCCTTTTTAGGCATTTCATCCAAGTGTACCCCTTCTCGAATGAACTCGGCTCCAAAAATATTTATTTTGTTTGTTACTAATATTCTTATGTTACTTACTGATGACAGTTGCAGATCTTTTGTGAATTCCAGCTTTCAATCATTGATTTATTTTGATACACAAAAAGATATCAACAGAAAATCGTTCAAAACAGTAAATATTAATTACAGACTTCAATCTGAGGACGCATAATAAAAAGGAACGATGTTAAGCCCATTATAGTACACTAGCAAACTACGCCCGCTACGCTGGTCAATTTCTCTTAACGCACCTTTAATCAAACGAAATATTGACCCTGAATTTAACGTTGTGTTTTAAAACCATATGGACCTGTACTTGGAATGTCCTTCTGCATTACTGAAAACGATACGAACGCCATTGCGTTATTACATTTTTAATGTGTTAGACAAAATTTGGGCCGTTAAGGACAAACTCTTTTCGTTGATCACTTACAGTAGGATTTGGTAAAGAACGATAAAAGGATATGCTATGTACTATAACCATCCTTGAAACCATCTAACTAACAGTGAAGGTTCCGTCAAAATTCATTCAGCAGAATATTTTTAAAAAGCTCAGCTTTCATAATCGGGTTAATCTGATTATAAAACTTTCCCCCATAGATCTATAACTAAGCAAAGTAGAACAAATTGTATTTATGTGTGAAATACTAAAACCATCTCTGATAAATTATAACTAACAGTGAAGTCCTGCCAAAATCCATTCCTCAAGGTTAGTAAACATTTCCTTTTTGAATCAGCGAAAAATGTAAGTTATAACTTACTAAAAAGTATTTACGATTAAAAAAATAGTAAATTAAAATGTTTTTCATGCTTACAATTAAATAATAATTTTCAAAAAGAGAGATTCGTGTTGAATAAATAGCGAGCCACAGTGCTTGGCACGGTTTGAAATAAAAATTATTTGCACATTCAGGGTTGAAATAAATGGCGCATTAGCATACATTTTGGCATCACATTGGTATAACGGAAAAGGTATCCAAAAAACTTCGTTCCAAATTAGGCCAATTCTCTGTAGACTATTATGGAATAGGTCAGCTTTAGAAAAAAATGAATAATTGTGTTACATTATGGTGTCTATGGGGTTTACATTATGATGTCTATGGGGGGAAATCATTTCAGTTAGATTTTAATGAAGTTACAATATTTCAAATATAATGAAATTGATATGCCTCAGTGAGGTGGACTAAAATATGCTATTTGTCGAGAATTAAATAAAAATCATGCACTCGTGACATCATAATTCACTTTTATATTTTAACAGAATAATAAGGCTATTATAATTTGTGACTTGTGCTACAGTCAATATGCATACGTCAGGACACATTGGCGTTATCATTATCTTTTTATGCGTGAAGGTTTTGCTATAGTACTCCATTGTAAAATTTGGTAATTTTTTTAATTCAATATTTGAAGAACGGCATGATCATTAGATTTGAAATTTATATCAAGAATAATATAATTTTTTACCTTTCTAACGCAGTTTGTCTAACAATTTTCTGACAAATACTTTTTGAGCAATTAATTTTTTCAGTAACTTCAAATGTTTCATTTTCCGAGATTAATCTGTGGCAACGATTAGCGAAAATCCCAGTCGTCAGCAACGCATAGCTTTTTATTAAAGAGGATGTAATTGACATGATGCCGCACAGTTGAACATTAAAAAGAGACTAATAGTTTTTCTTTTCTTCATACTTCTAGAATCATTAGATAAAAATGAACTTTAAAAGAAAAGTGGGAAAAGGGGAAGCGATAAAAGAACAGTAAAAAAAGGGAAAATTTTGGCGCAGATGAAAGGGGTAAATACGTAATCAAACCATGTAGGTGGGGCTAGTGGTAACGAATGATTAGTAGGTTCTTCATTTTGCGAGTAGCCAATTGTAGTTTTCATAAATCTCTCTTTGTAAACAAAAATGCTGGAAATTTTTTTTTTAAGTTTTCATTCTAACCTTTCATTTTTTTGCATTTTCCGCCATTACAGATGCAAGTCTCACGTACTCCTTACTAGTCCGACACGTAACCCTAAGGGTACGCGTACCACAGGTTGGGAAATGCTGTTATAAGACGTTGCTGTACCGTTGCTACCTACCAGGGTTGTCCGTAAGCCTCTTTTTTTATTCAAAGAATACGAATTCATACCAGAAATTCCGAATAGTAATTTTTGCCTTATTTAATGACAGACATGTTAAGATTACTTAAAGTAAAAGTTGTTCGGAATTTCCGGTATGAATTCGGAAATTTTGAATGAAAAATGAGGCCAAATTGGCAACTTTGCATATTGTTCTATGTTTCCAGACATGTGAATAATGGCGCCCTTCAATGTTTGCCACTAGATGAGATGCGCCCGCACTTACTGAAAGGTTGGACAGCCCTGGTTTAGAGCTTCTAATGTTAAATTAAAATGTAAATTGTTACAAAACAATCTGCAATGTACTCTTTTCAACATAACTGAAGAACTATTCTGGCAGAATGAGCTGTAATTTTGGATTCACATATTTGAAGCTTCTAGTTGATTTCTGTTAAAAAAATTTATAGGTTAAGATGCATAATTTTCAAAATTTTATTTTGAACAAATATATTTTTTTGTAATTAAGTTTAGAAAAAAATATGAATCTCTCTCTCTCTCTTAACATATCAATTTATAGCTTCAAATTTTCAAATCCAAAATTACAGCTCATTCCGCCAAGTAGTTTTTGAGTTATGCTTTAAAAACTAACCACATTACAATCCTTTTTGCAATGATTATAAAAGAATTTAGCATTAGGAGTTCCAAACTTTAAACATTCATAATTCCTAAGCTATTTGGCTGAATGGCTTTCAGTTTGATATAAAATTTATATAAAATTATATATAAAATTTATTGTGAAAAAAAATGCTATTAAAATTGGGTCTTTATACTGAAAATTTTAGAGTTTGGTACATTTTCAGTATGAAGACAACTGGCTAAGCTTATTTTTTTAACATAAAATTAGGGATGGGACGAATATTCAGCCCCTTTGCCGAACATTCAGTTAGCCGAATATTGCAAGATATCTCACCGATTAAATTCAGCATAATTTTTTTTCACTAATCCAAATTGTCTACTTTCTAACACATTCATGAAGTTATCTTCATTCTTAATTACACAAAATATAGTCATTCAGATACTATTATTATATATATACTTTTTAATTTACATCTTCCTTCATTCATATTGTTGTTATCAGTTTCTGTGCCTGCTTTTAATTCATGTTGAGTAAAATGTAGAACTTGGTGTTGTCATATA
This sequence comes from Maratus michaelseni, assembly GCA_963931845.1. NCBI lineage: Eukaryota > Metazoa > Arthropoda > Arachnida > Araneae > Salticidae > Maratus > Maratus michaelseni. The sequence goes on from OZ007592.1 coordinate 350,684,589, forward strand.
TTGTATATGCTGTTTCAATTATCAAATATTTTGTTAAACAAATATATATATTACTACTTTAATCATACCTCTTGCTTTAATCTAATTTCTAATTTAAGACTGGAGCGTGGCTTCAGAAAATGAACTCATTCTTACAAATTTGTTGATCACTAGGAACACAAACTCCTCATAAATAAAATTTACTTCACTAAAGGTTATTTCAGGAAATATCTCACTATCAATTATGAGAGAGAGTAAGAGTTATCATTGATTTTGAATGTAAGAAAAGATAAAAGTATCATTGGGTAGTATAAATTGTTACGCATCTTTATAAATCCTTGACTTAAAGCTTTCTTTAAATTTAAGTAAAGGTATTTAGTTTTACATTAATGCATTTTGGTTTTTCAACATCTCTTGAATAAACATACTTGCGTATCTGAAACGGCCAGCGCTAACGTTCTCGTTCACGATCTTAAATTCAAAATACGTTACTCAGTAACAGTAAGTAACCTGTGATTTCAGGATCGCGCTAATCACCGTAGTCTGCTATTCGCAACTTGCGAGTATTCGTAGCCAATGGCGTTTCAGATGCGAATTTGTGTACCTTTAAATGGCAACATGTTTATGCAAAACATTCGCCGATGATGCGTTTAAAAGGATGGACTTTCCAGGATGTCATTCGCACTTTTCCTTCCTCCAGCTTGTAATGCTGATTGCTTTTAAAATGAGGCTGCATATTATTTTCTTCAGTTTGTTCATTTTACAGCGAAGTTATGCTGTCTTATTGTCTGTCTTCTTGTTTATAATAAACTACTATGATTTTAAAGGAGCTGTTACTTTTAAGTCTTCCACATGTCACATGAAACACTGTTTTTTTATTGGTACGGCCAACAATTGGTAGCAGAGCGTGGTTGTGATTTTTTGCAGTTTAAAGTTTGTTTTTGTGGAAGTGAAGACGTCGCTGATGTTTTCTTTTTCCGAAGTCGCCGCGATGTTTTTCTGCTGACGTGTCGCCGATGTTTACTGCTGATTTTTGTTTCCCTGAAGTGAGCTTTTAAAGAGACTTTTGCCTTTTTCATTAAAGTGTTTTTCCCTACTAATTCGACGGAGGCCGTATAGAAAATGGAGTTTCAGAACGTTGCTCTTTTGACCTCTTCAAACTGGGAGACGTGGAAGGTAGAAGTTAAAGTTCTGCTAATGCATTATGGCGCTTGGGAATATATCGAGAACGGCAAGAGTGAAAGCGGTGCAACATCAGACGAAACAGCAAAAACAGTTCCTGTGACAGATAAGCTGACATGGAGAGAACAGAGTGAAGTGAATGAGAGAAAAGCCCGGTCCTATACTATCATTTGCCAGACCTTGTCATCGGAATTCAAGCCATTAATTTCGCATATAACGAATGGAGCTGAGGCCTGGAAGATCCTTAAAGAGCATTTTGAACCTACCACAAGAGCTCGTGTTATACAACTGCTAGATGATTTTTTTGGTGTCCGTTATTTTCCTGGAGAAAATTTGGGACTTTTTTGTGTCGTGTCAAGCAAGCAGCAGGGCATCTGCGTGATGTAGGACATACCCTTCAGCCCTTGTACATGGGTTACCAGATGATTAGAAGTTTGCCCGAGGAGTTCCAGTCTACAGTCCAAGCGATTTACAGGTGGCCAGATGCAGAGTTTGTACTGGACAAGATCGAGGCTGAATTGCTACTGGAGGAGAACAGATTGAAACTGGCCAAAAAGGACATTTCTAGTTCTAGTGTTGCTTTTTCTGGAGAAATAGTAAAGTGTAAAACAGGTAAATTTAAGAATTATAATGTTAATCAAAGTAAATTAATAGGTCCTTGTTTTCTTTGTAAATCTTATGGTCATTTAATTGCTAATTGTAAATTGAAAAATCAATCTAAAAATTTTCAGTCTAAAAATTTTCAAACTAAAAAATATCAGTCAAATAGTAAATTTAAAGAATCTAGTAACGCAGAGTTAAAATGTAATGTAAAAAACAATAGTAATGTTAAATGTAGTAATGAAAAAAGTAATAGTAATGTAAAATGTACCTTCTCTGAACATGAGACTAGTTTAATTGAAGTAGCTCAAAGTAATTTTAAAAGTAATTTTCTTGAGGCAAATTCATCTGATTTTGGCCAAAATAGTAGCTGGGTGTTCGATACAGCTGCTACTGCTCATTTTTGTAATAACAAAAATCTTTTTTTGAATTATGAGTCAGTTTCAAATATGCAGATGTCACTTACTGTTGGAGAAAAAGAAAGTCCTGTTCAGGGAAAAGGTACAATACATTTTTTTATTAAATGTAAAGATGGAAGTTTCAATCAAATAATTCTTAAAGATGTTTTGTATAATCCTCATTTACGTAGAAATCTCTTGTCTGGTAGTAAACTTGAAAAACTAGGCATAAATTTTGTTGGCAGTAAAGGCAAACTAATTGTGTATGACAAGGACTGGCAATGGTTATTTTATGCAGTAAGGAAAAATGATTTGTATTTTGTTAAACCTTTCAGCTATAAAACTTGTAAAGGAGAAATCAACTCGGTTGACATTTCAGCTAACCAAATTGAAAATTTAAATTTGAGTAACTTGTGGCATGAGAGATTTTGTCACGTAAATAGTGAATATTTGGTTAATACTAGTAAAAATGAAAGTGTTAGAGGTTTGCCAGAGCTGTCAAAGTTAACCGAGGATTGCATCTCCTGTAAACTTGCAAAATCTAAGAGAGTGCCATTTAAATCAATAGGGAATGTTGGATCAAAAACTGCTCTAGAACTTTTACACATGGATTTGTGCGGCCCTTTACCTGTAGCATCACATGGAGGGAATAGATACTTTTTCACCATCATTGATGATTTTTCTCGTAATGTTGCAGTATATACCATCAGAAATAAATCAGACGTTTTTCAGACATTCTTAAAATTTCAGAATAGGGCTGAAAGGTATTTAAGTAAGAAAGTAATTTCTACTAGAACTGATGGGGGTTTAGAATTCTGCAACAACGAATTTGAGAAATTTTACATGAGAAAACGAACCTGTACAGTCCAGAAATGAACGGTGTCGCGGAGCGTTTTAATTTAACTGCTCGATGGTGTTAAAGCTCTCCTCAATTCAAGTGGCTTATCACAAAAATTTTGGGCTGAGGCCTTAATGTGTTTTTCTTACACTTGGAATAGGATCTGTCACAAACAAAAAAGAACCCCTTTTGAGATGTACTCTGGTATAAAACCTTCAGTTTCTCATTTAAAAACATTTGGCTGTTTAGCTTATGTTGGAGTGCCCAAACAAGTCCGAAGGAAGCTTGATATGCGAGCTAAACTAGGGATTATGTGCGGGTATGCTCAGGCAACTAAAGGCTACAGAATTTGGTTAATAGATGAACAGAAAATTGTAGAAACCATTAATGTTCGTTTTGATGAAACTAAAAGGGGGGTAGATATAGCTTCAAAAATTAAAGAACCTAAATTAAATTTTTCACTTTTTGATTTCCCAGAGGACGGAAATATTTTTGATGTAGAACCAGAGATTACATCTGAATTGGGAGGGGCATCAGATTCTGACAAAAATTTAGAACAGAGTAGTTTAAAGACTTGTGCAACTATTCCTTGGGTACGTAAACCAGTACCTCGAAAAGTAGGAAATAAAACAGACATTTAGTATGGCATCGAAGGAACCAATACTAGAATAAGATCCTTTAATGAATTGTTAGAATACTGTAAATTAAATAAAATTGAATGTGATAAAAATCTTTTTGACTTCAGCAGTAAAAATAAAGAATCCGGTAAAATTTCTAATTTTTTAAAAATAGATGAAGCTAACTTGACTGAGGTTAAAATCCCCAAAACTTACAATCAGGCTGCAAAAACCCCAGAAGCATCTAGTTGGAGGGACACAATGAACCAAGAAATGAACGTTATGTATGAACGTAATGTATGGGATCTTGTGACACCTCCGAAAGATGCAAAAATACTTGGTAATCGTTGGGTGTATACCTTAAAAAGAAATGAAAATAATGAGATTGTAAGGTATAAGGCTAGGTTAGTGGCAAAGGGGTTTAACCAGGTTAAAGGAGAAAGTTACGATGAAGTTTTCAGTCCAGTTGTTAGTTTTTCAATAATTCGGTTGTTCTTTGCCATATTTTCATGTCTGTTAAAATGGGTTAATGTCCAGGTAGACGTCAACAATGCATATCTTTATGCTGGTCTTGATGAAACTATATACATGCACCAACCTGAGGGTTTTGAAAAAGAAAAAAATAAAGTTTGTAAGTTAAATAAGGCCATTTATGGTCTGCATCAAAGTGGCAGACAGTGGTTTTTTGAGATGGATGATGTTTTATCCAAATTAAATTTTTGCAAACTAGACTGGTGCAATTGTGTATATGTGTTTCATGACAGATTGGTTCTTTTGCTTTATGTTGACGACATTGTTCTTTTTGCCAAAACTAAAGAGGATTTGAATTTTGGGATAGATTTGCTGCAAAAACATTTTAACTTAAAAATTTTGGGTACGACTAGAAAGCTATTAGGCATAGAGTTTGAAGAGGTAGGAAATAGTTTTTACATACACCAAACATCTTATATTGAGAAAGTTTGTGAAATGTATTCAAATTTTAAGTTTCCAATTAGTTCTTTACCTATTCCAAAGGGCTTGGTTTTGTCAAAGCAAGATTCACCTTCAACCAAGGAAGAAATTGATAAAATGTCTAGATTTCCCTATAGAAATCTTATAGGATGTTTGTCTTATATAGCTGGAAGAACCAGACCTGATATCATGTATGCAGTAAATTTATTGTCCCAATTTCAAACCAATCCTGGCATTGCTCACTGGAATTGTTTATTAAAATTGTTAGGTTATTTAAAATATACTAAAAATTTCAAACTTGAGTTATCTAGAGTTAGTGATTTAAATCTCTCATGTTATTCTGATTCAGATTTTGCAGCAAACAGAGACGATCGTGTTTCCATAGGTGGCTATATTTTGTTTTTGGATGAAACTCCTATTTCATGGAAGACATTTAAACAACAATGTGCAAGTCTTTCAACCATGGAGGCCGAATATGTTAGTTTAACTGAAGCTGCTAAAGAATTAATCTGGATAAAAAATGTCTTGCAAAATAAAATACTTAATTTAAGTTTGAGAGAATGCACTTTATTCTGTGATAACCAAGCGGCCATAGCTTTTTCTATTACCCTTTTGAAAACCAGAAAACAAAACATATTCATATAAAATATCATTTTTTAAGAAATCTTGTTTTTGATAAAATGTTTAAACTTAAATATATTCCTAGTAAACTTAACCTTGCAGATAGCTTTACTAAGCCACAAGTAAAAGAGCAGCTGATGAATTTTTGATATTTAAATTTTTTATGTGGGGGGGGGGGGGGGGGGGGGTTATAATTTTTCTTACAATGTTATTCACTCTGGTCAATGTCCTGCCAATAAAGTCTTATGTGACCTGACATTGATCAGATTGTTAGTTCTTGAACTTTTCAAGTGTAATTTTTTTTGTAAACTTTTTGAACTTTTTCATGTTTTTGTAATATTCTAGAGATGATGAAAAAAGAGGCCGATTGTTATAAATCCTTGACTTAAAGCTTTCTTTAAATTTAAGTAAAGGTATTTAGTTTTACATTAATGCATTTTGGTTTTTCAACATCTCTTGAATAAACATACTTGCGTATCTGAAACGGCCAGTGCTAACGTTCTCGTTCTTAAATTCAAAATATGTTACTCAGTAACAGTAAGTAACCTGTGATTTCAGGATCGCGCTAATCACCGTAGTCTGCTATTCGCAACTTGCGAGTATTCGTAGCCAATGGCGTTTCAGATGCGAATTTGTGTACCTTTAAATGGCAACATGTTTATGCAAAACATTCGCCGATGATGTGTTTAAAAGGATGGACTTTCCAGGATGTCATTCGCATTTTTCCTTCCTCCAGCTTGTAATGCTGGTTGCTTTTAAAATGTAGCTGCATATTATTTTCTTCAGTTTGTTCATTTTACAGCAAAGTTATGCTGTCTTATTGTCTGTCTTCTTGTTTATAATAAACTACTATGATTTTAAAGGAGCTGTTACTTTTAAGTCTTCCACATGTCACATGAAACACTGTTTTTTTATTGGTACGGCCAACATAAATGAAGCACATTATTTATATTTTAATGGAAATAATATAACACCCTGATTTACAGAAAATCAATGTGATATATCTAAAAATAAAAGGATAAAATATCCCCCCCCCTTTTTTTTGGTGCTAAAATAAATTTTCTAAATTAAAAAGTAGATTACAATGGTAATGGGTGAAAAAGAAAAAAAATGTCCTTTTCATGTCCACAGTTATAATATTTCCCCCCCCCCCGTGTAAAATAGAAAAGAACATTTTTAATTTTTTTCCCAATTAAAATAATCAGTAAAAACTTCATTAGAAAAAAAAAATTCTAAAAAAGATATTTTTTTTAATTGAAAATATCCATTTTTATTCATCTTCACTAACAAAACAGCCTGTCCAGATGACTGTAGGCATAGTTTTCAATTTAAAGTTTTAATTAATAATATTTTAAAATCACATTTTAAACTGGTTTTATGCAATCATAATTTTTAGTATTTTAACTAATTAGGCCCAAAACATCAAAATATTAATTTTTTAAATATTATATTTAAAAATTAAATTTTGTCCACTGAAATTGTAACCTCTGTTACTGTAACTTTTCTTACCAAAGAAATGACCCCTATTGTCCCCAACAGAGGGTACTACTGAGTAATCTTCTAGGTAAAAGTACTAGAGAAGATATGTTACAGCCATTTTGAATTTGTTCTGCACACATGTGGTCAGTGAGCTCAAACATCTGAATTCCAGGTTAGTGTGTTTTCTGTTTGTAACCTCTGTTACTTATTTTTTTAATTTAAATATTGTAATTTAAATTAAAGTTTTAGTTTTATTATATAAAATTAAGTTTATTTAATTTAAATAGTTACAATAATTACATATTTTTATACAACTATACAAATAAAAAAAATTTCTTTATTAAATGTAACATCTGTTACCTGTAACTTCTGTTACTGCATATTTGTAACAGAGGTTACATATTTGTAACAGAAGTTACACTTTTCATTAGTAATTAAATAATTTATATATTTTGGTGTAACAGAAAAGTTTATTTTAAGGAAATGTTTTTTAATATATTTCAGAAGTAAAAATGCCTCTCAAGAAGAAAATTAGAAAAATGTCAAATGCTGAGAAGCAACGTTTGTATCGTGAACGTAGGCATATGATAGGCATACGAAACCTACTGTTTTTAAAACTTTAAAGAAGTATCGCATTGTAAGGTCTTCATTAAATAATTATTTGGGATTAAGAAGAGGATTTCGCCAAACTGCTGGTTTAAAAGAGAAGTTAAATTTAAGAAAAAAAAAACTGTAGAAGCTTTCTTTGGCCGTGATGATAATAGTCATGCAACCTCTGGAAAAAAGGAAACTATAACACCAAAGATGGAAAAAAGGCAGAAATGTTTCCTAACCAGTTCCATTAAGGACTTTCATCAGAAATATGTAGCTGAAGGAAATGAAGGTACTTATGAGTCTTTTCGAAATTATTGGCCATTTCACATAAAAAATCCAACAGCGAAAGAAAGAGAATCCTGCCTTTGTAAACTTCATACAAATTTAAAAATTAAAGCTCAGAAGCTAAAGCTTTTAAAAATTTGTTCTGAGGATAAACTTAGTAAACTTGCTGCTGCAATCGTATGTGATAGAAAAAAGTAAAAATTGCATGTATGGAGTATGTGTCAACTGTAAAACCAATGAAGTACCACTAGATAAAAGTGTAAGTGGAAATACTACTGTTACTTGGTTTGAATGGAATAAAATTGTAGAGGAAATAAAAGTAACAAAGAATGGTAAAGAAGAAATTAGAAAAGTAAGTAAGGTAAAAAAAGAAAATATAATTGGAACAGTAGAAGAATTATCAAAAAAATTTCAACAAGAAATGAAGAAATTTTGTCGGCATAGTTTTAATATTAGCCAGCAATATGCAATCTATACACAGTGTCGTGAAAGTCTGAATGAAAGTGAAGAACTAATTCACATAGACTTTTTAGAAAACTATGCATGCAAAATGGCACAGGAAATACAAAGTTACCACTTCGGTGGTTCTCGGAATCAGGTCACCCTGCATACTGGTGTTGCCTATCTTGGTGGTCAGGATTTGCCTGTTTCCTTTTGCACAGTTTCTTCAGACAGGAGACATAACCCAGCTGCAATATGGGCTCATCTTGAACCTGTTTTCAAGCTGATTAAGAAAACATCACCACAAGTCGAAGTTCTTCATTTTTTTTTTCAGATGGGCCAACTACACAATATAGGCAAAAGAAGAACTTTTATTTGTTTAATAACCAGCTTTATTATTTTGGTTTCAAACGAGCAACATGGTCTTTTTTTCGAGGCTGGACATGGTAAAGGGGCAGCTGATGGTGTCGGAGCAGCTCTAAAAAGAAAAGCTGATAATCTCGTTGCTTACGGGAAAGACATTCTTGATGCCAATAAATTCTTTGAATCTGTGAAGGAATCAACAAACATAAAAGTATTTTTAATTGAAGAACATGACATCGATTTTATGGAACAATTGATACCAGCTGATCTACCAGCATTAAAAGGGACTATGAAAATTCATCAACTTGCTACATTAAACAAAGCAGGCACTATTTTATATCGAGATGTAAGTTGTTTTTGTGGTCAGCAGCAGCGTGGTTTATGCTCATGTTTTCAATATCAAAAATTTGAAATGGAAGTCCAAACAAAAAAATCTAAGAAAAATAAAAAAGATTTGAGTGATTTAGAGAGTTTTTTTGAGTTTGAGTCCGAAAATGATTCTGATGATGAGAATATGATAACTGCTGGAAGAGCACTTCAAGAAAACATTGTTGAGACACAAGAAATAACACCAGACAAAATAATAAAAGGATCGTATTTACTTGTCAAATATCTAGTTGGCAAGCGAAAAAAAATGAAATATTGCTACATTGCTGTGGCACAAGATAATTTAGAAGATGATGGAGAAGTTAGAGTAATGTTTCTGAAATTATATGATGACAGTGGAATGCTATATAAGATTGATGATAAAGACATTGCTTATATATACTATAATCAAAAAAAGAAAATTTTGCCTGGTCCAGAAATGGTACAAAGGGGCAACAGATTATTTTACAAGTTCCCTTATTCAATAGATACTTTTGAGCAATAAGTGCAGAAATTTGTAGATAAATTAACAAAAATCTAGTGTAAAATTCATATGCATATTAAACATCCATCAAAGTGCTTTAGTAGTGTCATTGTTTAATAATTTATGTTGCTCAATGTAACTTCTGTTACAAAACTGTAACCTCTGTTACTATTATATAATTTCGGTTACTCACGCCTTTTTGTCATTATTTTTCTTGTTGTATATGAGTAGCTCTTAAAAAATGTTCACAAAACATTAAAAGGTATCTATTCTTTCAATCTACCAAAACTATTTACCACTTAAAAAATATTATAGTACAGGGAATTTAAAATTTTGGCTGTCAATATTGAATACAAGTAACAGAGGTTACATATTGTTATGTAAATTAACCCCTACTATTGTTTTCTTTTGAATATAAAATTATATATTGAATTTAGGACACTAATGATGATATAATACAATAGAAGTAATATTTTGATAACAATGTAAATGTTGTAAATTGAGTGAATATTGTCCAGTAACAGAGGTTACAATATTTACCTTTAAGACATTTTCAGGGGGCTGTATTTTTATCTCAACTATGAATTTTTCTATGCTGGGGCTAATTTTATATAGAATGTATACATATAAACACAAAAAAATTACATTTGGTAAAAATTTCATACTTTGAAAAAAAATAAAAAAAAATTGGGAAAAGGACAAAAAATTTTTTTTCACCCTAATAACTTGTTATTTTAGACAAAATGTTTATGAATTTTTTTTTGTGTAAATAAAATTATACTATTATAATTTAGATGTAGTAAAAGTTGTTTTATTATCATAGCAACAAGATGTTTGAAACATCAAGAAATACATCACGCTATTAAAAATTTTAAATCACTTAAATAATAAAACACCAATTTCTGTTTAATTCTTTTTCCATTTTAAAATTGCATGTATAATCAATTTTTTTTTTTTGAAAAAAAAAAAATTGTATTTGTCACATTCTTACATAAAAAGAAAGAAGATAATTTCCATTTAAATGCCTCTTTCCCCTTTTTCTGACACAATTTGGTGATTAAAATGTATGGGGGTGTTCTCTTTTTTGGGGAGGCTGACTGTGTACATCATCTGTTATAATTGTATTATTTTCACTGGGATCATGAATTTTTCTGTTTAAAACAGGATTTTATTACAAACAGGTTCAATTATAGTTTCAATCTCCCCGTTCCCCCCAACTCTGTTATTTTTAGCCAAGCAGTGAAAGAAACATCTATGCAGAACCTTATGTGCAGACAATGCTAGTATGAAAACTTCAGACAGCTATATGCACAAAAATATGAAAAACAGCAGTATAAAATTTTAGCTGGGCAGTTAGCTAAAACTTCTGGCTAGCTTACCTGGTGAAATGTCTGTGGGGATAACACTGGTTTCACTAATTCAATAATAAAAGCTATTTCACTATTGGAGGAACTGTCTGAAGCTCAAAACTCATCAGATGTTTTTTTCAGACAGTATTAGGAAAAATTGCATGGAACTATTTTTCTATTATAATACCAAATCAAACAAATTATTCCCATATTGCATAGATAATTTTGGGCTTGTAGATAATCTTTCTAGTACAAAATTTAGTCATTTAAAAATGAAACAAATTAATAAGTTATAGACATGGACGATCCAATCTAGAATTAATCAAAAGAACTTGTAACTCTTGTGAGAGAGCAAGCGATAACTCACTCACAATAACAGAGCAGTACCTCTCACGCCCTTTGCAGCTGATATGGTGGCTATGATGTCATACACTCACACAGTTTTTAAATTGGTTATAAAAAGGGAAAAAGTCGCCAAATTTAGGGGATTTCCCCCTTTAATGGCAACTTAGCTATTGTATTAAGTTATTGGTTTGGCATGGGCTTGAAAATCGCGCCAACCAAAAAGTTGCCAAACATCAGTGTGTGAGTGTAAAACATCTGTTCCGATATGGTATTTTCTATTTCATCCCAGTTCAGGAAATGCCTCTTTGATCAAATTCTAGTATATGCTACAGTCATAAAGCAATGAAAATGCAATTTCAAAAGAAATTTGTTTGAAAACTGTAATTAAAGAGAAAGTGGCAGAGTTACACAATTGGCTGATTGTCCATACTGGATGAGAGCAAATTAGGGTTAAACATGATCTGATCCCTGAAATGAACTATTTTGTCCATGCCTAATAAGTTACATAAGGTAATACCTAAGCCACCATAAAATTTATCCCCAAAACATCTCATTAAAAAGATGATCAGAAGATATTTTTTTCTTTTTTTTTTTTATTATTTTAAATGATATAAAATTGAAGAAAAATTATATACATGTCTGTCCATTTAGATAAATCTTTTTTAATTTTAAATGTTCAAAAAAGTTAACTTACACGACTGCCGGAAGAACTAACTGAAAGAGGAATTGGACCAGAAAAAATAGCAGGATTTATGTCAGTCTATTAAAAAAAAAATAAAGAAAGAATAAATAAAAAATAAAGCCATCATAAAATGATTATATCATCCATAACATACAAATATACATTTAAAAAAAAAAAAAAAAGGAAAAAATTAAATGAAAATTTACTGTTTATATTTTAAGTTTACTGAAATAGTCCATTTGGATCACATTCCCCCCCTCCCCCCCTTTAAATCTAACTTTAGCAAAAAAATTATTTTAGTTCAATTTTTTATACTTCAGCTAAAATAAAGTGAAAGATTATTAATAATATAGAGAGAGAGCATATAAAATTAAATTTCCCTAACACATCATTTTGACAATGAACAGCAGAACAAACTAAAGTGAAACTAAAGTTATGTATTTAATTATTTCTCATACTTCCTGTGCACATAAGATAAGTAAATCAGTTAAGAGATTTAATAATCAGGAAATAAAATATAAAACATACAATGAATGAAATATGAAAGTATAAAAATGGAAAAGATCAAGACAATAGTTTAAACTTTATTAAAAACCAATTCAAAAGACTTTTGTTTCATTTAATTTTTATTTTTTTCCTTTCATGAACATTAGTTTTTACAATTTTTAAAGTCAGTTACACAAGAGAATTTCCCTATTCAGTAAAAGTTAGATGCTGACCGATTAACTTCTAGAATTTAATTTAATGGTTACTAATAAAAATATAATAAAGAAAATCTGATACATGCATTATAATGTAAAAGCTTTCTTACTACGGGTAACTGGCTCAATAAAAGTCATAAAATCTAATGCTCAATCTTAAAAATATATTCCCAATTTCAAATATATAAAAATATATGTTTGGCAGAATTTGCTGATACATTCCCTTGGCTTTGTTATCTTTTTGCTGGTGTATATCTTGTGTGACATGAATGTTCTTAGCTATTTTTGCAATTCTAGAAATTTATTTTGAGAATTTCTCAGTTTACTTCAAAAATCTCAATTTCGTATGCACTTTTTGCCACAAAAATGTTACATGTATGTGTATATAAATTAATGAATAATTTATTCTTAATGGTTTATGAATAAGTGTTCCTTTCATTAGGTATTTTTATGTTAGCGGGGCACAAATTTCACCAATAGCATTTTTTCACCAACCAATAAGTTTTTTTTTTTTTTTTTTTTTTTTGTGCATAAATTAGAAACAATGTTATGATTTTGAAATAAAATGTTTTGATTTATGGTATGATTTATTATTTATATTTTTGTATTTTAAATGAAATGAATAAAAGACATTTTAAATGTATATATATTTAATAAATAAATAAATAAATATATATTTCTTTTACATGAGTATTGAGTATGGGTTTATATTTTTAATGAAATGTAAAATGATATGAATGAAGACGATGAGAACAATATTTGGCAATTTATCACCTGCACCCCAGCTAACATAAAAATACCCTTAATTTATATAATTCAAAAACCTTGTATTCAGACTTATTTCTACAGCACAAAAATAAGATCGTTTTAATGTATAGTATTTGTTGTAACAAGGTTTTATTCTTCTTTAGAATTGTTATTGCCAAAAATATGGATTAATTTTAGTTCTTTACAGAAATTAAAATCTACCATACTTGATTATTTATATCACTATTAATGATGAGTGGCATCCATTAATGTACAACATTTTACAGTCATCTTAAATCCTATGCATAACAGCATAACATAAAAATATTCACAAAAACTACAATGAGAATAAAAATGATACATGAATTAATAATGGTCAGCATAAAATTCTTTATAAAATATTTAAAAAAAAAAAATAAAAAATATCCACCTGAATTTTTTTTTTTTTTTTTCCAGAATTTAAAAGTGTAATAATAAACACAAAACACTCAATGTAATTATATATTTTTTTTACATTTTTTAATTTACAAAATGTAGTATTCAAGTAGTACAAGGGAATTAAATAATTTTTTCTAAAGATCATTATAATGAATTCCAAGAAATAAAATTCCACGCTTAGACTTATTTTGGATACTTTGGGATTTTGACATTTATATACAAAATATAAAAATTCAGATAATTACTTACAGTGAAATGCAGAAGGGGTACCTTTTGTCTAGAATTACTTTCTGATGTACCATTATCACCACTCTGTTAAGAGATAAACAAGAAAGAATTCAATTCACGGATAAAACAGCATAAAAATCGGCAGCTTTTTTCAATTAAAATTACTATTAAGCAATGATTAATATGAAAAGTTTAGAAGCTTAAATGATAGGTGAATGATAATGGGGAAAAAAATCCATCCTATTGCTCTAAAATAATAAACAAATATTGCCACAAGAAAGGTTATGAATTAAAATTAAAGTGGCATTCACAGATGAACTATCATGGGTGCGAGAAGTCTATTAAAGCCAAGACTGAAAACTTTTCTGAATATTAGGAATAACCAAATGAAAATAGGCTAGAAGATTTCTATGCAGGGTTGCAAAAAAGCAGGCTAAAATTAATAAAAGCTAGGCCAGCGGCTTTTATTGGTTTTAACCGGCTTTTTTTGGCCGAAATTGGCCTTTTTTGGTCAAAATTGGCTTTTATATATTGAAGCAATTTATTTATAAACTGTAGATTTTAAAGTATTTTTTAACTAATTTAAAAGACATTTTATTGAGTTAGAATTTAATAAATAACTTAATTTCTCAATAATGAAGACATTAATATTGGAATAACACATAGCAGACTGGTGATTTGAGTCAGAATTGTAAATATGTTACCAAAATTTTAACAAGGCATACTCAGTGCTTAACTATTGCTATATTTTTTAAATAAAAGCTTTTTTTCATTATTATTAATTTAATTTACACCTTTTTCAGTTTTACTTCTTTAAATAATTAAATAGAACAACAGTTGTTTAATTACATATTTTATTAATCAACTAATTTTAAAGACTATTAACCCACTAGTAGAAAAAATGCAACATGACAGTGGGCACTGCAGATTTTAGAAGATTTTTGAAGATTAATCTAATAGCTTAAAAAATACAGTACTTAAAAAAAAAAAAGGCTAAATTTTACTTTGTCTCTGGATTACTGTAATCTTCTTGCAGTATTTTCTTTGTAATTGAAAATTTTGCTTATTTAATGGGTTACAATTATTTCTTGTAGTAGTAGACATTGTTGCATCATAGATACACACACAAATTAGTTACTGGGGATATTGATATGCAAGTTTTAACATTTCTCATATCTTTAAAATACAGCAATTTAATAAAAACACCATTTTAAACTGTTAAAAACAGTAATATGAATAAAATTTGCTTTTCATTTCAACAAGTTTTATTATTATTTTTTAACCGTTCTCTCTTTTTTTATACACTTGCATCTACTAAAACCTCCTCAAATATTATATATTCTTCCTAATTCCTCTTTCAATGTTGATCATTCCATAATTGGTGATGTTTTGTTATTGTTTAATTAAATATAATCTTCACCACCTTGCAGTCTAATTTAATATATTCTTTTCAACGAGTATATAAATTTTAAATATGAAAAATATTAAATATGAAAAAGTACATTAAATAAAATTGTTCATTAATCATTAAAAAAATATAGAATTTTTATGTAACAAATGAAGATTTTGTTAAAATTGTATGCAAACATTTTTAAAATAAAACAGTCAGAATAAAGATTATATTTAGAATGCTGAAATTAAAAAATATAATTGGCTATATATAACTGTGGAAATAAATAATATATTTTTGCAGTATCACTTACTTTTCGAGATGCTTTCTTCATCCAATGTAAGTAACACTATGAACCTTCTGATATAATATATTTAAACATAACAAAACATCAGTAGATCTTTATATTTTAAAATCTGTAATTACACCCCCCCCCCCCCAAAAAAAAAAAAAAAATAATAATCTTGATTTTAGCTAATTCATATTAAATAAGATTTATAACGATGACGGTTTCTGCATTTTGTAGACAACACTGTTGAAACAGATGATAGATTTTAGAAAATTAGACCTGTTTTGAACCACTTCAATAAAGTTATGAAGGACAATTATGTACCAAATCAAAATCTCTGCATTGATGAGTCTATGATATGATGACGAGGAAGGCTATTCTTTCACCAATATATCAAAAATAAGAAAGACAAGTACAGTATCAAGTTACGAATTGTGCAAATCAAATAGTATTGTACTAAAAGTACGCATTTATTGCGGAAAATCTGAAAATATCGACAAAGAGATTGGTCACGCAACTGGGGTAGTTCTACATTTGATGGATGACTATTTAGACAAGGGTTATAAACTGTACATGGACAATTTTTAAAATTCCGTTTCTTTGGCAGATCACTTGACACTCCACAAAACATATGTATGTGGTACATTACGGGCGAATAGGAAAGGAAACCCAAAACATATAGTATAAAAAAAACTGAAGAAAGGTGAAGTTGTTTTTAATAGAAGAGGAGCGGCACTTGTTTGTAAATGGAAAGATAAGCGTGATGTGCTTACTCAGGGCTCCCACTCAACTTTCGCAGTTAAAAATGGAAAAAAGGGACCATTTTTTTTTCAAAAAAGGGACTGAAAAGGACCACATATTTGTTAAGAAGGGACCTATTCTGGCAAATCACAAATAAAATAAACACAGAACACCCCTCCCCTCCCTTATTTGTTACTTATTTATAAATGTTCAAAGTATAATTTGTTATATTTGTTCCGATTCAAGTTCACTTAATTCTGAAATTCATTATCTGAAAGCCACTGCTATTGGCAGATGTTACAAACTTCTATTATTAATACTACTTTATTTGAATTACAAGGGTCGGTCAGTAAGTTAGTTGCACTGCTTAAGAAAACAGAATCTAAATTTTACAATAACTTTATTTGTATCCTAAAGTCTCATGTAAAATCTACTTTTCAACATCCATTATTTAAACATTTATCGAGACATGGCACAACACAAGTTTTTTTAATGGCTTCTGCAAAGAAATGCTGTGCAATGTCCAGCAATAATTTTATGCACACTTACATGAGAAATATTCACTTCATTTGAGATTTCGTCTATTGTTATGCATCTGTTTGCAAAGTTGCATTCACAAGAGCAGCGATCTCATAATTTTATGCAGGTGATTGTCTTTCCTTGTGCTCAGCGTTGTCAATATCTGTACGTCCATTCAAAAAGGTGTTGCACTGCTTCACGATAACTTTATGTGACATTGCATTTTCACGATAAATTTCAATGCAGTTGCATCTTTTCGCCCACAAAAAATGAATCGCTGCATTCATTTCCCATTTGGATGCCACTTGCAGCTGCCGAGATATGTTTACAACTGATAATCAGATAAACTAAAACTGCTGTGTGAAAGCCAAAAATCATATTTACAGAAAATGAATAACGAAAATTTTCATATCCTTATGATGGAGCAAAAAACTTGAAAGTTTTGTAACCTATTGATGATGTCTGTGTGCTGATTTTAGCACGACTGATTGAATTTCATGAATTTTCCCATGATCATTTGAAGAAATTCATGTTTCTTTTGCAATCCTTTGACGAAATTTGTGATGTTTTCGTGATCTTTTGACGTAATTTACGGTGCTTTCATGAACCTTTGACAAAATTCGCGGTTTTTTACGATCTTTTGACGAAATTCACGATGTTTCTGCAATCTTGTCACGAAATTCGCAATCTTTTGGCTAAATTACTGGGGGTTTTTTTCGCAATTTTTTAAAGAAATTCGTGATATTTTCGCGATCTTTCGACGTAATTCGCGTTATTTACACGATCTTTTGACGTAATTCACGTTATTTTCGCGATCTTTTGACGTAATTCGCGTTATTTTCGCGATCTTTTGACGTAATTCGCGTTATGCTCGCGATCTTTTGACGTAATTCGCGTTATGCTCGCGATCTTTTGACGTAAGTCGCGTTATGCTCGCGATCTTTTGACGTAATTTGCGTTATGCTCGCGATCTTTTGACGTAATTCGCGCTATGCTCGCGATCTTTTGACGTAATTCGCGTTATGCTCGCGATCTTTTGACATAATTTGCAGTTTTTTCTCGATATTTTGACGAAATTCGAGATCTTTTGACAAAATTTGCGGGTTTTTTCGCGATCTTTTGACGAAATTTGCGTTTTTATCGTGATCTTTTGACGAAATCCGTGTTATTTTCTCAATCCTTTGACGAAGTTCACGGTTTTTTCTCGATCTTTTGAAGAAATTCGCGGATTTTTTGATAAAATTCATGGTTTTTAGCGATCTTCTGACGAAATTAATATTTTTTCGCGATCTTTTGTTGATGAAATTCCCATTGTTTTCGCAATTCTTTGACGAAATTTGCGGTTTTTTAATCGATCTTTGGACAAACGCGTGTTTTTTTTTTTTTTTTTTTTTTTTTGCGATTTTTTGACAAAATTCGTGGTTTTTCTTTACGATTTTTTGACGAAATTCGTGCTTTTTTGCCGATCTTTTGACGAAATTCGTGCTGTTTTCGCGATTCTTTGACGAAATTCGTGCTGTTTTCGCGATCTTTTGACGAAAGTCGTGCTTTTTCGCGATTCTTTGACGAAATTAGTGACGTTTTCCCAATCCTCGAAACGCGCGAATTTTCCGCGAGGCTCGACTAAATACCGAACATCAATAAAATTTAAATTAAAGGTCGGTTAACAATATCGAAAAACGGACTTAACGGACCTAATAATGAAAAAACGGACCAAAACGGACTTGGGGCAAAAAAACGGACCAATTCCCTAAAAACGGACCTAGTGGGAGCCCTGCTTACTATATCAAACATGCACCATGTGGAAATGCTTGATATCACTAATCAAATTGGCAAAATATCAAAGAAGCCCAACATCATAACAGACTATAATGAAGAAAAAATGTCTGGAATTGATTTATCAGACCAAATGCTAAGCTACTATTCAGCACTTAGAAAAACAGTGCGTTGGCCAAAAAAAATTTCCCTTCATCTATTTGAAATATACATTCATAATGCCTATCTTTTATATTCTGAAATCAAAAGAAATAAAATTACCTCTTTGAAATTTCGTGAAAAATTTATAGAATGTTTGATCGGACGAGAAATAAACTTTCTTGTAAGGAAAAAACCAAAACTTGACAATTTCCACTATTTGGAAGCACTTGCACCAACGGAAAAGAACGCATGACCTACCAAGCCATGTAGAGTTTGTACTGGACAGAAGAAAAAGTGGGAAGCAAGATATTTTTGCCAGGTATGTGAAGAAAAAACAGCACTTTGCGTGGAAAATTGTTTTAAAACTTATCGTACATAATTTTGTTTCAATATACCTATTAAAATTTCAACATAATGTAAAACAAATAACAGAGTTTCCCCTAGGTTTAAAAAGGGGCAGGGTGCTGCTGGTGGGCAAGGGCCCCTTTTTGGATTCTAGAGGGCACTTTTCAGATTTTTAAGGGCATTTTTTTTTATTGTTAAAGGCACTCTTTTCGTTTTTAAAGACACTTTTTTAATATTTATAAGTCTGCACTTTTTTTAAGATAACATAGAGTCAATTTTTACTATGAAAGCAAATTTTGTAATGCAAAAAAAAAGAAACGACAACTTTTTTACTGAAGGGCTAGAAGGGTGCTAATTATTTGAATGGGAGGCAGGAAGGGAACTATTTTGTAAACCAAAGGGCAGGCAGGGTGGAGTGCCCTTCTGAAACTGTCTGGGGGAAACACTGCAAATAACTTTTATTCATAGTATTCTCCAAAACATGTCGTGAAAAGATACATTTTTCTGTTGTAAACATTTAGTTATTGTATCTAGGTTTTGAGAAATAAATTATCTATTTCAGTACGCAAAGTGTATTATTTAGTCTCTTTCTGTGTACCAAACGCCTAAACAATGCATGTGTTTTCTATGGCAGTACTCATAATCGGCGATTTAGATAAGGATATCAATAACGAGTTATCTCGTAGCTGGCAAGGAAACCCAGTTTACCAACTACGAGTATTCTCGTAGTCGGCAGCGAACGTGTTAAAAGAAATATATCAAAAACAAAATATGTACATTACTAAAATAAAAGGCAATTTAGCCATATTAATAATGTTTCGATTTTCATTTAAAATAAAATATTACTTTTGCTTGATAAGCACACTTAACTGATGACACACTCTGATATTAAAAAGGATAGGATAATGACATTTCTCTCTATTCTAAAGAAAAGTAACTGGGATTGCATATAAAAACATGAAATTGATAGTTTTATAGAGATATGTATGACACAATGAAACAGTTTTTAAATCTAAGAATTATTTTAAGCGCTATTTAATGTAGAAATTGGTCAAATTAGTTCAGTTCTACAAGCTTTATAGGATCAAAAACTATGCATAGCAATTTAACCACTTTTTACAGGCACATACTTCATTAGATTGTGGCGTGCAAAGTACAATGATTTCTTAATTTGGCTATTTTTGTAGCCTTTTTTTTTTTCAATCTTTTATTTAAAATTTCATCATCTGAATAGAGATTTAATTTATAGTTTGAAATAGTCATTTTTTTTACCTACTACTGTTACCAGATTTTTAAAATACCATAAAATAAAATTAGAAAATATTTTTCAAGAGAAAAATATATTTGGACACGTGAATATTAAAATAGAAAACTTTAAAATAATTAAGGTATTAAGTGCAAAAGACACTAAAATACCCTTTTAATAAAAAAGTGCCCTTTTTGGTTCAGCTGAAGTGTCCTTTCTTTCTTTGAAGCAGCTCCCTGCCTTTTTTTATTCTGGGGGAAACACTACCAAATAACAGGTGAGATATCGGTTGATTAAACTGAAAATGAAGGAGTTATATAACCCTAATCAAAAAAGAAATTGATTAATAAATTGCTCAAAGGGGACAACAGAGTTAGAAACTCACTATAAATAAGCTTGCTTCATAAACAAAGTAGAGGTAAGAGTTCAAGATTTGAAGTGTTCTAACAAACTAATGGGATGATTTCGTGTACAAAGATGAAATCTTTACAGTGAACATTATGGATACTGTTGCTGTCCAGCCTTTCCTTAAAACCACATCAAAAATCAAGAAAACAACTTTTAATTTTTCTGGCTGTATAAAAATTAATGAACAATGAATTAACTCAGTCAAGATTGTAGACTACATTTTTGAGTTTTTCTTTTTCAATAATGGATGTTATACCATTGCAAATTTACTTCTTAAAACTCAAAAATAAAGTTTATGTGTTTCAGATAATTTTCATTTTATTATTTTACCCTAAATTATCATTTAATAAATTACAGAAGGAGTTTACAGCAGTGGGTTTTCTCTCAGTATTCTAGTGGACGTACGAAAAATGTTTCAAAATTCAAGCAAAATAAAAGATAAGAAATTTGGAATACAGCTGAAACATTAAATCTATGGCAACATTGTTACAGGCCTCTCATTTTCTTTGCGCTTACAACCACACTTAAAAATAAGGTTGTCTAGATAGGGTTTTAATTATTTTTTTCACTTTAATTTTTATGACAAGTAATATTTTTTATACATAAACAGATAAAGGAAACAAAAACGCATATTACAGTATTTTTTATTTGGAACTAGAGTGAACAGATGAAAGTGACTATGAAAAAAAAAATTAGAATGTTGTTTCATAACACACTTGATCCAACTTTCATACTGACTTTTCTATTTCACAACTGTTTTGGTTGATACTAAGTATTGATACTCCTTTGGGGCACTACAGTCGTTTTTTGAAAATTAAACAGATTAGAAAATCCCTTTAAAATTTTATCTAACCCCTTACTAAATCTGAATCAGAACTGCAATTTGGCATGTCTTGATCAGTAGACAGTGCTCTAACCACTGCAGAAGCAGCTGTTCCATGACTGGTAGACATCCCGAAAAGTTAGTGTCAAAAATCATTCATTATTAAAGTAGAAAGACAGGGAAGGGGGATGCGAGTTTTAGCTACATTGCTGAGAGAGAGATCTTTTCAAGGTATAAAAATACAAAACTACTTAAAGGAGAAAAAAAAATCATAGTAAAAAGCTAGAGTAATAAAAAAAAAAAAAAAAAAAAATTCATCATCAAGGATCAAAGTAAGCAAAAATTGAGAATACTTTTGAAAGAACTGAGAATACTTGTCTTTCCTTTTAAAAAATTCCATTTTATAAAGGCAATTTATATACAGTAGACTCCCTTAAATCTGGCACCCTAAAATCCACACATTGTTTCCGATGTAAACAATGAAACTTACAGTTTAGATAAAGGTGTAAAATTTAAGTTTTTTTTTAAAATTTTGATATCATTCTGTACACATTTTAATATGTAATTCTGTTTGATATGATTCAACTCATGTTTTTTCATGAAGGAAGTATAAATTTATTTCTGAAAAAATTCTAGATAATGCTGATATTAGTAGGGCGATTAGGGATGCACCGAATATTCGGTATTCGGCCATATTATCGAATATTCGGTTAGGCCGAATATCAAACTATTTGGCCTGCTAAATATTGAAATATTCGGTCAAGCCAAATAATTAAAAAAACTTTTTTTAAAACCCACAATTTCTACTTTTAACTGTCAATTAATAATAAAGATATTCAAAATAATTAGAAATAAAACCATATTTCAATGAAAGAGGATGTTTTTACATTATTTATTTGCTGCTTGAAAAGTGTCACTTAAGAAAATTAACCATTAATGAATGTACAAAAAAATGCAAGTTCCTGAATATTGTCTAGTAAATAATCTGTTTATTTTTTTGCAAACATCATGTTTCTGAACAAAATGGAAAAAAACTTTCACAGGTGATAATAGACATCAAGACAGACAATTTTTGTCCAGGAAACCAGAATCGCAACACACTTATTCAATCAAAAATAAAGTGCATCTCACTTCAGGTCAAATTTGAATTTTTGTTTGTTGCTTTAATAATATAAAAGATATTGTAACTATATTTTCAACTTAGTTACTTTGATTTCTGTGAATCACGATAAGTACTGAAAATTTGGTACTTGCGTATTATCCGTGCCAGTTTTAAACAAACTGCGCCAGGCATGGAGCCAATATTACTAATTATAGCAACCCTTATATGTTTTTTTTTTTCTTGCTGCATGGTACATGCCTGGCAATAATGTACTTTTTTTAGTAGGGGTAATTTTTATGCGTAGTAAGATTAACAAAATTAACTTTCTAGAATATGCTATATTATTTACCATTTCTTATAATATTTCTTATTTCCTATGTTATTTACCATTTATTAATTTTACTAAAGTAATGTTGTTTACTATTTTTAACAATGTTATAAATTTAATAAGCATATATTATATTTTATTTATTTTATATTAATTACCATTTTTAACAATGTTATTTGATAATTTTAAATTACTGTGTTTGAAAATAGGATTGGCAACGATAAAGAAGATCGGTACTTGGCAACCATTTTTGGCGATCAATCTCCTGGCACGGATAATACGTAAGTACCGAAAATTTTCACTATTCATATCTAAACAACACTGAGCTAGATATTCCTTTATTCAGAGTGCAGCTGACAGTACTACTTATACTGTGTCACTGGCAAAATTCAGCCACTTCCAATAGTATCATCATATTTTCTACAATCAAAATTAATACGATGCAAATATCGCTAAAATATCTTCATTGTTGTTAAAGTTTTGAACAAAAATTCAGTTTCAGCTTGCGGTGACTCGCTCTGTGTTTTTGATTGAATGTATTGTATTTTGGATGGAATAAGTAGATTGAGATAATGTTTCTTGCTTAAAAAAAGTTTGCCTTGACAACATTATCTACACAGAAATTTTGTTCCAAGATGTATGAACACCTTTTATGTTTACAGCCTCTGAATATGATCGCCTATTTCAGGCACCTGCTCTCTGGTTCATTTAAAAACTTCCTTGCCAAATCAAAAGGAGCAGGAAAGTTATTCTTGCTGATTTGCCAACTTTTGAATATATTGTATTGTTTTACTTTAGTCCCTTCCTGACAAATAAACACTGCAAAATGTTTCTTCTAATTCATTCAAAAAATTTCTTTGATTTTAAAGTATTTGTTATAGAATATAAGAATATGTTATAAATTTATTTTAATTCACAGAAGAAGCTACGAAGTGTAAAGCTTTATTAATTAAAAAAGTTTTAAGACTATCCTCTTTTTAAGTTATAACTCAAAGCACAGATTTTTTTTTTTTATGTAAAGGTTTCTTGTAAAAAGGTCTAGTTCATAAAACGGTAGTATCTGTGTTAAATATTATGTAAAAATTTTTTATAATGTAACTTTTAATACTTTTAACCCCTTCACGACGAGTGTCCTTTACAGAATTTTTAATCTTTTACCACTGGTTCTTTTCCAAAACCGAAATTTTCACCTAATTGAATCACAGAAATGCTAGCATTAAATAAGACAAAGCTTACAATAAAAAGTAACTGGTGGGAATAATCAAGGATTCTGAGCATCTTATGTGTCACGTATACGTGTCGCTCGTTCCCAAGGGGTTAAACTCTGAAATATAAAAATATTCGGCCAGCCGAATATTCGGTATTCTACTTCACTGTTACTATTCGGCTAGCCGAATATTCGGTATACTTGTGGGCTGAATATTCGGTAAACAGCCAAAATCACTATTCGGTGCATCCCTAGTGGCGATTGCAATATTTTTACCAAATAATTTATGTATCAATCAAGCTTTTTTGGTTATTAAGTATGGCTAAACATGAAAGAAAATCTTGTTATTTTAAGATTTTTATGTCAATTATTAGTGTACATTTATACGGCAAGTTTCACTGAATAATTCAAGAAAAAATCTCATATCTCATCATTATACCTATTTAGTTATGCATTATTAATATTTTACTTGACCTTTACTTTTAAATGTTTTTTAAATTTTTTTATTTTACTTTAAGCATTCATTATACTTTTGAGTGCATTATTAAATTCAAATTATTGTTTAAAAAATGTAAACAAAACAGTGACCAGAAATCCGCAAAATTCTAAAATCTGCATAACCTCCGGTTTTAAGCTATGCTACTGTATATATTTGTTGTTAAGATTTGAAATATGTAATTTACAAATAAAATAAGCTCACTAGAGAAGGAAAACTTTAACAGTAATCTCTTTTTTTTGTTTACAAAACTAACTTTTTTATTTCACTAAATGAAAACTCAAGGGCAGGAAAAAGAAAGGAAAAAAATGCATTGACCACTGAGCACACAGCTTTAGTTTTAAAACTTTCATTCCCAATAGCAGAATTTTCTGTGTCAATCTGCAGCAAAGCAAAATTTATCTGCAAGCCAACAATGCTGTACCAAGCATAAGAAATAATAAAATAACCCATAAAAAAGACAAAATTTGCATTTACAAACAAAATATAATAAAAATATATAATAAATCTAGAAGCTTAAAGTATAGTATAGCAGATATTTTAAGCCTAGTATTTTTTTAAAAAAAAAAGCTGTTATATAAATCTACAAGGATCTAAAAATCTGCAGTGCCCACTATCATGCTCTACTGTTTCTGCTAGTGGGCTTACATTTTAATTAAAAAAACATATATATAAACTTACATCTCGGTAGCTATAGTCATCTCTACTTCTGCGGCTTCTATCATCATTTTCAAA
Organism: Maratus michaelseni; assembly: GCA_963931845.1. Classification (NCBI taxonomy): domain Eukaryota; kingdom Metazoa; phylum Arthropoda; class Arachnida; order Araneae; family Salticidae; genus Maratus; species Maratus michaelseni. Next base: position 350,709,823 of record OZ007592.1, read on the forward strand.
TCTACCAGAACGACTTCGACTCCTTTAAGAATAACAAACATAAAATTTTAAGTACTGAAATTTAAATAAAAATTAATATCTTATTATTACTTCAATGCTATTTTCTTTAAAAAAAATGAAAGAAAAAATGCTTTAGAAAGTAAATTTAGAATTTTAATATCTGAGGATGATGCAATCTCTTAAATTTAATCATTTTAATGTGCTTAAGGGGGTTGGTCAGTGAGATTTCAAATCCCCTCGTTAATGTTAAACCTATGAGTGTATAATGTATTCATTATTTTTTAAATATCTCCTCAGGAAATACTTATTTTTTATTTTTAACTAGATTATAAGCCTTAAAACTGAATTGGATGCCAAATTGTACTGTATTTTCGGGAATACCCGCCGCACCCATCGTAAGCGCCACACCAATGAAAATCTGTTTGAAAAAGAAAGTATATATCCTCGTATGCGCCGCATCTATGAAAATCAATTTTTTGTAAAATATATCCACATAAGTGCCGCACCCAAGAAACTCAAATTTATTTACAGATATTTTCACTTAAACCCCACAAAAAATGAATTAAACTAGTAATTAAAGATAAAGATATATATATAGATATTTTCACTTAAAGTGCCGGAAAGATAAATATATAAAAAAACATCGTATAGTGACTTTGCCGAAACCACGTCAGCATAACTAGTGGTTTTCCTGTTTTTATTGAAAAATTGAAAAATACCCCTTCGGAAAAAACCCAGTTTTTTCCTCAAAGTTTCCGGTTTTTTTCCGAGCATTCCCATCTCTAGTTTTGCTCTGTGTGTGTGTTTGTCTGCGATGGCTAGCAAAATCTAGCCCACCTAGAAGTCTGAAAATTTAGGTGTGGATATTCCAAGGCCTGGCCATGTGCACCTGAGTCTCAGAATTTTAATACTTTGAAAATTGACAAAAATATTAATTAAAAACTGATCAATAACTCATCTCTTTTTTGAGAGCCGGCTTTCAGAACTCACGCATGCCTAGAACCCGATTTTGCACATTGTACGAGAATGAAGAACCATTTGCATGAAGAATGCATTTATTTCGCAATTCTGTTTTAAATTATATCGACTAAACTAGGGATGCACCAGATATCCTGCTTATTCGGCACTCAAACTGGATATCTGGTCTGGACGAATACTTCAGTATCCGGTTGCCAAATAGAGACTCATTTTTTAAAATCCATGTTTAACATTTTCAGAAAAAATTAGTACGAAATTAATTTGCTTCTTACCAATATTATCCCGTTAAAACAATGTCAGTAGAAATAAATATTCATATTTTCACAAAAATGAAATTATAGGACTTGGATATAAATGAAAATATAATATTTAAAATATGACAACTAATTATTTATAATTAAAGGCAAGTTATGGTGCTCAACATTTTCAGGCTCTGTTACTTTTTTTATCACAAATATTTTCCTCCTTCTGAGAATAAGCGTTCACTCCTCTGGTTGTCTCTTGTGTTTTCAACAATTCTAAATTAAAAATGATTTTATTGAATATTTTGTCTATGGATGGAAGACCTGATAAAATAATACTGATCATGAAAAGAATTGTGCCACTTTCTTGAATAGTTCACTGTCTTCTTTGTACTACAAAAGAAGATACTTGCAATGAAGAGTTTCTCTATTTAAATTCTGCTAGAAAACATTTGTTATAGGAAAAGTAAGTAATAATATGTATGTGTATGTATGTAGGAAAAGAAAAATTTGCTTCAATAGGATGTTTAGTATTTAAATATAACAAAGATTTATAAAAATGAAAAACAGAGAAATTACTTAGTTGTTTATCTTTTTATGTTGAATGACCCTGAATAAAAAAAAAACTACAGATATGTACCGTATTTTCGGGAGTAAACAATGCGGCGCATATGTGTTTAAAAGTTCAAAATATTGCCGATGTGGCACATACGCAAGGGCGACAGGTACAATGATTTTTTTTTTTTTCCTCAACATAGCAGTATCTGGTATAGGTGCAGATTCCCAAAATTTGGAAGGAGTCACTGGCTCCTAAACCCAAAAAATCCAGTAGCCACAATTGAAAAACAAATGCATAAAAACAATAGTGTTTATATGGAGTAAAAAACTAAAAAACCTCTGGAATTCAAATTGTAAAGTAATTTATTTAATATAAACACATGTACAACAAAATTTGAATATTAATTAAGTCTTAAATCATGTACAGTCAGAAGATAAAGTGGGCAAGATACGGTTTAAAAAATATATGTAGGTATAAGCTAAGCAATTATGATAACGGGGAATATCAGAAAAACAATATTTATTATTTTGATTTTGCCAGACAAAAGTACAAATAAAAAAAAATCTGAATTTGTGAGATTATTTTGCACTATAAAAATCAAAACACACTTCAAACATTTGTTTTTATATATATACTAGGGGGCCTGCCCCCTGCGAGCTACGCTCACCAACCCCCGCTCAGACTTCGAGGCCTCTAAAAACATGACAGCGTGCTATATTTTAAAAATATTGGTAAATCTGTAATTTGGTTGCCATGCTTTTAACGTTTTAGTGGGACATTTTTTATTATCATGGCCTCATACACAGCTGTTGCGATAACTGACGACTGTTTTCGGGATTGATAAGTAAAATCAACTACAACTTGAACCCATGAAAACCAGCTTGTATAAAATGGTTAGGTTTAAATTGTGGCTACCTCTCGGACTTTTATAACAACGATCTGTATTCTATTCTTCCTTTGCGTTTAAGGATGAGAAAAATTCCATCTGCTTGTGAATAACATTAAGAACCACGCTATTGAAAAGTACTATGTTATAGACATTTTCAGTAACAGGTTTTAATTTTCTCTCTATTGTAGTGCACCATCATGCATATTTTCATGTTATTTTAAATATGTAAATTATTTATTTTAATTAATATGTATATACGAATTTTCTAATAATTATTTATCATACAAAATTAATAAAATATTTTGTGCATGCTTGCCTGCATTTATTCAGCATCAATTGATGAGATATTTAAACAAATTTGCTATCCGTGATAATTTTACACCATGTTACGTCACTTGCATATTGTTCATAAGAAAATCAGGTACTTTTCCAGTCTATGATCCTTTGCTTTTAGGTTTGGCGTAATTCGAGCTTCAAAAAGGGATAGATTCGTTAATATACATAGATTTGTTGCCAAAAGTTATCAAAACAAACCCAATGAACTTTTGTTGCTTTTCTATTATAGGGGTCTTGACGCTTTTTTAAAATGCTTGGCGGAAAAAACTAAGCAGGGTAGAAAACCAAGCGGATAGAAAACCAAGCAGGATATTTTATTCTCCTTCCGTTCAGTTGGGCAATTGTTATTTTATATATTCGTTTCAAATATCCGAATTAGTGATTTTATAAATTCGTTTAATTAAATTTTACAAAAAAATAACAAAATGATATCAATAAATAATAATTACTATTAATTCCTTTTCCCCCCTTTCTTTTGCGTTTACATAAATGACGTCATTTGGACGAATTCCGAGGCTAACGAAAAAGAAAGGCTACCGCGGTGCTTTACGCATATCTTTTTTTACAGACCGCCGGAGTCACGTGGTGCTCGAATACACCAATGAAGGTGTACGAAAAGAACATCACGTCACTCTAGCGGTCTGTAAAAAAAGATAAGTGGAATGCACCGCGGTAGCCTGTCTTTTTCGTTAGCCTCGGACGAATTCATTCAAAATATTTTCAGTTTATAAATTAAATTAAATGCTGACAGACAATTGAATCCTGACGATAGAAATGTGATTTTTTTTTTTCAAATTTTCCTGAAAAATATAATTTAATCACAATCTTGCCTTCATTATCGATTGAAATAAAAGATAAATTCAATTTCAATTTGAAAATGACGAATAAAAAGAAATCAATAATCCCTATCGGGATCCTTTTCAATTTTTTTCCCTTTTTTGTCACAAAAAAACTGAGTAATTAGTTGCCATCATTACAGAAATGTCATTAAAATTAGAAAAAAATTAATATCTCGAAAACTAATTCCAATTTCAAAATTCTATTACCAGTTTTGACATCCTCGGATTTTTATGGACAATTGGTATTAATTTCACCATCAAGCGTTTAATATTTTATTAAAAATAGCCCTGAAACATAATCAGTCGTTTCATAAATTCGTTTCATAAAATCGTTTCACAAATTCGTTTCATTAGGATTTTATATATATAGGGTAGATTTAAATCACAGTCTATGTAAAATTATCAGATTCAAACTGTTACGAATAACATTGCTATTCGAACATATTAATAGTTTGCTGTGTTAAACAGATCATCCTGAAATGTTATTAAAAGATAATAATAATGTTTGTTATGTGTTTTGGTCTTAATCTTAAAAAAAAAAAATACCAACATTTCACGATGTGGACTGGAAATACCAGAAATTGATTACTTTTAAATCACATGGCAACTTAAAAACCGAAAGTTAGTGGCCACAGCAAAAAATTTAGTCACCACGTGGCGACTGGCGACCGTGAATCTGCACCTATAGTATCTGGATATTGTGAAAAACAAGCTTTCATTTCATGCTTTTTTTTAGTCTTACTGCCTCAAATACACTTTTAAACACATCGATTCATTAACATTCATTCATATTTCACCTTTATTTACATTCATTTAATTACAATTAGTAATATTGGCGTAGTTGGCTCAAACCTGGCCCGGATAATATGTAAGTACCTTATATTATTATGTATATACTAGCTGTTACCCGTGACTTCGTTCACGTATCATTAAAAGAAGAATAAATGCATTAATTAAGCAAAATATTTAATTCCCGATAATTTGAAACGTAAATAATTAACTAACTCTTTATCACATTCCACAAGGGGCAATACAGTATTTCTATGTTATAGAGGCCTTGACATAACAAAGTTTTAAAAAAGTGAAATTTTGTGACAAATAATCACGAAAAGGAAACTGCAACGAATGCAAAAAGGCGGGCCAAATAAAATCATGGAAAACGGCGAATTATATAAAAAAATATGTCAAGTTTACCTGGTAAACCATTTTACTTTTAACGCCTTTGTGAAACGTTTTAATAGCAATCCTTCACAGATAAAGGAAATAGTATATTCTTTTTCATTAAATTCAATTCTATTCTTGTGAATAGGCAGCAATTATTGTAGACATAAATGCAAGGACCTTAAATTTGCCTCCTTGATTTAATCTATAACTGAAAAAAAATCTTTATTTCTGAATGAAAATATGTTGACAGACGATTTTTGTTCCCCAGAATAATTTGATTCATGAAGTTTGAATATGTGAAAATACGTTTTTATTTTTCAAAAATTTGACTGTAATCAAGATTTTTTTCTTTCACCATCTATTCAAATTGAAAATAATTTTTTTTTTTCCAGTTTTAATGAGAAAAAATATATTTATCCGTTTTATTTCTTCCTTTTTATCCACAAAAATGGAATAATTTAGTTGCCATTTTTAGAGAAACTTCGTTAAAATTTACAAAAAATAAAATAAAAAAAAATAATAATAATATCTCGGAATTTAAATAATTTTTTTTTTAATTCTGAGAGTTTATGACATCCTCGGATGAATGATAACCGGTGTTAAGTAAATCGCGTTGCGTTCGACAATCTGAAAAGAGTAGTTGCGAAATACCAACAGGCGGTCAGATTTTAATATAATAGATTCGTATTTATTTTTCTTTTCCTAATAATCATGGTGTAGTTTTTGGCAAAAAACTCTCATCTGTATGTAACTGATATTCATGCTTAATAATCGGTATAGATAAAAAAAACATTTCAATTTTTCGTTTTAAATATGTCGTGAAACTAATCTACTTTCTATACTTACTGATCGTTGTATTATTAATGTACGGAATTAATTCGCGCTCCTTATAAAACACATTTGAAAATTTCCGTTTTATTTCAAATATGACGTCACATTTTCATCAGAAAAATCTCTTTTTAATGCCATAATTCTTGTTAATTTTCTTTTTCTGGCAATCAGGACGTAAATTTTAGCAGAAAACTCACATTTGTATGTAACTGGTACTCAAGCTAATTATTAATCAGTATCTATAAAAAATATTTCAGTTTTTCATCTTAAAAATATCACATCCATTATCTATCTACTTTCATTATACATCGATATTCATGCTCTTTGTATTATTACGACTGTTTGAAAATACATGTTTATTTATGACGTCATATTTGTCCAAGCCGAGGAGGATCCTTTTCATAGTTCCATGGTCCAAGCGAAATCTATTTTTAAGAATATAATTATTGTTCATTTTTCCTTCTCATTATAACGCAGTTTTTTGACAGAAAAAGATCTTTTTAATGTAACCGACATTCATACTTCATGTTTAATAACAAATACTCCATATTTTTGTTTCAAATATCACGGAAATTCATCTTCTTTTGAATTCTATTTCATTTTCATTTTACACGTGAAAATCGTTCAATTGAAAATTAATTGTTGAGGAAAAATTATTTTCCCGTGTTTTTATTTATTGGCAACGATTATAGCCCTAGCAACGATAAAGTAAAATGGTTAAATTTTATCTAAAAATGTCCATTGATTCTCTATGAAAATAATCAAATGTTGAATTATTAAGAAAAGTATTTGTATAAAATGAAAAAAAATAGTCTATGTTCATTTCCGTGTTATAATCCACCTATATGCAAAGATACAGGACCATTAATTTCTCCATTTTGACGCTGGCTTCAGCCTAACATTTGCAGACAATCAGATTTATAATATTATTAGGATTGTACTGTCCCTCTAAAAAAAAAACCCACAGTAAAATGTTTCCTAAAAAAAAAACCCACTCTAGTACTAAACTAAATATTTTACTAAAGTCAATTTTTTTGTTTTGTTCTGTTTTTATGGACCATTTAGAATAATAAAAATAGTTAAAAATACCTAAGGAGTGTTTATTTAATTTTAAAATAATTTAAATTAACAATTGCAGAATTCTGGCAAAACATGAGCTTCATTTTTACAGATTTTCTTTTTATAATAGAATTTTAGAATGATCTACATAAATTTTTATTTTTTTATGTTAAACTATGAATATGTAATAAAATTCTTCATTTTTAGCTGAGTATGTCAGGTGTGGGTTGTTTTCAGGTAACATGGGTCATTTTTTGAAAAAGTGGGGTTTTTTTTCAAATTCTCGCATAATTAGCTGCCTTTTTGTAATAAAGTGATAAAATGAAAAATGCTCAACATTAAAATCTTACAAAGAGAGTGCCAAGTTTGGTAATCACAGATTTTGATTATTTTTATATATGTTGTAGGGTAGAAGGCCCTTAGTCTCAGGTTCAATGGATTTTATACAACGCTCCTTAGTTCTCGAGAAATAAGGGGTCTAATATTATACTACAACTTAAATACTTACTTTGTAACGAAACAACTGTGACGGTCGTAGCTCAGTTGGTATGGCCTCTGCAAGTTGTTCCGAGGGCCCGGGTTCGATGCCGGAACGCGCTACGTTTATTTTTCTCATTTTTTTTTATAAATATATTTGTAACTATAATTTAATAATCTCAATAAAATTTTTGATAACATAATTACACTTTAATTGAGCATTTTTTATTTTTAAAAAATCATATATTGAACAATTGTGTCAATTCGTGATTGTAAAGAAACATTTATAAATTGCCTTAGCAGGGGAAGTTAATGCGATGATAATACTACTCTGTTTTTAAAGTAAGAAGCATAATTATATTAAACATTAGCATAAGAATTAAATTACAACATATTTATGTTTTATTTTATTGTAACTAGAGGGCGCCACAACAGACAATGGTTATTTCTTTTTCTTTTTTTTTAGTTTGATGTAGTTAAGTGGTTTTTGTTTTCAATCTTTATCGCACAAGTGCGTATCATTCTATGACAGCTCATAATCGTATAAAAATGGAAAAAGCAAGCTGTAGTTCACAAGATCAATCTGAAGTGTCGGGATTCAATGAAAATCAGAAAAGTGATGTCAGAAATGCGTTGAAGTACTGTAAAATTTTATTGTAAAACAATGCATTTTTAGCAAATAATCCAGCATCTGAAATATCCTCGTTTTCTATAGCGATGGGAAAAAAATTCTATAATTCGATAGTTAATATGCTGATTTTGTAAAGATTTTTGAATTTTTACTACTCAATAATAGATCCAATTTTTTTAAAGCTCTTTAAATGATGAGAAATGTTTAATAATGGTTTAAAAATTAAAAATGCTGAATTAAAATTTAATTATGTTAAATTTTTTTTTTAGATTATTAAATTATAATTACAAGTATATTTATATTTAAAAAAAAAAGAGAAAAACATAGGTAGTGCGTTCAGGCATCGAACCCGGGCCCTCTGAACAACGAGCAGACGCCATACCAACTGAGCTACAACCAACGCAGTTATTGTGTTACAAAGTAAATATTTAAGTTGTGTTATAATATTAGACCCCCCAATTTTCGAGAACTAAGGAGCGTTGTATAAAATTCATTGAACCTGAGATTAAGGGGCTTCTACCCTACAACATATATAAAAATAATTAAAATCTGTGATTACCAAGCTTGGCACTCTCCTTGTTAGTCAGAACAAGCTGTAAAAATTTAGTCATGTTCAATTTTTATAAATTAAAAAGGGTTTATTTTTGGAGGACAGCACAATACATATATATAAATATATCTGTGTACAAACATACTATATGTATATAAATAATCTATACACAGTAATAAAAATCGAATCCCAACAGTTTGAAATTTATTCTTGATAACAGAAGGTTCTCATTGTTAATAGTGTTGACTCTAGGAAAAAAGGGCCGCCGGGCGGAATTTTTTCAAAAAGGAACACTATTCTAAAAAAAGGGCACATTTTTTCAAAAAGGGAACACTATTCTAAAAAGAGGACACGTTTTTCCAAAAAGGACACACTTGTTACCTTGTTCACAAAAAATATTTTGAACTGGTTTGTTTAGAGTCACCTAATAGAATTTGCGATATTTCCCCGCGATCAATTGAATTTCGCGACCCCCCCCCCCTCCTCCCTCTATCAATTGACGAATTTCAAGATTTTTTTTTTTCGGCAATTTATCGACGAATTTCGCATTTTTTTGCAACTGACTGAAGAATTTCGCTATTTTTTCTCATGATTGAATGCTGAATTTAACGTTTTTTTCCCTCTACCAATTGACGAATTTCACAATACTGTCGAACCCCGTTAAAATGCGAACAAAAGACCGACCAAAATTTGCGTATTAATCGAAGTTCGCAAATTTTCGTCCAGTGGTCCATCTAATAAGAACCTATACATATAAAACATATCTTTATGACAATTTTTAGTGTTTTAAGTCATAAAATGATATTTTCTTTGTTTTTATCATTATATAACTGATTATCTAAATTGGTTTATAATGGCTATTCTAAGCTTTAAAAATATCAAAGAGCCAATAATTATTGTCCTACATAATTATTGGTTCTACATTAAAAAAAATTCAGCTTCAAATGTAAAGCTTGGAGAAGTTTTTTTTTTTTTTTGGGGGGGGGGGGGGGCTAAAAAGTCATTGCCTAAGACAAAAGCTTTTTATCAGCAAAAAGATACAGCCAATAAAATCTAGGAAAAGTGAACTTGTGTATGTGTCATGAAATATATCACAATATATATCCATTGATATCACCGAACCTTGCAATCTCGTACCTAAAATTGTTTTTAATTTGTAAATTCCTTATTTTAATTTTAATATATTTTTCATATAAATTATAAAACGTCGCAATCAAATTTAATTAATTTCATTTTTGTGGAATGTAAAAGATGCGACATTTAGTTTGAAATTGATTTTGTCATAAGAAGTGTAAAGCAATGTTATTTTCATAGTTCACCAATACTCACAATCCCCATGGCAGACTGTACGTGATGCTGCGACGGGCGTCGTAGACTTTTTAGGGCACCTGCTTCCTAAAAACATACAGCGATGCCGCATAAGTTATGCGAAAAAACGGCACACTTCGTCGAATGATCGTGAAAAAAAATGGCGAATTCACGGTGAAACGACGAAGAATCGCAGAAAACTGCGAAATTCATTTAAAGATCACGAAAAAAATATTAATTTCGTTGACAGATTAAAAAAAAAACGCCAATTTAGTCAAAAGGCCGTGAAAAAACGTGAATTTCGTGAAAAGGCTGTCAAAAAAACATGAGTTTCGTTGAAGGATCGCGGAAAAATGCGAATTTTGCCGAAGGGCTACGGAGAAAACGCCAACTTCGTCAGAGGATCGTGGAAAAAACTTAATTTCGTCGAAGGATCACGAATAACGGTCAATTACGTCGTTGGATCGTGAAAAAAAACAGAATTCTGCCGGCAGATCGCGAAAAAACGGCAAATTTTGTCAAAGGATCACCAAAAGACGGTAAATTTCTTCGAACGATATCTAAAAAACGGAAATCTTCGTCGAAGGATCTCGAAAAAACTGTAAATTTTGTCAAAAATCACGAAAAAACAGCAAATTTCGTCGAAAGATCGTGGAAAAAAACGCGAATTTTGTCCAAAGGCAAAAGAAAAAACGCGAAATTCATCAAAGGATCTGGGAAAAATGGCTAATTTCATTGACAGATTGCGATAAAAACGCAAATTTTGTCAAAGGACTGCAGAAAAACTTGATTTTCGTCAAAAGACTGTAAAAAAACATGAGTTTCGTTAAAGGATCGTGGAAAAAATGCAAATTTCATCAAAGGGCCACAGAGAAAATGGAAATTGCGTCAAATGGCCGCAGAAAAAATGACAATTTCATCAAAGAATCGTGGAAAAAACTGCTAATTTCGTCAAAGGATCACAGAAAAAGTACGAATTTCGTCGAAGGGCCACGGGGAAAAAAAAAAAAAAAAAAAAAAAAAAAACGTGAATTTCGCCAAAGGATCGCGGGGGAAAAAAGAAACGCTAATTTCGTCAAAGGTTCATGAAAAAAACGTGAATTTTGTGAAATAATCCCGGAAAAGATGCAGCATTCCTTTAAAAAACAGCAGACACACAAAGTTCTATGCTTATTAATATAGACATAGTTTTTAATCTGAAACAATATACTGAACTAACTTTTGAAAAATCGGGTTAATCCTAACCCAATTTGCAAGCATCTACACTCAGCCTGAAATTGACTCAAATCAAAAGCAGAGTTAATCCGACCTGCAACAAGAATAATTATTGCTGAGAGGGAATTTTTTCCCCTCCCTCCTCTACTGTAACCTTTCAGAATATTTGCTGTGAATTTCAGAATTTTTTTTTTTTACTCAGAAAGTCTGATAAATGCTAATGCAGGGATCACTCTAGAGAGTTTCAGAGGGGCGGCTTACCCTCATGCCCTTTTTAGATAAAATCCCACCCTCCTTGCCCTTTTTCCAGATAGAATTCTACCCTCCTTGCCCCTTTTCCAGGTAGATTTATATCCTTTTATTCCTTGGTAGAACCCTACTTTGTTTGCGCTATACTTTCAAAAATTCTTTACCTATATTTTATTTTTAGAATGTTAGTATGGTACGTCAGGAGTACTCCTCTTTATTTCTCTGTGAAATGCCCTGGTATGTCTAATCTTTGACTTTGAGTGATTTATCTTTCCATTTATCATTTTTTCCATTGAATAAGACATAAAGGGTAACTAAGGATCATTGATTAATTTCACCTTCTCTAGTGAAATATAGTATTAGATCAGGCATTCTGGCCTTTGACCACATGATAACTTACATAAGTGCTATAAAAATTTGAGAAGTAGCTTTAGAACTTTTATTTTGTGGCTTTTTCAAAACCAGTTTTGCTAAAAGCGGGAGAAAGTTATCTGGTGAATAAAAGTTTTAGAGAGAGATGTTTTGAATATCGTAGGAAAAGGGGAAAATGGCTGCGAATATAGTAAACAATTTTACAATAAAAAACAAGAACATAAGTTTCACTTTGCTATTTTTAATACTTTTCAAACAGTTAAATTATAGAAATTAGAAATGTTATTGGATTTTTTAAATTAAGGAGTACTTTTAGCTGTTGCCAGACTTCTCAACCCACCAGTATATTGATATATGCACTTATTACAAAAATGCCCTTTTTATGAAATGATGTGCCCTTTTCAACAAAATTGCCCTTATTATATAATGTGCGCCCTGCCCTTTTTTATGTTCTAGAATGATCCCTGGCTAATGCCTTAATTAATTAGAACTACAACTACAACAGCAGCAAGAATAGATTTATATGATATATTGCGTATTGCAGACTATTTTTGAAAACATTATTAGCGTTGCAGACACTTGAAAATTGTTCTCTCACTGGGCTCACAATTATCAAAAATATAAGACTTGTGTTCTGTTATATTACTAATATTCTCAATGACATTTCATATCAAAAGAAAATATTTTATAAAGAAAAAAAAAGAAATACAGCAAATGTCTCAGCGATCAATATTTTTAACGACAAAGAAAGCTACATGAAAGCATCTAAAATATACAGCACATTAAAATACACAGTAATCATGTTGGTGATAAAAATATAAATTGGAGAAACTGCTATGAATCAATTTTTAATCATCCAGTTAACCTTATTGATCAAAGCATCTGGTCTGATATTTTAATCAGATTAAAATATCATACCAGATGCTTTGATCAATAAGGTTAACTGGATGAATTATGCCCTCCAGATTCGAACGGGATAGCTCAGTGGTAGAGCGTGGCGGCTTCAGCCAAGCGATCCCAGGCTCGAATCCTGGCCCGGACATTTTTCGTCCAGTTGGAAATTTACAACTTGTACAATTTTTCATAGTTTACAACTGCTTGGAACTAACATTAAAATATTTTTTTAAATTACACTCTGATCTTAAAATTATGTTTTTCCGTAATGCTTTTCTATAGGGCCGCGATATCCACGTTAACACATCTTGCCGGGATGGCTTCCTTATGAGGCTACTTCACTCACGTATTCAATATTTAAATTTTTTTTTCTTTCTTTTGTTTGTATTGGCTAGCTGAGATGGATATCTTTGTCGTTTTTTACTTTTTTAATTTCGTTTACAGGTCTTTTAACTACCGGCTTCGAAAGTGAAAGTATCCTCATAAAAATAAAACCCAGCAAACAAATTTGAAAAAATAAAAAACGACCTTTGTAGAGCTGTCCAATGCAAAATAATGATTTAAGAATATGGAAATGCAAATGAGATATTAAAAAATATATATAGGAATAACGAGTAGGTGTGTTTGAGTGAGTGAAGAAGCCCCTAAAAAAGCCGTGATGATTCAAAACGCTACTAATTTTTTTCCTAAGAGAAACGATTGAAATTCTATTTTTTTACATATAGAAAGGACTCAATGAATGTATCAACAAGTTTGCGTTGTTCAAGTACAGAAAAAATATATATTGAGTTGCGAGCAAGTGAAAAAGAATCATACAAACCTCCCCCCCCTCCCCCCTTAACGATAGAAAAAAAAAATCCCATTTCCTATGCAAATTGACCAATTTCTTTCAAATTTTTAGCAAGTTGAAATAATAGTTGATTAGGCTGTCTAACAAATTTTTATTAAAATATAATAAGTTATTTGAAAATTACAGCACCTATCAAAAATGTCCTCTATAGAGAAAAAATAGAAAGGTAATAGTGGTTTGTTTTTGTTTATTCAACTCCTTGAAATCTAAGTCGAATGTTTACACAATCAGATCATCAACTTTGGATGGATATGCTGTGCTATGCCGAAAGAAACCAATAAATCTTTTTAACGGATACAGTAAAGGAATTTTAACTCAGTCTCACATGGGCAGTGTTCACATTTCTTTTTAAAAGGATCAGGGCAGATTTGTTTTTTGGCAGGCGTTTTTTGTTGAATGAAAGAGCACTTTCGTTACACTTCCTATTTTATTTCTCAGTACAGAATATACATAGGTGTTGGAAACAGTGGAAGGGACGTTTGCATTTGCAGCCTGTATGTTTGGCACTTTCACGACAGTTTTTAAATTGTTTCATCTCTTTCTTCATCTAATTTTTTCATGCGATTTCCAGTGTTTTATCGCGTTTTCCCACATTAGTAAAAGGAATCCAGTTTCAAACTTTTAGTTCAATATAGCAAATTTTTTCTTCTTTTCAATAAAATTTAATCTGAATTTCCACAGCGATTTTTGATTTTTTTTTTGCGATTTTTTTTAATGTCATTTTTACGATTTTTTCGCGTTTTACAGAGATTTTTTGGAAACCTTAACAGAAACCTGGTTTTAATCTATTAGCCCAGTATGATAAATTTTTAGAGTTTTGTAAATTTTAGCGTTTTTTCCCGTTTTCAATCTTTTATTCCTATATATTAAATTTTGCCTTCTATTCTACTCAACAAATTTTATTCGAAACTCCTTCAGCTATTTTTTAATTTTGGGGGCTTTTATTTACGTGATTTTTAGGGGGGTTTTTGAGATTCGCTGCGATTTTATGACATTCGTACTAGGGCCGTACCGAGTACTCGGTATTTACTCGGTACTCGGCATACTCGGCCAATTTGCCGAGTACTCGGTACTCGGCTAAATTTTGGGCCAAGTACCGAGTACAATACCGAGTAGTTGTAAGAATTTCATTTTTAAGCATTATTATCATTTTTGAAGCCAAAGGAATTTATAATTGACCTGTAAAAGTTATTTGAATATAAAAATATATAATATATGCAATTATTCATAAAAACTATTTACTTAGTATATAGAAATATGTTTACAAAATACAGAAAAGTTAAGAAAAACCAAAGCAATTCAAAATTTAGTTTTAATAGTTCACTTTTTAATGTCCCTTTCATTATACCATAACCAAAATGATTGGAACTTTCATTTGAGCTTTTCAATGTTACTCAGAATGGCAATAACAGTTTCATTACACTTTCCAGTAAAGTAATTGCTACTGAACTGTAGTTAAATTTTTTTATCATACTTTCAGTAGCATAAAGGCAAAGAGGCTGCTTTAATTCATGCAATATTTTCAACATATTATACTTTGAGTTTCATCTTATGGTTAATTACTGTAATGATTAATTTTTTTGGATTCAGACAAATGTGACTGAACTTTTTTAAAACTTGAACATGCAGCTACAAAGTGGTTAAAATGTCCATCAATGTTTTTAGCTATAACTAACATGCCAAAAAGCATGTAGGGTAGATAAACCCGATTTTATTTGCACATTGTGAATAGTGCAAGCCACACTTTTAACATCAGCTTTTTGCATTATTCAATGACAATTTGTATTATTCAAAATTACCGCAACCAATAACCATTTTTGACAGACGGATTTCAGGTATCACAGTGAGTTAGATAAATTGAAGAATGGGTTTTAATTTCACATTGGCTAATTTTACTTTTTTTTTTTTATCTTTTAAAAATAATGGTACTGTTTTAAATTTTTTTAATTTTCAAAAATAGTCTTTAATAGGTGCAGAATTAAATTTCAAATTTAATTAGTTAATTTGAAATTTTTTGTAAAATTAAATGTATGACTACATGCTCAAGAAGTATGTTTATATATATCTACACACACAGACATGTTATTTTTAAGCTCACTTCATGTGCGCATCAATAGTTCTTTCTTACACACAACTACTCGGTACTCGGCAACTCGGTACTCGGCCGAGTACTCGGTACTCGGCCAAAGTGTTACTCGGTACACCCCTAATTCGTACAAGATTTTAATCTCGCCTAATACAGCAAATTTTGTCCTCTTTGCATTAAAGTTTATTCGTATTCATATAGCGATTTACAATGCGATTTTTTTTCGCTTTTCGTGCATTTTTTTTATATTTGTAAAAAAGAAAAAGAACGATTTTTTTTGCGTGTTTATGAATTTCTTGTGCTTTTTTCTGCAAATTAGGAGTCTTTTTGCATTCTGCAGAGATATTTTAAAATAAAGGTGTAAGATATTTAACAAAATAAGGAACACGCTTTTCGATTCCTAATCATGCCTGCAAAATATATTCCTTTAAGAATTAGAAAAAAAAAAAGAGAGTGTGAATGTTTCAAAGTTTCGCGTTGTTCGAAAAAATATATTATTCAGCAACTAACATTAATAATGATTAAAAGAAAAAGAACAGAAGGTAAAATCCTTCCTTTTTTTTTACTATTAAAAAAAAATAATTGGTATCTTCGATGTTAATTGGCCAATTTCGTTCAAATTTTCAGCCAGCCGAAATAATAATAAATTAGGCTGTGTAAAAGATATTTACTAGAGTATAAGTTATAAGAAAATTATAGCCCCATAAAAAAAACCCACTGGGAAAAAAAGTTGACTACGACGTCGGTTTGTTTTTTTAACTCAGAGAACCGGACGCTGAGAGAATTAAATAAGCTTTCCATTTGATGTTTAAAAAAAAAAAGCAAGCTAATTTTACATACTTCCAACAACGATCGCTTGCACTTAAAACAAGGGCACGGCTTTGCAAAAATTATTATTTTTTCAAAAGGTGGGGAGGGGAGCTCCCCGTCAAACGTGCATGACCATACAACTGGAGAAATTTTCGATAATAAATATATATATTTAAAATTGTAATGAGAATTGCATTATAAATATAGAAAAAATATGGGAAAATAAGAAATACAAAATTATTATTTGGATAAAATCTAAATTTTTCTATTTTAAGTCATTCATCATTGTGTGTTTCGACTACTGTAGTGGAAAAGGGGCAACCCCGCGCCCCTTTTCCACTGCAGTTCACTGTAACGCGATTTTCACACATAATTGTGAACTATTCACTGTCACTTTTACTCATCATGACAAAGCAGAGTCAAGCCTAAAGGAACAGCATCGACTTTCAACTGTAGTGTTTCACAAGATCATTTGACTAAAAATCACTTTTCCTAGAGCGAACTGTACCCAAAACCTGAAGAGTTGAAGTAAATTTGCCGGAAAAAAATCCGAATCCGATCCAATTCCCGATTAGTTCACATCCCATGCTCGAAATTCTCGTTAACACATCGGTAAGAGTGGGACCGAGCGGAAAAATATGTACTTGCTTTCGTGCAAATGCTGATAGAAGAAAAGTAAATGGTGGATTTTGATTATAAAAAAAAAGCAATTGTGCGTTGTGAAACTCTCTTAAAGACCGCCGGGCACATCGGAGGGGTCAAAAAGGGACGCCGGGCGCATCGGAAGGGTTAAAAAGGGACGCCGGGCGCATAAAAGGAATAAAAAGGGACGCCGGGCGCATAAAAGAAATAAAAAGGGACGCCGGGCGCTGCGCCCTGCTAAAACGGTTTAGAGTCAACACTAGTTAATTAATTGTTACCTTCATAAGTACCTCCTGCAAACATTAGAACAAAATCCATCATAGAGTAATTTTTGAGTCATGCTTGATGAAAGGTTTTAATATTTACCATAGTACAGACCCAAATCCGGCGTTGCATAGTATTAACTTTCATTTAGCTCAGACAATTAGTAATATCCTAATCCTAATAATTAAATTTATTTGAAAATGACTATTTTGTTTCATTAAATAATGATTTTAATTACAATCATAAAAACAAATATCAATCAATTTTTGTTAGGTTGTCCATTAGTGGGATAGCAGGTAGGTATCCTTTACTGGAATTTTGAATAATTTCTGTTATTACAACTAAATTTCGATTCAGAATGGGGAATGTGACTATGAGATTGGTTAAATATTGTAGATAGGTATTATTAATATTATTAAAAACACGAATATAATATTCATGACAATTAAAAAAAAATTAATTCCTTAAGGGTTTTATTGCTGGCACTTTGCCCTAATTGTTGTTTTATTTACAATCACAGCTTTTTTTTTTTTTTTTCAAAATACGGAACAGATGTGTTACACTCACGCTAAAATGTAAACAAAAGATTGGCGACTGTTTGGTTGGCGCGATTTCCAAGACTGCGCCAAACGAATAACTTAATACAATGGCTAGGTTGCCATTAAAGGAAAAAATCCCCTAAATTTGGCGACTTTTTTCTTTTTTTTAACCGATTATTATTTTTTTTTTTTTTTTAGCGTGAGTGTAAAGCATCTAAGCCTAATAGATTATTCTTCATAAATGTGTTAGTACCCATTAAATCTAAGTTTTAATGCATTTAACTTAAAGAGGATCATAAGTGGAAAATGTCAAACTCAATGTATACATTTTCTACCAAAATTTAAAGTCTGTAATCACAACTTCATTAGACAACAAAACTATAAATTATAAAACGCACTCACCCCATAATTCAAACTTCAATTTATTTAGGAGAAAAAAATGGAAAAAAAAATGTATAGAACTGAGATAGGAAAATTCAGAAAAAACCTTCGAAATAACAAAATTCAAAGTAAAAATGTTTTGTTATTTTTATTTACTAATTAAATTACACAGACCACGGAGAGAATTTATCGGCAGAAAAAAAACCTTTTTTTCAAGCGATAGCAATGGCTGGCAATGGCGCACTTCGACGACTTTTCGTTTCATTGCCATATCAGTGTTGTTTAAATATGTATTTATTTTTATTTTAGTATTAATGCGTATGAAATAAACAAAAAAGGATTTTTTCTACCAAATTTATTAAACAAGTTTAAAATGATCAGAAAATTTTTGATTTATGCTTGAATGAAAGAAGAAAAATTGTTAAACGTCTGTTCGACAACCAGTCAATCAACCAATTCCATAGATATTTGTCATTTGATTGGCTGATTTTGCTTGTTTACTTTATTAGAATGACTTATGTTTCGTTTTTCATATACGTGCAACCAATCAAGCATTAGTAAGTATTTCGCTTTCGTGTAGTGTGTAAGCTTGAGTATAATATTTTGTTATATTTTTAGCTAGAGAATATAACAATGTTTATTTCAATTTTAATCTAAATAGATAGTTTTGTATTTCTATAATTTGTTTTCAATAATAAAGAAACATTCGAAAATGTTTGAATATGCAAACAAAGAGCATTGCACTAACATTATAAAATAAAATTACTGAAATCGCTTAAAGAATGATTTTTTTTAAAAGTAAAATGATGAATTTTAACATCATGCTTTTTATGAGAGGAATTTCATGTCACAACCAGTGTGTGAAATCCTATTAAGCCATTCTAAGTCATAATAAATTAACGATCCTATTGTAACGATCAATAGTGCCCTTAAAATTTTTATTCTGACCATGTATTTTGTCTATTCATTAATCTTTTTTTGTCTGAATAGATTTTTTTTTTCTTTGCCATTATACTAACACCATGCCAGAATAATGTATGATAATGCACCATTTATTTTATCCTGACCATGCAAAGGATTTTTATTATAAACCACGCCAAACATTGTGACTTGCTATTTATTGAACGTGAATCATTTATTATTATTATTATTTAATCACAACCACTCAAAAATCTTAATATGCTATTTTCAAATCGAAAATATTTGTTTTATTAAGTTTTTTTTATTAAGCATCTGTAAAGAATTAGGTGTAACATATTAACTTAATTATAATTTTGTTGTATAACGGAAAAGTACTTAGACTATCATATTAAAATAAATAATAAAGGTGTGACATTGTAATGAGAAATGAATTAAAAAGGGGGGTGGAATTGCTTCAGTTGATTTCTTACTTTCTCCTTATTATGTGTTACTAATGTATTAAGATGTTGATGTCCTTACTCCCCTACCCCCTAAAAAAATCTAAATTCATTACATACAAATTATAATAATTTTTATATAAGATTAAATTATATGTAAATACAGTCAACTGTAAAATCTGCACTTTTTTTTTTTACATAAAAATAATATGATTCGTTAATGATTTTTATTAATTAAATATGTTTCATTAAACTTACACTAGTCTTGTTCTGTAGGTTTAATTTTGTAATGATTTTTCAAATTTAGCAAAATAGTTTCATTAAAATGGGTATTTCACTCGATCAGATTTTAAGTAAAAAAGTATCTAGACCTGGATTTGAACCAGGGCCATTGGCATTTACATTCGAAAGCTCTACCACTGAGCTACCCAGACGATATCCAGCCTGCCACTCCCCACTCTTATAAGTTTGTAAAGCTGCATCCGCAGCATGAGATAGAATATCCTCATGAACCCCAACTCCTGTCATAGCATTGGCACATAAATACCAATGGCCCTGGTTTGAATCCAGGCCTGGACAGTTTTTCACTCTGTTGGTTTCATGCCTGAAATAGCAAAAATTCATTAATTATAATATTCATTTAGTATAGTAATTAGCATCTTATGCATGCCACAGGAGTTGTGGTTCATAAAGACATTCCATCTTGTGCTGCGGATGCAGCCTTCTCAACTTATAAGAGTGGGGAGTACCAAGCTGTATTATCATTCAGGTAGCTCAGTGATAGAGTGTTCCGCATAATGCCAATAGCCCTGGTTCGATTCCAGGGTTGGACACTTTTTTACTCTGTTTCATGCCTGATATACCACAAATTCAGTAATCATAAATTCATTTAGAATTAGATGTAACTTATTAGATTTATATTAATATTGAAATTGCAATTAGCAAGATTTGTCTTTATCAGAAAAGTAACATAAGTCAAGATCGAGATATGTATTCTTACAATGTCAGTGATATATTAAGTCTCCGATCTATAAGAGACAAATTTACTTCTGATAGTAACTATCTTCTTCCTTGTTATTTATACCTTCCTTAAGTCTAGTATCCTTCAGTGGTGCAGACGGTTAAGCTTGGTTCACGTAAGATCACCAAACGCCAAGCAGCATCGACCAAGGTCAGTGCTTGGGAGAGTGACAACCTCTCTTGACTGCCGCTGCTGTGGGACCATGTACGTTAATGGGAGCTGGTGCATGTAAAATCTGTTCGTGGCTCCAATGTCCTCCAAGTTTAGTATAAACGTTACCTCTGGAGGTGCCAAACCAGGTGCAGGTCTCTCATCTGGAATTGGTTCAAAATTAGGAGACCAGCTCTAGATGTCCAACCTCTCTTGAGTCTCTCACACCCATTCTTTCAGAGGCCTTGGCACTTTCTCTGACACGACAACAACAACTTAAGTTTAGTTTCTTGGCAAATGCATCATTTTTTATGCCCATAATGACAATACCACAATCAGTAGCGAAGCCTCTTGTCATCGGTAGATGCGGTGATGACTAGAGAAAAATAAAGACAACATAAACCGTTTTAATTTTACGCAAACATATTTTTAAATGCTTTTTATTCCCCCCCCCCCTTAATTTTTGGGCTAAAGACGATGTGATTATAGTGCTGCCATCTGTCACTTTTCAAATGTAGTGGCTAAACTGGATTAAAACTTTTAACTTGCTACAAGGATTCGCCCACATTGCCGAATCTGGTCTTGCTTGTGCATGCAAAGTCTCAACCCCTCGCGACCAATTAGGCTGCAGAAGTATTTCCCAGTTTCCGAGAAATATCGTAGCTAGTCATCTCTAAATTGTATGAATCTGTTCGTGCATTCAGAGGAAAATTAGTGTGTGTATTTCATTTTTACGCTTATTCCCTTTTTGAATTATTAACACTTTCCAACCTAGTTGAAAAGTGTTTATGACTTCGGTTTGTCTGGCCGCCTGCCATCTGTCCATGCTCTAACTCCCGTAAATATGCTCGGATTGTCGTTTACTATAGCATGTTCTCTATTTCAACTGAAGTGTGTAGCACTTATAGTTTTTTTACAGGGACAGTCAAAAGTATTCCGTTACATTACAGTCAATAGGAAATAATCATTTCAAGTGCATTTTGATAGTGCTACGTAATTTAAAACATAAGGAAATTGATATATAATTATGAAGCGCATTAAAACATGCTTTTTGTAGAATATGGGGTGCAAAGCATTTATTATTCATTTACAGGGTCAAACAAAAGAATTCTGTTGCACATTGTTCTATGGGGAAAAATCGTTTGCAGTGTAATTTAATGATGCTTCACTATTTCAAAGGTAATGAAAATTATATGCATTACTGAGGCGCACTATAAATTGCTCACTTAAAAGTATGGTGTGTATTGCGTTTATTGTTCATTTACTTACAGGGACACACAAAATATATTGGTTGCAGTATACATTCGATAATTACACTCTATGTGTGATAAGTGCGTTTTTAAGTTTAATTAAATTTTTTCATAGTATGTGCGTGTCTACATCTATTGATCATATACAGGGCTGCACAAAATAATTCAACTACTTTTTTGACACTGGAAGGTAATTTCGAAAACTATATTTTAGTGTTCCCGCTAGGCTTTTTTTGAAGGGCATGGCGCCCGGCCCTTTTTAAAATCTGCAAAATGCGCCCATACTTTTTTTAAACTAGTCAAAAGTGGCCAAAAAAATTACGAAAAAACGGCAAACTTCGTCAATAACATTGCGAAAAGCGGCAAATTTCGTCAAAAGATCGTTAAAAAACAGCAAATTTTGTCAACAAATCGCGGGAAAAACGTGACTTTCGTCAGAGAATCGCGAAAAAACGGCAAATTTCGTCAAAAACATTGCGAAAAACAACAAATTTCGTCAAAAGATCGCGAGAAAACGGCAAATTTTGTCAAAAGCATTGAGAAAAATGGCAAATTTCGTCAAAATATCGCAAAAAAAGGCAAATTTCATCAAAAACATTGCGAAAAAATGCAAATTTCGTCAAAAGATCGCGAAAAAACAACAAATTTTGTCAACAGATCGCAGGAAAAATGTGACTTTTGTCAGAGAATCGCGATAAAACGGCAAACTTCGTCAAAAACATTGCGAAAAGCGGCAAATTTCATCAAAAGATCGCGAAAAAACCGCAAATTTTGTCAACAAATCGCGGGTAAAACGTGACTTTCGCCAGAGAATCGCGAAAAAACAGCAAATTTCGTCAAAAACATTGTGAAAAGCGGCAAATTTCATCAAAAGATCACGAAAAAATGGTACATTTTGTCAACAAATCGCGGGAAAAACATGACTTTTGTCAGAGAATAGCGATAAAACGGCAAATTTCGTCAAAAACATTGCAAAAAGCGGCAAATTTCATCAAACGATCACGAAAAAAGGTAAATTTTGTCAACAAATCGCGGGAAAAACATGACTTTTGTCAGAGAATCACGATAAAACGGCAAATTTCGCCAAAAGATCGCGATAAAACACAAATTTCGTCAAAAACATTGCGAAAAGCGGCAAATTTCGTCAAAAGATCGCGAAAAAAAACCCGGCAAATTTTGTCAACAAATCGCGGGAAAAACGTGACTTTCGTCAGAAAATCGCGATAAAACGGCAAATTTCATCAAAAACATTGCGAAAAAATGTCAAATTTTGTCAACAGATCTCGAAAAAACTGCAAATTTTGTCAAAAACATTGTGAAAAAAGTCAAATCTTGTCAACAGATCGCGAAAAACGGCAAATTTCGTAAAAAAAATAGCGAAAAAACCCGCAAATTTTATCAAATCTCGAAAAAACTGCAAATTTCGTCAAAGGGACGCAACCCCCCCCCCCCCCCCCCCCTTAAAACACTGGGAAAAAAAAAAACTCATCGTTTGCTCTCCCAGCTCACCAAGCTTAAAAGCCTTATCTTTTTTTATTTACTTTTTCTGCTTTGTCACTTTATTATAGCAAATAATCGATCAAGTAATTTTCCACACCCTCACCCAAAATTGATGCTCCCCCCCTTCTTTTTCCAAGCACACGAAATTTAAAGTTAAAACTCTTTTATTTAATTTTTTTGTCCTATTTTTAAATCTTTAGTAAGGTAACTAAATCAGTCATCTTAAGTTCAAAATTTCTGCTTCCCCCTTAAAATTCATAGTTTAGAGGCGGCTAATAATTTTATATCCACACTAGGGGGCCTGCCCCCTGTGAGCTACGCTCGCCAACCCCCGCTCAGACTTCCAGGCCTCTAAAAACATGACAGCGTGCTTTGTTTTAAAAATATTGGTAAATCATCTGTAATTGAGTTGCCATGCTTTTAACATTTTAATATGTCATTTTTTGATTATCATGGCCTGATACACAGCTGTTGCGATAACTGACGACTGTTTTCGGGACTGACGACTGTTTTTTCAATTACATCTTGAAAACCAGCTTGTATAAAATGGTTAGGTTTAAATTGTGGCTACCTCTCGGACTTTTATAACAACGATCTGTATTCTATTCTTCCTTTGCATTTAACGATAAGAAAAATTCCATCTGCTTATGAAAAGCTTAGGAACCACGGTATTGAAAAGTACTATGTTATAGACATTTTCAGTAACAGGTTTTAATTTTTTCTCTATTTTAGTGCACCATCATGCATATTTTCATGTTATTTCATGCATATTTTCATGTTATTTTAAATATGTAAATTATTTATTTAAATTAATATGTATATAAGAATTTTCTAATAATTATTTATCATACAAAATTAATTAAATATTTCGTGCATGCATGCCTGCATTTATTCAGCATCAATTGATGAAATATTTAAACAAATTTGCTCTCCGCAATACTTTTACACCATGTTATGTCACTTGAATATTGTCCATAAGAAAATCGGGTACTTTTCCAGTATAGGATCCTTTGCTTTTAGGTTTGGCGTAATTCGAACTTCAGATTTGTTGCCAAAAGTTATGAAAACAAATCCAATGAACTTTTGGTGCTTTTCTATTATAGGGGTCTTGACGCTTTTTTAAAAAGATTGGCGCAATTCGGGCATCAGAAAGTGAGATTTGGTGCCAAATGACATAAACAGCCATGGAAACAAATTCGACGATTTTTTTGATTACATGCGTATTTTAATTATACGTATATTATTATTATTATTTCTATACAAATTACTTCTGTTAATATATAAAATAGGAAAAATGCCATTTTACGCTAACCAAATTGTATAAATATTGAAAAAATGCTTCTGTATACGAAATGACAAAGTGAATAGGTTGACAAAAGTATGTTGCCAAATTTCCTTTTCCGCCAAGGCTATTTTCTCTGTTTCGTTAAGGCTCCATATACTGGAAAACCACCGAACTTTTATGCTTGTTTATACATGTATGTATATGTATATAAATAATTTATTTATAATTTTCTTTCAATTTACCTCTTTTTGTAAATAAAAATAGATAAATGGCTTCTTTATATTAAATAAATTGTATAAATATCGAAATAATTGCCTGTGTATATCAAAAAGCGAATAGATTGTTAGAAAACATATTGCCTAATTTTAATTCATCACCAAGGTCACTTTCTTTATCTCGCGAAGGTCCCTAAATTGGAAAAGTAACGAAAAACATTTTAATATATAACGCAATTTACACCTTAAGGGTGTTTCGAGTATAGTAATTTAATTATTTGTAGTTTCTTCTTCTCTTTGTTATTTATGTGTAAACATATAATTCATTATTAAAAAAGTAATGCTACTGAAATATTCATTTGTTTTAAACTTTAATAGTATTTCTCTAATATATAGGAAGCATTTTTTTCCTTGCTGCCAATGAAAGAGAGAAAATAGTAAATGTCATTTTAGCATACTTGATGTCATATTCTCATTAAAATTGGAAAGAAAACCAAGCAGGATATTTTATTCTCCTTGAGTTCAGTTGGGCAATTATTATTTTATATATTCGTTTCAAATTTCCGAATTAGTGATTTTATAAATTCGTTTAATTAAATTTAAAAAAAATAACAAAATGATATCAATAAATGATAATTACTATTAATTCCTCCCCTCCCTTTTTTTTGCGTTTACATAAATGACGTCATTTGGACGAATTTATTCAAAATATTTTCAGTTTATAAATTAAATTAAATGCTGACAGACGATTAAATCCTGACGATAGAAATGTGATTTTTTTTTTCAAATTTTCCTGAAAAACATAATTTAATCACAATCTTTTCTTCATTATCGATTGAAATAAAAGATAAATTCAATTTCAATTTGAAAATGACGAATAAAAAGAAATCAATAATCCCTATCGGGATCCTTTTCAATTTTTTTCCATTTTTTGTCACAAAAACTGAGTAATTAGTTGCCATCATTACAGAAATGTCATTAAAATTAGAAAAAAATTAATATCTCGAAAACTAATTCCAATTTCAAAATTCTATTACCAGTTTCGACATCCGCGGATTTTTATGGACAATTGGTATTAATTTCACCATCAAGCGTTTAATATTTTATTAAAAATAGTCCTGAAACATAATCAGTCGTTTAATCAGTCGTTTCATAAAATCGTTTCATAAATTCGTTTCATAAACTCGTTTCACAAATTCGTTTCATTAGGATTTTATATATATAGGGTAGATATGTTAACCTAATTACTTACTAGAACCTTAAAATATCAATTTAATAAAAATGTATTTCTATAATTTATGTTACTAAATGTGTGTACAAACATTGATGAGTATATGATGAACAATAATGAGTTTCTTATATTGGTTCCGAAAATGTATACTTTTTTATGAAACAATGCCTTTTTTCGCTGAAACTAGGGCTCTTTTTATGCTTCAATAGTGCCCTTTTTGTGACTAGCACCCTGCCCTTTTTTTTTCTAGAGTGAACACTGTATTTTTCAATGTGTTATATGTTTTCAAAACTGTTTACTTACATATCTTCTTTCACCTTTTTTAACGGTGAAGTTTCGTTACAGTTTATCTGGCTGTGTCGGAAAGTGTTTCATAATCTATGTTTGATGTACGATTTTTCGTTCTTGTTCTAGATGAAGTCTATTTTGTTAATTATACGAAGTGCAGTATTTTATTCTTTAATAAGGCTATTAAATTAAAACAGATGAATAATTTAAGGATTTTTTTTTTCCCCAAATAGTACAATAAATTGGTTGAACAATTTAGTAATTTTTTCTTCATAATTAAAATGTGTTCTCAAAATAATCACATTTAATATGTTGTGGGTACATCAATGCGATAATTTTACGAATTAACCATCTACTATTCCTGTTTTTTACCCTTTTCGGGTTCAAAATATTTCTTAATTTTTGGAAGAATTATTTTTACATTAATAATACTAGAAGTAGCTATATCCAAATCACTAAAGATAAGGCTTACTAAAATTTAACGACTGTAGTTATTTTGCGTAATATATAGTATAATATAGTATATTTGCTTTTTGATTCATATTACGATGGAAAAAGATAGAATCTTCGACGACGTTTGGAAAATGTTGGCTTTTGAAAAGAATTCATACCTATAAAAGATCCACTTAAACTGAAGATCGTATGAATAATCTTTCTTGTTACAATTAAAAAAGAAATGTTGGAGCTACAGTAACAGAAGGAAAATTTTTATAATCTTTTTATTGAGATGATTTGCCACAAAACAAAGACAGGATTATATTTACAAATGAAGTGTTAGTTATACAGTCGAACGTCGTTAACACGAAATCGCTTAATGCGAAATTTCGCTTAACACGAAATAATATTGTGGTCTCACCAGATGAGTCTGAGAATCAATGTTAATTAATTCGTTTAACACGAAATAGAATTTTGAAAAATCCCGCTTAAGGCAAAAAGTTTTGCTTGCTCCAAAGCCAAAACATGATTCCGAATGCAATGTTTTTGATATTTCAAACTTGCATGTCACATCTTCTTATTGAAAAGGGAATTTCCTTATGGTTTGAAAAAGACCTAAAGTGGAAAAGGGTTTCAGAAAATGGTGAAATACTGAATTTCCGACTAAAACCTGCATTTCTTTGATCTCTGCTATGCGGAAGTTTTCTCACATTAACCATATGAGCTATAGATCAGTCACAATGAAAGTTTGGGTGAAGGAATTTCTTTTTTGAAAGTGATTGTTCCATTACTCGGTTGACTGTACTGACAGTAACATAAACCATAAACTGGGTTTTCGAAATCCCCTATCTTTGAGTGAAAGAAGAGAAATACTTACTACACTACCTGACTAACATAATTGAAACTTTGTTCACAGTTGCTCTGTAGAAAGATGATTCGAAAACAGAAAGCTATATCTTTAGAAATCAAGCAAAAAACTTTAAACAAAGTCAGCGATAAAGTGCTGGGAAACTCCGAAATTGCGGCAAAGTATGGTTACCCAATCGAACAAACTTTGTACGATTTTAAAGAATCATGAAAAGATTGAAGCGGCTTATGCTGTGAGTCAATTCAAACAGTAAGAACACGAATGTGTAGAAGAAATAATTAATAATTTGAAATTGTTCTCTTGCAGTGGATAAAAAAGTTAATAAGCCAGAACATTGTTGTAACTTGTGGAGTTTTGCAAGAGCAGTGTTGAATTCAGGGGGTGGCCTGGGGGGGACATTCCCCCCTGGAAGATTTGAGATTTTATGCTGTTAATGGTTAAAAAGTGCAATTTCCCCCCCCCCCCCCAGAACTCTACAGTGTCCCCCCCGGAGTCACAGAAATCCCTCCCGGAGAAAAGTGTCTGAATTCAACACTGTGCAAGAGAAAGCAAAGGCTTTTGCTGATGCTCTCGGTGAGAGCAATTTCACATAACAGATGATTGACAAGATTTAAAGAGTATCATAGAATTATCTACAGAATGATATGCAGCCGAAAAACGGGGAATTCTTTGTTAGACATTGTTGTTCTCAGTGCATTTGCATAGATGAAGATGCGCTGACTTCAAATGTGACGATAGACGAAGAAATAATTGCTACATTAGCTGAAAAAAGGATGACAAAATCAAAGAGTCAGACGAGGATGAAGAAATTGACACAAAGCGGAAAAGTTTAGTGTCATTAAATTAATCTAACGCAGCATTGAGAACTGTACAAAATTTCCTTATGGAACAATATGATACTTCCCGAGCTTTGGACAAATTAGATAAGGTCCATACGTTCCTAAAATAAGTTCTCTACAAAAAATTGAAGCAAAAGTCAATCACAGACTTTAAAAGTTAAAAAAAAAAAAAAAAAAAAAAGATTACCAAGTAAATAAATTTATTATTGCCTAAAATGATGATCAATTCGTTTAATTGGTTAATGAAATTGTCTATTTCTTATTAATTTCTGATTTTATGAGCAGGGACATATTTGTAGGTTAATTTATTAAGTTTTTATATCTAACATAGATGGCGCCACTATTATGGCGGTTAACACGAAATTTCGGATAACACGAAAAAAATTCATAGTCCCTTCAATTTCGTGTTAACGAGGTTCGACTGTAGTATAAAAAGGAAAAAGTTGCAGATTGTAATATTTTTGTTCATTTACAGGAAATAAAATATTTGTTAAACTTATGTTTTTTACATCAATTGCAAAGAACACTTTTCAATAAACAGAAAATGTGTAATGATTTTGATGCAGTAATGGGTGCGTTGCTGGAAGGTTGTGAACTAGCGATGATTATCACGAAACCTCACGCCTCGCCACTGACCACAATTAAAAATAATAGTCTTCAGTTCCTTAAACTAGTCATTGGGGGCCATCGTAATACTTACCCATCATGGATATGCATAATATAAAATATGAAAATAAAACATGAGTAAGGTGTTTATAAAATGCATTGCAATTCGAATAGAATCGTGGCTTGATGGCACCATGAACTTTAAATGCTCTATTACTGAATTGCATAAAAGAAACATCCTTATAACTCCAAAATTGATAATCATATTAACTAACGGTTTACTGTGTTGGATTAAGCGTCTCATTTGCAATTAAAATATATCTTTGAATTGAAATTTGAATGAAATACAGGGTCATGAAAAATCGAAGAGTGTGAAAAATATAATTACAAATATCTCAGCAACTAATTATCTGATCAACATCATTCTTTATGCAAAATTTATGTCTTTTTATTGTCTTTTATATTCCCTCCTTAAAATAAACACTTTCGAAAAATTTTATCAGAACGAATATTTCAAGAGTTCGAAAAAAATAGTTCCGGATATTCGAGGTTACTGAAATTCAATAAGCTTCTTCCCATTATTACATACTAAGTACACACCAAATTTCAAGTCTCTATCTTGATTTGTTCGGGAGATAGAGCGTTTACAGACAGACAGACGGACGGCAGATTTTTTTTTATAAAAATATGTTTTTCGGAATCTCCAGTGTCTGAAACGTGTAAATCCGTCAAAATTTTTTTTTCCGATTTTCAAAACCATTACAAGATTTACCCTATACTACATATGATGGGTAAATAATAATGAGTCAATTCTCCAGCATTCTAAATTGGTATTTTAAAAGTTAGATTTATCCAGTCTCCAAAAAGATTTTTCTATTCATCTGATAATATTCTCAAGTATTTGCACTTATCGCACAAATACAATTTATAAATCTTTCTCAACTGTCAGAAGAATTGTTTAAAAAGCAACAGACCACTTGTAACTTAACAACATACCCTTTTGATTCTACCCAGCAGGCACATATAACTTGAAGAATGCTTCCATGCTTTACCCTGCATTTTTTAAAAATAACATCATGTATGTTTCAGATCAGGGAATATTAAAAATTTTCAATGCAATATTGTTTTAAATTTTCTTCTTTCTCTTTCTTTTGCTTGCAATTACAACATTAAATTCACACATCCCATCTGCTTTTTTTTTTAATCCTAGCTATTTCACTTTAAAAAAGTTGAGGCAATTTTAATTGAAAATGTTTCTATTTTTACAATAACCCTGTATTGATTAAACCTAACATATCTTTATTCTTGAACTAATTTTAGTGGCTTTACAATTAATAATTTTATTATTATTATTTATAGCGTGAAAAATGACAGAGAGGAAAATTATTCATTATTCTAGTGAAATTTTAAATCTCCTTTGTGAATGGGAAGATTGTTCGAAAACAGTTTGTGAGATTGAAGCTTTTATATCCCATATAATTCAAGAACATTTAACAAAGATTAGTGAAGGTAGTTTATTTTTATTATAAAACATTTGGCACATATGTCATATACACACCACATTGGCACGATTTCCCCCCCCCCTCCGCCAATTTGGCAAAAACTTTGTTTTTGAATATTAGTTACAAATAGCATGCAATAATAGCACATGATTTTTTTATTTCAATATAAAAATAAAATAACGCAACAAATGAAATAGCTTCTATTATTTTAAAAAAGGAAATAAAAATAAATAAATGATAGTTTGATATAAATAAATATTGATATACATAATAAAAATAATTTATAGAATTAAAATAAAAAAATAAAAGTAAATACTAAACAACAATTTATTTTTTTTCGCCAAATTGGCGGGAGGGGGGGGGGAGGAAATCTCGCCAATGTGGTGCATATATGACATTTGTGCCAGACATTTATATTTATGTGCATATTACCTGTAATTCATTTGATTTGTATGATTATAAAATAATTTGCTTCTTTCTTAAAATTAACTGTTCAATATATAATCGTTCTAAATAGCTTTTGGCTGAATAGGCCAAATATTAACGTTCTAAAAAACATATGTGATTATATATTTGTAGAGATGTAAAATTTCTGGAAATTTTGAAAAAGATAATTTATTTTTCTTGGAAAAATTGAAAATGATTGGAAAAAGACAACGTCTTCAGTTCCTTAAATAATGTGCATTCCAAATTGGTACTTTAAAAGTTACATTTATCCAGTCTCCAAAAAGATTTTTTTATTCATCTAATAATACTCACAAGCATTTGCACTTATCGCACAAATACAATTTATAAATCTAGCTCTCAACTGTCAGAAGAACTGTTTAAAAAGCAACAGGCTATTACCATTATTATTACTAAGAAGAAAAATTGGAAACAGTTTTTTTTTTTACAAATAAAGATTTTTTTTAAAATTATTTTTCTTAGGAAACATAAAATAAACATTTTTTAGACTCACTAAAAGAATTGTTTTCATTTTACACAAATATGTTATAAAATAAATAAATAAAATAAAAAATTATTTTTACTATTAAAAATTTAATCTTTCAGTCTCAGAGTTTCCAAAAAAGTTTTTCTCACTTAATTAAACACCTTTTCTTTTTTTTTTTTTTTTTTAATGTATGATTCAATTGTTAAAATAATCATATTAGTTGCATTTTATAGTTTAAATTGCAGTTAAACCTAGTTTTAAAATTTAAAGGGGAGAAAAAAATCTTATCTTTTATTTGCTATCATTGAAGTTTGAAAGGAAATTTTAATTGTATTGTACATCCCATGTACACAGTACAATAAAACCTCCATATCCATAATGGACATGCCCGAATAGCAGACACCTCTATTCGGAAAATACTTTTTCAATACCCATCACCTGCATATTTGTATCATTTTAACCCTGAATAGCAAGCACCTCCAAAGAGCAGACAAATTTTATGGTCTTGAAGTGTTTCGTGTTAAGACCTTTTACTGTATTTTCTTTTAATTAGTATATAAATGCTGTCAAGTAACTTCTTCATGATACTATTTTATTTTTATGTACTTATAATAAAAACAATAAGTCTAACGATCCATACTTCAGATAATTCCAGCTGCAATTTATTAAAGAAAGGGTATATTTCATTTTTTCTAAAAATTCTGGGATATAATATTAAAATATTTCTAGTGATTACTATCTGGTTATTTCTTTAGACTCAAGGAAGTTTTTGATTCATCAATATCAGAACCTAAAAATACGAACAGAGGTTTTATTCGGAAGCAAAATTTTAAACTTTAAAGCTGTCACAATTATTACTGATGGGTATTAAAACATTTCAAATGTATTAAGTGATAAAATACATAATGCTACAGACCATCATGATTGTGACGGCTGGGGCTTTAAGGAATATGAAAAGTTGCACATAGAACAGTAAAAATAAATGAACTTTTCAAATTATAAAGAATTATATTAAGCTATCAACTTTGCCATTTTCACTAATTGGTATTATTAAAATTTTGTATATGAATTCTTTTTTAATGTGAAAAGTAGTATTTAATTAGCTTATATTTTCCATGTTGATGTTTTCATGGGGAGATGGAATGTTTTCACGAAGATGACAAAAATATGAAGGAATAAACACCAGAATGTAGCTATTACAAATATTTAAATATAATATTTCAAAATTTTCCATTTTTCCAAGTGTCCCTTTTGGAAAAAAAACCCGTTTTTTTTTGTTTTTTTTTTTTCCTCAAGCATTCCCATGTCTATATATGTGGTATTTCCTTGTTATAGCAGCCCCCACAATTATGATTACCGTAATTTCTGGAAGAAACGCCGCACGACGAAAAATTCCACCAAAAAAATAAAGTAATGGTCATAAACGCCACATCATCGTAAACGCCGCAGGTGAAATTTCAACATATAAGCTAAGGCATTAAGTAGCTCTAATATAGGCTGTAATCGTTAATGACTTGCAAACAGAAACACATTAATAAACTGAATTTAGAAATCGTTCCATTCTAAATATAAAGCACACGACACAACACTACAGCCATCCTAAGACGACTGTTTACGAAATGATTAGTTAATCAAAACAAAACTGAATTAAACAACCAAGGTAATGCTTATATATACCTTGCCAAACATACACTTGCAAATGAAAACACATTTGTAGAAAAATCATGGAAGTGACGCCTGGCTAAAAACATGAATAATCAGGAGATCGGCGAATCAGACAAAGAATTGTCTGGCGCCATCTGTCGGAACAAAAGCGTCTTACGCCAATCGATTATTCGATTATCGTCTCAATCGAAAATTGTCGTATGCAGTGTATGAAAATAACTGAATCATGGCGTTTGAATGTTTATGAAATAATTATAATTTATCAGCTATTGTAAAGTAAAAATTAACTGCTTTTAAAGAGTGGGCTATTAATATTGAACAGAGAACTAGAGAAATATGGGTAAGTTGAATATATATTGACTATAGTAATTACGTTTTTATAATAAAGATATATTGTTGATATGTACTGTTTATGAGCTTTATACTGAGATTAAATGAATGTAAATAAAGGTGAAATATGAATGAAAGTTAATGAATGCATGTGTTTAAAAGTGTATCTGAGGCAGTAAGACTAAAAGCATTAAATGAAGGCTTGCTTTTCACAACAATTTTCGCCTTAAGTGTACACATTAGAGATCTGCACGCCCTCGGGCCAATCTTGTTTTGCCTCTGTCTTTTTCTTCCATTTTAAACTGAAAATGAAGTCTAAAAATTTCGGCCCGTGCACATTATTTAAAAATCTTATTAATAGGAAGATTTCTCATCTTTGGAGTGAAAAAAAATTTAAACTGCACGTAAACGCCGCATCGCTTGAAATTTTAACTTTAAAACACGTAAACGCCGCGGCGTTTCTTCCGAAAATTACGGTATACCAAGGTTGCAGTTATGATTTTGCCAAGCTTATATAAGCATATATATACCCCAAATGCTCATATATGCAATACATATTCATAATATTTATGTCTTATATGTACGTCTTATACACATGTCATATATGACTATAACTTTGACATATACATCATGAAATGTAATATATGTCTTACATTTTAGATAGGAATAATATTTTGAAAATAAATATAAAAAATGTGAAAATATCACACATAATGATATTTAGAAAATAAATATTAGATATATATCCATTGATATATATCATCAAACCTTGATGTGCTGTAAATTTATACGTCATGTATGATTATAACTTTGACATATACATCATGAAATGTCATATATGTCTTACATTTTAGATAGTAATGATATTTTGAAAATAAATATAAAAAATGTGAAAATATCACACATAATGATATTTTGAAAATAAATATCAGATATATATCATCAAACCTCTATGTGCTGTAAATTTATTATTGAAAATGCATTTAAAAACCTAATGAAGGTAAAGAGATTTCTAGATACAGAGAGTTCCATTAAAATATCATAAATACTGAGACTGCAAATGCTCTCAGATTTTTAAAAAAATTGAATTAATGCTTAATATCAGGAATTAATTGTGAACAACATTTTGTTAAAAGTAAAATCCTGACCACAATTTTAAATAAAAAGAGTGATTTTTCTAAAACATTATAATTTTTAGTATTGCCAGATATAATTGATCAATTAGATGTTTCACAAATAAAGTTTCCTAGTGAAAAAAATAATGCTTGCAGCTATTACATTTCATATTCCAAGTAAAATAAATTTATTAATTGGATATGAACTATTTTTTGAGTTGTTAAAACCCAAAGAATTTAGATCTTTTGACAGGTGTCTGTTATTTCAAGACAGGTTGTTTGGTTATGGGAACCATTAAAAATTAAAGTTCTTATTTTATTGAATTGATTTTGAAGTAAGATAATTTAGACACTGTTAGAAAATTCTTTAATTTGGAATCCTATCAGGGTGATAAAATTATTAAGAACTTGAAATATGCCAAAGCAATGGAAAATCAGTATTCTAATAAACATTTTATTTCTATTCAGGGAAGTTAATGAATTCAGACAGTATATCATCTCAGTTTACTAGTTTAGGAAGGTAGCAATGCTTTGTTAATTGATTCCTTAAATTTAGCAGAAATCAGGGATGAAATTTTAGAGGGAATTTTCCCCTTTAGTCCAAATTTTGAAAGGGATTTATAATTCAAGCTCCTAATTATTATTTATTTATTTTGCTTTACTACAGTCACATTATACGTTTAATTCACAGGGGAAGCCATAAAGTTTGATGTTATAATAATTTTTAAAGTTTTAGGACTATCCTCTCCTTAAATAATAACACAAAGCATAATTTTTATATAGAATAGTTTTTTTTTTTTTTTTTTTTTTATTACTTGTGAAGAGATTTTGTTCATAAAAATTGAAATATTTGTGTTAAATATGATGCAAAACTGTTTAAAATTTAACTTTTTAATATCCTTAAGTCCTGAAATATAGGAGTCTTCAGCCGAACAAATATTCAGTTTAACTGTGTGCTGAATATTCAGTATTTGGTATTGGGCCAAATCTATTATAAAGAACTTACTTTCAGAGAAATTACTTTTCAGGCCACCGATAGATTGCAGTACTCATCCGATGAGAGATGGAAATTGGACTGTCTTTTCGAAAGCAAAGAATCTCAGAAGGGTAGTTAGCGCTCGGAGTTTGATTATTGAAGGTGACGTGATGTATAGTTGAGAGTGATGTAACTAAAGAGTCAAATGTTATTACGATTACTTTTTATTTTTTTGTGTTTGTAACTTGTGATTGTAGGAGTGTGTTGTAAATAACAATAAAAAGGACAAGATGACCTTTCCCTAGTGTTACGTCAACATATAAAGTGAATACCGCCGATCTCCTTCTTGACAACCTGATTTTGACTCCTCCCCACCTGGAAAAAACTTTTCACAGTCTTAACAGGGAAAAGTTTCTTTCTAAATTATTGTTCTTCAAGCACTAGTTCAAAAAAAAAGATTAGTACCTTGAACCACACCTGACTTATTCCCACCGTGAAAACATAAATATAATTTATATAAATAAATTTACAAATACTCAGACATTATATTCAAGATACAATTGAAAAATAATTTACATATATTAAAAACAATAATTTCAAAATTAACTGTCATACAAATTATCATATTTACATATTAGCATTCTAATCAAATTTAGGCCTTTAGGGCTATACTCAAACTATCAGCATTCTGATGTTGTTTTCCTTTTTTATGAACAATTTCATAATTGAAGGACTGTAGAAGTAAGGCCCATCTTAGAAGTCTAGGATTAGTTCAGCTGTTTTTGTCTAACCATACTAAGGGGTTGTGGTGGGTCTGGATCTTTTTCCGCCTACCTCTAGGAGGATTCTTTCTCCTATTATAATTTCTTTTCTGTTTGGAAACATCTTTGTTTGGTTCATTATGAATTTTTCGACGATGATTTAGCTGACACTGATAGAAAAACTTTCTTTGACGCACATCACAAGTATAATGTTTTTCTCCTTTGTGAGTCAACAAGTGTCTATTTAAGTTTCCTTTATGTATATTTTTTATCACGTACACTGCATGTAAAAGGCTTTTGGCCAGTATGAGTTAGTTGATGTTTCTTTAGTTTATATTTTTCTGGAAAAGTTTTTTTGCAGACATCACATATATAAGGATTATCCCTGGTGAGAACAAATGTATGTTTCTTCAAACTGACCTTATCATAAAATTTCTTTTCACATTTGTCGCAAGCAAAAGATTTTTCACCAGTATGAGTTCACATATGTATGTCCAGATGACGTTTTTGAGAAAAGTTTTTTGGGCACATATTACAGTGAAATCTCATTCCTGAATGTATAAGCAGATGATTTTCTAAATTGACTTTCATTTAAAATCCCCTCTGATACACTTCACAGACGAATGATTTTTCACCACTATGGACACGAAGATGCATATCCAAATGACTTTTGGATGAAAATGCTTTCTGACAAACATCACAGCTGAAAAGTTTTTCACTATAATAAAAACGAACATGTGCATTTAATTTGCTTCTAGTTTCAAAAACTTTCCCACAAATTTGACAAACAATCACTTCCTCTCCCACATTATGGATTAGTCGATGAGCTGTAGAATTACTTTTTATTGCAAATGCTTTTTTACATATATCACATATATGGATTTTCTGCTGTATGTGTACGATAATGCCGGTTTAAACCATTTTTTGTATAAAAAGTTTTCTAACATACATCACAAGTAAAATGTGTATCACCAATATGAAACCGATTATGAAAATTTAACTGACTTTTGAAAAAGAAACCGTTACCACATACATCACAAATGAGTTTCTTTCCTTCACCAGTATGCAAAAGAATATGAGCATTCAAAGTGCGTTTCTGTGCAAATCTTTTCTGACATAAGTGACATGCAAATGGCTTTACTCCAGTGTGTACACAAGTATGCTTCTCTAATTGCCCATTAGTTATAAATTATCTCTGACAAACATCACAAGACCTTGGCATTGATAAAGCAAGTAGCTCCCTTTTCAGCTGATCCATATCCACCTCCTCTTTATTTTCACCTTCATTATCATCTTTTTTATTAAGCAGGTCCATATGAATAAGTAGATGAGTATTCAAGCTAGTCTTGCGAGAAAATGCTTCGAGACATACATCACATCTAAATGGTTTTTCATTTGTATGTACCAAGAAATGAGTATCCAGCTGACTTTTGATAAAATATTTTTTCTCACACATATTACAACCAAAATGTCTCTCATCATCATTATGCAGATGAAGATGTGAATTCAACAAAATTTCACTATAGACTCCTTTACCACACAAAGGACAGACAACATTCTTTTCCCTTTTGCTGTGTATTATCATATGAGACTTTAAAATACTTTTCCAAGCAAATCTTTTATGACACACATCACAAGAAAATGGTTTTTTGCCAGTGTGTATACGAGAATGGTTCATCAAATCAGCCCTCTGACAAAATCCTTTATTACAGATACCACAGGTATATTTCTTTTCTCCACCATGATATTTGAGGTGAAAATTCAAAGGACTTTTGGAAAAATATCTTTTTCCACATATATGACAAGGATAATTCTTTTCTCTTTCTAAGAATAAATAATCATCAAATTAACTTTGTCTAGAAAGTTCTTCAGAAATTGTCTTAGATGAAGTTTTTATAAGCTCTTGTACTGAGACAGTTTGACATACTGGCAAAATTGAGTCTTTTTTGTTTTCCAACTTCTCTTCTTCAGATTTATCTTTATTTTTTTTTACATCCATTTTTTTTTGTTTTCATGTTCTATATTATGGCTATGATTCTTTGCTAAAGTTTTATCAGAAGTTTCGTGCATTTCAGATTCTTCATGAGAAACCTTCTCTGCTTCCAGAATTTTTTTCTGAGCTCTGGTTTGAACAGCATTAATCATATGCTCTTTCACTGGCTTCTCTTTTTTACAATGTTTGAATAAAGCGGCTGTTTTATTTCCTAACAAATATCTTCCTAAATCTACAGAGTCTCTAGAGACAGCAGCTTTAGTTATCTCATGCCCCATTTCACAGTCTGATTGAATCTCTGCAAGAGGTAAACAGAATAGACCATCGTGTAAGGGCACCTGAACCCACACTTTTTCGTTCAGATACATATGTGGTTTGACATACCTTTGTGCAACTAAATCTATTGTTGCACCTGTATCTCTTAAAATTTCCATTTGCACGCCGTTTACTTTCTCCACGCTAAGATAATGTGTTATTGAAAAATCTTGTCCAACTCCAACCTTAACATGAGAAATGATTTCTGTGGATTTCTTAAGTTTATCGCATTGAGGACGAAGATGATTGCTTGATCCACATTCGTAACAGCATAATGTTTTCCTCTTATCAAATTCTCTTTCTTTATGGTTCCCGGACAATGATTCTGATTTAATTTACAATTTTGGCTTATTATCTTTACCTTCTTTCTTGTAGTCAAAGTTATTTGAATTTTTAAACTGGGGTCAAAAATTAGACATGTTCTTTTTCAGAAGTTCTTTCTTTTTTAAACTATCTTTGATACTTTCCTAGTCATCCAATTTCTTAGCCAAATCTAAAGGCATCACAAAATTTAACCAATTGTCTAGAAAAGGTTCTTTTGTTTCAGCAGGCACTCGAAACTTTAACTGTTCTATAATAATTAGATCCTTAAGTTGATCAAACTTTTCAACACCTAATTCTGTAATCCAGGCGGTAAAATAACTAAAGAGTTCCTGCGCATAATTCCTCCAAGATTTGTCTGGCGTTTTATGATACCGATAAAAACATTGTTTTAATTTCTCGCTATTCAACTTATATCTTTCTAATATAAGACTTTTTAACGAAATTATAGTTAATCGCATCTTCGGGTGATTCCCTGGCTAACATGTTTGTAACTTCTGTGGGCAAAACAGCTAACAAGTATGCAACACAATCAGTCTTCGAAACTTTAGCCATCTCTGCTCTTCTCTCAAAATTAATTAAAAACAGACCCATCTCATCAGATTTTTCATCGAATTTCGGAACAATTTGTGCCAACTGTATCTTTGGTTCGAGATCAGCCTTTTTTTCTGACCGATCATTTTGTTCAGAAGTTCTTTGCGATTGCTCTAGTTTCTTTAATTCTAGTTCATGTTCTTGAGCTTCCCTAGCAATACGTTCTTCCCTTTCTTCTTGTCGAATTCTCTCTTCTCCTTCTTTCTCTTCTTCTTGCTTACGTTTTTCTTCTTTTTCCTCTTTTTCTCTTATTTTCCTATCATCTATTATTCGGTCTAGCATGATTTTAACCTCTTCTTCCTTGTAAACCTCACTTTCTAGAATTAGTTTCTTAATTTCTGCAACCGTCCTCGCAGGATGAATCTCCAACGGCAACTCGTCACAAATTTCCAACAAGTCTAGCTTTTGCTAAATAGGTCATCTTAATTTTTGACAAAACTAAACAAAATCAGAATGCTTAATTTCTAATTTATAGAACTCCTAAGTCTCTCCTGCTTAAAACTAGCAACAAAAATTTCAAGCAGATATAATAAATTTTAATTAATAAAGCAATTCTAAATTCCACTTTTATCAAATCCTCTGCTTAAACCTATTGTTTTTCAAACAAATTAAAATACTAATCACGTACGAAATCTGAACAATATACAATTGAACAATATAATGTTTTACTTAATTTCTTAGTAAATTAAACACTATGCAAATTTTTAAACAATTTAAATAAGCATATGTAATTATCACAAAAATACAATTCAGATAGATAAAAGAATTTTTTTTTTTTAATTCTTCAAATTCACAACTGTATTTTATGTTTAATAAACAAAATTATTTCAAATCAATAATTAAATTACACAATTAAAATTAAACCAATTAAAACTATGTAAATACGAGAATTTTTCTCAGTTCTCAAACCTTTGATGCAAGCATAACAAATTACTCACAAAAAAAAAATATTTAAAATAATCCACTTAACATTTTTTTTCTTCACATAAAAAGAATATATTTTAAAATATTCAACTTAAGTTCTTTTTCAAATGAAAATAACACTTTTATCTTTACTCGGTATTTTATCAAGATTTTATTTTTTTACGTAAACCTAACAAAGAAAACAGAATTATTTCTATTTTCATTTTAACTCTATTTGTTACCTTTTCCCTTTAAAAATAACAAAACAAATATTAAATCTGCATTCTTTTTGAATCAGAAATCAAAGAACAAAATATCATTTATTCAGTTTTTAGAATAAAGCTAAATAACAAAAAAAAAAAAAAATACTCTAAAGTAAAACCGAGTTCATCTGCTTTAACCAACACTTTATAATTTTGGCATTGATCCAAATAACAAAATGGTAGAAATTTTATTCTACTCCAAATCTCATTCCTTTAAAGAATGAAATTATACCACTTTACATATTAAACCATTTTGATTCAAAATAATTATCACCATCATAATTATCCCCCCCCCCCCCCCAAAAAAAAAAAAAAAAAAAAAAAAAAAAAAACTGTATTACTTATTTTTTCAAATTTACTTTAAAAACAGTTCTTAATATTTTCTAAAATAAAATGGTTTAAGAACACGAAATTCACACTATTTTATCAAGAGAACAACTTAATGAAATACTTTTCAATATTATTTGGATTAATTTTATTTGATGAGAATAAGCCCAGTATATATCAGTACTTGAATTATGCCCCTATTAACTCGCATTTTTAATAAAGTTTGACATTAATTTACGCAAGCAAATGAATTTAATTAATCCAGATTAAAAAGACACTTAATAATCGATAATAGATTTAATTCAAGGTACTAACAAATAAAAAATTTGGAACTGGCTTACTCGCTTTATAGACGAACTTGCATCTTTACTAAGGACATCACTATATCACTGGTTATATTCACCTTGGAATCC
Source organism: Maratus michaelseni (assembly GCA_963931845.1). NCBI lineage: Eukaryota > Metazoa > Arthropoda > Arachnida > Araneae > Salticidae > Maratus > Maratus michaelseni. Next base: position 350,751,443 of record OZ007592.1, read on the forward strand.
CATCGCTGCCACCAAATCAGGTTGTCAAGAAGGAGATCGACGGTATTCACTTTATATGTTGACGTAACACTAGGGAAAGGCCATCTTGTCCTTTTTATTTTTATTTACAACACACACCTACAATCACAATTTACAAACACAAACAAATAAAAAATAATCATAATAACATTTGACTCTTTAGTTACATCACTCTTAACTATACATCACGTCACCTTCAATAATCAAACTCCGAATGCTAACTACCCTTCTGAGATTCTTTGCTTTTGAAAAGACAGTCTAATTTCCATCTCTCATCGGATGAGTACTGCCATCTATCGGTGGCCTGAAAAGTAAGTTTTCTGAAAGTAAGTTCTTTACACCTTACTCTATGCATCCCTGGTTTCTGTCTTAGGCAGGTACACTATTTCTTCTAATTGTTTTTATATTCATACAATACAAATATAATTTTTTTTTTTTTTTCATTTAAGTTCAGATTCTATTACATATAAGTTGTTGGTTTTTTTTTTTTTTTGACAGGATTTGCTGTATTATGATTCAATAAACAACGTTATTTATTTAATGGTTTGATACATAAAAATATTGATTTAATTAATAAGGGATCAATATAAGCAGTAGCTAGTATATTTATCTTTTTTTATATGCTTTCTTTCCTTTTAGATGACCTACACTGTCACTGGAAAGATTGTGAAGGCTTTACTGAAAATTTATCGGAACTTCGAAGGCACATTCTCTTACATGCTTTTCATACTAAAATAAAATGTCATGGTCGAAATCTCCAAATTCAGAAAAACATGCCAGACTGCAATCTTAGTATTCATAGTCGGAATATCATACCAGAATTACCCGAACCTTTAATTTGTGCATGGGATGGATGTGAAGTATGTATATCAATTGACCTAGCATTAAAGAAAGTTTTTAATTGTCCATTCTGTATTCATATGTAAGAAAATGATTCCAATTTAATTTTATTACATAATAAAATGTAATTAGGGGAAAATTGAAATGACAGTGTAAGTTTGTAAGAAAAATATTTGTTTTGTACATTGTAATAAAGCACAGTACATACTTTAAATCAGTGCTTCTGAATGTCCGTTATGTTGTACTCATTAGTGGTATGCAATGAATTTCTGTCAATAACCAACATCAGAGACGCAGTTTGGGAAAACGATTGTATGCTCAGCATTCCCTGGATAAATTCATAATTTATCATAATTAACTGTCTAATACTTAGAGCAGATGTTTCTTTTCTAAGGTGCACTACAACCCTGTGTTTATTGAAAGATGTATTGATATAGTTTATGAAAGAAAGAATAAAACTTGCATGATTGTTTGATATTCAACTATTCATTATATGTTGCTTTTATCGATATTGCCTACATATTATCTTCTTATTAAGTTATTTTATGAACTATCTTACTGATTAATTTCATTGTTAAAAGAAGAGGAAAATTCTTAATGGCCAAACCATCCAGAATGATATTTATTTTGAAAAATTAATTATTGTACTGGACATAGGTGGATCTCATATATTTTGATTTACACCTTTTGCAAACAGTCTTCAATTTTCTTTTTTGATTCAATGAACCTATACATTTATTATTAGTTTAATTATTTGACTGTTTGTAATACTTTCAAAGTTATGAAAAGAAAATAACAATCATACGTACAGTTATATTTCATTTTATTGTGTAAATAACAATTAAAACGTGTCTAAATTATAAGAGTTTGGCACCATTGTATAGATGGAAAAAATTTTCCACCTTTTTTCTTATTTCCCACTTTTATGCCTGTGTGTGTGTGCAATGACTAGTAAAATCTACCGCATGTAGAAGTCTGAAAATTTGGATGAGGAAAATCCAAGGCAGGTCCTGATGCATCTGTGGCTCAGATTTTTCATTTTTTGATAATTAGCCGAGATAGGAATTAAAAGTCACAACAAACACTCATCAAAAATATGCTTTTTTTTCAAAAGGGTGCACAATAAACACTCATCAAAAATATGTTTTTTTGCACAGCGGCTATTTCAGAGCTGGCTAGCAGTGAAGATCCAAAAGGTCGAAAACGATTCTTTATTTTTTCTTGTGTACTTTTTGAAACCGTCATCGACTAAACTGTTTGAAATACTAAAAACTAAAAAATACCTATCAAATTATTGTACTTTTATCTTTATAATGGTATAATCCGTTTAAAAATATATAAATATTAACTATTTAAAAAAAAAAAAAAAATCTTTTCGAAACAATGTTTTTGTGATTTGGTTTTCTCCCATCTTTTGTGGTCTGCATCGCCTTGACCGTTCAAAAAACATGAAAACCAAAAATACCAGATCTATGTACTTTTAACTTTGTAATGGTGCATTCTGTTTCAAAAAATACAATTATATTAACCTTTCTAAAAAATTTATTTTTGAAATGGCATTTTGAGGTTTTTTTTTTTTTTTTTTTTTTTTTTTTTGCAAAATTTAAAAATCTGCATTCTCTCCATGAATGAAAATATGATAAAAAGTAAAATACCAGACTACATCTATGCTCATTATTCTTCCAAATGGTGGTATTCGTTAAAAAAAATATTAATCCTTTCAAAATATTCTCCGAAAGTCACTTTTGTAACACTTTTTGCTTTTTGTTTCTATTGCCCATATGGTTAACATTAGGCATATTTTGGATTTAAAAAATTAACTTAATTTTATACAATCGCTTTGAAATTTTAGTATAATATACTAACCTTTTAGGTTTTAGCAAATAATCAAGTACAAAATCGGTTAAGTAACTAGTAAATCTTCAGATCAGGAGCCTCAATGTCAGCTCTGCAAGTAATTGTTCTTTCATCTCACTTTTCATAATATTTTTATAATCCTACAATCCACAATTTAATTTTTTTTTAATTACATATTTATAAGAATATAAAATTCTTGGAAATTAGAATCATTAAACTAAACACGGTGTTATGCAATAATATTCTGAAATTCTGATGAAGTAGTTATTCTTCTAATTTTTTAGATAAAAAAGTACATTTCTTCAGAGAAGCTCTGCCCCCCCCCCTTCCCCGTAGTCTCATTAAATTTACATATGTAATTTGCTATTGATTGTGCAAATGATTATAGTAGATCTTGGTTTTACACTGTGGCTTTATTAGGATAAGCAACAGTTTGGAAAAGGATTTCATGATATCTTAATATCCAAATAGCAATATTTACTTACTTGCCAACCACGAAAGAGCTGCAAATAATGGATAAGTTGAAGAAAATTTCATGCACTAAAGTAACTTATAGAAATGTAAACTGAATCTACTATATTTCACTTATATCTAATTTAGAAATCTAATGTTTTTATTTATTTTTTCTTTGGGAAAACAGTTTTAATGGTCATTCTATAATATTTACATGTAGGATCTTATATAAATACATCCTGATCTACTCTAAAGCAATCTTATACTAAAATCATCCCAAAATAGGCATATTTCGAACCTTTTAAATTATTGGGTACTCATTCATAATCGTGTCAACTGTCAATTGACTAAATAGCAAATGTGATTTGACACTATAAAGTATTTTTTGTGATAGCCTTTTAATAGTATCCTCATTAAATTAAAATTGAATTGTTACTCTATACATCGTATAACTCCAACCATAATGTTCGACTGTATGTATGGATGTATTTTGCTACTCTAATTTCTTCGGAATAACCATCTTGTTGTAAGAGAAATTTTATCCTATCTTTATAAGAATACCAACTTTTCAATCACAAAACATCCACATCTCTTACAGAAATTGAATAACATCTCATATAGGAAATATACGTTTACAGAAATAAACTCTTATTACGAGACTTGGATCCAAATTACATGTCCAAAGTTTTTATAATTTTCGTTTGGGAAAAATGTTTTCGTGATTATTCTATTGTAGTTAAAACAGAACATTTATCTCCAAATAAATCCTCATCTATTTCAGTAGAATACTAAAATCACACGAAAATGAGCTATATTGCTAAAACATTATTACGGCAAAATATTGCGATTTACTTGAATATATTATTTTGATCCGCTTTGACATATAGTTGCTAGGCAATGATTATATTAAAAAGGAAAGTAAAAAGAAATTATTTTTAAAATTTGTAAAAAAATGAAAAAATAAAATGTTTTATATTCTTCGAACAGATGCATAAAATTTCCCAATAATTTAAACAATTATTTCCTAAATTCTAATAAACATTTTGGCAAATTTTCAAAGCAAGTATTTATATTTAATGTTAGTTATATTTAAGACCTTTATATAAAAAAATTAGCATTCATAACTTATCTTTTAAATACATTTATCAAATGCACCATTTTATTTTCAACGAATGGAATACAGTAGAATCTTGTTACAATGGATGTCGCTTTAACAAATTTTTCAGTTTAACGAATATTATTTAGATTAGAAAAAAATCCCCTTTAGTTTGTCATTACAAATATATTCACTTTAACGAATTTATCGAAGTCTTAAAAAGAGTGCTCATTTACTTGTCAGGAAGGGACTAAAGTAAAAAATAAATAATACAATCTATTCAAATGGCAGCAACTCAGCACGAATAACATTCCTATTCCTTTTGATTTAGCAAGGACGTTTTTAAATGGACCAAAGAACAGTGTCTGGCATACAGTGGCGTATCCAGGATTTAATTTCGGGGGGGGGCTGACTTAAATTTCGATAATGTTCTGAGTCTTACGAAATATGTTGAACTGCGTTATAAACAGAAATCATGTTTGACAACAAGACCGAGGGGGGGAGGTACAGGGTCGAACTTGAGCACCCCCCCCCCCCCTCGCCGAAATAAGTTGAAAAGTGATAATGGATTGTTTCATATACTTTCATTTAAAAGAAAGTCATTGTCATTGTAGCTTATAATCTATAAAGTTGCCTCCTTCTCCCCTAAATTCTGGATACGATTCTTGCTTGACAATAAATAAATTTTGCTTGGGACAATCTCAAACAATTTTTTTTTTCTATTTTAGGATCAATTCCCTATTACTGCTAAGGTATGTGGGCACTTTCCCAGAACCCACATATTTAAGGGGCCCAAAAATTTATGATGTTTCAAATCAATTTTATTGTAAACAATCTTAATATATTAAGAAATTAAAATTTCTAGATTCATTACACAACTTATGTAAACTAAAATTGTCAGTGATATCATAAGTATATTTATAATTTTTCTTCTCATTTGAAGATTTAAGTTTCTCAGAGTGCGTCCAATTTATTTCAGCTTCTTCATATGTGTTTTAAACTTGTTTAAATTTTTTTTTTATTTTATGACTATCTTATTTATAAAATATCATTTTCTTTGGGTTATGTATGTTTTTAAAGTTCGTGCAACATTAGTTCATGTTTATTTAACCTGATATTTGAGTCTGTTAAGTTAATTTTTACGAAAAAATTTCAATAAAAATAATAATAATCCAACTTCAGTTTGCATTTATTCTCTGTCTTTCATTTAAATATGTGCATTGCATAGTTATATTCATACCCTTCTCATTCACAGTATTTGTAAAAATGTGATAATCTACGATTAGGGCCAAAAATATTTTCTCTTGCCATGGCCCAAAATTTTGATGGTCAGGGTCTATTCAGGATAAACAAGCTTTCTTTGCAAAATCTCTTTTTTTAATACCAACAAAAATTTAATTCGAAATCTTGGGGGTAGCAAGTATTCCTTCTTGATCTCCCCCTTCCCTTCGTATACATGCTCCTGGGATTTTGATGAAACGTATGGCTATTAACCTTCAAGAAATATATGTTAAAAAAAACTCATCAAATTTGTGAAGGAAGGGACAAGTTAACAATTAATTGGAAACTAAACATCAGATTCCCCTTTTTTAAAAAAAGAGTTAAAGCTATTGAATTATTGCTAACAATATTACTGGACTTTTTTTAAAAAACGGTAAGTAAAATTGTAAGAAAATTTATTTTTAACCTGTGAATTTATTTAATGCTATTCTTCTTTTGTTAAATATTCCAAATGGTAAAAATGCTGCCGATACTAAAGTGTGTCGTGTCAAAATAAGAGAGATTAGAAAAAAACACTATTCGTAATATTGTACATTCATAGAAGAGTAATTAAGAATTTTTAATTTTTATCTTTTGCTGGATCACTCGTACACTGAAATATTTAAAAAGGCATCTTCCTCCCTGCTCATCAACGGGAAACTTTCTGACACATTTTTAAACGCAAAGGCAAAGATGACTGGCAGGCCTGACTATGGAAGAGATTTGGAATCGAGATGAGTTTTTCATTTTTTGGTAAATAGATTACTTATCGAGTTGTAAGTGATTCTGGTAATGTATTAACGACTCGTTTTTCGCGTTTCTCAAGCTGCCGCGTCGGGAATCAGATTCAAAACGCCAACTTGGACAGTGCTTTCTGAAAGCTTTTCTACCTTTACAAAAAAAGGGGAAAACATATTTCGATTGCAGAGTTTCTGAATAAAAATACCTGTGAATTTCATGCGTTTCTGAGCAAAAATGAATTTAAAAATATGTCATAAAGTAGCCAGTTTGTATTTGAGAACAGCCTTAAATCTGGAAAAGCGCGTAACGTAAATAAAACTAGTTCGCTAGTAAAAAGACCAGGAACAAACAAATCAACAGGAGATTATTTTTTTAGTATTACTACTGGGCATCTTTAAAAGACTCTTCCAAAACCAAAAATCAATAATCTTGCTTGACATTGCCATTCACAAAAAAATTTCAGTTCGTACATTTGCTGATTTGGCGATAATGTTTAATGTCACTTCGCACTAATATACCTCCTTAGTCTTGTCATCTAGATCTTGCCAATTGAGCATATTATACGTTTTCAATTATCCACTAAAACATGTATAGAACTGTTTTTCAGTCAGTTGAAAATAGATTTTGTGGTCTCAAGTAATTTTGATTGCAAGACTGGGAGGCGTGTGGGGTTAACGAGAAAACAAATTTGTTGCACGCCAGAAAATAAAACAAATTTATCTCATAAAAAAAGAAACAAAGTCAGTTTTTTAAAATTTCACTGCGACCACTTCGGAAGAGGGATGGAGCTGTCACCCCATAACCTCCACCCCTTGTGTACTAATATGAGACGAAAGAAAATAGATTGGGTTGTGCATTGCATGACAGAAAAAATAATTCTAATTTTATTTGAAACACAAAGAGAGAAATTCATTCAGAGAATTATTTCATTCCATCTTTGACCATTTTGGGAGATGGGGGGGGGGGGGGGGTTCTGTACCCCATCAGCCCCTTCTCGCTCTTTGGATATGCTGTGGTGTTACTCTGTACTAATATGGGAGTAAAGAGAAGAAAGTGGGTAGTGTATTGTATATAAAAAAAAATAAAAATTTATCTCAAAGAAGAAAAAACATTATTTTCATGAGATGTTCGACTATTTCGGGAAGAGGGCCTTCTGTAACCCCATCAGCCACTTCCCCTTTTTAGATACGCTTTGATGTCAACGTGAACTTAATATGGGGCTAAAAAGAAGAGAGTGGGTAGCCTGTTGTATAACCAAAAAAAATTAACAATTCATGTCAAAGAAGAAGAAAACAGCACTTTTTTCATGAGATTTTCAACTATTTCGGGAAGGGGGGGGCTGTAACCCATCAGCCCCCTTCTCCTTTTTAGGTATGCTCTGATGTCATTATGGACTAATATGGGGTTAAAAAGAAGAGAGTGGGTATTCTATTGTATGACAAAAAAATAATACAAATTTATCTCAAAGAAGAAAAAACAGCACTATTTTCATGAAATGTTCAACTACTTGGGGAGGGGGGGGGCTGTAACCCCTTCAGCTCCCTTTTACTTTTTGGATATGCTCTGATGGCAATGTGGACTGATATGGGACTAAAAAGAAGAGAGTGGATAGTCTGTTGTATAACAAAAAAAATACAAATTTATCTCAAAGAAGAAAAAAAACAGCACTATTTTCATGAGATGTTTTTCTATTTCGGGAAGTGGGGGGGCTGTAAACCCCATCAAGAAAAAACAGCACTATTTTCATGAGATGTTCGACTATTTCGGGAAAAGGGGGGGGGGGCTGTAATTCCATCAAGAGAAAAACAGCACTATTTTCATAAGATGTTCGACTATTTCGGGAAGAGGCGGGCTATAACCCCATCATCCCCCTTTTCCTTTTTAGGTATGCTCTGATGTCAATGTGAACTAATATGGGTTTAAAAAGAAGAGAGTGGGTAGTCTATTGTATGACAATGTAGATATATATATACAAATTTATCTCAAAGAAGGAAAAAGCAGCACTTTTTTCATGAGATATTCGACTATTTCGGGAAAGGGGGGGGGGGCTGTAAACCCATCAGCCCCCTTCCTCTTTTTAGATATGCTCTGATGTCAATGTGAACTAATATGGGGCTAAAAAGAAGAGAGTGGGTAGTCTGTTGTATAACCAAAAAAAAAATTACAATTTATCTGAAAAAAGAAGAAAACAGCACTTTTTTCATGAGATTTTAGACTATTTTGGGCGGGGGGGGGCTATAACCCCATCAGCCCCCTTACCATGTTTATGCTGTGATGTCAATGCGGACTAATATGGACTAACGAGAATGGCTAATCCGCTGTATAATAGAAAAAAAATTAAAAATTTATCTAAAAAAGAAAGAAAAAGGCACTTATTTCATTTTACTCTTGACAATTTCGGGGGGGGCTGCAGCCCCATCAGCCCACCCCCTGGATACGCCACTGCTGGCATAGGTGATCATTCTGAGGGGTTGTAAACATACAGGTTGTACCTAAAATCTTGTAACAAACTTTCAGCGGAGATAATATGGTCAAGACAAACATTTTTTGAACAAGAAAACAACCAGGGGTGATTCTGGTCTGAATTTTCCGAAAATTAAAAAAAATATTGGTCATAAATCCGAAAATTAGGACATAAAACGTATTTGTATTTTGGCAAAGGATCGCCGAAAAAAATCCATCTCGTCATTCGTTCGAAGAAAAGTCGCTAATTTTGTCAAAGTACTGCGGGAAAAACGTGACTTTTGTCAGAGAATCGCGAAAAAACGGCAAATTTTGTCAAAAACATTGCGAAAAAATGGCAAATTTCGTCAAAAAATTGCGAAAAAACAGTAAATTTTGTCAAAAGATCACGAAAAAAACAGTAAATTTCGTCAAAAACATTGCGAAAAAATGGCAAATTTCGTCAAAAGATTGTGAAAAAACAGTAAATTTTGTCAAAAGATCGCAAAAAAAACGGTAAATTTCGTCAAAAGATCAAGAAAAATGACAAATTTCGTTACAAAAATCGCGAAAAAACCCACAAATTTTATCTAAAGATCGCCAAAAAACAGCAAATTTTGTCAAAAGATCGTGAACAAACGGCAAATTTTGTCAAGAGATTGTGAAAAACAGTAAATTTTGTTAAAAAAGCTAAAAAAAACTGCAAATTTTATCAAAATATCGAGAAAAAATGGTAAATTTCGGCAAATTTTGTCAAAAGATCGCGAACAAACAGCAAATTTTGTCAAAGGATTGCGAGAAATGGCAAATTTCGTTAAAAAGGGCGAAAAAACTGCAAATTTTACAAAATATCGCGAAAAAATGGTAAATTTCATCAAAAGATTGCGAAACAACGGTAAATTTTGTCAACAGATAGCGAGAAATGGCAAATTTTGTTAAAAAAGCACAAAAACACTGCAAATTTTATCAAAATATCGCAAAACGGTAAATTTCGTCAAAAGATCGCAAAAAAATGGTAAATTTTGTTAACATATCACAAAAAAGGCAAATTTCGTCAAAAAATCACAAAAAAATGCAAATTTTATCAAAAGATAGTGAAAAAATAGCAAATCTTGTCAAAAGATCACAAAAAAATATAAATTTCGTCAAAGGGATGCAAAAAAAAGTGGCTGGAGTGCCCTCCCCCCATTCCTCCCCTCCTGTTGTAACTTTTCAGAAAATTTGCTGTGCATTTCAGAAATTTTTTTTTTACTCAGAATCACCTCTGAAAACAACATCTCAATCCACTTATTCTATCAAAAATACAATACATCCAATAAAAAGAATAGGCTGTGTCACTACAAGCTGAAACTGAATTTTTGTTCACAACTTTAAAAATAATGAAGATATTTTAACGAGATTTGCATCATACTAATTTTCCTGGTATGAAATGTGATGATATCATTGTCAGTGACTGAATTTGGACCAGTGATACAGTATAAGTACTGTCGGCTGCATTCTGAATAAAGGAATGTTTAGATATAAATAGTGGCAATTTCCAGCACTTCTCATCCTGTTATCATATTTCACAGAAATCAAACTAAATCTGTCGAAAATAAAGTTACAATACCTTCATTATTATTAAAGTAACAAACGGAAATCCAAGTTTGACCTAGAGTGAGATACAGTGTATTTTTGACCGAATAAGTGGATTGCAATCCTGGTTTTCTGGACAAAAATTGTCTGTCTTGATGTCTATTATCACTCCTGACAGTTTTTTCCATTTTGTCTAGAAACACTCTGTTGACAAAGAAGCAAGAATTAGATTATTTAACAAAGTTCAGGAACTTGCATTTGTACATCATTATGTCCTATGAAGGTCGTCATTAATGGTTAATTTTCTTAAATGACACTTTTCAAACAGCAAATAAATAATGTACTGCTTATAATAATATACAGTACATGCATATAACAGATAATGTAATGGCATTATCTGTTATTTAAATATGATTCTATTTCTAATTATTCTGAATATCTTTATTAATTGACAGTTAAAAGTAGAGGTTGTGTAAGGTTTTAAAGACATTTAAAAAAAATTTTTTTAAGTATTCGGTTTGGCTGAATATTGAAATATTTGGCCAAATCAAATATTCGGTAGACCAAATAGTTTAATATTTGGCCTAACCGAATATTTGGTAGTATGGCCAAATAGCCCGAATACCGAATAGATACCGAATATTCGGTGCATCTCTAGAAAATATTAACAATATTTTTGATTTTCCATGTGTTCTTTGATAATATGAAGCTTTAGACTCGGTATTTCAGTTATGAGGGGAAGAATTTTCATTTGCTTGGCAAATATTATTAACAATCTTTTTATTTAAATCATTAACTTCATTAAAACAAATCGATTGTGATTATGTATTATCATTTGAAATATCATAATTGACTTGAAAATATGTTAATGGAGAAAAAAAATTTTGTTATTGGTATAGAAAAATAATGACATTATTTGAAATAATTAAGAATGTAATAAATCCATTTTTACATTTGTTATCACTAAAATTGAAATTAGTAACTGAAAGATGATTAAAATGTTATATTAATGCCTTGCAAATTATAGTAAAGTGAAACTTTGATTGTCAGGAATGCCCCACTTATTGAACAATTCTGTTCTGAAACAACAAACTTGAGCAAAATTGATTTGGTTCTTGAACAGAAATTCAGTTCTGAAACAGGGAAACTTGTCGCTGTAGAATCAATTGAATGATAAAAATTTTTAAAACAAAGATAAAAGTAGTGGGGTTTTTTTTCATGTGAGCTAAATGTTCATAGATGAAGTATAGTGATTGCAATGTTAATGAAATTCATGCATATTGAGACTCCTGTACAGCAAAGTTGCTGAATCCACAAATTTTTCATTCTTTTTTCCATAAGCTTGAAGGGCACATACATGTGATACAGTGATTCTGATGAAAACAAATTTCATGTATTTTAAGATTCATAAATAGTGAGTTATCTGGTGGTTCTAGCGGTCCGAAAATAAGTATGGAGTTTTCTCACCCTTTTCCTCCTCAATCTCAATTCATCCGAAGTCTCACCAATAATAATATGTATATGGCTATTGTTAATTTTTTACTAAAATGTTATAAAATTGCTATTGTCCAATTTAATGTACCATCCTGTAATGTGTTTTTATTGTCTGAGTGAACACGAAGACTCATACACATTCAGTATTACTTTGCCCCATATATAGCTATGATGGATATTAAAACCTTTCGTCAAGCATAACTAAAAAAATATTTAACGGATTTCGTTCAAATTTTTACAGCAGGTACCTATAAAGGTGACAACGACGCCTATTTATTACCAAGAATAAATGTCAAACCGTTTGGAAATTATATTAAAAAATAAATAAGAAAGCACAATTAAAGTACATACGTCATGAAAATTTAGTGCATACGTCATTTTCACCGGCAGAGATTTTCGTAAATAATAGGATTTCAAAAGTTCATGAAGCAACATGGAGCAAAAAAATATGCATGCACAGTGGAATACAATATCAGTACAATAAAGCATATTTCCATTTAATAAAAATGGAAAATTATTCTGGAATTTTTTCTGTTTAAAAGAAAAAACCCCGCAATAACTTAGTATTAGAGATTTGGTGCAAATCTCACCATTAGCCTAGCTTTTCATCAGAAACATTTCTTTGATGTTTAAATAAAAGGTTTTGATTTGTGGCATTATTTCTTCTTATTTTCTTTTCCTTTTTAGTATTTTAAATGGAATTAGTGAAAGGCATGTATTTTAAATTAAATGAGTAAAATAAATGTATTTTTAATGTATGTATTTCAAGTGAAATGAGTGAAAGGTTTATAGTTAAATGAAATTAATGAAATATTAAGATGTAATGAAAACAATATTTGGTGATTTATCAACTGCACCAAGTTAACATGAAAGTACCAATACATATGTGAAATGAAATCAAGGCACAGATGTCCTATACACACCACGTTGGCGCGATTTTGGCCCCCGCCAATTTGGCGAAAATTTTATTTTTGAATGTTAGTTACAAATTAGTGTGCAATAATAGCACGTGAATTTTTATATCAATATAAAAATAAAATAACGTAATAAATGAAATAGCTTCTATTATTTTAAAAAAGGAAATAAAAATAAATAAATAATAGTTTTATATAAATAAATATTGATATACATATAAAAATAATCTATAGAATTAAAATAAAAAATAAAAGTAAATAAACATAACAAACGGTTTTCCAAATTGGCTAGGAAAAAAATCGCGCTAACGTGGTGAGTATATGACATCTGTGCCGGGATTTTTACCCTTTTATCTGTGCTTTCGGAAATATAAAAAAAATAAAAAAATACTTATATCAGGCGTATAATGTTTTGCATTTTTATATGGATCACTTCTCCATTTTAAGATTTTAAATGCTATTTATATTAGATATTTCTTTCCTGAGATTCCCATGAGTTATTTTCGGTAATTTTTTAGCTCGCTTATTAATTGTTTACAATTTGCTCCCCTGACAATAACAATTATTTATCACAAAAATGTCTCTTAGTTTTGTTAAATATGTTTGCTATGTATTTTCATTACTTGTTAAAATATCAAAAATGGCAATAAAATTTTATTTTAGCATCGTACTTAATTTTTTAAGATGGTGCAAAAACCTGGTTTAATAAACGTATATTTGTAAATATTTGAAAAACATGTTTTTCCACTCTCTCGAAAAATTTGGTAAGATGCTAAAACTGCCTATTAGCACCATTTTTAATTTTTTCTCCAATGGCACCAACCAGCACATGATAAGGAACTTTTCCTATTCAGATACACAGACAAGGCTGGTCTCAAACAAGAGTAATGCTAGCATCAATATTTTTTTAACTCTATAAGAGTTACAAATAATAATGACATTAATTTCTCCGATTAGCTTTGGGCCCGATTACGGATGTTTCTCCTAGAAAAAAAACTGTAGTAGAAGTCTTTTACATTTGTTTCAAATGAAGCTCTGTCACTTAAGTATTAATTAATAATACAAAGAACATTAATATTAACATGGGGGCAAAAGTTTGAATTTAAGTGTAAATATTTGGAACCCCCCCCCCCCACCCCCAACCACCCACCAAAAAAAGAAAAAAAAAGTTACAGAAATTAATTTAAAATCGCGTTACGCCACGCTTTCTGACATAAGCAATTGGCTGCAAACCCGATTACGAAACTTTCACTTAACTTAATAACATGTATCTAATAGTCCTGAGGGTACTTTCCCTTCCCAGTTATCGGAGCTTGGGGCTTTTTTAAATAGCTTGACGCAGTTTGAGTTTAAGAAGTTGAGATTTACTGCCAAATGACATAAACTACTATGAAAATAAACCTGATGCATTATTATGCTGGTTTATGTATGTATTTAAAAAGTTGCATCTGATTACTCTTATTAGATAAATTACTCCTGTTTGCATTTAATAACAGATGAACGGCTTCTGTATACTAAATTGTTTAAATATTGGGAAGAGTTGGCGAGAGGTAGAGAGACGTGTAAACAAACGAGTAGACAGACGGGTAGAGAGACGGATAGCGACATAGATAAGCTAACGGGTAGCGAAATGAATAGACAGATGGGTAACGAGACTGGTAAAAAAGAGGGTTGACAGAGGGGTAGCGAGATGTGTAGGGAGACGGGTAGAGAGTCGAGTAGTGAGACTGGTAGACAGGATGTAGAGGGAAAGGTTGCGAGACTGGTAGCGTGGTGGATAGAGAGACGAGTATAGAGATGAGTACAGATACGAGTTGACAGACGGGTAGAGAGGGGTATATAGACAGACAGACGGGTAGAGATGAGTATATAGACAGACAGACGGGTAGAGAGGGGTATATAGACAGACAGACGTGTCGAGAGACGGGTAGTGAAACAGGAAACGAGACAGTTAGAGAGACGGATAGACAAATGGGTAGCGAGACGGTTAAAGAGTAGGGTAGAAAGACAGACGGATAGTGAGATGGGTATACAGACGAGTAGAGAGACAGTAGACAGATGGGTATGGAAAGAGACACGGCTAGACATACGGGTAGACAGACGGTTAGAGAAACAGTTAGGCGGGTAGCAAGACCAGTAAAGAAATATACAGACATGTAGAGAGATGTGTAGAGAGAGAGTCAATCGGGTAGAGAGATGGGTAGAAGAACGGATAGGGAAACAAACAGATTGTAGAGAGAGACAGACAGGCAGGCAGAAGAAAAGTCCGGGGTTTGAAGTAGTAAAGGCGCAGGGGGGAGAGCCTCCTAGAAAATAATCAAGAAGTATTATCTTTGAAATTAAAATTTTTTTTTTCAATTTCGCCGTTATGGAGATTTAATGTAAAATTTATCTTTACAGAAGTCATCGAAAGATTTTTTATGTACTTTAGTAGGAATTTAGGCTACAATTTGGTAATCAGGCTTGTAGCAAAGCATGTTATCAATGTGGTTTGAAGTGTACGAGTTTCTATAAATAGTTATTCAAATAGACAAGGAGGAATATTTTTCAATTCAAATGTAAATATTTGCTACAAAGAAAATGTTGCATCAATGAAATTAAATTTGCGTTAAACTACACTTGCCAAAATACGCTCTTTGCTGCAAATTCGATTACGAAACTTTGAAAAGCTTGGCGTTTTAAAAGATCCGGCCTTTTTTTTTTTTTTTTTTTTTTTTTGAGCAATACCCACTTAAGAAAATGAGATACTTTGCCAAATGTTATAAAAAAATATATATGAAAACATAACAGTATATATGAATTTATATATATTTTGTAATTCTATCATTTAATTTGCTCTTTTTCATATATTGTATCTTCTTTATATCGTAATTGTTAACCCCATGTTCTCAGCAATATCACTCAGACTAATCCCTTTGAGGGAAGTCCTAGTATAGTATACTGTACTGTACAGTGTATTGTTTGAAACAAATACATACTGGGGCTGACTAACATGGGAAGTGGGAACTAGAGATATGACAGGCTCAGCCCTGGCCCGGGCCTAAAATCGACTAGTGAGGGTTCGGGCTCATGTTGAAAATTTATTTACAAATTGAATAAAGGGAAAAAAAATGCCAGTTGCTGTTTGAGAAACAAAAATGTAATCCAAGTTTCTTAAAGTGTTTTACAATTAATTTGAAAGGGAATTAAATTGTTATTGATAGTAAATATTCTATCTGATTCTGAAGCCTTGACACAGTCAGTGTAAGTAATATAAAGAAGCCATATGATATCCCTTATCTATCTTCTCTTTCTGTTTAAAGTCCTTTTTCAGAATTACTGGAAAACAGAAGTCATATCTTTCTGCCATAGTTGTACAATGATATTTTAAAAGAATAAGAATTGTGACTTTTGCAGATTTCTGCCAGTGACTGGGTATAAATAACAAATTTGCTATTCTAAACAGATTTTTAGGAATATGAAAATCACGAAATGTTGTCATGGGGGAGAATTTAGAATTAGTAGCTATTTCTATGTAAAAGTAAATTTTTAAACAATAAAATTAAACTTGAAACAATTTTCTACTGTGTACTTTTGGTATCAGACTCGGACTCTAATAACATAAAATCTTTCAAGCTCAGGCTCCAAAAAAAGAGCCCGAACTCATCTCTAATGGGAACCAATCAATTGTATTTTTTATGGGAAAATTTTATTTGTCTCTCAAACATTTTTTTTTTTTAATTTAATTAATTAATTTTTTTTTTTTATGGAATTGTGTTCAAGAACCAATGTTCCATTGTAATGGGAAATTCAAATTTTTTATGGCAACTTTCTATAAAATTTAAAAAGAAAAGGAATCTTGTACAAAATAAATATTATGAGTAGTTTAAAGTTTATTATATTTGTGTTTATTGTTTTGTGAAAAATTAATATTAAGACCATCAGGAAAATATTATAAAACATCTTTAAGTGTTTGGGATTTATTAATTTTAAGCTCCAATATAATTTCAGAATGTGTGCATCTTTGTATTTGAATAATAAATAAACTAGTAAATCTGCAGATCAGGAGCCTCAACGTCAGCTCTAAAAGTCATTGTTTTTTAGTCTCTCTTTTCATATTATTTAGCATCTTACAATCCACAATTTTTAAATATGGTTGCTAAGCAACTAAGACTCGGACTCTAATAACATAAAATCTTTCAAGCTCAGGCTCCAAAAAAAGAGCCCGAACTCATCTCTAATGGGAACCAATCAATTGTATTTTTTATGGGAAAATTTTATTTGTCTCTCAAACATTTTTTTTTTTTTTTTTTTTTAATTAATTAATTTTTTTTTTTATTGAATTGTGTTCAAGAACCAATGTTCCATTGTAATGGGAAATTCAAATTTTTTATGGCAACTTTCTATAAAATTTAAAAAGAAAAGGAATCTTGTACAAAATAAATATTATGAGTAGTTTAAAGTTTATTATATTTGTGTTTATTGTTTTGTGAAAAATTAATATTAAGACCATCAGGAAAATATTATAAAACATCTTTAAGTGTTTGGGATTTATTAATTTTAAGCTCCAATATAATTTCAGAATGTGTGCATCTTTGTATTTGAATAATAAATAAACTAGTAAATCTGCAGATCAGGAGCCTCAACGTCAGCTCTAAAAGTCATTGTTTTTTAGTCTCTCTTTTCATATTATTTAGCATCTTACAATCCACAATTTTTAAATATGGTTGCTAAGCAACTAAAAAATGAAAGAGCAAAGTAAAAAGAAATGCATTTTAAAATTTGTAAAAAATATGAAAATAAAGTATTTTATAATTCCCGAACAGATGCAAAAAATTTTCCAATAATTTAAACAACTTAATTTCTAAATTCTAATGAATGTATCAGTACATTTTCAAAGCTATTGGATACAAACCTCCAAAAAATTGATTTAAAACCTCCATATCCAAAATTTAGCAATAGTAATTTTATGTTTAAATTCATTATTCAAATATGCGATTTTCATTTCAGTTAAAAATTAAATTTGAAAATCGTGTGCATTCCCATAGGAAAGCATTATGAACTAAAAATAAATGTTCTATATTTGTCGAACGAATAAACCAAATGTAACTAAAAACTATACAGCTGATTCCGGGTACCTCACCAACATACCCACCAAAAATCAACTTAATAGGACGATTTTTACGGCAGTTATCGCGGAACAGACAGACAGACAGATGGAAACCAAAAACTTTTCGCGTCTCACAGTGAGCCTCAACTGACGTTTCGGCAACTATATGCACTTTTGTTTGTTTTGTTTATTGTTAAAAAAATTCATTTTATAATTTCTAATTATAATTTTTAAATTTAAAACTTCTAAAGCCCTAACATAAAACTATTAGCAAATAACTAGTAAATCTACAGATCAGGAGCCTCAACGTCAGCTTTGAAAATCATTGTTTTTTAATATCACTTTTAATATTTAGCATCTTACAATCCACAATTTATTTTTTTATATTACATACATAGTATTTATAGACATATAAAACGCTTTTTCAAAAATTAGAAGCGTTAAATTAAACATGGTTTATGCAATGATATTCTGAAATTCTTATGAACTTCTTATTCATGAAATTTACTGAGCCCCCCTGAACCCCCCGTAATATTTTAAAATTTATATTCGTTATTTCTTATTGATTGTGTGAATGATTATAGTATATATTGGATTTCGTTTTATACTATGATTTTATTAGGATAAGCAACAGTTTGGAAAATAATTTCATGTTATCCTAACACCCAAATAGCAATATTTACTTACCTTCGAACCTTGCATCTGATAGATAAGTTGAATAATATCTCTTGTACAAAAGCAACTTATGGAAATGTAAACTGAATCTACTATATTTCACTTATATCTATTTTACAAATCTAGTGTAATTACAATTTTTGTTTCGGAAAAACAGTTTTGATGATCATTCTATAATATTTAGATGTAAGATCTTATCTAAGTACATCCGGATCTACTCGATGGCAATAGCATACTAAAATCCCCAGTCCCCCCCCCCCCACACACACCAAAAAAATATATATATACAGGGTCATTCATAATTCCCTCCGGGGTTTCGAAACGTTATAGTAAAAAAACGAAGACGAATATGAAAAAAAGAAACATATGAAATTATTCCGAAACTATTCAAGTTTTACTTACATACATTACAGGTGTTCTATGTGTGAACCCTTGGTCACACGGCATACATCCATGCGATAGTCCAGTTCCTGCCATACTCCGTTTCTTTAAATTTCCGGTACCACACATGAATTGTTTTGTCAGTTGGTCCCTGTTTTCGATATTTATTACGAAAGGCCCGTTGAACTGACACCACTGATTCAGATTTAAAGAAACGGAGTATGGCAGGAACTGGACTATCGCATGGATGTATGCCGTGTGACCAAGGGTTCACACATAGAACACCTGTAATGTATGTAAGTAAAACTTGAATAGTTTCGGAATAATTTCATATGTTTCTTTTTTTCATATTCGTCTTCGTTTTTTTACTTTAACGTTTCGAAACCCCGGAGGGAATTATGAATGACCCTGTATATATATATATTATTCATATTTGGAAACTTTTAAACTTATTGGATAATCACACATAATCGTGTCAACTGCCAATTCACTAAATAGCAAACGTGATTTAGCGCTATAAATTATTTTTTGTGATAGCTCTTTTTATCTCAGTTTCCAGTAATTGTGCTATTTCAGGATGTATGGGTGCATTTTACTACGCTAATTTTTTTAGATTAACCATATCGTTGTACGAGAGATTTTATCCTATTTTTAAAATAATACTAATTTTCAACCACGAAAAATCCATGTCTTATCCAGAAAATGAATAATATCTCATGTAACAATGTTTCGGAAATCATTCTACAGTAGTTAAAAGGTAACTTGTATCAAAATAAATTCAGTGAAATACAAAAATCAACCGAAAATATTTTATTTTGCGAATAAAATATTTCAGCAAAATAGTCTGAGTTATTTGAATTTTATTATTTTGATATTCTTTGAAATATAGTTGCTAGGTTACGGTTAAATTAAAGAGGAAAATAAAAATAAATGCATTTTAAAATTTGCAAAAAATGATAAAATAAAATGTATTATATTATTAGAACAGATGTATAAAATTGCACAGAAAATTATACACCTAATTTAAAAAATCTGACAAATGTATTAACAAAATTTGAAATTAATTTGAATAATTTAAGACCTGACTTGATAAATTTTAGCCTTCATAACTTATCGTTTAAATACATTAATTAAATGCGCCATTTTATTTTCAACGAATGAAAAATTTCAAAATCGTCTGCATTCCTATAGGAAAGCATTATGACCTAAAAAGAAATGTTCTATATTTTCCGAACGAATGAACCAAATGTAACTAAAAACTATACAGCTAATTCCGGGTACCTCACCAACATACCTACCAAAAATCAACTTAATCAGGTTATTTTTGCAGCAGTTATCGCGGAACAGACGGACAGACAGAAACCAAAAACTTTTCGGGTCTCCACAGTGAGCCTCAACTGACGTTTCGGCAATTATACTACATGAATTTCTAATCTAATGCTTATTACATGACTTATAGATATAATTATAATAATTCTCATTCTATAATAACTATGTAAAAAATATTACATTTTTTTTATATGTAAATATATGTTTATTTTATTTTTTATTTTACAGGAAACATTTGAATGTCCGGAATATTTTTATCGCCATGTAGATTACCACTCCGAGTCTGATGAAAATAAAGTAAATGTAATGTGTTTATGGAATGGTATGTGGTTTTTTTTTTTTTATTATTCTGTCATTCATGTATAAATTTGCTTAATCTAGTTTTGTTAAATGAAAAAGGTTATTTAATTTTTATTAACTTTAGCAATATTATCTTTTAGAAATCTGAGAATGAATATAAAAAAATATAACTTCCGTCTCGCCAAAAAAAAAAAAAAAAAAAAAAGCTTTTTTTCATTTTTTTTTCTTTCCTAGTGAAAGAAAGTTAAACTGTTCTATAGCAGTACAACCTTAAATAATAAAATAGCAACACATGCCTCCTATAACTTACTGCTAACAACATTTTACCAAATACAAGCATACTACTATGCATCAAACAAACATCAAAAACAGAAGAAATATTCAAATAAATATAATGCTAGTACATAAAACAAAATAAAAAATAACATTGCCATAAAAAACAAAAATAATTAAATCTATTAAAAGGAATCTTCAGCTATCTGGCTACAAGTTTGTTCTTAAATACCCTCCCCCAAAAAATATTAATTAAAACAGTACATGAATAATCATTGTTAATTGGTGAAACAGCAATAGCTGATAAAATGTATCAAAACAAAGACAATTTAAAAAATGATTGAACTACAAAAATAAATTTAAAAAATGGAATATGAATATGCAAATCCTTAGAAATTTTATGCTATTTATTCATCACAGTTCAGATAAATTTGAAATAACTGTAAAGGATTCATCCATTATTAACTGTTTGGTGATAGATATTGCAAAGTTTCCCCCAGGTTTAAAACAGGACAGGATGCTGCTGGTGAGAAAAGACCGCTTTTTTTTTAATACTTAAGAGCACTCTTTTCAAGACAAGATTGAGTCAGTTTTTACTATGCAAGCAAATTTTTTAATGCAAAAAGGAGAAAGGGCATTTTTTTACGGGGGTGCAAGAAGGGTACTAATTTTTTGGATGAGGGACAAGAAGGGTGCTATTTTGTAAACCAAAGGGCAGACAGGGTGCAGCACTCTGCTAAAACTAGTTGGGGGAAACTCTGATATTGTTTAATATCCACACGTTTATCAGAAACCTTTAAAAATTTACTTTTTAAAAATTAATTCTGGTTATATAAATATATATATAAATATATCTTATGAGTATCTTTGGATGTCATGCTTTACACAGCTGCCAGCTTTTATGCTTTTTTTGTTACAACTATATTTTAAAATTAATCTTTGACTTATTTGATAGCAAAATTCTGTGATTAATTAGCGCAAAAATTTCTATTATAAAGTAGTGAGAATAAAAAATATATAATTTGGCTACTATGTGCTTATCCATTATTGGCGATAACTTCTATTGTCTGGCAAATGATTATTTTTGTAGTCAAAGGAAAAGTAAATAAATACCATTATTTCTGATTGATTTTCAGAAAACTGTGAATGCATTTTCGGGAAAATATGATTTTCATAAACAATCAATTACAAAAAAAAAAAAAAAAAAAAAAATTATCTATTGGCAAGAATTACAGTTATATTTATATAAAACCAATTGCCTACAATTTATATGGCATTGTGAGTGTGATGAACTATTTTTTGAAATAGCTGAGAATTTTCTGAAATTTTACAGCTATTTTTATAAATTAACATACAAAGATGTATGAAAAATCATCAAAGTGATAATTTGAATTGGTATATTTATGAAAATTTTTAATTTATGGGCTACATTGTAGTTCATTACATTCTTGATACTTTAAATAGTATTGTTATTGAAAAAAAAAGAGAGAGTATAATTATCACTATTTTTGTTATGTGGTGATTGTTGGTAAGTATGAAATATTGCATTATTATTTTTTTATTCCAAAAATTTGAAAGAAATTGCATCGAAATAATTCATTTAATAAGTAAAATTGGCTTTTTATAAACTAGTTTGTTTGAAACAATCACTATTATCTTCATATTTGCTTGATTTAAAAAAATCTGGATTGGGAGGATCCACTTGACTTTCCGAACACTTTACTGAATACAATGTGCTTAAATAAATAGTAACATAAAAATAAATAAAAACTTAGATCCCAATTTTACAAAGGTGAAATGTTTCCACTTGTGAAAATGATCTCATATTCTAAAAAAAAGTCACTTTCATTCATAAAGCTCAAATTTTTTTCTAAAATTACAAGGTAATTTTCAATGAATTTTCATTCCACATATGGTGAAATTAAATCAAGTTAATTAAAATAAATATTGAAATTGAATTTACATAGTCATGCTAATGGTAGATTTAAATATCATAGAAACTCGACAGAGTTTCTCGCCAAGCATATATGAAACAGAAATGCATTGAACCGTAAATGAAAGGAATTTCCGCCAATGGATGCCATACGATTTTACAAAAATTTTTTTAGCACTCTGTCTAGTTTATATTTTGCGGATGGGACAAAACAGGTTTTTATTTGGTCAGTACAAAATGTACTGACTGGGGTTTTAAAGAAATAGATGAAACTAGAGTAGAAGCGTATATGGCTGATTTTTATTAACCCCAAATAGAGATGAGAATGTTCGGAAAAAAAACGGAAACTTTGGGAAAAAAACTGTTTTTTTTCTGTTTTTTTCCGAAGGGGTATTTTTCAATTTTTCCGAATTGGAAAAATTGAAATTTAACTTATAAAATAATTTATTCAAAATGTTATTATGGCTGCATTCTGATAATTTTTCTTTATGTTTTTTTCATGTTCAATGTCTTCCATGAAAATGTTAACATTGAAAATATGATCTGTAAGTAGTTTAGGAAGAACTTGAGTTTTTCAAAGGATTCTTTACAATTTTTTCACCTTAAAACATAGGACCCTTCAAAAAATTCAGAATATTTTTCAACCTCCACTCTGAATCCTTCAGAAATGTGATGATTTTAGAATAACAAAACATGTCACATAACAGCTGAAATTTCCAACTAATTTCTTGCCTATCTGTATATATAGTAGTGGCCAAAATTGTGGAAACCTTTTGGCAGTGGCGTATCCAGGGGGTGGGCTGATGGGGCTGCAGCCCCCCCCCCCCCCCCCCCCGAAATTGTCAAGAGTAAAATGAAAAAAGTGCTTTTTTCTTTCTTTTTTAGATACATTTGTAATTTTTTCCGTTATACAGTGGATTAGCCATTCTCGTTAGTCCATATTAGTCCGCATTGACATCACAGCATAAACAGGGTAAGGAGGCTGATGGGGTTATACCCCCCCCCCCTCCCCAACGCCCGAATAGTCGAAAATCTCATGAAAAAAGTGCTGTTTTCTTTTTTTTTTTTCAGATAAATTTGCAAATTTTTTTTTTGGTTATACAACAGACTACCCACTTTTTTCTTTTTAGCTTCATATTAGTTCACATTGATATCAGAGCATATCTAAAAAGAGGAAGGGTCTGATGTGTTTACAGCCCCCCCCCCACCTTCCCCAAATAGTCAAATATATCATGAAAAAAGTGCTGTTTTTTCCTTTTTTGAGATAAATTTGTATATATATATATATATATATAAATTTTTGTCATACGATAGACTACCCACTGTCTTCTTTTTAAACTCATATTAGTCCACATTGACATCAGAGCATACCTAAAAAGGAGAAGGGGGCTGATGGGATTACAGCCCCCTCTTCCCGAAATAGTCGAAAATCTCATAAAAATAGTGCTGTTTTTTTCTTGATGGGGTTACAGCCCACACCCCCCCCCCCCCACTCTTCCCGAAATAGTCATGAAAATAGTGCTGTTTTTTTCTTGATGGGGTTACAGCACCCCCCTTTTCCCGAAATAGTCGAACATCTCATGAAAACAGTGCTGTTTTTTTCTTCTTTGAGATAAATTTGTATTTTTTGTTTTTGTTATACTACAGATTATCCATTGTCTTCTTTTTAGTCCACAGTTAGTTAACATCAGAGCATACCTAAAAAGGGGAAGGGGACTGTTTGTGTTACAGCCCCCTTCCCGAAATAGTCGAACATCTCATGAAAATAGTGCTGTTTTTTTCTTCTTTGAGATAAATTTGTATTTTTTTTTGTCAGAGAACAGACTATCCACTCTCTTCTTTTTAGTCCCATATTAGTCCACATTGCCATCAGAGCATACCTAAAAAGGAACAGGGGGCTGATGGGGTTACAGCCCCCCGCCTCCCCAAATAGTTAAACATCTCATGAAAATAGTCCTGTTTTTTTCTTCTTTGAGATAAATTTGTACTATTTATTTATTTTATTTTATTTTTTGTCAGAGAACAGACTATCCATTCTCTTCTTTTTAGTCCCATATTAGTACACATTGACATCAGAGCATTCTTAAAAAGTAAAAGGCGCCTGATGGGGTTACAGCCCCCCCCCCCCCCCCCCCCCGCGCCCCCTCTCGAAATATTCGAAAATCTCATGAAAAAAGTGCTGTTTTCTTCTTCTTTGAGATGAATTTGTAATTTTTTTTTGGTTATACAACAGACTACCCACTCTCTTCTTTTTAGCCCCATATTAGTTCACATCGACATCAGAGCATATCTAAAAAGGGGTAGGGGCTGATGGGGTTACAGAGGGCCCCCTCTTCCCGAAATAGTCGAACATCTCATGAAAATAATGCTGTTTTTTTTTTCTTTGAGATAAATTTGCATTTTTTTTGTTGTTGTTATACAACAGACTATTCACTTTCTTCTCTTTACTCCCATATTAGTACAGAGTAACACCACAGCATATCCAAAGACGGTAAAGGGGCTGATGGGGCACAGACCTCCCATCCTCCCAAAATGGTCAAAAATGGAATGAAAAAAATTCCGATTTTTCTCATTATGTTTGAGATAGAATTAGAATTATTTTTGTCATGCAATTGACAACCCACTCTATTCTCTTTATTCCCATATTAGTACACAAGGGGTGGGGGTTATGGGGTAACAGCTCCATTCCCCTTCTGAAGTGGTCGCAGTGAAATAAAAAAAGACTGACTTTGTTTCTTTCTTTTTGAGATAAATTTGTTTTATTTTCTGGCACGCAACGAATTTGTTTTCTCGTTAGCCCCATATGCCTCTCAGTCCTGCGATCAAAATTACTTGAGACCACAAAATCTGTTTTCAAATTAATGAAAAACAGTTCCACACATGTTTTAGTGGATAATTGAATACGTATAATATGCTCAATTAGCAAGATCTAGAAGTTGTTTAATTAATTTAAAGAATATTTAACTCTCTTCCACAGATGATGCCAAGATTAAGGAGGTATATTAGTGCGCAGTGACATTAA
The DNA here is from genome assembly GCA_963931845.1 of Maratus michaelseni. Lineage (NCBI taxonomy): Eukaryota > Metazoa > Arthropoda > Arachnida > Araneae > Salticidae > Maratus > Maratus michaelseni. Next base: position 350,777,135 of record OZ007592.1, read on the forward strand.
ATATTATCGAGAAAATCGACAAATGTACGTACTGGAATTTTTTTGTGAATGGCAATGTCAAGCAAGATTATTGATTTTCGGTTTTGGAAGGGTCTTTTAAAGATGCCCAGTAGTAATACTAAAAAAATAATCTTCTGTTGATTTGTTTGTTCCTGGTCTTTTTACTAGCGAACTAGTTTTATTTACGTTACGTGATTTTCTAGATTTAAGGCTGTTCTCAAATACAAACTGGCTACTTTATGACATATTTTTTAATTAATTTTTGCTGGGAAACGCATGAAATTCACAGATCTTTTTATTCAGAAACTTTGCAATCGAAACACGTTTTCCCGTTTTTTTTTTGTAAAGGTAGAAAATCTTTCACAAAGCACTGTCCAAGTTGGCGTTTTGAATCGGATTCCCGACACGGCAGCCTGAGAAGCGCGAAAAACGAGTCGTTAATACGTTACCAGAATCACTTATAACTCGATAAGTAATCTATTTATCAAAAAATGGAAAACTCATCTCGATTCCAAATCTCTTCCATAGTCAGGCCTGCCAGTCTAATGCCTTCGCGTTTAAAAATGTGTCAGAAAGTTTCCCGTTGATGAGCAGGGAGGAAGATGCCTTTTTCAATATTTCAATGTACGAGTGATCCAGCAAAAGATAAAAATTCTTAATTACTCTTCTATGAAGTAAAATATTACGAATAGTGTTCTTTTCTAATCGCTCTTATTTTGACAAGACGCACTCACGCACGTATAACGCACGTATCAGCATTTTTACCATTTGGAATATTTAACAAAAGAAGCATTAAATAATTTAAACAGATTAAAAATAAATTTTCTTTCAATTTTACTTACCGTTTTTTTTTTTTTAAGTCCAGTAATATTGTTAGCCATAATTCAATAACTTTAACTCTTTTTAAAAAAATGGAAATCTGATGTTTAGTTTCCAATTAATTCTTAACTTGTCCCTTCTTTCACAAATTTGATGAGTTTTTTTACATATATTTTCTTGAAGGTTAATAGCCATACGTTTGATCAAAATTCCAGGAGCATGTATACGAAGGGAAGGGGGAGATCAAAAAGGAATGCTTGCTACCCCTAAGATTTTCAATTACAATTTTGTTGGTATTAAAAAAAGAGATTTTGCAAAGAAAGTTTGTTTATCCTGAACAGACACTGACTATCAGAATTTTGGGCCATGGCAACAGAAAATATTTTTGGCTCTAATTGTAGATTATCGCATTTTTACAAATACTGTGAACGAGAAGTGTATGAATATAAGTATGTAATGAACCCATTTAAATGAAAGACAGAATAAATGTAAACTGAAGTGAAGTTGGATTATTATTATTATTATTTCTTCGTAAAAATTAACTTGACAACCTCAAATATGTTAAATAAACATGAAGTATAATGTTGCACAAACTTTAGAAACATACACAACCCAAAGAAAATTATATTTTATAAATAAGATAGTCATAAAACTAAAACATTTTTAAACAAGTTTAAAACACATATGAAGAAGCTGAAATAAATTGGGTGCACTATGAGAAACTTAAATCTTCAAATGAGAAGAAAAATTATAAATATACTTATGATATTGCTGACAATTTTAGCTTACATAAGTTGGGGGTAATGAATCTAGAAATTTAGGGGGGGGGGGGGGGGGGGGGGGGGGCTCGAGTTCAGCCCCGTAACCCCCCCCCCCTGTTTTTCTCTGCCTACGGCCTTATTGTCAAACATGATTTCTGTTTATAACGCAGTTCAACATGTTTCGTAAGACTCAGAGCATTATCGAAATTTAAGTCAGCCCCTCCCCCCCCCCGAAATTAAAACCTGGATACGCCACTGCCTTTTGGGAATATTGTTACACATTGATTTCTGGGTAACTAATTCTACTCTTTATGATGTCTTGTTAATTTTATTATGCTTTACTAGCTCAAAAGTTGAAAGGTGGCAAAGAACTTTAGCAACTTGATAGCAGTCATAAAAAATAGTGATAAAAGTCCTCCTATAAGTACCAAAATATGGCATACTTTTTTCTTTTTTTTTAAATCCTACCCTAGCTTTGATTAACACATTACCAAATAAAATGGAATCTGTCTGGACACTAAACATTCATATGCATTGGCTACATTCAATAAAAAAATATATATATCGTCACCTAACCAGGTTTTAGTGTCTTTTTCTGATTATTTGGCTATAAGGTTTCATAAAATAATTATAATTTATCAAACTGTATTGCATGATATTTTTGAGTAAATTATCTTTCCAGTTGGTATATAGCTTTTATGGTTTTAGTAAGAAATATTAGGTGTTAAGAGCCATCAAACTTCAAAAAAGCATTTTTTCCAAAAAGTTTCCACAATTTTGGCCACTACTGTATTTATGAAGGACCTTATTAAAAATATCTAAATAAGAACCTAAATATAACAAAAATTTCTAATTCACAAAATTTTGATTATATTTTTATGGTAATTTTATATGATCTTTTTTTAATAAGGCAATATTTTTTATACAAACTGCTCACAAAAACAAGATCGCATGAAAAAAAAAATGTAAGCATACCCATGCAACTTAACTTGTTAAAAATGAAAATTCATGTGCAATATTATTTCAATAATATACTGAAATTTAATATAAAATTTGAAACAGGCATTTATTTTTATTGGCATAGCTACGATTTTTCATGTAATCCCTAATATTAAGCGTGGTAAATGTCTGTGTGTGTGTGTGTGTTTCTGTCTGTGCACTCCACCTTTGTGGCAAAGGCTCCGGGACCAGGCGACGCACGGACGGCGGACGCGGACTGAAAAATTCGCAAAAAAGGTGCAACGCTCAAGTTTCGATCGGGTCGGGATTCCGACCTCATTAATGTTATTAATGAGCGAAAGTGTTTTAATTACCGACCGAAACCGAACTGGAAAAAGAATCGAAAAAAATTTCCGTTTTGATAATCGCAGACATCCAAATCGTCGCTTTTTAACGCATCATCGAATTTAAAAAAATGTACCGGAGGTATCCATACGAAAATCGGGGTACACACGCGGCCGATTTTTGTCGTTCCAATATTTCAAATTTTTTGAAATTCGGACCGTAACTTTTCTTTATTTCGGCCAAAAACTGACCAGACATCCAACATCGACCCCAGACGTAAAAAAAGGTTCCCTTAAAGAACGCAGGGTCGACAGATCCGAGATCGAATCGCCCCATTCCTTTTTGAAACAAGTGGAAATAATGACTCTACATTCGCGAAAATTTGCTAACACGTGTATAAAAAAATCGCGAATTCAACAAAAAAAAATTCGTAAAAATCGACCAGTAATTTTTGAAGATATCAATTAAAACTCATTAATGACACGGCAATTGAATTTATTTCTATTCCGAAGAGACAGCTTCTTTTTTATTTCAACATTCAACGGAGACAAATCGTCTGTGGATAAGTCATTTCTGAAAGAGATAAAATAGTCACGTGACTTGTTCTTTCAGAGGGGGGGGGGGGGGGGGCCCATTTCCGAATCTAAGGGGCGCATTAATTCCAAACTTTGACAGGGCGACTCAAAATGGATTCTGCTTTCAGAATATCTAAAAATTATTCTCATATCTTCATTAGGAGCCGATATATTATTTTATTGTATAATTAATCATCGTTATTTGTATAATTAAAGCAAAAGAAAGATTTCAATTACAGTGCCGGTACGATTTTAAGAAGTAGGCCGCGTCTAAAAACTGCCATAACGAGTATCTTAAGTTTTTGTTTTAGAGTGGCAACCAGATATTATGATAGGGAAAAGCGGGCTTCGCCCGTTATCGATTTTTTTTTTTTTTTTTTTCAGTTTTAAGTTTTCCTACAGGTCCCTGTCTTTGAACAAGAAGTCCGGTAGTCTAAATAAGTTGTTTGACATCAGATTTTTTTTTTTTTTTTTTTCCGGCAGTCTAATTCAGTTGTTTAAGGAAAAGCATTTCCCCCCCCCCCCCTTCAAGTTTTTTTATCTTAACTGTGGGGTTCTAGAGATTCGTTCAGTTCGAGGTTTATCTTATTCGAGGTTTATTTTTTCTATTTGCGCAACCGGGTGGCGGAAGGCGGAACTAATGTATACTGCAGCGCGTGCGCAGCACGACTGCTATACGGTGCCGCAGGCAGCGGGGACCCGAGCCGGAGGTTCGTTCAGTTAGAGGTTTATACTATTCTATGTGCAATTTAAGGGATTATCCGGTGCCGAAGGCAGCGGGGACCAGGGTCGGAACAACTGCTATACGGTGCCGCAGGCAGCGGGGACCCGAGCCGGAGGTTCGTTCAGTGACAGGTTTATACTATTCTATGTGCAATTTAAGGGACTATCCGGTGCGTGCGTAGCATGACCGGTATACGGTGCCGAAGGCAGCGGGGACCAGGGTCGGAACGACTGCTATACGGTGCCGCAGGCAGCTGGGACCCGAGCCGGAGGTTCGTTCAGTGACAGGTTTATACTATTCTATGTGCAATTTAAGGGATTATCCGGTGCGTGCGTAGCACGACCGGTATACGGTGCGAAGGCAGCACGGACCAGGGTCGGAGATTAGTTCAGTTAGAGGTTTATACTATTCGATGTGCAAATTAAGGGATTATGCAAATTATGGGATTATCCGGTGCGTGCGTAGCACGACCGGTGTACGGTGCCAAAGGCAGCGGGGACCCGGGTGGAGGTTCGTTCGGTTCGAGGGGGATGCGAGCCGGAGAATACAAAAGTTTCGAGGCACCGATGTAAATTAGGGGCCCGCTGGTGGGCGAAGCCAGCTAGTCTGATAATAATTGCCAGAAATATTTAACTATTTTTAGAAAAAAGTTATTTTTTAATAACATGTAATTGAAATTAATATTTGTAATATTTAGTATTTTTAGTATTTTCAAGCTTTTTTTCTCTTCTCTTCCTTTTCCTTAAGTATAGATTTTAAGACTTATCTAACTGTATTATTATTATTATTTTTTTTAATATATAAATGCATACAAATAAACTTTGCAAAGAAAATGCAAATTTTCTGATAACAAATGTTTTCAACCAAATATTTCGAAGCATTAAACAATCCACCTGTTTTATAATTTTCATTAAAAAAATATACATACATATATGTATTATTTTCATATTAAGAATCTAAAACTCATACTAAAACCAAAACATAGAGTTGGTTTACGTTTAGACTGGAAAGCTATACCAAAACTAAATACACAATAAATGAAAATTTTAACTGTACGAAAATAAAATTGTAATACTGTAAATTATTATCAATTTTTAAGCAATAGAAGATATAAAAATGATAATATTTATAATCAGGGGTGCAAAAATCTAGGCGCCAATGGGCTGATTCCCACCACTAAATTTTATAAGTATTCTTCATCAAATTTTATTAGTATACTTCGCCCAAATTTTATCAGTATTCTTATTAGGCGAAGAATACTAAAAATTTAGTGGTGGGAATCGGCCCATTGGCGCCTAGATTTTTGAACCCCTGTCTATAATGTCACAACTACAATAATTTATTTCTTTAAAATGATGTCATTTGTATACAAAGCATTATTATGTAGAGGGGATTTAAATTTGCTTTTAAACTGCAGTGATACTGGTTGAAACTCATAAGATTTTTTTTTAATTATCTCTACTGGTAATTGAACAAATGCAAATGAAAAAACATTTCAACAGAGAATGATATAGTACAAACAATGGTGTTCAATTAAGCAAGAAAAGTTACTGTGAAAATTCTGAGACTGAAAGGCTAACTGTTAAAAGCTGACTTTTTTTTTTTCTTTTTTGTAGTATGTAAAATGAAAAAAAATATTTTCTTTAGTATGCAGAAATTTAAAAAATGTTTATTTTTTTTATATCTTTTAAGAAAATATAACTTATTTTTGAGAAACATTTATAAGAAATCAATTTTTCCAGAAAAAAACTGGGTTTTTTCCGCTACTTCAAAATTTCCGGAAATTTTACATCTCTAACCCCAAAAGTTAAATTATTAGATTAAGATTCTATTTAATCAATTATCAAAACGAATATATATAAGTTCTGTGAAGATTAGAATTAAAGACAATCTATTTAAAACAACCAAATATATTTATTCAAACTTAATACATATAAATACAATAAACTTAAATATCGATTCACTTACTTAAAGTAGAAATAAACTCATTTAAATAAACACTAATAAGACATCATGACGTGCACAGAAGTTAAGCAAAATATTTATAACCAAAACGTCTTTAAACACATTATATTCTGGAACTCAAAGTAAATAGACCATGACATTAAACGCTGAATCGCATGCTTTTGTATTAATCATCTGGAACAATAAACACCTCCATACACTTTAGTATGGAGTCGAACACTTTGATGACGATTTCATCCAGCTAGATTAGTCTTGCGTATGTTATCTCAAATCATACGAAGAAACCACCATGCTTAATACACCGACATCGTTAAAAAGGAAAGATTCCAAGTTCCAGAATCACCACAAAAGAAAAACACGATCTCACTTTAATAATTATCCTTCTTCACAACTGAAACCAAAACAATGTTCTAAAACGAAACTTAATTTAAACTTTTAACCATTACACAATTATGAAGAAAAACCATCAAAGTTACATTTATTTTACTCGACGTCTCACGAAAGTAAAAACTAACACAAATGAATGCAAGGCAGCAATGCCGGTAGACAGAACTATTTATCTTCATGACATTCTAATAGAAGAGCATTCACGCATGTCCGATCGCCACTTCCATCGGCTTCTCGAATGTCGTATGCAAATTCAAAACATCGACACAAGGCAAGGAATGAAACGCGGCTGCGTTGGATCGCATTGCCATCTAGGAGCGTTCGTGAGAACCACTCAGAAAAACAAGAGAAATGTAGCCGATGTGCCGATACGAAGTTAGCCGGAAACGCCGTGGGTTAAAGATTGATATATTAAATAAAAGAGCTCTTAAATACAGTCGAACCTCGTTAACACGAAATCGCTTAACGCGAAATTTCGCTTAACAGGAAATAATTTTCAGTCCCTTCAGATGAGTCTGAAAATCAATGTTAATTAATTCGTTTAATACGAAATAGAATTTCGGGAAATCCCGCTTAAGGCGAATTTTTTTTTTCGCCTCAAAGTCAAAACATGATTCCTTATGCAATGTTTTCGATATTGCAAACCTAAATGTCACATAAAAAGTGGAATTTTCTCATGGTTTGAAAACGATTTAAAGTGAAAAAGGGTTTCAGAAAATTCTGAAATACTGAATTCCTGAATAATCCCTGCTTTTCTTTGATCTCTGATATGCGAAAGTGTTCCCACATTAACCATATGAGCAATAGATTAGTCACAATGAAAGTTTGGGGAAGGAATTTCTTTTTTTTTGAAAGTGATTGTTCCATTACTCGGTTGACTGTATTGACAGTAAACATAAACTATAAACCGGGGGTCTGAATTATCCTATCTGTGAGTGAAAGAAGTGACTATCTCTACTTCACTACCTAACTAACATAATGGAAACGCTGTTCACAGTTGCTCTGTAGAATTCTGTGAAAGATGAGTCGAAAACAGCAAGCAGTATCTTAAGAAACCAAGCAAAAAAATTAAAGTTAGCGATAAAGTGCTGAAAAAATCACAAAATGCGGCGAAGTATGGGATGCCTACAATTCTTCTACAATTTTAAAGAATCGCGAAAAGATTGAAGCGGCTTATGCTGTGAGTTAATTCAAACCAGTGAGAAAACGAATGTGTCGAAGAAAGAATGAATAAATTGAAATTGCTCTCTTGCGGTGGATAAAAGAGGCAATAAGCATTGTTTTAACATTGTTTTAACTTTTGCAGCTTTGCAAGATGAAGCAGAGGCTTTTGCTGATGCTCTCGGTGAGAGCGATTTCATATTTTCTAACGGATGACTGACAAGATTTAAATAGCGTCATAGACTTGTCTGCAGAAAGATATGTAGCCAAAATCGGTAAATTCTTTCTTAGACATTGCTTTTTCCAAGTACATTTGCATAGATGAAGATGTGCTGGCTTTGGATGTGACGACAGATAAAGAAATAATTGCTGAAAAATAAAGATGAGAACATTAAAGTGCCAGGCAAGGAAGAAGAAATTGACACAGAACGGAAAAGTTTAGTGTCAATAAATCAATCTACTGCAGCATTGAAAACTGTCCTTATGTATCAAGAGGATACTTCCCGAGCTTTGGACAAATTAGATTAGGTCCATACGTTCCTAAAAAAAATACTCTACAAAAATTGAAGCCAAAGTCAATAATGGACTATTTAAAAATATGATTAGCATGTCAATAAAATTATTATTGCCTAAAAAACGATAATTAATTTGTTAATGAAATTTACTATTTCTTATTAATTTATGATTTTTTGAGCAGGGATATATTTGTAGGTTAATTTATTTAGTTTTTATATCTAACATAGGTGGCGCCACTATTATGATGGTTAACACGAAAAAAATTCCCAGTCCCTTCAATTTCGTGTTAACGAGGTTCGACTGTATTGAAAATATGACACAGGAGTTTAAATACAAGTTTATTAAAAGACATTTAACAAAAGATACTTAAAGATGTTTATCTAGTTTATTTATTAAGAACAAGTTAATTAAAGGGGTAGGCTTTAAAAGTAATTATTTTTAATTTGTGTAAAGTATTATATTATATTATAAAAGAGTATTATATTATATTATATTTTATGAATGATACTTATGTAATGTATGAGAGGTAAGGGAAATAAGCATGGTGATAAGACCCAGGGTTTGTTTTATTTCCTAACAGTTTTTGACACATCTATATCTTGTGTTCTATTTATGATAAAAACAAAATTCTTGATTCTATGGAATGGGGCATGAAAAGTGACTAAGAAATCAAAAGTAAATTAAAATCTCACGAATAGGTTTTCAGTAAATGCGATTTTAAAAGTGCTGTTTTTTGCACTTTTTAAATCTTGTTCAGACTAAAAACTGTTGACAGGGCTACAGCAGTGTGTAATTATCGGATTTTTACACAGTTTACGTAATTTGAATTGCTTTTATGAGTAGTTCAAACCTTTGTAAGTTTCATGTAAAAATATTAATTAGTTTTTGATTTATTAGTTTAAAGTTATTGTTTCCTATACTTAACATAGAGCAAAAAACTGTTGACAGGGCTACAGCAATGTGTAATTATCGAATTTTTACACGGTTTACGTCATTTGAATAGTTTTTATGAGTATTTCAAACCTTTGTAAGTTTCATGTAAAAATATTAATTAGTTTTTGATTTATTAGTTTAAAGTTATTGATTCCTATACTTAACATAGAGCAAAAAACTGTTGACAGGGCTACAGCAATGTGTAATTATCGGATTTTTACGCGGTTTACGTCATTTGAATTGTTTTTATGAGTAGTTCAAACCTTTGTAAGTTTTATGTAAAAATATTAATTAGTTTTTTATTTATATCAGTTTAAAGTTATTGATTCCTATACTTAACATAGAGCAAAAAAATAATAAATGACCCAACTCTCTTTGGAATGGTCGTATACACATGATATTAAGATATGTTATTGCACTCGACCCAAGTAAGCTACCTATTATAAAAAAATAGTAACATTTAAGGTTCGTTTACAGGGTCTCACAAAAGATCTTTTGATATAGGGCTAAAGAGCTGTGTAATTATCCGATTTTTACGCGGTTTGCAGCATTTGATTTTTTTTATTAGTTCAAATGTTTAATATTTCGTGTAAAAATATGAATTAGTTTTTTATTTATACCACTTTAAAGTGATTTATTCCTATACTTAAGATAAAGCAAAGAAATATTAAATGATCTAACTCTTTTCAAAAAGAATGTATGCACAGGATGTTAAAATATGTTACTACGAACGACCTAAGTTAGCTTCCTATTGTAAAACAGAATTGTAGAATTTACTGTTCGTTTACAGGGTAACTCAAAAGATTTTTTAATAAGACTAAATAGTTGTGTAATTAGCGAATTTTTACGTTGAAGTACTTGATTCCTCAACACAGAGGAAAAACAATAGTATAAATAGCATAATTTTTGTCAAAGTGGCTATATACACAAGATATTCAAATATGTTACTACATCCGATTCATTTAAACTCTCTATTGTTTGTATTGTTGAACAATATACGTTTCGTTTACAGAGTCTCTTAGAAGATCTTGATTACATTACAACCGATGTATATTTACTGAGTGAGATGTATTTTAAGGATTTTATACTGTTTCAATCTCTGTAAGGTTTTATTATCTTTCTTTAAAATTTAATACGCGTTCATTTTGTCCGCCTGAAATCTCGTCAATCTTAAGCTCTAAATCTATTAAAATATAGTATTTTCATTGATTAAAAAAAAACTGTGTTTATTAATAAATGTATCAGGAATTGATTAAAAAAGCGATTAAAAAATTCCAACTTTACACTCATGCGCTGAGTAATAGAATGTAAAAATGTTGCTACCCCAAGATTAGAAGTTTTGCGTTTAAATATTTGCCGTTCATCGAATCTCCGGCTATGACGAACTTAAAATGCTCTAAAAACAGGCCAAGAGCACAATGAAAAGGAAATAACTTCTTAAATTCCCCATAAAAATTAAAAATGCTAAATTTTGTATACAATAGGTGATCGGTAACGAACTGTTCTGTTTACGAACAAATCCGTTAATGAACACTTTCGCGTGAGATTTTTATGTTCGGATAACGAACATTTTCGAGAGATTTTTATGTTCGGAGAACAATCACCTCACAAAACAAAGCCATAATGAAGCAATGCCATTTTTCATATTTGCCGAGCTATACTTATTGCCTCTATTGTCGACTTAGAGAACAATTTAACAGTTGCATACATATGTCCTAATTAATTCATGGACTGCCGGAGATTGGGGACGTATATTTTGGGATCCTCGAATTGGAATGGGCAGACTAGAAACATTAATTTTGTATTTTGTGTCTTTATGTATTTTGTGCATTTAGTAAATATAGTCCTTTTTGGTTTAATCACGCTCCTTTTTAAAATCTAATTTAAAGCTTTATGAATTATCAGATCAAAAATTTTACATCTTTTTAAACGGTTCATTATGTAAATGCTTTTGTCTTTGCAGTATATTTACAAAATCACACAAAATTTTGGAATACAAGTCATCCTACGAACATTTTCTAATTTAAAATCACTTTAATAGTTTTTATACTTTTGCAAACGTTGTGATTCTTATATTTTTCTGATTCTCGAAAAGTTGAGTTAAAAACTTAACAAATAAAAAAACTTTTAAGATGCTCAGTAATTTTCAAAAATAATATTTAATATATTAGTATAAAAATCCCTGTGAATTACAATGGTTCGTAGAAAAAAAAATGATTATTCTCGGTAAAGTATGCTCCATAAACTTATTATTATAATTGACCGAAAAATAAGTGCTTCTTATTTTTACACATTTTTCTGAAACTGTAGTATTTTAATTAGTTTGTAAACTACTGTAAAATTGTGTAATTTTTTGTTTTTGAATGTATATAAACGGAAAAGTGATATAAACAAGAAAAAATAAAGGAAAAATAAACATGTCATAAGTAATCTGATGAATACAATGTAAGGAAATTAATATAAAAGTTTCCCCGTTGCTATGGTAGCGACAAGTATATTGGAATAAGTCACTCAATAAATTGTATAATTCTGATGTATAATTCTGTTTATAACATCACTATTTTTTTTTTTTTGCCCCTTTCATCTTTCTTTTATCTTTTCTTTTCTGAATAAAAATGGAATCTGTATAGTTGAAATTAAACACCTTACAGAAAGGAGTGATGTCTCATCAAAAACAACTCGTTGTAAATGATACCGCCAAGCCTCAAACCTAAAACGTCAGTCATAAAAAGAAACGATGTAGAAGTGCATACTCCGAGTCCCGTGTAAAAATCTATCACCACTCATAATGTTTCCAAAGGACTCGGAGTGAGGTATAGTATGTGAAAACTGCTTTGCGACCTGCAGGCTTTTATAATATATGCAGTATATCAATTTTGTAAATCAAAAAATAAATTTTTAATTTTTGTTATATTACTTTTATAAATATTTTTGTATGCGAAAGAACTGACAGAACGGATTTTTTGCCATATCTATGCGATTCCGCTTTGCTGGAATTACTGCAATATTTCTCAATTTAGTTAACGTTTATTGTAAGGTGCATTGTTATTAATATGCGTTTGATCATTATATATGGTTAAATTTTACATTAAGTTTATATATATATATATTACAAACTCAAAATCTTTACATGTTTACTTAAAAAATGTTCTTTGTAAGAGTAGTGTTTCTAGTCTAAATAATGGGTAAATAAAATCAACAAATTGATTTTTCAAGCTCATAAATAAGAAAGGACATACAAACACAGAAACTTCAACTTTTTACTATTTTATGGGAGCAAAATAAATAAATAAATTAAATTAAATTAATATAGTCATATGTAATTGCAGGAAATGCAAACGTTATAAAAGCCTGCAGGTCGCCAAGCAGTTTTCACATACTGTACCTCACTCCGAGTCCTTTGGAAACATTATGAGTGGTGATAGATTTTTACACGGGACTCGGAGTATGCACTTCTACATCGCTTCTTTTTATGACTGACGTTTTAGGTTTGTGGCTTGGCGGGATCATTTACAACGAGTTGTTTTTGATGAGATAGATATTTTGCCATTGTTCCTCAACAGCGTACAGTACTTAAATTTCCTTCTGTTTTTATCAGATTACTAAAACTCACTCTAATTGTTTCTTTGTTTTTTTAGAAAAAAAAAATGTTTTGCTGAATTAAGTCACATTCCAGTAAAATATGACTCTTGCATCAAAATAGAATGAATGTAAACAATAAAAATATTCAATTAACTAATTGAGTTCAACAAAATAATACTTATTGTTTTTTTTGTTGTTGTTGTTGTTTTTTCCCCTCAAAAATAGTTAAAAAATGGTTTAGATACCAAGCCCATTGACTGATTTGTATGAAAATGGATACAGCTCTTGCGACAGTGGCTGGTAATATATTCTTCAAATAGGAACTCAGTCGAGAGCATAGTTTGGATGCAATTGTGTTCACTCACACACACATTATGCATGTTAACATCATTGACAAAACACCAAAACTGACTCTGGGGGCAAGAAAATGTAAAAAAAAAAAAAAAAAAAACATGCATACATACATGTGGAATCATTGTAAAAATAGCGAAAATGGATTCAGGTTACTTCAAAATGTAAAAATATACCACTCTATATATATATTACACTATCGTACATGGCACAGAAATTGCAATTATTTGTTAATTGTTAAATGGTAATGCCCGAATGAAACGCATCTCATTCGTTGTTGTGTAAAAGTCCTTTGGCAGGATTTAGGCCAAGGTAAATCAGGTTTATTTACGTTTCGCTCTTTCGCTGCAATTATGGAGCTTCAAAATATCATTAGAAATGCCCGTAAAAGATCTCGGCGAATGCTTGAAAGTGAAGAAGAAGCCGAATTAAGAAGAGAAAATCGAAATAGATTGGATCGAGAACGCCATCAAACACAGAGCATAAACGATCACCAAAATAGGCTTAATAACCATTGCATGCACGAACACGTTGCTTCTGAGTCTTTCTAGAGTTAGATCTGTTTCTCCTACTTCAGATATATTTAATTGTGTGTATAATGAAGTTTTATAAATTGCATCACATTAGCATTTCACAAATCTTATTTTGCCATATATCAAGCCTAGATCTTATACTGATATGCGATTTAGGTTCAACTGTAAGAACTTTCCTGACCTTTTTATTCTTTAAAAGTAAGTGTAATAATTTTACCTGACCGTTTCATTTTTTAAATGTATTAATTTTTTTACAAGTTTTTAGTATAAATAAATATTATTCAGTCTTTTTTTTTTAAGTCCACTCCACTGTTATATTTTTCAATGACAGTGTCACCCAGGCAACGTCGGGTCGGTCAGCTAGTATTAATTTCTGGACACCAGTGTATATGCCATATACCTTCTGGATTCTTTTAAGAAATTCAGTATGTCCTCTATTTTTCAAGTTAAAGCTATAGCATATACTCTCTAGCATGTACCCACTGAGCTATAGCGTATACTCTCTGGATTTTTTACAACTACAGCATTACTTCTTGCAATATATTATAGAGACATAGGCTGAAGAAGTTTAAAAATTAGTATTTTAGGTTTCCTTCAATTAAGGCATCTCACTACATTTGGCACCCATTTTTATCCGTAAATTTATAATATAAGGAAAGTATTGTAATCACAATGAAAAAACAATTATGTAAATTCAAAAGGGTTTTTTTATTGCATGCCGAGTTTTCAGCCGAATTTAACGCCGTTTTCCAAAAATTTGACAAAAAATTGTAGAAATAGTATACTGTAATTAAAATATTAATATAGTGAATATCTGATGAGATATGGGTATTTGTATGAAATAAATTTTAACTGTGCATGCGCAAACAACAGCAAAGATTTTTTTGTCATGATTTGATAGTCAATACTATAGGGCAACTCATATAAAAAGATCAGTGAAATATCGTGAAAACTCAAAAAGTTACATCAATAATTGATAAATTGAGGAGGAAATCCAATATAATGGGATTTTGAGTTTTCACGATATTTCACTGGTCTTTTTATATCAGTTGCCCTGTAGTATTGACTATCAAATCATCTCAAAAAATCTTTGCTGTAGTTCCTGCATGCACAGTTAAAGTTTATTTCATACAAATACCCATATCTCATCAGATATTCAATATAGTAATATTTTAATTACAGTATACTATTTCTACGATTTTTTGTAAAATTTTTGGAAAGCGGTGTTAAATTTGGCTGAAAATTTTGCATGCTATAAAAAAACCTTTTGAATTTGTCGCAGAAACGTTAACATCTTCATGAATATATGTGCTATGTTTGCACAAATGCACACAAATGTTGAACAGGACCTACATAGTCATTTTCTACAGTGACAGACCATTTTTAGCATTTTCTGTTATTTGTGTGATCAAAAATATTTTTTTTTATTAAAATTATTATTGCCCTCCCCAAATTGTCCTTGCGACAAAATCTTCACTGTAAAACATGAAGTCAAACATGTTCTTTATACCCTCAAAGTTCAAGGGCATATTTCGGGTATTTCCTCACAAGTTTCAGTAGATATTCGAAGAAACGTCTGAAATTGGTCACTGCTCCTTCATTTCTGGACATGAGTGTACCACTGTATACTCTCTACTACAGGCTTGGTTAGGAGTATTTTTGATACCATTAGATGCTGTCACAACTATTGTTATGTCTTAATAATGTGTAATATTTTATCACACATTAATGTCTCTTTAAAATTAGTGTTTAATGAATATGAGACATTAAAATACCTTTAAATGTTTGTTGTAAGTTGCTGTCATTTACTTTTAGGATGCAATCGTCGAAAATTTTCTGTTCAGCACAAACTTAAAGAACATCTAAGATCCCATACACAAGAAAAATTAATTGCTTGTCCAACATGTGGTGGAATGTTTGCTTCCAGGACAAAGTTTTTTGACCACATACAAAGACAATTACCTATTGAAGGTAATTAAAAAATACATTTAATGGCAAAATTATAGTGTATCATAATATGTGAAGTAATATCAACTAATTATTTTGATTTGTTAATGAGGTTTCTTTTTTCTTTTTGCCCATCTTTTATTCATTTATTAATTAATATTATATTTATATAGTAATTATATAATCACTTATTGATTAGCATTTATTCATTAAATTTTAACAGTCAAGTTTTTCTTTCAAAAGGGAACATATTATAAATTTCAAAGTAAAATACGAGATTATCAATAATTTTATTTTGTTGAAGCCAAGTTGTATTTTCATCTCAAAAGCATTGCTGAGAAGTGCACATTTACACCAGTTTATCAATTTGATGTGCCCATATTGTTTTTTTTGTAGTATTTGTACAAACTAATTCAAATGATACCACATTTGTCAAAATCAATTCAATCATTCAGGCTTTAAACAATAACAAATAATTACCAATTCACATTTTTAAAAAACCCCTTTTATTTTAGTAACAATGTGATAAATAGAGGCTTACAAAATCAAATTAATCTTAATTTTGCTTTAATATGGCACATTAAAAGATATGAGTATATATGTCTTTGTTACAGCCAATTAATAATTTTAATGCTTTGTTACAGACAGTGTATAGGTATCAACCTTTAATTACAAAGTTAACAAATTAGATTATTAACCATGGATAAAGGTGTGAGCGTGTGGTATTGTTTGAATTAGTTTGCACAAATACTACAATTATCCATGGTATTAACCCCATTAATTCTAAAAACCAAAATAAATCAAAACAAACTTTAAATTGTTCACTTCCAAGCCAAAGTACTTACAGAAAACTAAAACCCTGGCCATATAGATAACAATTCTCCCTCCATGATGCAAGATATAGTAACCTTAGACATTTTGTGTCTGGACACATTAGCAATAATAGTAACAAACAAAAAGAGAATTGAAGGTGTCAGACGGTTATTCAAAATGCATCAAACACAGAATTGCCTTGTTTGCCTTGAGTTGCCTTGTTTGATGACTCAGATAGTAAAATTCCTTTGGCTTTGTACATTTATCAAACATATGTTTAAAGAAAAACAAAAATGTAGATGTAATTGGTGAAGGTATGAACTGGATTTTATTGGCACTACTGGAGAAAGAAAAATTCTTCAGTCTGCAACCTGCGCTCTCTTGCCAAAGTATGTCTGTATTTTCACATATTTCAAAAAACAGTAGATATGATACTCATGCCTTTCCTGCAAAACCTGAAGTTGAGGATGATGTTGAATACAGAAAAAAATAAATAAAGTAAAATAAATAATAATAAAATCATTGAACTAATACTCTTAGATTCAATTCACCAGGTTATGGTACACCTAACATTTTAAATCAATTATCCAGAGAAAGCTTGTAATTTTCAAAACTTTCTTTATTTTTGGCTGTAATTTTCTAACTTTTGCATATTTTTTAAGTCTCTATTTTTTTTTTTTTTTTAATTATGAGATACAGCCCATTATAGTTAGACACAGCTAATTGTGATGAAATATTGAAATATTATATAGTAATTATTGTATCTGTTAATATTTTTTAATAATAATCTTAATATTTTTGTGTTTTATATTTTTTTTTGGTCCCAATTTACACTTATTTGAATAATATTGTAATTGATATCAAGCTATATGTTCAATTGTGTTTCTGAATAACTAACTGTTTGTATCATTTTGTAGTTTAGATAATGTTTTTGAATTTGTTTGTGTGTTTTATTTTTAATATTTCTGTAATTTTTCATATTTGAATGTGTCTGTTTTATTTGTAAAAGTAACCAATGCTCTATTTTTGAAAAAGAGCAACATGTCTACTTAACATTTACTGAAAAGTTGTGCTAAAGACTTTGGAAAGACTGACTATAGACTTTTCCAAAACTTTGTGCTCTACAGTTTCTCGAGATAAATTTTACCATGGTTTTGTTTAACTCCATGTGAAATGAATTCTCACATTATTTCTTTTGCTGTGCTTTTTTATTTTTTTATCAGCATTTTCGTATGATATGCTTTGGGGTACTTTGATGTTTATCTTTATCCCAGCCCTCTTGTTTTTATTAAATCTCAATCAATTCATTCTTTACAGCGATAGTCGTACGTGTTTTTCTACATTCTCATCGGAGATGCGATGCTCTGCCATGTGTGGTGCACATGCATCGCTCTCTCTCTCCTCAGCCTTTTCATTTCTCCTCTCCCATTTCGTCGCCGTCCCGCACATGCTCAGTATCCATGGCTCTGTCCTTTAAATCATCTCTCGGAGAGCTTCATTCGAGCGATATTTTAAACTTTGTCATACGTACGATTTTCATAATATCTACGATCTACGCGTGTTTGTGTGGACGAATAGAAAACAGCTTTACTTTTGGTTTTGTTTTCAGCATGCTTATTCATTTCTTTAATTACCATTGGCTTTAAATTCTAATCAATTAAATTGAAAGGCCCGTGTTTTCACTTTGGTCTTTCCTGTATTCGTCATATATATACTTTGACTGTTACTTTTTTAGTCAGCTTTCCTGATGTGAGCTGTCAGTAAAGCTGTGCTGATTCTTTTTTAATCTTTTGCCATTTTTATTTAGTTAAAAAAAATTTTAAGGTCCAAATTCTCGCTGAACTACGATGTCTTCATATAGTAATTTAAATATGATATATTCAGTGATTAAATTAGTGGGAAGAGGGAAGCCTTCTTTTCTTCATGTTTAAATGGTGAATAAAAGAACTTTTATCTAATTTCAACATAGTGTAGTTCCTGTATCATCATCAATATGCTTCAATTTGGAGAGATCTTTTTTTTCTCCTTTCTGTGACTGTTAAAGAATAAACTTAAATAATTTATTTAAGTGGTTATTGCCTCTCTAATTCATAAAAATTTGAGTATGATTTTTACATAACTGCAATGATACTTTCCACTTACAATCTTACAAATAAAATAATTTCAACCATCTTCAAAAACAATATTACACTCCACTTGCTTGTATTTCATATAATATTTTGTATAATATCATTGCTTTTATCAATTGTATTAAATTTTTATTTGTAAAAGTAGGCCTGGTTGCCCTGAGAGTCTGAAATAAAGTTCTTATGGGGGAGGGAGGGTGTGACGATGAAATATTGTAAGTGCCGTTATAATATTATTTAATGGATGGAGGAATAAATCGTATAGTGAATTTTTAAATATTATTGCAAGTGTGATTTTAATAAAAGGCAATAACCCTGCACGATTTGTGCATGTGTTCTTTAGGTCGAATTCTTTGAAGAGAATCACATCAAAATAATAAAATGAAATAAATAGTCTTACTTGTGTGAAGTAATAGACGCAGACTATTATAAAGAATACTCCATTAGAATTGGATCCAATATATTTATTATCATCTTGAGGAAGGAGGAAGGATGAGAATAAAAGCAGCTGCACATCAAGTCTTTAAAAAGTTTTGGCTCAAACATCATAAAAATTCGAAGAATCTTTAAAATATTCCTTCTGGCCGAAATCCATTAAGAGATATGGAATTAATGTAGACATCAATTAAATTACCAGTTGATTTAAACTTTTAAAATATTAAATTTAAAATTTACAACAGCATCTTAAAGAATAATAAAAACCTTGAAAAGCAATCGATCTCCATAAGAATCCACACAACGGCGAAATTTCTCGGATACGAGAGCCGGCACAAGGCCAGGCCTCCAGACCAGACCACGTTTTTAATAAATTTTTACCGCATCATTTTTAATTTAAATTCTGTTTGAAAAATGCGCTACATTAGTATTTATACCCGTAACAAGGGTGCACAAATGTGAGAGCAAGATTAATTTAAACTAATTTGATTATGAATTACGCAAAAATCAAAAGAGCAAATCAAAAACTCATTAACATTTAACAATTAAAAGAAGCCTTCTAATTTGTGTTTGAAAGACACGCCCAATCACCTGGAGCGCCAAAGCGGACGAAATATGAAATACTTCCAAAGTCCGAAGAACACATCGGCAGAAAACAAGAGCGACGCATGCGTAAAACGCAGGAGCAGGGTGAGAGCCGCCGAATGACGATGACGTCACAGCTCAGCGCTGATTGAAGAGAACACAGAGCGCGAAGGAGGGATGCCTCGCAGAGAAAATAACCACGCCACAATGCTTGTTCAAAACGAACAAAGATACACTATGAGGAAGAAAAGGCCCTGCTGTGAAAACCACATGCGTGGTGCAGGATTGCCAATAAAATATCTTTTAAAGAACGGCAAAATTAAACTGGAAAGGCTATAACATACAGAAATACGTTGAGCTGAAATAGAAAGTAATTAAAAAGAATTAAGACTGTGTTTAATATATCTTTATCACAGAGGAGGGGGGACAATTAATTAGCTAAATTTGTTTCCTAGGACTTCCAATTGTGTTCCACCAGCCTTGTAGGCAAGATTTGTAGCCCTCAGTTTATAGAAGGGGAGATATAGTAGGATAAAAAATTAAACCTTATTAAAATTATAAAGCTAAAATTTAAATTCCCAGTTTCTTTTTTCTAGTTTTTAATTCTAATATTCAAAACTCAATTTACCCCTGTTAAGTTTGTTTCTCAGTCCGTCAGTTATTACATTCAATCCTTAAATTTGAAGTAACTTTATAATAGAAATTACTGATGTCAGGGCTGCCATTTGCGACTAAAATGCGACTAAAAGCGACTATTTTCAGCATCAGGCGACTATGGCGACTATTATAGGCCAAAAACCATTAAAAAGCGACTATTTCAACTAAAACGCAAAAAAAGGCGACTTTTTTCAGGTTCCAGCGACCATAGGCGTAGCGTGACCGAAAATTTTGGGGGGGCACAAATGTTTATTAAACACACACGCGGGCACGCACACATTCCCATATATATACATAGTGGTATCTTGGTTAAAAACGGCATCGCAGAAATTTTTCACATTTGGTAAAAAGAATTCAGTTTCTATCTTCTAGCCCCCTAGACCTAAAAGTTTATTTTTCTTAAACATTCGTCGTGCAGTAATTTTTGAATTTTTTGTGAAATATTTGTGATTTTTAGCGTTTTTTCGCGTTTTGCGACAATTTCTTAACATTTGTGTTAGGAATTAAGTTTCAATCTTTTTAACACAATATAGTAAAATTTGTCCTCTGGCTTTTTCTAATTTTTCACGAAGTTTTTATGTTAATTTTTGCGTTTTTTATCTTTCCGAGGCAATTTTTTAAACATTCGTACGAGAAATCTGGTTTTATTTTTTCAGCCGATATAGTACATTTTATACTCTGCGATTTTTTAATTTTTTGAAAATTTATTATGCGATTTTTCGCGTTTCGCAGCGATATTTTTGATATCCGTAAATGGAATCAAACTTCAATCTTTTAGTCCAATATAGCGAATTTTGTGATCTGCGATTTTTAGATTTTTCACGAATTTTTTAGGCAATTTTAAGCGTTTCGTGGCGATTTTCTTAAACATTCGTAAAATACATCTGCTTTTCATTTTTCAGCCCGATATAGTAAATTTTGCCCTCGGTGGTAAATTTTGCCCTCGGTTCTAAATTTTTCTTAAATTTTTTATGTGATTTTTAGTGTTTCTCCGCGTTTTCTGGCAATTTTTTAACATTTGTGATGCGAATCTGGTTTCAACCTTTTAACCCATTATTCTGAAATTTGTCCTCTGCGATTTTAAAATTTTTCATGAGATATTTTGTTGTTTTTTCGTGTTCTGTTGCGATTTTTAAACATTCGTAAAAGGAGTCCAGTTTTAATCTTTCAGCCCATTATACTAAATTTTTAACTCTGCGATTACATTTTGTACTCACTGATTTTAATCGCAAATTTTTCATGGGACTTTTTGCAGGTTTTTTTTCGCGTTTTGTGGAAATTCTTAACATCTGTAACAGGAATCCAATTACAACGTTTTAGCCCAAATTATTTTAGCTCAATATAGTAAATGTTGGCTTCTTTTCAATAATGTTTATTCGGAACTCGTTGTAGTGAATTTGAATTCGTTCGCGAATTTGTTATTGCGGGTTTTAGCGGTTTTTTTTGCGCTTTGCGACGATTTTTTTTTTTACATTCGTAAAATGAATCCAGCTACAATCTTTAACCCAATATAATAAATTTGGTTCTCTGCGATTTTTAAGTTTTTCGTGATTTTTTTTTCCGTTTTTACGCATTTTGAAGCTATTTTTCTAACATTCGTAAAATAAATCAGGTTTCAGTCTTTAAATACAATACCGTTAATTTTGTCCTCTGTGATTTTTTAATTTTTCGTGAATTTTTTTATGTGATTTTTTGTTCACGTTTCGTGGAGATATTTTCACATTCGTAAAAATAATCCAGTTTTGAGCTTTTAGCCCAATAGAATATTTTTTTTTTCTCTTTTCAATAAAGTTTAGTCGGAATCCGTACTATGATTTTAATGTTTCTGTTACGCGACGGCTGTGTATTAATTCTATTTTAAAATTTAAATATCTTTAATTTAAATCTTTTGCAATTTAAATATTTTAAACTCAATATTTTATTAAGTCCTAATTTAAATCATTTTAAATTATTTATTTCTAATATTATTATTCAATTTTCACTTTAAAAGATAGTCCTTTATAAAATACTATTACATTCATAATATTTCTGCATCTTCCTTTTTCAATTTCTTATCTAACGTTTCTGTTTAGTCTAGAAAGGAAGAATCCCCCTTTTTCGCCTCTCAGTAACATTCCTTTCATAGCGTGTCTGCGCGGGTGCTGAGGTCATTGACTTTACGGTTCACTGCTTCAGCGACATCCACCCGTTCGGGGATTTTGAACACAGCATCGGTTAATTGCGATTAACCCGATCGCGTATACTTTTTTCTGATTGGAGGAACTCTTCAGTCCCAGCGGTTGAGATAATTTAACTGGCTTTTAACGGCTAGTGTTTCCCGCGACTTCTTAAAATTTTTGGTAGCGTTCTCTCTCTTAAAAAATGATCATCATGCAGTAAAGACGTGATATTTGAGCGTCTTATAAAATAAATTTTGGGCCGATCGTTCGAACTAAACGGGTTCGGCGATCGGTACCATTTAATATGTCTAAGCAATAGTTAATATAAAATTAAAACCTAATATTTAAAATAATTATATAAATATAACGTTATTGAACAATATGGAACAATAAAGATGACAAAGTTAATGAGCGTACAAGATGGATGATATAGATGCCTAAAGTATGTCTTGATTTCCTCGCTGAGTTTGGGGAAATGTTTAAGTGTGGAACCTACCCTGATGTAGTCCTACCTTTTCTCTTCAACCACCCACTCGAGTAGAATATAACTTCACCCAGAGGCGGTAAGGTGTTTTTTTTTTTAATAACTTTAACGTTGATGTTCTCAAGATCTTAAAAGGATGCTGTAATCCTGTAATCCAAGTAGTGAAGGTTTCAGCTTTTAAGTGAGCATATGTTTCAGCATTTAAGTGAGCACCTACTTTTGAAGTTATCTTAACTGAAATTGTATCATGTACAACAACGTTGGTTTAATCTTCTGTAATCTTCCGAGATTGAGAACTTTAAAGACGAAATAGGACCTTCCTTAATTACATGATATATACAACTCAAGAGATATCAATTGATGAACATTAAAATTAGGGATCTTATATGTCATCCTATCTTTGCAGTTAGTCTGTAGAATTATGAATGAAAATTATCTTATCACACGAATGAGCATTACCATAGTTCTAATTATTTTTACTTATGTTTATTTTTCAAAGATATTGTTTTCTTATGTTTAATCCTAGTATACTTTTCTGAGTGATGTTCAGAACAGTGTATGTAAGGGGGTCTGCGCAGTACTTTCCAATCATTTTATAATTTCTTATAATAAAGAAATTTCAGTTTATATTTAATTTGTTTGATTGTTTATTTCTTTAACAAGTACATGAAAAGAAATTTAGAATTATCAAAATTGATATTTTTGATTTAAGTTCTCATTATGTTATGCACGTATTATGTACTTAGTTTCTATATTCAGGTAAGATACTCTAGATGTTATTTCGCCATGACTCCATAATTACTATTTTTTCAATATTATAATGTTACTTTCTTGCAGCACTACCACTATACTAATTATTTTTGATCACTGGCTCTTCTTCAAAAATCTCAAATTCTTCTCCTTTTTGATATTCCAAATTTTAAACATTCCCCCCTCTCTTTTACTTTCCCCCCACTTTCAAGTAATTCTCAAAATTTTAATGTAATTTTAATTCACCCCCGGTACCACCATCTTTTTATCGTTACAGTTTCATGCAATTTTAACGCTTTTTCGCGTTCCGCGGCGATTTTTTGACATTCGTAAAAGGAATCCAGCTACAAATTTTTAACCTAATGTAATAAATTTTGTTCTCTGAGATTTTTAAGTTTTTCGCGATTATTTTTTGCAAATTTTACGCTTTTATGCGCTTTGCGGCGATTTTTTCTACATTCATAAAAGAAATCTGGTTTCAGTCTTTGAACACAATGTAGTAAATTTTGTCTTCAGTGTTTTTTAATTTTTTCGTGGATTTTTTTTTTTTTACGTTTTGTGAAGATATCTTCACATTCATAAAAAGAATACACTTTCAATCTTTTAGCCCAATACAGTAATTTTTTTTTTCTCTTTTCAATAAAGTTTATTCGTCATTTTTTTTTTTTTTTTCGTTTCGCAGCAATTTTTTAACATTTGTCACAGGAATCGGGTTTCAATCTTTTAGCCCAATATTGTAAATTTTGTCATGTGCAATTAAAAAAAACAAGAACGAAAAATCATGCGTCAAGCATAGATTATGTAGCACTTTCCAACGCTTCCAAAATAATTTTACGAATCATACTCTTTAATAAGCTAAAAGATAACATCTAAGTAATCCGAATACTTTTATTCAGCCCTGTATAGGATCTATAGATTTGTATATATACTACATAGGATGCTAAATTTTAGTTCAGTTAGGAAACACGTAGCACAGTTTAAAATTCTCCGTCTGGAGTTAAATAATACGGAAATGTGTTCCCGAACTTTTGTGCTTCCCTGTATAGGATCTACAGAATTTATACACACCACGTAATATACAAAAAGCGATTTAAAATTAAAATCGCGTTCAGTAACTTAAAACGCACTTCCAGGAATTATTGTTAACATACAGTAGAGAATTCTTTTGTGTGTCCCTGTAAATGAATGATGACTACTATACACACAATATTCTGTAGTAAGTCTCTTGTAATGAACCTTATATAAATTTCAATGCGTTTAAAATAGGGAAACATTATTTAAATAAACCGCAGACAATTTTTCTCCATAAACGTAATGTAACGGAATTCTTTTGACTGTCCCTGTAAAGTAAGTATAAGTGCTATGCACACCCTATTCCATATTAAGCTTCTTCTAATGCACCTTAGTGATATATACAAATTTCAGTGCGTTTAAAATAGTGAAACATTATTTAAATAAACCGCAAATGACTTTTCCCCATAGACCGCAATGTAACGGAATTCTTTTGAGTGTCCCTGTAAAAAAACTATAAGTGCTACACACTTCCATTGAAATAGGGAACATGCTATAGATAACGATTATAACATATAAAAATTGCAGGGCAATCCGAGCATATTTACGGGAGTTAGAGCACGGACAGACGGCAGACGGCAGACGGCCAGACAAACCGAAGTCATAAACACTTTTCAACTAGGTTGGAAAGTGTTAAAAAGAGAGAGATTTAGCATTTCTTCGCATTCTGCGGCGAAAGGAATCCGGTTTAAATATATTGTATTAAAATCGCGTACATAAAAAAATTTTACGCGATTTTCTGCGGTTAGCGGCAATTTTTTAACATTTGTAAAATGAATTCGTTTTCAACCTTTAAACCAATATAGTACATTTTGTCCCCTGGAAGTTTTGAATTGCTCGCGAATTTTGTGTTTTTTCGCTTTTTCGGCAAATTTTTTAACTTCTTTTTTCGAAATGGAAAGAACTAACTCTGCTAAATTTTGTTTTCCTGCGATTAAATTTAAGTTGGAAGAGTACAAAATAGTCGTAACGTGAACTGCGATGCTCCAAATATTAAACTAATTTGGGTCGAAAAAAAAAATTAAAGGTTAGTTTGATTCGAGACCAGATCAGGCGTAGCCTGCACGGGTGTAAGCTGTTGACAGCAGTTGGACCCCACTACTAGGTTCTTTTAATTCGAGGTTCACTTGGAAAAAAAACGACCCAATAAATGAGGAAAGCTCCGCTAGATCATTTTATTGAAATTAATATTTTTGTAACAAATATAATAAACAGCACCACAACAACTGTATTTGGCGTAGGTGTGTGTGTGTGTGGGGGGGGGGGGCATCGAACCACCCTTGGTACGGCCCTGATAATAAATAAAAGACATTTATCAAACTTTTAAGACATTTGAAATAAGTTTAAACGGCACTTTTAAGAAGTAACTAATCATTTAATATATGTGCTCCTGCAAAATTGTATGGAAAATTGCACCTTCGATAGCAACAGTTTTGCTTAACAACGGTATTTCTGAAACGGATTACCATCGTTTACCAAGGTACAGCTGTATATTCTTTAAAACAGCTCATTCAAGAAGACTTACATTTTGAAAAAAAAAAAAAATCATAACCATTGCATCTCAAAAATGCGAAGGTATAGTAGAAGATTAAGTGCTGTCAATAAAAAAAAATAACAAGTAAGAGAGAGGAACATATTTAATAACTAAATGAAAAAAATATTAATTATTTTTTATAATCATAGTGATGTATGGTTGCATTCCATTGGTAAATAACTCCAGCGACACAGCTTGGAAAAGCAGGATATTTATGACTTGATCAAATTATAATTAAAGTTACAACAAATTAAATGAAATATATATTGCGGAGAAACAGAACTACCGCACTGATAAACACAACTACATTTTCTAAAGTCTACAGACGGAATGAGAAGGAAAAAAAAAGTACATGTACATACTAACCGCAGACAGCGGAAAAACAGCTGACACATTGAAATTGTCTACAGCTGTAAGAGAGTGGCAGTTCAAATTTTCGTTTAATGAATGTTCGTATCAGGGTTTGTACTGCACAACACAATTTTTGCTACCAAATTCATTACTTCAAAGAAAAAGAGCAGAGCTATCTATACTGATCTGACATCTGATTAAGTAAAAATAAAAATGAAGAAATATAAAATGAAAATTAAAGTAGTTATTTCATTTCCATTTTGGGTCAATACAAGACAAGTCTTAATTGACTGAATCCTATTTTAGAAATTGATATTCAGAAAGTTGGAGGGGCACGTGCCCCCTCGTGCCCCCCCGAGGCTACGCCTATGCCAGCGACTATTTTTAGTGAAGAATCGATCTTTTTTCTCTCCCTCAAAGCGCCTGTAAAGTCATCTTCTCAAACGCACTCGGTCACCTGCCTCGCTGTTTCCTCCTTCCGTACGTACGCAAGCGGTTGCTTCTATTTGCAAATTAGGGGAGGCAGGTACTGTGCTGATGGGATCGTTTCTGAATTCCAGGGAATGTTCAAGTTTCGGCAGGAATACGGAAATTCCAAGCAGATTTTGGTCGGAGAAAAACTAGTTTGGCTTAGTAGGTGGAAATCACGTTTGGTGGTAGGTGGTTTTGGAGCCCAGAAAAGCTTGGTGTCTAGTATACATAGATGCCAACAACTCCAGAAATGCGTGATAAAATACGGTAGTACGGAAATAACGTTGAAAATACGGAAATTGCGTCTTTTACAGCGATGCCGCGGACGCGCTATAGTGCGTAAATTACGCGAAAAATTGGAATTGGGACGCAAAAAAATAGTTCTTACTCGACGTGCAATTTTTTCACGCGTAAATTCTTCGAAGAATCGCAAAATCATTTTGTCGAATAATCCGAAAAAACGGCAAATTTCGCCGTAGGATCGCGAAAAAAACGGCAAACTTCGTCGAAGGATTGCGAAAAACGGCAAACTTCGTCAAAGGATCGTTAAAAAATGGCGAATTCTGTCGAAGCATCACGAAAAACGGCAAACTTCGTCAAAGAATCGTAAAAAAAGGGGGAATTTCGTTGAATGATCGTGAAAAAATGCGAAATTAATTCATTAAAAGATCGCGGAAAATGGCTAATTTCGTTGACAGATTGCGAAAAAAACGCAAATTTAGTCAAAGGACCGTGAAAACACGTGAATTTCGTCAAAAGGCCGTAAAAAAACTGCATTTTCGGCGGAAATTCGGCGAATTTTTCCGCGTTTTTCGGCGAAATCACGGAAAAATGCGAATTTCGCCGAAGGGCCACGGAGAAAACGCCAACTTCGTCAAAGGATCGTGGAAAAAACTGCTAATTTCGTCGAAGGATAACGGAAAAACGTCCAATTTCGTCGAAGAAACGACAAATTTCGTCATCGGATTGCGAAAAAACGGCTAATTTTGTCGAAGGATCGCGAAAAACGGCAAATTTCGTCGAAAGATCGCCAAAAAACGGCAAATTTTGTCGAAGGATCTCGAAAAAACGGTAAATTTTGTCGAAGGATCTCGAAAAAACGGTAAATTTCGTCGAAGGATCTCGAAAAAATGGCAAATTTTGTTGAAAGATCGCCAAAAAACGGCAAATTTCGTCGAAGGATATCGAAAAAACGGTAAATTTCGTCGAAGGATATCGAAAAAACGGTAAATTTCGTCGAAGGATATCGAAAAAACGGTAAATTTCGTCGATGGATTTCGAAAAAATGGCAAATTTCGTCCAAGGATCTTGAAAAAACGGCAAATTTGGTCAAAAGATCTTAAAAAAACGGCGAATTTTTTTTCAGAATATTTTTTTTTTCATATATTCAGAAAAAACTTCAAAACCCCGTGGAATCAATTTTCCTTCACAGATTCCTAGTTTATCTTTCAAAGCTGAGGACTCTTATTTTATTCTTTATTTTGTTTATCAAGTTCATTTTCACAAAAATTTTGCAAAATTAGTTTATTTATCATTATTGATCTTCGAAATGATGCCGAACTATTAAAAAAGTATATCTTCAAAACACTCGTATGACTCCTGAAACGACTCCTGAATTGCTTAAATTTTACTCCTGATGGATGTCCAAAACTCCTGAAATGTAACTATTTTACTCCTGATGTAGTTTTTACAATGTTGGCGTCTATATTTATTAAGGAGAGTTCAGAACTGTTTACACAATTCGTAGCATTTTTTCATTCATATCATATTCATTTTTATAGAAATGTGTATTTTTTTTATAATAAAAGTATAAAAAGTGACTTGGGCAGAAACATAAACACTGAAATAAGATGTGGACATTCATAAAGACCCTTCAGTTATTATGGAAACTTTTTAATATTGTCCTTTTTTTAGGTAAGTATGCGACTATTTTGGCTACTATTTTTGTACAAATGCTACTATTTTGGCTACTATTTCTTTCTTTGTAGGCTACTAAAGCTACTATTTTCAGTGTCATTAGGCAGTGGCAGCCCTGTGATGTGCATCTCTTACTTTTCTGCAGTCAGTTTTGCTGGATCTGATCATGGGTAGCTCTGCAGTAGGCTCCCCCAAATATCCATCAAAAGCTAATTATCCAATTAAAATGAAGTTTCCTCCCATTTCAACACTTTCGCCACCTACTGGGCAAAATCAGAATTACAATAATAAAACTCGCATCTGCGAGAAAATCAGGGCCTTTTTTTGTAAAATACTTTTTAGCATTCTATACAACATTTGTGGGTGCATCTGCAATAATGAAGGAATAAAAGATTGTGGAGGATTGTCCAGGCCAGACTTGAAAAGGAACTTCATGTACTGAAAAAGAATTATCAGCAATAAATATTTAGGAAAATAATTACACGTTCAAATTAATTATTAATGTCATTATCACAAAATTAATATTTTAATAATTTTGCATTAGATAGTTTAAAATACTGAATTCTTTTGGATTATAATTACCAAATATATGAGGCAATAAGGAGTTATTTCAAAGGAGCAGAGTCGCCTCCCTCCCCTCTCCTCCTGAAATAAAAAGTGATGTAATTAAAAAAAATCATAGCTTTGGAGTATCAATGCATGTGATCGCATTTCATGTTACAATTCATAAGAGTTAAATCTTCTGAAAATACTTGAAATCTTATTTGCAGTGATATGAATATGAAGGGAATGAGACAGTGAGATAAAACTTTAAATATTATATATATATATATATATCAATTATTTATGTGGTTTAATGGTTATTATTTACAAAAGTTTTATTATATATATATACAGTGGAGCACCGCATATACGTTTCTCGTTTATACGTTTTTATCATTTATCATAGAAACTCGACAGAGTTTCTTGCCAAGCATAAGAAACAGCAATGCATTGAACCGTAAATGAAAGGAATGTCCGCCAATGGATGCCAAATGATTTTACAAAAAAATTTTAGCACTCTGTCTAGTTAATATTTTGCGGACGGGACAAAACGGGTTTTTGAGACATCTATATCTCGCGTTCTATTTATGATAGAAACAAAATTCTTGATTCTATGGAATGGGACGTGCCAAGGGACTAAGAATTCAAAAGTAAAGCAAAATCCGACGAATAGTTTTTCAGTAAATGCGATTTTAAAAGTGCTGTTTTTTGCACTTTTTAAATCTTGTTCAGACCAAAAACTGTTGACAGGGCTACAGCAATGTGTAATTATCGGATTTTTACGCAGTTTACGTTATTTGAATCATTTTTATGAGTAGTTCAGACCTTTGTAAGTTTCATGTAAAAATATTAATTAGTTTTTGATTTATATCAGTTTAAAGTTATTGATTCCTATACTTAACATAGAGCAAAAAACTGTTGACAGGGCTACAACAATGTGTAACTATCGGATTTTTACGCGGTTTACGTTATTTGAATCGTTTTTATGAGTAGTTCAAACCTTTGTAAGTTTCATGTAAAAATATTAATTAGTTTTTGATTTATATCAGTTTAAAGTTATTGATTCCTATACTTAACATAGAGCAAAAAAATAATAAATGACCCAACACTTTTAGGAATGGTCGTATACACATGATATTAAGATATGTTATTACACTCGACCCAAGTAAGCTTCCTATTATAAAAAATCGTAACATTTAAGGTTCGTTTACAGGGTCTCACAAAAGATCTTTTGATATAGGGCAAAAGAGTTGTGTAATTATCCGATTTTTATGCGGTTTGCAGCATTTGAATTGTTTTTAAGAGTAGTTCAAATGTTTAATATTTCGTGTAAAAATATTAATTAGTTTTCTATGTATACCACTTTAAAGTGATTTATTCCTATACTTAAGATGAAGCAAAAAAAAAAATTAAATGGTCTAACTCTTTTCAAAAAGAACGTATGCGCATGATGTTAAAATATGTTACTACGAACGACCTAAGTTAGCTTCCTATTGTAAAACAGAATTGTAGAATTTACTGTTCGTTTACAGGGTAACTCAAAAGATTTTTTAATAAGACTAAAAAGTTGTGTAATAAGTGAATTTTTACGTTGAAGTACATGATTCCTGTACTTAACACAAAGGAAAAACAGTAGTAAATTGCATAACTTTTGTCAAATTGGCTATATACACAAGATATTCAAATATGTTACTACATCCTCTCTATTGTAAAACGGCATTGAAGCATATACGTTTCGTTTACAGAGTCTCTTAGAAGATCTTGATTACATTACAACCGATGTATATTTACTGAGTAAGATGTATTTTAATGATTTTACACTGTTTCAATCTCTGTAAGGTTTCATTATCTTGCTTTAAAATTTAATATGAGTTCATTTTGTCCGTCTGAAATCTCGTCGATGTTAAGCTCTAAATCTATTAAAATATAGTATTTTCATTGATTAACAAAACTGTGTTTATTTATAAATATATAATTCTAGCGTATCAGGAATTGATGGAAATAGCGATTACAAAATTCCAACTTTTCGTTCATGCGCTGAGTAATAGAATGTAAAAATGTTGCTACCCCAAGATTACAAGTTTTGTGTTTAAATATTTGCCGTTCATCGAATCTCCGGCTATGACGAACTTAAAATGCTAAATTTCGTATACAATAGGTGATCGGTAACGAACTGTTCGGTTTACGAACAAATCGGTTAACGAACACCTTCGCGTGAGATTTTTATGTTCAGAGAACGAACATTTTCGAGAGATTTCTATGTTCGGAGAACAATCACCTCACAAAACAAAGCCATGATGAAGCAATGCCGTGTTTCATATTTGCCGAGCTATACTTATTACCTCTATTCTTAACTTTGAGAACATTTTAACAGTTGCATATATATGTCCTAATTAATTCATGGACTGCCGGAGATTGGGGACTTATATTTTAGGATCACCGAATTGGAATGAACAGACTATATGAACAGAAATCACTTTAATAGATTTTATACTTTTGCAAACATTGCGAATTTTATATTTTTCAAATTCTCGAAACGCTGAGTTAAAAAACTTAAACAAATAAAAAACTTCTAAGGTGCTCAGTAATTTTCAAAAATAATATATTTAATATGTTAGTATAAAAATCCCTGTAAATTTTTATACTAATAGAAATAGGTTCGTAGAAAAAAAAAATGTTGATTATTCTCGGTAAAGTATGCTCCATAAACTTATCGTTGTAGTTGACCGAAAAAAAGTGCTTCTTATTTTTCCACATTTTTCTGAAACTGTGGTATTTTAATTAGTTTGTAAACTCCTGTAAAATTGTCTAATTTTTTGTTTTGAATGTGTATAAACGGAAGAGTGATATAAACAAAAGAAAAAGGAAAATAAATATGTCATAAATAATCTGATGAATACAATGTAAGGAAATTAATATAAAAGTTTCCCCGTTGTTATGGTAACAACATGTACATTGGAATAAGTCACTCAATAAATTGTATAATTCTAATGTATAATTCTGTTTATAGCATCACTATTATTTTTTTTGCCCCTTTCATCTTTTCTTTTCTGAATAAAAATCGAATTCGTATAGTTGAAATTAAACACCTTACAAAAAGGAGTAATATCTCATCAAAAACAACTCGTTATAAATGATCCCGCCAACCACAAACCTAAAACGTCAGTCACAAAAAGAAGTGATATCACATAAAAAGAAGCGATATAAAAGTGCATACTCAGAGTCCCGTGTAAAAATCTATCACCACTTATAATGTTTCCAAAGGACTCGGAGTGAGGTACAGTATGTGAAAACTGCTTGGCGACTTGCAGGCTTTTATAATATATATAGTATATCAATTTTGAAAATCGAAAAATAAGTTTTATATTTTTGTTATACCACTTTTATAAATATTTTTGTATGCGAAAGAACTGACAGAACGGATTTTCCCCCAGATCTATACTATTCCCTTACGCTAGAATTACTGCGATATATCTCAATTTAGTTAACGTTTATTATAAGGTTTATATATATATATATATATATATATATATATATATTACAAACTCAAAATCTTTATACGTTTACTTAAAAAATCCTCTTCGTAAGAGTGGTGTTTTTAGTTTAAATAATGGTAAATAAAATCAACAAATTGATTTTTCAAGCTCATAAATAAGAAAGGACATGCAAACACAGAAGCTTTTATTTTTACAATTTTATGGGAGCAAAATAAAATAAAATGAAATAAAATAAAAAAATAAAATAAAATAAAATAAAATAAAATAAAAAAATAAAATAAAAAAATAAAATAAAAAAATAAAATAAAAAAATAAAATAAAATAAAACTCTTGACTATCCAGTCTTACAAAAGGCATGTGACCTTGACCAACACCTGCCCAGTTTAACAAAAGCCGTACCCCTAAGAAATGTGAACATCCCACTTTCTATAGATAAGGTTTGTTGTTGTGCTCTCCCCAGGCCCAGCAGGGCAAGTTTTTTTCCTGGCAGCTTCGGTGTCTGGATTTGTATCGTTCACTAGCGGTTCACAATGACTTTGCGTAATAGAAAATCTCTGTCGTTGAATGAAAAAAATGTGCATTTTAAAAAAAGTGGATGAAAACCAAAATTTAAAGAGTAGATCTTGCCAAAGAATTAGTTTTACCAGTTTCAACTTTAAACACACTATTTTATAAACGTAACATCATCGAGGAAAGCCATCATCAAAGTGGATGTAGTGCGTCAAAAAAACTTCTAGTCCAAAGCAGAAAATTCGCTGATGTTGAAAAATTTCTTTTACAGTGATTTTATCTGTGTCGTAGTGTAAAAATTCCTATCAGCGGTCCTTTGCTTATGAAGAAAGCACCAGAAATTTAGAAGAAGATGAATGAGGAATACGATGAATCATTTTCTTCAGGATGGCTTCACAAGTTTAAATTAAGACATGGCATAACAGGCACAACTGTAAGTGGAGAATCTGGAGATGTTGATTGCGAAACAGTGGATGATTGGATTCAAAACCAATTGCCAGATATGATAAAACACATTTTCAATGCAGATGAAAGCGGTTTGTTTTATAATCTTCTGCCATCTAAAACTCTTGCAATAAAATCGGATACGTGTCATAGTGGAAAAAAGAGTAAAGTGCGATTAACAGTGTTATTGTGTGCCAATGCAGATGGATCAGAAAAATTGCCTCCTTTGATTATTGGCAAAGCAAAAAAGCCCCGCTGCTTCAAAAATGTGAAAACATTAACAGCAATGTACCAATATAAAATATTCAATAAAAAATCATGGATGACAATGTCCTTCTTTACCGATTGGTTAAAAGAATTAGATGGTAAAATGAGAAACCAGAAGAGGCGAATCATTTTATTCATTGATCAGTGTCCAGCTCATCCACCTGATACGGACTTTTTAAAAAGCATAACTGTCAAATTCGTCCCTGCAAATTGTACCAGCAAATTGCAGACACTGGATTTAGGAGTCATAAAATCCCTAAGACTAAATTATCAAAAACTTTTGATGAAAATATTATTGCCAGTTTAGATCACGGTGACTTCGAAAATGTGACCATTAACATCTTACAAGCTATGAATTTCATAATAGTTGGTTGATTTTATGACGGCCGATTATCTACACAAGGGATATACGCGCTAGGGGGGAAGTGCCCTCCGTGGGGGTCTTTCTAAGGGATCCTAACCCGTATTAATGCAAGGTTCGAAGAAAACCATGAAAAATTTTGAATGGTTAGGTCGACGAGTGCGACAGTGGTTTGAACCTAGCACCTCCCATTTACCAGTTTTGAGAGCAGAACCTCTCAGCCACTGGTGGGGTAAATTTCATAATGATGGCTTGGCAAAATGTTTTACAAAAAATGATAAAAAACTGCTTCGCCCTTGGCGGATTTTTAACTCCAGTGGATGTCAATCCTATTGAAAATGCTCAACCTGATCATTTTGCTCGAACAGAAAACTGGTCAAATTTAAGTGATGTTACTACATTTGAAGATTTTGTGCAATGTGATTTGGAACTTGCAACATGTTCTCTTCTAACAATCGGTGAAATGATCGCAAATGAGGAAACTAGCAGTGAAGAAGAGGATACCTGCACTGCAAAGCCATTGCCAAGTTTTCAAAAAGCTTTGGCGGGTTTTAACACCTCTAAGAATACCTCATTAGCAGTGATTTGAATGATAATGTTAAGATGGCACTTTTAACTGCGAACAATGAACTTTTTCTTGTACATTCCAAAAATTCCGTACAACCTAAAAATAATAAAAATATTTTGTACATGGTGAATGAATATGAATTGTAATAAGTTGTAAATTATATCTGGAATAAGAAGTTTAGTATTACATACCTCTTGTATTTTATGTATTTTAATTTATCTCTGATTTTTTTTATTGTTGGTAATTACAGAAATGTTCGTACTTTTGTTAATTTCGTTTATACGTTTTTTCATTTATACGTTTTTTTTTCTTTGTCCCTTGAAAAACGTATAAACGGTGCTTCACTGTATATTTAAAAATGAAAACACATATGAAAAACAAAGGATAAGACATTATAAAAAGCAATGGAATGGACACTGTAGGAATTATACTTAATAGCATGAAAAAGTAAAATTGGAAAACTATGAATATCTTATAGAATCTTCTTAAGTGTCTTACAAAGCTGGTGCTGAGGCTTTTGAGCTGCAGATTTACTTGTTATAAATGTATTCAATATTTATAATGCTTTTTTAAGTACGCAGTTGAAAACCAGAGATGAAACCAGAGATGAATTATCAAACATTGTATTATATATTTAATATTAATTAATTAAGATAATGAACTACTTAAATGAGGTGCACGAGTGATTTATCGTAACTAGAAGTTTAATACACAAATAACAAGACATAACATCACAATAAGTACATTACATAACAACAACATTCAGTAGTTAATCGCAGTACAATCAAACATATGAATATAAGTGTCACTAGTGGACAGAGGACTTACAATTATTCTTGTAGTGCTAACATCTACAGTTCATTATCTGAAATAAAAACACTACTTATTGAAAACAGAAAATAATAATATTTGGCACAGCTCATGTAACTTGTGTCAATAGGATAGACTTGAGCGCTTTTCTTTCATAAGCCTCTGAACTCTTTCTATGCACAGTAGCTTTTTAGATTCTGCTTTTTATGCTCTTAATGATCAAGCATTTTAAAATCTAAATAAATAAAAAGAGATGTACTTTGTGTAAAATTGTTTAAATTTATTAGATACATTTATGTTAAAGATTTTATGTGTAGGGATGGGAGAGAGAAGATTTATTTATTTTTAATGAAAATCTGATTAAAATATGTTATTTCCAGTTTTTATTTATTTTTTATTTTTTTATTTAATAAAAATGTTTTGCAATTTTCTTTCTCATTAGAAACCGATCCTGATAACATTTTTATCTGTGAATATTGCTCAAGGAAATTGAGTTCTGAAAGATTGTTAAGAGACCATATGCGACACCATGGTAAATTCATCATATCATTCTTATATTGTTTGTTATTGATATTATGACTACCCTGATATTTTCTGTCTTTGAATAATTTTCTTTCTAACTTTTCATTCGTATTTTTGCAGTTAATCATTATAAATGTATGTACTGTGATATGACTTGTCCTACACCATCAGCATTACAACTTCATGTTGCTTATCGCCATTCAGACAGCAAACCACATGCTTGCATGTATTGTGAATATAGGTTAGTTCTTGTCTTGTCAGTTGTGAAAATGTTTTGATCAAATTATTAAAACATACAAACCCTGTCATCATAGAATTTTCATTGAATTTATCAAAGATATCAACATCAATTATAATTTCAGTTTAAAAAAAAAAAATGTATTTTAATTTTAATCTACATATATAAATTTTAAAATATTCAAACTTTTTCAGCATATTTTTTATTTTTAAAATACAACTAAGCTTCAAATTGAATGCTTATAATATGAATTTAAAATATCTAGAAACAATTTTATATTCCTCACAGGAAAAACAAATGTTTTAATGATTTTTATAACTAAAAAATTTCTTAAACATTTTTCAATTATTTTAATGCTTTAGAGAATTGAAGTTTGACGTATACTCTTAAACACATTCATAATTTCAGGTTCTTAGGCACTAAAATTAAAAAAAGAAAAATCTGTACTTAATCAGTGCCATAAAATTTTTTATTTGCAATTTTACTTGTTCTCAATAATTTGAGTGGATAAAGGATAAGATTTCACCATTTGTAATTAATAAATAATAAATTAATGAGTATTTTTCTTTGAGGTTTATAGGAAGAACCCTAATCGATTATACCTACAATTGAATAATGGTGAACATTTTTGTGTAAAAATTGGTAGTTTTTTTTTTTACATAAATGTTTTTTTCAACATTTACATCAGTTGGAATGTTATCCTTTTTCCACTCACCCGTTCAATTACAGATACTGATTGCTGAATATTCTTGATATTCTTAATGTAAGACTCATTGTCATTTTTCTTCTATATTATAAATTTTTCAAACTTTTATAAATAAAGTTTGAAAATATTTTTAATCTTCTATTGAAACAAGCACTTGTTTACAGCAGGATTTTCAGGACATGGATCCAGAAGATCCCAAAAGTTAAAACAGATCTAATGACAAAAAATAAAATAAAACAAAATAAATAAATAGAAGCTTGAGAATCCTTCAAAAGCTTAAGTACTGTGTGATCCCTGGCAAAGGCATTTACATCCACTGAATAAGTCATGGCAAACAGAAATTCTATGCTTCTTAGAACATTTATGAATATGATTATGTGTTTTTAATTTGTTAAAATATGTGCAAGTGCATTTGAAATGAACTGATTACATTGCCTTTTCCTTTATTAAGAACTAGCAAGCTATGCCCGCTACGCTGGTCAATTTCTTATAACCAACTTTTAATCCAACAAAATATTGACATTTCATAATTCACTTTTATATTTTAACAGAATAATAAGGCTACTATAATTTGTGACTCGTGCTATAGCCAATATACACGCTAGGACACGCCGCCCTTATCATTATCTTTTTACGCATGAAGGTTTTGCTATGGTACTCCATTGTGAAATTTAGTAATTTTTCAAATTCAATATTTGAAAAATGGCATAATCATTAGATTTGAAATTTATATCAAGAAAAATACAATTTTTTATCTTTCAAACGCAGTTTGTCTAACAATTTTCTGACAAATACTTTTCGAGCTACTATTTTTTTTCAGTAACTTCAAATGTTTCATTTTCCGAGATTAATCTGTGGCAACAGTTAGCGAAAAACCCAGTCTTCAGAAACGCATAGTTTTTTTATTAAAGAGGCTGTTGGAGCAGGGATTGTCACCACCAATTTGCCACCATCACTTTTGAAATCGGTTCGGTAGTTCTAGAGATTCCATAGAAATTGTAATTTAGAATGTTTTTAGAACACTTTTCGCTCATTTCACCCTTTTAAATTTCGAATTTTTTTTATTTTGTTTTTAGAGAGTATTTACATCTTATAAGTAACTACAATGCCAAATTTCAAATTTCTAGCTCATTCAGTATAAAAAAAATTGCAATTTTAGAACGATGTTCGCTCCTGCACCCCCCGGGAGTTAGTGACACCGACATAAAATATAGCCTATGTTGGAGCAGGGGTTGTCACCATCAATTTGCCACCATCACTTTTGAAATTGGTTCGGTAGTTCCAGAGATTCCATAGAAATTGTAATTTAGAATGTTTTTAGAATGCTTTTCGCTCACTTCACCCTTTTAAATTTCAAATTTTTTTTAAATTTTATTCTTAGAGAGCATTTACATCTTATAAGTAACTACAATGCCAAATTTCAAATTTCTAGCTCCTTCAGTATAAAAAAGATCGCAATTTTAGAACGTTTTTTGATCCTGCACCCCACTGGGGATAGTGGCACCCACAAAAAATATATCCTATGTTGGAGCAGGGGTTGTCACCATCAATTTGCCACCATCACTTTTGAAATCGGTTCGGTAGTTCCAGAGATTCCACAGAAATTGTAATTTAGAATGTTTTTAGAACGCTTTTCGCTCATTTCACCCTTTTAAATTTTGAATTTTTTTTATTTTGTTTTTAGAGAGCATTTACATCTTATAAGTAACTACAATGCCAAATTACAAATTTCTAGCTCCTTCAGTATAAAAAAGATTGCAATTTTAGAACATTTTTTGCTCCTGCACCCCCCTGGGGATAGTGGCACCCACAGAAAATATATCCTATGTTGGAGCAGGGGTTGTCACCATCACTTTTGAAATCGGTTCGGTAGTTCCAGAGATTCCATAGAAATTGTAATTTAGAATGTTTTTAGAACGCTTTTCGCTCATTTCACCCTTTTAAATTTCGAATTTTTTTAAAATTTTATTCTTAGATTAGAGAGCATTTACATCTTATAAGTAACTACAATGCCAAATTTCAAATTTCTAGCTCCTTCAGTATAGAAAAAATCCCAATTTTAGAACGTTTTTCGCTCCTGCACCCTCCTGGAGTTAGTGACACTGACATAAAATATAGCCTATGTTGGAGCAGGGGTTGTCACCATCAATTTGCCACCATCACTTTTGAAATTGGTTCGGTAGTTCTACAGATTCCATAGAAATTGTAATTTAGAATGTTTTTCTCTGATTTCATCTTTTTAAATTTGAATTTTTTTTAAATTTTATTCTTAGAGAGCATTTACATCTTATAAGTAACTACAATGACAAATTTCCAATTTCTAGCTCCTTCAGTATAAAAAAGATCTCAATTTTAGAACGTTTTTCGCTCCTGCACTCCCCTGGGGTTAGTGACACTGAAATAAAATATAGCTTATGTTGGACCAGGGGTTGTCACCATAAATATGCCACCATCACTTTTGAAATCGGATCGGTAGTTCTAGAGATTCCATAGAAATTGTAATTTAGAATGTTTTTAGAACGCTTTTCGCTCATTTCACCCTTTTAAATTTCGATTTTTTTTTTTGGTTTGTTTTTAGAGAGCATTTACATCTTATAAGTAACTACAATGCCAAATTTCAAATTTGTAGCTCATTCAGTATAAAAAAAATCTCAATTTTAGAACGTTTTTCTCTCCTGCACCCTCCTGGAGTTAGTGACACCGACATAAAATATAGCCTATTTTTGAGCAGGGGTTGTCATCATCAATTTGCCACCATCACTTTTGAAATGGGTTCGTTAGTTCCAGAGATTACCCCCCTACAAACAAACAAACAAAAAAAACAAAACAATCTTTACTCCTTTATAATATTAGTATAGATTCAGCAATTTTGTCTATTTATGAACCAACTAAAAAAAAGGAAGTTATTTATTATGATGATTATTTATTTTAATATAATACATGTTTAGACATAACTTCAAATTATTACTTTGTTTTAATAGTTCTTTTTCTTTCTGTCCTTTTGGAAGGGCTCATTTTTCTAACAGTATATTATAAAGAGGTTATACAGGGTGATCAATTTAAAAGAGTACCCTTTTGTTTTTTGTATTATCCATATCTATAATATATGTAGCAAGACTTTCAACATCATTACTAATTTAATATGTCTATATTTAATGCACAGGTTTCTTTTTTTCACTTTCTAAATGTGAAGACTCGTTTTTTTAAACATAAATTCGCATGATCATCATTAGTAATTTTTAATCCGATTCTGCACAAATGATTTGAGTAAATCGTCTGCTTCTTTCAACGTTTTTATTTATTTTATTTTTGAAAACTCATTTCGTAAGATTATGAATGGCAACAATAAAAATTGTCTGCATGTACTAATTCTTTGACTTTAATAAAAATGGCTCGTTATTCTGTGGAAGAGCGTGTTTTCTTTTATGATAATTACGTTATGTCTAAATCATTTTTAAAAATGTGAGAGAAATTTCATTTAAATGCATCATCGCAATAAGAAAGCATTTACTACATCAGTTGTATTTTCCGCACTTATAACTGGAAGTTCTTGCTTCTTATCAATGATTTCCCAAACTTCTTTATCCAGCAATAGAAAACTCATGTCAGAACACCATGCTGAATAATTTCTTTGATTCAGCTTTTCTATGACGTTAGTCGCCATTTTCAGGAGGTTAGCAGGCACATTTCAAATAAATTAATAAATAAATAAATAATTTCACTGC
This sequence comes from Maratus michaelseni, assembly GCA_963931845.1. Taxonomy (NCBI): domain Eukaryota; kingdom Metazoa; phylum Arthropoda; class Arachnida; order Araneae; family Salticidae; genus Maratus; species Maratus michaelseni. Next base: position 350,818,217 of record OZ007592.1, read on the forward strand.
CACCCCCCCTCCCCTGTTTTGAAACGATACATCAGTTATCTTCTGCTAATTTTTCCCCACTATATGAAAAATAAATTCTATTGCATTAGCTCTAGAACTACTTAAAAATTTAACTATTTAAATGTAGACTGTAAATCATAATGTCAACTGTAAACCATAAAATCAAATGAAGAAACCAAACCAGCTTTCAAAATCAAAATCAAAGTTAAAAAATAAGTTTGTCAAATTTCAAATTATAATATACTTCCGGTTATGAACTTTGTATGCCCATAACTTGGTGATAAGGAAATAGGGTATTTGAGGTTAAGCTGAGTATAAAAGCTTGAATGTAAATTAGCATACGCAGTTTGAAAGCATTGGCTGGTTAAACAAGTTCAGTCTATTACCGGAAAAGCAAAAACAGTTCAATAAAAGTTGACTCAGTTCTGGTGTAAAATATCGTGTGGAAAAACAACAGAGATAACTTGAGTAGGAATCTTAATCATATTTATTTAAATATTAAGTATATGCCGAAAGGCTTTTCACAGCTTCACAGATGATATAAAAAGGTAAACAAACTTAGGATAGTGATATCGTTGAGCATGACAATGGCAATTCACAATACATCTTTGCAGAATAATAAGTAGTACAATTCCCAATATGAAGATAGACATCGATGATATTTAAAAACAGCAGACCATTCAAACATACACACTCTTATGCTGATACTAAACTGATACAAAAATAAAATGACTAAGTAGTTTTTGACTTAAAAACATCCATGGTAGGACCTGCCTCACCAAGTTTCATGATTAATTTCTCCATGAATGGAGTATGAGAAAAGACAGCTTTCAAAGTACAGACATTGCATATTTAAACAATCCAGAAACTCCTTATCGGCAACGCCTACTGAAAGGACCAACCACGGATGAGTATTGAGATTGATTCACTCAAGATTTGATACGAGTCAGTTTAAACCAACTGATGTACTACATCGCCATCTGGTGGAAAGAAAAATATTTTTGATGCGATTATCGTTAGTCTGGCTATTGCATGAACGAAAGTAGGTTGTGATAATTTATGATGTCAAATGGAAAAATGGTGAAATGTCAGAGCGGCGATTTTGACAACTGAAACGTGTTTACTGAATAAATTAAGATAAAGTAATGAGATTTAATTAGGTAAGTTTAGCTTATGTTTTAACAAAATACATTGAATAAAGTTATATTATATATATTATATATATGTAGATATTATAGAATAGCTGAACTTATAATAAATGAGTGAATGGAGTTATTGTATGACCTGATAACATGTTGCAAAGGGTAAGAGGCAATGAGATATGCTAATGAATAGCTATTTTTTTCAACAAGAGAAACGGCCACTAAAGATGGCGAATTGCCAAGACGGGAGAAAGAGCGAATTATAAAAAGCAAATTACGGCATTTGTTCACAGAGGAACTCAAAATTTGAACAAAGTGTCGTAGAAAGACAAATGAGATATTAAATTAAAGGGAATTTAAAATGCCGAATAATGGTAATGATAATTTACATGAATATTAAAGAGAAACTACTGAAAAGATTAGAATTAATGTTTTAAAATGGGAAATACACACGTGGTTACAAGTTATATGTAAAATGGTTGTAAATGTCGCATTTACAACATGACACCCATAATAACCCATGACCCACTAATCGAAATTTCTTGAACATGTGACCTAGCCCAATAGTCTTCAAGACTGTAGGATACTAAATTTAGTTCAAATCCTCTGATCCGTTTTTAAGGTAAAAATAGCTTGATCCATAATGACCCACTAATTGAATTTTCTCGCACATGTGACCTAGCCCAACAGTCTTCTCGTGCCAAAAACCATAGGATGCAAAATTTAGTCGAAATAGTCTGAGCTGATTTTTAGATAAAATTAGCTTGACCCACAGTGACCCAAAAATGACACACTAATCGAATTTTGTCGGACATGTGACCTAGCCCAATGATTTTCTCGTGCCCAAAACTCGTAAAATACAAAATTTAATCAAAATCGTTAGAGCCGTTTTTTAGATAAAATTAACTTGTCCCACATTGACCAAAAAATGACCCACTAATTGAAAGTCCTCAAACATGTGACCCAGCCCAATAGTCTTCTTGTGCCCGAAAATGGTAGGGTACAAAATTTAGTCAAAATCGTTTGAACCATTTTTTAGATACAATTAGCTTGACCCTGACCCTGACCCATGATGACCCAAAATGACCCACTGATCCAATTTTCTCGAACATGTGACCTAGCCCAATGGTTTTCTGATGCCCCAAAATGTTAAAATACAAAATTTCGTCAAAATCGTTAGAGCCATTTTTAAGATAAAATTTGCATAACCACACATACACACAAGATTTGCTCGTATTAGAATATATGATATGATCATAACTGAAGAAATCTTGTCAATAACACCAACAATGTTGCGCAGTGTGTCAAAAAACTTGGTTTGACGTGTTCATGTTTGCATTCAAAATGGTGGTGACCATTTTCAACATTTGCTGTAAGGAATGATGGTGTAAAAAATTTGAATTAAATTATGTTTTTCAAAAATAAAATTATCACAGGATTAAGTAACATTGTGCGTCTCCATTTCTGTTTTACCTCACAAATAAAGTTGTAACAGTCCAACAGTGTTAAAAATCGTCTCCGACACTTAAACAAAGTTCCAACAATTATACTTCAGTGTTAGGAATAGTTGCCACATCCGTCAGATTTAAGAGTAATAAGAAAAACCAACAGGTACTCTTTTAAATTGATTACCCTGTAAATGGGGTTCACATGTAAATTTTATTAGAATCCAAAAGTGGAATGTTTTTCTATCTGATTTCTGATCTCCCTGTATTATAATTTTTGTAAAAAAATAGACCAATTTTTCCAATATGTTGTTCAAGAAAGTCCATTTCTCATTTAAAAGTAATTGTCCAGCCATATATATAAATTTTTACAGGTACAAAAAAAGAATTGAAATGTATTATTATCTAAGGTAGTTACTGTATGTATAATCTATAGTATCTCAAACTGCAACCATCTACCACACTATCATAATATAATTGTTAAATATTACATTACAATGTCATAGCAGTTAGCTATGTTGAAGTTTCTAAATTCAAAGTAAGGTGTAGATTAATCACAGATATTTGAAACTAGTCTTATATATGAAAAAATATATATACATTACTTATACATCTACACAGTTTAGTTCTTAATATGAAACATCCTCAAAATTTCATAGTTTCACCATTAACAATTAACTGCAGTAGCGTAGCTAAGGGGGGGCAAGGGGGGCGGCCGCCCCGGGCGCCGCTGCTAAGGGGCGCCAAATCGAGAGAGGTTTTTAACCGAAATTATTTCACATATTTTCACAATAAATAAAAATTGTTGACCTTTTTTATTGATGTGTGTATGAATTTTTTCTTTAGTGAAAATATTTTATTGTATCCAAATAATAAAAGAGAAATCTTCTATAAATGTTTAAAGCGATGGCTTAACACACTTTGTACCTTGCATGATTGCGTACCTGAAAAGGAGGTACAAAATGATTAAATGGGTGCGGGGCGTCAACTTGAAAGACGCTTTAAACAGAAAATATCTCACGTATTTTGACAATAAATACGGATTGTTGGTCGTTTTGTGTGTGTGTGTGTGTGTGTGAAGAAATGCTTTGAATAAATTCGGCGAAGGAGGGGGAGTGGAGAGATCTATTATGTGGCAATCGTGGATGGAGGTTTCTGACTGTCTCCAGCTTATAAAACGAAGGGCCATGTGGCTTCACATTTTGATATTATAAGAGCATTTATTTATTTCTCTATTAGTTTTCGCTTTCATTTTTGTGTTCTTAGCATTTCATCTGAATATTTTCGTGTAATGGGGCCTTCTCTGAACCAGTGCAAAATGGATTTAGTTGAAGGAACTGCAAGTAAATATATTTCTTCTTTATTGTAAATTCCATTTTTCTGTGGAAGTGGTATTGAGAAAAACAAAATAATAAAATGTGGGCGACCTGCCTCAATTTTTCCCTTCTTAAAACGTATAAAAATCGAAACAGGACTTTTCAGTCTTCCAAGTACGGTCAGTACAGATGACTGCGTGGAAATGGAGTAAAATCAAAATTATTCTCTTAGCTTTGTTTACTGTTAAATGCAAATAAAAGTGTGTAATCTTTGTAGGAAAAAAATTGCAAAAGTTAAAAGTAGCAAAATGTAAAAAAAAAAAGGGAACTGAGGAAAAAATTATTTTAAAAATTGAAACTCTGAATCATTTAAAGTGAAATATATAGATGCAGTAAAAAAACCTTTTCACACATTTAAAGTCTTCGGATCTTTAGATAACTTTCCCAGAATATACTAAGGATGTCTAAATACATTTCTAAACAAAAATTGATTCGAAAATTGATATTTTTGGCATTTTTGCAAAGAAGAATACCTAGGCCCTTTAAAGAGGAAATGTGCATTTTTATATTTCAAAGGTAAATTTTCTTCTATTATTTGAGTGACAGACAGTGTTGTTTTCATGATTAATCAGTCTTCTAATTTAAATTAATTAACAATAATAAAAGTAAAAAAAAATATATTTTTTTTAATTTCACTTTTATAAGCATTCTATATCTTAACAATCACACTTTGCAGGACTGCAATTCATGTAGTTCCAAAAACTTTTATGTTACAATACGTTAATTTGGCATGGGCCCCGACAATTGAAAATTCACGGATTTGATTTACGGTTGGTAGAAAGTGCGAACTGGTGATTTTATTACTATTATTTTTAATTATAATGTTTGCTCAGTTTATTTATTTATTTATTTATTATTTTTTTAAAGCTATGCAATAGAAAATAAAAGCATTATACCAATTATCTATTCAGAATTTCTAAACTGATTTCACAACGTATAGTCGTAATTTATTTAATGACAAGAGGGTTTTTCATTATAATCAAATAATCAAATTTTAATTCTTAATAGGTGTATAGCCAACATAGTGAAAAAGTACCCAAGCCAGGACTCGAACCCGGGTCATCAGTATAGCGCATTGACGTTCTACCAACTGAACCATTTGGGAACGGTACTCAACATGGAACTTTCTCAGTATAACATGTTGGCAAGGCTACAAACGCAGCACAAGATGGAATATTTTCCGTGAGCCACCAACCCTGGGGCAAACACGAAATCAAAGAAAATCCAGCATCGATAATTGAATAAATTCATATTTAATACTTTGGAAAGTTTTCCATAGAAAATTTCACACGTCTTGCATTCATAATAATCAAATTATAATTGCTTAATAGGCGTATAGCCAACATAGGGAAATTTTTCATTATTGCACCTTTTATTTTTTATTTATATTTTCTACATTTTAATGCTTAAAATATTTCATCGTTGCACTTATACAGCCAAATGGGATATTTTGGAAAGCTTGGTTTAGCGCATAATTAACTCGATTATTTTTGTAACTCGTAACAGTTAAACCATAAAGATTATTTTTTGTCAATTTATCGTCTGTGGCTGGCTAAATACACTGCTCAAAACAATTAAAGGATATTGCAGTTTTAGGTGGATTTTGTATCTGGGAAACTTTTTAGCTGATTGATATATGGTCGACAGACATAGTAGGTTATATGAGAATAAATTACACATGTTTGGCAGAAAAAAATGCATTTTATTGCGCATTTGTGTACAAAAGGAAAAAAACACAATTTGTGCATATGAGAAAAAAAGAAGAATAAAAGGTGTTTTCTTCAAAGAAAATCATTTTCAGTAGGGGGTATGGTTTCCACGGGCGGCCAGCAACGTTGAACACCTTTGAGGCATGGACTCAATGAGGCTATTAATGACAAGTTGGGGTATTCTGCCCCACTCTTCCAGAAGAGCTCTTTCCAGTTCTTGGAGAGTTTGTGGGGGTTGTTGGCGGCCAGAAACTCGTCTTCCTAGAGCGTCCCAAACGTGCTCGATTGGATTCATGTCTGGAGAACACGCTGGCCATTCCATTCGAACGATTCCTTCCTCGAAAAGGAAATCCTCCACCAGGTTTGCACGATGTGGCCTGCAGTTATCGTCCATTAAAATGAAGTTATATCCGATTGCTGCAGCGTAAGGGACTACAATAGGTCTGAGGATCTCATCCCTATATCGGCGACCAGTCAGAGCTCCATCTCGAATGATGTAGAGGTCAGTGCGCCCGTCAATGGAGATGCCACCATACACCAACACTCCTCCACCGCCAAATCTGACACTTTCGTGCACGAACGCAGGATTATTCCTACTGCCACGGTCCCTCCAGATGAAAATACGCCTATTATCCGGATGCACAGAAAAACGGGACTCGTCAGAAAACAGAATATTGCTCCATTCATTTCTCCTCCAGTTGACATGCTCGGTTGCCCACTCCCTGCGGTCGCGACGATGCCTTGATGTTAATCTAACACATATCATCGGTCGGCGAGCATACAGACCTACAGCATGGAGCCAGTTTCGGACAGTCTGAGTTGAAATCGTGGTGCCTGTAGCCGAGCGAAGGTGTTGTTGGAGAAGAGTAGCGTTCATGTTTCGGTGTCTCCGAGCTGTTAACGCTAAATACCGATCTTCATTGGGCGTTGTTGCCCGTCTACGACCTTGCCCTGGTCTTCGGCCTGCACATCCACTCTCCAAAAAACGGTTCCAGATCCTGGAAATGACACTTTGTGACACTCCAATGGCTTGCGCTACTTCGGCTTGAGTTTGGCCCCCTTCTAACCTACCAACAATTCTCCAAGCTTCTGAATCTGTCAAATGACTTCGCTGAGACATCGTACTCATCGAAACAAAGCAATCACTGAATGCCGATCATCCTTGTCTTCATTCTCTTTTATCCAGTTGAAAGTCAAATTTCATTCGCTGCCGCTGAAGCGACGTTTTTGACGTCGAACTCAAAATTTGTATACTCCACAGTTTGAAAACCAGAAAAATTTGTATTTGTGATTCTCTTCTTCTATTTTCGGCAAAAAAAATTTCGTTTATATCTTTATTTTATATAAAACTTCAAATATCCTTTAATTGTTTTGAGCAGTGTACATGAATTTTTCATTTAGTTTTTTTTTTAATACTTATATTAAGGATAAGTCACCAGAAATTTTAAGATAGATTTTTAACTTTATTTAGTAACATATTTATGTGATTTATACAGGATTAATATTTCTAGTTAAATATAGTGGTTACGAAGAGCTTGATTTATTTATTAAAAGTTAAATAAAAAGTGTTGCAAATTTGATACACTATGGCAGGGCTGTCCAACGCGGCAACCGCGGGCGCCATGACGCCCTTTGAAGATTTTCTTGGCGCCCCTTCTTTACGCCCCTCAATTTTTCTAGATTTTTTTAAACAAAATTCCGTCTGCAAAGTTAATTTGCGTTAAAATAATTAATATTTGCATACTTTTTTTTTTATTACAGGTGTTATTAAGGTTTTTGCCTCCTTTACATGCAAAAGTCCTTAAAATTCCTCCCCCCCCCCTTTTTTTATCCCCAAACCTCAGAAAAAAATTAACGTTAAATTTACTATGATATGTTTTTTGTTCAATTTTTTAGATGAGTCAACTCCAACTTAGGACGCCAATGATTAACCACTGTACATACCGTTTTAATAACGCATACCACTTTGTCTGTGTATCCTGTAGACATGTGGGAATCACTATCACTGCTAAAGGGAAATAATATTCTTGCATTTTTCGAATCATATGAATAATGGCGCCCTTGATTGTGTGCTACAAGCTAAGGTGCGCCCTGCCTCACTGAAAGGTTGGACAGGTCTGCACTATGCATTTAAGGTTTAAATGTGCTTTAGTTTATAATTAAGTTCTTGAAATATTAAAATGATGTATTGTCATAGGAAATATATCTGCATTACATAATTTTTATATGGTAGCCTATCAGTAAGTTACTGAAAAATCAATTAGATAATGTAATCTTTTCGTATAAAGACCAAGTTAAGTTAAATAAAAGAATGTAATAAATAAAAATAAATTAATTCCTTACGAATGAAATCTTTATTTATTGAATAAAGACACACAAGTAAAGAGATGTATTCGAAAGGTAAAAATAATGGTAATCATAGATAATTTTACAACTAAAATGTTTTTTCTAGATCTTAAGAAATATTTTTTTAAATAGAGAAAACTTTATAAAATTAATAAAAATTCATTAAAGCTACCAGAAAAACGGGGCAAACTATATACCACACTTTTGGGGGATTACTATATTGGAAATCAAATTCCCCTCTCGTTATATCCGGGATTTATTATAAGTCAGGTATGCTATTGCAGAGATCATCTACATACTTTTTATGGCTAAGCCTCAATATTATATTTTTATAGCCACAATATTATAAGTTTCGGGACGCAACCAAAGTTACACCGTTACTTTTAAACAACAAACTCATAAAGTTTGTAAATAGTTTTTTAGATTGTTTTTTAAACCAGAAATCACGATTAAAAGAAAGCAAAAAAGACAGAAAATAACGAAATTTCATCTGAATGGACAAAGATATATATCCATTTTTTTCTTTGTGATAATCAAAGTAAAAGTTTTACGGTAATAAAAATTTGCAAACAGGGTTACCGTTGTAAATATTTAAGATGTAGTTTTTATTGAAAATTATTAAATAGTTTTATGAAAGTTTTATTATTTAATAAAGCAAAATGAATTATTGTGATCCAATTGATAATGTGTTACAAATGTTTGATTGAAAAATTTTTAAAGAAAATTTTAAAACTACACGTTTCCTACAATTTTTAACTTTTCGCAATATTTTTCTTTCATACTTCCCTTACAAATGTGCTCTATAACTGTAATGACCAGATTTTCAAAAAGTTAATTGGTTAAAATGTCATTACAAATTTTAAAATAAAAAAAAAAATTACTTTTTTCTTAATATTTTATTTTTAGAAACTAAACTAATTGTTCTACTAAAATTAATTTTACTAACTTTATTAACTTTTAAATTTTATGAAATGCACCTTAAAAAGTGTCAAGGAAAAAAAAACGATGGTTGAAAAATTTAAATTCTAAAAGTATATATACTGTATGACGCGGTATTTGGCTAAATATCGCGAAATTTGGCGATAAAAGTAGGCCACTTTACATGAAATCATCTTGAACTAAAGCTAAGTGCTCACCTAATTCAGTATTGACGGAAACTAGGAATCTTCGATAGTCAGGCTCACGCGATTTAGCTTCGTGTGTTTGAGTAAGATTAACTGAATTCTGAAAAACTAAGAAGAGAGAACTACCTTTTCCTCTCGGTACAAGCCGGAAGGACTTTTTCGCCTTTAGAAAAAAAAATCGGTTATTTTTTTATTTGTAGGGGGGGGGCGCAAAGTTTGTTCTTGCCCCGGGCGCCAAAAAACGTAGCTACGCCACTGATTAACTGTATTACATTTTTAAATCCAAATATTCTTATGTATATATATATATATATATATATATGTGTGTGTGTGTGTGTGTGTATAAAACATCCATACTAAATTTATAACAATAATGCAAATTCTGTTTATGTACAGATTTTTCTTTTTAATTTTAGTGCCTAGGAATGTTTTATTTGCAGTTTTTGGCACTACATCTTTATTAAACAATTAAAAATTAAAGATAATAGATATAGAAAATACAATAGGTGTAGAAAATAAGAATTGTAGGTAATAATTATAATAATTATTATTACTGTTTTCAAACATTTAAAAGTGGATATTTTTACGGTTATCTACTCTTCACTATCTTCAGCATTGTTTGTGGGATACTGGAGTATTTTTAACTCATTAGATAGCTTATAGTAAAACCTTCAAACTGGCTATCTCAACAGTACATTTTCCATATTTCTGAACGTTATCCCTTTTCCACTCACCCATTCAATTGTTGTGTCACAGTTTTATATTTTCAAATTACTTATTGCTGTTTAGTATGGGACAGATATCTATGCCATCATATGCCTATTTTATCAGCAAAATTCAAAATGAAGTGCAACTTTTGCCTCTAGTAGCAAAAATCTAAATCATTACTTTTGTTTTTACCTTCTTAAATCTATTCCCCATGGTTAAAATAGTAGTTAACACCAACTTTTGCAGCATTTTATCCATTGGATTTTTTACAATCATGCTCTAAATACCTCTGCTGGGATTAAGGCTACCTTGTATGATCTGAAACTCCTTTCTTTGAAGTTACTTAAAAATATTCAATATTATTTCATATTATTTTTTACTAGCGAAGCTTTACCCGTTTTGTTGATTGATTTTTCACCAAAGAACCTCAAATTAAATTAACCTGGGAGGAGGGGGCTCCACTGCCTTCGGCATTCTACCCTCCCCCCCCCCCCCCCTCTGGTCTTGAATCAAACAAACTTTGAATTATTGGGATTTTTATTTTGACCCAGATTAAATTAAGATTTGCAGCATTGTCATTCACATTGTTGTAGGAACCGATTTGGTGTTCTTTTAACTTGAATTCATTCGTGGTAGTACCAAAATTTACCAATGAGTTATTTTTGTTTTAGAAAGAAAATTGTCGTGAGACACGAAAAAATGCTAGAAATCGCATAAAAAAATTCGTGAGAAATAAAAACCGTTGAACATGAAAAAATTGCTAAATATTGCATTAAAAAACTTCAAAAATCTATGTACGAATTTAAAAAAAACTTTATGGAAAAGGCAAAAGGCAGCAAAATATTGTGCTAAAATACTATATTGTGCTAAAAGATTGATATGAGATTCGTTTTACCAATGTAAAAATATAAAGCTGTGAAATGTTAAAAAATACATAAAAATTCACAAAAACTTAAAAGATTGCAGAAGAAAAATTTTATTATGTTGGGCTAAATGATTGAAATGGATTCATTTTACATAAGCTAAAAATCGCTTAAAAGTTTTCAAAAAATTAAAAAATCTCAGAGGACAAAATTCTTTAGATTCCTTTCACTAATATGGAAAAATTGCTGCAAAACGCGAAAAAAAAAATAAATAAATAAATAAAAATAAAAATTTAGTAAAAAATTTTAAAACTGATTTTGTGAGGTATCACACCAGATACACAGGACACAGGTACTTAATATAAGAAAATGCACACAAAAACATGTGATTCACATTACCTAAAAGATGATTGAAACTTGAATTGGATTTTAAATTTTAAAACATTAAAATCAAGCACTTTCGGCTGTGAACCCAGCCTTCATCAGGATTTATAAAATCAGGTGTTAAAGCACAAACGTCTAGATCACATTAATATAACAGCATGTCTCTGTACTGCGAGCCTGCGGAAGAGTTCAAATCATTCACTTTCGCCAACGGTCGGTCGATTCGATACTATTGCATAGCAAAACAGGTGAGGAAAGAAGGACGAAGGGGAAAAATCACATTTTACTGTTCTTTGATTAAATTAAGACTTTTCCTTGCTTATTTATAATTTCTACAGATTAGTGTGCAATGATGTACTGTCTTACAATATTCCGAGAATTTGGCTTAATTTAATCAAAGAACAGTAAAATGTGATTTTTCCCCTTCCTCCTTCTTTCCTCACCTGTTTTGCTATGCAATGGTATCGACCGACTGTTAGCGAATGTGAATGATTTGAACTCTTCTGCAGGCTCGCAGTACAGAGACATACTGTTATATTAATGTGATCTAGATGGTTGGGTTCACAGCCGAAAGTGCTCGATTTTAATGTTTTAAAATTTAAGATCTAATTAAAGTTTTAATCATCTTTTAGGTAATGTGAATCACATGTTTTTGTGTGCATTTTTTTTATATTAATTCGACAAAGATGAATTTAAGCATTCCGAACTTGTTTTATATACACAGGTACTTTTTTGCGAAATCTTCTAGCTATGTATATTGTGGTCTCTTCAGAAAACAATAGACAGACAGACATACAAATATCTATCTATATTATTATACATTCATATTGAGATTATTCCATCTTTCTTATTTGTTTTTTTCTCTCTTTAATGTAATATATATATATTCATGCATATTATTATCCATTCATTCACTTTTATTTATTTGAATTTTTAGATGTAAATCTGAAAATGATCTAAGGAAGCATTTAGAGACACATAGTTTAGTTCCTTCTTATAAATGTCCTGTTGAAGGTTGCTCCTACACAACAAGGTCTAGGACCTGTTACAGCACTCACTACAGGAAAAATCATGAAGTATGCACTTTTTACTTGCTTATAAGAATGTTAGCTGTGTACCTAATCATCATTCTGTTGCCTTTTAGTGACTATATAACATATTAATAGACAGAAATTTAATTGAGATTAGGCAAAAATATAAGTTAAAGATGGTTCCTAGTAAAATGTAATAAAATGTTATTTCTTAATGTGCATCATAATTACCCATGCATATTTTATACTATTTTGGTCATTTCATCAATACAGAACTAGAGTGTGTAAAAAATACACCTTTTTAAGAATTCTGATTTACAGTCAGCCTCTAGTAATGTGTATTTCTTGAATGAAGAAATGGAGGAACAAAAACAAAAAAAGCAATTTTTAAGAGAAATATAACATTTTAATAAATAAACAATTTTAAAGAGAAATATAACATTTTAATAAGTAAACAATTTTTAAGAAAAATATGTTATGATTGGGTAGCATTTAGTTAACTGTATTTAAATTAAGTCAATACTATTCTTTTTTCCCTCCTTCAGGAGTAATATACATTAATATATATTTTTTAAATCCTCAAATGAGAAAAAAATTGTAGAACAATCTAATTGTGAGGAATCACACCTTGCTTTTTTGCATGTCTTCATTTATCGAAGTTTTTGTTGGTCCAAGCAAATTGCTTCATGCCATGCATAGTGCATCTTTTCCCGGGAGCAATTTTGATTCGTTTCTGACACATCACATGCACTCTCGGAAGCATGGCTCATTGCATAGCAGGATGCAGTTTTACTTTCAGAATGTTTTGATTGCTCTTCAAATGTCATTGTTCCCTTTCCAGCTAATAATTTTTTAGCTCACAGGCTATCAAAGCCTGAGAGCTTATGTGCCCGCCCGTTCTGTATGTATGTATGTATGTACGTATGTACGTACGTAACGCGATAACTCTTGACAGAAATAACCGTTTTGCTTCCAATTTTGTTTATAGGTTCCTTGTGATAAGGCGCTTCCCTGATTAGTTTTGGGGATTGATTGTTTAACTATAAAGGGGGGAACAGGGGGGCTAACCCCCCTTAATTAAGATAAATGGTTTTTTCATGCAGAATTGTCCAATTTTCTTCAAATTTTGTATATAGGTTCATTGTGATAAGGTTCTTTCCTGATTAGTTTTGGGGGTTCATAGGTTAAGTATAAAGGGGGTAACGGGGGGGTTAATCCTCCCCCCTTATTTTAGATAAATGATTTTTTTCATGCAGAGTTATCCGATTTTCTTCAAACTTTCTATATGGGCTCATTGTGGTAAGGGGCTTCCCTGATTAGTTTTGGGGGTTCACTGGTAAAGTATAAAGGGGGGGACTAACCCCCCTTGATATAGATAAATGGGTTTTTTAAGCAGAATTATCCGATTTTTTCAAATTTTGTATATAGGTTCATTGTGGTAAGGCGCTTCTCTGATTAGTTTTATGGGTTCATTGGTTAATTATAAGAAGGAGAAACGGGGGATGGTTCTCCCCTCTTAATATATTGTCGATTTCTTCATTTTTCGAGGGCTTATTTCAAATTCTTTGAAATAAGAATATAATTTACAGTTAGTGTGAATAGCCTGTGAGCTCAATGCCGTCAGTTTAACTGGGCAGTTTTCTTTTATTAATTTACCTGCTGTTGTTATTCTAGACCCCATTTTGTTAAATTTTAAGTTTTGAACATTCAATTTTAAGTCAGTTGAGTTTTTGATGGCAGTCTGAGGTGATGTTGTGCCTGATTAAAATTTGCCATTTTCTTTTAATTCTTAAGGCAGATATTACTCAAAATTCGTCCATTCTTAATCTGTCGGTATTATTTAATTTTCATTCTGAAATTTACTTGAAAATTTGGCCAAAAGATAAACTCTCCTTCTGAATTAAAGATAAAATAAAACAAGAAATTTTATTTATAAAGTGTACTGACTCCATTGCACTGACTCCATTAAAAAAAAAAAAAAAAAAAATCCAAAATCAAGTAAGAATTTTTTAACTATGCTTTCTTTCTCAATGACTGAAAAAACTCCATACATTAGTTCGGTTATTTGCTCTTTTTAAAAATAATTCACAATGCCTTAAAATAAATCTATATGATTCTTATGATGACAGAATTCTCAACAACTTGAAATTAGAAACTATCATAACTCTATCAGTGCCTTTCATCAATGATCTGTTCTTAGATTGGCAGAAGTATTAAATGGCATAAATTAAATAAATTTTACCATATATGGTACTGACAGAAATGTCTTTTTCTGCCATAGAATAGCTTGAATTTGGAAATAAAACATCATTACTCCAAACTAGGTTGTTGATCTTCTCATAGAACAGGGCTGTCCAACATGGCACCCTCTGAAGAGTTTTTTGCCACCCTTTCTAATATTTCTATTTACTAGTTTTTCTTAAAAGTAAAAACCCATTTTAAAGGTTGCTTTTTTATAATATTAGTACAATTTTTTGTATGCAAATTGATTCTGCATATTATTGAAAACACAATTAAGGTTTCTGTCTCCTTCCCCTGAGATAGGTGCCCTTTCAGAAAAAATGCACTTCGAAGATTGCTAGGACTTATGGTTTTTTATTCTGAAAATTATTTTACATGGAATTCCTGCATAGTAGGGGCCTTATGGCTACCACTGTTGAGATATATGGGCATCGTTTAAGATTCATAATTGCCATTTTATCTTCTTTGTTTTTTGTTCAAAATATCTACCACTATTTCCGTATAGTAATTTTAGCTTTGTTTAATATCAGACCAGCGGAGATGACTGAGCTATGCTTGGTTAAAATTAGTTGTGTGTTAACAATAAATTCTCTATACAACATATAAATATCTGTCTATGTACCGTGATTGGTTGAATTCTGTTTTCGAAAATGTTCTATGAACGCTGATTGGTTGAATCATGTATCTCGGCTCCTATTTAGAATTTTTAGAAAATTATTTCAAATTCTGAAAACCAATTTTTTCACCAAATGTTGCCAACATTTAGCGAAAAATCAAAAACTTGGCGACATTCTTTCATTTGGCACCAAGCATGTGTTTTGGCATTAGTAATCTTGAAAGTCAGTTTATCTGCAAAATCTCGCCTAATTTAGCAAAATGTTGCAACTTTGAGACTTCATTTATTGCTAACTGTACATTCCAAAAATATTATTTGCCGATTTATCACCTGCAGCTGGATAACAGAAAAGTGCCTTAAAATTAATTTATTAATTTATAATTAAGTTCTAAAAATATTAAAATGCATTGTCATCGAAAACATAAGTTGTGGTGTGATTATTTTTATCAGAGTCTGGTATGATCAGAAATTAGTACTTGCATTTGTTAAATTAAATTTTTATAAGTGGTTGCAATAACCCTTGACATAAAATGCCAATTCTTTTTAAGTCACTGAAAAGAGAGTAAGTAAAAGATCTTACTTTAAATAATGATGCAGTGTTTGCGACCAAAGAGTTGCGACCAAATAAAAACTATTTTAAGTCCACTAAATTTCTTTATTGATCTCGTAAAATGTAGAAGGAAAAGAAAATCCTTTTTGGCTGTCTTGCAAATTAAAAAATCACGAACATCATGATTAAGTAATCATTCTTAAAATTTTACCAAATTCAGGAGAATTCTTATTTTGGAGAACACTTTACTGAAAAAAAATAAAACATCACAGGCATTACAAAAATACACAATTTCATATCAGCATCCCGTCAGAACATAACTGCCTGAAAATTTAACTGCTGAAGTATATGTAACACAGCTACGGGAGAATAAAAGTAATTAAAAGGAATGTTTGATTTAATTGATTAAATTTAAAAGGTAGCGGTAAATAAATAGGCGAATAACATTCCAAAAATGAAACCAGAACCTATCCGATTCACTACACAACAAATGCATAGGGTTGATTTTAAAAGTACATCTGGACAGGTCAAAACTCAAAGCTAGCGCCAATGGTACAAACAGAGCATGCACAGCCAAAATGCAAGGAGAGAGGAAATGCCGTAATGAAAAAAAGTGCCAGCAGAATTTGTAAGCATGGGCAAAATGGACCAATGCCACAACGGAGCTATTGTTGATGTATGCAGCATGGAGAGACAACTGAAATGGCAATGAAAAACAGGATTACAGGTGAAAGGCATCGTAAAGCTTGCCATGCAAACTACGAAGTACAGGCAAAATATCGGAAAACCCTGGCATGCATAAAAACTGAAAACTGATGCCGATAAAATATAAAGAGAACGGCAAAAATAAATAATGTGAGAATTTATCTCACATAGGTGTGTACATAATTTTCAGAATTCTAGCATATTAGGAAGTGAGTGAAAAATCGATCACAAAATCTCATCTTTACGTACAAAAGACAAGTTAAAGATAAATAAAATAGTGTAAAAAAGTTTCAGTCTTGACACAGACTATGTTATTGGTGCAAAACAGTGATATATATAGCATTGGCTTTTAAGCTATTTTTTCACATGGTAAAAGTTTTTAATAACTTTACTTTCACATTATTATTAACTATTACTATTCTCATGTGCATGCTTTGTGCCAAAATTAATCTTTACGATTATTAGACAGATTCCAAAAAAATTTAACTTTAAAGTGGGATGCGTAGCATCAAAGTATGGAAACTGCTAGCTTGAAAACATTCTATCTCAAATTATTTAATATCATGAAATGGGCATTTCCTATTAATAATATACATTGAAGTTTTTACTGTCAATCTCCATATAAATTTATTTTTAAAAACAATCCTTGAAATGTACAAAGTACCATGAATAGTGTTGCCATATAATGAATAGTGTTGCCATATAATGAATAGTGTTGCCAGGTGTCCCGATTTATGCTGAACATTTCAATTTTCAGGGGTTAGAAAGTATGTCTTGCAGAACCATTGTATGAGCTGTCAAATGTCCAGTTTTTTCAGAGTGTATAACCTCTTTCAAATTTTTTCATTTATCCTTCGGTGTGTGAAGTTCTGAAAATGCTAAAAAAATTTAAGAAAAATAAGTAAAAACATTCATTTTTTAAAGATTTGGTATACATAGATTTTAGTATGGAATTTTTATGACACATTGTTTCTTATTTACAAACAAGCATTCTATTTTATATATTTTTTTCACAAAATGGCATGGAATCCATAGTTTAAAACTAATAATAATAATAATAATAATAATAATGGTCATTTCCATTTATATTATTGCTGTTAATTAATAAAAAGTCTTTTTTCTGAATGTTTTAATTTGAGTTTTTATTATGCACTGCAGCTAACAGTGTGTTATTTGTTAAGTATTAATGAAAAATTATTCCCATAAAAATACTTGTCAATTACTCCAAAGAGATTTTACATTAACTTCCTACTGTATACTTTTCGGGATTCTTTAATTCACATATATTTAATATGATGAAAGAGAACTGAGTTATGTTTGCATATGTCTCAATTGAGAAGTGTTTATTCCACTTTTTTCAACTCCCTGTTCTGAAGTTTGCCATACTGTACTTTTCAACACTAATCATGAACAGCTTAGATTAACATTTTGAGCATCATAGATATTATTTCTGTTGTCAACATCCCTTTTTCTATGAATTTACAAAACACACAACAACGAATGAGGTATCATTCAAAAGGTTTATGAAGTGGCTTCTGACATAGTACACTCACATTTCATTAAAACATGTTTTTTGATTAAAAATTGCTGTTAATTAAAAATTAAATCGGCATTGTTTTCATAAATGAAATGGAAAGTTTTCCCCAAATTAGTGTTGCTACCAAAATAAAATACTGCATTGTATAATCCTCAATAATGATTATAAAAATATAAATAGTACAAAAAAGATAAAGTATTATTTCTTCACACGTGTTTATTTTATATTTAATGTTTAAAAAGCAAAATTGAAATGTTTAGAAGAAAAAGACACTAGCGATCGATTGAAGCAGTGGTGTTTCACATGTAGAAGGTATGCTTTGTTATGTTAGATTAAATTGTATTTTAAATGCATTCAATTTATTTTTCTTTGTTGCATGTCTTTCAAGAAGTGGATGATTATTTTTTTTTCTTACGCATGCCTTTTGCTACCTTCAATCAGTTTTTACTGTAACTTTGATGGAATAAATGAGATGATATTCTGGCTTGACTAATGTTGTTTTCAGATATTTTTATTCTTTATTTTTCTTTAGAAGTTTAAACCTGCATCAAAAAAATATTAGATATTGCTAAAAATTATTAGACTACAGTGTGAAATCCTCGTACGTTCCCACTGGTATAATCATATTTTCAAAATGGATTTGAATATCAATTTTAATAAATTATGCTTTGTTAGGAAATTTTATACAGAATTCAAAACTTTATAGCACTTTAAAATTAACAGCATTATTTAAAAAGTTGAGAAAGAAAGTACGACACATATAAAGCCCAACTAACTAATAAAAAATTAAATCAGTTCTTCAATAAAATTCATTATTTTAAATTGTTTGATATTTGTAAATTTCCCATTTTATATTCTTTTTATTTTAAAAAATAGTTGTAGTTTACAATAATTTTAAGAAAATTACATTGACTTTTCAATTTATTTTCATTTTGTTACTTAAAAAACTGAATTTTCTGTAAAATTATCTTTACATTTATATATTATTTAGTAACTTTATTTTCAAATTATTTTTTTTAATGTTGCAGAAACTTAAAATGTTTTATTCCTGAAAATATTCTTATATACATCACTTAAAAAGAGTGTAATGGTAAACACTCGTCTATGTATCAATTATCTAAAATAATTTTATAATTCATAAAGAGGAGGAGAATATTTAATTTTATGAACATTTTTGTGTTGATATTGTTTTAGAACTTAAGTTCTTTTATTAAATTTCAAATTGCTCAAAAAATAAATCATGGTTCTAGAAAAGAAAACTTTTTAATGCTCCCTTTTTTCCCTTGGTCTAGATGCTCATTTTATACTTGTCATTAAAAATACATTAAAGAATTTACCTAAGTTTATTATTTGTAATACAAAAATTTTCATTATGTATATTTGTAAATTCACTTTAAAGTTCTCACTAGTTCCAGTTTTAAACTGATAGAAAACTCTTTCTAAATTTTGAATATTATAAATGATTTGACTATTGTTTAATGAGATTTTCATACAGCAGACTAAGTTCTTTTTCTTCTTCTTTTAAAAATCATGATGAAATGTGCTTGAGACTTTTTGCTATCCTTAGATGTTACAATTTGAATATCATGCAATAACTACCTAACATAATTAGTTGAAAGTATGAATATTGTTTAATCAGCTATACCTTGATTTTAAAGAAAAGAAAAAGCATTTATTATCAATGGCATAGTCGTAAAAACACCAGAGAATATATTTTATTGTCAGAGAGTACACACTTTAGCTTTTTCATAAATATAGAGCATATAGAGTTCCTTAAAAAAATCCAGAAGATATATGGCATATACTACTATATACCCTTCAGTACATTCCTGTTTATAATTATTGTAATTTAGTAAACACAAAATTGGTTAATAGAAACACTCTTTTTGAGAATAAAGGATTTGTGAGGATATTTATAAAACACTTTATGGTAATAAATATTATAATTCATCATATTATGTATAATCTTTCTTTTATTATTTTAATATTTTTTATTTATTGTTCTCTTTCTTTAATGTTATTATTTTTGTTGTTTTTCTTTGTGTTCGTACTTTTTTATAAATATTTCAAGCATTAATAAGATTTAGCTTGTATTTTTATTGCATTTAATTAGTCTTTTGATTAATTATCCATATTTTTTTAATAGTCATTTTGTACTGCACATTATTAGTTTTGTCGCTTATGTGTGTTTCCTAGTATATTGTATTTAAAAGAAAATGAAATTTGTTTATGGTTTAATAAATAATAAGAGACAAATTAAGGTTTATAACTATTGCACAACTGTGTAAAAAGTTTTAGTTTGCAGTTAAAACTTCCAAAAAAATCATATTTTTATGATTTCTTACTTTATTTTTAGCATATTTTCAATTTACTCTAGTTTTACAACACTACTGAAGAAATGGACCCCATTACAATTTTCAATAAATATTCTGTATAAGTTTAAATGTTACAGCTTTTCCATGCTGTCATAAAAATCAAATAAGTATAATTAAATTTGTCGGTAAAACTATAGCCATTTCTGTTATTATTGTAAGATATATTTTTCTCAATATTTTGTTCATAATTTGGAAATATTGTTTATCATAAATAATTAGTTTTCAAAATATGTATATGTCTATATTGGTTTTCTTTAAAGGGAAAGCACCCAGCAAAATATTCTTGTCACCTTTGTGAAAAATTGTGCACACGGGGAAACTACCTTACAAAGCACCTTATTAGTCAACATAAATTCAAGTGGCCTTCTGGCCATTGTAGATTTAGGTATGTGCAGCTCTTGAATTTATTATTTGAATTAATTAACATTTGCATAAAATACAATTACTTATTATCATGATGAATAAAATTTAATTAGAAGAATTCTTAAAATTGATGGATGGGGGCTTTACGCCCCCCCCCCTCCCCTTCCCTTTTTATTATTTTTTTTTTTTCATTGGGAATTAATTATTTTTGTCTGTCTGTTCCAATGTATTAGTTTATTAAAAGTTTTTAAAAAAAATTACCAATGATATTTTATTTTTTAAATTTAGTTTATTTTTTGAATGTATTCATTTGAACAATATGTCTTTAAAGTTTTTAATATTTAAATTCTAAGCCTTTTAAAAATGATGCAGTAGTTTTTTAAATTAAAAATGATTTTAATATTTAAGTAATTGATACGAGCTTGCCAAGAAAAATTATCCTTTGTATTCTCAAGAAATTTTGGAACTGATTTTGGTTAAAGATTCTCAGCTGATAATATTTTGTCGTTCTAAAGTAAAAGACTTTCTGTACTGATTGTACAGTGGCCAATTGGTGTTTTTTTAATGAAACCTTCCTTCTCTGCCAAAGATTCTCAATAAAGCATTGGATTGAAATCACCTTACGTTTTGTCTTCAATTTAACGGCCTCCTTATTTGTCTTCCATCATTTTAAAGTAAGATGAATTATTTTATTAAATTTTATCATTTCTCTTTAACGTCGACCAAAAAGAACATAATCTTTAAGATTGGGGTTATTGTTCCTCACAACAGCAGTGTCTTTCTCACTTTAGACTTTACCACTAAATAATTATTTTTAAAGCACCTTACAATTCATTAACAGCACAATACAATTTATTTACACCACAGTGGGTCTCACCCTCTAAAAAGTTTCTTCTACTCCTATTATTAAAATATATGAAGTTAGAGCTCATTTGGAAAAGATTAAGAGGTCCCTCAAGGTCACACAAGTTCACTGATTTTTGTAAAAATATGGAATTTTAATCAAAAGTATAAGTATTGATCAGTTATATATTTTATTTCCATTATTAATAATTTTTTATTATCTATTTTAACAAAAAAATAATAAAAAGGGCGATTAAATATAAAAACATAATTAAAAGCTGCACACCTGCTAATTTTATAGACTTTAACCATACCTACTAAGAAGCTTTCGATCAGTGATAGTGCTGTTCTTGTATGCAATAACATTGTACCATTTTGGGAAAAATTAAGTTTGCCAATAAGACATAAGCAACATATCTTATAAAAGTAAAAGATTAAAGTTTTATATGGCAAACAAGTAGGCTTAATGAGAAATCGAAGAAGGAATAATGCAAAAGACCAAGAGAATCAAAGAATGTATAACAAAAATCTAATTAAAAGCTGCACACATGCTAATGTTATATATTTCCACCGTACCTACTAAGAAGCTTTCAATCAGTGATAGTGCAGTTCTTGTATACAATAACATTGTACCCTTTTGAGAGAAATCATGTTTGCCAATAAGACATAAGCAGAATATCTTTAAAAAATATTAAAGATTTATATGGCAAACAAGTAGGTTTAATGAGAAATCGAAGAAGGAATAATGCAAAAGATCAAAAGAATCAAAGAGCGAAAATCTGGATATCTTATTTGACATAAGTCACACGCTAATTTGGAACAGCTTATTAAAAATGAAGTGGATCGGTCGTTTCTCAGATTACAAAAAGAAACTAGGAAAGGTTGTATTGGATGGACAGAAAGCTTTCTACACATGAGAAAAGATAAGGTGAATGACAGAAAAAATTTGCAAAGCAATTGAAAGAGGCTGCTTCATCTCAAAATTCCTTTGCTTTATCAACTGCATCTTTTACATCAACAATGGATGAGACTAAGACTGAAAATAAAAACTCTAAAGAAGACTTTGATGATGAATATGCAGCAGAAATTACACCAGAAAAAAAAAAAAATTATATTAGAAGCACACAGGTGAAAATGAAGGTCTGTCATAACACCAAAAGTTGCTGCTCCTTTTGACAGAAATAATATAAGTACAAGAAAGTCAACATTGTTACTTGCATCTGTCTTAAACATGGCTGCTGGTGGTGATAGTGAAGCAGACTGTTCAAAAAGTACTGTTCATCATGAACGTCAACACTTACGTAATGAAATTGCACAACAGATAAAAATGGAGTTTAATGCTTCAAAATCAGTAGTTCATTGGAATGGAAAGTTATTACCTGATTTATTATTACTAGACCATTTATGAGTGTTAGTTTTCTCTCTAAAAGATAGTAGAACAAAAATTCTCGGAATTCCTAAGCTGTTATCTGGTACAGGAGAAGCAGCAGCTAATGTGGTTTTTGAACTTTTACCGACATGAAAATGTGATTCTTAGGTTATTGGTATGTGTTTCGACACAACTTTCTCAAATAACGATAAGTTCAAAGAAATGTGTTCTTTTAGGTAGCTTTCAATACAAAAAAGTATAAAGCTACCTATTACAGCCGTTCAGAGGAAAGCAGTTCCGGAAAAATTCGATATATATTCACCGATCATGACCCCCAGACCCCAAAACCACCCTCCATTCAAATGTTGATTTATATATATAGATATATCCATATATATATTTAGAGGCATGAAAAAAGGTAAATGCCCTGGTGAAGATGGAATTACAATTGATCTTATCAAAGAAGCAGGAGAAGAATTTGCAAAAATGCTAGCCTTACTGTTTTCCAAATGTCTCGAGAAATCAGATGTACCAGAAGATTGGAATAATGCTGTGATGGTGTTACTTTATAAGAAAGGAGAAAAGGAAAACATTAAAAACTACCGTCCAATCAGCTTACTGTCAGTGATTTATAAAATTTTCACCAAAGTTTTAACGACAAGACTTGAATCAGCTCTGGACTCAGCTCAACCTAGAGAACAAGCAGGATTTCGAAGTGGATTTAGCACAATGGATCATATTCAAACAGTAAGGGAAGTTATAGGAAAACATAAAGAATATAATTTACCTCTCTGTCTTGCCTTTATTGATTATGAAAAAGCATTTGATTCGGTCTACACATCTGCAGTAATTACTTCTCTGGAGAACATTGGTATAGACAAACCTTATATCAATATCATAAAGAAGATCTGCAAGAAAGCAACAGCCACCATCCGTTTGGACAAAGGAAAAGCGAAGATCAAGCTTGAAAGAGGAGTAAGACAAGGAGACACCATTTCGCCTAAGCTTTTTACTGCTGTCTTAGAGAGTATTTTCAAGAAGCTGGATTGGGAAAACAAAGGGATTAGAATAAATGGGGAATATTTAAGCCATCTCCGGTTTGCTGATGACATTTTAATTTTCAGTAATAGCCCTGAAGAATTGCAAAATATGCTAAAAGATTTGGCAGAAGCTAGCATTAATGTGGGATTAAAAATAAATTTGGAAAAGACTAAGGTGATGTTCAATTCATTTGCATCAAAAAAGAAAATCGTCTACAACAATACTGAGATTAAAGATGTTGAAAGTTATGTGTACCTTGGACAAGAAATATCTTCAGACAACAGTATCATGAATGAAATCAATAGAAGAATAAGAAATGGATGGAGTGCTTTTGGGAAGAACAATATTATTCTGAAAAGTAACATGCCTCTTTGTTTGAAAAGAAAGGTGTTTAACCAATGTGTTTTGCCTGCACTAACTTATGGAGCAGAAACTTGGACACTAACAAAACGGATGGTACAAAGATTACAAACAACACAGCGAAGTATGGAAAGATGTATGCTAGGCATAACCAGAAGAGACCGAAAGAGAATAACGTGGATAAGAAGTCAGACGAAAGTTTTTGACATTATCGAGAGAATTAAATGGCTAAAATGGAAATGGGCTGGGCACATTGCAAGAAGACAAGACAATAGATGGAGCACAAACACCCTACAGTGGTATCCCAGAGATGTAAAACGACCAAGAAGACGACCTCAAGTAAGATGGAGTGACGAAATCAGAAAAGTGGCCGGTGTTAATTGGATGACTAAAGCACTAGACAGGCAACAATGGAAAAATCTGGGGGAGACCTACATCCAGCAGTGGATTGAAAACGGTTGATGATGATGATGATGATGATGATGATATATATATATATATATATATATATATATATATATATATATATATATATATCTGACCTATGTCATACGATAACGCTCGTATTTATAAATCAATTTTGATGAAACTAATTGTGTGTATTAAGCTAACCAATGTCTCGACCAAGTTCGTTGACCAGCTTGGTCCGCCATTTTGTTTCAAGATGGCGGCCATTTAAAAAATTAAAACTAAAATAAATATACAAAAAAGTTAAAAATTCAAATTTATTTTTTAATTACGTGTTAGGCCTTGATACAAGGATTCCAGAGCATTTTTTTGTTTACCTCTATCTTAAAAAATGGCTGAGATAGAGCAGTTTGAAATTCTAGGGTGGCTGACATTTTGAAACAAAACAGCACATTAACGCGATTACTCGCAAATTATTTTCTTTCATTGTTGTAATAATTTTCCCAATCATACGCATAAAACTATATATTCATATCCGTTAGCGCCAAAATTGGTGACATTTGGCAAAATATCGCCAAATTTGGCAACCAAAATAAGTCTTCATAAATGAAGCCAATTTGGCTATTGCTCAATAATTTGGCGAATTTCTTATTCAAATTCAGTATTAACGAATCTTTTGTAAACGTTTCTTTGCATTTTAACTTGCTGTTTTCGTGTAACATTAGCTAAAATTTTAAAACGAAGATATAGGAAAGCTACCTTTTCCTCCCGGTACAGGCCGGAAGGACTTTTTTTATATAAAACTGGAAGAAACCTTCTGCGGTTAGCCTATAGACACGATATTTGAAATGTTGCTTTTAGATATATTTAATGTATGTGTTGGACCGTGGAGTGGACCTGAAATTATTATGTTTAAAAGATTTAGAGAAAAATGGATTGAATTGAACCACCACAATCCAAAATGCCAAAAAACACGTTTAATAGCAGCATCCGACACTTTGAAAACTTTTATTATGAATCAACTTCAGACAGTTGCTAAACACTCTCCTAGAGATGATTACAGAGAACTATTAAATCTTTCTGTTCTTATGATTGGAATAGATGTGAACAATATTATTTGGAAACCAGATGCTCTCCACAGAGTTCAATGGAAGGAAAAAGCCATTTATTCATTAAAAATTGAACTACTGTTTGATAGAAATGAATCTATAATGTAATTTACACCTGAACAATTTCAAGGCATTCAAAGGTTCCATCAGTTTGTTGTTAGCGTATACATTCAATCATGATACAGATGTCAGTCTATTGTAGATGCACCAGTAAACAACATTTTACTGATACAAAGATTGCTTTAATATGATGATATACAACTACGAAAACGAGAGCTAAAGATGATTCTACGTCACTCCTAGTATTTAGATGAAGAAATTGACACTCTTTGTTTGTTTTCAAAACTTCAGAGTGCCATGGAGAAATATATCTTAATAAAATCAGTGAAAAAAAGAATTTGCACTTAATCTTTTAAAATTTGATGGCTTAAATATCTCTCACAGCTTCTTTCATACCACAAAAATAAATGACAGCTTCCTAAGCCTGCCTATTGTGAAATGGCCAGAAATACAATTTTTTAAAGAAGCTGAAGAAATTGTTAAACATTTGCCGTGTGTTAATGACTGTGCTGAGTGAGGCATAGCATTAATCGAAAGTTTTAATGATGCAACAAAAGATGAACAAAAACAGCATTTACTGCAGGTAGTTGACATGCATAGGAAGAACTTTGATTAGTTACACCGTAAGATCTTCAAGATATGTAAAAATGATTAATTAGGTTATTTATATAACGTTATGCAATATTTTCCTCTTTATTATCTTGTTAAACTTGACAGGTGAATTTTGCTGTAAAACACCCTTTTTGCATTGCATTTTGCAATTTTGAATAAAGTTTGTTTTTAGTCATTTTCTTCGTATTTTTTCTTATATTTTCTATACTAAATATTAACGATAGAGCCCATTTTTTTAGAAACAACATATTAAATGCATATAACTTAAAATATATATATACATTTAAAAATAATAGTTTGGTAAGTAACTGTAAAATATTATGGAATTAAAACTATTTTTTAAACTTTTTGGCGACCTTGAGAGCCCTCTAAATATTTTTTTTTCAGCTGAAATTTTAGAAGAGATCTTAAGTACCCCAAGAGAAATTTTTTAAGGGGTGAGAGTCCAAATATTTATTTTATTTATTTATTTATTTATTTATTTATTTATTTATTTATTTATTTTTTTTTGGGGGGGGGGCACTCTACTACGTACAGACTGTGAGTTTCAATTCAATATCTCCAGTATTTTTCTTAATACTTGAGGATGAATGAAAATAAGAATATTTCATTGTCTGGGGATTATCAAATCTGTAACTTTCTTTTGCGGTTTAAAAAAAATAGCCATTTTCAGCACACACGCAGGAAAATCTTTTAGTTCTACTGACAGGGAGTGCATTCTGTTCTAAACAAATTTCCAACACGTGTCTCTCCGTGTACGGTACCGTGTATAGCAGACGTGCTGCAAAATCTTTTAGTTTCAGTTTCCACCACCAGGTGGAGCATTCTATTCTAAATAAACCTCTTTTCGAACGAAACTGCGGCACTCGTTCCTACTGCTTATGGCACCGTGTAGAAGGCATGCTGTGTATGTGTGGGAAATCTGTTAGTTCCACTTTTCACTGCCATGGGGTGCCAAATCTATGTCTTAATTAGTTCATTTTAAGGTGAATGAACCAATTCCCTTTGAAATGGAGCTCATAGAACCCAAGAAAATGAATCAACCTCCTGGAGATTAATATTCATAAATGGTGGTAACCAAGGGCTGAAAAAATGATACCGAAGTTTATTTTGTACCTGGGAGACCTCGGAAGAATATTAGAAAAGATTTTGTTTGAATCAGACCAAGATTAAATGGAAAAATCTGTTAGTTACAATTTCCACCGCTAGGGGGCGCACTTTGTTCTAAATAAAACTGTTTCTGATCGAAACTCCGGAACACACTCTTCCCTTTTAAAATCATGATTTTTTATCTCTAAAGAATTATCAACTCTCTCCAAGCTAAAAAGAGAAAAAAAAATGATGTTTCTGAGCATCTAAGGCCGAAATGGAAGCAACCAATGAACCAATCAAGCATTCTGGGCAAAATTTCTTAGTGTCAAAGGAAAAAATTCACAAAAAATTCAAAAATCGCTGTATGAATTAAGGAACAGCCAAATTTAGATGCGGAATCACAGTAGAAAATCTGCAAAAAAATAAAATAATTCGAGTATTTAGCGCAAAAACACACGATTTGGCTAGCAACACTTTTTCCTCGCCAAACGCAAATGATCGTTTGCATTTTGGGTTCAACATTTTCAATTCTCTGTGCATTTGCTGTAATATTAATTTAAAATATTCTTTAAATAAGGTTAAATAAATCAGTCACCTTTTTTTCTTTTTACTTATTACTGATTGAATGAAATTTTGCCAATGTTTTATCCTCTATTCCATGATTTTTTCTAATTTAAACGGCTTCACTGGTTATATAAGTAATTTTTAAATGTATTTTAGAAGAAAAAGCCTGATGACGATCACATTCGTTATACATTTCCATATCGAAGAAGTCGTTGTTTCGACGATCACATTCGTTATACATTTCCATATCGAAGAAGTCGTTGTTTCCATAGCAGCAGTACTTTTCTTTAAATTGACAATGTTCAAAATCGGGGTTATTTTTGAGCTTGAAACAATTTCAATCAATTTAAATTTTATTTTAAATTGTAAAATACAATCGCTAAATTTCATCCTAATCCTAATAATATTATAAATCTGATTGTGTACAAATGTTAGGCTGAAGCCAGCGTCAAAATGGAGCATTTAATGATCCTGTATCTTTGCATATAGGCTGATTATAACCCTCATGTGAACATAGGCTGGTTTTTGTTTATTTTATTCAAATATTTTTCTTAATATTTCAAAATTTCGTTATAATGGACATTTTTTCGTATAGCATTTTAAAATGGTTAAATTTACTTTACCGTTGCTAATACTTTATCGTTGCCAAAACTAATTCAAACCCCAGAATAATAATTTTTATTCAACAATTTAGTTTCAATTGAAAAATTTTCACGGGAAAAATGAAAATGACATAAAAAAAATTAAAGAATTAAGAAGAAGATTAAATATTATTAGAAATAAAACGTATTTTTTTTAGTTTTTGATAATAATACAAGGTTTCAATATGCGTAACCATGGGAAACAGGCGAATCTGACGTCATTTATCGAAAATAAAGCGGTTATGCTTTGATTGGTGAAATAAAATGATCTTGGGTTTTTTCTTCACTTTTTTTCTTTTTTTTTTTCTTATGTATGGTAACAATACTTGCCGTTTTACCGTCTGCGCACGGCTAATATAACTATACCGTATTTTTTATTTAAATTTTTAAAAAGTAAAAAGAAGTTTCAAAAGAAAATAGTTAGCAAATGTCAATAATATGCTCCGCAAAATTAAACATGTCGTAAATGATTTCATGGATAGTGAGAAATAGTGATTTTTCATTCTTAAAACTAAAAGAACTCGATTACCTAAAAAAAAATGACGAATGTTAATTGTTCCATTTTTGTTGATAAAACCTAAAGATCTAATATTATTTCGTTAAAGTAACATAATTTTCTCTCTGCCAGTATTGAAATTAATTGCCTGGAAAAGAAAATTAACAAGAATTATGTCATTAAAAAGGAATTTCTCTGAGGGAAAAGGAGACGTCATATTTGAAATAAAACGGGAATTTTCCAATATGTTTTAAAATGAGTGTGAATCAATTCCTTACATTAATAATACAAGGATCAATAAGTATAGAAAGTAGATGAGTTTCACGCCATATTTATAACGAAAAATTTAAATGTTTTGTTATCTATACTTATTATTAAGCATGAGTATCCGAGTTTTCTGCTAAAAATCACATCATAATTTTAAGAAAAGGAAAATGAACACGAATCTATTATATTAAAATCTGACTGTGCGTTTGTATTTCGCAACTACTCTTAGACTATCGAATGCAATGCGATTTACTACCGGTTAGTTTACTAACGGTTTAGCGAATACCGGTTATAACTGATCCAAGGATGTCACACAAACTCTCATAATTAAAAAAATTAAATTAAATGCCATTTTTTTAAACAAAATTTCTCTAAAACGGAAAGTAACTTACCCCATATTTGTGTATAAAAAAGGAGAAATAAAACATAACAGTATATTTTTTACACCATTTTCTCATTAAAACTGAAAAACAGAATTTATTTTCACTTTGAATAGATGGTGAAAACAAAATCTTGATTTCAGTAAATTATCCGAAAAATATAAACATATTTTCACATATTCAAACTACATGAATCAATTTATTCTGGAGAACAAAAATTGCCTGCCAATATACTGTCATTTAGAAAACAAGATTTGTTTCAACTATATATTAAACCAAGGAGGCAGAATTGAATTTAAAGAAAAAGCATATACTATTTCTAATTAATGTTTTTTTTAAGGATGGCTGTTAAAACGTTTCCCAAAGGCTTTAAAAGTAAAATTGTTTATCAGGTAAAATTGACATTTGTTTTTACCCAATTCGTCTATTTCCACGATTTTATTTGGCCCTCCTTTTTGCATTGGTTGTAATTTCATTTTCGCGATTATTTGGCACAAAATTTCACTTTTTTAAGACTGAGTTATGTCAAGGATCCTATAATAAAAAATACCGTATTGTCTCCTATGAAATGTGATAAATACTTAGTTATTTATTAACGTTTTTAATTATTGGGTGTAAAATATTTTGCTTAATTAATGTATTTATTCTTCTTTTAATGTTGTGTGAACGAAGTTACGGGTAACAGCTAGTTAGTTATATATACATATAAATGTGTACACAAAACTGTAGGTATAAAAATTTATTTAAGTAAGTTAAACTTGCTTAAACAAGTTCAGGATGAAAAAGTTTTTCCTTAAAGAGTTTTTGACATAAAAGCATGTTTTTTTTTTTAAATTTATTACGTCGCCAACCGGTGATAAATCACCAAAATCACAAAAATTTCATAATTTTTTTATGGATGTTATATCGAGGTTCCACAGCAATTTCTCTTATAAGCATATATATCCTCATGGGAAGAATATTCTGTAATTTTTTCAAAATTTTCTGAGTATGCGCTTATGGAGACCTTCCTTG
Source organism: Maratus michaelseni (assembly GCA_963931845.1). Taxonomy (NCBI): domain Eukaryota; kingdom Metazoa; phylum Arthropoda; class Arachnida; order Araneae; family Salticidae; genus Maratus; species Maratus michaelseni. The sequence continues at coordinate 350,848,988 of OZ007592.1, forward strand.
TAAGTAATTATTTAATAATTTTTTTCCTCTATGTACTGTTGTTTTTCCTCCAACGTCTTTTCTTTATATTACATATTATAAATAATTTCTGGAAAATAAATTACGTCAAACACTATATGAATATACTTTTAAATATATAGACTTTTCTTCAATTTTCTGCACTTGGTTTTGACACAAGAAAACATTTTTATCCTTACATGCATGGGAATTTCAGATATTATGAGGATACAAAAAACAAATAGTTTTTATTATATTTTTCCCTCTGAAAGTGATGCCCTTCTTAAATAAAAGTTGATTGCTAACTTATTTTTCATTTTTGTCTCCTTAACCCTCTGAGCGTCTGAGGGCTTTCCTGCATTTTCATAAAAATATTTGTAAAACTTTAAATTAAAAAAATAATAAAAATAATTTAAAATATAAAAATAATTTAAATAATTTAAAAATAATTTAAATTTTCTTTCCTCGTTTGTTTCTAAAATACACTTCATATCTCTTTATTTTACATATATCTTAAAATACAATTTTCTTCCAAAATACTTTTATCTAGAGCCAATTTAAGTTGTTTTTGGGAAACGGAAAAATACAGGCAAAATGCTTAGAGGGTTAAATACATTTAAAATATCCATTTTAATGTTTTTAGAAAAATAGATTATTTACATTTAAAGAAGAATCTAAAAAAAGAAAAGAAAATTCTTATGCTATTTATACCTTATTCAGAACTAGCAGGCTACACCCGCTGTGCTGGTCAGTTTCTCCAAATGAACCTTGAATCAAACAAAATATATTGGTGAATTTGATCTTGTATTTTAAAGTAATCTGTACCTTTACCTGGAATATTCTTCTAATTACTCAAAACAATACGAACACCATTGCGCTATTATATTTTCTAATGTGCTGTCAAAATTTGAGCTGTTAAGGACCAAGTCTTTTTTCCATCATTTACAGTAGGATTTGGTAAAGAACAATAGAACTATATGCAATATACTAAAATCATCCCTAAAAATTATCTAACTATTCATTAGAACTTTTTAAAAAGGCTAAAAGGCTAATCTTTCGTAATCGGGTTCACCTGACAATATAACTTCCGCACATAACTCTTTGACTAAGCAACGTAGAACAATATGCAATTTATTAAAACCATTCTTGAAAATTTATCTCTTATCAATGCAAATCTCATTAAAATCCATTCAGTAGAACTTTTTAAAAGGGCTAATCCTTCATATTCGAGTTCACCGGATTGTAGAACTTTCCCCATAACTATGACTAAGCAACGTAGAACAATATGTTATACACTAACACCTTTTCTGAAAAGATATAAGAATATTGATCATTAAAATTTATGAAACTGCAAGATATTTCTCGTCTTTTCTAAATAAAAACTGCAATTGCGTCAAAATGACGTAGTTTAAAAGTTTTGCATGCTTATGATTAAACATTATTTTCTTAAAAAAAGATATTCGCATTCCATAAATAGCGAGTTGCAATGTTTGAACCTGATTGCAGTAAAAATTCTTTGCACGTTCACAGTTGAAATAAATGACCCATTTGCATACATTTTGGCATGATATTGGTATAACGGAAAATTACCAAAAATCTTTGTTCCAAATTACGCCAATTCTCTGTAGACTCGATTATGAAATAAGTCCACTTTAAAAACATAGAATCAACTTAACCATTTTTTAAGTTAATTATGAGCCAAACAATGCCTGGTAACTTACGACAACTGTCTGTAGACCTGATTATGTAATTTACTAACTTAATTAATGCATATGGTACAAATTACACCTACTTTCCAATCAGGATCACTGGTTACGGCTAGTTGTAAATATGTCTGTCATTGTAGCGGTATTTTAGTTTGACCTATGAAATATTATCATAATATTTTATCATGTTAACAATATTTCTGACATTATTAGCAGACCTCAGAGCGATCCTTTTTTTTTGGCCACCAATATATTTTTTAAATTATTCTCGTGATAGGTTACTACAACAATTGCAAAGAAATGTTAGCCAGGCGCATGTGATAAATAGCCAAATGTTGTTTCAATTGTTGACAGTAATTTTAGTCGTGTTCTAAAACATATCTACATCAAGTTTCGTTCCAATCGGACAAAAACTGTAGATTTGTATAAGGAACATACATACGTACCAAAAACAGCTTTTATATATATATAGATTATTATAATTCTCTGCCACATCGATGTAAAAATCTATGTTATGCTTATATATTCAGTGACAATTTTCTTGGCATGAGCCCTTCCAGAATTTTTACTGTGTCTTTTGTGGCAGATAGTTTTTTTTTTTAACTTTGCCATTTCCCACTCTTTTTCTTTTGTTTTATAAACAGCAATCATATATATTATTGATGTCAACATCCCTTTTTCTATGAATTTAAGAAATGCACAACAATGAATGGGGTATCATTCGAAAGGTTTTTGAAGCAGTTTCTGATATAGTACACCCACATTTCGTTAAAACATGGTTTTTGATTAAAAATTTCTGTAATTAAAAATTAAATTGGCGTTGTTTTCATAAATGAAATAAAAGGTTTTCCTCAAATTTATGTTGCCGCAAAAATGAAATAACGCATTATAGGATGCTCAACATGATTATAAAAAAATAAATAGTGCAAAAAAGATAATGTATGATTTCTCAGCACGGGTTTATTTCATATTTATGGTTTAAAAGCAAAATTGAAATGTTTACAAGAAAAAGATTTCATCGATCAATAGAAGCAGTGGTATTTCATGTGTAGAATAAAAGATATGCTTTGTTATATAGGATTAAATTTTATTTTAAATGCATTCAATTTAGTTTTCTTTGTTTCATGTTTTTGAAGAAGCGGATGACGTCATCTTCTAATGCAGTTAAATACGATTGTTAATTTTTTTCTTTTCTTTTGCTATCTTCAATCCGTTTTTACGGTAACTTTGATGAATAAATGAGACAATATTCTGCCTTGACTAATTTTGTTTGCAGATATTTTTATCTTTTTTAGAAGTTTAAACCTGCATCTAAAAAATATTCGATATTGCTAAAAATTATTAGACTGCCGTGCGAAATCCATGCACGGGTCCAATGCTAATAAACTGTTTTCCCTTTAGGTTCTATTTTTTAAAATTAAAATACTAAATGTTTGAACTTTTGAAAATCTATGTTATGCTTATATATTCAGTGACAATTTTCTTGGCATGAGCCCCTCCAATAATTGCTATGGAATTTTTACTGTGTCTTTTTGTGGCAGATAGGTTTTTTCTTAAATTTTGCCATTCCCCACTCTTTTTCTTTTGTTTTATAAACAGCAATAATATACATTACTGATGTCAACATCCCTTTTTCTATGAATTTACGAAACGCACAACAACGAATGGGGTATTATTTGAAAGGTTTTTGAAGCAGTTTCTGACATAGTACGCTCACATTTCGTTAAATCATGGTTTTTGATTAAAAATTGCTGTAATTAAAAATTAAATCGACGTTGTTTTTATAAATGAAATAAAAGGTTTAACTCAAATTTGTGTTGCCACAAAAATAAAACAACACATTATATGATGCTCAACATGATTATAAAAAAATAAATAGTACAAAAAAGATAATGTATGATTTCTCAGCACTGGTTTATTTCATATTTATGGTTTAAAAGCAAAATTGAAATGTTTAGAAGAAAAAGATTTCATTGATCAGTATAAGCAGTGGTATTTCATGTGTAGAATAAAAGATATGCTTTGTTATATTAGATTAAATTTTATTTTAAATGCATTCAATTTATTTTTCTTTGTTTCATGTTTTTGAAGAAGCGGATGACGTCATCTTCTAATGCAGTTAAATACGATTGTTAATTTTTTTCTTTTCTTTTGCTATCTTCAATCAGTTTTTACTGTAACTTTGATGAATAAATGAGACAATATTCTGTCTTGACTAATTTTGTTTGGAGATATTTTTATCCTTTATTTTTTTTTTAGAAGTTTAAACCTGCATCTAAAGAATATTACATATTGCTAAAAATTATTAGACTGCAGTGTGAAATCCACGCACGGGTCCACTGCTAAGAAACCATTTTCCCTTTAGGTTCTATTTTTTAAAATTAAAATACTAAATGTTTGAACTTTTGTAGCCAAAAAGACATATAAAAAACAAAAATAAGCAAGAGATAGCCATACTCCTAAAAAGACGTTATTCTTAAGTCAATTTTCGTTGGACTTCTTTTATATATGATTCACGAATAATAGCGAGTTTATCATTTTGTAAACAGGCTGTATATTCAAATTTTTAATTATCATACCTTTTTATTTAACCTGTGATTTCTATAAAATTCTGTTTAATTTCTTAAATTTAAAAAAAATGGAAAAGAAAAATATTTGATCAATCTCTATTATACACACATACAGTATTTGTGTGGAAAAGTTATATTCGAATTGAGCCTCATCATTAATTTTCAAAACTCTATGTGTATGAGACCAGCTACAAAATATTTTGTACCTATAGCCTGAACCACAGGCCAGTTGGGTCCTAAAGCCTCTAATTTTTGGTTTATTTTTTTACAATTTTCATCGGGCCGGGCCTTTCGCATCCTATTTTTTCTATACAATGAAGACGAAAGAAAGCTTCTTTGGTAAAATCAATTATTTCTTGTCCATCTCAGTATACTAGATGAGAATAACTGCCAGCAATTTACACCTCTTGCTCGAACTTGGATCCCTTGTTATTCCCCTTACTGCATTGACAGTTGAATAAAGACATGGGCATGTTTAGAATTAGGAAAGAAAGAGCAAGCTTGAATAGAAGTCCTGAAAAAAAAAGTTAATAATATGGAACCTTAAGAAGCATTTTTTCCGATAATGTGGGTTTTTTTTCATATATAAAATATGCTTTTTATGGATTTTATTTTATTTATTTATTTATTTTTTTTTTTTTGAGGGGTTATTAACCTCATGAACCTCTGCTTGAATCCATCCTTGTAAATAATATAATTTGCTTAGAAAATGTATCCTTGTTCTCCCATTATGTTCAATTCATATTAACTCTCTTTAACTGCATTGCAATGCATAATTTCCATCTCCACCGCCGATCGACGATTGGGATTTTTACGCTTTCTGATTATTTGTAAAATCAAATGCTTTTTAAGTCATTTCTGGTATTTTGGAGGATTATGAAGATATAAGAAGATATGATATAAGAAATTAATATATATTATTAAATTATATAGAAATATTAGATTATATAGAAATTAGATAATATAGAAATTAATTAGATTATATTACTATAATATTTATTATATTACAGTTATAAATTAATTAGATTATATAGTAATTAATAGATATTATATAAGAAACCAAGTTCAACCAGAAATGACTTAAGAAGCGTTCGGTTTAACAGCTAATCAGAAAGCACGATAATCGCAATCGTCTATCCGCGGTGGACAGGGAAATTATGCCATTGCAATACCAATAGCCGTCACAGTTTTTTATATAAATATTTTTCCTTCTTTCTGTTTTTACAGAAAATAATCGCCTACTTTTCTTAGTAAATATTCCTTAATCAATCCATTGTAATTTAAAAAAAAAAAAAAACTTTTGTAAAAAAATTGTAGATCATTTCAGTTTATTTAATCGATAATTACATGCTAAAGCTTTTAATTAAAAATTTTAAATACGAAATCAGTAATTAAAAAATATATTGGGGATAGTAAATTTTCCTTAATAATGGTGAAGAAAAAACAAATTCTATAACTTTTCCTCCTGAAATAAAATCTAATTTACATTATTGAACTGAGTTATCAAAGTACTAACAATGTTTGAGAAACATCTTATGCCAGGAGCGATGTTCAAACACGCTCCTGCAGAACCAGGATTCTCTTTCTGGCGTCTTAAGGGGCTACTTCACTCAGACGAAAACACCTGCTCGCTAATGTTAATCTTATGGAGGAAATTTTTTAAGGTATCTCATTCGCATTTCAATATTTTTAAATGGTTTTTTTTCATTCGATAGCTGAGGTCAATCTCTATGCATGCTCCTTTCTACTTTTTCGATTTTTGTTGCAGTTTTTTTTATTGGGGATACTTTTACTTTCAAAACCGGTTTCGAAAGTGAAAGTATCTTAATAAAAAAAACTTGTAATCAAAATCGAAAAAGTAGAAAGGAGCGTGTATAGAGATTGACCTCAGCTATCCAATGCAAAAAAAATCATTTAAAAATATTGAAATGCGAACGAGATATCTTCAAAAATTTACTCCATAGGATTAACATTAGCGAGCGGGTGTTTTCGTCTGAGTGAAGTAGCCCCTTAACCACTCAGCTATCCCGACTTCTCTAAATGTCTCTCTGAAATGAAACCAGTTCAAATCTGATTTTCCCACTCCATTTACAAACAGAAAAGCACCCCAAAGTGCTCATTGTGCATGCTCAGATCAGCCGAAATTGGTCTTAACAAATCCGCTGTATGCTTTATAAATATAGATATTTTATTCTAATACGTTTACTTTTCTATTTTAATTTATGATTGATGATGAACAAGCAGATTATTATAATTATTAAAAAATTTTTAAGATAACTTATGCAAATAGTTTATTTTTTCAAAATAATTTATGACATTTGAAGTGAATTTCCTTTGCTCTTTTACTTTATTATTGTTTTTTTTTATAATATTAATAGAGAAAATTTCTAAAATATTTAATTAAAAATACTAAGATTTCATATTTATGTTTTGAATATAATTTGAGATTTTGTATTCTTGATTGTTTTCTTTTTTTGCCTATAATCTAGTTTAATTCATTTAATTTCATTGTTTTATTTCTTTTAACACAGGTTTAAAAGGGTCCATTGGATTTTTTCATACATAAACTCATTTTAATAAGTTTTAAAAATGGAACAGTGTCAGTACTGTAGTTATAAACATAAAAAAACTTGTCCGATATTCCAATCAAAAAACTTTCTTCTATCCCATATGTGTTAATACTTTAAAATTCGCTATCTCACCGACAAAGAAATCAATATTTTTCGTCATTCTGTTGTTCATCAGCTGCTTATCAATCGTCAGGTTACCTGTATGCGATCAGCCGATGTATTATACTAAAGTACGAAAAGTCCTTCTGGCCTGTACCAGCAGGAAAAGATAGTCTCCCTATTGCTTAATTTTAAGATTTTAGCTAATTTTACTGAAAAACATGAAGCTAAAATGCACGGAAACCGATTACAGAAGAGTCATTCTCAGTTTTCATCAATAATGAATTTGAATGAGAATATTGCCAAATTAGACAGACAAAGCCAAGTTGGCTTCATATATGGCAACATATTTTTATCGCCAAATTTGGTGATTTTTCATCAATTTTCACCAAGTTTGGCGAGAATTTGACATTGGCGAATATAAATATATAGTGTTAAGCATGTAAGAGTTGAAATTTTAATTTAGAGGCAAAACAAAAAATGCTCTGGAATCCTTGGATCAAAGCCAAACATTTAACACAAAAGAATTTTAGAATTTCTATTTTTTTTGTACATCTTTTTGAATTTGAAATCTTTAAATGGCTGTCACAGCACCCCCTCCAGGCGCAATATCCCCAAATTTAACTGGGACCTGCTTGCCATAGTCAAAAACATATATAAAAAATTTGGTTCAGTTATCGGTATAACTTCATACACTTTTCGATGATACAATAGTGAAAATGGAACAAAAATCATTATTGCAGCGTCCCCTTTCATCAGAATATCCCCAATTTCAAGTGGGACCTGCTGGCCATAGCCAAAAATATAGAAAAAAAAAATCGGTTCAATTCGAAGCATAACTTCAATTCTTCTCAAGTTATGAATATAACTTGAAATTCTTTTTGATGGTACAGTGAGGATGGACAGACAGACGGACAGACAGGCAGGCATTTTGTAAAAACATGTTTTTCGGAATCTCTGACCCCTAAAACATGTAAATCCGTTGAAAACCAGAAGTTGAAAAAAAATTTCGATTACAATACTTTTTTCTATTAGAAGAAAGTAATAAATAAAGAGTATACGCTATAATTCATTTCCCTTTCTCCATCCCTGAGAATATCAAAATTACTGGTTGTTAATCATATTTTTCATCTATAAATTTCATTATGACAACCAACATTTTATACCCAGTCTTTATATATACAAGGTGTCTGAAAAGTCTGGAAACGGTCGCAGTGTTAAATTCAGACACTTTTCTCCGAGAGGGATTTGTGTGGCTCCAGAGTGGACATTACAGAGTTCCGGGGGGGGGGATGTCCCCCATAGCAATCTGCCATGAAGTTACAAAAATTGCATATTTTTTGCTGCATAGGAATAAGAAAATGTCTGTTAGTGATTGTCTGCCTTCCTTTTCATTATGATCTAATATTTGTTCACTTCAGAAGTTTGTAAAGTCCTTAGTCACATGCTGTGTAGATTTTTGAGAATGTATTGTATATAATATAATTTAATAAAGCAAATTATTTATAGTGTTGTAATGATTGCAGTAAATCAGTAAATATATGACTGTAAGAAGGAAAAAAATTAAATAATTAAGAACTTAAAATGTAATCCCCCCCCCCCCCCATCCCTCATATACATACAAATGAAAAATAAAATTTGGGCTAAAGATGAAAATTCCCTTCCACTTCCTCTAAAATTCAAAACCTATTTTAAACCCTGGAGCTTATTTTAATCACCCCACTATTATACTGAAATAACTATTCAGCATACAAATGTTTTACTATTATTATGTTATGTTTGGATTTAATTCTCATTCATATCTTATTATTCCAGATACAGATTGCATGAAGATGGACTTTATAGATTACAGACAGTAAGATATGAAAGTCTTGAATTATCTGAAACAATGATGTGTGATGAAAATGTAGATGATCCAAATGCTGAAGTGAGTAATGATACACAGGATATTGCAAATGAACCCAACACTCTTCATGCTGAACAGATATTAATGTCTGATGACAATAATACTGTAACAAATGATCTGTGTGTCATTCCCGAATCTGCAGAATATTTAATTAGTGATAATGAAAATCAAGAGCATCTTCAACAAAGACTTATTAGTGATTCTCCCACAGTGGAATTAATAACTGAATCTGAGAAACAAAGTGATGAACAGGAACCTGTTCTAATTAAAATTGTTGATGCTGAAGACAGGAAATCTGAATCTGGATGCTCAGTACTTTTAATTAAAACTGCTCAACCCTTTGTATGTGATCAGAAGAGATCAGTTCAAATTATTACTAAAGATTCAAGTGGCAGAGTAATACTTGAAACTGCTGAAGTGATCACTCAATATGATTATGATGGATGAGTAACATCTCATTTTATGCTTATGCAGTAGAGCGACGATTATCCAAACCTGTCAGGGCTGGCCCATTTGAGATAGATGGACAAATGAAAGCACATTGCACATTGCCTGTAATGTTAAAGAAAGAATTATTGCACCACTGCTGTAAAATATTCAAATTGCAGCAGGAGTTTAAAATGTTCACACTGTCAGTATTCACAAATTATGAATACCTCATCAGATAAGGAATGTTTTGCAGTTCTATCACAAGAAAAGTGCTACTTTTATTTTGATGTTCATTGTTATTGAAACAATATTTTCAGTGCCCTCTCTCTTTTGACCCTAATGTCCATAAGACAATTATCAATTTCCAATAACCATTGACTGGTTATAAAGGAAGTGGTTGTGAATGGTTTATCCCTATGAAAGTGATCTGATGGAAAAGATTAAGCTATTTCTATAGCAGCTTTGGAAATTTGCATTCTCTTACCTGCAGGCATTTTTGAAACTTACTTTGGATTAATAGTTTAATGCATCAAGTTTAAATGCAAGAATCTTACTTTTTTTTTTTTTTTTTTGTAGAATTTCAGTTTGTGTTGTTATTATTATATATATATTTTTTTAGAATTTTTAGGTTTTACTCCTTTTTTTTCTGTAATAAAAAACATAATTCATGTTTATACCATAAGATTTTTTAAAAATACTAATAATAAGAGGTTGATAGAGGTTTGAATAATTGGATACCCGGTTAATAAACCCGGAGTTCAGATAATCAATGCTCTATTGTATATATATGCAATATAAACAAATATTTTGTAAAATGTAACTGTACAGCAAGATTGTAATTTTTTTTATTATTATTATTCCTGTATAAAAACATACAACAATTTTGAAAACAATTAATTTGTAGCTTCTTTCATCAAGTAGAGCAAAATGCGTATTTGCCTACAAGGTTGAAGCAAGTCTTCTTCTATGTATTCTACTTAATAGATATATGCACAATCTGTTCCACCTGTTAAAGGTAACTAATTTATTTTTGTTGTTGTTGTGAAAATTATAGTCTAGTTTTAAACATTTCATCATTTTAATATTTCTATGTGATTTTTAAATATAGAAAATGATTTTGTCTCTAAAAATTACTGCATTTGTTAACACTTAAAATACATTACTTTTTGGAGGTGTCCAACTCTAAATAATATTTATTTTATAGAATTAATTGACTGGAGTTATCTAGAATTAATTCACTAGATGTGTCTCATATCCAAGTACAATAATAATAATAAAAAACTAGTAACATTTATTCATTGTAAAGTAAAAAAAGATTCTTTGAAAATGCTTCGCAATTGCATAATTTATGTTTCTATCACTGGGAAATCATTTTAAAAGAAAAGAAAGAAAATGTACATTATAACTGTTATGTGTTTACAAATTAACATAAAGAAAAGATACCATTTGATTAGAAATCTTATTCGCCTTAATTTGTTGCATTTGTAGCTTGTACCCAATATTTGACATCATATATGGAGCTTGGGACAAAATTTCACTTTAGAAACTAAGTTTATTTATTTTTTTATCTCTTAAAATTAATTTTTACATTTTTATTTTTCCTCATTCTTTAATTTTTATATTCTTGCTAATCATATGGATTACATGATAAATTATCACACAAAAAAGATTTTTATTGGTGGGATCACAAATTTAATGTAAAAATACAGAAATTGAGATGTAAATAATAGATTGTAATTCTTAACTAGTAAATCTACAGATCAGGAGCTTCAACGTCAGTTCTCCAATTCATTGTTTTTTAACACACCTTTCACAATATACAACTTCCTACAAATCGCAATTTAAACTTTTAAAATTACATAAATATTTATAAGCATATAAAATACTTTGAATATTTCGGAAATTAGAAGCATTAAATTAAACACGGTGCTGTGCAATGATGTTCTGAAATCCTGATGAATTGCTTATTCTTTTAATTTTTTAGATAAAAATGTACATTTTTTCAGGAGGGCAGAGCCTCCCTGAATTCCCCGTAGTTATTATGGATCCGGTATCTTGGATTCCATTTTGCACTGTGATTTTATTATGGTAAGCATCAGTTTGGTAAAAGATATCATGTTATTTTAATATCCAAATACCCATATTTACTTACTTGTCAACCACAAAACACCTGCATCTGATGGATAAGTTAAATAAAATCTCGTGCTAAAGCAACTTATAGAAATGTAAACTGAATCTACTATATTTCACATATATCTGATTTAGAAATCTGATGTTTTTACAATTTTACAAGAAAATGTTTTTACAAGAAAAACAGTTTTGATGGTCATTCCATAATATTTAGATGTAAGATCTTATAAAAATACATCCCTAATCTACACAATAGCAATACCATACTAAAACCACCCCAAAATAAGCATATTTGGAAATTTAAAAATCTAATGGGTAATCATTCATAATCACATCTAGTATCAATTGACTAAATAGAAAATGTTATTTGGCGCTATAAATTATTTTTTGTGATAGCCTTTTATAGTATTCACATTCAATTTAAACCGTAATGTTACTAACTTCGTGTATATTTGACGCAAACCTATAGAGCAGGCCTGATTACGAAATTTAACTAACCTTTAATTAAATAAATTAACTAACCTTTTTTTTCCCGCATACAGATTTTCTGCTTTCATAATCGCAGATTATTTAAATGATTTTATTTAGGCTATGAAATAACGGTTGCTAGGGAACTGATAAAAGGGGGAAAATGAATTATGTCAAATAAATAAAGTGATAAAATAAAATGTTTTACAGTGAAACCTGTGTATAACGATACTGTCTATAATGATAAACCTGTCTATAACGATATTTTCCTTTGGTCCCAGCAAAATTTCTATTTATTCAATGTATTTTGAACCTGTGTACAGCAATAATCAATTTTTAGCTGCACCTGTTTACAACGATATTTTTTTCTCTTTCGAAAGCTGAAGGTTCCCGATATAACCAGATATTTTCTTGGAAAACGACACCCCATCATCCCGAATGTAAAATAACAAAAGTTTGTGCTTATCTCCGTGTCTAAGTGTTGACTCTTTCTTAATTTTGACCTCTTTGTAGAAGGGATTAGGGGATGTTGGGGAGGGGGTGTCACTTTGCTGCGTTTATGGAGCTTAAGTCTTTACAGCTGATCATTGTCAAACTTGTTTTACTAGATAAGGAATTGGGAGGGATGTTACCTCTTTCTCTGAATTCGACTAGTCACTGTCGAATCTTTTCATTCCTAGGTTAGACACCCCTCACTTCGGATTGACTACTTTTTCGTTGCAATTCATTTTTATGTGCTCGTATTTTTCATTATTCGTTTTAAGTGATGGCTCAGCGTAAAACATTGTCATTTGAAAAAAAGTTAAAAATCATTTCGGATATTGATCAAGGAATGAAACAAGTTGATGCTGCTAAAAAGTATGGGATTTCACAGTCAACGATAGCTACTTTTTAAAAAAAATGAAAAGATATTGAAGATGCTGTAGAAAAAAGTAAAGTGGATAGCAAACGAAAAAGAGTTAAAGGTGCCGTAAATGATGATGTTGACAAAGCTCTCCTAAGATGATTCCACGAGATGAGAAACCAAAACGTGCCCATTAGTGGACCTATGATTTCTGAAAAAGTAAGAAAATTCGCCTCTTTGCTAGGCAACAATGATTTCAAAGCCAGCAATGGATAGCTTACTTCCTTTCGTGAACATCACGGAATTGTTTTTAAAACTATTGCAGGAGAAGAAAAGTCAGCTCCAGTTGAGGCTGCATTATCCTGGAAACAGTGAGAAAAAGAGAAAATTGAAAAATTTTCTCCAGATGATGTGTACAATGCTGATCAAACTGGTTTGTTCTATCAGCTAATGCCAGACAAAACAATGTCCTTTAAAGGAGACAGCTGCAAAGGTGGGAAGAAATCAAAGCAAAGGCTGTCAATCTGCTGTGTTCAAACAGTACTGGAACCGACAAATTGAAGCCTTTAGTGATTGGAAACTATGTGAAGCCAAGGTGCTTTAAAAATGTAAAGACTTTACCAGTTCACTACAAGGCAAATAAGAGGGCCTGGATGACGGAGGAAATCTTCAACAACTGGCTGCTTGATGTTGATAAAGAAATGAAAAATCTATATATATATTGCGCTATCGTACGTGGCACAGAAATCGCGATTATTTATTATTTGCCGATGGCAACGAGAAGTTTGTTTTCACTAATTTGCGAATATTAAGAAAAGTATTTAAGGTATCGATTTAAAACTCACAACACATATGTAGAACATTTTTTTGCATCCGAAAATACAATTTTTGTAAAAACAGGCCAGTAATTTCTCTTTATTTTAAAAACTAGCTACTTTCTAAAACGGAAAGAAAATAAAGTGTGAAATCAAACCAAGGAATGCGCCATTTTGTTATTAATTAAAACATTAACTCCATTGTTGTACCTTATGCAGTTTAACCTCAGTGTTGTCCGTTGTTATGACGTCAATGTTACGGATGCACATATTTGTTATTTATAATATAGATTGAGTAATAATAAATAAATAATAATAAATGAATAAAATAATCTTATTGGGTGGAGATTTCCGTCAAGTCAGTCCTATCTGTCATTTTTAGAGGTTCAAGTTCACTAACAGTTTCAAGTTGCATAAAGAAGAGAAGATTTTACATTATGCAACTTACTGAAAATATGCTTGCCCTTCAAACAGAGAGAGAGTTAGCAAGTTGGCTGTTACAAGTTGGTGAATGTCAAAGTGGGGAAACTATTAAGTTGCCCCCAATTTGCTATCCAGATATACAAGATTCAGTGCATCAACTTTTCAGTAACATTGATTTTTTTAATGGTGACACCTGAAAAGCTTAAAGGATGAGCCATACTAACAGTGACAAACAATTTGTCAATTGAAATTAATAATAATATCTCCTAGTTCTGAAATTTACAATTGTGTATATAAAGATGTTTTCGATGCAGAAAATCAAACAAAAAGATAAAAATATTTTCCTAATTGTGAATGGTGTGGATATTTTCAATATAATATGTATACACTTTTTAAATTTTAAATAGTATCCAGCAACTATTGTGTGCATGCAAAGGTTTTTATATGAACGATGCTGAAAAAATACCTCTGTTTTCATATTTCTAAATGGTGTCAATATCTTATGATGTGTATATATTTTTTATTTCAAAGCACCCAGTTCTAAGTGGAGAAGTTTTTATGTATGATATTTATACATATAATGCTGAAATTCATGTATTCTAATATGCATATAGTATTTAAAAGAGTAGACACTAGAGTGCGCAGATACTCTGCACGGGATCGGCTAGTAAAAAGAAGAATGTTGCTCTCATAGTTGATAACTGTACACCTCACAACAATCCCCCTCGTTTGACAAATATAAAAGTGTTTTACTTTCCACCAAATTGCACGTCGATCTTGCAGCCTTTAGATTTAGACATTATCAAGTGTTTCAAGGGATATTATCGAAAAAGGTTAGTTTAGAACGTTGTTTATAATCTGGATAACAATCTCCCAAATCCATATGCAGTTGATGTAAAAAACGCATGTGATTGGGTCTCCGGAAGTTGGAATTTGATAACAGCATCTACAATCCAAAATTGTTGGAAGAAAGCTTCATTCTTTGAAGAAAAGGCCAATATCATTAAGGAAGAGGAAGAATGTGTGGAGAGTTTATCCACAGCTGTTAGAGCTTTCCAAAGCTTTACATTGAATGCTGAAGAATTTTTAAACTTAGACAATGATGTGCACGTGTTCAGCGGTGCAAGCGATGAAGATATTTTAG
Source organism: Maratus michaelseni (assembly GCA_963931845.1). Classification (NCBI taxonomy): domain Eukaryota; kingdom Metazoa; phylum Arthropoda; class Arachnida; order Araneae; family Salticidae; genus Maratus; species Maratus michaelseni. Next base: position 350,864,089 of record OZ007592.1, read on the forward strand.
CAGAATTAATTCCAGGTGATCAGAGTGATGAAGAAGAAGCAGTTGACTGTTCACAAAACAAAACTCAAATTTCTCCTGAGGATGCTATATCCTTAATTAGCACTCTTCAGGATTTTGTTGCAACAGTACCAAATGTTTCGGATGTGCATCTGAATTCGTTAGACGGGTTGAAACATATGTGCATGCAGATGTCATTTGCATCAAAAAGTAAGCAAACAAGATTAACAGATTTCTTTTCTAAATAATTTTTGTTTCTGCAATTTTCTTACAAAATAGACTTATGCTTGTATATTTTTAATTTGTTTACTTATTACTTATTTAAGTTTAAAAATATAATTTTATATATTCAATCTGTCTATAACGATATCTTATCATATATTCAATCTGTCTATAACGATATCTTATCTGGGTCCCTACAGTATTGTTATAGACAGGTTTCACTGTATATTATTCGAACTGATGCATAAAATCTCTTCAAATGTGATACACCTAATTTTAAAAAATCTGACACATCTATTAACAAAACTTTAAGCTAAAAGAAATTATTTAAGACCCTTATTGGAAAAATTTAAATTCAATAATTTATCATTTAAATCCATTAATCAAATGCTCCATTTCTTTTCAACAAATGAAAAATTTTAAAATCACCTGAATCCCCATTATGACCTAAAAATAAATGCTCTATATTTTTCGAACGAATGAACCAAATGTAACTAAAAACTATACAGCTAATTCCGGGTACCTCACTAAAATATCCACCAAAAATCAACCTAATCGAACGTTTTTTACGGCAGTTATCGCAGAACAGACAGAAAACGAAAACTTTTCGCGTCTCCACAGTGAGCCTTCACTGACGTTTTGGCAATTATGTTTAGTATAAACGTACTTAACTTTTCTCTCTTACTGATCATTTAACAGTATTAAAAAAATAATAATGATTAATGTTTAAAAAAGTTATACACATAAGTAATATATATATTAAAATAATAATATAATACAGCGATTTTTGCACATTAGTAAAAGGAATCTAGTTTTAATCTTTTAGCCCAATATAGTAAATGTTACAATAAATATACTCTTTACAATAAAGTTTATTCGGAATTCATACAACATTTTTAAAATTTTTTGTTATTATTAGAGTTTTTTTACATTCTGCAGCAATTTTTTAACATTCGTAAAAGGAATTCAATTTCAAACTTTCAGCCTAATATAGTAAATTCTTTCCTCTGCAATTTCTGGAATTTTTAGGAATTTTTTTTAACTCTGTTTTCTGCAATTTAAAAAAAAAAGTTGGTAGGCAAAACATCCAAATTTTAGAGAATTCAGAAAATCGGACGTCCAGATTTAAGACTTTGTACTGTGTACAGTAAAATAATTATTAATATTAACATTATAGATTAAACATTGGTGACAAAAAGTGCTATGTCATCAAGTATTGAAATGATTTAATAATGTAGAAATAAATTATTAGCAGTAGCTGAAAAAATGCTGGTCTGCCACAACATACTTTGATTTGATACGAGCAGACAAGGGGAATCTAGGCTCATATCATATGCATCACACTTGCTAAAAAGTTGTCTTTCAGCTTTTTTTTTTAAGATTTTGCTGGTACTTACGTATTATCCATGCCAGTTTTAAGCCAACTGCGCCAAGCATGGAGCCAATATTACTAATTACAGTAACCCTTATGTTTTTTTTTCTTGCTACATGGTACATGCAAGAGAATAATCTACTTATTTTAGTTGTCTGAGTGCAACGAAGACTCATACACAGTGCAGTTTTACTTTGCCCCATATATAGCTACGATGAATATTAAAACCTTTCGTCAAGCATAACTCAAAAAATATTTAACGGATTTCGTTCAAATTTTTACAGCAGGTACCTATAAAGGTGACAACGACGTCTATTTATTACCAAAAATAAATGTCAAACCGTTTGGAAATTATATTAAAAAAATAGATAAAAAAGCACAATTAAAGTACATACGTCACGAACATTTTGTGCGTACGTCATTTTCACCGGCGGGAGATTTTCGTAGACAATCGGAATTAAAAAGTTCATGAAGTTCATGGAGTACATGGAGCAAAAAAATATGCACGCACTAATATTCAGCACAATAAAATATATTTCAATTTAGTAGAAATCGAAAATTAATCTGGATTTTTTTCTGTTTGAAAGAAAAACCCCGCGATAACTTGTTAGACTTGGTATTAGAGATTTGGCGCAAATCTCAGCAATAGCAGCTTTTTTTATATCGCGTGTGTAAATTAAAAAAAAAATTCTTTAATGTTTAAATAAAAGATTTCGATTTATGGCATTATTTCTTTTTTTTTCTCTTTTTAGCATTTTAAATGGGATTAATGAAAGGCATGTATTTTAAATTAAATGAGTGAAAGGTTTATACTTAAATGAAATGAATTCAATATGAAATACAATATTTGGCGATTTATGAACTGCGCCAGGATAACATAAAAGTACCAATATATCAAACGGTATGTAGTATGTGAAATGAAACAATTATGTTATAATCACCCATCGTACAAGAAAAAAAACTAACATTCTGCATTCAGAGGGAAAAATCCATCTCCTGTGCCGTAAAATTTGGCGAGTTCTTTTTTGGTGATAAGTTTTCAATGTGATTGTTGGTATCTGCAGGATTTGGCCTACTTTTTCTAAATCTTATTTTTTTGCAGATGTAGTATTATGTAAATATATTTTTTTGCAGATATTTTTCTATTTTGTATATTTGGCATTGTATTTTGTATATTTTCTATTTGGCATTTGGAAAAGAGATTTTTACCTTTTTATCTGTGCCTTCGGAAATATTAAAAAATAAAAAAAGATTTTCATATCTCAAGCGTATAATGTTATGTTTTGCGTTTTTATACGGACCACTTCTCCATTTTTAGATTTTAAATGCTACTTATTATTTACTAGCCGTTTATTAATTCTTTACAATTTACCCCCCTGACTATAACAATTATTTATCACAAAAATGCCTCTTAGGTTTGTTAAATAAGTTTGTTTATGTATTTTCATTACTTATTAAAATATCGAATATGGCGATAAAATTTTATTTTAGATTCGTGCTTAAATTTTTAAGATGGTGCAAAAACATTCTTTAATATACGTATGCTTGTAAATATTTGAAAAACATGTTTTACCGCTCTCTTGAAAAATTTTGTAAGCTGCTAAAACTACCTTTTGGCACCATTTAAAATTTTTTTCGCCAACCGACATAGGATATGAAACTTTTCCCCATTCCGATACACAAGCAAGGCTGGTCTCAAACAAGAGTAAAGCTAGCAAAAATATTGTGTTTTAACTCTATTACAATAATGATATTAAATGCTCCGATTGGCTTTGGGCCCAATTACAAAAGTTTCTCCTAAAAAAACTGTAAAAGAAGTCTTTTACATTTGTTTCAAATGAAGCTCGCTCTACAAGGTATTAGTTAATAATACAAACAAGACTAATGGCATGGAGGCAAAAGTTTTAATTTAAATGTATATATCTTAAACCCTTCCCCCCCTACCCCCCCAAAAAAGGAAAGAAAAGAAAGTTACAGTAATGAATTTAAAATGGCGTTAAGCCACACTTTCTGACATAAGCAATTGGCTGCAAACGCGATAACAAAACTTTCACTTAACTTAATAACATGTAGCTAATATAGCCCTCAGGGTACTTTGCAGTTATACAGACCTTGTGGATTTTTTAAAAAGCTTGAGACAATTCAGGTTTAAGAAGTTGAGATTTACTGTCAAATGATATAAACAACTATGAACACAAAACTGATGAATTATTATTCAGGTTTATGTATGTATTTAAAAAAAATTGCATCTGATTACACTTATTAGATAAATTATTTCTGTTTGCATTTAATAACTGATAAACGGCTTCTGTATATTAAATGAATTGTTTAAATATTGGGAAGAGGTGGCGAGAGGTAGAAAGACGAGTAAACAAACGGGTAGAGAGACAAGTAGCGACATAGGTAGGCTGACGGGTAGCGAAACGAATAGACAGACGGCTAGAGAGAAAGGTAAAAAGAGGGTTGACAGAGGGGTAGCGAGATGGGTCACGAGACGGGTAGCGACACCGGTAGACAGGAATGTAGCGAGAAAGGTTGCGAGACGCGTAGCGTAGTAGATAAAGAGACAAGTAGAGAGATGAGTACAGAGACGAGTTGACTGACGGGTAATGAGATTGGTAGAGAGTCGGGTACAAAAACAGACGGATAGTGAGACAGGTATACAGACGAGTAGAGAGACAGTAGATGGGTATGGAGATGGGTAAGAAGTAGACGTCTAGAGAGATAGACAATCGGTTAGAGAGATGGGCAGAAGAACAGATAGGGAAACAGACAGATTGTGGAGAGACAGACAGACAGGCAAAAGATTAGTCTGCGGATTGGCGCAGTAAAGGCGCAGTGGGCAGAGCCTCCTAGAGAATAATCAAGAAGTATCTGTTAAGCTTAACTTTGAAATATATATAATTTTTCAATTTTGCCGATATGGAGATTTAATGTAAAAGTTATTTTACAGAAGTCATCGAAAGATCTTTTGTATACTTTAATAGTAATTTAGACTACAGTTTTGCAATCTGGTTTGTAGCAAAGCATGCTATCAATGTGGTTTGAAGTGTAGGAGTTTCTATAAACAGTTATACAAATAATAGATATATAATCAAGGAAGAAAAATTTTAAATTCACGCACAAAAAAAGGTGCAACAATGAAATTAAATTTGCGTTAAGCCACGCTTGATAGAATAATCTATTGGTTGCAAATCCAATTACATAAATTAAAAAAGCTTGGCGTTTAAAAAGATCCGGCGTTTTTTTTTTTTTTTTTTTTTTTCCAAGTTTTGCGCAATATGCACTTAAGAAAATGAGATTCTTTGCCACATGTTAAAAAAAATTATGACAACACATCTGATGAACGTGAAAGTAAAAACAATTTAAACCTACTTCTTTTCTATTTTTTTAACAGTGTATATGAATTTATATATGATATTTTGTAATTCTAGCATTTAATTTGCTCATATTGTAATTGTTAACCGTATGTTCTCAGCAATATCACTCAGACTAATCCCTTTGAGGGAAGTCCTAGTAGGGGTCATTTCTATACGTAGTAAGATTAACAAATAGTTAATTTATTTTAGATATTGCATTTATAAGTAAAATATAAATATTTTATTTGACGAATTTAATAAGATAGATATAAAAAATATAATAGCAGTAAGAAACAACATTTTTATACACATTTCATCAAAATTGCATAAAAAGGTAACGATCAGTGGAAACAAATGGATCAAATGGTTGGCAAGCAGCAGAAGGGAAAAATATTTTTGATGCCATGTTAAAGTCTATTGCAGAATTATTTCCGCTGCCAAACAAAATGTCATTTTAAACCTTTTTATGCTTTTACTAAATGTTAACAAAATTAACTTTCTAGAATATGCTATATTATTTACCATTTCTTATATTATTTATTATTATTTCTTATTTACTATGTTATTTACCATTTATTAATTTTACTAAAATAATGTTATTTACTATTTTTAACAATGTTATAAATTTAATAAACATATATTACATTTTATTTATTTTACACTAGCAAAACCCACAGCTTTGCTCGCGTAATTCTTGAAAAATGCCAAGTGGTATTCGTTAGCCTATTTTCATTAGAGAAAATTTTACCGCCACAGATAATTCAGAAATTACTAATTAAGCCACACTAATGTCGAAAACAAAATCAAAATTTTAGAATGTTTTTCACTTTTTCACCCCCCCCCCCCCACCCACTACCCATGTGGTAGTGTCACCGATATAAAATATAGCCTATATTACATCAGGGACTGTTACCATCACTTTTGAAAAGGGTTCTGTAGTTCCAGAGATTCCATAGAAATTGTAATTTAGAAGGTTTTTTGACTGCTTTTCGCTCACCTCACCCTTTTAAATTTTGGATTTTTTTAGAATTTGTTCTTAGAGAGCATTTACATTTTATAAATAACTACCATGCCAAATTTCAAGTTTCTAGTTCCTCCAGTATAAAAAAAAAAATCAAAATTTTAGAACGTTTTTCTCTTGCACCTCCCTGTGGTAGTGGCACCGACATAAAATACAGCCTATGTTACAGCAGGGGCTGTCACCATCAATTTGCTACCATAACTTTTGAAAAGGGTTCGGTAGTTCCAGAGATTCCAGAGAAATTTTAATTTAGAATATTTTTAGAACGCTTTTCGCTCATCTCAGTTTTAAATTTCGAATTTTTTTTAAATTTGTTCTTAGAGAGCATTTATATCTTATAAGTAACTACCATGCCAAAGTTCATGTTTCTAACACCTCCAGTATTAAAAAAATCGAAATTTTTGAATGTTTTTCGCTCCTGCACTCCCCTGCGGGTAGTGACACCGACATGAAATATAGCCTATGTTACAGAAGGGAATGTTACCATCAATTTGCCACCCTCACTTTTGAAAATGGTTCTGTAGTTCCAGAGATTCCATAGAAATTGTAATTTAGAATGTTTTTTGACCACTTTTCGCTCACCTCACCCTTTTAAATTTTGGATTTTTTTTAGAATTTGTTCTTGGAGAGCATTTACATCTTTTAAGTAACTACAGTTGAACCTCAAAAATCCGGACATCCAAAATCCAAAAATCTCTAAAATCCAGACATTTTTCCAATTTCAGTTTTATTTATTTTAAAAATAGAATAACTGTAATTTCTATATTTCTCATGGAATGTAGTTAAAAACTTTTAACTGAACACTAAATAAATCTATATGGACTTATTCTGATATATTTTTATACCACCTGACCATTAATTAGAGTTTAATTACTACAAAAGCTGTCAAATTAAAAAACGGCATTTAAAAAACAGAAACAGAGTTCCCCCACTATAGAATTTTGCACTCTTTATTAACCCATGAGAATGTACTCAACGTGATACACTGATGACTGGAAGCTTGTTATAATTCTAATAAAATCTGTCAAGTATGTACTTATAACTAAAAAAAAAAAAAATTTTTTTAAACGCGCAAATTTGTTATCACTTGACTCAACTAACAGATAACACACTTGATATTTTTCTTCCCTCCCTCTCCCTTTCCAAACGGAACTCAATGGTCGACCTAGTAAACCTTTGCCCTATGACCTTGATACACGCGTAGTTTGGTCATTTCCTGTATCTGTCAATTTTCTTACTTTCAGAAGAGCTTTGAATGCAGAAAAGAAAAAGAGATAACAAGAGTTGTTTTTTTTTCTTCACTCTAGTTCGATTCGTGAATTTTTCTTTCTTTTTTTTTTGTAATAATCTTATAATGAATAAAAGGAAAGGCTAAATTCTGATCAAGAAATGTTTTTAAAATATACAACTTTTTTAAAATTATTTTTTCGTCACTAGGAGATTCTGAAAAAATGCCAGTTTCTGGATCATTCTGAATTTTGGAATAGGTCAAGTGAAAATTTTCATTCTGATTGGCAATATAAAGGCTTATACTTTAATCTAGTGTGCACGATTGTTTACCTGTGTGATTATTTTCCACATGATCGAGTTGCTACCTTTGATTTTGTTCTATTCTTTGAAAAATGAATTCAAAATTGTCATTTGTTTCCTCATCTAGCTCTAGCAGCAATTCTGTTTCAACAAAGCGAAAACATAATTCGCTTACAATAGAAAAAAAAGTGGAATTGCTACAAAAATTAGAAAAAGGGACTTCAGTGCTGAAACTTTGTGCTGAATATGGGGTAGGGAAATCTACCGTGTATGATTTGCAAAGACAAAAAATATTGCAGTTTTTTGCTGACAGTGATACACCTCTGGCAATAAAGAAAAGAAAAACCATTCGGCCTTCGAATAATGATGATATTGATAAAGTTATGATTGCGTGGGTTTGCCAAAGAAGAAACGAAAATGTTCCTTTAACTGGTGCGATGATAACAGCTCAAGCAAAAATTTTTCACGCTGAAATGAAAGTGGAAACACCTTGTGAATATTCAGCTGGTTGGCTGGAAAAATTTAAAAAGTGCCACGGAATTCGGCAACTCTGAATATGCAGAGAAAAAGAAAGCGTGGATGCAGAAGCTGCTGAATTTTTCGTCAGTCAATTTTGTCAGCTTGTAGCTGATGAAAAATTAACTTTAGAGCAAATTTATAATGCAGATGAGACGTCACTCTTCTGGCGTTACGTACCAAGGAAAACACTAGCTACTGCTGATGAAAAAAAATCCGTCTGTCGTAAAAGATTCAAAGGAATGGTTAACGTTGCTGGCTTGCTCTAATGCTGCAGGCTCTCACAGTTGTAAATTGTTGATGATCGGAAAGTATGCACGACCTCGAGCACTCAAAAATGTGATATCGCTCCCGGTCATTTACAAATCAAGCAAGCGAGCTTGGATTACGAAAGGTCTTATGATTGATTGGTTTAATAACCATTTCATCTCCAAAGTTCGTGTGCATGCCAGTGCTAATGAAGTTGCCGATGAGGCAAAAATTCTTTTAGTTTTGGACAATTGTTCTGCTCATCCAGCTCCGGAGATTTTAAATAAAGAAAATTTCCAGGTGTTGTTTCTCCCACCAAATTGCACATCATTGATACAACCCATGGATATGGGAGTATTACGAGCTTTAAAATGCCGCTATAAAAATGATTTTTTGCATCGTATGTTAAGTTTCGTAAATAGCGTTAGGAACATCACTGAATCCGTTAAAGAATTCAATATTAAAGATGCAATTTGGTGTGCTGCAAATTCATGGAACAATATAAGCAAAGACATTTTGCGACATGCATGGCACAACTTGATGCCAACAATGATATTTTTTGATGATGATGAGGATGATCAGGAATTTGAAGGATTTCCTATTCCCAAAGATTCAAACATAATTTCTGATCTTCTTTCATACTGCAAAGAAAATACATCCTGAATTTCATTAACTGCCAATTATATAAATGAAGTTATTTATGCCGATGATGAATCACCAATCGTCAATAAATTGACTGATGATGAAATACACAAAATGGCCTTGGGAGAAGTAAGTGAAACTGATGAAGAAAGTGAAAAACAATTAGATACAAAAATGACTATTGATGACATTGTTCAAAACTTAGATAATGCTATCAAAGGTCTTGAGCAAAGGGATTTTATAAATGAACAAGAAATGATGTGTACATACCAAATCAAAAAAAAACTAATCAGTCACAAACGAAAATCAATGAAACAGTTATCAATAACTGAAATGTTTTTAAAAAAATCAACTTAAAAATACTTTGTCAGTTTTGTCATTTTTGAGTATTTTTTAATGAATATAAATAACTTTAGGAAGTGTCTATTGTATACTAATTTTAATTTAATGTGTTTTAATATGTATATTTAATTTCAGCATGAGCATTTAGTGTATTATTCCTATTTTATTAGGAACAGCTTGCGTATTAGCTCGTGGTCCGCCGTTTTGTTCTCAAACGATATCAAAATAAAGGTAACATCTGGCTAAAAGACATACAATAATCAAAATAGGTATGTATTATTTCATAATTACTTTGACGCAAGCTGTTCCAAATAAATAGAATCTTTTCATAAATCTTTTAGCCAGATGTTACCTTTATATTGATATCGATTAAGAAACAAAATGGCAGACTGCACGAAAATATTTTTTAACAACCTCTAAAATCCGGAATTGTTACGGTCCCGACGATTACGGATTTTCGAGGTTCAACTGTACCATGCCAAATTTCATGTTTCTAGCTCCTTCAATATAAAAAAAATCGAAATTTTAGAATGTTTTTCGCTCCTGCACCCAGGGGCGCCATTTCAGAACTTTCTTGGGGGGGGCAAAGTTTTTGTAAGGTAGTGGCATAGCCAAGGGTGGAGTTCAGGGGGCTGCACCCCCTCTTCCGCAGCCCCTCCGAACGAGAAACGATTTAATCATATATACAGAGACAGCAATACAGAGTTTTTTTTTTTTTTTTTAGAGACAGGGGTTGAAATATCGTGTAGGATTGCCCAAATCGTGCAAAAAATAGAAATAGTCCCCCACAATAAAAAATGCATTGTGAGATTTTGCCTTCTTATCTAAACTTCTTTCACAAACATGTGATTCTTCAGCGAATATATTTTAATTTTAGTGATAGTCCGCGAATTTTTTTTCCTTTTTTTATCCAAAAGCAATTCGTCAACCGATCGCGGTAAACATCGCAAATATTACGAATTGGATTTTGAAAAAATAGTTAATTTGGCTAAATTGGTCACGGAAAAAATTGTTAATTTTTTCAAACGACTGTGGAAAAAGATTGCGAATTTCGCCAAAGATCACTGAAACAAATAGAGATTTTCATTAATCGGTTGCGGAAAAAAATCTCGAATTTAGTATAACTATTGCAGAAAAATATCGCGAAATTCATCAGAAGATTGAACAAAATAAAATTACGAATTTAGTCAAACATTCACGCAAAAAAGGGGAATTTCGTCAAAGATCGCGAAAAAAAAATCTACTTTTGTCAGTCGTGGAAAATGACTTCCGAATTTCACCAAACGATCGTAGAAAAGAGTCGTGAATTGCGTCAAAAGATTGCGAAAACAAATAGCGAATTTCGTCGATCAGTTGCCAAAAACATGTCGGAAATTTAGACAAATGGTCGAAAGAATCAATTCCGTCAATGATTCACAAAAAATAGCGAATTTTGGAAAATTATCACAAAAAAAAAAAACAATTATTTAAAAAAGTCGTGAAATTCAATCGGTCACGAGATAATCAGCACACGAACACCATCGAGAAGTTACGAAATTTTCAAATGATGTAATCCATAGGTATAAAAAATTTTCATTAATAATTTTCTGTCAGTAAATATTTTCCACAATTATTTTCTGCCTTCCTCTTCAGACTATGATCTAAATTCCATACAATCCAGAAATCTGCAAAACCTTTGTCTTAGGTCTCCCTTGCTCCTGCATTGGGTGGGGCAACACGACTCAATCTGCAGTACGGATCGAGCCGGGTCGACGCGGCTTATTTTCATTGCAGGTCAGGTTGACTTGGAACCTTTGACTACGGTTAGGACATATATGTCCCAGTGGACTATTTTTTATTCTATTAGTACGACTTTTTGAAATCTGTCATACACTTATATTAGGATATTTTCCAGAGAAATCTGTCACAAGGAATTTTTTTGAAAATTGTAGAACGATTGAATGTAAAATTAGTAGTCAATCCTGGCCCGTTATCAAAGGGTTAATTGTTTCGGGTTCAAGGCGGCTTTTGCACTATTTTGAGCCGGATTCGTGTTGCCCGAGTTTTCAAAGAAATCCTAAATATTTTCAGATGAAAAAAATAATTTTTCTATATAAAAGATAAAATTGTTATTAGAGATATAATTGTAGTCTACTTTTCCAAATCATATTGAAATATGGATTAATTTTCTTTCATTTCGGGTGGGGTTGCGGTCAATGAATTTTTTTTATGTTTCCAGGTTTACTGGGTATTGCAGTCCTGCATCGGCTACCCAAAATGCATTTCGTTTTGGGGTTTTTTTTTTTGCGGGTCGAGTAAACTTTATAGATTTTGGGTTATGGTTTGACTCTTTCGAATCAGGTTCGAGATGAACCGATTATACAAAAGGAGGTTCTGAATAATTTCCAAAAGAAAAAACTATAGTATTATATTTGAATATTAATGGGTGTATATATGTGATATTTTTTGTACATAAGCGGTAAAAATGTAGATTACTTTTCCATAAATTTATTTAAATATACATTCATTTTCTTTCACTTCGGGTTCAGGTATGAATATTTCGGATTCGGCTTGAAGTCTGTCGGGTTAAAGTCAGGATTCGGGTCGGTTACAACCAAATCTGGACAGGACTCTAGTGACCGGCTGTGGAGATTTTTAACAGCATACTATATATATAATATCATTTAATAAAGCAAATGATTTAATAGCATTATCACAATTGAAGTAAATATAATGTGATACTAATAAAACAAAATTAACAAATCATATAATTAGGAAAATGAATACACCTCCCCCATCCCCCCTTCCCCGAAAAAAAAAATCCCCATTAAATTTTTGGCTAAAGAGAGAGTTTATCACTAAAATTCTAGCCTTGAGGGTGACCAGTTTTCTTTTAATCATGCTGTACTGTACACAGCTCAGAAGCAATTCATAGAGTTTTTTCTCACATATATTTCTAAAACTAGCCAAAATACTCATTAATGATAAATGTCTCACTTATAGAATGCTGCGATAGCAAGGTTTTAGAAAACATTTCAATGTTTAAAGTGTTTATTAAATGTTTATTACTTTCTTCTATCTTTACAAGAAAAAGGTATTGGATTTATGAAAATTTACCACTTCCGGTTTTCGACGGATTTATATGTTTTAGAAGGTCCTGAATACAATTGGACTATATTTAGAAAATGTCTGTCTGCAAGTCTGCCTGTGTGTCTCAGTGTCTGTATGTGACAAAAGTTTTGTGGACGTTGTATCTCAAGAACTAATGCACGGAATTTGATAAAACTTTACATTCAGTTAAACATTAATATAACTGGGTGGTGATTAGTTTGTGGTGTAAATCGCCCAACAGATAGCGCAGCTATGCTACATTTTTCAGGATTTTTATGATAGCTATAGCTCAAGAACTAATGCACAGAATTTCACCAAACTTCAGATTCGATTAGACCTTGACAAAAATAGACGTTGATTACGATTTGATATAAATAGCCCAACAGGTCGCGCTGCTATGCTACATTTTGCATGATTTTCACGATAGCTATATCTCCAGAACTAACGCACATAATTTAATAAAACTTTAGATCAGTTAGACCTTAATATAAATTGGTGCTGATTTGTTTTTTGGTGTATGTGAAACCTGTATGAGATAGAAGAAAGTTTTGGAACTAGTTTTTCTTACTGTGATGTTGTTGTGATGTGTTTCTTACTGTGATAACTGATAAATTTTCTGAAATTTCAAATTCCTTGGGGAGGCGGTTGCCCCCCCCGAAATGGCGCCCCTGCCTGCACCCCCCTGGGGGTAGTGGCACCGACATAAAATATAGTCTATGTTGGAGCAGGGACTGTCACCATCAATTTGCCACTATCACTTTTGAAAACGGTTCTGTAGTTCCAGAGATTCCATAAAAATTGTAATTTAGAATGTTTTTAGAATGCTTTTCGGTCATCTCACCCTTTTAAATTTTGAATTTTTCTTAGAATTTGTTCTTAGAAAGCATTTACATCTTATAAGTAACTACCAAGCCAAATTTCATGTTTCTAGCTCCTTCAGTATAAAAAAAATCGAAATTTTAGAACATTTTTCACTCCACACCCCCTGGGGGTAGTGGCACCGACATAAACTATAGCCTATGTTGGAGCAGGGATTGTCGCCATCAATTTGCCACCATCTCTTTTGAAATCGCTTCAGTAGTTCCAGAGATTACCCCCTACAAACAAACAAACAAAAAAACAATCTTTACTACTTTATAATATTAGTATAGATTAATTACCATTTTTAACAATGTTATTTGATAATGTTAAATTACTGTGTTTGAAAACATGATTGGCAACGATAAACAAGATTGGTACTTGGCAACCATTTTTGGCGATCAATCTCCTGTCACGGATAATACGTAAGTACCATTTTGCTTAATAAAATATGAATAGTTTAGTCTGTAGTGTGAGATCTTGTTTGAGCATTTTGGCAGACTACGTAAAGAAGGTTAAGGTTACTTTCATGTTACTTAGTTTTCAACCTTAAATTAAAGCTAAAATGATCTATTTTTAAAATATTTTGGTCTGACAACTTCTATCTTAGTACGATGATCCAGCAAACTAAATTAATCACATAAAAAATTATATAAAACTGTACTAATACAAATACATAAATTTAATATTTTTCTTTACTTTGTACACATATTTTGCATTATTAAGTTTCATAATAATTCCATGCAAATCTTTAGGTAATCATATAATTAATTTATACAATATTTAGAAATACAAATACCTTAAATGTATACATATATATATATGAAGTAAAATGTACGGTAATTTTGAGTAGATAAGCCTGCCGTATATGCCACTATGTCCGAAAGAAAACAAAACTGAAATTCCATCAGATATGCCGCACCCCCGCGTAAGCAGCACTTATTGAAAGTGATATGGGACTTACTGTAGATGCCATATTCAAAATATTTTCACACTTTTATTTTAAAACACCTTAAAAATTGGCATTTTAAATTTAGCACTGTTATGTCATGTTTGTTTAATAAATTTTCAAGTTAAAATAAATCTGTAGAACTGTGATTGCCAAATCATCTGCTACTCACTGTTCATGACAGTTGCTCGTAAGTTTGACATCATCACTCGTGAACCAATGGTGTTTTGCATACAGTTTTTGTTTTCAGGAGTGATAACACGTATGTCATTGAATCCCCAACATATTTTGAGTGATTATTATTTTCAACCCATGAAAAGCATTTTAATACTGTTTTCAGTTGTTCACTCAACAATATTAAATGATGATTTTTTTTTCTGGAAAAAATCGCAAATGCTTCGTAAACGCCGCAATGGTAGATAAGCTGCGAAAAGTAAAATTTAACTTTTAAACACGTATAAGCTGCGGCGTATCTACCCGCAATTACAGTACTCAATAAAAAAAACTGCTGATAATTTTGATATAAAATATAAGATTTTACTCAAGGTAAAAATTGCCTATATAATATTCAGTACTTGTCTACTTTCCCGTCAAGCACTTTCTATAAAAAAATAAAATAAAAAAATACTTTCGCCAAACAATATGTTTTAACACTAATAATACAAATGTGTGACATTACATTTGATTTCAAATTAACACTAGCACACAATACAGGGGTGCAGAATATGTCCAATCCGGCGATCTAGGATCGGGGGAAATTTTTTGGTAAAATATACAATTGATTTCGATTTTAACAATGAATTACATAATTCCCCGAGATATAAAAAATTTTCCCTATAAATAAAAAGACCCGTATGGCGACTTTCGCAAAATCGATCTGAGAATAATATGTACCATATATACTCACGTACAAGTCGAGAAATTTTGGAAAATTGAAGGGGAAAAATAATCCCCTTCAAAGAAAGGGGGGGGGGGGGGTCGACTTATACCTGAAACAAAAAAGTCTAAATTTATTTTTGGACTAGAAAAACGCCGATATTCCAGAGTAATTACGCAATCGCAATAATCCGAATTTCTAAGTTTTTTTCTAATGAGTTACCTTAGAATTTTTTTTTAAAAAGATATAATTTTCTGACATTAAAAAATCGCGAAACAGAAATCTTTAGAAAGAGAATCAAAACAAGAAGATCTCACACCCACCACTTGTGGAAAACTCATGACAAGCTGTCACTGAATCGGTGAGCAAAAATAGAAAAGAATTTAAATTTAATAATGAGAAAAGTCTTTTTTAATCTATGGACAACTTTGAAGAAAAACTTAATTTAACAAAAGAATCCTAAATTCTGAAAAGAAACCCTCACTTCCAGATCAAGACAGTGGTATTACAAAAGAAGCTTTTACCAATCCTGATGTACCAGAAATACTTTAGCTCCTTGAAAACTTCTTGAAAATTTGCAGTGAGTGTGTTTGTGAATCTGTTGGCTCTATTATTGGGAAACACATTTATAACAGAACCTTAAAATCTGAAATCTCTTTTATGAAGTGTTTATATCATGGAATGACAAACAGTGCATAAAGCTACGGAACTATTAAAAGAATCCTTAAACAGAAATTTTCATGGTGGAAATTATCATTTCACTAGATTTTCTTCAAGAAACAGACTCAAGATCTACAAAACATCAAAAATGATTGATAACATCCATAAAGAGAGTGGAAGATTGCAGTTTCTCAATAATTGATAATTTATCAGAAAAAGTAATCAAAAACATTGTATTTGTTGGTTAAAACTGTGCATTTATTAATAAATATTAGGCATAATAATTAGATTAAAACTTACATGCATTAACTTAATTTACCTTTACAATAACTAGGCATGTTACAAGTTCAGTCTATAGGTTTTTAAAGATGCAATTTGTATATTGCAAAATTTGCTATACGTACGGTAATACAGAACCCTATGTAAGCCTATAACATATCGTAAAATTTTGGGGAAATTTTCAGATGGATTGGGGGAAATGTTAGGAGTAAAAACCTTTTCTGCACCCCTGGCACAATATATGTATTCCATTTTTATTTATTTTGTAGATAGGCCAGTTTATCTTTTCTAATGAAGGATATAAGTTAACAGCTATTTCTCTGTTTTCTATTGTATTTTGAAAACAAAATGATAAAGATTTGGGATTCATATTAAAGATCTTTTATTCAAATTTAAGGAAGTTAGTTTATGGGGTGCTGAATTCATAAAAATTATTACTATTTGATTGCTATTTTGAATGGCATTAGAGTTTTTTGACTGCCAGAATGATTGCTGCAAATTTTGATAAATTTTTTTGGCTCATAATTTCAAAGCTGTATCTAATTTTTATGTATATTTTTTATTTTATATCATTTATTTAACGTGGTTGTATCTGTTATATATGCCTATATTTTCTGACTAAATAGAAGATAATCTGTTCCTTCTAAACTTCCATTATTATTGGAATCCATTATGTCTCCCAGAAAACTTAACTATAACAGTATTATACAAAACCATAAACAAGAAATTTTGATGCAAACAGCTTTATCCTGCTATTTATAGGACGGGAGTTATGCCTGGGTTTTTTTTTTTAATTTTTCAGTGAGGTACCTTCCTGACAATCTTTCATAGTCGCACAGCCAAGGCATTCAGCCATGGTTATTGTCCAAAAATCAGGAACTTGCAACAAACTCAACCAGTATTGAATTCAGACACTTTTCTCCAGGAGGTATTTCTGTGGCTCCGGGGGGCACATTGTAGAGTTCTGGGAGGGGGAAATTGCACTTTTTAACCATTAAAAGCATAAAATATCAAATGTTTTTGGGGGGGGGGGATGTCCCCTTCCCCGGGCCACCCCTGAATTCAACACCGAACTCAACTTCAAGTAAAAGTGGTGTCATGCTTATGCATTTTTTAAGTTAAATGCCATTATTTGGTAACAGTTGTTTTTTATAGAAAATGGTTGAGAGAAAAATAGGCACCCAATATTCACACTGTAATTTATGCCATTAAGTGATCTAAATAAATATTATATATTTTTGTGGTAAATTGATTTTTTGAGTTTGCTAAATGCATGAATACTAAAAATCAGAAAAATCAAATAATTGCCTGTAGATCTTTGATTGTGAAAATACATTATGAAATTTTTTTATCACTTAATTGTATAAATTAAGCTGTGATTTATGATAGATAGTTTTTATTTTGGCTAAAATCTAATTATTTTGTATTGAAAACTATTAATTTAAGAAAGTACACCGAGTGCATTTTACTTCATATATTGCAAATATTTATTCATAAGAGTTTGTACATTGCAGATGTTTGTTTTTTTAACATTTCATAAATTAACAGTATGGTTATCTAAACAACTGCTTAAAAATAACTATAAAACAGCAATATAAAGCAAAATATCGTTTATAATGCTTTATTATTGTAGAATGTCTTACAGTTGTCTCTAATAAATTTAGTTTCCTGACTAACCTAACAGAATATATGCTGGTAGATCAATATATATTTTTTAAATGCATTAAGTTCCAGCATTAATTTAAAGTCATTTTCATCTTGAAACTCTGTAACAGAAAAAGTCTTGGTTAAACAAAATGATTTATCATATTATATAACTAGCTAAATTATTTGCATTTTACTAGCAAGATTTAAAAAAAAAAAAAGTCTCAGTAGTAAAAATATTTTTTATGACTTTCCCCTCCCCTGTTTTCTGCTCTTATCTGACCAACATATGACATGGCAGAACATTTCTTTCACATGCTGTTAACCTTTAAAAATACAAATAGATTGTAGTATACCATAAAAACATAGGCAGCATATTCTGTACGCGAACACATATGCCTAAATATCAACTGTTAATGATATTCTTGTGAAATTCAATGTCTAATATTAGTATAAAAGTAATAAACATCTAATTTAATTAGAATTATTATAACCAAATATTATATAAAATATGGTTGACACGAAATTTGCAGCATGGTGAATTGGAAACAAAGACAAATAATAAATTCAAAATTATTAAAAAAATTTTGCCACCTGGACAAATTATTGGGATTTATTGAACAATTATGTTAGCTCTCACAAATGTTCCTAGTTATTTTTATATGTATTTTGCATATAAAATTGGAAATATGGGTGATGTTTTTTGTATGCCAGTGATGACTTTTCAGTAAAAAAAAAAAAAAAAAAAGTGAGCAGAAAAGTATTTTGACAACTTTTAACACTGGTTCAACATTGAAGGATCTTTGGCGAGAGAGCAAAGAAGATACAGCTGTTAATCAAGTGATTATTATGGAATTTGCTGCTGTTTTTTCATAAAGTGGTTTGCACTGTTTACCATCAATGTTCTTAAAGGTTAATAATAGATTCCTACATAATTAAATAATCTTGAAATTCAGTGGCATAGTCAGATTTATATTTTTGTCTATATTTTTAGGAATTATCCTGTGTTTGAAAGCAGACATTTTGTTAATATTCATGGTTCATGTGCGTAACAGAAAAATGATACTATAATGACAAATTATTTCTGTTCGTAAAATAGAAATTTTGAGACATAGATAAGTTCCAAAAATATAGAATAGAATAAAACTAGATAAGATACATAAATCAATGTTGTTCTCCATTGTATTAAAAGCAATTTACATCAAAATAGTTATTTTTGTCAAAGTTGCAAAATTTGACAAATCTTATCTCAACCCTGAGTCCTATAAGTTATATTTCGAAAAAACATTATTCATGCTCTAACAATTTTTTAAAAAAATAATTTTTGTAGTATGTCTGATTTACAATACTTTGAATTTTATGAATTTTCAGTGTTTTCTGGAACTGAAAAGGAAAGACACATTGAACTTCATAATTCAGTAGTTTCTGTCATGAAAAAAAGTTTTTTTTTTTTTTTTTCACTTGTAACGACATGGAGTATGTTTTTCTAAATATAAGTTACAGGACACAGGGACTGTATAAAAATATAAATTTCATAGCTTTTACAAATATAACAACTTTGACTTACATTTTTTCTAAGATAAGGATGCACAATATTTCTGCAATTGAAAGTCACTATGAATCATACCAAAGAGATGTAGAGAAGATAATTGGAAAAGATAGAAAAACAATTACAATGATGAATTCTGTTCTGTTAAGTAGTAATATTCTCTCCAAAACTAAATGATTAATTTATAGTGCAATTGTGCAAAGCAATATGGATTGGAGACATGGTTCTTAAAATTTCTCCCACAGAAAAAACCAAAATGGACTTCAGGCAAAGATCAGCAAGAATATCAAGGCTAGAAAATTCAAGAATATGTGAAATTATGGAAGTCGAACTGGATGTTTTACAGACAATCAAATTTAATAAACTGAGATGATATGGGCATGTTTGCAGAAAAAATGAAGAGTGCCTGCCAAAAGTTCTTACATACTGGAGCCCAACAAGTAGACAAAGGAGGGGCAGACCAAGTATGAATTGGAAGAATGAGATTGAAGAGTCATTGAAGTATTACAAACTAAGTGATGGTATTGCCTTGTACAGGAAGGATTGGAAAAACCCTCAACAATGTTTTTTCTGGTTAGAGAAATCACTTCTTAGCGGAAATTCCTAAGACAGAAGAAGAAAAAAGTTTACCTCTAAAATTAACAGTTTATAAATTAGCTATTGAGCAATGATTAGAGTATAATTTTATGTTATAATATAATTTATTGGTACTTTTCGGTTAGCCGGGCGCCAGTGATATATGTACATATATAAATTTATATGTATATGCATATATATGTATATTCATACATATATGTATGTATATATACAGGGTGATTCATAAAAGATGGGCAGAACTTTAAGGGGTTATAGTACACTTAAAGACAAATAATATTAAATAGGAGACTAAGGGTCCCAGACGTATTCCCAAGGAGATAGGGGGCATTAAAGTTTAGGGTCCGAAATTTCAAATGATTATAAAACATGGAAAAATTGGTCGATTCGTTTGCTGTTTTTGCAAAAAATTTTCTTTATGCCAGTATTTTCTTGAAATAAAATTTTAAAGTTCAATTTCAAAAAATGCCGATAGGGGGCGCTTTAGACTTTGGAGTAACAAACAACTATTTTTTAACGTTATTTTTTGTATTTCTTTAAATGATTTCGAAAGCTTAGACTTAAACTTAAATTTTGATCTAAAAATCTGAGTCCTAACGAGTAGTTAAGTAGCGTAAACTGAAATTTGAAATTTGAAACCCTTCTCCCCCCAGAACAAAAATCAGTTATTCCCGATCTTTGTGTCGTAGATTAGGCTCTAACTACTGCCGCGTTTTGCTAAAATTATTCTTTATGTCAGTATTTTCTTGAAAATAAATTTTAAAGAAAATTTTCAAAAAATTCCGATAGAGGGCGCTTTAGACTTTGGAGTAACGAACAACTATTTTATACCGTTATTTTTTGTGTCTCATTAAATGCTTTCTAAAGCTTAGACTTAAATTTTCAGCCCAAAATCTGAATCGTTAGACGTGGTTAAGTTTCTGGGGAGAGGGGTTTGAAATTTCTACTCCTGAGCACAGTTCAGTTTACCATGTCCACACATTGTGTGCTGTGATACGAGGTAAAAAGACACAAATTAGGATTATGTTACCAAAGCATATTTATTAACATGTAATCACAATAAATGTTCAAAATTGTGACCACCAGAGGTTATGCACGCAGAACAACGGCGACGAATGGAACGGCGAACATTCGCGAAAACATCAGGCTTTTCGAGCACTTCCCCTACAGCGGCGGAAAGTCTGGCGACCAGTTCCTCGGGGGATTCAATGGGTGTCTCATACATAAGAGCCTTCAATCGTCCCCAAAAAAAGAAATCGAGGGGTGAAAGATCTGGCGAGCGAGCAGGCCAAGCAACAGGACCACCTCGACCAATCCATCTGTTCGGAAATGTGATGTCCAGATAGTTGCGGACGTCTCGTACATAATGGGCTGGCGCTCCATCGTGCTGGAACCACATGACCCGCCGGATGCGTGGAGGAACAACGTTTAACAGGTCTGGCAGCACATGTTGCAGAAATGTGAGGTATGTTTTACCGTTGAGGCGTTCAGGAAGAAGGTACGGTCCGATTAGGTGGTCTCCGAGGATTCCTGCACAAACATTGATGGAAAAGCGTCTCTGATGAGCATGTGGATACGTAGCATGTGGATTGACATCCGCCCATACATGTGCATTGTGTGTGTTAAATGTACCTTCACGTGTGAAGGTACATTCATCGGTGAAAAGCACAGTTCGTCCAAAATGTGGATTTAGCGCGTTCTGCTGCAGAAACCAGCGGGCGAATTCAATACGATTTGGATAATCCCCTGGAGACAGTTTCTGGACTCGTTGCACATGAAACGGGAGCAAATGTTCATCCTTCAGTACCCTCCAAGTCGTGGACTGTGAGGTATCCACCTGGCTAGCCACTGTTCGTGTACTTGTACTTGGCTGCGCCGCTACTACATCCAGAATGGCTTCTGCAACAACTACTGATTCGTCCTTTTTTGCACGACCTGCATTCGACCGGGAAGCGAGAAATGATCCCGTTTCACACAACTGTCTGTGCAAGCGCTCGAAAGTTTTGCGGTTAGGCAACCGCCTGTTAGGAAATCGCTCTCCGTACATTCGTTGTGCCTCTGCACCATTTCCATCTGCCGCTCCGTAAATTAAATGCATCTCAGCCTTTTCCTTATTCGTGAAGGGCACCATCTTCCGATTCATTACTACAGCGACTTACACTTGACTCACCGTTCAGTGGTTTTTATGCCTGAATCGTGTCGAAATTTTGCATACGTGTTCTTCTTCTTCCCCATTTGACATTTGCATACTTTCTGTTTCCTTCTTCACCCGGTGACTAGCGTCAGGAATGGAGCTTTAACGTTTGCATGAGCGACGTTTCCAACTGTGCCAGTGCCTTTATGAGTGAATTCCGACTATGCAGTCCTTGACGAAAGTTGTATTTTTGCCTCGTATCACAGCACAGAATCGTTGGGCATGGTTAAGTAGTGCAAACTGAACTATGTTCAGAAGTTGAAATTTGAACCCCCTCCCCTCGCTACTGAACCACGCTCAGCGATTCAGATTTTGAGCTGAAAATTTAAGTTTAAGTCTAAGCTTTAGAAAGCATTTAATGAGACACAAAAAATAACGGTATAAAATAGTTGTTCGTTACTCCAAAGTCTAAAGCGCCCTCTATCGGAATTTTTTGAAAATTTTCTTTAAAATTTATTTTCAAGAAAATACTGACATAAAGAATAATTTTAGCAAAACGCGGCAGTAGTTAGAGCCTAATCTACGACACAAAGATCGGGAATAACTGATTTTTGTTTTGGGGGAGAAGGGTTTCAAATTTCAAATTTCAGTTTACGCTACTTAACTACTCGTTAGGACTCAGATTTTTAGATCAAAATTTAAGTTTAAGTCTAAGCTTTCGAAATCATTTAAAGAAATACAAAAAATAACGTTAAAAAATAGTTGTTTGTTACTCCAAAGTCTAAAGCGCCCCCTATCGGCATTTTTTGAAATTGAACTTTAAAATTTTATTTCAAGAAAATACTGGCATAAAGAAAATTTTTTGCAAAAACCGCAAACGAATCGACCAATTTTTCCATGTTTTATAATCATTTGAAATTTCGGACCCTAAACTTTAATGCCCCCTATCTCCTTGGGAATACGTCTGGGACCCTTAGTCTCCTATTTAATATTATTTGTCTTTAAGTGTACTATAACCCCTTAAAGTTCTGCCCATCTTTTATGAATCACCCTGTATGTGTATGTGGATATTTTTGTATCTATATATATATGTGTGTATATATACATGTATATAAATCACTGGCGCCCGGCTAACCGAAAAGTACCATTTATTTTTATGTTACATATTGTTTGTTTGTATAAAATTATGTTAGATGTTGCAATATTCATATCTATTGAATCCCCTAATTCATTCTAGGAATTTCAATATATTAGAAACAAGCAAAAGCAAAACAGATGATGTAATTGCAATCTTCACATTCACAGCAGGGAACATAACATAAACACAAGATACAGCTACCATTGTGCTGTGATGTAACCACTAGCAGAAAACTGAAGTAGAATGTAAGAGAATCCTCACAGAGATAAAAAAAATTTTAAACATCCTCTAATTAATCTTTCTTGGGCAAATTATGGTTAATATTATTCAAAACACCTAGAATGATAAAATTTGAAGAAAAGTACATACAAGTCATAACTTTATTGCATTTGTATTTAGAATAATTGATTGAATGTACGATAAACACAAATGGGATCAATTCAAAATTAGTTTTTTAGAATAAATTTTTTAAATAGTAATATGAATAAGGTATTATTTTACTTTTTCATTGTATGGGAATTGTAAATAATTCAATTGAAATATTTTTAAAACATTAATACATATTGTTTTGATCTATCCCCATGAACTAAAAAAAAATGTGATAAACAACAAAATATGTTTTAGTAATTTAAAAGAAAAAAAAAAGTTCTTTGTCTTATCTTGTAGTTTTGATGAATTTCCATTGTACTTGCTGGAAATTTTATATATTAATTTAATCACTTATTTTCAAAAATTAAAAATAACTTATTCTTTTTTTTTAATTTGCCAGACTGTAAATTTTGTTACCTTGCTTAAGGTAGTGTTCACCCTAGAAAGAAAAAGTGCAGGGAGTTTATTACTAATAAAGGCACTGGCTTAATAGAATAGGACATTATTGTAAGAGAAAATATATTATTGTCTTTAGTTATAATAAAAGAAGGGGGGAAATATAATTTTTAAGAATGATGAATAAAGAACATTGATTTTGAATAATTTTATTAATTAAAAATAAAAAGTACAATTAAATTAAAGCATGGTTGAATAATTTCCTGTGTTTTTCCCAAAGAAATGAGAGAATTCTATAATTTTTGCAAGTTCTTGGACACACAGATTTAGAAATTATGTGGTATGGAGAAAATTTTTACAAGAAAGCTCTGGGTACAACTAGTGGTGCATTTTACCAATTTTAAAAAAGGCAGGGCACTGCGCCCTTAAAAAATGGCCTAATGTGAACACTATTTAAGGCGTTTTTAATTTTGTTTTATAGTTTTTATGTATTATTTTATATTTGTTTCTTCAAATAATCTGAAAAATTATGCATTTTAGTTCATTTTATATTTTTGATAAATTTTGATTTTAAATGTAAAATTATTTATATTTTATCAGACTGTATTTATAAATTTTATTTCAGAATAAAGAAATATTTGAAATTTTCTAGTTGTTGTCTTATATATATCACACACATACATGTACTAGCCTTTCTAACTAAAAGCTTGTATTATTTAATTCCCGATTATTTGTCAAACCTACCATGAGATCAATTACCAAACTCTTATTCCTTAAGTAACTAAATTAAGGTGGGTCTGACTTTGACTTAAAGTGGCTCTTGGAAAAGTTAACAGTGGGGCTTTCACAATTAGACTAAATAAAACAGCACAAGTGTGAGTATGACTCGCACACTAAGGTTTCCATACCATTATGTCATGTTACTGTAAAGCTTTGTAAGTACTTAATTTCTTTACAAATATACAAAAATAAGAACTGCATACTTATACTTGCTTACTTGTCTGCCACTGGAACAGACGGAACTGCAGCCACCTTAAAGACTGACACTGTTTGGAAGACGATAGCCCCAAGAGATCCCACCAGAAAAACCCAACTGTAACTTTTTATTGCATTGAGTTAGTAGCTCAAAAAAATTTTTTCAAAACAATAAGGCTGTGGGCCTTATTATTTGATATTAATTTCAACGTGATATTTTCCGCCATTCCTAAAAAGAAAAACTGTCTTTGTCATGTAAAAAATCAACATAGAATTATAAAGTAATGATTTTAAGATTTTTTTTTCCTTTATATGTGCTGTAAAAGCTTCCTTCATGCCAAATTTCAAGATTCTAAGTCAACAAGAAGTATCCTATAAGTTTTCAAAGTTAGTTTGTATGAAACAAACATTGTTTTAAAGCTGTTACTCTTTATTGCATTGAGTTAGAAGCTTGAAATATTTACAAAACAATGGGAGACCTTATTTGATATTAATTTTAACTTGATACTTTCAGCCATTCATGAAAAAAAAATATAGACAGACAGATGGAAACAAAGTGATCATATAAAGCAGCGGTACCCAACCTGGGGTACGTGGCGGGCCTGTTGGGGGTACTGGAAAATAATATAATAATGGCAGGTAATCGCAGAAATCACAAAAATGGTTCGATTAAAAACATGTAAACAAAGTTAATAGTTTTGATTTAAAAGTTAGATTCATGTATAACTTCAATGTGTCTCATGTATACTCTCAAATTGAGGAAAACGGCCCACTAGATCGAATAATTCATTGATAATTTAATGTTACTAGCTTCGCCCACCTTCAATCATATTGCATGATTACTTGTGTTTTCTCCAATCTTTGCGAAAATTGAAGATAATCAAGAACTCAGTGATAAAGCATTAAAAAATTTGTTGCCTTTCACAAATACAGAGCTTGTAGAAAAAGCATTTTCGTCTTATGCATACATTAACAGTAAATATCACAATAAGCTTGATGCTGCTCCTGACTTGAGATAATATCTGTCTTCGTGAGAACCTGATTAAAAAAAACTCAGCTCCATGAAACAAGCTCAAGGATTCCCATTGAAAATTGAAAATATTAAAAGCCATGTTTGACTAATTGAATATGATCAGACTTGTATAAAACCAAAAACTTTCTGCGCACATAAATATTGAGTCAAAAACTTTCTGCAAATTAATTTAAAAACACAAATTGTGCTTATTAGTTGCTAAAATCAGTGTAAAAATTGTTTAAACTCGTAAAAGAGCTAAAATCCTACATGTTTCGGCTTTAAACTTAAAGCCATCATCAGGGAAGAGGAACAACACAAACGACTACTGATCTTTAACTTATCGACACGAGAAAATTGAAATCAACAGTATGGAAAAATTTAAATAAAATAAACGGGCGCTCTCTGTTGCCAAAGAGCGAAAAACAAAACAAGGAATTAACAAGGGGTTAAAAATGTATCCCATAAACTAGGTATGTTGAAAGAAAAGTTATCATTACAAATACAATCTTTTCTAATTTTAATTTCCAATGATTCCCTAATGGCGGCTTTAAATGGGTTATTGAACCTATGGATAATTCTTGCTTTATCGAAATTAATTACAGTATCATTATTTTTAGCGTAAAGCCGGGAAAGTGCAGTGGATAACTTTCCAAATTTTGTCGTTTTTATGCTCTTTTAACCTTTCCAAAAACTTTCTTTTAGTCATACCAATGTAAAAAATTATACTATTATTATTTAAGCTAATGGGGATTTCATAAACACCTGCGAATTGATCAGGGGGGATAGGATCCAATTTACATGAAACTAAGTCAACCAATTTTCTGGGAGGGACAGCAATAAGATGGATATTGTATTGTATTGTATGTAAATTAGATCCTATCCCCCCTGATCAATTCGCAGGTGTTTATGAAATCCCCATTAGCTTAAATAATAATAGTATAATTTTTTACATTGGTATGACTAAAAGAAAGTTTTTGGAAAGGTTAAAAGAGCATAAAAACGACATAAAATTTGGAAAGTTATCCACTGCACTCTCCCGGTTTTACGCTAAAAATAATGATACTGTAATTAATTTCGATAAAGCAAGAATTATCCATAGGTTCAATAACCCATTTAAAGCCGCCATTAGGGAATCATTGGAAATTAAAATTAGAAAAGATTGTATTTGTAATGATAACTTTTCTTTCAACATACCTAGTTTATGGGATACATTTTTAACCCCTTGTTAATTCCTTGTTTTGTTTTTCGCTCTTTGGCAACAGAGAGCGCCCGTTTATTTTATTTAAATTTTTCCATACTGTTGATTTCAATTTTCTCGTGTCGATAAGTTAAAGATCAGTAGTCGTTTGTGTTGTTCCTCTTCCCTGATGATGGCTTTAAGTTTAAAGCCGAAACATGTAGGATTTTAGCTCTTTTACGAGTTTAAACAATTTTTACACTGATTTTAGCAACTAATAAGCACAATTTGTGTTTTTAAATTAATTTGCAGAAAGTTTTTGACTCAATATTTATGTGCGCAGAAAGTTTTTGGTTTTATACAAGTCTGATCATATTCAATTAGTCAAACATGGCTTTTAATATTTTCAATTTTCAATGGGAATCCTTGAGCTTGTTTCATGGAGCTGAGTTTTTTTTAATCAGGTTCTCACGAAGACAGATATTATCTCAAGTCAGGAGCAGCATCAAGCTTATTGTGATATTTACTGTTAATGTATGCATAAGACGAAAATGCTTTTTCTACAAGCTCTGTATTTGTGAAAGGCAACAAATTTTTTAATGCTTTATCACTGAGTTCTTGATTATCTTCAATTTTCGCAAAGATTGGAGAAAACACAAGTAATCATGCAATATGATTGAAGGTGGGCGAAGCTAGTAACATTAAATTATCAATGAATTATTCGATCTAGTGGGCCGTTTTCCTCAATTTGAGAGTATACATGTGACACATTGAAGTTATACATGAATCTAACTTTTAAATCAAAACTATTAACTTTGTTTACATGTTTTTAATCGAACCATTTTTGTGATTTCTGCGATTACCTGCCATTATTATATTATTTAAATTTTTCCATACTGTTGATTTCAATTTTCTCATGTCGATAAGTTAAAGATCAGTAGTCGTTTGTGTTGTTCCTCTTCCCCGATGATGGCTTTAAGTTTAAAGCCGAAACATGTAGGATTTTAGCTCTTTTATGAGTTTAAACAATTTTTACACTGATTTTAGCAACTAATAAGCACAATTTGAGCAATTTGTGTTTTTAAAATACTAGTTAACAGTGTAGTGTCCAAATGGATTCAATTGTGAAATTAATTTAATTTTTAATAAAATTACGCGTTGTATTATTTTGACGATATAAATTAAAAACAGTAGTTTAAAATAATTACCATTTAAAATTAATTAATATTAATTAAAGAATAATTATTTTGGTTAAAAATAATAATAAAGCTAAAAATCCATGATAGGAAGAGCTGAATTATTATCAGTTATTTTGTCAATGCATTTAGAAACAATCCAATCCTTAATATTTTGACCCCTTCGCAAGCATCTTTAATGTCACACCAGTGTTTTGCATCTTTAAATTTTGAATTGTGCGCAAACAGAAAATAAATTGTACATAAAATTGGGGAATATTTTTAATATTTTGGTATATATAAAAAAAAAAAAAAAATTTATTTTAAAAATATTTTCTGCAAAATTCTGAATTTTGCAGAAAATTTTCCGCGCACGCCGTGCGTCTATATTATACAGCTCTGAATATGATGATGCAAAATTGTTACAAACTTTCATTGTAAGTTATTTAAAAACTCTTTTAATGCTATATTGATTTCTTTTCATGCTAAGCTAATATTATAAAAAGTAAAATTAATTTTAAAAGGTAAGATAAAAAATAAAAAGTTAGAAATATCAGTGTAATTTCAGTTGATTGATTGTTTAGTTCTGCTAAGAAGATTAAGAATTAACAAAAAAAAAAAGCATGTATGCATTATCTGGGTAATAGGGGCATATTTATGAGAAAAGGGAGTACTCCTTAATGAAAAGGCTAAGCATGGGGTACGTGAAAGAAAAAAGGTTGGGAACTGCTGCTATAAAGGTTCGATTTTTTGTTTTTGAAGTATGGAACCTTAAAAATTCTTTGTTAATTGGAGACTACACACAGTCTTTGGGGATCAATATGTTGATGTAATTAAAACAAAATTGCTGAGAAATATGAATAAATCTAAAGATATCAATATTTTTCAAATAGTAGTAAGAAAAACAGGGAAGGGTCACTATCATAGAGATTCTAACAATAATGCATGTGAATACTTCAGAAAAAATATTTTAAGGTATAGGACAGGGATAGTAAATTTTTTCACATGCCATTTTTTTTTTTTTTCAAAAATATTTGTACGTGACCATGATGTGCCAACAACTAAAAAGTGTAATACTTCAAAATATATTGAATTCAAATTAGTTGAAATTTCATTTTCAGAGTTAAGTAAAAGTAAAAATAGTTTTTTTTTAAAACTCTTTTATAAACATTCCATGTTTATCTTAAATATCCTGCCTAATTTCATGACTGCAATTCATATTCCAAAAAAATTATAACGAGCTACGCTCGCCAACCCCCGTTCTGACACCACAAACTGTAAAAACACTGATTTGATCAACCTTAAAACACGGAAGATTGAATTATAATTAAACGACCTGCTGTAATCGGCTGCTCGCTGTAATATCTGCTATAATCGGGTTTCCATTCATTTTCCTTTGACCAAGAGATTTTAAAGCCAAATCAACTGCTGTCGAGACAGCTAACAACTGTTGATAAAATAAGGTTAATTAAACATGTGAAAATCAACTTGTGCAAAATGGTTAAGTAAGCAATGTCATTGCATCGTAAAATTTTATAACGATGCTAATAGAAAATTGGGTATTACTCCATTATCCCGACTACTACTTTCTATAAAAGAAAAGAACTGTCGCCAAAATATAGGATTTAAAGCCAAAAGTGCATATCTGTGGCGTCGCATTCAATTGATACCAGATGCGTTACGCGTGGTAGTTATGTCATCGAGTGATCTTTAATTCAACGTTTATCTGTATTTTTAATTATATTTTACCAATTTATTAGTTATTTCGTTGATTTAAACGTAAAAATATAGCTTTTAATTGAAGGGAAATATTATTAATTACACTGTTTTAAAATTTGCAATAATAGATAAAATATTTTGTCGAAATAAATCAATCTTACTCTACTTAATGCTTTGAAAATGCGGAATAATTTAATTATTTATCTTTTTAATATTCACGCGCAAGTATATTTTTTATTCCGTCATTTTCTACATTTATTGCTTTTAACACGTGATCATTTAAATATTATTTTAAAGTTTTATTTCTGTTTTTAATAGTCTCGTGGAAATACATTTCTTAATTGAAAGGGAATATTATTACGTGCGCTATTTTACAAATTGGCAACGATTCAAATAATGGAATTTATGAAATAAATCTTCGTCAAAATAATGAAAATTTTGAATAAAAAATTGAAATATAACCTCAAAAAATGAGTCAAATTGAAAAAATAATTGCAGTCTGCACACCCCAACCTTGTCAACTATATCCTTACAAATTATGGTTAAATTCCTGTGCATAGTTTTCGTTTCTATAAAACTTTTATAAGAAAATTATTTTGACCAACTTTAATATTAAATATCTCTTAAAATAATTCTTCGATTTAAAAACTGTCTACTTCAGCGTGTTTATCGAACATTTCTTTATAAAACCACCAATTTTTAAATTTTTATTTGCAATAGTTTTCTGGATATTAGTCCAGAAAGACTTCAAGGCACAAAATCTTAATTGACAGCGGCGGCCGCGGCAGTGGTTACTTTTTTTTAATATAGAGAGAAATTTGAAAATACATATCGAGTAAATCATTGAACATGTTTGCAGAAATGAATTTTTATAAACTTATTACTAAGAATACACTCTTTTCTGTATAATAATCTATTTGATTGTTAATTATTGTACTTTATGTATGAAGGAAATTCTGAAAAGCAAAAAAAAAAACTATAATCAGTTATCGATGACAAACACTCATGGATATATAGAATTTTTATTATTCTGAATAGAAATATACAATAGGTATTACATTACTTTCCAACATAATCACCATTCAAATTGAAATACTTGTCACACCATTTTAGAAGGTTTAAAATTACTGGTACTTTTATATTACCAAAGTGCAAATTTCGCCAATAGCACATAGGCGTAGAGTTCTAAAAACTATTGGTGGGGCTTCAACTATAATATAAGTCTTTTACACACAAATTCGTCACAGTGTGTATATGTATTCAGTAGCACCAACTTTTGAAAAATATTAGGTAGGTTTTTAGGGTAAAACGAATGGCCAGTCTTTTTTTTTTTTTTTTTTTTGAAGGGTAAACAGGAAGAGAAAGACGATAACCCAAACTCAAATTATCATGTTTTAAAGTAAAATATAAAGTTGTAATAATATTAAATTATGTTCTCATGAACTCTTCCTAATAAAGACACCAATATTTATTTACTATATCATCATACCATGAATATGACTACAAATGGAAAGTGCAACAAAACATTTCACCGATTTAAGCGATTTATGAGTGTCAGTCAGGTATGAAAACAGATGGTCATTGACTCACTGCTACTGAAAAATGGTAAAATAAATTTTGTTTCAGGGTAAAAAAATCAATAAATAAAAAATAATGAATTAGAACAATGGGAATTGGATAGGCTGGGATAACAAATTGTTGGGTGGGCTCGGGCTCCACAGGTAAAGGTGAAAATAAGAAATTTCGCTTAGTAGCTACTAGCCGGTAGATTAATTTTTTTTAGTAGCCAGTTACTGGCTAGTGAGAATAATTTCTTTAGTAGCCAGAAAGTACATTTATATCACTGACTATTTAATTTAAAAAATATATAATGACTTTTCAGTAAAGAAGTAATTTATGTATAAATAAAAGTATTTTAATTTATACTGTTTTGAATAAACTTTAGATATTAATTTCCAATCTATTTTAATTTCAAAAATAAGTTAACAGCAAAGTTATACACAACATGCTTATGTAGCTAACTACATGAGTCACATTAACTTTATCTAATTACATAAGTATCTTTTTTTTTTAATTATTTGTCAGAATTAAGATCTGACAATAATAAAATATGTATGTTTATGCACTAAATAATAACCCACAGAATGATATACAATACACATGCACAACCTGTGGCCAGCAGGCCAAAAGTGGCCCATATCTTCAGAAATTGAGTGTATTTCACCAATTAGTTTCGGGAAATATTGCTACTTTCGTCATTCGGCAGTGTAAAAATTACTAATTTTGTCGATTGGGACATAAAAATCAAGAATTTCACTGATTGGGAGCATAAAAATTCTGAATTTTGTCGATCGCGTGCATAAAAATCACAAATGTCGTCAATCGAGAACGTAAAATTCACGAATTTCGTCGATCGGGAGCGGAAAAATCATGAATATCGTCAATCGGGCTCCTAAAAATCATGAATTACATCATTCGGGCGCATAAAAATCATGAATATCATCGATCGGGCACATAAAAATCATGAATATCATCGATCGGGTGCATAAAAGTTATGAATATCATCCATAGAAGGCGCGAGAAAATCATGAATATCGTTGATCGGGTGCAGGAAAATCATGAATTTTGTCGATCAGGCGCGTATAAATCGAGAATTTCTTAATTCGGGAGTGTAAAAATCATGAATTTCGTCATGATTTTCATGACATTTACGTCAGATCGCGTAAAAATCATGAATTTCATTGATCGGGCTCATAAAAATCATGAATTTCGTCATTCGAGAACATAAAAATCATGAATTTCGTCATTCGAAAGCGTAAAAATAATGAATATGCATTCGTCATTCAGGAGTGTACAAATCACAAATTCCATCGATAGGGCGCGTAAAAATCGAATATCATCCATAGGGTGCGGGAAAATCATGAATATCGGCCATAGGGCGCGGGAAAATCATGAATATCCTCGATCAGGAGTGTGAAAATCATGAATTTCGTCTATCGGGCACGGAAAAATTGCAAATTTTAGGGAAAAATGGAAATCATAAAATCCTGCATTTGGTTGGTTCTTTCCATATTTTTAATCGCCAGTTTTTCAAATTTAACCCTCTGACTGCTTATCCCGCGATTTCCACGGGCAAGACATTTGTAGAAAAATTTATATAATTTGCAATTTTGTATTAAAAATTTCACAGTCAAAGGTTGAAAATGGTAAATTTGCTACATATTTCATATACAGGATGATTTGAAATATGTAATAGTATAGGAGATAAAGGTCGATTAGATATTGGTCGAAAGGATGAAAAAAAAAATGAGCAGTCAGAGGGTTAATGGCCGAGTGGCGACTGCTTATTTTCCCTTTTATCCACAGGTTAAGTGGTGCCACTGTATGTATATGCAACAGCAATTGAAGGAAAATTTAATGTTGCGTTTTAGTCCCTCTTTTACTGAAATTGAACAGAATGGTATGTATTTAAATAAATTACAATTTAATGTGCAATATAAATATGAAACATTTAGGCAATCTGAATTTGGAATGTTTATAAAAAAAAAAGATGATTTAATTACGAAAATGCTAAAGGGAATTTTTTTTCTGATAAGAAAAGGGAAATGAGGAAAAAATGTTGAAGTAACATACATTAAAATTTTGAGAGCTTTTTAAAAATTAATTAGGGGGAAAAAGAGTCTCCCTTAGAAATTATTGGTGGAGCTCCAGCCCCACGAGCCTATATAACTCTACGCCTATACAATAACATTTTTTTCTGTGCCGACAGCAGCTTTTATTTTTTGTATGTGTAAATTGAAAACAATATACTTTGATGTTGAAATAAAATGTCTTGGTTTATGTTTTTATTATTATTTTGTATTTAAAATGAAATGAATGAAAGGCATGTATTTTAAATGAATGCTTTGAATTTAAATGAAATGAGTGAATGGTTTATATTTTAAATGAAATTAATGCAATACAAATGATAGCAAAGTACAATGATCACATTTGATCATTTATCACCTGTGCCTGGCTAACATAAAAGTACCAAACTACTTTTACAAAAAATCTCTAGCTAGCGAATGAAGCTATCTTAATATAGCATCGTGGAGCACATTATCATCAGTGAAACTGTGCAATGCAAGTGTGATTAAAATTTTTTTACCTCATTTTTAAAATCTGCCAATAATGCAGTTTTCTTTTCTTTTTGTTGCTAGGAGTTCTATTATCAAAAAAATGAAAAGCAATCATTTGTAAAACATTGTAAAACTAAACATAACTTTTTTTGCAATCAAAAAATTTAAAATGTTTGTCCTATTTTGACAAAGAGAGACCTTTTTAGCATGGTCAAATTTATTTTAAGCTTTCTAAAATATATTATCACATTTATCATACCTATATTTTAGAGTGTATCATAGAGAT
Organism: Maratus michaelseni; assembly: GCA_963931845.1. Taxonomy (NCBI): domain Eukaryota; kingdom Metazoa; phylum Arthropoda; class Arachnida; order Araneae; family Salticidae; genus Maratus; species Maratus michaelseni. Next base: position 350,898,341 of record OZ007592.1, read on the forward strand.
TAAATTATTATATTTTAATATTTTTGAAGAACATGATTCATGAATAAAACCAAGTAATTTTCTATAAAAATATGATGTCTTTTTTTAATGCTATTTCAATTAAAAATGTGTTACAAAATATTTAATATAACAATATTTACTGGATTTTTTGTTTAAGTATTTTCATTAATCATAATAAATATTGTATTCGGCAAAGCAATGAAATATTCTTGCAAAGAAAGTACAATAATAAATAATATGTAAATTAAACTAACCCGCTTAATTTCTGCGCCTAAGTATGAAAAACTCTGACAAGTACAATAATTTTTACAATGCGTTCTTGTATGATACACAAGGTATAAAAGAAAAAAAAATTACTGTAAAAATATTATACATGCAAGCGTGTGTGTGTATGTATGTATGTAAATATAGGATACGCATAGATAATAGAGAGGAGGAGTGTGCAACATAGTAAATATTTTTCACCCTTTTCCATTTCAGTACTTTTCAGTTAGCCGGGCGCCAGTGAAATATATATATATATTACTGGCACCCAGCTGACCAAAAAATACCAAAGTACCTTAACACTTCATATATGACCATGCATGTTTTAAAAAAATAGTTTGTTTTGGTGCATTTTATCAACCCTTTGTTTGTCCCATTACTTCTGAAACACCCTATATATGTCTAACTAAACAACTGTATCAAATGTAAATGTGATTAAAAAAAAATTCCTCATTTTTAAAATCTGCCAATACTGCAGTTTTTTTTTTCCTGCTAGGAGATCTATTACAAATATTACGGAAAATAAATAAATAAGCAATCATTTGAATAACAATGTAAACAGGGCTGTAGCTAGAAGTAAACAATAGGGGGTGCTCAAGAAAAGGTAGGGGGGGGGGGGGCTCATACTATTTCTCTCTCTCTGACACATGCACGCACAAACACAGATATATATGATCAAAGTATTATATAGAAAGGTAAATTAGGGCATATTCATATTGTAGGCACTATGTTTCTTATTAAATTGTTTATAATAACTTTATTTGATGCTAAGAAAAGTAAAGGCTACAGACAGGGATGTAATGGAGGTGGAGGATATGTGGTGGATACGTCGTATACCTTCTGGATTATGTTAAGGAATACCGTATACCCTCTTCTCTAAAACACTATAGCATATACTTTTTAGTATATGCTTTTACCCTCTGTTTTTTTTACTACTACATCACTGGCTGCAGAATGAAAATTTTCAGTGTATAATTATACTAGTGAAATAATAAGTGATGATGTCAATAAGTAAATAAAAAGCTGACAGTTCACCTGTTTCAAAAGAGTTGCAACCTTTAATTTTTTCATGAATATTCCCTGTCATTAAGGATTCTAAAGTTATGGTTTTATATGATAAAAAAAACATTAGAAAATTCAAGGGTGTATTTTGCATTTTAAAATTATATTTGTGTCTAGTCAAAAGCTAAAACCACTTGTATTTAAATTGGCTATAACTCATTAAAATAGCTTTTTTTTTTTATGCTAATAATGGAAAACCCTGCAAAATGAAAATTTTCAGTGTATAACTAATGTCAATGTTTGCATCAGCAAAAAGTTGCTAATTCTGAGTATGTGCGCCTATTTGCAGTTTTCACTTATTTGCAGTTTTTAAACAAATACTACAATTTAGTATTTATGCAAAAACTGTAAAAAGCCTCCAAAACCAAATTCAATTTTTGAAACAGAATTTCATTTGATGGCCTTGGCAATTTTCCCAGGAAGGGGGGGGGGGAGGGTTCAAAAATTTTCAGGGGGTGCTGAGCCACCCCCCTGGAACCCCCCTAGCTATGGCCCTGAATGTAAAACTAAACATAACTTTTTCTGTAATCAAAAAAGTACCGTAACACTTCATATATAACCAAGGATGTTTTGAAGATATAGTTTGTTTTGGTGTATTTTATCCCTTAAAGTTTGTCCCATTACTTCTGAAACACCATGTATATGTGTAATACTAAACAACTGTATCAATGAAGCATTAAACTTGATAAATTATAGAAGGTAAAGAATGTAGAAGAAATATTACTGAAATTATAAAAATTAGTTTTGATGTAAAATTAAATTAAATTTTCTTTAATGAAAATAAAATAATTAAAGAAAAAATATTAAAGAAATCGTATTGGGCTTGTATTTTTGTATAGCAAGCTAGATTTAAAATAGATCAGTTAGAATTAGAAAGCTAAGAGGGGAGTTGTTGGGGGTAAGACTAAAATAATTTCTCTTTAAAAATGGGTGATTTTTGAAATTGCATTTAAAATGTCAAAAAACGAATATCAGTTATTGCATACGTTCTTATGATCCATTTATACAATGGATCATTATAAGGGATTCAAGATAAATTTCGAAAATAATAAAAGGTTGTAATTAAAACATACTTCACGAAAATAAATTCTAATTTTTATATAGGGACAAGAGACAAAAAAAAAAAAAAAATGTTTTATAGCAGTTTTAGAACAATTCTCTCACAAAGATTCGTGGTGCTGTTTTACGAAAAGAAATCACGAGTTTAAAAAAAAACCCAACAAAGTCCTTGTATATAATCGCTCTGATCAACAATTAATAATTTCTCCTTTTACAAAATAACCAAAAACCATAGAACCCACAGATACAGAACCTATTTTCAATGTTTATTGACATGTAATCGGGTCAGGAGGGTAGCGCCATCTTTCTGTCGGAAATGAAACTACATAACACCATGCATTTTAACGCGAATTAGTGGGTGAAGGTGTGCTATTTTGGTGGGTTCAATCAAGTTTACATTGTGCTTTTTATTGAAAACTATAGTAATATAGCATTAGAATTGTAATCCTAACCAAGGTAAGAGTCTGTTTTAACTACTGTATGATGATTTTTTCTCTCTAAGTTCAATACAGTTGTAATTGAAACTATTGCACTCTTCTCGCTTTTCTTTCTTCCCCACCCTCATTTCCTTTTGTCCTTTTGGTATAGTCCTTTTCTAGTTAGGCCGGTCTTTGGCCTACTAACCCCTCCACTCTGTTGGGTTATTAGCATCTTCGCTTGCTGAATTTCTTGGAAGTAAATTATTCACCTGTCGTAATAAATATTTCCAAATATTGGCTCTTTAATTTTCTTCATTATGCTGACAAGGCGATGTCAGACATCTTACCAATGGCGTCCAAGTTAACAGAGAATAATACACACATCGATACATAATTGTTTACATAATATCTTCATAAACAAATTTTACAATTTTGATTTCATTGGAATTTGACAAATTTTATTTCTTATCTCTTTCTGTAATATAAAGTTAATTACTTCAGACTTTTTCAAGGTTACAAATCCATTTATTGGAGAGATTTCGGATAATAAAAGAGTAAAAAAAAAAAAACTCTTAGTCACTGGCCTCACATGTACACTTTAATATTTTTCAATTATTCGGGTTTTTTTTTTAGAATTTCGCCTTGATTAACTTACAAATTTTCTGACATAAAATGACATAAGACAAATGATATGGAAAAGGGTGAGAAATATTTACTATGTTGCATACCCCCCACACACCTCCTCTCTATTATTTATGCGTATCCTATATTTACATACATACACACGCTCGCATGTATAATATTTTTATCGTAATTATTTTAACTTTTATACCTTGTGCATCATACAAGAATGCATCGTAAAAATTATTGTACTTGTAAGTTTTTCATAGATAGGCACAGAAATTAAGCGGGTTAGTTTAATTTATGTATTATTATTGTACTTTCTTTGCAAGAATATTTCATTGCTTTGCCGAATATAATATTTATTATTGTTAATGAAAATACTTTTAAAAAAAATCCAGTAAATATAGTTAATTAAATATTTTGTAACACGTTTTTAATTCAAACAGCGTTAAAAAATACATGTTTTTATTCATGGAATCATGTTCTTTGAAAATTTAAAAATACAATAATTTAATTTCTATGATACACTCTAAAATAAAGATAAGATAAGTGTAATAATCTATTTTAGAAAGCTTAAACTAAATTTGACCATGCTTAAGAAGTCACTCTTTGTCAAAAAGGGATGCTTTTTTAAATATTAAAGGCATAGTGGTGAAAAAGTAATGATATTTCTTGTGGTATATTTAAAAATCAACAATTGCAATGGATGTATTTATTAAATATTTTTATTTTTTGCTAAACGTAATTCTTTGCCTGACCCCAAGTAATTGTGGCTTATATTCCCAGATCATAGTTTAGAATTTAGATTTCTCATTTTTAATTTCAGTGAAAAATTACCATTCGTTCATAATTTTTAGATATTAATGTCAGATGATGAAAATAAAAACGATGATGATTAAAATTATGTGCCATTAGATGAATAGAATGAGTTATTTTTTTTATTAAGACTGTAGTTAAGGAGCAAAAGCCTTATATGTTTTATGAAAATGGACAGAATGTGCCCATGATTAAATAACAGTATAAAATATATATAGGATACTCAAACTCAGTTAATATGAGAAGCAAGAGAATTATAAAAGTCCTTGTATTAATCATTACGCATATTACCTATGAAGATAATAAAAATCTTAAAAAACACACACTTAATTCAACTAATTATTACTATTGATTGCTTTAATTGGTACTTCTCTATTATCCTGTCGACCACTTTTCATAACAAAAAACTATCGCCAAACTAAGATTAAACGCCAAAAATGCAGTCCCATTTACTTGATGTCAGAAGCAGGCCCGTAGCCAGAATTTCCCTTCGGGGGGGGGGGGATATTCAATCTTGGAAAAAAATTTTGATCAGACAGTAGTAATTTCATAACTTAAAGTGTAAATTACAAAAAAAAACAAAAAAAACAAAGCAAGTTAAAGTATATTCCTACATAGGATACTTGATGTCCATGTCAAAAATTGTTATTTCGTATTTTTTCGATTTCGGTTCAATTTTTGCTTTCAAGAGCACTTCTAGTTTCCAAGCCGGTTCAGAAACCGGAAGCATTTTTAGGGGGGAGGGAGACTGCAACGGTGTGCAATATGGTGTGCACTTATAGTTCCTTTACAGGGACACTCAAAAGAATTCCCTTAAATAACGGTCTCTGGAGAAAAATCGTTTGCGGTTTATTTTAACAATGTTTCACTATTTTAAACATATTGAAACGGATATATATCACTAAGGAGCAATACAAGAGTTTTACTATAGAATATTTTTTGTATAATATTCATCGTTCCTTTACAGGTTTTTTTCCGAATATTGTTGGTAATTCTTGAAATGTTTAAATATTTTATGCGTTTTCCAAAATATCATCTTTCACTTTGTTAAAATTTAAGGATTTCTAAAATTATTTTGGAAGTTTTAGAAAGTGTTACATAATCTATATTTTTCGTTCTTGTTTTTATTTGCCTCATGATATGGCGATTCTAATAATTTTTTATGTGCCCCTTTTGGCCCCTTAAGATTTAAAGTTTTAAAAATAAATATCCAATTCATGCATTTCCCTCCAAAATACATATATGTTCAGATTTTTAATTCTCTAAGTTAAAATAAAGTAGACGGAAATTGACTCTGAATATTTGAATACCACCAAATGCCACAATATAGAACATAATTGTAAGTTAATAGAAAGCAAAGTTCGTAATAAAAAGAATATTTCTTTTCAATAACAACAATAACAACAACAATAATAATAATAATAATAATAATAAAGCCTTATTTACCAATTTCATCATTTCTTTTAAGCTTCTTATTAAATAATGATTCAATGGTAGGCTGAACTTTTTTTAACCGTTTCATTTTTATGATTGCTTTGTCACTCTTAAACAATGCTCTATCAAAAGACAGGCGTTTCCAATTAAATTTTTATTATGCTCCTACACACAGCTCAAAATGTCCCTATATCTACTCTAAAAGCAGCGGTGAAAAACTGCCAAAAAATCCCTACATAGATGTATCCATCCCTAAGGTTGATAATTCTACAAAAGACAAAGAAAATTTCCCAGACAAACAGACTACTCTTAGTACACTTTCTTTCTAATATTCATATGCAAACAAAAACAAAACAATTTAAAGCTAAGTTGTTCAATGAAGAGACTGGGGGACGCCGCCATGGCGCCTTTGACGATTTCTGGATGACCTATCAATTTTTTTTTCTTATCGAACAAATTCCTTTTCAATATTTCTTGCTACTATTTTTTTTAAGTAAAAAACTTTTTACAGTTATAACACAATTTTCAAAGATACTTTCTTTAAAATAATTAATTTTCACACGAATTTACATTATAGATAGCTATTAAAGATTTTGACTCCTTTTTCTACAAAATATTTTAACATTGACCACTCTAAGTTTTCATTGTGATTCCTAAAGTTAACGTATATGCCATATGCATATTACACTTACTTTTTCTTAGTCAAATTAATAATACAGAATTACACATATCGAATTTTACTGTGCATAAAGATAGTCAAAATTGTGTTTTAAGAACTTATATTCTTAGTGGTATATACCAATAAAAAACACTATATCCGAATGAACAATATAACGAGGATTACTGTAAGTGTAAATGAATAATTTTATATTTTTTCAAACGAAATGTGCGTAGGTTTAATGTAACGGAAGATAAAAACAAAAACATTGTCAAATTTTATCATTAAAGATAATTTTGCAAAATCTTTTTTAATTTTCGGGGGGGGGGTTCAGCCCCCTTAGCCCCCTCCCTGGCTACGTGCCTGGTCAGAAGCATTAAACGTGTTTGTTATGTCATCAAGTGGTTTTTAATTCGACATTTGCATGTATTTTTCATTATGTTTTAACAATTGTGTCCTTAAATTCTTATATTTTATTTATTTTGATATTCCAATGGCAACGCTCTCCTGTTTATTTGGCGTTACAGTTTGACGATAGTTTTTTGTTATGAAAAGTGGTCGACGGGATAATAGAGAAGTACCTTTTAATTATTTCAATGCTAAAATGCTTAAAATTAACATAAAATATTCAGTCTCACCTTTATGAGTGTTATTTTCTATAGACAAAATAACAGTATCAAAGTCAACGCCTGTAAAGAACTAGCAATTGCAATGGGCATGAACGATGTACAGTAATGCATCTGATCACTTCATTTTTCCTGAAAAAACTTTGTTAAAATTGCAATGAACACTGCAATTTTCGAGCAATTCATTTCACATGTATCACTTTCATTATAAAAGTGTAGTAAGTGATATGAATAAAGGTTTTCTTCTATGCTGCTCCTTTTCCATGGCTCAGTTATAAATTTTCCAAAGGGGCAATATGTTCATATCTCTTCCTTCTTTCTTCTATTCTTTCAACACCTCAGGTCATTCCTTTGCATTTCTTGGGTTGGGGTCTAATTGAAGGTTGAAGTTCTATCTAGTAAAACTAATAAATTACTACATTTTGACAGACAGCTGTTATGTAGAAATATTATTGCTCAGACAGAACTAGGGATGCAACGGATATCCGGTAAATATCCGGCATATCCGGCTGATTTTTCAATATCCGAAATATCATCGGATATCCGAATCACAATCACCGGATATCCGACTTCTCTGCCGGATATCCGGTTCTCTACTACATAAGTTCTATCAATAATATGCGTAGGACATGATGGCAAATTATATTCAAACATCCTTGATAAAAGTGACTTGTTTTTAATGCAAAATATGAAATATACTAGTAAGTTCCTTATCCACGAGTAAAAGGTTCTAACTCTCAAAAGTAATATAGATATTTCAACTCGTTATGATAAATTTAAGAAATTACGTTTACATCTTTTAGAAAATTGTTCCTTTACTGTCAGATTGTAAAATAATATATGAAGTTGTTTATTAAAGTATGACTTTATTAATTTTCTTTCTTACTTTTAAGTTAAACAATTAAACAGACCTATTTTTATTTTTATTTTTTAACTTGTATGTTTAACAAACTTTATACTTATTATCTACTAATAAAAGAAAGTTTTGCTTTGTGTGTGTGTGACGGCTACCAAAATCTACCGCACATAGGAGTCTGAAAATGTGGGTGAGGATAGTCTACGGCAGGTCCTGATGCACCTGAGGATCAGACTTAATTTTTTGTGACTTGGGTCCCTTTACGTTTATGTGCCTTTAATTGTTAATAACTTGCCTCCTTTTTATCCGATCTTTTTCGTTTTTGGGGTCCTTTCTCCATTTAGTTATTCTCCCATTTCTAGATTCTAGTTAAGACCCTGGCCTGCTGGAGCCAGGTATGGGGGCCCCGTTGAAGTTTTTGCTCCCTAAATTGTTAATAACTTACCTTCTTTGAATTCGATCTTCTTCGTTTTTGGGGCCTTTTCTCATTTAGTTATTCCCCCATTTCTACATTCCAGTTAGAACCCGGGGCCTCTTGAACTTATTGTGTGCCATGCGTTTTTACCCCACCCCCAATTGTGTTACCCTCTCAATGCATACTATACTGTATATACTCGCGTATAAGCCAACCCCCCAAATTCGAAACGAAAACAGTTTTAATACCAATATTTTGCAGTAGTTTTTTTCGCGCCTTAAATTATTTAGAATTAAATGAGGTGAAATAAGGCGTAGAAAACCATTCTGAATTAAACATGTTTTCATCTTGAATTCGGGGGTCGGATTATACGCGAGTATGTACGGTAACTTTAAAGGTGAGTCTTTGACACCTCTCTCTAGGCCACTACCCTCATAATTTTATTGGTTCCTAAGGCCCAATTTTTGAAGCATTTCTTTAAAATTTTATTCTAATGATATATCTTATGCTTAATTTAGACTAATTGAAGATCTAAAGTGCTAAATACTAGGAAATTTTTAAGAAGTTTTCTTCTCGCGGCCCTGCTCAAAACTATCAGTTGGCTCCTTTTGGGTCCCCTACGATAGCTACCTTAAAAATCATCCAATTCACTAGCTGTTTAGGTGTGTTCTTTATTATATAAATATGTAGCACCTATAGTCATTTGCTGATCTGTCCACATATAACAGCACAAAAACTACCCAACTGAATGGTCTGAAATTTAATATATATATAATCAATGCAGAATTTTGTCAAGTCATTTTAAGTTTTATGAAAATCGAATCAAAACTTAAAAAGATACTAGATGGAACCCGTCAAAATTTGACGGCAAACAACTTGATAGTACCATAAAATTAAATTTTATAGTTGCTTTAACTTGACAAATTTCATAGTGGGGAGCATAATATGATTAAGCGATCACAGACCTTTCCATCGATATATCACATGAGGTTGTGTGCAAAATTTAGAAAGATATCAATAAAAATATTTAGAAAGTAATTTGAATTTTAAAATAATTGGTACTTCTTCGCTATAGCAGCTTCCGAGGATTAATCGTCAAGTGACTGAGATGTATCACCAAGTTATCTGACATGTATGACGTTTATAGTCATATATGACCAAGTTATAGTCACATTCTTCATTCTATTAAATCCTATCATACGTAATTAATTCAATGATATTCCATGATAGATAATGTTTCTTGGTTGCCATGGTGATTACCTCATAGTTAAGATGGAGTCATTATTTCCCTTTTACTGAATTTAAAAACCAAATTTTTATACTAAAATTGTTTAATTATAGCAATTATATAATCTACCAACAGCTTTTTGGATAGATGTTTCCATAGAAATAGATAGTAAATGGAAAAGAGTGTAAATATGGATTTCAAGTTCTGAAATTTTCAAAGCTAGGCTTCAGTTTCCCATTGGAATTTTCAGTAAATATCAACAAAAGATAAAATGTTGCCAACTTAAAATGCACTTATTTTATTACGGAAATTAATCATATCATAATAACAGACGGTATAATTTATTTCACTGAAACTAGTTATAGCACGAACACACATAATTTGCCATGTTTGACGTACGATTTCCAACTTGTTTTTCTAACAACATCTTAGGACTTCCAGCTACTACATGAACAACAAAAATATTTCTCAGACAAGACCCAGGCAACCTTTAAGTTTTTGTGCCATAAATTGTTAATAAGTTGCCCCTTGTTTATCCGATTTTCTTTATTTTTAGGGCCCATTTCTCCATTTAGTTATTCCCCCATTTCTACATTCCAGTTAAGACCCTAGCTCCCTTGGGCCCCTTGAAGTTTTTATCTCTAAATTGCTAATAACGTGCCCCTGTTTAATCTGATCTTCTTCATTTTGGGGGGCTTTTCTTTATTTAGTTATTCCCTCATTTCTAGATTTCACTTAGGACCCTGCTTCCCGGTCTGGGGCCGTTGACTTTTTTGTTCCTTGAAAGACAAAAAAATTTCTCGGACCTCAGCTACAACCAATTTTGAATATTAATCTCCTTCTTGGGGCCCTTGGTGCAGCTTCTTTAAAAAAAAATCATTCAAACTTGAATTCTGTTTAAGGTTATTATCGTGGGCCCGGGCAACGCCGGGTGGGTCAGCTAGATTTTAATAAAGGAATTTTAATGCATAACCTGAAATTCTGTTTCATACCTGTATAAAACTACAAGGGAAAATATAACTTCATTATATTTAAAATTAAAAGTAATTATCTTTTTACTTATAAATCTCTAAAAATAACTTAAAATAAAACTAAATGTGATTTAAAGTAAAACAGTATTAAATAATTAAAACAGAAAAAAAGCATCAACTAAACCTATATTTGAAGAAAACTCTTATTAGTAGCCATATTAATAGATATTTTATGCTTAAATTAAAAAAAAAAAAAAAAAAAGATGTATTTATTTGTGAAAATACTCTACAATTATAATAGGTATATTAATAAATGTGTTATGGTTAAAGTTTGTTTGCTTCTGACAGCATTGTACAAATAAACAGAATATTTTAATGCTTAAATTACATTTTTTATGCAACATTATTAATATACATATATTTAAAGAGATATAGTTTTTGTAAATTATATTTCAATATATTTAAAATGTTTTAATGATGTGTGAAACATGTTTGTAATTTATTGTTCTGAGATGGCATTATATAAAGAAATAAGTAAGCATACACCATAACTAAAAGCAGCATATCTAGTGCCGGATATCCGATATCCGGAAGGCAAAGAGCTTCGGATATCCGATATCCGGCAAAATCCATATCCGGTTCATCCCTAGACAGAACAGTGTTCAGAAAGGGATTTCATTTCTAATTCTACAATATGAAATTTTTGTTTGTATTAGCCATGATCCTGCTTATTGTAGCTTGTAAAAAGCATGAAAATCTTAATATAGTTTAAATGATGAACCATTTTCAATGTGAAAAATTCTCGTTTTAACTGTGATTGTATTAAATGAGTTCTATTGTATAACCTATTTCAGTGTGGAGGGGGGATTACTTGCCTTATCCCTGGCTGCACCTCTGATTAACAGTTACAGTTTTTGCATTTTGCTCAAGTTATGAGCACAATGCTTTGCCAGTGTATGTGTTTGGACACAACATTTACTGAAATATAAAAGAAAGCATTCAGGTGTGATTCTGTTCTGAAATTTAAGGCATTCAATTCCGAAAATTTTTAAAAATCTGTCATCAGTCCAAATATTTGTACATTAAAAAAAGAAAAGAGCACATGGAAAAAAAGATTGGGATGGAATACCAATTTCTGTGAATGAATCGCATTTCTGCAAATATTTACATCATCCATTTCTTCCTTAGAACCAGAGGTATCATTTCAAGAGTTTCTGGAGGGGGGGGGAGGGGATTATTTTCTTTAATGGGCAATGATTGAAAAAGAATGAGCGAATCACACACAAAATCGGATAATCCTTCATAATAAATAATGCCATTCCCTCACCGGCATGGGATTCTACTGCAAATATTTAATTTTCATGGAAGGCTGCAAATTTTTTTAATTCTTTTTTGGAATTTTGCCAAATCAATTTGTGAATCAGTTACGGAAAAAAGTGTGAATCTCTACAAATGGTCATGGAAAAAATATTGCTAATTTCGTCAAAGATCTTAGAAATAAATAGCAATTTTCTTCAATCAGTCGCAAGAAAAGATCGAGAATTTCAACATTCAATGACAGAAACAAATCAAATTCATCCATCAATCTTGGAGATAATATGTTTCGTGAAGTTAGTCAATCAGTCGTGGAAAAATATTGCAAATTTCGACTAATGGTTGTGCAAAAAAAATAAATAAATAAATAAATCATAAATTTTGTCAATTGATCGTGGTAAAAGAAACACGAATTTCATCAAAAGATCAAGCGAAAAGAATTGAGAATTTCGTGAAATGATCGTGGACAAAAATCGCAAATTGCACCAAATTGTCATGGTAAAAAATCGTGATAGGCAAATTTTATCTAAAAAAATGATTTTCATTAAATCTTGTATCTTACTGTTATGGGGTACGAGAAGACCATTGGGATACGTCACATCATATGTTCGAGAAAATGCAATTACAGTAAAACCTCGTTAACTTGGACTAATTGGGACTGGAGTCAGTCCAGGTTATCGAAAATCCGGGTTAACCGGAGATTGTGTAAAAAAGAAATTGAAATAAAACATACTTACAGAAAATCAACTATTTATTGCATATTGTCAAATCCAAACATTGTTTTACAGAATTGGAAAACATCTAATCTGAATTTAAAAAGGTCGTGATTTTCTGCTTTTGTAGTTTTGAATATCGTTTGTGAGCGGCATGATCATGCAGCCGTTTGAGTACAAGAAGATCATTTGGCGTTGTATCTGTTTATTGCTCAAAATAGAACATCAGTTGATCTAGCTGTGTTGCTGACTCAGCATGGCTCATAGTAGAAGAATTATCATCATCAGTCCTGATTTTATCTGTACAGTCAATTTCAGTTTATTCAGATGAGCAGGATTTTTTTTTTAAAAAAAATCATTGAATTATCTCTTCATCAGTCAATGCAGCATAACCTCCGTCATTGTCAACAACTTTCAACCAATTGCTAACGTCACTCACATCAACGTACGTGCAGTCATCAATTTTTTGAAACATGTCCACAAAATCTTAAAAAATATCTTTTCAAAATAGAATGTGAATGAGCAAATAAATGCTGTTTTGGAAATTCGAAGCTCATACAGACTTAGTCCGGGTTATCCAAGTTAGCGAGATTCCAATGTAGTGAGTCATTTTGGTGTCATTATAAGTCAATGCATTTAAATAGGAATGAAGGCTGAAATAGTTATTAAGTTGTTTGACAGTTGGCAGTAAAACAAAGTCGCAAAGTTCACAACATTTCACGAGATTTGCCGGGAAAGTCAACTTTTAAGATTACGAAACCCAAAACACATGCTATGTACCAAATGAAAGAATGTCACCAAGTTTGCAACTTTTGCCAAATTTTGGTGACATTTGGCAAAAAAATTGACTTTCAGAATCTGAAGGAATTTTCTAGAAATCCCTAATAGCAGCCGCGATACATAATTCAACCAATACAGTGAGAATTTATTAACCATTGGGAAAATTGTTGTTGTGTTCGGTCGACTTTATTGATGTTGTCACTTTATTTTTTTAAGCGTTTTTAACGAAATTCTATAATTTTAGAAGGATTTTTAACGAAATTCTGCAACTTTAGAAGAATTTTTCTTTGAATAGGCAATAGAAATGCATAAAATCGTTACAAAAATGTTAAAGTTACAAAAAGGATAAATGCAAATTAGATATAAAAAAAAGACGAATTAAAAAATGGACGTCGGATGAGAAATCGTCTTATAAAGCAAAAAGCGTGGTCTTCAACTTTAATTTCCTCAAAATACCTTTACCTCAGACATCAATCGAAACACGAGTTAAAGCAATACTTAAATTTTGCTTAGGGAATGGTCTACAAATAAAAATTGTACCAAACTTTTTGTTTCTGTTTTCATTAATGTATTGTAAATTTGGTACTTTCGTGTTATAGCGGCCCGCAAGAATGAATCGCGAAGCGACCAAGATTTATTACCAAATGATATTTTTTTGTTTCTGTTTTCATTAATATATTGTAAATTTGGTACTTTCGTGTTATAACGGCTCCCCCAAGGATGAATCGCCAAATGACTAAGATTTATCGCCAAATTATATTTTTTTGTTTCTGTTTTCATTAATATATTGTAAATTTGATACTTTCGTGTTATAACGGCCCCCAAGGCTTAAATCGCCAAGCGACCAAGGTTTATCGCCAAATTATAAAGCATATAGGGTAGATGTGCCAGTAATGGACACCCTTAAGGAATTTCTTTAAAACTTATTTTTTAATTAATAGTTATAATTGTTATATTCCACATTTTAAAATATTATATTAATCTACCAACAATATTTAACCATGCTCATAGTCACATTTCTCAATGTGAATCGAAATTTAATTGTAAATAACAGAAATAAATCAAAACACCCTAAATTCCAGTAACGGACACCCCACAAAAAGTAATAGATAATTGATACTATGATTGTATTTAAAACTAGAATTTAAAGAAAGTATATTAATGAAATTAAAAAAGCTGAATTTTTATTGGTTATTTTTTTATAAACCAAAAATGTTGAAGGTGGCCCATTACTGGAAGGTGGTCCATTACTGGCACATCTACCCTATAGGTGAAAACTGGGAAATTTAGTTAGTAGCCAGTGGCCGGTAGACTCAGTTTCATTAGTGGCCACTTTTTAAAGTTAGTGGCCACTATTATGTTTCAAACTTTCTTGACATCTAGATAAATTATAATTGTTGTATATAAACATATTTTTCTATAAGAGTTTTATACCTATTGTATGAGTGTATTTCGCTTGATTAAACAGTATCTCTTGAAGAAAAATAATCCAACTGGTGAGCATGTGGCAGGAGTCGAAATATTGAAGATACTAAAATGTCCTTAAAATCCGCTTGTATCCGGTGTGGAAAAGGAATAAATTACTTGAAATGCATGTGGAATCATATATTTTGCAGAATAAAACTGTATTTCTTGAAAAAAAATAATCTAACTAAGAAAAAGCCGAAATATTGAAAATACAGCTAAGTCATTGAAATCTGTTTGCATCTGGTAGGAAAAAGAATGAACCAGTTCTCTAATTATATGTAATCAATGTAGAGATGCATATTTTCATGAAAAATGGTGTATTTCACTTGGCGATCGATAACAGATTTTTTAATCGCCACTTGGCGAGTGGTGACTAGGGTGGCGATCGATGGCTGATTTTTTAATCGCCACTTTTTAAACTTAAATCGCCACGTGGCGAGTGGCGACTGCTAATTTTCACCTATAATCTACCCTATGACATTATAATAATATATGATATATATATAACATTTCTTGACGTATGTGGCCAAGTTATAATCATATATGATGCATTTATGATGTATATGACAAGTGTATATTATGTATATACGACATATAAGATGCAAATAATATGTGTATAATGATGTACATGGCACATATAGGAGTGTTTGGAATATATATATATATGCGTATATAGGTTGCATATATAAGCTTTGCGATGATCTTGGCGAAATCATAACTGCAACCTTGGCATAATCATAATTGTGGTGGCCGCTATAACACAAGTACGGTAATTTTTTTTTTTTTAAGCTTTTGGAACATTTTCCCAATGGTTATTGTAATTTGTTAAATTATATATATATATATAATATATATATTTTTGTTATATTGAGTTTAATTAAAGCTAATTTTAACTGAGCATAGCTTGGTCTTCCCAGCTGGTTTATAGTCTATTTGAGATAAAAACCTCCAATGTGTAATTTTTTTTGGGGGGAAAAAAACTACGATTGGATCATGGTTTGAATGACTTTGGAGGAGTTTTAGAGCAATCATTTTCTATAAGGTAATTTTGATCTTGCTGATTAAGATCTAGTCATTGTGATTTTCAGGAATTCACATTTACAGGAATACTGAAAGCAAGGTTGGTTCATTCGATCCCTGAGAGAAAATCTAGAACTGTTCATTTAATGATTGCTTGATTAATAAATTAATTTTAAAAAGTAATATAAATAATTCAACAGTCAAAATATTTTTTATCGTCAGCTGCAATCTGGCGATCGCATTTGTTGAGTCCTAACCTTAAAAAGATAACTAATGTGAAAACAACATTAAGAAATGTAGGAAAAATGTGCCAATTATTAGTTCACTCAGAGATTTTGCAATAGACAACAAGCATTTCTGACACCATCTCATGTCACAATAATGCTTTTCTTTCATATAGTTTCCCACAAACATTAGCCAGAGACAATCAAATATGGATAATTACACCAACAAACATTGGTAGCTCCTAACTAAATTAGTTCACACCGAACTAATGTGTGAAGTAATGTGTAATGAACAAATGTGTAGTCAGATATGGATAATTACACCAACAAACATTGGTAGCTCCACCCAGTGTGTGTGTGTGGGGTCCATTATTCAGTGTTGTGAATAAAAGCTAACAATAAGTGACTGTGAAGATCACAAAAATGATTTACAAATATAAAAATATCAATCTCTAAAACAAAGAAACTTTGTCAGCTTATAGGATTTAATAAGGGGGGAGGGGGAATCTAATATGCCCAGTTTAAGATAACATGTTTTATAAATAAATTCTGGTTTGTTTAATATGTGATAATTTTTACATCTCTAAAATCCATAAATATCAGAATCTGAAATTGCCACATTGCAGCAGTTCTGGATTTTTGATATTGTACTGTATTGTGGTTTTTGGTGTTAACAGTATATTTTTTATGAAATACTGGAATAATTTCTAGAAATGACATTATTTATTGTGTTTTATAATTTCAAAGGATTTGTTTCAGCATAATTTTAACCTATTATGTTCTATATTCAGCTTATGGTGTCATTATTTGATGTCGATTTAGATGGCTTCCAACTCACCTGAGCCATCATCGTCTACAGAAACTCATCAGCATGTTCCAGAGGAAATTCTCTCAAGAGAAGTTCGAACTTTTTGTGATGTAAGATTTAGTTGAAATGTTTATTTTTTTATTGTATAATTTTATTATTTTCTTGAGTATTCTTTGTGAATAACTTATAGTTAATTTAAAATGTAACTTAATTCTACTCTTAGTGGGCTAATTACTTGAGATAACTTTTCAGTTTCCAGATATGCTGTTTAATAAAAAGAATTTTGGTACATCTTTTTTATAAGGGCCGTGGCAAGAAAAGCACAATTTTCAGAATATTTTTCTAGAAACCTTTATTTACAGCTTAAAAATTCATCAGACTTATATCTTTAAGAAATACCTCTCACTTTATAAAATGCACAAGCAATTTGCTCGATATTTACACCATTTAATTAATATATTGAGAAGTACTTTATTATGTACAATAAAAGAAAGATGTTTATCTGTGTGTCTGTCTGTGATGGCTAGGGAAATCCATCGCTCATACAGATGTCTGCAGATTTGGATAAGGATAGACGAAGACAGGTCCAAATGCATCTGAGACTCGGATTTTTCATTTTATTGATAATTAGCTGAGATATGAATTAATAAAAACTTTTATCGAATGCTAATGAACCAGCTTCAATTTTCCGCAGCTCATCGGAATTATGATTGCTTCCACTCATGTCTGGGAGAAATGTTGTTCTTTAAGTGCAGAGGTAATAAACAGTCAGTTTTTTCTGCATTTTAGAGCTATCTTTATTATTAATGTTTGGAAACGTCTGTCTGTGTCTGTACTTGGAAAAACTCTGCAAGTAAGGTAAAGTACCCAGTAGTTGACACCGTAAGGAATTTTTTGGCGTTCGTCGCCTTTGGTTCGTGCAGTTTTCAATTAAGGGAAACAGTTTGATCATTACTAGGGGGTTTGAACATTTTTCCACAAAATCATAACGTTTAATGTCCCGAAATGAATACATTTTGTAAAAATTACCAGGGGATATGAAAACATGATTTTTGTCCAGAAGTTTGCACCATCGTGAACGTGAGAGTTTAGTAGTTGACACCTTCGTGAACTAGTAATTGACACTGACTGTGGTGGGGCCTAAATTAATAATAATAAATACTCTTTGTTATTATATTACTATATTAATTGCCCCATATGAAGACATAATGATAAGAACCGTTAATTAGAAAAATAAAAAAATAAATAATTCATTTTAGTAGTTGACACTCCCTAATTTCAATAATTGACACCCTGTGTCATCTATTGGTTTAAATGAATTTTTAGTTTTTCAAAGGTCAGTCATGAATTTATCTGGTAGATTCCAGCTTATTTTCATTGCACTGAATTAGATTAACAAAACCCCAACATGAGCGAGTAGTTGACACTGAGTGTCAACTTTTGAAAATCTGTTTCTTTTCATATTCAATAGTTGACACTCACACTCACTCCCGCTATTTTGCACAAAATGCATCAATTTTATTCCAATACAATTCTTGGACATCGAAACAATCAATATCAATCAAAACATAACCAGAAATTAAGATAAATTACGGGTTTTAATACTTACTGTAACGTGCAATCCTTATCACTTTTCTTAAGATAAATTCGAAAAATTCAACTTTGCACACATGCTTCTTTGTTGTCTTCCGCCATATTGGAATTGGGCTCGACTGTTTATAGTTTTAGTTCTCAGTTTTGCCGCAAGGTGATAGATTTTAAAAATTCTGTGTCTCTCATGTTCCTACCTGTGACGTTTTCTTGTTACACTACTGTTTCTAAAAAAAAGTGTCAAGTATTGGTCCAGTGTCAACTACTGGGTATTTTACCTTACAGCGAGTAGCAAAGCGCTTTTGGTCTAAAAAAATTCAGAAAAATCCCGGAATTGTTGATATTCAGTATCGAAGAATTCCGCCTTTAATTAAAAAAGTATTAATTAAGAAAGTCTCAAAAATTAGCGAAAAGGGAACATTTTTTCTGAAACAAAGTAAGAAATTCATTCCTGTCTACTTTCACACCTCGAGACGAAGCTAGCTAAGCTCACAAAGGACCAATCAAGGTGGATGTTTTCTGACCTTTCTCGTAAAAATCGCTCCATCCACATGAAAATTTACAAACGAACGTTAAAAAAAATTGCAAATTCATGAAGGTAAAATTCTTAAAATTCGACCAATTAGAAGAGAAGATATCAATTAATAAGCTTTTAATTTTAGGTCGAAAAAAAGATCAGTTTTAATTTCAATACTCCAGCAGGTGTCTAATGGAGACAAAACGTCTGCTGATGAAATAATAAAACAAAACCCTTTTTTTTATAGTAGAAGGATTCCAGGTCTATCAAATTTTTTTAAATATTACATTTATGGATTTGAAAATTATACATCTATCTGTATATTTTCACAAGAATTCTAAATATGTAATTTTTGTATTTTTCCGTTACTTACAATGAAAATTACAATATATTTTCTATTTAATTAAAAAGAATTTATTAAAAAATGTTTTTAAGGCATCATTTTTCGGCCAGACACGGCAGAAACATCTTGGCGGTTATTTGTGGAGATAAAATATTTTCTTTTTATTGGAACAGCAATTTTTATAAGCTATATAAAAAATTTTTAGATCTGAAAAGTATGCATCCCTACTTGGAATGGGCTGAGATTTCACAGATTGAAAAAATTTCCGATTTCGGCCCATAATTTTTTTTTTTAGCAAAATCCCAATTTTTTGTATAAAAAAAGAAAAAGCTAAGTATTTTGCTATTTCTTTTAAAATTATCTCATGTCGTATCTGTCTCATTGCGATGTGGTTTGGCTCATTCGACTCGACATCGATAGAACTTACCGATTTTACTTTCCAGTTTCACCACTAGGGGCCGCTTTTCTATGTCTGGTTCTATGCATGCGATCACGATGAAGTATGGCTCATTCGACTCGAAACCGACAGCCTCAAAGATTTCAGTTATGTTAATATAGAACAGATTGTGCCCCCTGGCGGTGGAAGGTGGAACTAAATTTTGCAGCTAATTCGAGTTCTATGGCTCCCATCATGACGCGGTTTGATTCATTCGACTCGACATTGACAGGATATATAGATTTTAGTTCCAAGTTTTGCTACCAGGTGGCACTTTATAACTCGGTTTCTAAGGACCCGATTACGACAGGGTTTGGTTCATTCGACGGGATTTCGATAGCTCTACAGATTTCGGTTTTTCGTATATGACAGATTGCACCACCTGTCAGCGGAAGGTGGAACTAATGGATTTTTCAGCACGTCTGTTATACGGTGTCGCCGGCAGCAGGGATATGTGCCTGAGGTTCGTATAGATGGCGCCCCCTGGCAGTGAAAAATGGAACTAATGGATTTTGCAGCACATGCGCAGCATGCCGAATAGGAAGTTTGTTCAGTTAAAGAATTATACTATTCAAAATGGAATTTAAGGGTTTTTCCAGTGTGTGCGCTGCATGCCCGGTATACGGTGCCGAAGGCAGAGGGGACCCAGGCCGAATGTTCGTTCTGTTCGAGATTTTATAAAATTCGAGGCCCCGATGTAAATTAGGGGTCCACTAGCGGGCGAAGCCAGCTATTTATTAACTATAAAGCAATTTATATTATCTTTGCATAATCATTAGAATATGACATTAATATATTAATCTATAAGTTAGCCTATAGTTGGTTATGAATGAGCTCAGCTGGCTCTAAATAGATGTAATATGTAAATATAAAAAAGATTAAAACTCTTTTTATTTTACACATCTTTCACAGTTTATTTGGTCTCATGAAAAACATGCCCCATTGGGTATTTATAAATCTTATTTTAATTTAACGTGTGTTAGTGTCAGGGATTAAAAAAAAAAAAAAAAAAAACATGTGTTTGGTGTTTTTTAAAAAACTCCAATAGAGTCTTGCATTGGGTCAAATAACCTTATTCTTCCTAAAACAAATCTGAATTGCAGGTCAAGTTGGCCTAACATTAACTTCTTTAATTTTCGATAATTTTTTTACATAAAAAGTAAAATTGATACTAGCAATGTAATTATAGACCATTTTTCCATAATTTCATTAAAATCTATACAAATAAAAGAAAGTTTCACTCTGTGTGTGTGCGTCTGTCTGCAATGGCTAGCAAAATCTAGCGCACCTAGAAGTCTGAAAATTTCAGTGAGGGTAGTCCAAGACATGTCCTAATGCACCTGAGGCTCAGAATTTTAATATTTTGATAAATAGCTGAGATATTAATTAAAAACTCATTAAACATCATACCAAAATACTCATTAAATTGTGCTTCGAAAATGCCTATTTTTATTGTAACTGCAAAAGAAATTACCATTTTGATAATTCCAGACAGCGGAATATTCTCATTTTCACTTATCCTTCAATATTAAAAAGACTATTTCAGGTTTGATTCTCACAGTATATACATAGTTTGTTTTTCAGATTCCATAAATGCAAATTTTGTGAAAATCAGACAGTAACTTTTCTTTATTTCAGCCAAAAACTGACCAGACGCAAATCAAATTGATATAGGTGAAAATTAGCGGTCGGCACTCCCCATGTGGCGATTAAAGTTTAAAAAGTGGCGATTAAAAAATCAGCCATTGATCACCACCCTATTTGCCACTTGCCAAATGGCGATTAAAAAGTCTGTTATCGATTGGCAAGTGAAATACACCATTTTTCATGGAATTATGCATCTCTACATTGATTACATCTAATTAGAGAACTGGTTAATTCTTTTTCTTACCAGATGCAAACAGATTTCAACGACTTAGCTGTATTTTCAATGTTTCGGCTTTTTTTCATGTGCTCTTACGTGCATGTTATGATTACTCTTTAGTTGGATTATTTTTTCAAGAAATACGGTTTTATTCTGCAAACTATATTAATCAGCTTTGATTCCACATGCATTTCAAGTAATTTATTCCTTTTTTTCCACTGGATACAGGCAGAATTTAAGGACATTTCAGTATCTTCAATATTTCGACTCCTATCACATGCTCACCAGTTGGATTATTTTTCTTCAAGAGATACTGTTTAATCATGCGAAATACTCTCATACTCATACAATAGGTATAAAACTCTTATAGAAAAATATGTTTATATACAACGATTATAATTTATCTAGATGTCCAGAAAATTTGAAACATAATTAGTGGCCACTCACTTTAAAAAGTGGCCACTAATCAAACTGAGTCTACCGGCCACTGGCTACTAACTAAATATCCCAGTTTTCACCTATACAAATCGACCAAAATGGAAAAGAGGTTACTGTAAATGAGGGTTTGCCAGATTTTAAAACAACCCTGAGTTTTGTAGACTTTTTCAAATAAATAAAACTATTATTTTTAACAATTTGATATTAGGCATAATTTTTTTTATTTTTTTTAAATCCTGATTCTGAATTTCAAATTTTTATAAAAATCAGTTCATAATTCACTAAGATATTAATTAAAAACTCATTAATGCATAGGGATTTTTTAAACATTTTTTCACCAGTCATCTTTTAATTTTAGTACTACTCTTTCACCATAATTTCAATGATTTTAATTTCAGTTTCATATATATATATAATTTTTTTTTTTTTCATAGTAATAATTCTCGAATTTTCCTAAGAATTGGTGCATAACTGCATCACATTATTTCCATTCTAGCACTTTTGGTCACCTAAGTCAGTTGCATACCTGCCAATTTTCAGCTAAACTTCCGTTTTATGTGAGTTATTTTAATCCAGGTTAAAGACTTTTCTAACCAGAAAGTATGTCTGAAAAATAATATATATTTGTTTTCATGTTCTTACGTGGAACCTATTTGATTGCATTTCTTTAAAAAAAATTCTGGTTTCAAACTTGTTTAACCTCGGTTAAATTAACCTACATTGTACGGAAGTTTACTGCGATGTTGGCAGATATGCAGTTGTATCACCACTATCATATCTATTATTTACAAATAAAATTCAAATTTGCTACAATTTATCCTATGGTTTTCTCGTTTTATTTTCGTGTGCTGGGATCTTTTAAAAGCCCGAAAATTTAATAATCTTCGTCCCTTATTATGTCTATACGGTGCCGTAGGCAGTGGAGACCCGTGCCAGAAGTTTGTTCGAAAAGAGGTTTGTTCAGAACAAAATGGTTTGAACAGCATTGGTTTGAATTGTATCAGGTATATGTTGGGCTATAGTTTGACAGAAATTATTCTGTCTGCTTCAGATCAACAATTTTTAGGGTTTCGTTCATCTCACGAAACCCTATTGCTCCCGCTCCGTTGTCTGTCTGTCACAGAGCCATTCTCAAAAAGTATGTAACTTACAGAGTTGAAACTTAGTGTATAAATCTGAATAGCAGCTGTGAAGAGTTGAAAATATTAAAATTTGAAAAATTCGTATTATTTTAATAAATAGAGATAAAAAACCAAAATTCTAACAGCCTTTTCCTATTAAATTGAAACATTTTTTGTTATACCCGATGCCAAAGATTTAAAATCCACAATGAAATTCTTTCTACAATAATTAATTTTCTATCAGACGATTTTCACGTGGAAAAGGAAAATGAAATAAAAAGTTTCACCAATTGAAAAAAAAGATAAATATGAAATAAAATTGATTGACGTCATAGTCGTAATAAAACGGAAAATGTCTAAGATTTCTCAATAATACAAGGAGTATGAGTATGTGTAAGTGGACAAAGCAGATTAATATTACGTCATTAGAGAATTAAAAAGAAAATCTGACATCATATGGGAAGTCTAACTAATTTTTCAAATGTTTGAGAATAATACAAAGCGAGTATCAATATAAATAATAGAGAATAGTAAATATATGAGTTTGAGAAACATATTGAATCGTGATAAAAATCTGATTATGGAAATATTCGCATATTTTAAGATTTTGAAGGTGTACAATTTGTTTAATTTTGAAATTATTTTTTTAAATATTGCATTTAGTCCGTATGACGGATATTATTATGACAGACTATAATAGCAGGCTTGGCCCGCTATCCGGCTGGTTTAGATATTCGAAAAAACAAAAAAAATAGACCGGTAAATTTTTACTTTATAAAAAACATGACTTTTTTTTGTTGTTGTTGCTAAATAAAATTCGTTTGAATTTATTAAAGAAAGGATAAAGTGTTTTGAAAGGAATATTAAATGAAACCCTTTGAGCGATCTTCGATCACACTTATCCACTTGTTTTGTTTTGTCTTATTTAAGGTTGTGTTAACTTCAAACTGAATTTTTGGGTTCAGGTCAGGTGTAATGGATTTGTGCAGTACTCTAACTTGTGTCATATTTTTGTTCAGTATCTGAAATTATTTGAAGATTTAGTGGATTATACCTAACAGTAGAATTATAATAACATGAAATTCTATAAATACGTGTTTAAATATTTTATTGCATAAATTTAATTCCTTACAGGTAAATTACAATGATGAAAACAATATAGAATTTCAAGGAGAGAATTTTGTTAGTCACTTTAAGACAGAAAGTGGCTTAAATCCAGTTGTAAGTTATGGCCAGTTTAACATTGACCCTTGCAGTTCATCAGGAACCTATGTTCAGGTATGTTTTATTTTTAGCTTGTTATCACTTTGAATAATTTATAATGATGAATTAACTTACTTTGGATGATTATTACTATATTTTCTCTTTTTCCAAGTAGCAATTGGTATTATCCTTAAATTGAAATTTAATTAAGTTAAATAAACTTTTAGGCTGAATAAAAATAGACCAGAACTGTTCAACCTTCGGACCTCATGCAATCCAGTGCAACACTACTGGCCAAAAGTCACTGAAGACTTTCAATTTAAGGCATCTTGTTGAATATCTAGTGCCGCCATACTCAACTTGTAGCCTGGCGACCTTTTATGTGCGGCCCAAGACACATAATCATTAATCCATATTTATAAAATTAATTGAGATGTGCATAAAAAGTACTTAAGACCTTCGCTGTTGTTTTATATATTATCATGGGAAGACAAAATCTGCCCTGTTATTTATAATTAATTCAAAATTATGTTAAAACATCTTAAATACTGTTTTCTTAATCAAGTCAAAAGATCTTTTTACACATAGTTTGATTTGTGCTACAGTGTTGTATACATTTCTTAATCTGCAACACTAATAAAAAATTATTTCAAATTAAATTTGCACTATATGTTTTAACAATGAAAAGAAAATGAAGGTTTTTGTTGAGCAATAGACTGATTTATTAGAGAAAAATCTCTTGACTTTTTTCTTTATAACTTGGAAATTCAGCATTGTTATATTATAAGGTTTTATACTTATATAGCTTTTAAGATTGAATGTTTGTCATGAAAAAAAAAAAATGACGCCAAAAAATTTTTCACCAAAACCACTATTTTCAAACAACAAACTTTGCGGCCTATTTCTGCAACATTTGCAATTGAAATCTAACACAAAGTTTATTGTTTGGAAATAGTTGAGTTAAACTTTTTTGGTAATATTTCTTTTGGGACAAATGTTCAACACTACTGATAATATTAACATTGTTATATTGCTTTGTTATACTACTTTTCTTATTTTACTATTTTAATTACTCTTTTTTTTTTACCCTTTTTATTTTCAAATGTGTTGCAGCCCACCTAATGTCGCAAACATATGTCTGCGGCCTGGAAATAAAAAAGGTTCAGTACGACTGATCTGGAGACTTGACAAATTGTTCTTAAATTTTGGGAATGTAGAAACATGTTTGAAGTAATATTTTTTAGTGAAGATTTAGTTATGGGGTAATTAAAGTGCTAACAACAAACTGAATGAAAAAAAAAAAAATGTTTGTGATCATTCTATATCCATATCATAAAAAAACTTGAAATGATTTGTAACTTTAACAAATGATTTCATGAGCCTTGTTACAAAATGTGTATGTATCAATCAGTGTATGAATAATGAAGAATTAATGAAAATTATGATATAAATTAATGAAGATTATTTTACAAAATCTGCATATTTGTTTACAAAAGACAGTGTTTTCAACAAAATTTCATGACACTTTCAACACACACACACACACACACATCAACCTAAACCTGAAACAGTGAAAGCCAACTTGACTCGCAGCAAAAAAAAAGAAGTTAACCATGACATTCAACAAAGAAATATAGCGTCAACCTGACTCAAGCCAAACCATGGGTCGGGTCGGGGTCGGAAACCCAAACAAATGCAGTTCTCTAACTTCAGGGCCCATGGTCAAGAAAATAGATCCTATAGGCTAGGATCCTTTATGGAATTTAGTGCCGCAGAGTTTAGTTTACTTTTAGTTCCTTGTAAAGCTTACGTCTATAAAAAAAAACTGCAAATTACGAGATTTGTAAATAAAGTGCAATAGAAATAAAACTATGTAAGAAATTATGTAATTTTTCTTCATTATGGAGATTATACATATATTATTTCTGGTTTCAACATCCCTTTTTCTATGCACAATAATGAATGAGATTCATTCAAAAGGATTTTGACAAGTATAATCACATTTCATTAAAACCATTGTTTGATTAAAAAAAAAATGCAGTTAATTAAAAACCCATGCCATACATATCACCATAATTCTTCACCAGGTGTCTCTGCCATCATATTCCTGTGGCAGTCATGTATCTACTGGTAGTCAAAATGAATTTCATGATGGTCCTGATCCTGAATCTTCTCATGATCATGAACCCTTTCTCTCACCTTTGGAAAGTAAAAGAACTATTCTACAGCCCATCTTGACATCAGAGGTGTGCTCTTATTCTTCTTAGGCATTATGTATGATTATTTCAGTGTACAATGTAATAATAATTATTTTATAATGTCATAATTAAATAATTTCC
Source organism: Maratus michaelseni (assembly GCA_963931845.1). Taxonomy (NCBI): domain Eukaryota; kingdom Metazoa; phylum Arthropoda; class Arachnida; order Araneae; family Salticidae; genus Maratus; species Maratus michaelseni. The sequence continues at coordinate 350,924,950 of OZ007592.1, forward strand.
ATATTTAGTTTTTTCCCCCCCTCAAGGTTTTATTGTCAAATTTAAAAATCAGTTTGTGATTGAAATTTTTTTTCTTACTTGTTTTTTTGCTTTTGTGATATTTAAAAAGGAAATTTGACTAAAATATATGTATAACTGTTTTCGATGGTGAAATATGTCTTCTAATTTTTACGTGTCCTGTGTTGCCCATGCTAATCTTGGAGAGAAAAGCTCTTCTGGGTAAAGTAAACAAAAGTAGAATAACCTAATAAATGTGGTGACCACTGTAATTGGACTCATTTTTCATGGTCTCAACTCCTCCCCCCCCCAAAAAAAAAATTCGAAACCCAATTTTTAATCAAACAATGTGTTTTAATGAAATGTGAATGTACTATGTCAAAAACCTGTTCAAAAATCTTTTGTCTGCTACCTCAATCATCATCATTGTGTGTTTTTATGTGCATGGAAAATTCCCCTTCAAGTCTGATTTTTATCAAAATTGGACACAGTTCATAATCAAGATCCACATCAAATTGACACATTTTAGTTATGTTTTGATATATTCTTGACTGTTGTATTGTAACCAGGGGGGAATTTTAAACACTCAATCTGTTACTGTATTCTAATTTTCCATTAGGGTTTGTAAATATGTTATTTTTAAAAATATCAAAAATACGTGATATTTTGATATATATATTCAATGTTTTCAAAATAATCAACTTGCTGGTGTTTATAATATTTTTAGACTTAATATATTATTTAAAAACTAAAATATATTGCACTTAACATAAAAAAATAATAAAACAATATTCAGTATTTCCCCATTATCCTGTCGACCATTTTCCATTAAAAAAAAAAAAACTATCGCCAAACTATAGGATTTAACTCCAAAAATGCATGTTTGTTTGATTCATTACACGTTTGTTCTTCATCAAGTACTTTTAATTCGACATTGATCTATATTTTTAATGATGTTTTACTGATTTATTAGTTATTTCGCTAATTAAAATAACAACTACGTCATTAAACAGTGACATCCTGATATTAAAAGAAAAAAGACATCGGAAAAATGATGCAATGCATAGTTATGTATTATAGATCACTTTCAACTGATGCATCAGTTGAAAGTGATCTATGATGTATGACACCACAAATGGTTATCCACCAGCTGAGAGAGATAATTAAGAAAAATAATGTAAATAAAAAAATATCCAAGATTATTTTTTTATATTTTTATTAATATATTGTAACTTTTATTGTTGAAAGTACTGATAGTTGACGCTTTAATGATCAGGGCTTTTCCGAAATTCTTGTATTTTTTTAGATTTGAATACAAAGTCACGCTTTTTTTTGTTGTTGTTTTCATGTGCATGAATCTCTCATACATGCACTATAGTGATCGTGACATTAATGAATTTCTTGTATTTTATGGGATTCCAATACAGCAAGGTCGCTGCATTAGGTGATTTTTTTGTTGTTTGTTTTGATGTGTGCGAAGCTCGTACATGTGATATAATGATCGCAACATTAATGCATATCATGTATTTGTTTTTTTAAGGGATTCCCTTACAGCAAGGTTGCTGCATTCAATGATGCTCTTTTTTTTTTCCATTTTTGGTTTTTATGTGCGCGAAGCACTCGTACATGCCGTTTAGTGATTGCGACATTAACGAATTTCTTTTATTATGGGCATATTCCAATACAGCAAGGTCATTGCATCCAATGATTTTTTTTTTTCATGTGCATGAAGTGCTCATACATACACAATTTATAGTGATTATTATTCATGATATAATGATTGTGACATTAATGAATTTCATGTATTTTTGTTTTCTAAACTTCATGAGGCTTGTTAACATTTTTTGTAATATTGATGAAAGGTGCATTAAAATGTTGTTCCTTACTGCTCTATTAACTTTTTTATATGTATCTTATTAAATTTGTAAAATAAATAATTATATTTTATTCATAAATCCAATATCTAAAAAAAAAAAAAAAAAAAAAAAAAAAATCATGTGTTTGTTTATAGTTTAATAATTCTGCATGTAAATTCTTAAATTATTTCTTTTATGCATGTATGTTATTTCTTATATATTATAATTAAATTAATTCTTATAATTATTTTAATTTTTATAATTTTTGCCCAAAATTATCTGAATGAATCAATTTTTATATCTGGTGTAACTCTACTCTAATATAAAAGCACCCTATTCATCAATGAAATTTTTATCTCAAAATTCATTAATTTTTCTGTATTTAACTATTTAAAAATTTAAAATGGCAACTAATCCAATAAAAATAGGATTTTACTAACCGAAAATTCGCGGAAAGCTGGAAATTGTTTTAATCACTTTGTTTTACATCCAAATGAAAGGATTTGAAGTTTGTCCCACTTTTCCTGATGAGCTTTAGACGTAGCACTACAAAAACCTCAAAATTTTAGGACTTTTTTCAGTATTTTGCAAATAACTCAAAAACCGTTCACTCTGCAGAAGAAATCCTTATTTATAGATTGTAGTGCATAAAATTTTGAGTCGATTACTACAGATTAAAAATTCCACTAATAATAAGTGAGATATAATAAATCAAAAAAGTACATTTTTCCAAATTTTTCTAAAACAACTTCATAAAATTGGTGTTTTGAGTACCAACTATCGGTTAAATGAATCATTTCGCTTAAAAAACAGTATAACTGCATAAATTGCCAAATGGTACTGTTTAATTAACAACTTCAAAATTTAATTACATCAATATGGGATTTTCACCAACCTTTTCAACAGATGATTACACTTGAAATGCCACCGATGTGTGTGTCCCCAGATTAATTTTAATTCTTTCGTTTGTGAGCAAATTATTTTTTGAGGTGCATAAATGATTATATTTTGAAAATTCAATGAAATGATGAATATAAGGGATAGGTAATTGAAAAATGAAAGAATTGTATGTGTACTTAAAATTATGTATTTTATAAAATATTGGAGAAAAATATAATAATAGAAAATCAAGAAAAATAATTTATTTAAAAAAATAGTATAAAAGCAATGGTAATAAAATCAACTCAAGTTACTTGAGGGAAATACAGGGAAATCAAGCTTAGATTGTTTCTTTTTGCTGGACTATGAACTGTCCATTCTTCTTCCACCTCCTCTACATGGAAGACCTCCTCGTCCTTATCTACTTTTTTGTCATATCCGGTTTGTGGGTCTTCATCCTCCATGGTATTTGTACACGACACACCTTTACAGTTGTAATATATAGTTGAGCATTTAACCCAGTTCTTCCTACAAGAACTTGTTGCACCCTTTTGCACATTTGCATGACAGAGTGTTTAGAAGCTCTGGTGGTGCAGCTACATCGTTCGTGGTGACTGGAAGTATACCATGCCTGAATGACTTCGAACCCCAATCAGTGGGATTCATCACCCTTCCATTCCAAATATTGATCTGAAGAAAAGCTCTGAATGAATGCTGTTTGGCTGCATCTTCAGTTGGCGGCAGAGAAGCGAGATTAAATTGAATCTTCATAAGGTAGTTTGCAAATATGTTGTATCGCAATTTGTGCCGTGTTGTGGCTTCGTCGTACTGGGGATTGTATAAGGTGGCAATAAATTTAGGCCCCGCAACACTTACTTCCTGAGTCGTAGCATATTGTTTATTAAAGACAGTTGGAACATCCTGTAGGTGAGCATGTTTTTCCAAAAGCCTGACAAATTTCAGTTTACCCTGCCTGAAGAAGGCCGATGTAGAATCGCAGCCACTAAAAGTATGCAGGAATAAAATGTTATTCTTCACAATTGGCAAGTAAGCTAAAGTCTAGGTGAGCCAAAATGTGAGCTGTCAATGTTCTTGAGTAAGCGTGGCCTGTCATCATCTTGATGACAGACACACCAGCATATGCCTCACCGAACAGTTCTAACCCACTGCCATCCATTATATATCCGATCGCACCCATGAAAAACATTAGGAGATGAAAACCTTTCATCCTAACTCTGACAGAGCTCACTTCAGGTCTACCTCCAGCAACAATGTCTCGAGCCTTAATATACAAGGGCTGATAAAAGTTAACAAAACAGTTTTGTTGTCCAAGAGCTCTGCTTTTCTCAGCAGCAGTGATCAATGAAGTGTAAACTGTGTCGTAGTTAGCATGTGGAGCATTCATGAAAGGCAGGCAGAGGATATCTGACTTAGAAAAGCTCATGTCATGTGTCAAAGTATCCATGAAACCATTCCAACCTGGAATGTTTTCCAGCCCTTTCCATTTATCGTACTGCCAGAGGAAGTCTTTAGGTAAAAGTTGTTGAGCCTCACTTGCACAATGTAATTTATCATTTAAAAAGATGTGTTTTAATTGGTTGATCGAACTTCTGGTCATGTATCAGGCGGTAGCGTTTTGACTTTATATTTGATTACTTTTAAAAAGTTTTTCAAACTGTTTTAGAATTCAGAGAGCTGACGTCTGAATTCCACTTAATTCTCAAATTGCCTCCTAAAAAGTTAAATTGCCCCCTGTGAGGCGTGCGCTCCTCCTTGGGAACCACTGATCTTTATGCTTGCTAACATAACATGCATGCTTCAAATAGAATATAGTGTATATTTAAATATTTATAATAATAATAGTTCTATTATATTATACTTAGTCTCTAAAGTTTCAAAATTGTAATCATAAACGCAAATATATGTGTGAGTACTTTTGGTTTGATTACATGAGCACTTTTTGAGTTGTTGAGAGTCAAAAAAACCGATTTTATGAGTTTTTTTAGAAAATTTTGGTAAAATGACTTATTTGATTTATTATATCTCACTTATTGTTGATGGAATGTTTAGTCTGTGGTACTCAATCAACGCATAATTTTATGCTCTTCAATTTGTCAATAAGGATTTTTTCTATAAAGTGAACAGTTTTTGAGTTATTTGCGAAATACTGAAAAAAGTCCGAACATTTTGAGGTTTTTGTGGTGTTACGTCTAAAGCTCACCAGGAAAAATGGGACAAACTTCCAATCCCTTCATTTGGATGTAAAACAAAGTAATTAAAACAATTTCCAGCTTTCTGCGAATTTATTAAATGTCTTTTTTTTTTTTTTTTTTTTTTTTTTTTTCCACTCGCAACATAATTGAAAATAGAAACAAAATGTTTTTTACAGTCATCAAAAACAAACTGTCGGATTCGAAAGTATCAAGAAAAGTTTATGTTCACAAAATTTTAAAAAACACAGTTTTTTAAATTGCAAATTTGATTATAAATGTAAGCTTAAAATTTGAATATAAACATAGAAGGAAATCTTCTCATTTCCGGTCATCAGAACAGAGACGGTCTTTTCTCCTTTTAAGCCCACAGTTCTGTTGGGGAGGGGGCAATCAAAAGTGAGAGGGACTTCATCAATGTTTATGATTGATTATCTATTACATTTCACTTCAGCAATGATTCTTGTGGCAGAATCACAGCGACAATGTCACAGAAATGGGAAAGATAACTTGCAGAAAAAAATTTCATTTGGTGAAAAAAAAAAATTGGGTAGAATAGTAAATTTAGTTCAAATCATCTGAGCTGTTTTTAAGATAAAAATAGCATGATCCATAATGACCTATGACCAAAATGACCCACTAATTGAATTTTCTCGAAATTATGACCTAGCCCAACAGTCTTCTCATGCTCAAAAACCATAGGATACAAATTTAGTTCAAATCATCTGCACCGCTTTTAAAATAAAAATAGCTTGGCCCATAATGACCCATGACCAAAATGACCCATTAAAATTTTCTCGAACATGTGACCTAGCCCAACAGTCTTCTCATGCCGAAAACCATAGGATGTAAAATTTAGTCTAAATAGACTGAGCCGTTTTTTAGATAAAATTAGCTTGACCCATAGTGACCCAAAAATGACCCACTAATCGAATTTTCTCGGACATGTGACCTAGCTCAATGATTTTCTCGTGCCCGAAACTCGTAAGATACAAAATTTAATCAAAATTGTTAGAGCCGTTCTTAGATAAAATTAACTTGACCCAAAAATGACCCACTAATAGAAAGTTCTCGAACCTGTGACCCAGCCCAACAGTCTTCTCGTGCCCGAAAATCGTAGGATACAAAATTTAGTCAAAATAGTTTGAACCATTTTTTAGCTACAATTAGCTTGACCCTGACCCATGGTGACCCAAAATGACCCACTATTCGAATTTTCTCGAACATGTGACCTAGCCCAATGGTTTTCTGGTGCCCCAAAATGGTAGGATACAAAATTTCGTCAAAATTGTTTGAACCATTTTTAAGATAAAATTTGCACAACCACACACACACACACAAGATTTGCTCGTATTAGAATATATGATATGATACACAGTTTTCATAGAGAACATGCTTTAATCTGATTGTCATTATCTGATGTATGTGTATTCTTTCTTTTTTTTTTTAAGTTTCCTGCTTTTTGTTTACATTTTAGGTGCTTTCCCCCCATGCAAAAAATGAATCATTTATAAATATGCTACTCATTAAATGACTTGATATTGTATATTATTAAAATTTACATCAAACAAATATGTTTGATAGATTGTTGGTGTATTCATAATGAAGTTCTTTGTGTGTTTTTGTAAAATACCTATAAACATTCTATCTTCCACATACTTAGTGAACCATAAACCATATATCAGTTTCATTCTGTTTGAACTAGTGTAACATCGTTAAACCTCACTTCAAGCAAACATAGCTCTTGGATCATAATTTATTTGAATTATTTTGTGTGACCATGTAAATGCTATACTAACATTTTGCATTCTCAAAAATTAATTTACAGTTGAACATAGTTAAAGAAATAAATGTCACAACATCTTGCAAAATTATTGTCTGGGTTTATTATTGGTTTAGCTTATATATATACACACACACACACATATATATTTCTTATTTTTCACTAGCTTCCAAAAATCAGAAAAATGTGATTATATTGCAATCAAATTAAATAATTACATTTAATTTGATTGCAATGTTTCTATGTTAGAACTACTCAATTATGACATACTAGCTGTTACCCGTGACTTCGTTCACGCAACATTAAAAGAAGAATAAATACATTAATTAAGCAAAATATTTTACTTCTAATAATTAAAAACGTTAATAATTAACTAACTATTTATCACATTTCATAGGAGACAATACGGTATTTATTATTATAGGGACCTTGACAGAACTCAGTCTTATAAAAGTGAAATTTTGTGCCAAATAATCGCGAAAATGAAATTGCAACCAATGCAAAAAGGAGGGCCAAATAAAATCGTGGAAATAGACGAATTGGGTAAAAACAAATGTCAATTTTACCTGATAAACAATTTTACTTTTCATGCCTTTGTGGAACGCTTTAACAGCCATCCTTAAAAAAAAAAAAAAACATTAATTAGAAATAGTATATGCTTTTTCTTTAAATTCAATTCTGTCTCCTTGGTTTAATATATAGTTGAAACAAATCTTGTTTTCTAAATGACAGTATATTGGGAGGCAATTTTTGTTCTCCAGAATAAATTGATTCATGAAGATTGAATATGTGAAAATATGTTTGTATTTTTCGGATAATTTACTGAAATCAAGATTTTGTTTTCACCATCTATTCAAAGTGAAAATAAATTATGTTTTTTAGTTTTAATGAGAAAATGGTGTAAAAAATATACTGATCTGTTTTATTTCTCCTTTTTTATACACAAATATGGAGTAAGTTACTTTCCGTTTTTAGAGAAACTTCGTTAAAAAAAAGGCATTTAATTTAATTTTTTTAATTCTGAGAGTTTGTGTGACATCCTCGGATCAATTATAACCGGTATTCGCTAAACCGGTAGTAAACTAACCGATAGTAAATCGCGTTGCGTTCGATAGTCTAGGAGTAGTTGCGAAATACAAACACACGGTCAGATTTTAATATAATAGATTCGTGATTTTTAGCAGAAAACTCAGATACTCTTGCGGAACGAAATAACGGATACTCATGCTTAATAATCAGTATAGATAACAAAACATTTAAATTTTTCGTTATAAATATGGCGTGAAACTCATCTACTTTCTATACTTATTGGTCCTTGTATTATTAATGTAAGGAATTGATTCACACTCATTTTAAAACATATTGGAAAATTCCCGTTTTATTTCAAATATGACGTCTTCTTTTTGCCCAGAGAAATCCCTTTTTAATGACATAATTCTTGTTAATTTTCTTTTCCAGCAATTAATTTCAATACTGGCATAGGGAAAATTATGTTACTTTAACGAAATAATATTTTATCAACAAAAATGGAACTATTAACATTCGTCATTTTTTTTTTTAGGTAATCGAGTTATTTCTTATAGTTTTAAGAATGAAAAATCACTATTTCTCGCTATCCACGACATCTTTACGAGATGGATAATTTTGCGGAGCATATTATTGACATTTGCTAACCATTTTCTTTTGAAACTTCTTTTTACTTTTTTAAAATTTAAATAAAATACATAGTACAGTTATATTAGCCATGCGCAGACGGTAAAACGGCAAGTATTGTTACCATACAAAAGAAAAAAAAAAGAAAAAAAGGTGAAGAAAAAACACAAGATCATTTTATTTCACCAATCAAAGCATATCCGCTTTATTTTTGATAAATGACTTCATATTCGCCTGTTTCCTATGGTTACACATATTAAAACCTTGTATTATTATCAAAAACTAAAAAAAGAACGTTTTATTTCTAATAATATTATTTAATCTTCTTCTTAATTCTTTAATTTTTTTAATTTCATTTTCATTTTTCCCGTGAAAATTTTTCAATAGAAACTAAATTGTTGAGTAAAAATTATTTTTTCGGGTTTTGAATTAGTTTTGGCAACGATAAAGTATTAGCAACGGTAAAGTAAATTTAACCATTTTAAAATGCTATACGAAAAAATGTCCATTTATTCTCAATGAAAATAACAAAATTTTGAATGATTAAGAAAAATATTTGAATAAAATAAACAAAAACCAGCCTATGTTCATTTGAGGGTTATAATCAGCCTATATGCAAAGATACAGGATCATTAAATGCTCCATTTTGACGCTGGCTTCAGCCTAACATTTGCACACAATCAGATTTATAATATTATTAGGATTGTAACATTAAAAAAAAATCTGGATTTGATATTTTTATTTACTGCCATTCTGTTGCATGTGCTGTTTTAATCACCCATATTGTTTTATTTTTAAATGTTGGCTGATTTACCTTTTTTATTTAAATTATTTAGATCCTTCATGCCCATCCATCAGACACAGTTCCTTCCACTGCTGCTTCTCCATCTTCGGCCAACATATTACTTCATGAAGATTCAGTTGACTCTCATCATTCTCAAGTACAAGAAGCTGAGGATGAATTGGGACGTGTTTCATTATCTGTGGATCATTTGAATCTTCAGCATGTCTCCATTGTTCATCCTGGTCTTTCAAATTTAAATATACTATTAGATAGAAACAGTCTTGCAGCTTTAATTGCATCATCTCGTACGGATGCTGCATTTGCACTTGATGTATCTAACCTGCCACGTTCAATGTTATCTAGTCAAACCATTGCTCCACGTGCTGATCCTTCTCAATTCCTTACTTCAGATGGTTCCATACCGAGTATATCTCATAATATATTACCACCCATATTGTCTCAGAAAGATATAATTACTTCAATGATTGCCAGTTCTTCTACCTCAACCTCATCCAATTCAGTGGGAAATTCTTTCCCAATAAATCATAAACAGATGCTGGCTCAAAAGTATGCTGCTGAAATGTTAGGCCCAACTACTTCTGCAAATTTAATTAGTGATTTGAGGGACCAACAACTAATTGAAAGTATGAGTGATCGAACTTCTTCACCATATGTTGTAGCTTCTTCTGCCAATTCTTTGATTGATTCAACTGGTATTGCTGTGTATGATGATCATAGTGTATCAGTTCCTACATCTGTTAGTCAATGTCTCCCTTTAGATGTCTATGCTATTGATAGAACTGCTCTCGTCTCTAGTTCAAGGGATAGTCCAGAAAATGTGATAAATGTAAGTTGTTTTGGAATTATATATTGCTGAATCAAAATGCAACTTTTGTTTAAAAATGTTTGCTTTTTTGGATTTCAAAAATATTATATGCAAAAAGCTCTGAAACAAATATTGGTATTAGTTAAACATTATTTATGCTACCCTCCTCCCCCCCCCCCCCACCCCAACTTTTTTCTTTTTGCAGGGCTGCCATTGGCAACTAAAATATTATTAAAAGCAACTGTTTTCAGCATCAGGCAACTATGGCTACTATTTTAGCCCAAAACTCTTCACAAATGACTATTTTGGGGGAAAAATCAGAAAAGTATTTTTCAATTCCAACTAGTATTTTTGTAAAAATATATTCAGTATTTTTTCGTTATATAAACACCATTGTTGCCAAGCGTAATAGTTGATGCAAAATGAAATTCATGTGAATCGAATCATTTGAAAAAAGAATAAAAAAAGCATTGTTGATACGAAAGTGAGCGTTTAAAATATATAATGTTTGAAAAATTACAGACTTTTACACACTATTTTATTAAATCAACGCAAATATATGCTAAAATAAAAGAACAAATAATTGTTATACAGTAAAGCAATAAAATAAAACTTGTGTTAAACTGCTGGCATGAAATTACAAATGTCTTTTAGCATTGCAGTAAACATTTCATTTTTTGAATGAAGGCGTCGGCACATTATGAGATAAGACTCTAAATGATGACGAACAGTCTTTTATTGTGCCATTTTGCGATGCCACATAATCTCTCAACATTTTGGGTATGACATCCAGTGTTAGGGTCAACAAAATTATATTTGATTTACTGTGAAATGATCATATCCAGCATCTCACAGTTCATCTGTTTTATATTGTCTCCAGCAATTTGAGTAGATAATACTTCCATCAGCTACATTGTCTTCTTTATTATTAATGTTCGGAAACGTCTGTGTGTGTGTGTGTCTGTACGTGGAAAAACTCTGCAACCGTAGTGAGTAGCAAAGCGCTTTTTGTTGCAAAAAATTCGGAAAAATCCCAGGATTGGTGATATTCAGTATCGAAGAAATCGGCCCCTAATTAAGAACGTTATTAATTAAAAACCTCATCAAAATTAGCAAAACAAGAAACAGTTTTATCGAAACCCGAAAAGAAAATTTCCGTTTTGATAATCTCAGACATCCAAATTGTCGCTTTTTAACGCATCATCGAATTTTAAAAAATCTATCAGAGGTATCGATCCGAAAATCGGGGTACGCACGCGGCCGATTTTTGTCGTTCCAAAAAGTCAATTTTTTTTAAATTCGGACCGTAACTTTTTTTAATTTTGGCCAAAAACTGACCAGACATCCAACATTGACCCCAGACGGGAAAAAGGTTGCTGTAAAGAATTGCGGGTTGACACATCCGAGATCAAATCGCTCCATTCCTTTTTGAAACAAGTGGAAATAATGACTCTACATTCACAAAAATTTTCACACATGTGTAAAAAAAAAATCGCAAATTCAACAAAAAAAAATTCATACAAATCGACCAATAACTTTTAAAGATATCAATTAAAACTCATTAATGAAAATGAAAAATGAATTTATTTCTATTTCAACGGGGTATAAGTTTAATATTTGCAGGTGTTGTCATCAGACATTTGGACGCCTTTCTGCCAATAGAGATAAATTGATAAAAAGATTCATTTTAAAATGATTCCAGTTTTTATTGGCAATATATATATATTTTAAATATCGGATTTTCGAATCTGAAAAATATAAATCCTTGCTCTGAGTGATCTGGCATTTCAGGGATTAAAAAAATTTTCGAATTCCGACCGTAATTTTTGATTTTAGCAAAATCCCGATTTTTGTATAGGGAAAAAAAAGAAAAAGAAGCTAAGGAATTAGCTATTTCTTTTCAAAATATCTCCCGTCGTATAGGTCCCATCGCGAAGCGGTATGGCTCATTCGACTCGATATCAATAGCACTTACATGTTTTGGTTTCCAGTTCCACCACCAGGGGGCACTGTGAAGGAGAAATTATTTAAGAGAGGAGCATTTGATGGGAATATTAATGTGTGAGCAATAACCCAATGCAAAAAATGCATGACGTTCTTTTGGTCGATATTCTTTGAGAAGAGAATCAAAAAATATAAAATAAATTAAACGGTCTTACTTGAGTGAAGAAATAGATGCAGACTATAAATGATGAATACCATATGTTGGATCCAATAATGTTTATTACATTTTCTTGAAGGAGGAAGGATGAGATGAAAGCTGCACATCAAGTCTTTAAAAAGTACTGGCTCAAATTTCGTAAAATTCGAAGAATCTTTAAAATATTCCTTCTGGCCGAATTAATTAAATTACCAGTTGATTTAAACTTTTAAAATATTAAACTTAAAATTTACAACAGCATTTTTATAGAATAATTAAAAACTGAAAACGCGAAATTGATCTCCAAAGAATCAGCGCTACGGAGATTCTAGGATACGAGCCCCGGCACAGGCCAGCAGGCCTCCAGACCATACGACGTTTATCATAAATTTACAGCATCATTTTTATTAAAATTCTGTTGGAAAATGTGCAACATTAGTATAAATACCCATAACAGGGGTGCACAAATGTGAGAGCAAGATTAATTTAAACTAATTTGATGACTAGGAATTACGTGAAAATTAAAAGAGCAAATCAGAAACTAATTAACATTTAATAATTAAAAGAACGATTCTAATTTGTATTTGAAAGACACGCCCCTTTCGGAAGCAGCGCCAAAACAAAACAGCTCCCGAAAACATACCAAACAAGAGTGGCGGTGACGCATGCGCACAACACAGGAGCGGGGTGAGAGCCGCTGAATGACGATGATGTCACAGCTCAATATCAGCGCCAATTGAAGCAAACTCACAGCACGAAGGAGGAATGAAGTAACGCCGTGAAAACCACTTGCATGGCACGGAAATACCGATAAAATTGCTTTTAAAGAACGGCAAATTTAAACTGGAAAGGCTATAAAAATAGAAATACGTTGAGCTGAAATAAAAATAATTAAAAAAGATAAAACTGTGATATATCTTTATCACAGGCACTTCCGTAAATCTGGTTCTATGGGCCCGATTATGACGGGGTTTGGCTCTTTCGACTGGATTTTAATATATTTATAGATTTGGGTTATGTTCGCATAGAACAGATTGCGTCCCCTGGTGGTGGTAGGTGTAATTAAAGAATTTTGCCGCTAACTCGGGTTCTATGGGTCACATCACGACACGGTTTGGCCCATTCGACTCGGCATCGATAGATCTTATCGATTTCAGTTCGTTTTTTCACCACCAGGGGGCGCTTTCCTATCTCCGGTTCTATGGGCACGAAGACGACGGGGTATGGCTCATTCGACTCGACATCGAAAGCCTTAACGATTTCAGTTATGATCGTATGAACAGATTGCGCCACCTGATGGTGAAAGGTGGAACTAACAAATACTGCAGCGTGTGTGCAGCACGACTGCAATACGGTGCCGCAGGCAGCGGGGACCCAAGCCGGAGGTTCGTTCAGTTAGAGGTTTATACTATTCGATGTGCAATTTAAGGGATTATCTGGTGCCGAAGGCAGCAGGGACCAGGGTCGGAGGTTCATTCGGTTAGAGGTTTGTACTATTCAATGTGCAAATTAAGGGATTATCCGGTGCATGCATAGCACTACCGGTGTACGGTGCCGAAGGCAGCAGGGACTCGGTTTGGAGGTTCGTTCGGTTCGAGGTGGATGCGACCCAGAGGGTCGTTCGTTTCCATGTTTTATAAAAAAAGGAGTTTTCAAAATATTCGATGCACCGATGTAAATTAGGGGCCCGCTAGCCGGCGAAGCCAGCTAGTCTATATTATTAATGTTCGGAAACGTCTGTGTGTCTGTACTTGGAAAAACTCTGCAACCATAGCGAGTAGCAAAGCGCTCTTCGTTTAAAAAAATTCGGAAAAATCCTGGAATTGGTGATACTCAGTATCGAAGAAATCGGCCCCTAATTAAGAACGTTATTAATTAAAAACCTCATCAAAATTAGCAAAACAAGAAACAGTTTTATCAAAACTGAAAAGAAAATTTCCATTTTGTTAATCGCAGACATCCAATTTGTCTCTTTTTGACGCATCATCGAATAAAATAAAATCTACAGGATGTATCGATCCGAAAATCAGGGTACACACGCGGCCAATTTTTGTCGTTCCAAAAATTCAAATTTTTTGAAATTCGGACCGTAACTTTTCTTTATTTCGGCCAAAAACTGAGCAGACTTCCAACACTGACCCAGACAGGAAAGAGGGTTCTCGTAAATGTTGCGGGGTTAACACATACGAGATCAAATCCCCCACTCACTTTTCAAAATAAGTAGAAATAATGACTAAGTTCACGAAAATTTGCAAACATGTGTAAAAAAAAGTCGCAAATTCAACAAAAAAAAATTCATAAAAATCGACCAGTAACTTTTAAAGATATCAATTAAAACTCATTAATGAAACGGAAAATGAATTTATTTCTATTCCACAAAGATACTTGCTTTTTTATTTCAACATTCAACAGAGACAAATCGTCTACAAATAAGTTATTTCTGAAAGAGATAAAATGACGCATTTGAAAATGATTGTAATTTTTATACGCTACATAAAATTTTCAAAATTGTCGAATTTTTGAATCTGAAATATATGCATCCTTGCTCAGAGTGGGCTGACATTTCAGGGATTAAAAAACTGTTCGAATTCGGACCATAATTTTTGATTTTAGCAAAATTCTGATTTTTGTATAGGAAAGAAAAAAAAAAAAAAGAAGCTAAGGAATTTGCCATTTTTTTTCAAAATACCTCCCATCGTATGGGTATGGGTCCCATCGCGACGCGGGTTGGCTCATTCGACTCGACATTGGTAGAGCTTACCGATTTTATATCCGAGTTCCACCACCAGGGGGCGCTTCCGTAAATCGGTTTCTATGGGCCCGATTACGACGGGGTTTGGATCATTCGACTGGATTTCGATAGCTTTACAGATTTCGGTTATGTTCGTATAGAACAGATTTCGCCCCCTGGCGGTGGAAGGTGTAACTAAAGGATTTTGCAGCTAACTCTGGTTCTATGGGTCACATCACGACAGGGTTTGGCTCATTCGACTCGACATTGATAGAGCTTATAGATTTTAGTTCCGAGTTTCACCACCAGATGGCGCTTTCTTATAACTGTTTCTATGGGTCGGATCACGACGGGGTATAGCTCATTCGACTCGACATGTATAGCCTTAACGATTTCAGTGACACAGGGTCGTATAGAACAGATTGCACCACCTGGTGGTGGAAGGTGGAACTAACGTATATTGCAGCGCGTGTACAGTACGACTGCTATACTTTGCCGAAGACAGCGGGGACCCAGGTCAGAGGTTCGTTTGGTTCGAAGTTTATCTTATTCGATGTTTTACAAGATTCTAGGCACCTATGTAAATTAGGAGCCCGCTAGCGGGCGAAGCCAGCTAGTTTCTAGTTTTCTGTTACTGTCATTAAAGTTTTAGCTGTACGATTGGGAATAGGAGTAAAGAAACATCCCTGTGTTTCATAACATAAACCACCTAATACCCATTGAGGAGGAAGAACACATCCTACATTGCTTTTTAGCTCACAAGCTATAAAAGCCTGAGAGCTAATGTGCCCGCCCGTTCTGTATGTATGTATGTAACGCGATAACTCTTGATAGAAATATCCGTTTTGCTTCAAATTTTGTTTATAGATTCATTGTGATAAGACACTTCTCTGATTAGTTTTGGGGTTTCATTGGTTAAGTATAAAGGGAAGAACAAGAGGCTAACCCCCCCCCCCCCCGTCCCTTCAATTTAGATAAATGGGATTTTCATCCAGAATTATCCTATGTGCTTCAAAATTTGTATACAGGTTCATTGTGATAAGGCGCTTTCCTGATTAGTTTTATTGGTTCATTGGTTAAGTATAAATGGGGGAACGGGGGGCTAATCCCCCCCTTAATTTAGATAAGTGGGTTTTTCAAACAGAATTATCCAATGTGCTTCAAATTTTGTTTATAGGCTTATTGTGATAAAGCACTTCCCTGATTAATTTTGGGGGTTCATTTGTTTAAGTATAAAGGGAGGTACGGGGCTAATACCCCCTTAATTTAGATGAATGGGTTTTTCATGCAGAATTACCCGATGTGCTTCAAATTTTGCATACAGGTTCATTTGTGATAAGGCGCTTTCCTGATTAGTTTTGTTGGTTCATTGCTTAAGTATAAATTAGGGGACGGGGGGCTAATCCCCCCTTAAATTTAGATAATTGGGTTTTTCATGCAGAATAAGCCTATTTGCTTCAAATTTTGTATATAGGTTTATTGTGATAAGGCGCTTATCCAATTAATTTTGGGGGTTCATTGGTTAAGTATAAAGAGGGAGAACGCGGGGGCTAATTCCCCCTTAATTTATTGTTGGTTTCTTTATTTTTTGAGATGCATTATTCTTTGAAATAAGGTATAATATACAATTAGTGTTAATAGCCTGTGAGCATCAGTAAGAACTGGGCACTTTTCTTTTTATGATTATGGTAAATAGACTTTCATCTACTTCTATAATTTTATTAGGTGCACCAATTTCTCTGTTTGGTCGTGAACTCAAAGCATTTACACAAACTTCTCTCAAATGGCTATTCCAGTCCACTGTTGTGTTGTGGTTCATTTCGAGTTACAGCTCATAAAACTCAATCGATATCAACTATTGACGCAATAATTATATAAATCTCAAAGTAGCGTATTAAGAAAAGACAACTGCAATGCTTCAAACCATGTTTTCTTTTGTATTCCTATGTTTTCTTGGCATGATCGTAATCTACATCTCCATAACGGATGAAATCCAGAACTCATCCATAATTTCATTTCATATGTTTTTCTTTTCTTTTTTTTTTTTTTTTTTGAGCAAAACCTTTTTTATACAGATTCCAAATTCCCTAAACAATTTTATCACAGCTTTCTCATCCTCTGGTAATTGCCAAATGGTAAAATCCATCTCAGCGTCAGTAGTAAAAATAAGTTATAACTTAATAAAATAATATTTTTGATTCGAAAAATAGCAAATTGAAATATTTTCTGAGGTTACGGTCATGTTCCATAAATATCAAATCACAATGTTTGGCATGGTTTACAATAAAAATCCTTTTCACAATCAGGGTTGAAATAATTGGCGCATTAGCATACATTTTGGCATGGTGTTTGTATAACGGAAAAGTACCATATATTCTTATTAACATAAAGTATATTATATTATTTAATGCAATGGTATTTATTTTTATATCTCTCTTATATGTTTGCACTTCATGAGCTTGGCTGCGACTTTGCAAAATTGATTGCAACTTGGCGTAATCATAATTGTGGGTGCTGCCATAACAAAGTAGTACCAAATGTTTTTTTACTAATTTAAAGGGTATTTTATTGAGTTAGAAGTTAATAATGTGATTTCTCAATTAGATAAACACTAATATTGTAATAATCTAATAATAATACATACCTGATAGTGAATTGTAGTGAATGTTGCAGAAAAGTCAGCTAAATTAAAGAAAAGACAAAACAATTCCTTTACTTTAAGAACTTTGCCTTTTTAACTCTCTTTTTAAATGTTATTGCTGTTTTTAAATATTTTGTTTTATGACAGCAATTGCTTAATGATTACATTTTATTACATAGCTAGTTTTAAGGACTTTATTGATAAGTAATATACACTTTTTCCATAAATATTTAAAATCATGCATAAAGTCAATTAATAATAATGAAAAAAATCTGTTGAAAACAGTATTAAGAATAACATACCATGAATAACTCTTTTCGAGTAGCAACAAGCTTTTCAAAACTTTATTTTGTGAACAGTTTTTAACTTCCTTTATATATATATATATATATATATATATATATTGTTATCTTTCGTTCTAAACTTAGATATTCCAAAACCTCTTCAAATATTATCTTCTTCCCAATTCCTTTATCAATATTGAAGAAAATTTTCTCTTCATATGGACTTATCTGGAATATGTTATGAAACTTCCTAGGTGCAGAAAAAGCTAAAAGAAAGATATATACATAACATGTATTAAATTTTAATAAAATATATCATTTTTTTAAAGCTATCAAATCCCACTGTTTGTTAATATGGATGATCTCAAATATTGTCAGATAATTTCATTTAAATTATACATTTGAATAATTTTGTTTTAATTGGTATAAAATGTAAAAAGCAGTATGTAAATGTTTGCTTTCTTTTTGAAGTAAAATTGATTTCTGTTTGTTTTTAAGGTATGGTTTGTCACTGTTTAATTTACATATAATCTTTAAAATATATAGTGGTTGTGTAGAGCTATGTAACACAGTAAAACCTCGGAATAGCGGCCACCATTGGGAGCATGATAAAGTGACTGTACTTCGGAGGATGCCGTTATTCAGAGGTTCCACATTTTAAAAACTCAAAATTACATTAAATTAAAATCAAAATAACTGATCAAAATTATTTTATTTTTACAGTTAAAAAATACATACTATTATTTTATGCTAAAAGAATCACTTATTCGTAATTGTTTTGTTTTTTTAAAGCATATTTCTTTTTCTAAATGCATAATCATTGCCACAGATTTGTTGTACAATTCGTTATCATTTTGATTAAGCACAAAATTTTTAATTTCCCTGAAGCTAAAAAGAACATCAGAATATGATTTTATGCTACAATTTTGTGATAATTCCATATTATCTTCTGTTTCATTTTTGTCATCACTTTTATTCTCATTGACCTTGCTTTCTATCAGTTCTTCTATTGTTATTAAAAGTAGAATAAACTGCCAAATCATTATCTACATTCACATACTCACTGGCTTTCATGGTCATTCTGGCTCTATCTAAGATATCATTTAACTCAGCATCATCTATTACTAGTATTTTTGTACTTTCAGGTTCCTGATTTGCAGAAATCTGTAATTAAATTTCAATTTTAATACAGAACTGCAGTCAAAATTAACAAAAAAACTGACAACTGTATAAAAATGTGAGAATAAGTGTTTAAAAGAAAAAAGACTTACCTTAATTAGAGCTTTTGCAAAGCATTTTTCTACTGTAGAGCTCTTAATTTCTTTAACAGCCATGTTAATCCATTCGATGACATCTAATACAGTGACTTCTTTTGTTAGAGCATTTACTTATGTCACATTTGTCATCTTAGAAACTAATTTCCTCATCAACAATTCTCTGTAGTGCAATTTAAACACTTAGATAATTTCGCAATCTAATGCTTGAGAGAAAGCAGTAGTGTTCGATGGCAAAAACATAATTTTTAGATTACTGTTAAATATCTGTAGGATGACATTTAGCATTGTCCATGGATAGCAGGATGCTACGTTTTTGTCTCTGCATATTTTTATTGAGCTCTGTTAGCCATTCAGTCATTATACATTTTGTCATCCAAGATTTGTGATTACTTTTCCACATCATAGGTAGCTTTTTTATGTCCATCTTCCCAAAACATTGTGGCTTGGCAGATTTTACAATTACAACAGGTTTTTCAAACTCCCTCACTATATTACAGCATAAAAGTACCATCAATCTCTCTTTCGCAATCTTTCCTCCTCTACAAACATCAGTTTTGAGACATAGTGTTTTATCTGGAATAGTACAAAAGACTGGGATTCCTTGGGATCATACTCAGCTATTAGATCAGGCAGTGTTTGCATCCAAGAATTAACGTCTTCTATCGGGGTATCTGCTGCTTCTCCATTTAATTTTCGAATTTCGAAGTTCAGCGATTGCATTTTCAAAATTCAGAAAAAAATATAATGCTTTACTTTCGTCTGCTTGAAGATTCAGAGAAACTCATAAAGGTACAAGCATAATCATCAGGACAACAGAAACTCACCATTTTGCGATGTTCATCAGGGTTTTTAATTAAAATCTTGGTTAATTATCAAAAAAGGAAAAATCTGAGGAAAAATCGTTTATCTTCTTTCAAATTTTCAGATGTCTATGTGTGCTGAATTTCCCTAGCCATCGCTAGCAAATTGACAGGAAGACAAATAGACAAAAATCTTTCTTTTATTAATATAGAATAAAAGATGTGTTTATAAATTCACAGTTTAATGTATGAAATAAAAAAAATTCCAAGTAAATCCCAGTATATCCATTTTTATATGATAGTATAAACTATAATTTTCTGTAATTTAACCAATGGCATATTTTTCTAGTAGTCAATGGAATATTTTCTGCAGATTTCTTCACTTTAAATCATACTTGCACTTTTTTCTTCATTTGATTGATTTTTTCAGTAATGTGCTTAAACTTCACTGATTTTAAAGCATCTTTTATTGTCAATTTTTTTAGAGGTTTATTTTTCAGTTACTTTCTTTTTCTTTTTTAAGTTTAAAAGTAGTGTAGTGTTAATTGCTGATAATATTTTCTTTTTTTAGGGTAATGTAGAATTTGAAAATGTGGCAAGTAATTCCTCATCTCATCATTCAGTGCAAAATTTTGTATCCTCAAGTGTAGATCTTGTCCATTCTCACTCTTTAGAGCACGGAATCCATTGTACAGTTGATTCAACTGTTGGTCCTAAATTACATCAAAATGATGAGGTAAGCAATATTGCGTATTGGGGGAAAAAAAAAAGTACTTTTATGGTAGCCATGCACAAATCTTGCCAATAGCAGCTTTTATTTTTCGCATGTGTAAATTAGAAACAATGTTTTGATGTTGACATAAAATGTTTTGGTTCATGGCATTATTTATTATTTTATTATTATTATTATAACTTTATCATTATTATCTTTATTTGTATTTCAAATTAAATGAGTGAAAAGCATGTTTTTGAAATGTATGTAATTTAAATGAAAGTTACCTATTTTAAATGAAATGTTTATATTTTAAAATAAATGAATGCAATATGAAAAATGGTGATTGGAACAATACTTGGTGATTTATCACTTGTGCTCAGCTAACATAAAAGTACTGTTTGGATGTAATATAAGTTTTTTATGCATGCTATAATTTATTTGTTTATAATTTGATTCTCATCATAATCAAGTATAACATAAGAATAACCCAGTAGTTGTTTATAGTTATTTCCAAAATGATGCAATTTTTGATAATGATGGGAAACCTCATGTAATTACATTCTGAACTAATAGAGGTAATTTATTATTCTATAATGATTTTCACATAATTTATTACCTTATAATGACTTTCATATAATTTATTATCTTATGATTTTCATCTAATTTATTGTTTATAATGTTTTGATATAATTTAATGTTTATAATAGTAATGTAATGATTTAATATAGATTTATTAGCTTATAATAATTTTGAAATCTTAATGATGATTTTGATTTATTAGTAATTTAATAACTTAGGGATTTCTTGATATAAATTGAAGAGGTTTATATTAATTTTGGGATCATTTAAATAGATTTATTTGTTTTATAATTACTTGATGTCATTGAAATGAAGATTTATAGCTTTTTATGATAATTTAGATCTAATTTAATGTGTTTTATGATATTGAAATTGATTATAATCAAGCATATTGTAAATTTATTTTGATTTTTGTTAAAATAAGTATCTTTTGAAACAGTCTTGTCCTGGCTCTCTTGAGAGAAACATGTAACAATGAATATGGAAAGTTCAGCATTTGAAGCTGAACTAATTATGAACAAAATAGTTCAACCTGAGTCTTGAATACTTCTTAATTCTTATATATTTAATAATAAACTATGTTAATCATATAATTGTGCTTCCCCAAAAACTATACATACAATCCTGACCAATTAATTACATATTATTTACTCTTGGATACACGAATTTTGCATTTTTCAAGTACCAAAAAAAGTTTCCACAGCTCAGAAATCCTTTTATAGAAAAAATATACATTTTATTTCTTTCCCCTTGTCTTTTATTTTAAGAACTTATATTAATATAATTTCTCTATATGGTGTTTAAAATTGTTTATTCATTGAACAGCCCATGTATAGTTTTGGGGAAACTGTTCAAGTTATAAAAGTTTTTCCAGCATGTACCAGAGGGAGAAGGTAGCTTCCCTATTTCTTGGTTTTAAGATTTTATCTAATTTCCTCGAAAATACCAAGCTAAAATATGATGATCAGAGAACATTCATTCCATTTTCGTACTGAGTTTGAACGAAAATTTGCAAAATTAGTTAGCTATAGGCCAAACACTTAAAAAAAAAGAACTTTTCGGATTTCTAATTTTTTTGTACATCTTTTTGAATTTGAAATCTTTATGTGGCTGCCATTTGGAAACAAGATGGCAGATGAAGCTGACCAATGAACTCTGTCAAAACATTGGTAATTCCTATACACATGCTTAGTCACATCCAAATCGATTCTTAAATACAAGTGCTATTGCATGAAAAAAATCATATATATAGATAGACAGAGAAAAAAAAGAGAAATCAATATTTGGTCAGTTGTGGTTTTGGGGTTGCGAATGAGTGAAAATATATTGAAAAATTTTCTAGAATTGCTTCCCTCTGAACAGTTACAATAGGTAGTTTCTTACTTTTTGTAATCTGTTGTCTTGTTTCAAAATGTCACCCTCCCCCCCCCCCCCCCCCCCCTAGAATTTCAAATTGTTATATCTCAGCGATTTTTTAAGATAGAAGCAAAACAAAAAAATGCTCAAGAATCCTTATGTCGAGGCCGAATACTTAACAGAAAGAAATTTTACGATTTCTAATTTTTTGTATATATATATATTTTTTTTTGAGTTGGAAATCTTTAAGTGACTGCCATTTTGAAACAAGATGGCAGGCCAAGCAGGACAATGAACTCTGTCAACTTGATAAGCCCAATGCACTTGCTTAGTTATATTTAAATCTCTATCTCTATAAAAGAGTAAGTGTCTGTCTGCCTGCCTGCCTGCCCGCGGATTTCTCCGTAATTATAACACCTAGGACTCAGAAATTTTTGTCATGTGTAGATGTTGTCACCGGACAGTATACCTCGCGGCCGGATTTTTAAATTTTAATTTAGATTTAAAAAAAAAAAATTAAAACGTGTATATGGAATTTTGGGTTCGAGGCTATTTCAAGCTCCTCCCATAAAATAGCCTCGGCAACGCCATCCGTGGCAACGAAGCAGCTTGCCAATGAGAGCAGTGTAACGACCGAAGAAATCTATGGCCTAGCCGGACTCGTGAGTTGCTGGCCTAGAGTTGTCCAGTTTTTGTCCATGGTTTTGTCGCCTAGCTTCGGGGGTTGACTGTCGTGTAATCGAATCGAAAGGACAGTTTTTGATATGCAAAGAGACTGCAAGAAATGTTAGTTGGCAGGTCAAAAAGAAGTGAACCGAGCTAAGCTAAGAGAGATGCAGAGAGAGTTGAACAGACGATGGTGAGCGGAAAATGATGTGTGCGCGTGAACAGTATATGATGGTTGTGTACGCTGGGGTTTTGATGGCAGAGTGTAATGTTTTTTAATTGTTCATCTTATTTTAACTTGTGTATCAACGATGCCTAATAAAAAGTGCTGGATGTTAATCATCACCTTGCATCACTGGAGTTCATTAAGTCATTACAGTATGGCTCTTTCCACCCGACATCAATAGAGCTTACTGATTTTAGTTCGGATATTCACTACAGGGGGCGCTTTCGTATCTTTGGTTCTATGGGCTGGATCATGACGGGGTATGCCTCATTCGACTCGACATCGATAACCTTAATGAATTCAGTTATGTTCGTATAGAACATATTGTGTCCCCTGGCGGTGGAAGGTGTAACTAAAGGTATTTGCAGCTAACCCGGGTTCTATGGGTCACATCACGACACGGTTTGGCTCATTCGACACAACATCAATAGAGCTTACCTATTTTAGTTCTGAATTTCACCACCAAGGGGTGCTTTCCTATCTCTGTTTCTATGGGCTGGATCACAATGGGGTATGGCTCTTTCCACTTGACATCGATAGAGCTGACTGATTTTAGTTCGGATTTTCACCACAAGGGGTGCTTTCCTATATCTGGTTCTATAGGCTGGATCACGACGGGGTATGGCTCATTCGACTCTACATAGATAGAGCTTTTCGATTTTCACCACCATGGGTGCTTTTCTATCTCTGGTTCTATGGGCGGGATCATAAAGGGGTATGGCTCTTTCGACTCGACTTACGGTAATATATGGGAGAGTGTATGGCACGCCCAGTGTTTGCTGTCTAAGGTAGTGGGGCCCCCAACATTAGATTTGTTTAAAAATAAAAAAAATGTTCAACACTGATTTCAGGTACATTTAAGGTTGTTGGCACGGGCAACGCCGGGCGGTAAGCTAGTCAGTTTATAAATACAAGTGCTATCACTTGACTAAGATCAGATATATATTTATTTATATATACAGTAGACTCTCTCAAATCCGCATAGCTTGAAACCAGAGATAGTGCAGATTTTAGAATTTTGCGGATTGCTGGTCACTGTTTTGTTTACATTTTATAAACAGTAATTTGAATGTAATAATGCACTATAAATTATAATGAATGCTTATAATAAAGTAAAATATTAAGATAATTAAGTAAAGTAATAAAAGTAATAAAAATTAAGAAAATTTAAAACATGATTAAAATTTTGATGGGAAAGGTCAAGTAAATGATAATGCATAATTAAATATTCATAATAATGATGAGGTATATAATATATTTTAACTATTCAATGAAACTTGCCTCATAAAGGTACACTAATAATTTACATAAAAATCATAAAATAAAAAAAAGTTTTATTTCATGCTTAGCCAAACTTAATATTAAAAAATGCTTGATTAATCCAGAAATGTATTTGGTAAAAAGATAGCGATCAGCGAAAGTTATACTTCCTTGATGAGAAAGCGTGTGTTCAGCCATATTAACAAGAATTACTTATTAAAATGTACATGGAATGATATAATAATTTAAAACATCTTGAATTTTCACCCTACATCTTAACTGTAAGTTTCATTGCTTACATCTGCAATTATGTGCGTATTTATGGTGGTGGATTTGAGGGAGTCTACTGTGTGTATGTATATATATATATATATATACAGGGCCGGCACAACCATAGGGCAAATGGGTTGTCTGCTCATTGCCCCGCGCCAGTTGTGGTCTTGTTAAGTGCTTTGAGCCTCCCTATACAATTTCAAATAAAGTTGCCTCTGCATAAAATAATGATACTTTTGCTCTAAATTTGTTTTTAAATGTTTTTTTGTGAAAAAGCGAGTATAAACCGCCTTTCTTACAGCCAAAGTTGATATAATTTTCTGGAAATATATAGATTTTGAGGATCCTGAAAGTAACTGTGAACACAAGAAATAAATCTTTTTATAATCTAATGTATAAATTATTCTATGATATATACAATTTAAAAATAGTTTTTATTAATCCAGTATTGCAGTCAGAGACATTGGATCCTGCTAGGTGATTTGCCTGGGCCCTGCACACCTATGTGTCAGCCTTCCAGCCCTGTGTGTGTATATATATATATATATATATATATATACACACACAGGGCTGGAAGGCTGACACATAGGTGTGCAGGTATATATATATATATATATATATATATAATATCTTTGAATTTCAAAAAACATATCAAGATCTTGTAACATTCTAATTAAATCTCCAAAGAGATAATTAATAATAATGTGTAGACAGAATACCACATAGTTAATAAATTAACAAGTGCAATCATAATTTTACTATAGCTTGTATATATAATATATATATATATATATCAACATTTGAACTAAGAGTAGTTTTGGGGTCATTGATTGGTGAAAATATACCGAAAATTTCCGGAATTGCTTTCCTCCGGATGGCTGCAATAAGTAGCTTCTTACTCTTTATAATGGAAGCTACCTAAAACAAGATTGGTAGATAAAGGTCATTTCCCTCCCCTCCCTCCTTCTCCCTCTGTGGGTAAAATATGAAACATGTCCACCCATCTCAGTTGTTAGAGAAAATAGAGCATTTTTTTTCTCTCTAGTTAATTATTTTTAATGTAATTTTAAATTGTTTCAAAATTTTCAATTTGCAGCATAGTTTTACAGTTGTTTGATATTTAACTCATTCATTAATGTAATGATTTTTATGCTGAATATCTGATAAAACAAAAAAATTAGTAATAAACCATATTAATTTTTTTACTTATATTTTCTTTCAGAATATTGTAGATAGTTCAGATGGTTATAATCAAGCTTTAGAAAGTTCAGACAATGTTTTACACACGACTACTGGTAATTTTAGCTTTATTCTTTTTTTCTTTTTTTTTTTCCTATATGTGAATTCTAAAATTAAAAGGAAATAAATTTATATATATAATTTGTTTTTCTTTTTTTAAGGTGATTATTGTCATATATCAGACATGAATTCAGATAGTACAACGAATGAAGCTGTGACATCTGTTTTAAGTAGTAGTACTGGACTTGAGGCCAATGAAGCTTTAAGTACAACTAGTCATGGATTTTCTTCTCATAATCAGTGTATGTATAATTTGTAGTGTACTTTTAGAAAATGTTTTAATTATGTTTCTTTTTCGTTGTTGTTATGAACTTGCTTTTACCTATTATTATTATTATGGATTTTTTTTCTCTTTCATTATATCAAAATAAATATAATATGTAATCTTGCTCCTTATAAAAATTATATGTATGTCATATATTATAATACGAGCAACTCTTGTGTATATATATATATATATATATATATATATTATGCAAATTTTATCTTAAAAATGGCTCTAACGACTTTGACAAAATTTTGTTCCTACCATTTTGGGGCACCAGAAGACCATTGGCCTTTGTCACAAGTCCGAAATTTTTTTATTAGGAGGTCATTTTGGGTCACTATAGGTCAAGGTCAAGCAGTCAGATCTCTATTTAAGGAAGTCGCTAAATCCCGAAAAAAAGTTCGTTATATGGAAAATTTGTTAAATAGAGATTCACTTTAAAAAATATTTTAAACAACATAAAACAGATTTTAAATTCATAAACACTAAACATTATTAAAAAAAGTAATTAATCTTTTTTTTTTTTTTTTCTCGTATAAATAACATCAATTTGCTTTATTTATTTTACCCATCAAAAAGAAATCTGAAAGGAAAACAAAAATAAAACAAAACATTCTACGGAATACACTCTGTTTTCAGTTCTAAGAAAATAGTTTTAAATTAAAATTAATGAATCATTGTTGTATTTATTATAACAAGCAATTTGAAACATACATTACCATATGCGTCCTTAAACTTAATTACTGAAAAAGTCTGTTATTTTTGTCTGAGTTTTTTGTTTGAAAAAGTGTTTTCTCTCATAGTACGTCTCACGTCTCTGCAATGCACCAAAAATCCTTTCATGCATATTTTCTTCAAACTGTAATCCACGTCAGATTGTTTCAAATGATTTTATCATTTCATCATACGAATGTTTGTTGATTTCTGCATCATGATCATTTCCATCTTCATCATCTTCATTTTCTTCGCAATTCATTGCTGGATTGTTTTTATTTTTTACACTGTCCAAAATATCCAATTCAGTTAGCGTTTCTGAGGTCTCAACTTCGGAATCAAGTGAAAGAAAATCCTCAATCAGCACATCATTGTTAATTTCTTCTTTTTCTCTCAGCTGTATCCACATTTTTTAAGTTCTTGTAAGGGAATATCGTCTTCGTCTTCCATACTTGCCGAATTTTCATTGCTGACAAAGAATCCAGCTTTGGCAAAACTGTTGCATATAGTACTATCTGTTACATCATAGTTCCATGCTTTCGAAATTTCTTATATGCTTTCCTGTAAGTTGATCTTTGGCATAGATTGATTGTTCTCAAGTGCAATGATAACTTTTCGCGTTCTTCTTTTGCGATACTGTATTTTGAAGTTTTGATCACTCCTTGATCCATTGGCTGCAGTTTTGATGTAGTGTTAGGTGGTAAGTAAAAAACTGTAACATTTTTCAGTTTTTGGTTGATTTCCTTCGGATGGGCAGGACAATTGTCAAAAATGAGAGCGATTTGGCGACACTCTGCAATCATACGTTTGTCCAACTTTTTAATCCATTTTTCGCAAATTTCTGACATCATCCAAGACTTTTTGTTAAAGTCATATTCAACCTCCAAAGATTTTACACCTTTTAAACATCTTGGGTTCCTGCTTCTTCCGATAACTAATTGCTTCAATTTCTGATCTCCAGTCATATTCGCACCTAACATGGTGTTGTTCTTGCTTTATTTTTTTTTTCCACCAAAGCATTTTTCCTTTTTAAATGTTAACGTCTTTTGAGGCAAACATTGAAAAAATAAAGCAGTCTCATCCGCATTAAAGATGTTTTCTGGCTTATAGTCTTTTAAAATTTTACTCAGTGTCCCCATTATTCTATTTTCACTATCATTATCATCAACGTCTTTATTTTCACCAGATATTACTTTTGCTGCAATTCGTGCTTCTCTTAAATTTTTCAAGCCACTCACTGCTTCCTCAAAATTCGTCGTATCCCAATGCTTTCGCAAATTTAAGAGCTTTCTCAATTATGAAAGGCCCAGAGATCGGAACATTTTTATCTCGCATTGTGTGTATCCACTTCAAAACTGCCTCATCCACATCTTCATAGACAGATGTTTTTAAACATTTTGAGCAAGAAATCGATGAATCATAATTTTGCAACTTATCATGATTTTTTATCATGGTTGATAAGCTATTTGGAGGAATACCAAATTTGAAAGCAATATCCCTTTTCTTCACTCCTTCATCCACCTGATCAAGAAATAAATTTTTCTCTTTGATACTCAAACACTTTTGCTTTGACATTTTCGAGCTATAAGAACCTAAATTACTAGCACGACTAATCAAAAATCTAGACTACAGAAGACTCTAATTCAAGGACACAGGACAGCTCCATTGTAGTTGAAAGGAGAGGATATTGAAAGTCTGCACTGGATGAAATGCAAAGAATGACAGCGATTTTACTGCACTCAGTGAGTTAGGCGCATGGTAAAACCAATTCAAGGTCACAGATCATCATAAAATGAGCTAAAAGAAAGAATAAGTTGGAAATGTTCGGAAATATTTTGAGAAATAAGGAGAAAAAAAAAATTAGGTCACAAGAAAAAGTTCGTTAAATAGAGAATGCACTTTGCTATTTTTAGGTTATTTTACAAAGAAATTTGTTAAATGTACTTTGTTCCAAGAAAAATTTCTCAAAATAGAGGTTTGTTAAATAGAAGTTCGACTGTATATCTAATAAACGGCTCAAGCGATTTTGACTAAATTTTATATCCTACCATTTTAAGGGTGGGGCCGTGTACGTTAATGGGAGCTTGTGCACGTAAAATCTGTTCGTGGCTCCAAGTTTAGTATAAGCGTTACCTCTGGGATGCCAATCCAGGTGCAGGGCTCTCATCTGGAATTGGTTCAAAATTAGGAGATCAGTTCTAGAAGTCCAACCTCTCTTGAGGCTCTGGCAACCCTTCTTTAAGAAAATTTGATTGGTGGATCATTTTGGGTCACTACAGGTCAGGATCAAGCTAATTTTATCTAAAAAAGGCTCAAACGATTTTGATTAAATTTTGTATCTGACCATTTTCAGGCAAGAGAAGACCACTTGGCTATGCCACATATTCGAGAAAATTCGATTTGTGTGTCATTTTGGGTGTCACTACCAAGGTCAAGCCAATTTTATCTACAAAACGGCACTAACGATTTTGACTAAAATTTTTATCTTACCATTTTGGGGTACAAGAAGACCATTGGACTCGGTCACATATTCAAGAAAATTCGATTAGTGGGTCATTTTGGGGTCAGTATGGGTCAAGCTAATTTTATCTAAAAGACTGCTGTAACAATTTTGGCTAAATTTTGCATCCTAACGTTTTGTATTGAGAAGACCTTTGGGCTAGATCACATGTTAAATAAAATTAGATTTAGTGGGTCATTTTGGAGTCACTGCAGGTCAATGCATTTCAATGTGAGTGAAGGTTGAAACATTTATTGAGTTGTTGAACAGTTGAAAAGTTGGCAACATTTCGGCATATATCACCAAATTTGGCGAAATATTGACGAGAAATTTCAAGATTACCAATGTCAAAATACATTCTTGGTGCCAAATGAGAGAATGTCAGTTTGTGACTTTTTGCTATATTTTGGCAACATTTGGCAAAAATATTGGCTTTTTAGAATCTGAAAGAATTTTCTAGAAATTCCCAATAGATGCCGAGATACCTGATTCAACCAATCAGCATCCATAGAGCACTCTTGAAAACAAAATTCAACCAATCAGGGTACATAGACTGATTTTTATATGTTGTACAGGGAATTTATTATTATAATTCATTTTAGGCTAATTTTAACTGAGCATAACTCGGTCATCCCGCTGGTATATTTACAAAATGAGAAAACATTTTAAAGTTAACAGGATTTTATATATATACTAGCTGACCCGGCCGGCGTTGCCCGAGCCCCTGTAATAAACTGGCTACGGTCTATGATGGCTTCGGCACCGTATGACAGACATGCTCGTACGCTCCGGAAAATCTTTTATTTCCCCCTACCACCGCCAGGGGAGCATTCTGTTTATCGTAAAGTTATTTCTTGCTGAACTTAATAACTGCGGCACAAGCGTGCTCTTAAGTGATCGTATATTACTATTAAAAAATTGTGGGAGATTTTCAGGTTCGTGTGTCTTGAACAGAGAGGATAATAAATATTAGTAACGACATACCTTCAGTAAGTAGAGCAGAGAAGACACACAGTTGCATGGAATTAATTAATTTTTTATTTGCATCTTTAGTTGGAATTACTGGGATCCCTGGATTGGCATCTGGGTCACTTTAACTACTTTGTGTAGTTGCTTGTCTCTTTGTACAAGTCTAGAGAAACCTCAAATCTTGCTCTGTCCAACTTCTGTGCTACACGCTGCATTCACTCGAAGCATTCTCGCACGGCACCGGGAGAACCCGGGCACTGCCCTTATTGAGAGACACCCTACATCTCTCAGGCTGCTTTCTGTACTGACTGACTGCAGGAGCAAAAACGCGGTTGCCGAAAATTGCGGGAGTTAAAAACCGCCAAGACCGCGCCAAGTGGAAGATGCGCACGCCAAAACGTTGCGCCAAGGAGAAGACGGAAGCGAGACCTTACGCGCATGCGCGGTGAGAACCGGCTGCCTAGGTGAAGGAACTACGAACCGCTTCAATGAAGTACGTTGGCTTACGGTCACAAATGAAGAAAGAGGATGCATGTCTGCGCACTTTGGCTCTGGGCCAAAAGAGAAACGAGAACGGCAGATTTTAAATTAACGTAACGCAGACAGGACGATCGATAAAATGAAATGTAAACACAGGTTACAAGGGATCAAAATTAATGAATAGTTAAATAAATAATTAAATTGGATGAACTTGAAAGATAAATAAAATATGAGAATATTACGATGGGGTGGAAAGGAAAGACAATATGTCACAACATGACACTGTTCTAAACAAACCTCTTTCCAAATGAACTTCTGAGACAGGTACCCATTGCCTACGTTATTGTATACTAGGCACGCTACAAAATTGAGCTGGTTTCGAGAAGATGGGAACATTATTAGCCGAGGCACAGTTAGAGAAAATAACCTTGAGTGAGGTGCTGGGGGGAAGGGATGTTCAAGTGTCCTTCAGAAAATGACTAATTAGGAGGCCCACTATGCATGTTTAATAATTCGTTCATTTGGTTAAGCTAGGAACTGAATTACAAAGTTAAATTCAATGTTTGGAATCACTTGCATTGAAATCGGAAAGATAGTTGCTGATATATGGAAACGGGGCATAGTTAGAGAAAAAACCTTGAAGGAGGGCCTGGGTTGGGAGGTAATGTTCAAGTACCCTTCAGCAAATGACTAATTAGGAGGAACACTACGCATCTTTCAAAATTCGTTCTTTTGCTTAAGCTAAGAATTTAATTACAAATTTGGCTTAAACAATTATTTGGAAATAGTGGTAACTGCTACTCATAAATTTAGTTTAATTTTATAAAGAGTGACTATTAAGTTAATTATAATGTTTGAAATCCCTTGCGTTGAAATCAGAAAGATAGTTGCTGAGATATGGAAACGGAGCATAGTTAGAGAAAAAAAAACCTTGAAGGAGGGGGGGGGGGTGTTCAAATGCCCTTCAGCAAATAACTAATTAGGAGGATCACTATACATCTTTAAAGATTGATTCATTTGGTTATGCTAGGAACTTAATTTGAAATTTGGCTTAGACTATTATTCGGAAATTCTGGTAACAGCATTCTAGAAATACACCTTGAAGCTATAAATGCTGATTTTTATTATAATTTAGTAAAAATGGAACTGGTTTAGAGAAGTTTGGAACACTATTAGCTGAGATTTAAAATAGCAGTATTCTCTATATAAAACAGCAATTAAACACTACGGGTGCAGTTAAAATTGTTAAATGTAATTAGACTCTTGCCCCCATCCATTCCCGCAAATATAAAAAATAATCTGTTAAATAAAGTTTTCTGTATTAATAATTTCTATCATAATAATATATGTCATGTAATAA
Source organism: Maratus michaelseni (assembly GCA_963931845.1). Lineage (NCBI taxonomy): Eukaryota > Metazoa > Arthropoda > Arachnida > Araneae > Salticidae > Maratus > Maratus michaelseni. Next base: position 350,957,476 of record OZ007592.1, read on the forward strand.
AAAAAAACTTAAACCCGGCTAATTGTCATGAAGAAAAACATGCCTGGAAAATATTTCAAACAGGGGGATGTCTGTGTAATTTGTCATGTGCAGGTGGCGCAACATTAGCATGGCTGTATGCTGATAACTTCAATCCATATTGACACTATTTAGTTAGAACTCCTTATCGATGCAACCAACCAACCCAAGAGATTTCCTAGCCATCGCCAACAGACACACACACAGAGCGAAACTTTATTTTATTAGTATAGGTGTATATTCATTAAAGCATGTAGGATTTAAATTTTAAATTAAAAATATTTACTTTGTTTGAGTTAGCTGTAATAACTTTCTCTTAAGATTTGGTTCATAACATTTGAATTTTAAAACATTTTATATTGTTTCTTGAAATCAGTTTTATTTTATTAGATGTTTAAAAATAATTTCAGTCTCTACTGATATCCATAACTCTGTGGATGAGTTACACAGTTGTGCTACAGTCAGCAGTGCTACTCACCCGGATTCAACTAGAAGTCCTGAAGAGTTATCAGAAAATTCTTCAAGTTATTCTATTCCTTCAACCTCCATTACAGACGCTACTGACATTGTCCAGTCTGAATATTCAAGACCAAGGCGAGATCTGCGAAGTAATCGTCACTGTAAGTTGAAGTTTTAACTATTGTTATTATCATATATATTATTTCTTATGTCAACATCCCTTTTTCTATGCACAATGATTAATGAGATATCATATGGAAAGTTTTTGAACAGGCTTGTGACATAATATGCTCATATAGAGTTCTCCCCAGACAGTTTGAGAAAGGTGATGCACCCTGCCTGACCTTTGGTTTAAAAAAAAAAAAAAAAAAAAAAAAAAAAAAAAACACCTTTTTTCGCCCCTCAGCCGAAAAATAGCACCCTTCTTGTCCTCAGTAAAAAGAAAAAAATAGCACCCTTACTATTTTCTCTATTAAAAAAATGCTTGGACGGTAAAAGATCTGCGAAGTAATCGTCACTGTAAGTTGAAGTTTTAATTATTGTTATTATCATATATATTATTTCTTATGTCAACATCCCTTTTTCTATGCACAATGATTAATGAGATATCATATGGAAAGTTTTTGAACAGGCTTGTGACATAATATGCTCATATAGAGTTCTCCCCAGACAGTTTGAGAAAGGTGATGCACCCTGCCTGACCTTTGGTTAAAAAAAAAAAAAAAAAAAAAACACCTTTTTTCGCCCCTCAGCCGAAAAATAGCACCCTTCTTGTCCTCAGTAAAAAGAAAAAAATAGCACCCTTACTATTTTCTCTATTAAAAAAATGCTTGGACGGTAAAAGATCTGCGAAGTAATCGTCACTGTAAGTTGAAGTTTTAATTATTGTTATTATCATATATATTATTTCTGATGTCAACATCCTTTTTTCTATGCACAATGATTAATAAGATATCATATGGAAAGTTTTTGAACAGGCTTGTGACATAATATGCTCATATAGAGTTCTCCCCAGACAGTTTGAGAAGGATGATGCACCCTGCCTGACCTTTGGTTTAAAAAAAAAAAAAAAAAAAAAAAACACCTTTTTTCACCCCTTAGCCGAAAAATAGCACCCTTCTTGTCCTCAGTAAAAAGAAAAAAATAGCACCCTTACTATTTTCTCTATTAAAAAAATGCTTGGATGGTAAAAAAATGACTCGTTGTCTTGAAAAGAAATGTCTTTAATAAAATGCTCCTATGAATGAATAAATGTCCCTTTTTAAACTGGGGAAAACTTTGCATTCACATTTTGTTTAAAAACATTGTTTGATTAATTATTATAGTTAATTAAAAAATAATAACTAGAAAATAATAATAAATAATGTCAAAGCTTGGAGTGCAAAATCCTTACACAGGTTCACTGGTATATAAAAATATTTTGCTACATTTTGCTTCAAATGGCAATAGTTTAGAAATGATGTTCATTTGTTTATAAATTTAATTTCTTATAATAATTTATCTTTGTGTATTCCTATATTTTTTGTGCCTTGAGATTTATCACACAAAAGTTCACCTTTACAGCTCTGGTCTTTTCCCCAGTTCACCAGGAAGGGGAAAAAAATACATTAAAAAAAAAGCTTCATTTGCAATCTGATATAGTAAATTTTTCCTCTTTTCAGTAAAGTTTATATGGAAGTTGTAAAAAGATTTTTTTTTTTCTGATTTTTTTTTTCTTTTTTTCTAACACATTTTGTGACCTATTAAGTGATTTCATTCTGAAATTATTCTCACCTAAACTTTAATTTTGGATCATATATTGAATGATTACTTCACTAACTTTAAAAAAAAAGAATTTTCAAAAAATATTCTGAATATTTAGCTGTCTTTTTTTAATTTATCACTTAATTTTTTAAATTTATTTAATTTATTAATAATTTTAATTTATTAATTAATTATTTTTTTAATTTAAAACTAGCTTTCGCTACATCACTTGCATGCCATCGCAAATGGATTATCACATGATTGTAAATCTTAAAGGTTGTAGATGATCTTGAGTGGAATGCATCACCTTTTCTTTTCTTAGACATATCATAGTATAACTTTGTGATGTATTTTCAGGTCTCCCAAATAGTCCCCTTTAATCCTCTTTTATGCATTTTGGCCCTCTTAATTCCCTTTCAGCGGCTAAAGAAAAAAAAATTCAAATTAATATGGAAAAACTGCTGCAAAATGCAAAAAATTCTAAAAGTTCAAAAATTGTAGAGGAAAATATTTATTTAGTGGGATAAAGCATTGTAACCTGAATTCTTTCACGAATGCCAAAAAATTGCCCTGGAATGCAGAAAAACATTAAATGCATTGAAAATTTCATTAAAAATCACTAAAAATTCAAAAGTCGCAGAGGACAAAATAGAAGTTTGAAACCGAATGTCAAAAAATCCTTGCAAATTGCAAAAAGACTCAAATTACATTAGAAAAAAAAATCACAAAATATTCTAGAATTGTTGTACAAATTCTGAATAATTTTTATTCAAAGGAGAAAAAAATTTATTAGGCTGGGCTAAAAGATTGAAACCTAGTACCTTTTAAGAATGTAAAAAAATTGCCGCAGAATGTGAAAAAAACTCTAAAAATCCCATAAAAATTTCAAAAAATTTATAAATTGCTGTATGAATTTTGAATAAACTTTATTAAAAAGAGGACAACATTTCTATATTGGGCTAAAAAATTGAAACCAGATTCCTTCTAATAAAGTGAAAAAAATCACCACAAAATATATAAAAATCACTAAAAATTCAAAAAATCGCAAGAAGACAAAATTTGTTTTATTAGGCTAAAACATTGTAACTGGAATTCTTTCACAAATGTCTAAAAATTGTGAAAAATTTTTAAAAATTAAAAAAAATATCTGTACAATTTCCGAATAAACTTTATTGAAAAGAAGAAAACATTTACTACATTGGGCTAAAAAATTCATGCCAGATTCCTTTTGTTACTTGTAAAAAAATTATTGTAAAATGTGAAAAAATGCTAAAAATCATATAAAAAAATTTAATTAAAAAAATTAATCAAAAAATCTGAAAACTAACTTTAGACATACAGGTACCTTCCTGCCAAAGTAGCTCTACATGCAATGATCTTTTCATCACACAGAGAAACTTCTATCTTTATTATTACAGATCTAGTGTTGTTTTCGATTTTCATGGAGAAGCATATCCTAGCTATTAAAGGAAATCTTAATTACAATTTCTTCTTCTTTTTTTTTTCTTTAATATATATTTAGAAGAAGAAAATATTGGAATCATAAAAATAATTGTCATTGTTTGATAGATTTACACATTTTAGGTTGACCCAAATATGATTTGAGAATTTTTTGAAAATCTCTCTCTGTATGGGATACAAATTTTGTAGTTACTCTATCTCAAAAACTAAAGCATGGAATTTCATCAAATGCCATACTTAAAATTAGACTTTAGTACATACAGCTGCTGATTTGTTTTTGGCACATATGGTACAATAGGCGGCACTGCTATGCTGCATTTTTCACAAATCATTTTTTGCTCTTCTAAATATTAATAAAGCAACAATTTTCATTAAAAGACCAGGCTCCTTTAACGAGGAATATCAAGTTCAAGGTGAGCGCTGAATATTGAATACTTTCTGTCTTCTTGCAGTAGAATATTTAACTGTGTTTAAATAAAGCTATGTACATTGTTTAATGACATCTTTATAAAGATAACCAATTAACATATTTTCTGCGATAATTTTTAAAAATTTGCTTACACATATAGAAAAACTTGGTGCTTCATTTTTAGACACTTGGCCCCCTTTTAGTCCCCTTTTTAAATAAAAATGGTCCTCTTTCTCTCTTTTGGAGGACTAAAATGGGTTGGGAGCCTTGTATTTTTACAAATTCATTAAGTCTACTAATGATTTTTTTTTTTTTTTTTATTTAGCAAAAAAATTATTTAGTATATGATTCAAATCGTAAGTCTGGGGGGGGGGGGGGAATTATATACTAAAATTGCCTTATATAACAAAATGACCTCATTTTTGCTCACACAAGGGGTACAGAAAAACTTAAGAAATCAAAAAGTCTTTCTACAACATTTTTAAGATTTATTAGGAAAAAAAAAGGAAAAAATTTACCAAGATTGAAAAATTGCTTTTTACAACAATCGCTCTCACTACATAGTCAGAAAATATGATGGCTTAAAAAATCTAATTAAGAATTCAAAAATAAGTGTTCAAGGTACATAAATTCTGATATAGACCTATCTTTGTGCCAATTTTGGTAGCTTTAGGGGCAGCTGTTCATCCAGAACACAGCAGATAGATATACACACCATTTTATTATATGTTGAAAAAATTTCCAATATAGTATATATTTCTTATATGAAAAATTCTTTTGATTAGCATGTTTATTTAAAATCCATATATTCATGAATGTGTTACTTTAGGGTGTGAAGATTGTGGTGCTTTTTATGATAAAGAATGTACTCAGCATAGGATCCAGCTTATATTTGATAAACCTGTACTAAGCCGTGCTTGGGCTAGTTTACCAGCTTCCTATCTGTTTGTAAATAAAATTACAGTAAACAATGAAGGAGAGCCAGGTAATGCTATCACAGTTCTTAGTTGAAATATTGTATGGCATCCTATAAATGTTAAATTAGTTAATTTTATTTATATTGTTTCCTAGATATTCATTTATTATTTAATTTTACTCACATTTTCCTCATTTCATATATGTTTATATATATATATATATATATATATATATATATATATTGCATTTGCAATTTGCATTAAACATTTAGTAATAGAAGAAAGATCTTCTATTATCTTATTGACTCATTTGTATTAGTACAGTAAAATCTCCATCACAGACCAGGGTAGGCTAACTGTGACCAGCATAGAAAAACTGACCTGGATTTTCCAGATGGGTCCAGTAACCAAAGCTTATTGGATTTTTATATGGAATCTGTATAATTCACTTTCCCAGAAAAAAGAAAATAATGCATTTATGTGATATTTTATATATAAATGTTATAGTATACAGCCGAGGCTCATTAATTCAAACTTACAGGAATTGACAAAAAACTTTGAATCATCCAATTTTAAGAGAGCAAAAAAATTTTCATGCTCTAACTAAAGGGAAAAGTATTTATCTAACAATAGAAAATGATCAATTTTCTATTATTCGAATTATTTTAGATATTATGATATTAAACTTAAAGTAACTTTTATTTATAATTAAACTAGTTGACTCGCCTGGCATTTCCCAGACATGTTATAATAACCTTAAATATACTAAAATCAGTGTTGAATGATTTTACATTTTTAAACAAAAATCTCTGCAAATGAGCCTAGTGTTAAAGGCTGCATTGCCTTCGGCAGCATACATCCTTAAATTTGCAGGATTTTATATTTTTAAATGAAAATCTATCCAAACAAACCTAGAGTTGGGTTCCGTACTGCCTTTGGCAGCATACGGTGCTACACATGTTCGGATCTCTTTTTGCAAACAATCATCGAATTTGCTTTATTTTATATTTATTAAACAAAAATCTTTCCAAACGAATTAAGAGGTCTTTGTTATTGTGTTTACTAATTTAATTTCTGACATTTAGATATATTAGACTTTCAATTCTAACCAAGTTCCTGAGAAAACCTAAATAAAGTAAAGTGAGCAACAGATCTTCACTCTTTTAAAATGCAAAATTATATCTTCCGGTGTTTTGACAATCTGTTCTGAAAATGTAGAGTAGAGGTTTTCCCAGATATGCACAAAATTAAAAAATCCTCCAAAAATGTTCCAAAGCACAATTAAAACTGAACCAATATCTTCAAAGGCACTGAAAGAAAAAAAAAAAATCTGGAAAATCCATGAAATTCTTCAAGAAAATAATTTTTTTGAAATAGTAAATATTAATATTTTTTTATCAAAGATATTGTTAGAAGTGGGAAAATACTGGGTACAATTTGGTGTTTTTTGTTGTATTTTCGTTTGTAAAATGGAGATGGCATTAGATGGAGAAAAAATGAAAAAAAAAAAACATGAATCGACTCTGGAAAATAAGTTTTTAAGTAGTAAATATTAATATTTTATGAAAGATACTACCAAAACTGGAAAAGTTTGCTGAATAAGTATGTACTTTTTAGGTTTTTGTTCATCTCACAAAACCACCTCACGAAACTCATCTCGCTTCTCTGTCTCATCACATAGTCCGTTCTCAAAAATTATTTTGTTGCCATTTTATTTATTTATTTTTTTAAGGTAACATTAAATTATGTAATTAATTATGTTATGTAATTAAATATCTTATTGCTAATGGAATGATACATTAGGTTTTTATAAATATATTAATTTTATCTGCTGTAAAAATATAACCAACACTATATGTTACATCTTTAAAGTAAAAAAAAAAAAAATCATGAAGAATTAAAATAACAAACTTCAGGAAAAGATAGTGTTTTATTATATTATGTAGACAGCATCATGAGACTAGAATATGCTTCTATTCAACCCTGATATAGATTTCCACGTCGGTGCAAAACAATGTTATTAATTGTATTGACTTTTAAAGGCACTTTGAAACGTCAATTTGCCATTTAGTAAAGCATTTATTTCACTGTTCTGCTTTTAATGTATCTCATTGTGTTTGGCAGCCATTTTTCTAAATAAAGCTGAAATAAGTATAAAATACTGGTTGTTTTTAAATAAATTAATATATAGAAAGAGGGTTACATTTGTTAAATAAATTATTTTTGCAGTAAATAAAAAAAAAAAAAAATGCAATATGATACTCGCCAAGAATTTTCTCATGACAAAAATAATGAAAGTTTATTTTTGTTTATTTATATTTTTTCTATAAATATACATTTTGAGTTCCTAAGAATGTAATGCATTACAATCTAAGCTATAAAATAAAAATTTCCATAGAAATACCCATTCAAATTATCACTTTGATGATTTTTCATATATTTTCTGCATTTCAATTTATAAAAAACGCTGTAAAATATCCAGAAATTATCAGATATAACCGATAGTTGAATTTACAATGCTTGAATGACGTTTAGCCGCCCTAGATGTGGTAATAATAATAATAATAATAATAATAATAATAATAATAATTAAATAAATTAAATAAATGAGATGTAGAATTGTAATAAAACAAGAAAAATTTTGCATTTAGTTCACTCTCCTTTTGAGTTTTAATACTTTTTTTGCAGTTTGCTGCAGTATCGAACTTCAAATTATTGTATGAAATGCAAAAATGAAACAGTCGAAGGAATAGCAATAGATGGCAGCACTAAACATGCACTGGAACAGTCAGTGTTACCAGCATGAACAATTCAGAATGCTTGATTGTCTCCACTTCTTTTGAAATAGTATAATTGGAGTTTTTTCACCTTATTTAATCTGATATTTAAAGAAGATAAATTTTACTATTTGAAAAAAGTGGTAGCCATCAAGCAATATGAATTTTTTTTTAAAAAGAGTAACGGACTGCCAACACTGTTTTTTTTTTTTCTTTTCTTAGACATAAAAGTAGTGTAAATGTTTAAATGCTACTAAATCAAATCATAAAATTTAATAAATCTTCTAACGCACAAGTTCCAATACTATAGCTGGCGATTAACAAATTGATACATTAGGTTTCCATAAATATATTATTAATTTTATCAGAGTTTTAAATTTATCGGTATTTTAATTAAAATAACTTTTTGTTTGGCTGCCATCTATGTTCTTATTGAGATAGTGTATTGATAATTATAATTAAAAAATTTTCATTTGGATTTATTTATTAAAGGATGAAGTGTTTTGAAAGTAATATTAAACGAAACCCTTTGTGCGATCTTTGATCACACTTACCCACTTGTTTATTTTTTGTATTTCCACATCAAACTTTTTTTTTTTTGTTTTTTTAAATGGTAAATATTAATATATACCTATTTTAAAACATAGATGTTAGAAGGAAAAAAATTACTTCAAATAAGTTGATATTTATTTATTTATATTTTCGTCCTGGAAGCGGATTCAACAGTTTCAATTTGCAGAAAAATGGAAAACTTGAAAACTGATGTGAATCCAAGTCCAGTAAAAATGTTTTTTCATATAGCAAGTATTAATAATTTTTTAAAGGAAAAATACCGTTTGAACCATGAAGGTAAAGTGGTTTTTTTTAAAACTCTATAGGGGACCTGGCTATCGCAATTTCAAATTGCAGAAAAAGTCAAATGCTTTGTTTTTGTCTGCATGAAGAAACTAGGTCCAGAAATGCCCAAACACAAATAGTCAAATGAAGAAAGCTTGCTTTTTTGTGGTGTTCGTTTTGGTTTTAATTAATATCTCACTTAATTATCAAAAAAGGAAAAATCTGAACCCCCAGATGCATTTGGACCTGCCTTCATCCATCCTCATCTAAATTTCCAGACTTCTGTTGTGGTAGATTTCCCTAGCCATCACCGACAGACACACAAACACCTTTCTTTTATTTTCTTTTATATTCTTTTAGCTTATCAATGTTTCAGTTATTTTTGTTTTCTAAATTTTTCTTTCATAGTTCATTCATTTCACATATTTATTTTATGTTAAAAGAAAGGAACACATTACAGCTCAATTTACAACTTAAAAACTCTAATCATCTTTTAGTTTGAACAATCTTATCAATACCAAAAAAGATTTCAGGTTATTGTACTATGTTATTTGTGTTTAAAAAGGTTAAATGTTTATTGTTTTTTAAGTTTAAAGAGCTTCACTGTCCCTGTCATTCTTTCTCATTTCCTTTTCAACACGATCTTGTAATCTACATCTGATACACGTTTTTGTGTACATTGGAATCTTTCAATTGTTGCCTGCACTTTTGGTTTATTATGATGGAAGTTTTTAATGTTTATAATTTTAATGTAATGTAAGTAAATATGTTAAAATTAAAAAGAATTTTATTCTTTCTTATTTATGGCAAATACTTGTTATTTTCTGACATATTCTAGAAATTGTTATTTGTGCTTGGATAAAAAATACAAATGTTTTTATTCAATATCAAGAAATCAAATAACAATTATTGCTGTTCTATTGATGAAAAACAATCTTCTGTAAATATTTTCAAATTCATCATCATCTGATAACAATTGACTATAATCAAAGACTTATCTTACTGATATGAAGAAAAAGAAAATGCATTTTAGAAGAAGAAAAATCCTGTAGCTAACCCTTCATATATATATAACCATAATACAGATCACATTATAATCCGTTATACACAAATAGGGGGGGAGGGGGGATGAAAGGTAAAACTTGTTTGAAAAAAAAGACTAAAGTGTCTTTATTACTTTCTTGAAGATATTTCATGTTGTTATAAAACTCAACTTTCTATATTCAGGGTTGTCACAGACCTGGAAAACATGGAAATATCAGGGAATTTTGTTAACCTGGAAATATCAGGGAAATTCAAACTAAACCTGGAAATTCATTGAAACAAATATTAATTTCCATTATAATTGCAGTAATCTGGAAGAAAAAAAAATAATCTCATCATTTTGTCCCAATTGTAATAATCCCCACACAATAGTCCCCATTGTAATAATCATTTTGTCCCAAGCTTCAAATTTATTAATTGAAACCCTTATTTTTAAGATTTGGAGAGCTTTAGAACAAATGCAATGATTATGTGAGTATGTTTCCTGTCTCTATTTTTACACATTTGACATTTTCGGGAAAACAGAAAACATTTCAATTAATTATCCGGTTCTTGTCTATTACCTTGTCGACCACTTTCTGTTTAAAAAAAAAAAAAAGAGTGCCAAAATATAATGTCAAATAAACAAATTTAAGAATGTTGCCATTCCAAACTTTTGTACATAAGAATACTAAGGAAATTAGAGTTTAAAAGATCACTGAAGAATAGAGTGCTTTAGAAATTTCAAACAGATTTGATTAATTTAAGACATTGCATAGCAAAAGTTTAGCATTCATAATGTAACGCCAATTATTCTAAACATTCTTTTGCCCAAAATCGCCCAAATATATCAACATACCAGATATAAAATTTCATTCGTTCAGACGATTTTGGACAAAAGAATGTTTAGAATAATTGGTGTTATTTTATGAATGCTAAATTTTTGCTATGTAATGTCTTAAGTTAATCAAATCTGTTTGGAATTTTTTCAATAACTTCCTTGGCCTTTCATAATTTTTTATATTATTTTATGAAATTTTGTGCATATGCTCAAAAAATATTAAGATTATATAAATAAGATTATATATGTAAGATTTTTCGTTATCATTTTTACAATTTTGTAATAATATGTATGTCTTTTTAATCATTTTTTTTTAATTTAACAGTTGTCTAGTTACTGAATTTTTTAGCATATCAGAAAGGGAAATTAAATAAAATCAGGCTAATTTGACATTCTTAAAAATTAGATTTTCTGAACTTTTAAGAAAACTTATATGCTTAGAAATTTACAAATAATCTAACATTATTAACTTCGGATTTCAAGGTGCCATATCTTATGCGAAGTGAGATAAACTGTTTTGAAAAATTGACATTGTGGCCTCTGATCTGAAGATTTACTAGTTTTAGAATTTAAATGTAGAATTATTAAATTAAACAATTTTTTTTTTTTTTTTTTTTTTTTTTTTTACATATTTAATGATACATATAAAAAAGTTAATATAAGCAGTAAGAAACTATCTTTTAATGCACATTTCATTTGTTTTAGAAAAAATGTTAATGATAGATAATTTCATAAACATTATTAAACCTTGAAATTATAAAAAGAAAAAAAGTCAAAATTTGCAGTAATTATTCCGGAGGCCAAACATCGCTAATGCCATTCAAAATAGTGACAAAATAATCATTCTTTCTATGCATTAGATGCCATATAAACACAGTTAAACATGAATCTAAGTGTTGATATGTTGTTCGGCAGTATTTCTTATTTCACCATTTAGCTGAGTCCCAAAGGTGTTCGATGTTTTGTGTATGTGCACCAGTATCTGGATCTACAAAATTATAACGAATTTGCGAATCCTGCAGCATTTAATTTAGTCAGTTTTATAAGCCTGCTATGAATCGGAAAAAATGATAGAGCCATCTTTTATATATTCTTTTATTTCTTCCATCAGTTCTGTTAGGAACTTTTACTAATAAAACATTCATCAGTTTCTCAGAATAGTTCTCCAAACAACCATTGCTGAGGAAGAATTCGCCGGCATGATTTTTTTTTGCTTTTACAAGAAACTTTTATGAATATATACAATTGTTTTTGACCCTCCAATTTTTCCAGGTTTTCTTGTTAGAAGGTTAGATATACAAACTTCTCTGAGATAATTATTCCAATCAATAACTATACAATGACTTAAATCCAATTGCGTTTTTCTCCATTTTATTGATGTTTATTCATCAGACCAGGTATAAATGAACCTAATGCAGTTACAAATGTTAATTTGGAGCCATCCTACCAGCTTCTTTTCCTAATGGATATTCTTTTATTACAGTTTTTCACATTAGACCGTCACTGTTTATCAGTTTCTAGATAGTCTCATATGCCCATCAATACACACTTTTTTCATGGCAGAATTCCATATTTTCGAAAATATGTTATTGCCCCATTTTCTTTAGATGGCTGATCACAGATCTGTTAATTTTTTCTCAAAATGCGAGAGAAAGCATGGAAATAGAAGTTAACTAATATTGATCATTAGAAACACTAAGCTGACTTATCCTCAAAATAAACAAAAATGGAAAATGTACATCACGTGCTACCTTTGTATTTAAAATTAAAACATTATTTTACCTTTTCGTTATTTTGGAGTTAAATCCAACAGTTCTTAATTTAATTTTTCTTAATTATCATTTCGGCTTGTGGATAAATGTTAGTGACGTCAGTTAAAATTAATAGATTCTATGCATTCCAATATTTTTGCAGTGTTTTTCTGTTTTATTATCATGACAACATCGTTTAAATTGTTATTTTAATTAATGAAAGAACTGAAAAATTAGTAAAACATCATTCAAAATACAGAGAAAACATGGAATTAAAAATTTCTTGATGACATAACTTACATGTGTAAACTCTTTTTTTTTTTTCTATGAAAAGTGATCGATGGTATAATAGACAAGTACCAATTATCCTTATTTGAAGTTTGTCTCTATTGTCATTACCGTGATACACAGTAATTTTTTATTCAGCTCCCCACTAGATGTTGTTTTGATACGACAGTATTCTTACCTTGTGTGTACAGTACCACAAGATCTGACAAGCAGTAATGTATATTTTTGATTAACTATGCAAGAACTTATAGACTTTTTTTTTTTTTAATAGAAACTTTTACTAAGTAATGACTGTATGCATTAGTGTAATGTTGTAAAAAAATTATCTATGAAAATTTCATTATTTTAATGCTAACCTGGAAATATCAGGGAATTTTAACATAAGATATTTGTGACCACCCTGTATATTGTAGTTTAACTCAGTAATTAGTAGACATTTTTTAACACCTCTAAATTATTTAATATTCAGTAAAATATCTCAATACTACACAGCAAAACTAATTTATTTCACACAGAAAAAATAATGACCTCCCATTGCTGAGAATAAACACTCTCCTTTATTAAAAGCAAATAATAATGCTGTATGATGACAAACAAGTTGTATGTCAGATAATGCTGAAGTAATGCAAGTTCTAACAACAGCACCATGGTGTGGCCAAAAAGTTCTGGTGATACCATGTTGCTACGATTTTATGTACAGCTCAACTATGATTTTCCATGTGCAATACACACTTGCCTTGACATAAAATGGTATGCAATTAACCCATTTTTCACTCTCTCTCTCTCTATTTTTTACTGCACTGATTATTTTCAAGAATTGCGTATCTTAATGCATGTTCATTAATTATTTTAGTATTTTCTGTTCTGCTTTATCATAGTTTATGGAGTCTTTGCCAAAAAAACCATTCCAAAACGCACTCAGTTTGGACCAATTGAAGGCATCCTTGTTAAAAGAGAAGATCCTCCTAGTGATAATTTTATCTATTTGGTAATAATTTTGTTATTTTTATAGTTCTTCTGATGCAGTATTTTAAAATTGAAAGTTTGTAATGTTGTTATGAATATTTTTTTTAACTACAGTTATTAATTTAATACATTCCATAAATAAAATTTAATTATCTTGTTTTGTTTTGTTTTTTGTTGTGAAATTGAGAAATAGTGGTATTCTAAATTAAGAAATGGTTGTATTCTTATGAGCCAAAAAAGATTATCATAGTTTGATATATGTAATACTATACAGAGGCTGTTCAGTCTAGTTTCAGGGACCCCAGTGCCTTTGGCAGCATAGAATGATTTGATTTCAAATGAACTTAGTTTCTGGGGCCCTAATGCATTCGTCAGTTTCTAGTGTTTTCCCAACGAACCCCTCTTTTCGAATGAACCTGTGACATGGGTCTCCGCTGCTTAAGGCAGCATATACCGAGAGTGCTTTGCACATGCCAGAGACATTCAAAAACCAAGTTGAATGAACCAAACCCCATAGAACCGGAGATAAGGATGCACCCCTTGGCGGGAGAAGGTGGAATTAAAATCTGTGAAACAATCAAAAACCAAGTTGAATGAGCTAAACCTCGTTGTAATTGGGTCCACAGTACTCGAGATAAGAATGAGCCACCTGGCAGTAGAAGATGGAACTAAAATCTGTAAAACAATCATAAGCTAAGTTAGATGATCCAATTCCTGTTGAAATTGGGCCTATAGAACCCAAGAAAAGAATGTGTCCCAGGTGGTGGAAGGCGTCCTCCCTCCCCCCTCTTCCTCTAAGCTTAACCACCTAAAACAGTAACGTGATTTTTAATTTACGGCTGTAGTGAGTAAACATAAGTTGATGCCGAAAAAGAAGATTAATATTCATAAAAGGTGGTAGCTGGGGTCAAAGTAAATTTTTAGTAATTTATAAAGTAGCTGGAGGGCTCTAGAACTAGGTTAAAGAAATTGCAAGAGAATCGGATCATTTTTAAAGAAGCTGCACCAAGGGCCCCAAGAAGGAACAGTATTCAAAATTGGTGGTAGCTGAGGTCTGAACAATTTTTTTGTTATTCATGTAGTAGCTGGAGGACCTAAGAAATCAGAAAAAAAAAGCTAGTCAGTCGGACGATTTTTAAGGGAGCTATAGTTGGGGACCCAAAAGTGGCCTTCTGATAGTTTTGAGCAGCGCCCTAAGATGAAACATGTTAAAAGGTCCTACTACTCAGAGCTTTAGATCTTCAATTAGTCGAAATTAAACATAGGGTATGAATTAATCATTAGAATAAAATTTTAAAGATATGTGTCAAAAATGGGGAAAAATGCTTAAAAAATTACCCTAAGGCCCCTATAAAAAAAATGAGGGTGGTGGCCTGAGGAGAGGAGTACAAGACTCAACTTTAAAGTTATGCATTGAGAGGGTGACACAGTTAGGGGGCTAAAAAACTTCATGGCGCAAAAAAAGTTCAAGGGTTCCCAGCAGGGGAACCCCTTAGGGTTTTAACTATGATATAGAAATGGGTGAATAACTAAATGAAGAAAAGGCCCCAAAAATGAAGAAGATCAGATAAAAAGGGGACAAGTTATTAACAATTTAAGGCACAAAAACTTGGGGCCCGAGTCTTAAAAAATTAAAAATCTGAGCCTCAGGTGCATCAGGACCTGCTTTGGACTATCCGCACCCAAATTTTCAGACTTCTACATGTAGTAGATTTCGCTAGCCATTGCACACAGGCAGACACACACAGACAAACAACTTTCTTTTATTAGTATAGATTTAAATATATGATAGTGTTTGCTAAAAATAGTACTTATGTATTATCGGGGTCAGGAAGATACACTGTCAGCAATGACAAAGATTAAAAACTCATATATTGCCTTAATAACTTAAAGCATTACCTTCTTACTTACATACATAATCTTGTATCTATCCATCTTACATGCTTACATACATTTTGCTACATACATCTTAAAATATAAACTTAAATTAATTTACATTAATAACTTATATTAATTTGTATTTATAACTTAAATTCTATATACCCTTCATATTTACATATATCCTTACTTACATAATTCTTACATCTATCCATCTTACATGCTTACATATATTTGTAGCATACATCTTACAATGTATAGTCGGTCAAAAAAATGAGAGAACATACATTTAATAACTCATACATTTTAATCACCAAATTGTCTCCAAAAAATCAGAAATAGCCATTTGATTGCAAATTATGTTTTCTTTCAATTTAAGTTTAAAAAATAAACTTAAGGAGTTGTCTATATTCTGAAATTTCCAATACAAACACCTAATTTTGACATCTTATTTGGCTTTTTTGGAAAATTTTACCTAAGGATACCAAAAGGGAAGTTATTCAGTCCATTAATTTAGAAATTAGGAAAGTTCAAAGTTTAGAACTCCCTAATGTTAAATTCATTTGAGGGGGATCTGGGCAATAAAGTGCCAAGACACATTTTTGGTGAAATAAATCTAACACTGTAATCTGTTGATTATTGTTGTAAATTATAATATTTTACATATTATTTGTTTCTAATGTCACTTGGTGGCAGCATATGTCCTAGGTTTCGTTTTTGCCTCCAATGAAGATAGCTAAAGCAATATCATTAAAGTAATGCCATATTGTTATTCAGAATACCTCAACTGTTACTAAGACATTGGCAATAAAACTTTGTTATATATCATTTGAGTATTTGATCTAACTTTCAAACTGATATATCTCAGAAATGAACAAATGTGGCTTAGCAATTCCTTGCCCCATTCCCTCATTTGTAATTGTTGCAAAACAGATTGCAATGCAAGAAGTTTTTAAAGCATAACTCAAAAAACTACTTGATGGAATGAACTGTAATTTTGGATTTGTATATTTGATGCCTTTAGAAATTGATTTCTGTTAAAAAAATCCACATTACAATTGATTTTTTTTCTTTTCTTTTAGAAAACATCTGTTTTTTTTTTTTTTTTTAAATCAATTTTTGAAAAAATATATATTGTAACTGCTGGGTTTGAAGCAAGTGAGATATTTTCTATGCACACGCATATTCAGTTTTTGAACCTGAACAGTGCCCACTTTTTCTAGCACAGTCTGTCTGCAAGTGTAATCGAAAAGGGAATTGCTGTGTTTCACTTGCAGCTAGCTCTAAGTGAAAAATCTACCTGAGTGAAATATGATTATTAGGTTTATATGCTAAATGTTTTTGTGTTCGTCCAATAAAAATATTTTGTCTGAAGATCTATGATTATGAGTGGATATATAAGTAACTAGTGTCAGGTGGGGTGGAATGGGTATAAAAATACAAGTTTTTGAAATGATTATGGAATCATTCCTAAATGGAAAGGAATTTATAAAAAGTAATGATTCAGTGTTTACATTGCATTTATAGACATCACATTTTCATTGTTTTTCAAAAGATTATTTATTAATTTTTAAAAGTTTTTCTGATGGCTGTTTCTATACCCACTCCACCCCGTAGGGTGGGGTGGAATGGGTAACCAAGTTTAAAAGTCATTCAAAGCAACCAATAACCCAAATTTTAGTGTATTACATATTTTATTACACAGGGTTCATACTCATCAGGGGATAAATTTTGGGTTATAAAAATCAGGGGATAATCCAACAAATTCTCCAAACCAGGGAAAACCTGACAAAATGCTCGGCTACTCTGGGAAATGAGGGCAATCGCTGCTATTCATGTACTTTGTGATATCAAAATGAAATCAAACTAAGAGATGCCTTCTAATATCATGAGATATAGAATTGGAAACTAGCCGCTTCTTCTTACAGCTCTTTATAACATATGTTATATTTAATCTGTGCTCCTTCTAACATCTAGTGACATCCATTCAGACACCGAACATACCTTCTAACATCTTGAGATCATGAAACGAATTGTGTCTCTCTTTCCCTCAAGACATTCTTTGAATTTTGTGGGGAGTTTTCTCCATGGTAACTATTCTTCACTCATCAAGTCTGCATTTGGCAACAGCTTCAGATTTAAATTGATGCACTTTGTTATAAATTCTTGTCATTAATATCAGGCAATTGCATTTAGACTTTTTTATTTGAAAATGTGAAAAATGTTTTCAAAATAATTATATTTCTTATTAAAATGAGCTGATTGAAAATTATTTTTAATTTGGATTGAACAGGTAAAACATTGAATTTAGAATTCACATATTGAATAAAATGTGTTGAATATGATCCATATTTGAATCGCTCCATGCAAAAAGGGCTTCAGTCACCAAATTGGCAAAATTGAGTTAACCATGGATTTTTGTTCTTATAGGGTAGATTTAAACAAAAAAAATTTCTTGATGATGTTTGATTAGTATAATTTTTGTCTATAAAGGGAAAAAAAATCATTTTGCTTGGTTTAATATTTTTAAAACAACAATGATTTTTTCAATTTTCTCAAAACTTGTTTAGTTGACTGAAGCCCTTTTTGCATCATGGGATGACAAGATCTCAGCAGCCATGCAGAATGTGAGAAACAAAAAAATTAGCCATGAATTATAAAATAACTCACCTCAAAAATTTCAGCTGCTTGAATGTATCGAAGGATGCCATGAATAAAACGAAAGTATCCGATGGAAACAATACCAAAAAAAAATTGAAACAGTGACGCAATGTCATTTGTAAAAAAGTTACTTTAAGCAGTTTCAAAATGGCATATTTAATAATTTTCAGATTATCTCCTCTTTTTTTTACAAAGAATTATTGGTTAATATTGGCAAGGACGTTAAATTTGTGATATGTATGGATGAAGCTCTGCATAAAATATCTAAAGAAAACCAAATGGATTTAATCATTAGATCAGATCAGAGGTGTCAAACTGTAGCCCGCCAGATACCACTAATTTTTAAAAGAAATAGTAGACTTCTTGAATTGCAGGAATTCACTGATTAGATAAGGCAAAGATTACTGTCAAATTTTAGTAATATCCGGCGGGCCACAGTTTGACAGCCTTGCATTAGATATTGGCCAGACAGATTCAGTGAAGTGCAGGTGAGATTTTTAAATTCTGTTTTTCTTGACCACTCTACAGCCCAAAACTTGTATGAAAAGTGCATTCATGGTTCTGCCGATTTATATTTATTTAATCTGTTGCAAATTAGCCTTGAAAACTGTTCAAGAGGAACTTAAGAAAAATAAAGGACATTTTTTAATTGATATTGGCATTTATAGCCTTCATATCATTCATTTATGATGCTTTTCATAGAGGTAATAAAATCACAAAGTGGAAATTCTTGCAATCTACCGAATTTTTAAGGACAGCCCCACAAGGCATGCAAACTTAATCTCTGTTACAGAAATTAATGTTTTTCCTTTAAATTTCTGTCCATATTCTTTTATATATGTGATGTATAAACTTTATTTTTGAGATTACCTTGTTTTTATTTTATCTTATTTAATATATATATATATATATATGGGGGGTGGCAATACTGGTTTTAAAAAAACGTCATTAATTGTTAACTTGGGAAAATTATTTATTCCGGAAAATACATCAGGGGATTTTCTTTAGGAAAATGAGTATGAACCCTGTATTATTTAT
Source organism: Maratus michaelseni (assembly GCA_963931845.1). NCBI lineage: Eukaryota > Metazoa > Arthropoda > Arachnida > Araneae > Salticidae > Maratus > Maratus michaelseni. The sequence goes on from OZ007592.1 coordinate 350,976,543, forward strand.
TGACAATTATATTGGCGAATTCCTTTCTCATTAAATACATAATGGCCCCATTTATTAAGTGTTGGCTGGCTAAGCTTACTGACAAGTTGTTTACTGTCAATTTCTACCTCGTCATCTTTGTTTGGAAAGGTATAGAAGTTCCCTACTGATGATTTATGCAGGAATTTTACAAGGATCTGATAAGTAAGAGGATCTGATGTTTCAATCACTTGGGCAATAAAATATTTTTTAGATTTTTTCCCCTAAGTAGGGTCAGATGGGGTGGAATGAGTAATACTGTTTTGTTTCTGTATTAAAATCATACTATATAGAAAAAATATTTGTAAATCATGTATATAATTTATCAACCATTCAACTTTCATTTTAAGTTTAGAATAAAAATATTGTCAACATTTAGTCCATTTAGAATAAATTTTGAAAGCCACATGGTGAATATCAACATCACTTAGTGTTGTATTGACTTTATTATTTAAAAAATCAGAAAGCTCATTTTCTATACACATATATACTAGGCAGCCATCAGAAAAACTTTTTTTTAAGTGTATTTAAAGGATATTTAAAATGTTATAAAGAAAAATAGCATTATTTATGTATTGGGTGTTAAATTTATGTATTGAGTGTTAAGCCTAATCATATACCCATTTCACCCTACTTTACATTTTTAATTGTAAAGTTTTAAAAAATAAAGACTTTTTCTTACCTCTTTTTTTTTTAACGTCCCTTGAACTTTGGTAAAGCAAGTGCGGGTTGGAAAAACCTGACTTAAGGCCTAGGACCTAGGACCCAGCTCCCTTTTGGGTGTCCGGCCCCGAAGCTGTTGGGAGATTCAGGCTCGTCCCCAAGTGTAAATGTGGTGGTCTCCCAAGAGGGTGGGAACCACCGCATATCGCAGCGACCCATGTCATCATTCACTTGGGAAAATGGAGTTGGTCAGCAGGCAGCAACGGCCGTAGAGCATACAAGAACTCCCCTGGTCGCTGGTCATGCTCGATAAAATTCTCCTGAACTTGGGTACGGCGGTTGATGTGCCTGACAGGCACCTTCAGGCGCAGCTCAGTTTTACCTGTTTTTTTTTCAGTCAGTAAAGGACATTGCTATGTACAAACTATGCAGTAAAAAAAATTATGCAATACAAGTAAAAAGAAGCAAAGTTAATGCAGCACAAAGGGATATTAACATTCACCATGTGGCTTTCAAAATTGATTCTAAATGTTGCCAATATTTTAAATTTAAAATGAAGGTTGAATAGTTGATAAATTATATACATGATTTACCAATATTTTTTGTACATAGTGTGAGTTTAATTCAGAAACAAAGTATTACCCATTCCACCTCACCTGACCCTGTAAATAATAGTAGATAACGTGGTTGTTATATTTTTAAACATTTGTAAATAAAATTTTAAAACAAAAACATTTCTAAGTGAAATTGGAACAATAGCTAAACTAAAGATTCCTGAATTAACTAGGACAAATTACTTTATTTGGAGCCTGAAAATTAAACCTGATCTAAGATTTAAAAGACTAGGTGATATCTGAAGTAAAAACTGAAGGTCTAAGTGAAAATGACGCAAGTGAATGGGATAACTCTGATGTTGTAGCTTACATAAAATTTACCTCTCAGACAAACAGGTGGGGTTGTAAAAAACCCGGGTTTAAAAAAAAAAACAAGAACGAAAAATCATGCGTCAAGCATAGATTATGAAACACTTTCCAACACAGCCAGAAAACTGTAATGAAACTTCACCGATAAATAAGGGGAAAGAAGATATGTAAGTAAACAGTTTAGAAAACATATAACACATTGAAAAATACAGCTTTCGAAATTACCTTCCAGTGTCAAAAAAGTAGTCGAATTATCTTGTGCAGCCCTGTATATGATCAATAGATGTGGATATATCGTATGATAAAATTTAGTTCAGTTAGAATAGTTATTCACATTTAGCAATTTTCTCCAATCGATGGAAATGCACTCGAAATCTTTTGTGCAGCCCTGTATGTTATCTGAAGGCTTTTGTACACACAACATATTAAGCTAAAAGGGTTTCACTCGCAGCAATTACCGTAAACGACAATGTATCTTTATCTTTGCTTAGCCCTGTATATAAATTTATGTATATTCCACAAACTTCTGTTAGTCTACTAAATATAGTTCAGCAGGAAAATGTGTAAACACAATTAAAAATTACTCTTAAGCAATTCACTCCCATAGTCTGTAATATTTAGGAATGCCCTTGTGTAGCCCTGTATATGATCAACCGAGTTTATAAACACACACGTACTATTAAAAAATTTAGTTAAACTTAAAAACGCAAACCAAAGTTGAAAACACACTTATCACACATAGACTGTAAATATCGCACACGTACTGTAACCAATATCTTTTGTGTGTCCCTGTAAATCAATGCAATGCACACAAGAGAGCAATTTATAGTGCACCTCAGTAATGCATATAATTTTCATTGTGTTTCAAATAGTGAATTATCACTAAATTACAATGCAAACGAATTTTTCCCATAGAACGATGTGTAACAGAATTCTTTTGTTTGACCCTGTAAATGAATAATAAATGCTTTGCAACCCATACTCCACGAAAAGCATGTTTTAATGCGCTTCATAATTATATATCAATTTCATTATGTTTTAAATGAGGTAGCGTCATCAAAATCCACTTGAAAGGATTATTTCCCATTGACTGTAATGTAACTGAATACTTTTTTGACTGTCCCTGTAAAAAAAACTATAAGTGCTACACACTTCTGTTGAAATAGGGAACATGCTATAATAAACGTCAGTAACATACAAAAATTTCAGGACAATCGCAGCATATTTACAGGAGTTAGAGCACGGGCAGACGGCAGACAAACCGAAGTCATAAACCCTGTTCAACTAGGTTAGAAAGTGTTAAAAAAACAGCCCTGGCAGGTAGCTGGGTGGGTACCCGGGCAGCTACTCACTACAACCCTGCAAACAGGCGCTTTAATTTGCTGACAAAGAGAATGTGAAAATACTGTGGGAGAAAATAAAATCAACCTTTACTGGCCAAATAGAGGACCAAAGGATTGATGACAGTAGCAAATTAAAAAACTTAAGAGGTAAAATTTGTTCGGAAATTTATTCTTGATGTATGTCCCTAACTATTTCGTATCTCTGTAATTCGATCGCTTCTTTCTAGCCCTTTATACATATTTTTGGTTTAACTGTTTATTCTTTTTTTAGCTATTTAAATTCCTCTTGACATACTATCATTATCTTTCAGTTTTATATTTAAATATTGTTTTAATAAATACATTATCTTTATTTTACTTATGGTTACAAATTTGCATATTCTATTAGTTCTCCGGGTATATCTGTTTCTCTATTTTTGGAACCACATTTTTAACTCTCAGTGATAAATCTCTGTTTACCTTTTCCTGCTTTCATCCACGTGCCCTGTGAGAAAACTCTCACATTGTTTTCATTTTTGTGTGTTTTATTTTCCGATCGGTGCGACTATTCCTCCCAGTGACCATTCTCTGTTAGACCTACTTCAGAACATTTTCACAGTGTATTGTTTTAGCGAGGTCATCGCTCCTTATGCATAATTCACAAGCACATGTGCCATTTGGTGTGGCTTCTTCGCTTGATTTTTCTTCTGTTTTGACTACACGTATTAAAAGTTTATTTTGGTTTTGAATTCCTTTATTTATTCCTCAAAAACTGTCATCATTTTAATTAACTAATCATTTCAAAATTATTGTGCCGACACTTTAAGCAGCCCCTGTGATATGAAATCTCACAATGTTTAAATCATGTTATATTTTTATTTCTTTCGGCCTTTCACGTCGATATTATTTGGATTCAATTCCGTATTTATTTTTACGCGAGCGTTTCTTATCAGGCATCGTTCGGCGGCCGTATTGAGCTCTTGCCGATGTGTTCGCTCTCTGCCTTCTCCTCGTATTGTGATGACATCATCGAAGCGCCGTCTTTCCCTCTCTTGTGACGTACGCATCAGGTAGCTGTGAAAGGAGGCTCATTTTTCGAAGGCGTGGTTTATTTGACGATTGCTGGCGCAAATTAAAATAAATGTTTTTAAATGAATTGTTCGGATTTGTTAATTAAGATATTGTCTAATTTTTTAAAATCTCTAATAGATTTAAGTCTTGTCGTCCGGATACTTATGGTGTCCCCGTTTCTTACTATAAATTAAAAATTTCGTTAATTTTAAATCAGAATCTGTTTTGTTGATGAACTGTCATGATGTAGTTTTCGTTTCAAAAAGATCGCGGGCCCTGCCTGCCTGCGGCCGACAATGCGTGGTCCGGCGAAATTCTACGACGATGTCTCCTTGTCTGAATTTATTGCCTGATGGCGCGTAAAAGTTTTAATTGAAATTCTCATCTTTAAAATCTGGATTAATGCTGCATTTTAATTTTTAAAGACGTTTCTTCGAGTGGAAAAGATCATTTTTATGGGCCAACATTTTTTTTTATTAAAATAAAAAGGTGACCAACGGATGAAGGCCTCTTTCTTCTCTTCAAAAGATGAATAAAGATATTTGATTTATATTGTTAACAAGGCTCCTCTTCATTTTGTGTACAGCAGACACCATTCAAGTAAGAAGTTTCTTTTCCTTTTATGTTATACCACTGCTTTGACCAAAAAGAACGCTAAGGGGTCTAGCAAATACAACGCAATATTTTAAATAAAGAACTTCATAACTATTTAATAATATATAACTACACCTTCATCTCAAGCAATAAATTAATTTATACCACAATTGGTGCCTGAAAAGGCAGTGGTTTTGAAAGAAAATTTGAATTGATTTAAAGAAAAACGAAATATTTTAGAACTTTTTGTTCTCAGAATAACTTTTTGAAAATTTTTATGATGTGTTTAATAGAATTCAAGAATTGTTCTTTTAATGAATTTTAAAGACGATTCTTTAAAGATATATGGAATAATTTATTTAAGAATTTTTGTGTAACGACATATGAAAATATTTTTAATATTGGAAGTTCTTGTTCTCAAAAATTTCTTGAATTGATTTTTGCTACTTTGCTTGAAGAATTAAATTTCATAATTCTAGAATGAATTTGTTCTTTTCCATCTTGAAGAAAAATAATATATTTTGCTAAATTTGCCATATTTTTTTGGAATAATCATTTAAATTGAAATGAATTTCCTTTGAAGAATAATTATATTTTTGATGATGCATACTTATCATTCCATTTAAATAGTTCTACATATTCTTTTTTTGTAATAAATTATTGTAGAATATAATATTTTTCAAGAATTTTTAGTTGGTATATCTATATTTTTTAAATGAATTATGTATTCTTTTTAAGAAAATTTTTATGATTTTGAAATAATGAAATTGTTCTCAAAAACATATTTCATATTTTAAGAGGCTATGACTTTGGGTTTTTAAATTAAAAAAAAAAAATTATGGCACTATTGCAACAAATTTACAAATTATATATATTATATTTTAGAAGATTAAATTTTATAAGAAGCATTATTTTTGAAATTATGATTATTGATGCTGAGAAATTTTATTCTTATTATGTCATACTTATTTATTATGGTCACATTTTCTTTCTGAAGCAAAAATTCTTCACAGAAGTTAGTAGTTGTAAATATCCTACATAACATTCTTGCAGATTTCTATGCTTCAATTCTACAAATTTCAAATTAAGACATTTTTTTAACAATAGTTTTAATGTGAATGGTTTGTTCATAGATTTATTCTTATGCCATCTAAACTGTGATGTTAATAATCATACAGTTTGGCTTAGTGCAAAGTCTGATGAAGTCTACAAATTAAGAATATATGCATTTAAGAATATTTTCACAACTGTTCTCATGTTGTTTGTAAAGGAACTCTCAGCTGACAAAATATTATATTTGAAAAATTCATGTTGCTTCATTTTGTTTAAAAATATTCCTATGGCAAGTTGTAATTGTGGAATTAGACCTTTTCACTTCACTATATGTGCAGGCTGTGACAGTTTTCATCAACCAGCATTCTCATGTTGCTCTCAGAAAAGGAATGAAAGCAACTTTTTTTTCTACTCTTGAGAAGAAGTAGGCATAGGGCTACTTCATTCCTGTTACAGTTATATTCAAGAAATTCTTTGACATCATCTATAAAAACAATAATAATAAATAAATAAAAGATTGTTTCTCTATATGCTGCTCTATCTTCCAGCATCGTAAAAATTACTTAAAATTAAAAAAAAAAAATAAAGAAATAAATTTCTATGCTTCATTTTCAACAGTTCCTTACCTGATGAAGTTGGCCATTCACTGATGAGTTGTGTCCATTTGTGCTAACCACTTCTCTAATATTTTCCTTGTTTTACAGTGAAAAATTATAATACTACACTTACCTGCCTAAATAACTGTTTTAGAACAATAACTTTAAAATTTATGCTTCATTTTCAACTTTAAAGTAACTATTGAAGAAGAGTCATGTCATGTATGTGTATACTATCCTTACAATGTCGGATTCGCTTCAATATCTTTGATGTTTGTGTTGAAAGCTAAAATAAGATTTACAATAATCTTCAATATTTTTCTCAATTAATAGCTGTTTCTTGACCTGATTAAGAAATATTGTTAGTTGGCCTTTTCTTTTGGTGAGTTGTGCATTATCCTTACGAAATGGATTGGTTGACATATCTACTCCTAAAAGTCAGTGTTGCTACTTTTGCAATATTTTTTTTGCTTTATATTTTCAAAATCAAGAAAATTCTTATTTATTATGAAATATTATAAAAAAAAGTTACTTTCAATAGTGATTTTGTATGATGCATTTTCTTATGTTTACCTGTGATTTCAAGAGTTGCTATTTTGATACAGGAATTCTCAAGATCAATTTATTTTATTGGGCAAATTTCCCATTTTTCAAATATTATATTGTGCCTTTATGTTTTCATTTGTGAATATACCCAAAGTCTCTAAATTTTATTTTGTCATATGCCTCATATTTTTATACAAGAAATAACTAATTGAATTCTGAAGAATTATTATTATTAATGAAGAAATTTGAAGATTTTAAGTGCCAATTTAATTTATATACAAGATTATATAAAAAGAAAAGAAAAGCACAGTTCTTAGTACTATTTAACAGCGCCTTTTAATATATAGAAGTGTTCCATGGTGAATCTTCAAAATTTACTAAGAAATTTAAAGAAAAAGTGCTCTTTTTGAATTCATCAATTTTGTCGTCTCAAATTTCTATGTGACTTTCTTCTGTTTCTGATTATGTCGATAAATTTCCCTATTGTGTCTTAAGCCTTATGTGATGGTGAATCTAGTGTTCCCCAAGTCACTAAGTGTATCTACAAAAAGAGAAAAAGAAGTGTGTCATAGTGCTTCAGTGCTAAATATTCCCAATTGTGTCGTCATTTCTTAAAAATTATGGTGCGTCATCATAAGTGATTATGGCCAAATTGCTGTGATTTCAGTGCCATCGTGTCCACCAGTGTGCCATAAATCTGCAAAAGTTATTCTGCAAACATTTTTTTTACTAGCAGATAATATATTTTAAACGAGATGTAGTGTGTTACTTGTTAAAAACTGATTTATTAACTATAACTATCACATCTTACTATTTGTAAGTGGCCGAACGATACTCATCCCTCATCTGTAATAATTTTTTTTTACAGCAATAGTTATATTCTTAGCTTCAATATTATTATCAGGTGTACACAATTGCCAATGGTTTTGGAGATCGCCATTGTCTCTTTTGTAGATTTGATTGTTTTATTTTACATTTGTTTGATTTACTGATAATTTGCTGATGGTTGTGTACCAGAGCTATTAGTGTATTTTTGTGAATTATAACAAATGTATATTTATATTTTGATTTTGCTTAATTTGCACGACTGCTGATAGTTTCTATGGCTAGCATTATTAGCACTTATGTGAGTTATGTAGATTCAAATTAGCATTTTACAATAGCCAATTTTTTTTTTGTTCTCAATAACAATATATATGTATATTTCTGGATGATAATTATGGCCATTACAAAAGGTGCATTGCGTTTTTATTTTCTTCCCATGAAAGTGTCATTTTTTTAACTTGTCTTTTTTAATGAAGACTAAAAGTTAAATTTTTTGCGGGGATCCCCACCCAACCAAATACCCACTGATTCATAAAAACCATGATTTATCTATGAGTTTATCTTTATACATATTTAAAATTGTATTAAGTGATGTCTCGTATTTTAATGAATGGTATATATTTTGAAAATTCTTACTGAGTAAATAATCCAGTATTTTCAGAGAAATATTTATATTGGTGTTTGTTGATATTACTTTTGCAACACATATTTTCAGTTGTAATGAGAAAAGTGGTAAGAGCATTAAAACACCTAATTTATTTAGACATGTCTCTCTTATATATATATATAGTTGCAACTACCATAACTATCTGTGTTTTAGATGTGAGTGGTCATTTAGTGCACGATTTGGCTACTTGTTCATGTAGAGTACAGCTGGTTATTTCAAGTCAATTACGTATTTAGTACTAAATAAAATAACATTAAAAAAAAAAAAAAATTGAATATGGTATTATGAAAATTGTACTAAAGATATTTTTAAGTATGGCCAATTTTTATTTCGAGTAAGTGAAAATAAATGCTTTATTTTATAAAATATTAAATAAATTGTAAGTCCTAGGCGGTTGATCAAATACTGAAGGTATGTTGATCTTTGTTGCTTGTAAAGTGCAACTTCTATTTTTAATGGTACCAATTTAAATATTTGATAATGAGCTCATTTTATATATCTCATTTTATATATGCTAATTCTGATGTTTGTTTAGCATTTGTATTTAAGTATTTTGATGATGAATTTGATGAGATCAGACTAGAAGAAATTGCCATAAATAAGAAGATTTGGCATTTTTATATGTATACTATTGAATATACTATGTATACTTTTGATGTATTTCTTTTTCTTCTCCCTTCCAGTTTGGTCACCACTATTAATTTTAATTGCAGCAGTTTAACGTTTGGCTTTACTTTAATATTTTAATTTTTTTCTCTGTGTTTGGTGTGCAAAAATTTTGTCATCCCCTTTCTGTAAAAGGTTTTTATTTAATTTTACCTTTTACATCACTTGTTCTGCCAAAATTTTAATCGGTAAATGGGGGTATTGTGATATGAAATCTCACAATGTTTAAATCATGTTATATTTTTATTTCTTTCAGCCTTTCACGTCGATATTATTTGGATTCAATTCCGTATTTATTTTTACGCGAGCGTTTCTTATCAGGCATCGTTCGGCGGCCGTATTGCGCTCTTGCCGATGTGTTCGCTCTCTGCCTTCTCCTCGTATTGTGATGACGTCATCGAAGCGCCGTCTTTCCCCCTCTTGTGACGTACGCATCAGGTAGCTGTGAAAGGAGGCTCATTTTTCGAAGGCGTGGTTTATTTGACGATTGCTGGCACAAATTAAAATAAATGTTTTTAAATGAATTGTTCGGATTTGTTAATTAAGATATTGTCTAATTTTTAAAATTCTCTAATAGATTCAAGTCTTGTAGTCCGGATACTTATGGTGTCCCCGTTTCTTACTATAAATTAAAAATTTCGTTAATTTTAAATCAGAATCTGTTTTGTTGATGAACTGTCATGATGTAGTTTTCGTTTCAAAAAGATCGCGGGCCCTGCCTGCCTGCGGCCGACAATGCGTGGTCCGGCGAAATTCTACGACGATGTCTCCTTGTCTGAATTTATTGCCTGATGGCGCGTAAAAGTTTTAATTGAAATTCTCATCTTTAAAATCTGGATTAATGCTGCATTTTAATTTTTAAAGACGTTTCTTCGAGTGGAAAAGATCATTTTTATGGGCCAACGTTTTTTTTTATTAAAATAAAAAGGTGACCAACGGATGAAGGCCTCTTTCTTCTCTTCAAAAGATGAATAAAGATATTTGATTTATATCGTTAACAAGGCTCCTCTTCATTTTGTGTACAGCAGACACCATTCAAGTAAGAAGTTTCTTTTCCTTTTATTTTATACCACTGCTTTGACCAAAAAGAACGCTAAGGGGTCTAGCAAATACAACGCAATATTTTAAATAAAGAACTTCATAACTATTTAATAATATATAACTACACCTTCATCTCAAGCAATAAATTAATTTATACCACAGCCCCTTCTTGTATTTATATGGGTGTAACTCAATTTTTAATCAGAAGAAAACTTAATTTGATGATAGAGTAATATACTGTATGGAATTTGTTTTCGATGCGAGTCTGTGTTGGAGCTTGCATTAATATGCTGATATCCAAATCACTTTAAATGTTCTTAACATTGGGTGAAATTATGCAAATTCATGATGTGTTGCATTATGTTTTTATTTTAAATTTGAGAGTTTGCCTGGATGTTTAAATTCTTTAATATTTCTAACACTTTATCCTTGTCCTATATGTGAAGTTCAATAGTATTCTTTGTAATTTACACATTTACAGTAAGATTTCTAATTTTTTTAAATTGAGTATAGTGACCAAGATGAAATAATTCAAATCCTTCCTCTTCTACTTATGATGTTTAATAAAGATGGATTTATGCATTTCAAGTGTAATTTTTCTGGCCTTCATTTATTGTGTTCCATAGCATTTAAACTAAGATCTACTTCAATATTTATTTATTCAATTTTTCTCTTCATTTAAACATACCAAAAGAACCAGCAGTTATTAATTGCTTTTCGGGTTATTACTTCTAATATTTTTCACAATTGCAAAATTCCTTCTGTGCATCCAATAATTCTTTTATTTACACCGCATGCACCAGTCTAAATTGTCACATTGTCATCTGAGGGATTTTGGTGGAGGATGACAGATGCTGTTGCTCATCTGTCTTCGCCTATATTCTCTCTCATGGCAGATTATTACTAGTTTACACTTTCCCAGATCTTTCAAGATGCTGGAAGTGACATATGAGCTTCAGAGATGGAGAGTTGCATAATATGTAGTTTTTGTAGAAAGAGATGTATTTATACTGCTGTTTGTGCTCACTCAGAGACTTTGTGATTTCTTTCAGTTGTATGTGTGGTGTAGTAGGAATGTCAGCTTTAGATATTGCCAGTGAACTGCCAGTGAAGCAATATTTTAGTGAGAGATCTTCCCATGTTTTAAAATTTACTTTTAAGAGTGGTATTGTGATGTTTTTCTTTAAGTAACATTTTAATGTAAAGTTGCTTTTCAACAAATGGTGTTATGCAAGTTGCCAATGGAGAGGATTTCAACTAAATGAGATGACAGTTTATTTAAAACTTTTTTATTCTTGCTGGTCAAGACTGTTAGTGTCTTTTCCTGTAAAGTAAGAAGAGGTCTTTTTAATGATGATTTTGATTTTCCATTGATGAAGCACGTCAGCATTACATTCTATTTTTACTTTTATTTTAATTGTTATGATTAGTTTTCTCTTGGTTATTTTCCCCCTCCTACACGATCACATGTTTCTGTTCTGGATTCCTTAATCTGCTAATTTATTGCTTAGTTCAACTTTACTTTCTTTCAGGGGAAGTGTCGGTTGTGATAGTGCTATGGGGCTTTACTTTCTGGTTATCCATGTATAGTATCCTGGATTGTTTTTCACACTTCCTGTTTAGATGTGATACAAATCATGGAAATTGCTTTGGGACTTCACTTTCTGGTTGTCTGTGTTTAGTGCTCGGGATAGTTTACCATGGCTTGTAATGTCTGTTATTTCAATTACTACAGGATTCAAAGGTGTGGAATCCATTTGGAGTGTCTGGCTAGGTTTACCACAATTTAAATATCCTTTATTTTGACCCGATAGGACTTTGAGTTCTGGCTGTCCATTCGAAATGCCAAAGTTAAGTTTTATGAGACTTTACTAAATCCTCAAATAAATCGAGGCGTATGAACTTAAGATTCCATTTTATCAAAGACCTATTATTAGAATATGTGCAAAGTGAAAACATCATTGCAGATTTTCTCACAAAGGCTGTTGATAAAGACAAATTGGTATATTCCATGAAAAATATTTTGCTAATTTCTTAATTTGATCTATGAACTTTTATGTTTAATTTTTTATGTAATTTTGTATGTATATATATATTTGTGTTTTTAGACTTGTTTAAAGAGGGAAAAAAATGTATCTCTCTTGAAGCTAGCGAAACATTTTTTATATGCATGCATACCCAGTTGTTGGACTTGTTCACTGCCCATTTTTTCTAGTATAGTCAGTCTGTGTGCATAACCAAGAAGGGAATTGTTGTGTGCAATTCTAAATGAAAATCTACCTGTGTGGAATATAATTATTTGGTTTATATGTTAAATGTTCTTATGTTATCCAATAAAAGTATTTTGTCTCAAGACCTATGATTCTGAGTGGATATATTAGTAACTACAATACTTATAAATGTTTTAATAGAAATCAGTTTCTAGAAACTTCAAATATGCAAATCCATATCTACAGCTCATCCTACCAAGTAATTTTTGAGTTATTCTTAAAACAACTACCCCCATTGCCATCTGTTTGGCAACAGTTATAAATGAAATTAACATTAGGAGTTCTAAACCTTAAAACGTCATAATTTCTAAACTACTTGACCTAATGACTGTTTGGCATCATATAGTAAAATTTCCCAAAAAATCCAAATATGGTGTCAAAATTGGGTGTTAGTATTGAAAATTTCCAAGTTTGGTACACTTTCATTTGGAAAATAAGACCTTTGCTTATTTTTTTAACAAAAATTGAAAGAGGTCATTTCTGGTCAAATGGCTATTTCTGTTTTTTTTTTTTTTTTTTTTTTTTTAATTCAACAGTTTGGAGATTAAAATGTAAGGCCACCCCCTTACATTATAAGGCATCTCTCCCTTTTTTACTTACTCATCATACGTAGTATAGGGTAAGTCTTGTAATCGTTTTGAAAATCGAAAAAAAAAAAAATGACGGATTTACACGTTTCAGACACTGGAGATTCCGAAAAACATATTTTTAGAAAAAAAATTTTGCCGTCCGTCTGTGTCTGTGTGTCTATAAACACTCTATCTAACGAAAAAATTGAGATAGAGACTTGCAATTTGGTATGTACTTAGTATGTAATAATGGGAAGAAGCCTATTTCATTTCAATAACCTCGATTAACCAGAACTATTTTTTTCGGACTCTCGAAATATTTGTTCTGATAAAAGGTATATAAAAATTTTCGAAATTGGTAATTTTAAGAAATTAATATAAAAGACAATAAAAAAACATAAATTTTGCATAAAGAATGAAGTCGGTTAGATAATTAGTTGCCGAGATATTTGGAATCCTATTTACCACACTCTTCGATTTTTCATGATCCTGTATTTCATCCAAATTTCACTTCAAAGATATATTTTAATTTTAAATTTGACGCTTAATCAGATGCCATAAACCGCTAGTTAATAGGATTATTATTTTTGGAGTTATAAGGATGTTTCTTTCAAGCAATTCAGTAATCGAGCCTTTAAAGTTTGTGACGTCATCAAGCCATGATTTTATTTGAATTGCAATGCATTTTATAAGTAGTTTACTCATTTTTATTTTAATATTTTACATTATGCATATCCATGATGGGTAAGTATTACGGTGGCCTTCAACGACTAGTTTTCTTTCGTGTTGGCTGTCACTGTACATACCTTACAATGCATACGCCATACATATAAAATTTCATACAATAATTTACAACAGTTATATGCAACTTACACTATATGTATTGTAATATTCACATAGTATTGCATACCATTCATAGAAAAGTGGTAACTAAGCAGTAGATGCTAAGGGTTACTGAAATTAATATTATGAAGGCCATTGTAGGTGGTGTATCTCCCTGACCCAGATAATATGTATACAACAGTAGTACCTAAGCAATTGGTTATTCTCATTCTGTAGCTACTATAATACCACTTTTAGTTTTAATACAGCTTTTATTAAATGACTCCATTTTATGTATAGGTTGAACATGAGGGCTTGCATTTATATTTGGACACATCTGATGAAACAATGAGCAACTGGATGCGCTTTGTTAGGCCTGCTGATACGCACAAAGAACAAAATCTGGTTTTAGTTCAACAAGGTCAACATCTATTTTTTAATACAATACGTTCAATAAATCCTAAAAATGAATTAAGGGTTTGGTATTCTCCCGCCTATGCTGAGAAGTATGGATTGCCTGTTTTAGAGCCGAATGAAGAAGAAAAAAAAGGTAAGGATATTTCAAGAATTTTAGTTTTAATTCTTTCATAGCTTTTTATAAGTGCCAATATTTCTGATTTAATTAAAAATTTTATTTTTCAAACAAAAGAGGTTATACATTTCATTTGTATGTTGTTGTTTTTTCTTTCTTTCCCAAATGTATGTCCAGACATAATGGTTAAATAGATGCTTCGATTTTGATAATCCCCCTTTTTTTTTTTTTTTTTGTTGGAAAGAGCTTCTTTTAGTGGATGTTCTTTACTTTTTAGGCCTAATTGTCGTACAAATTGACCAATTCATACAAAATTTGGATAAATTGTGTGTGATTGGCTAATTTGTACGAAAGTTAGGCCTAAAATCAAATCCACGCTAAAATTGTTTCAACATTTGTATTTTTTTTTTATTGTTGATTTTTTAAAAAAAAATCCATGTTGTTAAGCTACACTATTAATTTACATTTTAAAAGTAGCCATTGTATTGTGTATAGTTTTATTGAACACATGAGAAAAAAATTAATGTAGAATTGTCTACTGTGCATCAAACATGAGCAATGCTAGCAACAGTGTGATTTAAAGTGAGTGTAGATGACAATAAATGATTTTCACAAAATCTATCTCTGTTGTGCCATACCACTCTCGCTAAAATATACTAACTGGCATGCAGTAACTAAACCAAATAAATAGGCAGTTTTTTACACAACTGTAAACAAGTTATAGTTTAAAAAACAGCTACATTTGTTTAATTTTTATTTTAATATATAAGTATATTTTTTTGTAATCTGTTAAATCTTTTTGAAAATATCCGAAGTGTAAAATATTTTCAGCTGATTTTAATCTTTTTTTTTTTTTTTTTTAATTATTGATTGAAAAATGAACTGTAATGATTATGTATCTTTTAATTTAAAGTAGCAAAACTGAATATAAAAGTAAAAATAGTTTTAAAAAAACAACACGATTACTAATTAATAATTATAATTTTATTAATTAAAGAATAAAAAACATAGATAAAGTTACTAATAAGAGGGTTAATTGTTTTGGAAAGGTGAAATTCTTGGTAGCTATTCTGTATTTTAACACAAGGAAAAAAAATCAAACAATGTGAAGAGTTTCTTTAATTACTAGTAGTTAGTTATGTTAAGAATTACACTGGATGCATAAAGATTAGCTAGGTTTATTAGTGGATCCAAGATCCAAGCTGCATACATCGCGGCTAGCATGAGACTCAGGTCCGATCGCCGATCACGACCAGGAAACATTTACATGCGCATATGGCACCATCTAGTGCATTACAATGCAACTAATCTCGATTATAACATTCTCTTCCTTCTTAAAGAAAGCTAAGAGCAAATATTTAAAAGTTCTTTAATAGGGAACAGTTCAAAATCAACAGCAATGCAAAAGAGTTCTAATGTCCATAATCACAGACGATCAGGCTTCCTCCTTTGGCGATTTGAACGTCTGAGCTTTGGGGTTCCTGGGTCCTGCCTAATCACTTGTGGCGAGAGTGCAGGAGGGTCTGCTTGCGAACTGTTCTCCCTGTTTAGAACACTTACCTGTGGAGACAGAAGGGGGGGTACCGGGGTGTTTGGAACTTCCACAGTTGGTGATTCTCCACTCACAACATCAGCCGGCATTAAGTCCTCTGAGCATTCGGGATGAAGAACAGTTGGAGCTGGCAGCTGCAGAACGAGAGGAACATCACTAGCACCTTCAAGTCTGTAGCGAAGTTGGTCAATGTGCCAAAACCAATCTCCCCAACTGGTTTTCACTTTGCACATCACATTTCCCACTGGGGAAATAACAGTTCCAGCCACCCATTGTGGGCCCCGGCTAAAAGAGCGCACCCAAACCGGGGTGCCTTCTGTAAATTTTCTTGCACTGGTTTCTGCCTTCGCAGGAGCTGGGCTACCAGAATCTCGAATTAGATCCAAGCGTGTGCGAAGAGGTCGTCCAAACATAGCCATAGCTAGGACTGGGTGATGTAGAGATTTCTTAAATCGATTTATCATCCATCTTAAATCGCGATTTAAGACCGATTTTACCTTTAAGATATGGAAGCCATTTTTTTTTACTTATAGTGACAAAATAAGGTCTTTATGTCTCCCCCCCCCACACACACACACACATACACTTTCTGTATTATATAGTACACTTAGTTGTTATTTTGAAAAAAAAATATTTACATCTAGACAAAAAAAAATTGGAACCCCTCCTTCCCATAGACACAAGTTCTTATATAGATATGTTTATGAACATTTTTCATAACAATGTCTTTATCAATAAATCAATTTTTTAAAGAATATATAATTTTAATTTTAAGTAAAAGAATTATTTCACCTCAAATGAAAAATTCATTGAAATAATCTTTGCATATTTATTTGTTGTACAATAAATACTATGTGTAAACAAACAATCATTCATTAGTGCATTTTTATTTATTTCAAAGTTTCAATTTTTAAATATTTTTTCTCCATTAGATAATATAAATGTAATATTGCTGATGAGAAAAAGGATTCATTATTAAATCATTAAATATTTAAGTGTAACACCTTATATAGAGTTTTTAATTTTTCAAATAACTTTGAAAATAGGTATATTTTTTATACATGGAAAAAAATTAGAAAACCCAAACCTTTGGATTTTTGAATTAAAAAAATTAGTGAACTATTTTAATAAATTTAATGAATTCATTCTTTAAGAAATAATACAAAAGAAAAGGAAACAAACCTTTTTTAACTGACACTGTATTAAAAATTTATTGAGGTAAAGCAAAACCAGATTCAATTAATTTAACGATGCATTTAACCATTCATTTAACATGATGAGAAAATAAGTTATTAAAAAAAAGAGAAATATATATTAGAAATATGGTGCAGTTTTAATTCTTTTAAAGTTTCCTATTATAATGAAATTTGTTTAACATAAATGCTGACATCTATATGGTGGATGGAGGAGGATTGAAAGTGTGTGAGCCTCGAAGCACCCAATTTCTGAAATTGCTGATTTTTTTTTTTTTGCTAAAGTTGGCAACCTATAAGATTAGTAATAAAATATATCTATTTGTAATGAGCAAAATCAGCAAACAACAAAAAAGCAGAAAATATCATAAATGACCCCCATCCCCACTTTCAATCTGCTGTAAAAATAGGGTTACCAGATTCAATACAATACTCTTTTTTAAGGTATTTTTAATTAATTACAAGATAATAATTAATTAAAACTAAAATGTTCAAATAGTACCTAAACATATAAAAAATAATTTTTCATTTAAAAGAATGTATAAAAATATAAATTGAAATTCGATGAATTTGGATTTAAAATGTAAAATTTTATTTTTTTCAACCATAAGTACTAAAACAATTTCAGGAAAATATTCTTAATTGAGAAAAAAGATCAAAATCAAAATTGCGCTAAAAAAAATAAAAAATCCATGTGGCCAGTGTTGAAATCAGATGCGCAACTCGATGCATGACTCTGCTTTAAAGTCTGTCTTAAATCGATTTAGTTAAATCTGATTTCCGAAGTTAGCTTTAAATCGATTTAGTTAAATTGCGATTTAACTTAGTTAAATCGGATTTTCGATGTTAGCTTAAATTAATTTAAGCCAATAGATAAATTGGATTTCCTATGTTAGTTTTAAATAGATTTATGACTTAAATCAATTTAAGGCCCAGGCCTAGTAGATACATCAATGTAGATAAATCGTTTTTCCGATGTTAGCACTAAATCGGTATTTTGTTTTAAATTGATTTAAAGTCAATAGATAATACGATTCCCGTATAAGCTTTAAATCTATTTTTTTGTCTTAAATCGATTTAGTTAAATCGGATTGCCGAGGTTAGTTTTAAATTGATTTAGTTAAATCAGATTTCCGATGTTAGCTTTAAATCGATTTAGTTAAATCGCGATTTAGCTTAAATCGATTTAAGCCAATAGATAAATCGGATTTCCGATGTTAGTCTTAAATCGATTTAAGGCCCAGGCCTAGCCATAGCAGGGGATATGCCTGTTGATGCTGCCGGCGTGTTCCTGAAATTCAGCAGGAATGTAGTCAACCTCTCCGCAAAGCTTCCTTCCTTGTTTTTTCGCATTGCAGCTTTCACAGTGCGCACCGCTCTTTCAGCTAATCCATTTGAGTTTGGATGGTAGGGTGCTTTTATAGGCGTAATGCCATTTAGACGTAAGAAATTAGCGAATTCATCACTACGAAATCCAGGTCCATTGTCACATACTAAACTCTGTGGTAACCCGAAGCATGCAAAAAGATTACGCAGAGTCAGTACTGTTGAAGCGGATGTTGTATTAGGAACAGGAATCACTTCCAGCCACTTTGTTTTAGCATCGACTACAATCAGTAGCCAATGACCTTCCACAGGACCTGCATGGTCAATATGAATTCTCTCCCAAGGTTTCTCAGGTGCAAGCCAAGAGCTTCGTGTAGAAGGGGGAGCTGTAGCATTTTCTTGGCAGTCAACACAGCTGCGAACCTTTGTTTCTAAGTCCCGATCTATACCAGGCCACCAAACATGTGAGCGGGCAAGAGATTTTATTGCATTAATCCCTTGATGAGCACTGTGAAGCTCATCCAAAATGAATTCACGAAATTTTCCTGGGATAAACGCATGGGAACCTCTATGAATGATATTTTCTTCCACTGATAGTTCATTCCGGATGTGCCAAAAGGCTTGTAAATTTTCTAACACTTTCTTCGGCCATCCATTCTGAATATGTGACCTCAGACAACTCAGTGCAGGACACTTGTCTATCTCCCTTTCAATTAGGTGTGCTGTCAGTGGGCTATCGTTCAACTGTCTGATGAGTAAGACTGACTCGACTGGCATTAGAGGATCTACAGATTCAGATTTTAGCGGAAGTCTACTGCAAGCATCAGCATTTCCATGTAACTTCCCTTTACGATACTCAATCTTATATACATATGCAGATAAAGTTAAAGCCCATCGTTGTATGCGAGCTGCAGCAACTGATGGCACCGGTTTATCTTCAGACAATAGGGTTACTAATGGGCGATGGTCAGTGACTAAAGTAAATTTGTGTCCTAACAGGTAGTTCCTGAATCGAGTCACTCCAAAAACTAAGGTTAAAGTCTCTTTTTCGATGTGACTGTAATTCTTCTCCGCTTTTGTAAGGGAGCGAGAAGCAAAAGCAATGGGTCGGTCGCCATCTGGTGTTTTGTGTGAAAATACCGCACCCAGACCATAAGGACTTGTATCACAAGCCAGAATGACTTCTTTGTCTTGTTCAAAATGCACAAGTAAGGAAGAGTTCTGCAAAACATCTTTAGCTTTTTTAAAAGCTTCTTTCTGTGGTAATTCCCATTTCCATGGCTGCTTACTTTCTAACAACTTGTATAATAGTGCTAACAAGGTAGACATATTCGGTAAAAACTTGGCATAATATGTTATAAACCAATGAACGAGCGCAGTTCATCAACATTTGTTGGCTCTGGTGCCTCTGCAATTGCTCTCACCTTTGATTCAACTGGGTGCAATCCATGTTTGTCTATGCGATGACCAAGGTATTCCACAGATGATTTCAGGAATTCGCATTTCTCAGGGTGTAATCTTATACCTGCTGCTTGTAGACGGCTAAAAACTTCCTCTAAATTTTGCAAGTGCTCCTCTTTATCTTTACCCGTTACTAGCAAATCATCTAAGTATATAGAAGCTCCTTTTGTGCCTTGCAAAATCTTCTCAATTTCTCTTTGGAAAATCGCAGGAGCAGAGGCAATGCCAAAAGCAAGTCGAGTGTAACGAAGGAGGACCCTGTGAGTATTTATCACCACCATGCGTCTCGACTCTTCATCCAGTTCTAGTTGGCAATAAGCATCCCGAAGATCTAACTTGGTGAATGCCGTACCACCTGACATTTCAGCAAACAAGTCCTCCATCTTTGGAAGGGGGTATTGTTCCAGCTCTGTTGCTTTATTCACCGTCAACTTAAAATCACCACAGATTCTTATTCTTCCATCTTGTTTTAGCACCGGAACAATTGGATTTGCCCAATCTGAGGTTTTTACAGGTTCTAAACTGTGATTCATATTTGAGTCAAATGCATTCATGAGGCCTAGTGGAACAATCCAGTTCCGACCAGCTAAATTTGTGTTTCCTTCAGAAACCACCAGTAAAGGCAAATGTTCTGTTCTTGACTGGAACACTACATCTACATTTGTCACTCCCAGTATGCCAATGGGATGGCTAGTAAAGGACTGGAGTTTAATTCCTGTTTGCTCTAAAGGAGGGCAAAACCTTCTAATTTTTTCAAACATTTTTACAGGCATTAAAGAAAATGGGGCTCCAGAATCAATTTCAAATGTTATGGGTTGTCCCTGCACTCTACATTTGATTTTAAGTGGAGGGTAATTTTCCTTAACATCAGATAAGTGATACATAGTATACTGATTATGTTCCAACTTTTCCTTTGATTCTGATAAAAGATTTACTTTTGGTTTGTAACTTACTTTATTTTTAGACAAACATATCTTTGCTAGGTGCCCAAGTTTCTTGCAGGTATGGCATATTGTGTTTTTATGCCTGCATTCTGATGCCTTATGTTTTGGTTCTCCACAACGAAAACAATGTTTTCCTGTATCTGCAGTGGATGCCGATTTAGCATTTTCATATTTCCGCGGCCTTTGCGCCGTAACTTTCAGTTTCTGAATTTCAGAAATCGGAGATACCTTCAAATCCACTGCATCCCTTGCTGCTGCTTCCATCGAAACGGCGATCTCCAATGCACGCACAAGGGTTAAGTTCGATTCTGACAGCAATTTTAGTTGAATTCCTTCGTCCTGTATACCACACATTATTCTGTCTCGTAGCATCATATCCAGAGTGACTCCAAAATTGCAATATTTCGCCAATTTTCGGAGTTCCGCGATGTAATCGGCCACCGATTTGCCTGCTCGTCGCACGCGGCTATTGAACTTGAATCGCTCCACATTTCTGAGGGCACCGGATCATAATGTCTATTAATGTTGTGAGCTCGGGGTTCGAAAGGACTGATGCCAATATATAAGAACAATAAAAAGGCTTTATTCACTATAAACAGTGCAATACGATCACAAATATCTTCTGAAAATTACAAGATATTCAGTAATCTTCAAATCCAATAAAAGCGCAGCAAAATTTCACACAGAAACAATGCGTTCAATACGACGTATCAACGACAAAATCGATCCGAGAAACACAGTTCTCAATGCAAAGCCTCTCGTATGAATTCAATCGCAGTTGACAGACAACTAACTCACTGAACTGGTGGAGGTCCCTTATATAGACTTCAGAGATCTTTCCAGATTATTCCAGGGCTTCCTAATGCTAGAAATTACTAGAAGGTCCTTCAACTCTCGATAGAGTACTCCAAACGTGAAAGGATCCCAATGTAAATGTATAAGGGGGGGTAGCACAAAAAATCGCCAAATCCGTCGCCAACTTGGCGACATTTGGCGACAAAAATAAGTTGCCAAAACCATCGCCAACTTGGCGATAAACCCATTCCTTGCCGATTTTTCCATAGAACTCATTATAAAAACCGATGCTGTAATGTTGTTTTCCTTGCAAACCATCTGAGGCCTTTAGCATTGAGTTACGTGATGCTCAATAGGAAATACATTAATAATACTGCAATTTTCACAATAATAAAATAAATTTAAACAAATGGAATATTTACAGATATATACAAAATTCATAACATTGCCCCCCTCTCAAGGACTGCACGTCCCGGGCAGTTCAACCTTTGATCAGAAAGCAAACCCGTTACCAACAAATGCTATACTATTCAAAACACATTCATAATGCTGAATTATACAAAATAAATAATTACATTAATTTATATACAAGACCATGGTCATACTAATTTACATTATTTACATTACACTATTTACAATCAATGAACTAAGTACTATGGCCATAGTATGGAGCCAGCCTGTCGTAATGAACGACTCTAGGCTTCGAACTTGGTGACTTTCGGATCCGAATTACGACATCGTTCAGTCTGTTTAGGACTGTATAAGGACCGTCCCAGTGCGATTGCAGTTTGGGAGAAAGTCCTTTACGTCGAGTCGGATTATAAAACCAAACCTTGTCACCTTCTTTGAATTGATGTCCCGTGGCTTTCGTGTCGTACCTGGTCTTCATCTTCTCCGTTTGTATATTGATCCGCTCTCGAGCCAAGTTGTGGACGTCTTCAAATCGTGCCTGGAGATTCTGCACATATCCCTCTGGCGATGAAGGTGCATCTGGAGGGCGACCAAAAAGCAGATCACAAGGTAGACGAAGATCACGACCGAAAAGCATCTGAGACGGGGAATAGCCGGTCGTTTCATGGACGGCGCTGCGATAGGCGAGGAGAAACAAGGGAAGTTTTTGGTCCCAGTCTTGTTGGTTTCTTGAAACTAGCAGTGAGAGGTTGTTGAGGATGGTACGATTAAACCTCTCAACCATGCCATCCGACTGTGGATGTAAAGGCGTCGTCCTAGTTTTGTCCATTCCGAGAAGTTGACAGAGACCCTCAATCACAGCAGAGATGAAATTTCTCCCCTGGTCCGAATGCATTTGAAGGGGGACTCCATACCTTGATATCCACTGGTGTACCAAGGCATCCGCAACCGTAGAAGCTTCTTGATCAGGGATGGCATAAACTTCAGGCCATTTCGTGAAATAGTCCATGACAACAAGAAGGTATTTGTTGCCATCAGCACTTCTTGGCAGAGGACCTAGGATGTCAAGGGCGATGCGTTCGAAAGGTGCTCCTACATTGTAGAGATGTAGTTTTCCTCGGCTACGTTTCTTGGGTCCTTTCCGAGCTGCACATGCATCGCACGATTTGCACCATTGTTCGACGTCAGCTCTCGCTTTTCCCCAGAAGAAGCGCTCTCGGACTCTGTGTAATGTTTTCATGATTCCAAAATGGCCTCCGGTGGAACTGTCATGTAATTCCTTGAGGACCTCGGGGATTCGGGATCGAGGAAGAACCAACTGCCACCGAGATGTCTTCCCATCTTCCGATTCGAATTTTCGGAACAGGACACCATTCCTGACGTGGAGGGAGTTCCAAAGAGCCCAATATTGCTTCGTCGTAGGACTGTAAGTCGAGATGTCTTTCCAACTGGGCTTTGTGCTAGAAGATTCTAATAACTCCAAGATTGGTTTGATCTCAGAATCTGCCATTTGATCTTCTCGGATCTTCTCATCACTCCAGGGATCTGGTGGCGTTGATTGTGAAGTCTTCGTCTGGCGTATGACATATTCGGGATTATACTTGCTCTCAGCTCTGGAACAATAGCGACAACTTTCAGGACACGGTCTTCTTGATAGGGCATCGGCGTTTCCATGCGATGAGCCTTTACGATGCCTGATGTCAAAGTCGTATTCCTGGAGTCGTTGTATCCATCTGGCTACTTGGCCCTCTGGGTTCTTAAAATTCATCAGCCATGTTAGGGATGCGTGATCAGTGCGAAGGAGAAATTTCCTGCCATAGAGATAGTGATGGAAGTGTTCTATGGCTTTCACTATAGCTAATAACTCCTTACGAGTGACGCAATAGTTCCGCTCCGGTTTCGATAAACATTTGCTCCAGTATGCTACGACTCGTTCTTGGCCATCTATTTCTTGGGAAAGTACAGCGCCGACACTTTCATGGCTGGCATCCGTGTCCACAATGAATTGTTTGTCGGGGTGTGGATAGGTAAGAACTGGAGAGGATGTGAGAGCTTCTTTCAGCCGCTGGAAAGAATTGTCGCATTCTTGTGTCCATAGAAACTTCTGCTTGCTTTCAGTGAGCCTATGCAATGGTCTTGCGATGTTGGAGAACCCCTGGACAAACTTTCTGTAATAAGTGCATAGTCCCAGAAAGCTTCGCAACTGATGGACATTTTCCGGACGCTTCCAGTTCTTTACTGCGGACACTTTTTCAGGATCTGTTCGAACACCTTCAGCTGAGATGATGTGTCCTAAATAGTTTACTTCTCGTTGGAAGAACTTGCATTTCAAAGGGTTCAGCTTTAAATTCGCCGCTCTTAGCTTCGTTAACACTTTTCGAATATTTTCAAGATGTTCTTCAAACGTGCGGCCACCAATGATGACGTCATCTAGGTAGATGAGACAAGCTTCAAAAGTCAGGCCTTTTAACACTGTCTCCATGAGGCGCTCGAACGTTGCTGGAGCATTGCAGAGCCCAAACGGCATAACTTTAAATTGCCAAAGTCCTTGTCCAGTAGTAAATGCAGTCTTCTCTTTGTCATCAGGATGGATCTCTACCTGCCAATATCCACTCTTCAAATCCAGTGTGGAAAACCATTTATGTCCTGAAAGAGTATCTAGCGTGTCGTCTATTCTTGGTAGAGGATAGCTGTCCTTCTTCGTGATATCGTTAAGTTTACGATAATCCACACAAAATCTTGTGGAGCCATCTTTCTTTCGGACCAACACGATGGGAGAGGCCCACGGACTTGATGACGGTTCGATGATGTCACTATCCTGCATCTGTTGTAAGAGCTTAGACACCTCTTCTTGTTTAGCGAACGGCAAACGTCTGGGATGCTGTTTAATCGGTGGATGGCCGGCAGTATCAATTCTATGCCGTGTCAGTGAAGTGCGACCAATATCACTCTCGTTTTGAGAAAACACATCCTTAAATTCCTGGAACAGTCTTTCTGCGGCATGTCTCTGTTCAGGAGATAAATTTTCATTTCGTCCAATTTCAGGTGTTAAACTTGTAGGTGGCTCCGACAACAACAAGCTCGGGTCTTTGCATACACAGGTGACTGGAGCACAGGTTGCAAGCACTTCACCCTTCTGGATAATTCTAGACTTTTCACTTACGTTTGCAATTCTCACGGGTATCACATCTCTCGACAGATCTACCAGCGCTGATGCTATTAGCACTCCCTTTGGGCTCTTCTCAGGATATCCAGTCAAGCCATACTGGAAAATTCTTTCGTTTCCAGTTACTCCAGGTATCATCATTTCGGTTCGAGGAGGGATGGTAACATCTGCCTTGGCTGTGATCCGTTGAATGGACCCGGACTCATTTCCAAGTTTGAAAATAGTGACATCTTTTTGAGCAGAGCGTAACTCATTATTCTTAAAATCCAGTGTAAATCCATGCTCTTTTAAAAAGTCCAGTCCGAGTATGAAAGGATCTGAAATATCGGCCACATAGACTGTATGATGGTAAGCGGCGTTCCCAAACTTTATTTCCAGTGTCATTCTTCCAAATATGTCGATCTTATCTCCGGTCACAGTTTGAAGGATAACACGTGGCGGGGTCCAGGTAAGTTATTCTTTCAGCCGCTGAGCTAGATCTTTCCGAATGATGGTCACATTGGCTCCTGTATCGATGATCATATTACAGGGCAAATCATTCACACTTCCGACTAGAAAAACTCCGTTTTCGCCGCAACTTCTTGCAGAAATTTCACATACTTGAAAATGAGGCTTCTTAAGATCTGGCAACCTCCACCCCGTGAGATGACCATTAATCAGTTTTCCTGCTCCTCCGTTCGCGGGTGAGCTATTACCTTCAGTGCTGGGTCGTCTTGGGCAGTCGATTTGGATATGGCCTTCTCCACCGCATTTCCAGCACTTGATCTTCCTGTAAGGCTTGTTGGCCATTAAGGAGTTCATCTGTCTCATTATGTCCTTCATCTGCTGCTGTAAGCGCTCCACAGCTCTATCCGACGTCGCAGGCAGGTTGGCTGCTCGCACAAAGTGTCGATCTTTCCTAGTAGCTTGCTGGGCTGCCTCGAATTTCAGAGCGTAAACCAAAGCCCCTTTTAAGTCACTGAGATCTGCAATCCGGAGTTGTTTCTGGATCTCAGAGTCACGCACACCATCAATAAAATGCTGCAGAGCCAAGCTTTCTCTAATTTCAGTCGGACAGCCAGGATAAGCAAGATGGGAAAGTCTCTCGACATCCGTAGCAAGATCTTGCAGGGATTCAGTGGATTTCTGCTGTCGAGATTTGAGCTGGAGTCTGCTATATTCCTTCATGCATTTCTCGCCAAAGCGCAATTCTAAGGCACTGACGAGCGTTTCAAAATCCAGCGGTTTATTTGCAGGCAAAGTCTGTAAGACGTCGGCAGCATCAGCTCGTAGAGAAGCAGCTAACTGGCAAGCCTTTGTCTGGGAATCCCATCCATTGGCGCCCGCTACGATCCCAAATTGTGTCTTAAAAACTGGCCATGAGGATTTTCCGTCATAGGTTGAGAGTTTAATAGAGGCCCGAGGAAGCATAGCTTGATACTTGACATCTTCGGGATAGTTTTCGGCAGTTATCTTTTGTTTCTTGACTTTTTCCAAATCTTTTTTTACATTCTCTATGTTTTCTTCAACGGTCTTGGCGATCTTTTGAACTTTTTCTTCAACTCTTTCTTCTACGGTTTTGGCTGTCAATTGAACATTTTCTTCTATTTCTTGAAATCTTCCTTCAAATTTGTTTTCCACGCTGTCAATTCTTTCATTTAAAGATGTTATTTTATTATCTATTAATTCTTTCAACTCGCCAAGGTTGGTTGACATCTCCTTCATTTCAGCCTGGTTTGCAGTCATTTTCTCGTCTATCGCTGACATTTCCTTCTTCATTTCTTCCGACATTTCCTTCATTTCAGCCTGATTCTCAGTCATTTCCTTCTTCATTTCTTCTTTCAACTCGGCAAGGTTGGTTGACATCTCAGCCTGATTCGCAGTCATTTTCGCATCCATCTCTCCTAATTTCTCCAATAATTTAGTCAGTTGCGCCTCCATTGCTCTGGTAATCGGCATTCAATCCCACTTCTGACACCAAATTTTGTGAGCTCGGGGTTCGAAAGGACTGATGCCAATATATAAGAACAATAAAAAGGCTTTATTCACTATAAACAGTGCAATACGATCACAAATATCTTCTGAAAATTACAAGATATTCAGTAATCTTCAAATCCAATAAAAGCGCAGCAAAATTTCACACAGAAACAATGCGTTCAATACGACGTATCAACGACAAAATCGATCCGAGAAACACAGTTCTCAATGCAAAGCCTCTCGTATGAATTCAATCGCAGTTGACAGACAACTAACTCACTGAACTGGTGGAGGTCCCTTATATAGACTTCAGAGATCTTTCCAGATTATTCCAGGGCTTCCTAATGCTAGAAATTACTAGAAGGTCCTTCAACTCTCGATAGAGTACTCCAAACGTGAAAGGATCCCAATGTAAATGTATAAGGGGGGGGTAGCACAAAAAGTCGCCAAATCCGTCGCCAACTTGGCGATATTTGGCGATATATCGCCAAATTTGGCGACAAAAATAAGTCACCAAAACCATCGCCAACTTGGCGATAAACCCATTCCTTGGCGATTTTTCCATAGAACTCATTATAAAAACCGATGCTGTAATGTTGTTTTCCTTGCAAACCATCTGAGGCCTTTAGCATTGAGTTACGTGATGCTCAATAGGAAATACATTAATAATACTGCAATTTTCACAATAATAAAATAAAATAAATTTAAACAAATGGAATATTTACAGATATATACAAAATTCATAACAATTTAGTATCCCAATAAGTTCTGTTAACGTCTTGGAGGTAGGTGCTTCCGGCGATATCAAGTTTCGGAGCAGTCCATACTTGGCAGATCCAACCACTGTTAAGAAAACAGCACGTTTTCTATCAGCCTCTTCGATCGCGTTTGCGATGAAGAATTGCTCAATTCTTTCAGTATATTCGCTCCAGCACTCGTTTCCAGGGTTGAATTCTCCAATACAGCCAAAAGATGCCATGATAACACGTAAAGAAATCCACCACGCGGTCGCCGAACATCGATTAGGCTTAGCACGCCGTCATCTGCCAAAGTCACGATTTTTCTTAAAAATACGCGAAAACACGTTATATTTTCAAAAAATACATTGATAAAGTTTCTCCTCGTCGCCACTGAAGAGTTTCTTTAATTACTAGTAGTTAGTTATGTTAAGAATTACACTGGATGCATAAAGATTAGCTAGGTTTATTAGTGGATCCAAGATCCAACCTGCATACATAGCGGCTAGAATGAGACTCAGGTCCGATCGCCGATCACGACCGGGAACATTTACATGCGCATGTGGTGCCATCTAGTGTGTTACAATGCAACTAATCTCGATTATAACGTTTATCTTAAAAATGATGCCTAATTTCATGGCTGCAATTCGTTTTGTTTCAAAATATTTCCATTGCAATACTTGAAAATGCATGGATCCTGATTATGGAAAATAACAGGAATTGCAAAAATTACATTTTGCAGATTACATGATTTTTTGTGCAAAACATTATTCGTCAAAAGTATATTGTTCTTTTAAGATTTGGTTTCTTATTTCAGAGCTAATGAAATGAAATTGACATCACTTTGACAAACTTATAAAGAGATATTTTAGGTTTTTAAATTAAAATAAATGCTTTACAAGAAAAAAAAAAATCAGTTTTAACCAGTAAACCATTTTACTTTTAACACCCTTGTGAAACATTTCAAATGTCTTTTCTTATAATTCAAAATAATATATGCTTTTTATTTAAATTTATTTCTTGTGAATAGGGGGTAATAATAGTTTTTCTAAATGCAAGGAGCTTAAATCTTCGTCCTTGAGTGATTGTAAAACTGAAAATAATCTACAATGTAATGAATGTTAATATGTCAACAGACGACTTTTGGTTCTGTAGAATAAATTGGTTCATGTAGCTTGAATGAAAATATGCTTTTACTTCTTCGAGTAGTCTTTAAAAATTCATTTTAATCAAGATTTTTTTTTTCACCATCTTGGAAACTAATTCAAATTTTAAAAAACTGAGAGTTTATGTGACATCCTCAGATGATGTTACATCTATTGTCCCTGTTTTATTTATTTTATTATCATCTTCTCATCTTTAATTATCTTGAAACACTTTTTATAACATGTAACATGAAAAAAGTAAATTGTTTTACTGTTTGAATATGTTTTGTAGAAAAAGGTAGAAATTTTTACTGTTGGATAAATTATTTGTATTTTGAAAGCTGAAGAGAGGTGGAATAACTTTTTTCTGTATGCTTTGACAAAGTAATTGACATTCGCATTATTTTTTTAATCTGAAGTATTAAAATAACAAATTTTTAATGCGTCAAGTAACAGGATCCATGCAGATAACTGATGTTAATTTCATTGTGCTGTGTTCCATATTCTAGGAGGAGGAGATGTGAAATAAAAAAGATAGTCAAATTTTAATATAATAGATTCAGGATTTCTAACTTGTTTTTTCAACATTTAATCATAATTTAATTAATCTATTAATTGACAAATAAGATCTGAAAATATTGTATTGTCATCGGGAACACACAACTGTACGCAACTTTAGCACATCAAAAAATGGGTGAAAAATAAATGAATTACGAAATTCTATCTTTACATACATGAACCAAGTCAATTTAAATAAAAGCCTTTTAATTTTTTTTTTTTTTTTTTTAATTTTGCACTTAAATAAAAGAAGGGACACTTTTGCATCTAGTATCAGTGTGTGGCTTTTCTGCCATTTTCATACAGTGAGATATAAATGCCATGGTATAGCAACACCATAATCATTTAAATATTCTTTACCCAATTAGTTATTTTTGTCCTGTTCACCAGCAACTAATTTTATATGCCTTTTTTAATTCTAAATACATAACAAGTATCTTAAAGATTGTAAATATGAAAGTTGAAATATTCTTACAAATTTTGACATTAACAATTCATACTTTTTGTGTCTGTGTGTTTGTTTGTTTTAATTTGAATAAAGTCTTAAATAACATTATTGCAAAATTATTATTTAACTGTATTAAAACGAAACCTTCTTTGGTATTTATAGTTTTACAAGAGCAACAAAATTCTTGGTCTTGCTTTGAATGCCACCAAAATTTTCCCACCTCAGAAGATTTACAGAAACATTTAAACCAACATGATGGAGAAGATAGAAATGGTCCAAAAACGAGAAGCAAATCCAAGACTAAGTCTAAAAAAAATCAATTCAACAGATTAAGAGTAAGCATTTGTTTGATATTTCATCTGTTTGATTATATTTTAGTCCAAGGGGTTCTAATTAATATATACCCAGAATACAAATGAACAATTAAATTATGTGCATCATCTGTGGTGTAGCATAACTATCTATGAATATCGGCTTGCAATGAATAGATAAGTATGTTATTTAATTGTATTATTACTAAATCATTAAACATCACTATATTTGTAAGAAAGTTTTCTTTATTTCCAATTAAACAACTTTCCATATTAAAGTAAAAAAGTTTTTTACTGTAAAATATAACGTTAAAAAGAGCTTTGTGAGCCACAAAAGTAGAAGTTGTGGGCTACTAATTGGAAACTCTTTGTCAGGAATTCTCACATTGCTTTTAATTTCCAATCGCATTTGATTTCCTCATCATTTTCATTTTGCCAATTAGATATTTTTTTTATTTTGCATGTTTTGCAACTTTTACTACCAATCTGAGTATACTTTTTTATACAGTATGTGTGGCCTCTTTTGCCTCGAGTGGCGAGTTGGTTTTCCGATTGGACGTTTTTCCTTCTTCCCTTTGCTCAAAGTGCACATGGCTACTTTCGTCATCATATGATTGCACTCTAAGAGGCGTGGCCATGTACATATCAGGATAAGTTCTTGGGAATGTTGTGATTGTAGCTTTTAAAATTCACTAGTTTGCTTTTATCAAATCATTTAACAAATTTTTTGATTTAGTTTGGAAACTCCCATTTGGTTTATAGTTTGAACGTTAAAAATTTAAATCTAGTTTTAAGTCTGATAAGAACATGAAAAGGGGTGATATTATGCCTGACTTAAAAATAGCTGTTTCTCTTCCTTTAAGTCGATTTTGAAGATGGGTACTAAAGATGTCCTGATTTTCAAAAGCTCTCTGGGAGTGATCAAAGTAATTCAGCATTGTTTATAAGATGCATGGTCAAAAAGGGAACCAGTTCTCTTTCAATTTCAAATTTACAATAAAAGAGGAATTTTAATTTATCAAGTGTTGCCTTCATTTTTATGTTTAAAAAAATATATAGTAAAGAAATTAATTATATTTTCTCTTCTCCAGACTGTAAAGAACTGCAATAGTTGCATGTGTACAGAAAACCACATATGTTTCTGTACCTGTGTTTGTGATAAGTTTCCAAAATGTAAAGTTACTATAAGATTTTTGTATCAAGGCCTAAATATTAATATAAATTCCTGTTTAAATATTTTAGCGCTAACTTTAAAATTATCAACAAGCATTCTTTTCTGCTTTTAATCTGACAGAGCTTTTCTATTTTCTTGGCACTGTAATATTTATCACTGCCATTTTTGGTGCTGTTAAAGATAAAAAAAAAAAAAATCTTTCCTGCTGTGGAGCTTTGATTTTTAAAAAACATCAATGTTCTAAACTTTTATTCTGAACTTTTGATCATTGACGTATTGAATATGCAAAAATAAAAAAATATGATTTATTATTAAATTATTTTTGTATAGATATAATTAAAGTATTTGAAATTTATATTATTATTATTTGAATTAAATTTGAAGACATGTTTTATTCTGAAGACATACTCTGTTCTTAATTTATTTTCAAGAAATATTTTTTTTGTATCATGTACTGAAGATTATTTCTTTAAATTGAAATTTATAGCGCATGATTTTGTTCTTACATACTATGTTTTCATTAAAAAAAAAAAAAAAAAAAAATTTGGAGGCTATGGCAAATTTGGGTTTTACGAAATTCTTATTCTTTTTATAAAATTAATTTTATAAGTTTTCTTTTAATCTGACAGAGCTTTTCTATTTTCCCAGCACCTCAATATTTATTATCACTGCACCTTTATCTTTCCAAAAATTACATTTTTATTCAAAATTTAATTATATATTCAACTTTTTACTAAAAACAAATAATTCCAAATGCACAATATAACAAAGTACATTCAAAAATTAAGATAATAACAAAGAAGATGATGTTTCATGTTTATCTCCAAAATATTAGTTTACAAGTATAATTACACTTATTCTAATAAAATTATATATAAGTTACTAAAAAAGTCCTGTTAAAGTAGAACTTATTTTTCAGGAGACATGTAAGAAGAACAATGATATCCAATTGAATAATGTAATGAGGGTAAACTGTATCTCAGTTTATAATGAAGAAACCTACATATTTTACTTCTTATGGATTATGGTCTAACCAAATGAAAGCTATTTTTAACATCTGTATATATTATTGGTATACATTAGTTATACATTAGTTCCACATGAGAAGTCCAAACAGCTAGTTCTATTTTGAGAAATTGAGAACTGTTGGATTCATCTTGACATTACTGGTTATGTAAGATATATGTGATATCATGAAAAATCCGTTATAGATGTACAGTGTCCACAAAATATATATTTTAAAAAATCTTCTAATATGACTTAAATAAGTATAAAATGAAAGACCTGTTGAGACAATTATCCTTAGCTTGTTTTTAGTTGAAATATTATTTGTAAATTGTACATGTAATATTTTTTTGTATCATGTACTAAAAATTATTTCTTTAAATTGAAATTTATAGCGCATGATTTTGTTCTTACATACTATGTTTTCATTAAAAAAAATTAATTTGTACATGTTTTTATCATAGCTTGGCTTTTTCTTTGTTAATTAATTTAAATTGTATATTATACATTTTAGCCTACAGAAAGTGTTCCTGAAGGTCCTGAAGGAATTTTTATAAGAAAAGCACGAGGAAGACCTCCCAAAAAATACAAAGTGAATGTTCTTTATTTATTTATTTATTTTTTTTTTTTTTTGAGAAGTAAATATGTATATATTCTTAAAAATCTTAGATTTGTTTTTAAAACTCTTTTTTGTCTATTTCATTTATTTTTATCACTCATGATTATTTTAATGAAATATAAATTGGCTATATCTAACCATATTGTATTTTCATGCATTTAGCTTTTACAATGATCTTCTCAAACAAGACATTTAGGAAATACCTTAATTCTCTTAATCTTTAATGAATTGGTGTGTATTTGTGTTAATGATGCTTTAAAGGGGAGATGTGATTATTAGTGAGCTTTCCTTGGAAAGTGTTCTATTCTAGACATTTCTTTTTTCAAAGGCATAAATCAAAATTTGCACACTCTTTCAGACTAAATTTTCTCTAAAATTCTAGTTCCCATTAAATGGCTAATCATATCAGATTATATTATGTTCCAATATTGCATATATTTTTAGTTCTGTTCCAATGGACTTTTCTTTATTAAATATTTTCCAATATTTTCTTGGCTTGTTTAAGAATCTGCTTTTATTATTTTCCCTCATAGATTTTAATTGGTCACATTAGATGTACTGTCATAATGCCAAAAATAATGCCTGTAATTAGGCTTCATTATTTTTTTTAATTTGTAACATTAGTTTTTATTATTAGGGATGCATCAAATAGTGATTTTGGCCGAATACCGAATATTCAGCTGGACGAATATTTTTATATTTCAGAGTTTAAAGAAATTAAAAAGTTAAATTTAAAACACTTATACATAACATTAAACATAGATACTTCCATTTTGATAAAGTAAACTTTTTTACAAGTAAACATTACACTAAAAAAAAATATGCTTTCAGTTATTATTTAAGAAGAGGATAGTTTAAGAACTTTTTTAATTAATAAAGTTTTAAATTTCATGGCTTCTTCTGTGAATTAAAACAAACAAATGAAATTTTCTTATACTCTAAAAACAAATATTTTAAAATCAAAGAGAAATTTTGAAGGAATTGGAAGAAAAATTTTATAGTCATACTGTTTATTATTCAGGAAGGAACTAAAGTAAAAAATAAATAAATAATACAATCTATTCAAATGGCAACAACTCAGCAAGAATAACGTTTCTGTTCCTTTTTGACTTAGCAAGGAAATTTTTAAATGCACCAAAAAGCAGTGTATGGAGTGGGCGATTATTTTGACAGGTTGTAAATATACACATTGTTTCTAAAATCTTAAAATTAATGAAGAACAAAGAACAACTTGACAAGAAATGTTTCTTTGAACAAGAAACAACGTTTCAATCCACTTATCCCATCTAAAATACAATACATTCAATAAAAAATACAGGGTGTGTTGCTACAAGCCGAAAATGAATTCTAGTTCTCAACTGTTCACAACTTTAATAATAATGAAGATGTTTCAGCGGGATTTGCATCATATTAATTTTTTTTTTAAATAAAATGTGATGATATCATTGTAAGTAACCGAATTTTGGCC
The DNA here is from genome assembly GCA_963931845.1 of Maratus michaelseni. Lineage (NCBI taxonomy): Eukaryota > Metazoa > Arthropoda > Arachnida > Araneae > Salticidae > Maratus > Maratus michaelseni. Next base: position 351,010,990 of record OZ007592.1, read on the forward strand.
AAGTGGCACAGTATAAATACTGTCAGCTGCATTCTGAATAAAGGAATGTCTAGCTCAGTGTTGGTTAGATATGAATGGGGCCAATTTCTAGTACTTCTCGTCAGGTTATCACATTTCACAGAAATCAAAATAATTATGTTGAAACTTGAAAATATAGTTACAATATCTTCATTATTGTAAAAGTAACAAATGACTGGTTTTCTGAACAAAAATTGTCTGTCTTTATAACTATTATCACTCCTGAGAGTTTTTTCTAGTTTGTTTAGAAACATTTGCGAAAAGCAAGAAACAGATTATTTAACAGACAATATTCAGGAACTTGCATGAACTTGCATTTGTACATCATTAATTCCTATGAAGAATGAAGGTCATCGTTAATGATTAATTTTGTTAATTGCACTTTACATAATGTAAAAGCATTCTCTTTTATTTAAATATGATTCTGTTTCTAATTATTCTAAAATATCTTTATTAATTGGCAGTTAAAAGTAGAAGCTGTGTAATGTTTTTAAAAATATTTTTAAAAGGTTTTTTAAGTATTTGTTTTGGTTGAATATTTCGGTATTCAGCAGGCCGAATAGTTTGATATTCAGCCAAGCTGAATATTTGGTAGACCAAAATAGTTTTATATTCGGCCTAACCAAATATTCGGTAGTACGGCTGAATACCGAATATTCGGTGCATCCCTAATTTCGATAAACAAAACCTTTTTACAGGTAAACTTTACACTAAAGAAAAATATGCTTTGAGTTATCATTTAAAGTGATAGTTTTAAGCTTTTTTAATTTAAAAAAAATTCATTTCATGGCTTCTTCTGTGAATTAAAACAAATGAATATTTTTTTATATTCTAAATCAAATATTTTAAAATCAAAGACAAATTTTGAAGAAATTGGAAGAAAAATTTTAGAGTCATATACTGTTTATTTGTCAGGAAGAAATGAAAATAAATAAATACAATCCATTCAAATGGTGGCGACTCGGCAAGAAAAACATTCTTGTTCCTTCTGATTTAGCAAGGAAGTTTTTTAATGCACCAAAGAGGAGTAGGTAATAGTTTTGAGACGTTGTAAACATACAGGTTGTTCCTAAAACTTTGTAACAAACTTTCAGGGGAAATAATGTGGTCAAAACAAACATTTTTTTAACAAGAAACAACATCTCAAACCAGTTATTCAATCAAAAATACAAGATGTGTCACTAGGAGTCTAAACTTAATTTTTGTTCACCACTTTAATAATAATGAAGATATTTTAGCTAGATTTGCATAATTAATCTTGCATGTATAAAATGTGATTATATCATTGAAAGTGACCTAATTTTAGCCAGTGACACAGTATATGTACTGTCAGCCGCTTTCTGAATAACGGAATGTCTAGCTCAGTGTTGTTTAGATATAAATGGTGGCAATTTCGAGCACTTCTCATCATGTTATCATATTTCACAGAAATAAAAGTAATTTTGTTGAAAATATAGTCACAATATCTTCATTATTGTTAAAAGAACAAATGAAAATACAAGTTTGACCTGGAATCGAATGAGATACATTGAGTTTTGGAAAATCAGATAAATACAAGAATTTTTCTGTTCAATAAAAAATAAAAAAAATCTTCCAAAATCTGAGGCTTGGGTGCTCTCGGACCTCCCTTCGACTATCCAGAGCTAAATTTCTAGACTTCTACATTTGATAGATTTGCCTAGCCATCATGCACACAGAAATACACAAATCTCTTTTATTAATATAGATTTTGTTAGTTAATTGTATGAAAAATGAATATATTTGTCAAGTTATTTCATTTCATTCTAAATATAAAATATAATAAACAAATGTTAAAGAATTGCTTGAATTTAAGAATATTGCTTTTATTTTATAAATCTGTCTATTTTCTTAGTCCTTATTCATTTTACTTGATCTAAGTAAATCTGTAAATTAAAAAAAAGTTGTAGATATGGAAATATCTAACAAAATATATGCCAAAAAATAAGTTGAGAGTCACTTACTCTTGAGACATAATTGGATTTTCATGTCTGTCTGTCACATGATATTAGTCACAAAAATTATGTAGGAATCTGTTAGAAATATATTTTCAATAATGTAGAATATTATATTTAAACTTTTTTTTTTCTGAAAATTTTGCATTGTGTTTGTTTTCTGGTCTCAGTATTAAGCTTCATTGTATTTTTCTATTCAAAATGCTACAGTTTTATAAAATAATAAAAATCCTGCCATTTTAATACAATCGGAGTAAAAGTTACTTTAAAAAAAAAAAAAAAAGCATTTTGTAGAGATGAATTTTTTGTGTTTCTTTTATTGAAATGGATCAGTTTTTATTATTATTATTAATTATTTATTTTATTTGTTTTATTTTTAATTAAGGATCTTTTATCAATATTGAATGTCCACCAAGACTAGGTTTTGCAAACAATAATAACTAAATTTGGGAAATTTAGGAAAAGTGAACTTACATTAAGTCAAATTTACCAAAACTACCAGAAATCTTATGCACAATAAATTCGGGATTAATGAAAGTTTAGATATTAAATAAAATGAGTTGAGAATAAAAATTGATTCCCACAATTGATGTTGAAATCTCCTATGACAAGTTATTCTGTCTTGCCCAGTATTATCCATTTTATATGCAAATTTTCTCAGAGTTCTAATCAAAGTTCTCTCAATTTTCTTAAATTAATTGCCAAAGTGATTAGATGGGAAAATCAAATATTTTAAAATCAAGGGTTTTGATCATGTGTACAAAAACTGCTTCTGCCTCATAAAATCTATGTGCTAATTTTGGAAACATTTATGTCATTTTGATAAAACCACACATATTTTTTTTTTTTTTTTTTTTTTTTTTTTTTTTAAATAAAAATATGTGTTTTCTGCTAACTATAGGTATGAAAGTTTTCAGCTGTTTTTAATGTCGTTTTGGCTGTTTCTGAGATTGATGGAAAAACATAGAGAAATCATGACTTGAAAATTTGGAGTAGGGGGGGGGGGGGGGGGAGTGTATAAAATATATAAATTTGTAATGGTGTACAAGTTCTGGGCTTTCAAATTTTCCTTGTAACATATACAGTAGAAGGTCTTAATAATAATCTTTATAATATAATGAAATTCTCTATATAACACACAACTTCTCAGATGTAAACAATGAACTTTGCAGTTAAGAAGCACTTGCATTCCCACATTGTAAAAAATTGCTGCTCTCTAGATGACTAAATTTGATACATTAGTTCAACTTTTCTCCTTAATTCAGAGCTTTTTAATGAAAAAATTGCTATTATTACAATAATTTTTTTTTTGAAAAGGAATAATATAATGAATGATTTGGACCATGTTTATAAAGTAAATTTAAAAATGTGTGGTATGATCTATATTATGCAAAAATTTATATTAAGTTTAATGATCTGAGAAATGTGACCTATATAATGCACAACCTCGTGTGTTTTTAGGTTTGTGTTATAAAGATCTTCTACTGTATAACACTTTTAATATAAAAAAAGTAATAATATACCCAAACAGCAAATAATTCTATGCCGAACTTCGGCCAAATGTCCTAATCAGATTACTTTTTCGTCCAGGCGACCTCGCTCTCCGGGGTTGGTAGAAAAGGCATTTGTCCAGCCAGCAAACTGCCTCTCGACCATTGCATCTCGACTACTATCGAATCAATTTTGAAGCTTCTGCCTATTAGTTTTTGATCATTTGCGCACTTGGTAATCTTTTGCCGAGTGCAGTGTGATATCATATGATATTTTACCAATTAGTTAGCGATATCATATAGAGTTGTACACAAATATGAGAAAATATCCGAAATTATAAAATATAATTTATTTGCTCTAAATGCATTTTTTAAATTATGAATTAGAAAATACAGAGTTAATAAAGTAATTTTTTTAGAAATTATTAAGGTAAATTTAGGAATTAATAAAATACATCGCTAGAACTATAGTTAAACGCAAGAGGACATTTAAAAAAATTTGAGAAAGGTTTTCAGATTTTCTTTTTTTTTTTCTAAATGTTATGATGTAAATTGTTTTATACAGAAGTAGATCATCTTTTTTTCTCTAAATAGTGAGAAATTTAATTTTATGCTTTTTTTTTTTTTTAAGTTGAGAAAAATAACTGAACAAAGTATTTATTTAAACATTTAGATATTGAAAAAAGAATCTATAAATTCTATTATTTTCCTTACATAACCATAGTAAAATGCGAAGTGTTAAAGAATGGGATTTTTACAGCTGGTAAACAATGTTAATGAGAATATTTTTTTCATATTCTAGATTACAATAATCATATATTGTTTATAATTTGTTTCCTAAATAATCAGGCATAGCAAAAAAAAAAAAAAAAAAAAAAAAAAAATAGTTTGTTTGTGTTATGAAATATTATGATGCAATTCTGGATCGGATAGGAAATATCTAATTTGATTACATTCTTGGCTCATAATAGATTTATTACTGTAATAATGATTTTAAGATCATTTACAATGTTTTATGATGTGTATTATGTCCACAAAAAGGGTAATTATTTTATTCTGAATATAATTTAGTTTGCTTTACCCTAACAACTGTCATGTTGATGAAAGTTGATTAAAATGTATGGCTTTGAATGATCATCTAATGTTTCAAAACCATCAATCACTGTCAAAGATGTTTGACTGGCAAATAGGTTTTAAGTCTTGGGTTTTCAAGGTTAGAGAAAATGTTTTGGGGATTTTAAATTTTAAACTTTTAATTTTAAATGTTAAAATATTTAATTTTTATCTTTTCATATATGCTACATATCCTCTTGTCTTATATAATTATTTCATATTCTATTGGCACTAGATAACATGTCACTATGCCTAGCAACATTTCATATTCACTAGCTGTAGAAAAGTTCTTATATCACCTTTTCATTGAGAAATGTAGCTGTCCTTTAACTACAATCTCTACCACCTCCCACAGACAAATTTAGGATGGTTGCCTTGTTGTGAATAAGCTAACATAGGCACAAGTCAGCCTTTAATAATTTAATGTCATTGATGCAGTCAGCGAACCACTAAAAAACAGAAATGGATGCTACACCCAATGTACGTTCCCCGGACACATGAAGAAATAGCAATAAAATAAACTACATTTTCTTTATTCCATGTTTTACAGTACTACAACATAATGCAGACACTACGAGATTCTTCAAGATTTTACATCTTTAAATAATAATAAAATTAAATTCATGAAATTTCAGCATTTAGAATTGCTTCAGTGATACTGCAGAAGTTGTCAAAAACAGATGATATCACAAAAATTCTGAACTCTAAGCTCATGTCAAAGCTTTTTAAAACATCATGCTAACTTCAAAAAGTGTATCATGTGCAAATGGCTCTAAACCAATCAGAGACCCTGGTTAGGACTGCCTTGTAAAACAATAATTTCAGTGTAAAAAGGTTCTCCAAAGCACATGAAAAAACTTTTGAAAAAAATCTTGAATAATCTGGACCAAACGAATGATCTAAATTTGAAGATATCGAAAAGAGAAATATTACTAGCTCCATTGCCTCTCTCCACCCCCCACCCCCCCACCCCAAAAAAAGGTGAAATCGTAGATTTCTTTTAAAAAGAAAAAATAATAATAACATTTTTGAAACGAAATATAGTAAAATAAATGGGCAAAAATTTAGAATTAATTTAAGATTGGTTATGATTAAAATATGTTACATGTATATATAGATAGATAATTATTTTGATATAATTTCTCTTTCCAGATTCCATCGAAGCAGGAAGATTATAAATGTGATATTTGTTTTAAGAGTTTTCCACGTAACTACAGTTTACAGAGGCATTCTATCATGCATACCGGTGAAAAGAAGTTTAAATGTCCCATTTGTGACCTTCGATTTAGTCATGTATATAACCGAAACAGGTCTGTTTGTTTCTTTAATAATTATATTTTTCATAAAAAATTAATTTTATTGTATGCATTTGATGAAAAATTAATTTTAAAAATTGGTACTTTATCTTATAGCAGTCTGACGACATTTTACTATAGAATTCAATAAAAAAGTAAATTTTTAAATCAGTATTTTTAATTTAACCAAAAATGTTTGATTTAAAGATTCCAAACTATAAAACATGATATAATGTATCAGTAAGATCATATTGATGCATAATTGTGAATTAGTAAACACAGATGTGCTACAACACATCATTTACATAAAAACTTGGAAAAGAATGCATAAAAGAAATTGTGATAGGTTCTTTAGGTTGCCTAATTTTATTCTTGGAAAGAATACAAAATATGATAAGTAATCAAAAGAATTATACATTGTGCATTATTATGTTAAAATCTACTTATTACTAAAATTTAAAAAAAAATAGTAATAAGTCTCTTTTATTTATTTTTTTAAAGTGATTTTTTTTATTGTCTGGTTTACAGGAACCCAGGTTTAACCTTTACACGGTGTCTTGGACAGCATCTGTGCAAGTTTGCATGTATTCTCGAACAGATGCTGTCCAAGACACTGTGTAAAAGTTTTAAAAGTCTAGCAGCGTCACTGGTAAAGATAATCTGTATTTTTCCCTTATCATAATGCAAATATTTGTCAACAGCAATTTTTTTCATTTTGCTGACATCGCACCACTCCATCTTTCGTTAAAGAATTTAATTGCCTATATCATTTTTTGAGAAAAAATATGTTCAAAAAGTTAATAAAAATCAACTTTTTTATTTTATTTATTAATAGTTTTTATCAATTAATAGTTTCATATTAATTAAATTATGATTATACGTTGAGAAATCAATTTAGAAATCCTTAAAAGAGATAGTTTAAATAATGTTTGCTATTCTTTCCTGTTAGCCATATCTTAAGCAAAAATCATGATTTTTTTTAATAAATTCACGAGCTCACATTTTCTATCAAGTGTTAATCAAAGCTGTGAATTTTTGGGTTTGATACATATGTCATGTTCTCGTATTTCAGCAGAAATTTCTTGGAAAAATCATGAATTGAAGTCATGAAATTAGGCGTGATTCTCAAGATAAACATTGAATGCATATAAAAAAGTGATTTAAAAAAAAGCTAATTTGACTTTTATATTTATTAAATTCTACTGCTTTCTCTGCTTAGCCATTAGATCATTGTCACTTATTAACCAGATATACTTCTTAAGCAGAGACACATTCATGAAAGTCCACTGTATATATATTATTCTCTTGTAGCATGCCACTAAATTTGTTAACAATTCTAACTATAGAAAGACTGACTGAAAATAATTCCTTATTTAGTATGCATAGTGGTCCTCTAAAGTTACTGTTGATTCTTTCAATCACACTAGAGTTGTACAAAGATTTAATAATAAAAATAAAAGACAATATTAAGCTTTATATTTTATGTGCTAATGTGATAAAGCAAATGATTTAATTTGTTAGCAATCTTTCCTAAATTCAAACCCTGTTAGATATGACCTAATTAGATTGGAGGCTTTATTAATGTTTTTTTTTTTTTCCTTTAGACATGTTCGTAAACATAAAAGAGATGATGATGATCCCCAAGTAGTGAAACCAGCAAAATCTCTCTTTAAGAAAAAACAAGGTGCTGAATGGGTTTGCACACATTGTGGACTCACTTTTGATAATTCCAGTGTTTTAAATCTGCATACCTTAACTCATGCTGCTGAAGATGTTGGTTTTAATGAAGGACACCCATATCTAGAAAACAGTACTGGTAATGAAGATGGGTTTGATGGCAGTGATGAGAGCAAGTTGGGAGGAGAAGAAATGCATAAATGTCCTGAATGCACACAGGTACAAACAGTTATTGCACTCAAAATCATTCTTTTGTATCTATATTGTGATGAAAATTAATTTGATGTCATTTAAAAATGAGGTGGTATTGAGAATTTTTGTCAATATAAAGATCATATAAAATGTTATTTAAGGCATTTTGAGTTATTTTTAAAGCAACAACCCATTCAGTCAGCAATTCTTTAAACTCAGAAAGAAAGTCTAATAAAAATTTTTTACTTGAGTTTTGAAATACAGTAAATTAAAGATGCTGAAATGAAAACAGCATTTTTGAAAGCTAAAAAAAATCTTTTTATTTTAATCTTGAAATGGAAAAGGATAAAGTTCCTCATAGCAAACCATTTTAAAAAAATAGCAGAAAGAACTTAAGAAATAACCCTATCGAATAGCCGTAACGAGCCTCTGGAAATTAAAAAAAACTCTTAGGTCAGCAAAATGATGAGTCGGGGAATGTCTATCCGGAAATAAAAGCAATATCAGATTCCTCATATATATTAGGAAATTGTCATGTTAACTTAAATAAATGTGCTGAATTTGAGTTTTTTCTGTTCTTACTAAACTTTAGGATTCAGTAATTGATCTTGTTAAAAAATTTTAGACAGCATTTAAGGCAGGATTTTGTTATGAACATATTCTGTTTATTGCAGGTTTTACTGTATAGTTAAAAAATAATTGAGGATATTCATAAAAATGAAGAAATAATCTATACTAATAAAAGAAAGTTTTGCTCTGAGTCCGTGTGTGTCTGTCTGCCTGCGATGGCTTGCCAAATCTACCACCCCTACAGATTTAAAAATTTATTGAATCTGTTAAATTTATTTTGCTTGTTATATGTAAAGGAGATGTAAAAAATAGGAAATTTGTGACTCAAATAATATGGACCTACTTTTTTGTGTATGTATATATATAATTCATCTTTGAAATGAAGCCTTTGCTAGTTAGCAAGAAAGTCCTATTTCTTTAACTATGAACTTCTGCATCATCAGAAATATATTGTCTAAAAAACAGCTGTCCATGTTGTCCAAAAAAAAAAAAAACAGATTTTATTTATTTTTTTTAAATGCATATTTTGTTCATTTGTATAACTATAAAAATATTTTACATTAAAATACTTTTTTCAGGAATTCCCAAATCGCAGGGATCTTATTGAACATGCTAGTGTCCATGGGAAAATTTTGAAACAGCGTTGTTATAGAGGAATCATTAATCCCCTGAAGCCTTACAAATGTAATCTGTGTTACAAATCATTTGCATCTGATGATCGTTTGATAAAACATTATCTTGTTCATGGAAGTGAAGATTCTAAACCTTTACAATGTGATGTTTGTTATAAGCGCTTTCTTAATAACTCAGCATTAGCATGTCATGTGAAAGTTCATAGGTTTGTAATTACAATATTCATTTAGTTATTTATTTGAATAATATTTCTTTACTTTTGGTTATGAGCTTGAATATTTTTGAATTTTTCTGGGCTTGGCTATATTTTGTACTATTGCAGGCATATCTAGCTTCATTAGAGGCTTAATCAAGCCAGAAATAAGTAAGAATTAAATTAATTCTTTTTTCTTAATCAATGTTAAATTATTCCTATACAGGTAAGTTTTACTACCTACTGCATTACATGTGAATAATTTTGCTTAATGCCTTAGAGCAGGGTTTCTCAAACTATGGTACACGTATCGGTTCTGGTATGCAAACCTTCAATTCTGAATGCAGTGCAGAAGATAAGGGCTTTCACTGTCTCTACCTTTCTCACCCTATGACAAACAAAATCTTAAAAAAGAAAATAAAAATCGCATAGTTTGTGAATAGCAGAAAAAAAGTTATCAAATCTACCCTTGTGTAATTTTATTGATAAAAATGAAATAGTAGAAATAGATTCTGAACTCATAAGGGATGATGTAAATGAATTGTGTAAATGCCATGTAGCAGATAACTATTTTCCATGAAATTTTCCGACAGATTTTTGTTGTTGTTGTATGAGAAATCATTTTTCATTGAATTTACTTCATCATCACTGATGAGAGAGAAAAAAGAACTTATTCTGCTATCCTGTGATAGAATTCTTAAAATTTTTTTTAAAAAGATGTATTAATTGAATTTTGTTTAAGTCAAACAGAATAGTTGCTGATTTCTGTGAAGGCTTTAAGATTTAGCACAATTTATGCACATGAGAATGTGTTTTCTTCACTTCTTTAAATGAAAACAAAATTCAGAAATAAATTAAGCAATGAATCAGACATGGCTAAAACTGACAAATTTCGAACCATACATATGCTATGATAGGTTAAGTAGGCCCATTTTTCGCAAGAGCGATAGAAGTCTATTTTGTTTATGCAAGATAGTATATATAATAGTATATAAACCATAAATTGTTTTAATCCTCCTCCCATAGTCCATGTGTTTTATATTTTCCATATTATTAATACGAGTATATAATCATGATGCTACTCAAGGTAATTTAAATACCACTTGGTAATCATGTAGTTTTAAATATTAGCATTCAGGGATTGATTTAATTTAGGGACTAGGTATACATACGTTTTTGGGGACCCTCAAAAATATATTTTACACATACTTTAGAGTTTCAGATCCCTTTGAGAGTGAGACCCCAGGGAATGTGTGTCAAATTTTCTGCGATAAATCAGTCTTGGCATGGCAAAAGTATGAATTTCGATTTAGTAGTGCACCACTCAAAATGTTTGGGAACCTCTGTCTTAGAGTTGTGTTATGAAATATTATTTAAAAGTAAGAATAGATAAGTAACATTTTTTCGTTACTTTTGCTCTTTATTAATAAAAACTTTTTGCTTAAATTAATCGAAATGGATGTTAACTTTAATATGTAATTTTATTAATGAACATAATCATGCAAAATTAGGAATTTCTGACACACTATGTATATATCTTTTTAAAATCTAGGCTTAAATGAGAGATGTTTAAACCGTAACATTTCTCTAAATTAATCTAATTTATTTCAGTTAAAAAAATTTTTATCTACTATTCAGTCAAAATTCATTTGTTGTTGGCTATTTTTCTTTTCTTTTTCTTTCTTTCTTTTCTTTTTTATTTTTTCATATCCTATGCATTTAGAATTTTATTTCATTAAAAACATTACACAAAGAATGCAAGATGACACTTCTTAAAATTCTGTTTTGTTCCACAGGTTATATTATTCTATGTCAATACTTTCTTCATAAGAGGCTAACAATGGCTTTATCTTTGTAGTCAAAAGCTGCTACTTTTAACCTAATTTGTCATTAATGAATCTATTAATTTCAATATTTTGGCTCTTTAACATTTGTGTTACAAATTAACATAAAAACTGGGAATTTCGATAACTGTTTGCTGCATAATTATTTATTGCATAAGTTGTATTTTTCACAAAAGTCCATTATTGGTGGGAAAAAAAGTAAATGGAAGTTTTGTGAAAAATAATGAAATAAATGGGTTTTAATTTTACTAAGGGCATATTCCTTATAAGGAATGTGCTCTTCCGTGGCTATAATGTATCTTTGGCATTGCTTTTACATATTGGCAATCAAGTTGTCAGACACCTGAATATGAAGTATAAATGGGGCATGTTCCAGTTCATTTAAAGACCTTGAAGAAGAACTTAGTGCCGTGACTTGTCTTCCAAGGTAATGCAGAATTTTCATATTTTCTTAGAGGCCAATGTAAATATTTTTCAATAATTCTAGCAGAAATTTCACTGCAAGCATAAAATTTCTGCTAATGTGTAAACAAAAATGTTATTCTGTTTTATAAAGAACAAATCTTTTAGCTGTCTTTTAATTTATTTGTGACAACATTGGACCTTTTTTTTTTTTTTTTTTTTTTTTTTAATAGCACATGGCCATGTCATCTGTTTTAATTCACTTCCCTAAGTTTTGCAAGTACTTGCTGAGTGATCTAAATTTTTTAATCTGTTAAAGATACAGTTAAACTCTCAAAACACTGTGATCTGGAAATTTGAAATTGTCTACCATCCAGAATAGAAATAAAAGACGAAAATCAATGGACATTTATTTAACTTTTATAAAATTCTTGGTACAGTCGCAGGATACTCCCCCCCCCCCCCTTATTTATACTTGTTGTGAATTAATGAAGCTTAGTATTTAAGTTACTTACTCTTAAGCACTCTTTTGATTGGTTACAGCCACTGTTTTTTGCAGCTTTTATTCAATCTTTTATATAATTATACTCTACAGCTACTTTTTGGCAAGCTAATTAGAAGAGTATTTTAAGAAATATGCATTTTTTTCTTCATGCATAGATAAAATGTTTCAGCAGTTCAAAACATTGAAAATTTTGTTAAAATCATCAAGTTCTAATGTTTTGTCCTGTGATAAATATTTGCTGTTGGCCTCATTTTTTGAAGCGGTTGTTAGTATATGTAACAGAGATGCCAACTCTCCTGATTTTCAATTTTATTTCTTTTTAATTTTTTTTCTTACCTATATACCTGTACTACCTATACATTTTATAATGTATTTCTCCTGATTTCTTTGTTATTCTTAAATTTAACCTTTAATCACCTTTCTTTAGGAAATTTAACCTTTTCCAACACAAAAATGAATAAAACAGCACAATATTTGAGATATATCAGTTTTATTTTATTTATTATAAAAATTTAGTGATTTTTAGATGGTAATTTTTTATTTAGAAAATATTGTAACATGAAATGGAGAGTGAAATTTATGTTTCAGCTACCTGCATTTGTTACTTATTTTTCCTTCCTAAATTTAAAATATTGTGATTGTAATGTATATTTGGCATTACTTTTCCATATTGGCAATCAAGTTATCTAACACTTGAATAGGAAGTAAAATATAGAGCATATTCCAGTTCATTTTCAATTTATTAATAGTATTAAAAGTGTCAAGCATAACAGTTTTGATATTTTTTTAAGGTTAGGATAATGTGTTTTTATCTAGGTTGATATCTTTAGAAATCAACCTATTGCAATCGCTTTGTTTAGATAAATCAAATATTTTCATCATGATAATGTATAAAATACTGAACCAATTTTAACCTAATTGTGACAATGTATTGATTTTGCCAGTATCTTGGATGAGTTTGTTTTATGTAGCTCTTATAATTTTTTTACAGTGACACACAAAAGCAAAACATTCAAAACTTGTCATCACAGTAACGTCTGAAATACTGAACCAATTCTGACCTAATTGGGACAGTATTGATCTTGCACGTATCTTGGATGAATTCATTAATCAAGTACACAAATTTTTCAATGATATTTATTAAATGATTTATTTTACAGCCTACGAATGATTTTTAGATTATGATTTCAACAAATGTTTGACATTTTTTATATAATTGCCTAGTTTATTCAATAACGTTTGGTAGGCCTAATTTAAAATTTCCCTGACTATCTCATTATCTGTTCTCATCAAAATCATAAATTTAGAAGGAATGAGACCAATTTGTTTAATTTGTATTAAATCTTTTAATTTGTATTAAATCTTGTAACAAATTTGTATGTACCTAAAAATAAATAAAGAAAAAGAAAGAAATCAACCTATTCTTCCGACTGAGCTGGGAGGACTTGATTGCTTATTTTGAAGGTTTTATGACTGTAAAAATCAGATGCAATAGAAACTCCTACTTGTAAATTGTGATAGTCTTTCAGAGAATCCTTCCAAAATCAATTTTACTTTAATACTTAGAAAATATAAATATCAAACTTGCTATTACATAATTTCCTATACAGTATATGTTAATATTTCATCCAAAAGTGGCAGGTGTCTTTTTTTTATCAAATGCATTCCTTTCTGCTGAAACCATTTTCTATAGATATGTTGTCTGCTTTAGTACCATTTTGTAAAAAGTTTATAAGTAATGGTAGAACCATTAAGTTAAAAAAAAAAAAAAAAAGTGTTGGCTGTGGCTTAAAAACTTGCATGAAATTAGACAGTTAGAATGGCTTGACTCTCAATGAAGACAACAGTGGCAAATTTTTATGCAAATATTAGTGGAATCAAATTAGTGTTATAATAACAATTAAGGTAGTGATATTTTTTAAGTGAAATAAGACAAGGTCTCTCTTGAAGCACTCTTATGAAAATGATGATTAAGTTTGTTCTGAACATTAATCAGAGCATAGTAGAAAATTGCTGTTGAACTAACATGTGAACAAACTGCTGTAGCAGTTGTTTTAACCATTAAGCTAAACGTTTTTAAAAATCTTGTAGTTTTGGAAGAAAATCTTTCCAAACGAACCTAGGGTTAGGGGGCCCATTAACTTCAGCAGTACATAAATAATTCATTTCCATCTTTAAAAAAACATAATTGCCTTATCTCAAAGGCACGCAGCGATCAACCCAGATTAAATTCAAATTTTCAGCATTGTTGTTCACACTGCTATAGAAACAGATTTTGCATTCTTCCAATTTGTTTTTAATGATAGCAGTAGCAAAATTTACTGCAGAGTTTTTTCAGTTTCAGAAAAAAATTGTAAAACAATATCCACAAAACGTGAAAAAATGCTAAAAATTGCATAAAAAATTAAATATTACTGAAGACAAAATTTATTGTATTGGACAAAAAGATTAAAACTGGATTCCTTTTACAAATATGAAAAAATTGCCAAGAAATGTGATAAAATATTAAAAATCTCACTAAAAAATTCATGAAAAATGTAACTGTTGCTGTACAAAATCTGAATAAGCTTTATTGAAAAGAGGACAAAATTTACTGTATTCGGCTAATGCCTCTGTGCACAGCAGTCTCTTCAGAAAACTCTGAACAGACACACACACACACACACAACTTCTGTCTTTATCATTATAGATTACAATATTTTCACATGTTAATTGAAAAGGGGCTTAAAGATTGAAACCAGACACCTCATATGAATGTCAAAAAATCGTCGCGAAATGCTAAAAATCACATAAACAAATTCGCAAAAAATTTTAAATAGATGTACGAATTCCTAATAAATTTTATTGGAAAGAGGAGAAAATTTACTATATTGGGCTAAAAGATTGAAACCAGATTCTTTTTACTAATGTGAAAAATCACTGCAATATGTAAAAAAACACTAAAAAAATCTCATAAATTTGTAAAAAAAAAATTCAAAAATTTGTTGTGGACAAATTTTTCTATATTGGGCTAAAAGATTGAAATTGATTCCTTTTACATCTGTCAAAAAAATATTAAAAATCTCACAAAAAAATTTGTGAAAAGTTCAAAAGTTGCTATACAAATTTTGAATATACTTTTTTAAAGAGGACAAAATTTACTATATTGGGCTAAGAAATCGAAACCAGATTCCTTCTATTAACAAGGAAAAAAAAAAAAAAAAAACTTGATTAAAAAATTCAAAAAATGGCTTTAATGTGCATAAATTCAGGCATAAGGGTACCTTCCAGTCAAATCTTGGAGCTCTGCACGCAGTAGTCTCCAGAAAGTTTTGGACAGACACACACACAATTTCTTTCTTTATTATTATAAGTTACAATGTTTTCACATGTTAATATATTTATTTCCTGTGGGGGGGGGGGGGAGGGATCCCCTAATTTTTTGTTCTGATAAGTTGGCATCTTTGATATCTGCAGCTGGTGGTTATTGTATTTGGATAGCTAATCTTCTTTTCTTCTCAGGTTATGTGTGTTCACTTCAGAAAAACATCTTATAGGATTACTATTGTTGATACAGTATTTATTATACTGGTTCTCTTTATTATTGCTAGTTCTTCCCCCCAGGTCAAATGGATTGTAAATTATATGAGAGTTGCAAAAGTTTGCATTACTTTTGGTACAACTCTTGTAATAATGAAATTTCTGGTGTAAATATATATATATATATATATATATATACACACTGCTCAAAACAATTAAAGGATATTTGAAGTTTTATATAAAATAAAGATATAAACGAAATTTTTTTTTGCCGAAAATAGAAGAGAATCGCAAAAGCAAATTTTTCTGGTTTTCAAACTGTGGAGTATGCAAATTTTGAGTTTGACGTCAAAAACGTCGCTTCAGCGGCAGCGAATGAAATTTGACTTTCAACTGGATAAAAGAGAATGAAGACAAGGATGATCGGCATTCAGTGATTGCTTTGTTTCGATGAGTACGATGTCTCAGCGAAGTCATTTGACAGATTCAGAAGCTTGGAGAATTGTTGGTATGTTAGAAGGGGGCCAAACTCAAGCCGAAGTAGCGCAAGCCATTGGAGTGTCACAAAGTGTCATTTCCAGGATCTGGAACCGTTTTTTGGAGAGTGGATGTGCAGGCCGAAGACCAGGGCAAGGTCGTAGACGGGCAACAACGCCCAATGAAGATCGGTATTTAGCATTAACAGCTCGGAGACACCAAAACATGAATGCTACTCTTCTCCAACAACACCTTCGCTCGGCTACAGGCACCACGATTTCAACTCGGACTGTCCGAAACCGGCTCCATGCTGTAGGTCTGTATGCTCGCCGACCGATGGTATGTGTTAGATTAACATCAAGGCATCGTCGCGACCGCAGGGAGTGGGCAACCGAGCATGTCAACTGGAGGAGAAATGAATGGAGCAATATTCTGTTTTCTGACGAGTCCCGTTTTTCTGTGCATCCGGATAATAGGCGTATTTTCATCTGGAGGGACCGTGGCAGTAGGAATAATCCTGCGTTCGTGCACGAAAGTGTCAGATTTGGCGGTGGAGGAGTGTTGGTGTATGGTGGCATCTCCATTGACGGGCACACTGACCTCTACATCATTCGAGATGGAGCTCTGACTGGTCGCCGATATAGGGATGAGATCCTCAGACCTATTGTAGTCCCTTACGCTGCAGCAATCGGAGATAACTTCATTTTAATGGACGATAACTGCAGGCCACATCGTGCAAACCTGGTGGAGGATTTCCTTTTCGAGGAAGGAATCGTTCGAATGGAATGGCCAGCGTGTTCTCCAGACATGAATCCAATCGAGCACGTTTGGGACACTCTAGGAAGACGAGTTTCTGGCCGCCAACAACCCCCACAAACTCTCCAAGAACTGGAAAGAGCTCTTCTGGAAGAGTGGGGCAGAATACCCCAACTCGTCATTAATAGCCTCATTGAGTTCATGCCTCAAAGGTGTTCAACGTTGCTGGCCGCCCGTGGAAACCATACCCCCTACTGAAAATGATTTTCTTTGAAGAAAACACCTTTTCTTATTCTTTTTTTCTCATATGCACAAATTGTGTTTTTTCCTTTTGTACACAAATGCGCAATAAAATTCATTTTTTTTCTGCCAAACATGTGTAATTTATTCTCATATAACCTACTATGTCAGTCGACCATGTATCAATCAGCTAAAAAGTTTCCCAGATACAAAATCCACCTAAAACTGCAATATCCTTTAATTGTTTTGAGCAGTGTATATATATATATATCTTTAAACTTAAAAAAGTTTATAAAGCAATATATTTTAATTCAATTTTAGCCTTTGGAAACATATACAATCATCTCAGAAGTAAAAAATAAGTTGTTGTGTGTATTCTTTTTCTTCAGTCTGTCTTATCTTCTGCTTTTGACAGACCTCTTTTTTATCTATATCCCTTAAGCAGATTGTATTTAAATTTAACAGTTATTAAAATAGATAAGATCTGTGTGTTAATTTAATTTTTGATGTGTTAATTTAAAATTTCTTCTTATTTGCCAGAAGGAAATAATGATAAAATGTATGCTCTGTTTATTTATTTTTTAGAATATGTGTAATTTTTTAAAAATTCATTAGGTCTTTTTTAATCTTGTTTTTTTTTATTACTATTTATTTACTTATTTTTTTTTTTTTTTTATATATATATAGTGAAGAACGTAAATTTTATGAATGTCCTATATGTAAAGCTGAATTTGATCAAATTGTTGCTTTGAAAGAGCATGTTCATGTTCATAATGAAGATGGAGTGTATAAATGTCCTAGTTGTGTGAAGGTTAGTACATACGTTGTTACTTCCAGCTTGATGTTATTTTCATCAGTAAATCACTCTTTGTAAATTAATTTTAAAATTTCATAAAATTTTTTATGTATTTTGTAAACATGAAATTTTAATTCATGTATTGATGTGTATTTTCATGTATGTTAATCTTCCTTAAAATATGAAAGCATTTGAAACAATATATTTTCTTTTAAGGAAATTTCATTTTGAAAATGTACGTCATATTTAAATAATGCTTCTTGCTGGTAATGTTGCCAGGTTCACTGTCAAAAAAAGCAAGAGATCAGTTTCTCAATCGGGACATAAAAATACAGTAAATCCTATGAGAATGGAACCTGTCTGTAATGGAATCTTATTTTAAACATAAAAAAAAACATGGTTCCTACAAGAGGAATATTATACAATTACACCTGTTTAATAGAAAAAGCTGTCTAAAACAGAATCTTTTTTCCTGTCACTTGACTTTTCCTCTTAGCAGGTTTACTATGTGAAATAAACACTATAGTCTTATACAGTAAAATCTGTGAAAGCGAGATCGCTAAGGACCAAAACAAAATTCCATTTTGGAGAGGTTTTCAATTGAGTAGTTACAATTGTATGATATTTCTTCCGTAGGGACTATGATTTTTTTATGTTTATGACAGGATTCTGTTATAAACAGGCTTAGTTCTCACAGGTTTTACTAAAGAAAGTACGTTAAAACCTGTAAAAACAGAATAACTAGGAATAAAAAAAAATATTCTGTCTTAGCAAGCAGATTTGTACAGCATTCCTTTCTGCAGAATCATAAAAATTTTTCAAGTATAGGCAGATTCACTTTTCACAGGTTCTGCAGGATGGGTCTTGTTGAAACCTTTGAAAATTGGGTCATCCCGTATGAATCAGGGTGCCTGTCAACACTCTGGGTCAATCACTTTATAATATCTATTACTTATAAATACTAAATTTATCCTATCATCACACATCGCTAAGTGCATATTTTTTTTTTTTTCAAAAATAACATTGAAATAAGACAAAATAAAAACAGCATTTATTTCACTAATTTATTATTTTATGAAAAGACATTATTTTAAAGCAAATTTAAAGCTACAATTTTTTTTTTTTTTTTTAATGTTCTAAAGAGAGAGAAATTAAAAATAATAAAAAGTAAAAAATGGGAATTTGGAAGAATCAGTTTTCAACTTTATTACTTACCAAATATCTTTTTGATTTTCTTCCCAGGACATTGTTGGGCACTGAACATTTTCTCACAAAAGTCAAGATGATTATGAAGAATGAATTTTAGTATCTCCTTGATGTCTTTCATTTTGAATCCAAAAATAGGTCTTTGAGAGAAAGCTGACACAGTCAGCATATTCAAATCTTATTGACTATTTCTCAGTCGGAATCTGTGCTTCAACAAACCACTAATAAATTCTGCTGCAAGCCATCTTCAAGGCAGCAATATGCCTTTTAATGTGATGATATGTTTTTCTGTAAGACTGTATTACTTAGGCCCATTTTTTTTGTGAAATTTGTTGTAATATGTACTAAAATTCAAAACATTATCATGAATAAGTTTTTATAAAACCCTCAATTTATTTGGATCTTTGGAAGCTTTTTTATTTTTATTATATTAATATACTTATCTAATGTATAAAATGCTCAACCTATCTCAGAACTTTCTTGATTGATGATATAGCAAAATCCCTGCCATAAGTTTCTCAACTGTTTCAAGAAAGTTGGAAAATTCAAGTGTCTTTCATGGCTAAGCCAAAGATTTTTTCCTCTTTCTTTTATTCATCAAATAATGTTTCTATGACCTACGCAAAATGACAAAAAAATTAATTTTAGAAAATCTAAAAGTTTCTTTCTAACCCCAAGCAATTCATGTAGTTTTAAAATTGTTTAATTTTCAAAAAAGACTTGGTCAATATTCAATATTTTCTTTTTCTTTCATTTATCTTCCTTAAATTTATTGTATCAGTTTGATATTGAAAAGAAAGTTTTATCAATATAATTCATTGTTGTAAGAATAAATAAATTCATGGGATAGTAGAATTTCTACTCCATTCAATTGTGAATATATGTGTCGGTAATTGAAAATTAGGTTTGTCTCTGTACATTTTTGTGTGTTAAATATAAGGAAAGCCCAGTCATTAATGACAAAGTAGTCATTATTTCATTCAGCTAACAATCAAGACATTCTTGCCAAAAAGTATAGACCACTCATTTTTATTTCTTTTTAAATTTGTGATCAATTACAGTTTTTGAATCGGGTTTTTTTTTTTTTTTCCCTTTAATTGTTTGTTGAAAACATTGTCTGTCTCACCTGCAGATTCTTTTGGCGCAATAGTGTGTAAAATTTATCTTTTAAAATACAAATTAAATTATTTATTTTACTTACTCTGCTATAAAAAAGGTCAATAAGAACTGTGTTTTTTGGTGTGTGTGTGTGTGTGTTAGAGATGAGTTCAGGCTCTCTTTTCGGAGCCCGAGCCCGACGATTTTAAATCTGAGCCCGCCCGAGCCCAATACCAAAAAAATTGCAAAATATTTAAAAATTGTTTTAAAAGTAATATAACATTTTTAAAAAACTCCGTACATGAAAATAACTGTTAATCCCGTGTACATAATTAATTTTATGGAAATTTACATTCAATCTTATCAAAAAAGAAGTTTCGTATTAAATAAAAATATACTTTCTTAAAAGAATGTTCATATTTTTCTCTCCCAACAAGCAAATCTGATGGACACATTAGCATAGTGCGCTTTATGAATAAATGAGTGAAATTTGTGAAAATTACTATTTCTATGCCGAAGAATCGAACAACGTTTTTTATTTCGTATAAAAGGTGTATATCATAAATTATAATTTATTCCTTAATTAAAAAAATATTTCGTGTTCCTGAAAATCAGCTTAAATTAAAAATTTGACACCGTTATCTGAAAGATCCCATGCTTTTATAGGAAAAGTGGAAACACTGTTCGATTGCTTTCTATCGGAATAACAATACATGACAATTATATCTACTTGCGAATGAAAGTGATTTCGTAACTGTGCAGAGCAGAGCTTTAGCATGAGCAGAGTTCATAATTAAAAATAGAATCACTAACGTTATTTTCATATGAAGAGCAATTATGACTCGCACAAAATAGAAAACTAAAAATTTATAAATTTAAGCTAATACTGATCGACTAAAAACAAAAAAATATATTCACTTTGCGTTAGATCTCTAAAAAAATAAAATAAAATAAATGTTCCAAGTAAGAAATATCCTACTGTCCCAAACGAAAATCTAGCATTGGCACTGTATCACCCAGTCGTCAGTCGCGTCGCAAATATCATGAATTTTCTTTTAAAGTAGCATTCTAATACTAGAAAAGAAAAATAACATTTATGTTTCCCCTTCTATTCATTCTTTTCAAAATAACATTAAAATGACTTGAAATGGAATATGTAATTTTTTAGGGAAACAAAGTTATTTATTTTTCTATATGAGAATAAATAAAATTGTCGGTTTCAAAAAGAATGAACCCGGGCCCGAAGGCTGGTATAAAAATCGAGCCATGTCGGGCCCGGGCTCGGGTTGAGCCCGTCTCATCTCTAGCGTGTGTGTGTCACACTCAGAATAGAATATTTAAATATTGTTTACAGAAAATATGAATAAAGGTATGAAGTATTTTAAATTTCTTCTTACAATCTTGAGAAAAAGTTCATTTTGTGGAGTAAGAACATTTAAAAGTTTTATTTGGTTAATTTAAACAATTAAATAAATCTGCGTGCGTAGCAGTGTTTATGAGTGCTTATAGGTGCTTATCTTTGAAAAAGATTTGTAAGGTCCTTTCATGGTGCTTATTTTCAGTGCAGGTCACAGGAAAAAAGATGGAAATGGAGATTTTCGAAATTCCGTCACTGAAAAAAAATGCGAATTTCGGCAAATGATCTTAGAAAAACATCGCGATTTTCTTCAGTTGGTTCCAGAAAAAAATCGGAATTTTGTCAAACGATCATGCAAAAAAATCACTATTTTTATTGTCAAATTTCCAATTAAATTTTCAGCAGGACTGAAACTATGCCATAAATCTTTAAATGGCTCTACAAAGGATACCAAGGTATCTGGGTATGATCCCCGGTCTGGACACATTTTTCACTCAGTTGGTTGTATGCTGTTCTGCAACGTGAAAAGAAAATTACATCTTTTGTAGTGCTATTTGTTAAATGATTAAGCAAAATAAATCACGAATTTCGTCAAAGGATCATGGAAAAAATTGTGAATTTTGTTAATTGATCGCAGAAAAAATTGTGAATTTTCTCAATCGATCTCTGGAAAAAAAAATCACAATTTTTGTTAAAAGTTTCCCTACCACCACCCACTAAAATTTAATCCCTATTTCAAACCTTGAATATTACAGATATAATTGTAGACTACCTTTCTATATTTGTATTAAAACATGAATTAATTTTCTTTCATTTTGGGCTCATGCTTAGATATTTTAAAAGGTTTCAGATTGACAACAATTGTTTTGTCAATTTCAACCTGACTCCCTTAGGTCTTTAGTCCGCTTGACCCAAAAATGACACAGAAAAACCACTATAAACATGAATTCTGAGTCAGGTTTCAGACTGGTCAAACTCTTCAAAAAGCATTCAAGGTAAAAAAATAAATAAATAAATATTTGAAAATCAGTTTTTATAGTTTTGTAGAATTATCATTTTATGTGTGAAATAGGTGTGTGTGTGCAAATATGATCACACACATTCAAAGAGAGAGTCTCTCCTATTTTGAATTCTTATACATGTGCACACATTCGATTGCCAAGGATTTATGTCTTTAATAACATTAACTAACCTCCACCTTAAAGATTTGGTTTGCTACTATTTATCATATTCAAATATTGGCAAGTCTGAATAATCTAATAAATTTATTGTACAAGTCTTTCCTTCAAGAATGAATAGTATGCACGAATAAATTGGTGCTTATTTTTTCTTTCAAAATGTGCTTATAAGGTGCTTACAGGTTCTTATTTTTCGACATAAAATGTTGTTACTCGCTCTGTAAATTATTTTCATAGAAACTTTTGTAACTTTCTAAAAAGAAGAAATAGTTCTGTATTATATAACTATTTATTTTTCATTTTTAATTCCATTGCTGTCATATATTTTTTATATTCTTGTTTTTATATTTTTTTATTGTATTTGTTAGAATTTTTTCAGAACTTATAAAATTTCATTCAGCCATTAATATAAAATATATGATTTATTAGGAGTATTGTGAAATTTTTGCCAATTAGTAAAAAAAAATTTTACAATTTTTTAATGATTTTAGATATTAAATGTAATATTACATAACTATATCTTAAATTTGAAGTTGTAAGAAGCATTGTTAAAATTCTCCTTTGTTTTTAGGTATTTGAAGAATATAATCAAATCCGCAAACACATTCGAGCTTTTCATTCTGAGAGGAGGTATCCCTGTGATAAATGTGAAAAAATATTCCCTAGGCCTGATAAACTTAAGTTGCATATGCTTCGCCATTCTGATCATCGAGAATTTCTTTGTCAAAATTGTGGGAAACAATTTAAGAGAAAAGACAAGTTAAAAGAACACATGAAGCGTATGCATGCACCTGATAGAGAAGCCAAAGTTAATGCAAAGAATTCCAGTAAATCTGGATCAAAGAAATTTGTTCCTAAAGTAAGTTCCAATTAAATGTATTTTTGAAATAAAGTTAAATATTATTATTTGAAAGTTTTATTTTTTAGTACGACCATATGGTAAACAAAGTTTGTCATCAAACAATATGATTCAACACCAATAATAATGTCATGTTCATTTTTGTCAACTGTGGTGCTGCATATCACATGCAATGTGTATATTCCATTTTTATTTATTTTGTGAATAAGCTAGTTTAGTTTTTGTAATGAAGGATGTATGTTAACGGCTATTTCTGTTTTTTTCTCTCACATTTAAAAAAAAAAAAAAATCTTATAAAGAGTTGAGGTTTGCCTTTTGCAGAATAGTACACTGAGTAATATTTTCAAGATGACATAATTCTGCCATTAAAAAAAATGTTTGCATTAATCTCCAAAATAAGAATCTTTATTTTAAAAATGCACAGATAATGATGATGCAATGTGAAAATTGTGACAACTGATCTATTAAAAAAGAATGACTCCCAAATTACACTTGTGACTGCTTTAGGATCTGTTTGCAACTGGTCAATAGAATTAACATCAATTAAGTGAGCAGAAGAACATGTTATATCTGTTACAATGTATTTATTCTCTCATGTTGCCAGCTAAACTGTATTTCAAAAACTATCAGAGCTGTAGAGGTGATGAATTGTTGTTTCTAAGAACATACGTTAGATACAACAAGGAATTTTTTGACATTCTTCCACATCTCTGCCACTCTTGGAGACAGAAAATACAGGGTGTCCACAAAGTCTCTTTACAATTTCAAGCTTTTATTACAAACACAGATGAAGAGATCAAAATTCAAAAACAATATCTATCATTATTGTAAAATATTGCAACATATGCTGCTTATACAAAAAATGAGTTAATAGAATCAGTTGCTTCCATGCATTAAATAACTCAGAAAAAAATCCAAATGCAATTTCTATATATATTGTAATTAGAAATTAATTTAAAGAAAATTTGATTCTGAAATATGCATTTAAATGGCACATACTCCAATAAGAAAAGAAATTTTATGAATTTTCATTTTAATAATTTTTAACCTTACAATATCTAACTTATAATAATGCAAGTTGCATTAAAAAATGTATCAGTAATTTATTACTGCGAATTTTCTGTTGTTATATAGTGAAATTGGGTTATCTTATCATTTTATTGCAGTGACTGCCTTATGAAATTCATTAAAAATAACTAAAACATTTTAAATTCATATAGAAAAGGAAAGTAATTATTTGTTGAAAATGCTGTATAGCATCACAGAAAAAAAAGTTTTCTAATGTTTTAATTTATAAAAAAAGAATTGTATTATTTGTGTCAGTCTGTATATGTTAAAAAAAATTTATTTGCTATAGCAAAAAGAAAAAAAAAAAAAGTAGTTATATAGTGATTATCAAATTTAAATTTTCATGTGCCAGAGAAATTGTCATATGTGCTACCTTGAGCATGCATACCATAGTTTTGCCATCTGTATCCTATTCAATTAAATGATATATTTTTTATTTTGGTTGGTCATTTAACTCTACTGAATATTATTTGCCTTTATTAGTAACTTATACGTAAGAAACCCTATACTGTAATACATTTTTATTGTATTATGTTATGTGCTTAAATATAGGGTGAATCTAAACTCTTGGGCAAAACTTTAAGGGGTGATAGTACACATCAAGACAAACAATATTAAATAGAAAACTAAGGGTCCCAAACGTCTTCCGAAGGAGATAGGCGCCATTAAAGTTTAGGGTCCAAAATTTCAAATAATTATAAAAAACGGAAAAATTGGTCGATTCGTTTGCGGTTTTCACTAAAACTATTCTTTATGTCAGTATTTTCTTAAAAATAAATTTTAAAGAAAAAGTTAAAAAAAATGTCAATAGAGGGCGCTTTAGACTTTGGAGTAACAAACAACTATTTGTTACCGTTTTTTTTAAAATTTGATTAAATGCTTTCAAAAGCTTAGACTTAAACTTAAATTTTGAGCTCAAAATCTGAATTGTTGGGAGTGGGTAAGTAGCGCAAACTGAACCGTGTTCAGGAGTTGAAATTTGAACCCCTCCCTGAACACAGTTCAGTTATTCCCGATCTTGGTTACATAGACCAGGCAGAAACTACTACCCCTTACACATAAAATAAACGATAGAGGGATGATAAAATTAAATAAAAAATTTATTTAAAAAATAAATTTTAAAGATAAAGTTCAAAAATAGAGGGCGCTTTAGACTTTGGAGTAATGAACAACTATTTTTTACCGTCAACTCTGACTCCGACCTGATTGCAAGGATTGCCATCGTAGCAGGCGATATCTGAGATATGCCCGGAGTATTCACTAATGTTCCCAACTCCCTCCGCCGGCGGTGTGAGGCCTGCATCGTTGCTGGTGGGCACTCTTTCGAGCAGTTTTTGTGATTACTCACTAACATCATGCATGTACCATTTTCTATGTGTCAACCTTCATTCATATTGCGCACTACATGCATACATCAAATTGTTTCTTTTTATTTTGCATGGAGAAATTGCTCATGTCTGTTATGAATAAATTTTCTATTTAATTTTGTCATTACTCTGTTGTTTATTTTACGTGTAGGGGGTAGTGGTTTCTGCCTGGATTAATTTTAACACAATTATTCAAATTGGTAAAGAAATCATATGAGATGTAATTTTCCAACTGCACGAAAAATGTCCGGGCCAGGATTCGAACCTGGTATCTCTTGGCTGAAGCTGCCATGCTCTACCAACTGAGCTATCCCGGTTGAATCTGGAGGGCATGAACTGGATGAATCCGGGATAGCTCAGTTGGTACAGCATAGCAGCTTCAGCCAAGATATCCCAGATTCGAATCCTGGCCCGGACATTTTTCGTTCAGTTGGAAAATTACAGCTCATATTGTTTTTGCCTGGTCTACGACACCAAGATCGTGAATAACTGAACTTTGTTTGGGGGTTCAAATTTCAACTCCTGAACGCGGTTCAGTTTGCGCTACTTAATCTCTCCCAACAATTCAGATTTTGAGCTCAAAATTTAAGTTTAAGTCTAAGCTTTTGAAAACATTTAATGAGATACAAAAAATAACGGTAAGAAATAGTTTTTCGTTACTCCAAAGTCTGAAGTGCCCTCTATCGGCATTTTTTGAACTTTTATCTTTAAAATTTATTTTTAAGAAAATACTGACATAAAGAATAGTTTTAGAGAAAACCGCAAACGAATAGACCAATTTTTCCGTTTTTTATAATCATTTGAAATTTTGGACCCTAAACTTTAATGGCGCCTATCTCCTTCGGAAGACGTTTGGGACCCTTAGTTTCCTATTTAATATTGTTTGTCTTGATGTGTACTATCACCCCCTAAAATTTTGCCCAAGAGTTTAGATTCACCCTGTATATAGGCATGTTGGCAGATATGCATAATATAAATACATTATTTTATAAGTCAGTATATCAAGCTATGTCTGCTAAATGCTGTATTTTCTTTTTCTTGTCAATTTAGGTATCTCCTACTGACTATCATCGTTTCATATATAAATGTCATACATGTTTATTGGGTTTCAAAAGAAGAGGAATGTTAGTTAATCATTTGGCCAAGAGGCATCCAGATATTCGCCCAGAATCTGTTCCTGAACTAAATTTGCCAATACTAAAAACAACTAGAGACTATTATTGCCAATATTGTGAGAAAGTGTATAAATCCAGTTCCAAGAGAAAAGCTCATATTTTAAAGAATCATCCTGGTGCTGAACTCCCTATGAGCAATCGAAAAAAGGTATTTCACTTAGAATTTTACTATGCTTTGCTTAATTAACTGTATGTAGATTTTTTAAATTGTTTTTAGTAACTTGAAAAAACATTTATGTACAGGGCTGCTACTGGTGACTATTTTTATATTCTATTCCAGCACTATTTAAAAAATAATAATTTTTTAGTATATTTCTCTTGCCTATGTTGTCAGAATGTATGTGAAAGATTTTTGTTTTGAGAAAGTGGTGCAAGATAAAATTAAAAAATAGTCGCCAGTGGCAGCCCTGTATATAATAATAATAATAATAATAAAGTAATTTACTGTATGGTGGTCTGCTCACATATGGAAATGTTGGGGAATTGTGTCAATCAAAAGTTGTTAATTTGACTATAGTTTTATACAATATATATATATGAAAGAATAAAATAAAACCCTTTTTAAAATTTGAATTAAATTCCCAAATTTATTTTCTAAATTTTTCTAACTTTAAAATCTATGCTCAAAGCTAAATAAACTTTTTCTCAGCCCGACAGTTATTACTTCCAGACTTCAAATTTAACCAACTTTAAGATGAAGTAAGCACAATTTTCCTCTTTCTCAGATGCTCAAGAGCTATTCCCAGGCAGTTTTTGCATGCACTGGCCCAGATATCAATCAAAATATCCGAATCCAAACATTGAAAATGTAATGTCTATTTTCCACCCTAGCTTGACTACTGGAAAAAATTAAAAGTACATTAATAAAAATGAAAAAAAATAAGCTGAAGACCTTTTTCTGTAAAAATGTCTTGGTAATAAGTTACAAACTCTCAGTATACCCTTGACTGACTGAATTGTGTAACTGAAGAAGGAATAAAAATCGGGTCCTCAACCTAACTAGTCTTTGTGTTATTACTAGGAAAGGTTCATGACTGCGCCTCCAATTAAATTAGACTGATGAGATGCAATTCCTTATAGTAGTTGGTGGTCGCTTCCATGAACCAATGAATTTCTACTACGATCGTAACTACTGAGAAAAAATTTACCTATGAAAAGAAAGTTTTTCCAACAGCGTCGGACTTAACCCTTTCACTACAGAAAAGTGATAAGTTGAAATAAGTTAAAGTAGGTTCAGATGAATACATAAAATTAAGTTTGCAGAGTTGAAAAATGTGAAAAGTAAAATGCACACTATGGAAGGATGACGCTGGTTTCGTTCATAATTCAAGGACGTAAATGAATACTTTCAATTTCAATATAAAATGTTAAGTATTTTCAGGAGACAGTGAAAAAGCAGATATTTGGTGGATTCAATCTAACGTTTATTTTCAGAAGACAGGATAAATAACTATATGCAGATAAAGAGACAACTTACAAAGACTTGACATTATATCCAATGGATTCAGCTTGAACAATCAGCAATCTCGATACGGTAAACAAATGCGTTGGTGATCAAACACTTTACAATATAGAATAGCATACTTCGATAATGACATTAGTTAAAAGGTAAAACACTCTCCTCCAACCACTCATAAGTAAAAACAATTTGAAGAAGTTTAAAATGAACTATAAACATCCAGAAAACTGGACCTGCCAGTTTTCAGACTTTCTTGAAAGGTTCCCATTTTCATGAGAACAAGAAGTGTGCTGATGTTCGCCGAGACTCGCTATTTTTATGCTTGTAACGTGTGCTAATGGGCAACGCCTACCTGTTGGTCCAATCAGCATGCGGCATCGAAGTTGATGCGAATGATGAATCGAATTAATCGACTGAAATATGTTGTCGCCATCTGGTAGGAATGGAATTATTTTGCATAAACTATGGTCAGTTTTGAAAGTGTGCTGGTGAGTGTTGGATGCGAAAAGATTACTGTAAAGGAAGCAAAGATGGCAGAATGCCGATAGCAAACGACGTATGCGAAATAAAAAGGTCTTTAACTTAAAACAGGAGTAAACTTAAAAAGGTTTTAAGGTAAGTAACCAAACTTAATACAAAGATATTTAAAGTAAATTATATGCTGTGAAAACGTAAATAAGTATGGTTTCTTAAGTAATTTATGCATGTGTAATAAAGATGTGGGTGACTGTATTGAATGAGTTATGTAGAGGTTTTAAGGTGAAACTAATGAGTTTAAGAAACGATGAGACTATCAATTACTTATTTTATGCACATCAAAACGCCCAAGACACCCAGCCAAGCAAACTTCTGGAAGACTGCCCGAACGCTTGTTCCATTTTCTCCCCCTACTAAATATCCAACTATTGTAGCAGAGCAGGGCATTATTGGAAACAATGGGTGGGGATCCTTTTGTACTAGTTTTTCAGAGAGGTTCCACTTTTACCTCTTATTGTCCTCCTGACAAGTAGCAGGTAGAAAAAAGGGGGAGAAATAATCTCACAGCATATTTCACGTTTGGACATTCGCCGTAGTTTGAATGCTATGGAGTTTCAGATTTCAGTATTCAAAGGGTTAATGCTCATTTCTCAAATAATCTCCAAATATTTTTCGTTATCATCTGCGATAAACTAAAATAAAGACAAGATTGTATGAATTCATTTATGTCTAGGTCTAACTGAATCTAAAGTTTGATTCAATTCGGTGCATTTGTTCTTGAGATAGATTCTTAAAAAGAATTGTGAAAAATGCAATACAGCAGATGGCAGCGCCACCCTTGTGAACGATTTACACCAAAATCTATTCAGTACTGAAACATTTGTTAACTTGTAGTTTGTAGTTAAGCAAAGAATTACACTGGATGTGAAAAGATTACTATGTTTATTATAGTAGATCCAAGATCCAACCTGCATACATCGCGGCTAGCGTGAGACTCCGGTCCGATCGCGACCGGGAAACATTTACATGCGCATGTGACGCCACCTAGCGAGATACAATACAACTAATCTCGATTATAACATTCTCTTCCTTCTTAAAGAAAGCTAAGAGCAAATATTTAAAAGTTCTTTAACAGGGAACAGTTCAAAATCAACAGCAATGCAAAAGAGTTCTAATGTCCATAATCAGCAATGCAAAAGAGTTCTAATGTCTATAATCACAGACGATCAGGTTTCCTCCTTGGGCGATTTGAACGTCTGAGCTTTGGGGTTCCTGGGTCCTGCCTAATCGCTTGTGGCGAGAGTGCAGGAGGGTCTGCTTGCGAACTGTTCTCCCTGTTTAGAACACTTACCTGTGGAGACAGAAGGGGGAGTACCGGGGTGTTTGGAACTTCCACAGTTGGTGATTCTCCACTTACGACATCAGCCAGCGTTAAGTCCTCTGAGCATTCGGGCTGAAGAACAGTTGGAGCTGGCAGCTGTGGAAAGAGAGGAACGTCACTAGCACCTTCAAGTCTGTGGCGAAGTTGGTCAATGTGCCGAGACCAATCTCCCCAACTGGTTTTCATTTTGCACATCACATTTCCCACCGGGGAAATAACAGTTCCAGCAACCCATTGTGGACCACGGCTAAAAGAGCGCACCCAAACCGGAGTGCCTTCTGTAAATTTTCTTGCACTGGTTTCTGCCTTCGCAGGAGCTGGGCTACCGGAATCTCGAATTAGATCCAAGCGGGTGCGAAGAGGTCGTCCAAACATAGTCATAGCAGGGGATATGCCGGTTGGTGCTGCTGGCGTGTTATGGAAATTCAGCAGGAATCTAGCCAACCTCTCTTCAAAGCTTCCTTCCTTGTTTTTCCGCATTGCAGCTTTCACAGTACGCACCGCTCTTTCAGCTAATCCATTTGAGTTTGGATGGTAGGGTGCCGTTTTTATAGGCGTAATGCCATTTAGACGTAAGAAATTAGCGAATTCATCACTACGAAATCCAGGT
Source organism: Maratus michaelseni (assembly GCA_963931845.1). Taxonomy (NCBI): domain Eukaryota; kingdom Metazoa; phylum Arthropoda; class Arachnida; order Araneae; family Salticidae; genus Maratus; species Maratus michaelseni. The sequence goes on from OZ007592.1 coordinate 351,041,918, forward strand.
CCATTGTCACATACTAAACTCTGTGGTAACCCGAAGTGTGCAAAAAGATTACGCAGAGTCAGTACTGTTGAAGCTGCTGTTGTATTAGGAACAGGAATCACTTCCAGCCACTTTGTTTTAGCATCGACTACAATCAATAGCCAATGACCTTCCACAGGACCTGCATGGTCAATATGAATTCTCTCCCAAGGTTTCTCAGGTGCAAGCCAAGAGCTTCGTGTAGAAGGGGGAGCTGTAGCATTTTCTTGGCAGTCAACACAGCTGCGAACCTTTGTTTCTAAGTCCCGATCTATACCAGGCCACCAAACATGTGAGCGGGCGAGAGATTTTATAGCATTAATACCTTGATGAGCACTGTGAAGTTCATCCAAAACAAATTCACGAAATTTTCCTGGGACAAACACACGGGAACCTCTAAGAATGATATTTTCTTCCACTGATAGTTCATTCCAGATGTGCCAAAAGGCTTGTAAATTTTCTAACACTTTCTTTGGCCATCCATTCTGAATATGCGACCTCAGACGACTCAGTGCAGGACACTTGTCTATCTCCCTTTCAATTAGGTCTGCTGTCAGTGGGCTATCGTTCAACTGCATGATGAGTAAGACTGACTCGTCTGGCACTGGATGATCTACAGATTCAGATTTTAGTGGAAGTCGACTGCAAGCATCAGCATTTCCATGTAACTTTCCTTTACGATACTCAATCTTGTATACGTATGCAGATAAGGTTAAGGCCCATCGTTGTATGCGAGCTGAAGCAACTGATGGCACAGGTTTATCTTCAGACAATAGGGTTACTAACGGGCGATGGTCAGTGACTAAAGTAAATTTGCGTCCTAACAGGTAGTTCCTGAAACGAGTCACTCCAAAAACTAAAGCTAAAGTCTCTTTCTCGATGTGACTGTAATTCTTCTCCGCTTTTGTAAGGGAGCGAGAAGCAAATGCAATTGGGCGGTCACCATCTGATGTTTTGTGTGAAAGTACAGCACCAAGACCATAAGGACTTGCATCACAAGCCAGAATGACTTCTTTGTCTTGCTCAAAATGCACAAGTAAGGAAGAGTTCTGCAAGACATCTTTAGCTTTTTGAAAAGCTTCTTTCTGGGGTAATTCCCATTTCCATGGCTGCTTACTTTCTAACAACTTGTATAATGGTGCTAACAAGGTAGACATATTCGGTAAAAACTTGGCATAATATGTTATTAAACCAATGAACAAGCGCAGTTCATCAACATTTGTTGGCTCTGGTGCCTCTGCAATTGCTCTCACCTTTGATTCAACTGGGTGCAGTCCATGTTTTTCTATGCGATGACCAAAGTATTCCACAGATGATTTCAGGAATGCACATTTCTCAGGGTGTAATCTTATACCTGCTGCATGTAGACGGCTGAAAACTTCCTCTAAATTTTGCAAGTGCTCCTCTTTATCTTTACCAGTTACCAGCAAGTCATCTAAGTATATAGAAGCTCCTTTTGTGCCTTGTAAAATCTTCTCTTTTTCTCTTTGGAAAATCACAGGAGCAGAGGCAATGCCAAAAGCAAGTCGAGTGTAACGAAGAAGGTCCCTGTGAGTATTTATCACCACCAGGCGTCTCGACTCTTCATCTAGCTCTAGTTGGCAATACGCATTCCGAAGATCTAACTTGGTGAATGCCGTACCACCTGACATTTCAGCAAAGAAGTCCTCAATCTTTGGAAGGGGATATTGTTCCAGCTCTGTTGCTTTATTCACCGTCAACTTGAAATCACCACAGATTCTTATTCTTCCATCTTGTTTTAGCACCGGAACAATTGGAGTTGCCCAATCTGAGGTTTTTACAGGTTCTAAAATACCATCTGCAATGAGGCGATCAATTTCTGTGTCAATTTTCTCTTTGTAGGCATATGGAACAGGACGGGCTTTGAAGAATTTCGGAGTTGCGTCCTTCTTACATGTAAGGTGAACTTTGACTCCTTTAACCAACCCCAATTCTGGTGAGAAAACTTCCCTAAATTTTTTTAGAAGACCATCTAATGTAGGTTGACTGGCCCTTACATTATGCAAACTGTGATTCATATTTGAGTCAAATGCATTCATGAGGCCTAGTGGAACAATCCAGTTCCGACCAGCCAAATTTGTGTTTCCTTCAGAAACCACTAGTAAAGGCAAATGCTCTGTTCTTGACTGCAACACCACATCTACATTTGTCACTCCCATGTGGAAGCACTGCCGCTTCTCTGAACCCTGCACCTTTTGTAGGTGAAGCAGGTTTTAAATAACATTGGAAAAAATTTCAGAAAAGAAGAGGGGCCAATGCGGGGTTGTAGACTTTCGTCGGTACGCTGGTTTAAAAATTGACACCCCTGGGTGGGTTGTAACATTAGATAAATATGACTACCAATTTTCATTAAAAATATAACTTGTTTTAGATAGATGTTTGAGAAAATAAGTATACAGAAAATTCTTGCATAAAAAGGTTGCTTCCCATCCCACATGAAAAGTTACTGAAACTTTACTAGAAACTTGAAGGTGCATATGTTGACTAGAACATTACTGTATAAGAGGACTTCAGTGATAACACAGTTATTATAAGGACAAAACATTTATTACTTCACGTAACATGAAACTTTACACACACAAACAAACTGTAGACTGACCATTTGTCAGTAATATGAAAATAAAATTAAAGCATGCATAATTTAAATAAGGATGATCCAATCAGAGACAATATATAATAAATTACGATACCTTTTAATCCATATATCATGAGTGTCGAAAAAGGTTTTTTTTGCCAATAAGAGAGCCATGGATAAAGTTGTTTCATTACCGGTATTTCCTTTCCAATTCCTTAAAATGAGGGTACATTTCCTTAAAATAGTAACACTTCAAAAACATATCGCGATGAGACAGCTTTTACATGGTTGAGTTATATTATGACGACATCTTCCATCTAACATATTGAAAGATGATATTTTAAGATTCGATAAAAACCAAAACACAAGCACACTGCATTTGAAAAACGTGCGGATATTTAAACTATCCAGCTGAGCGAACAAATGTTGCCAAGAAAAAATAGCGAAACTTTAAGATCGCGAAAGCCGGTCTCTGATTGGTTCAGCGTATAGATGATGAAAGACTTCACAGTTTGTGAAGACCTCTCACTTGTTACTTAGCTAATGAAAATTTTCTCCGCGCAGGGAGATGGAGCTACGATCAACGTCAATTGCAATGACGTTCGTCTAGGTGACGTTCCATGCGACAACCAACCAACCATTCGGTTGGCGGAAAGGTGGTAAAAAGTAAACAACGCGCGATTTAACTTTAAGAATTTATGAAAAAAGGAAACGTAAGTGTAAAGAAATTAAATTACTGATGTTACTTTAATATATTAAATAGACCTACGTTTATAAAGGGGGGGAAACTTAAAAATGAAAAAAAAATGCCAACTTTTGGCAGAAGTGGGGGAAATTACGTTAAATTTACCTACAGAACGCCCCCTTTTCCCCTACTGGTTGCCACATGGAGTTGTCAAGTTAAATACATTCAAACATTTTATACTTTTATATAACAATTAAACTTACACAAAAAGTATAGAAAAATTTACTTCTGGAAAAAAAAACAGATATGGCTGAAATAGCTCACAGTCCATAACTTGACTTGAGTAAGGATCATATTAGCTTAAAGTCTTTGAGAAAAAATAAGTTTAAATAAAGTCTTTTGACTTAAAAAAAAATGAAGCAGGACTACGACATATGGCATAGTTCCAAAGTAAATGCAATCAGAAAAAGAGTCCTGAAAGGTTTTGAAGACTTTTTTTTTTTTTTTTTTTTTTTTTCTAGGACACTGGAATTATGAGTTTACTTCATTATGACTTGTCGAAATTTCATGAAATGATCCTTACTCAGTGCTTTTGTCAGCAAATCTGCTAAATTTTCTTTGGTGGATACGTGCTTGATATCGAAGACACCTTTCTGAAAAAGATCTCTAACAAATTTATATTTGAGATCAATGTGCCGAGTACGGACATTGTCAGTACTGGTCTTTGTGAACGAGATAGCTGCAGTGTTATCGCAGAGCATAATAGGTTTCTGTATCGAGTTTGGCTGGAAGAGTTGAGGAAAAAATTTGGCGACTTCATGTATGGTATCTGAAAAGAATTTTATTTCTTTCGCTGCTTCACTCGCTGACACGAACTCAGCTTCCATCGGAGAAAGAGCTGTGCATGTTTGTTTCGAGACTCGCCATTGGATTGGGTTATCATTTAGCAAAATTATATGGCTGGACCACGACTTACGATCATCAGGATCATTTGCCAGGAAGCATCGACGTAGGTAACGATCTGTAAAGGTGGTTCTGATGCTTGTAGTTTCAGTCCTAGTTTTGCAGAGTTTGCCAGGTAGAGCAATATCCGGAACAGCGTTCGATAATGCTGATGAGAGGGCTTCTCTGTATACTGAGAAATAGAGTGTACATACCACGAGATATCAGGTCTGCATCTATGGCTGATGTACTGCAAACACACTAGCAGACTCCGGAAAGGAAGGTTTTCAGGCAGCTCTTCTCCCTCTTGGGTTGAAACTGGCACGAAACCAGGTGAAGCAGGTAATGATACCCTGGAAAGAGATTGCACATTAAATTGTTGCAGACATTTCTCAATATATTGTGAGCAGGTAATGTTGGTAAACCTATTTTCTTCTGTATTAAACTGTATGCCAAGTAAAGTGCGAATAGCTCCTAAATTCTTAACTTCGTACAAATTTTCTATTACTTCAACAACCTCCCGCAGTGCATTCTCATCCTTTGCGAAAATGGGGAGATCATCCACGTAAACTAAAACTATTGCGATACTTTTGTAGATGTAAATGCAATTTACCCCAGGTACTTCAGAAAAATTATTTGCGATGAGTTTTGCGTGAAGGTCATGAAACCAACATCTTCCTGCCTGGTGGAGGCCATATATGGCTTTATTAAGTTTAAGTATGTATGTTTCTTTGCCTGGTATAAGATAGCCATACGGTTGTCTAATATATGTTGCCCTGTCTATGTCTCCGTATAAGTAAGCGCACTTTACATCAAGTAGGCAGTTCTTCCACTTGAATATCATGGAAAACATGACAATGAAAAGACGTATTAAAGAAAAGTTGACAACTGGGCTGAATGTTTCGTGATAGTCCAATCCCTCTCTTTGATTGTTTCCTAGCGCCACTAACCTTGCTTTGTATGTTTGTACTTCCCCGGAAGCGTCACGTTTCACCGTGAAAACCCATCTTGTCCCAATGACTTTTTTAGTGGGGTCAAATGGTACCGACGTCCAAACTTGCCTCTCTACCATGGTCGAAATTTCCTTATTCATGGCGTCGGCCCATTCCTTTGCTTGTGGTAGAGTTGCAGCATGTTTCGCAGACTTTGGAATAATAATTTCAGTTAGGTTAGCTTCATGTATTTTGGTGAAAGTAATGGGTCCTTGATAATCATTAGTTACAGAAAAATTCGCTATCTCAGGGTCATATAACAAATTGTTAAGTTTACAATATTCATTAAGGTCTTTAGTAGTACGTAAACGTCCGCCGGTATGTGGAATAAGGTAAATGTCATGCTTACCTGCTGACGCCCCCTTTTTTCTCGTAGTGACGACTCTCGTGAAGACTAGTTTCTCATCTTCCTCCTCATCGTCGTCGCCTTCATGGGTAGTTTCATACTCAGTATCCTTGGCAGAGCCATGCTCGTCCTCTGAGCTGTCTTCGTCTGATGAGCTGACCTGTGACCCATCGGTGGTTTGGTCCAGATTTTCCTCTATCAGTTCCTCTTCCCTTTTTACTTCTGCCACAGTTGGAGTACCGGAGGTAGAGGGTTCTTCGGGTTGTACGACAGGCAAAGCATGACTAGACGATATACCTAGAAATGGTGCATCAAAATCATGAATTCTGTTATGAATTAATTGAGTTTCTTGTTTTGGATTCCCGGACTGCGCTTCGTCAAATGTGACGTGCTTGGATTCGATTATTCTGTTTTCACGAGGAAACCAAACTCTGTAACCTGCTGAGCCGTACCCATATCCAACAAACACACCACGTTTAGCCCTGGGTTGTAATTTGTTACGTAGCTGTTTTGGCTGATGCATGTATGCGACGCAACCGTAACGGCGAAAATGGCGGACGGATGGCTTTTGACCGTACCACCTTGTGAAGGGGATGGCATTTATTCCTGTATGAAGGATTCTATTACATATGTAATTAACTGCCATTGCTGCTTCAACCCAGAGTTTAGCAGGGAGGTTGGCCGCTTGGCTGAAGGTACGAACTCCCTCAAAAAGCACTCTATTGTATCTCTCTGCAACGCCATTTTGCTGGGGGCTATAGGCTGACGTTGTCTCGTGCTTGATTCCTAAATCGGTGGCCAAGTCGTTTACATGCGCATTACAATACTCGAGGCCGTTATCAGTCCGGATGACCTTCATTTTGCGTTCAGACTGTCGTTCAATAAATGATATAAAATTCTTTATTTTTGATGGGACTTCATCTTTCGTTCGTAAAGGGTAACAAAATGCTCGGCGGCTGTAGTCGTCGATAAATGTCAGGAGGTACCTATGTCCATTTCTAGATCCCACGGGTGCAGGTCCCCAAACGTCACTGTGAACAAGATCCAAAATGGCTTTAGAACGGATATGTGAAAGTCTGGGATGGGTGGCTCTAGTACTTTTACTTAGAATGCATGACTCGCACTTTTGTTCAGTGCCCTGCAATTTTTCGCAACCCTCAATAAGCTTATTATTGACCATCTGCTTTATAATCTTAATATTGCTATGGCCCAGCCTTTCATGCCACAGCATGATGTTATTTTTATCTGTCGCATAAGCTTGGTTAAAGTTAAGTCTATTATGAATAGGTAATCTACTTTTAACATAAGTTTGCGTTTGAATTCTATTAGGGACCTCATTTTCTTTTGTTTTAAGATTGGAATTGGATGACTTAGAATTCTTTGCAATTTGAGGTTTAGGCTGGTCTTCTCGGGCTGTATTTGGTGCAGACCTTAAACTTGACTTAACTACGTACTTGGGAGTTTTAACTTTACTGTCATATACAGTATGACTTGATTTGGGTGGCGATTCTGACTTAAATTTGACTCTTGTTTCCAACCCTGCTTCCCCAGTGTTAGACTTATCTTGAATTGATCTTAAAGGTTGAGGTTTCGCTAGTTTGACTTGTTTTGAAGGAATTGAAGGGGTTGTTTCTTTGGGTTTTCCTTTTAAAGCTTTCAATACATAAAAATTACTTTTCCGTTGAGCGGTGTACAAATACTTCCAATTAGATAGATGATTGATAAAATAAGTATACAGAAAATTCTTGCATAAAAAGGTTGCTTCCCATCCCACATGAAAAGTTACTAAAACTTTACTAGAAACATGAAGGGCATATGTTGGCTAGAACATTACTGTATAAGAGGGCTTCAGTGATAACACAGTTATTATAACGACAAACCATTTATTGCTTCATGAAACATGATGAAACTTTACACACAAACAAACTGTAGACTGACCATTTGTCAGTAATATGAAAATAAAATTTAAAGCATGCATAATTTAAATAAGGATGATCAATCAGAGACAATATATATAATAAATTACGATACCTTTTAATCCATATATCACGAGTGTCGAAAAAGGTTTTTGCCAATAAGAGAGCCATTGATAAAGATGTTTCATTACCGGTATTTCCTTTCCAATTCCTTAAAATGAGGGTGCATTTCCTTAAAATAGTAACACTTCAAAAACATATCCCGATGAGACAGCTTTTACATGGTTGAGTTTTATTATGACGACATCTTCCATCTAACATATTGAAAGATGATACTTTAAGATTCGGTAAAAACCAAAACACAAGCACACTGCATTTGAAAAACGTGCGGGTATTTAAACTATCCAGCTGAGCGAACAAACGCTGCCAAGAAAAAATAGCGAAACTTTAAGATCGCGGAAGCCGGTCTCTGATTGGTTCAGCGTATAAGTGATGAAAGACTTCACAGTTTGTGAAGTCCTCCTACTTGTTACTTAGTTAACGAAAATTTTCTCCACGCAGGGAGATAGAGCTACGATCGATGTCAATTGCAGTGACGATCGTTTAAGCGACGTTCCATGCGACAACCAACCAACCGCTCGGTTGGCAGAAAGGTGATAAAAAGTAAACAACGCGCGATTTAACTTTAAGAATTTATGAAAAGGGAAAACGTAAGTGTAAAGAAATTAAATTACTGATGTTACTTTAATATATTAAATAGACTTACGTTTATAAAAGGGGGGGGGGGGGAACTTTAAAATGAAGAAAAGAATGCCAACTTTTGGCAGAAGTGGGGGAAATTACGTTAAATTTACCTACATTATGAATTTTTTTCTTCTTAAACCCCTATTTCCCTTCCCCTTGAGGCCATTTTTAATGATATCAAAAATGTGTCATACATAATTTTTTGGCCCTTTTCCAAGAAGTAATAATAACTTTAAACGGATTCGATACGTATCATAATTAAGAAATGTTTTTTTTTCTGTTTTCACAAAAAGCCCTCCCATTCCCCCCCCCCCCCCATTAACGGACTTGACCAAAATTTTATGCCCTTGATTTTAAGTATGAGTTTGGAAGAGTTGTGCAGAATTATTGAAGTTATTGTGTCCATAAAAAAGTGATATAGATAGATAGATAGATAGATAAAGTTTTGAACTGGGGGTGGTTTTGGGTTCCGGGAGTCATAATCGATGTAGAACTGCAATAATTTTCCAGAAATTCCAACATAGGGGAGAATGTAATAGGTAGGTAGTATTTCTTACAAAATCTACCTAAAAGATAATAATAATAAATAAGGCATAGTAAATTGAGATGGGGTGATGCAACGTATACATAAACTTATAACATTATAAAACTTCATTTTTATAAAAGTAAAGAAAAAAATTAATAACTCTTTTTATAAATTTAAAGATAAAATTATAAACTTTGTAAAGTTATAATTTATAAAATAATAAATTTAAATTTAATTCATAAATTTATAAGCAAGCCAAATCAGTTTAGTGTAATACCAATTTATATACCAATAATTTGCAGAGATATTATTTTATGAATCCGTATTGTCTGCTTCTATTACTAACCGAATTAAAATACTTTTATAACTATAAATAGCTAAGAAACGTTTTTAATTTCGAAAGTATGATACAAGATGAGTATGAGCTGGTTTACAGATGGCTGAACGGATTCTTTCATCATATGCTGTCTTTTAAACATTAAAACAAATATTAAAATTTATTTAAGAAAAAAATGATGTTTGTAACTACGCAATGATTCATCTAAACTCTAAAGCATCACTCACAAAAAACAAAATTCGAAAAACTTAATTATTTGATGAGATATTTGGGAGAAACCGAGGAACTTTAATGCCATTGGTTTAACATGGGAAAGGAGAATTCAGAATCTGACTGTATTAAGAAATGAAAAAACAAAATTATTATAAATGAAACAATGAAAATAAAAAACAAATAGTGGGTGCTGATAGAGAGCCAAATGAAATAATTTAAAGAAATAATGCATTTACATATATTTGCATTATAATCAGCATGCATTTAACTCATCTAACTAAGTATTTCCACTGCATTAGATTTATAAGTGTACACATTTTACGAAATGGAAAAATCTATAAAAAATTGTAATAGAACTTGTACTTTAAAGATACATTTCAAATTAAATATTTTACTGTTACCTTCAAAAAAGTAAAAAAAAAAAAAAAAAAAAAAAAAAAAATACTGTGTTTAGGGATTCAAGAGAGCAGCCGTTTATAGTATATAAATACGACATCATATAATTTACACATTTCACACAATTGAAAAATCCATAAAGGATTTATAATATAGCTTGTACTTTGCTATTTAATTTCAAATTATTTTTTTTTACAGTTTCCTTTGGGAATTAAAAGGATTGACTAATTCAAAGAAAGCAGTCATATACAAATAAATAAAACACGATACAATTTACAGATTTCACGCAAATAAAAAGTCCATAATGTTTATAATACAACTTGTACTTTACAATTTTATGAATTAAATATTTTAATTTCCTTTAGAAATTGAAAAAAAAAAAAAGAGTGTTGTAGGATTCAAGAGAGCAATCTGTATAAATAAACCTCTGCGTTTCTTTTCCTGCAAGGAGCCGACAGCTTGTATATATGGTAAAAATAAAACATATAATAAGAGAATAAAGCATGAAGACTTTATAAAAACATATTCTCAACCAGCCTTTTCTTGAACTGAATTATCAGAGTTTTCTCAAGAACTGAAAATGGAAATGCTGCTAAATGCAATGAGATCATAAACATATAGATCCCCGTCGAAAGAAACCCTATCCTCTGGAGGCGGAACCATTCGCAGTCAGGGGTAGATTGCCGGGGTGAGATTTATTATGGTTGCGGGGGAAGGGAATGAGACTTATAAAATAAGAATCACAGATTGTTCCCATTAAAATATCTGCTTTAATTACGAACCGAATTAAAATATTTTTATATCTATGAATAGCTAAGAAACAATGTGTAGGCTTTATTATTTTTTAAATTTCGGAAGTAAGAAATAGCACCATGTATAAGCTGATTTACAGATGGCTGAGCAGATTCTTTCATCATGTCCTGCCTTTTAAACGCTAAAACAAATATTTAAATTTAACTGAGAGAAAAATTAAATTTGTGACTACGCGAGGATTCGTCTAAAGCAGCCATACTCAACCTGCGGGGGCCGCATGTGGCCCAGTGACCCTTTATCTGCGGCCCGAGACACATAATCATTAATCCAGATGTGCATAAAAAGTATTTAAGACCTTCACTGTTGCTTTATATATTTTCAGTGGAAGACAAAATATGCCCTGTTATTAAAAATTAATTTAAAATTATGCTAAAATATCTTTTATAATGTGTTCTTGGTGAAAAGTTCTTTTTACATACAGTCCCATTTTCGCTACAGTGCTGTATACATTTCTTAATCTTTAACATCAATCAAACATTATTACAAATAAAATTTGCACTATATATTTCTACAATTAAAAGAAATAAACTTTTTGCATTGAGCACAATACTGATTTGTTAGAGGAAAGTGTCCTGAGGTTTTATCTTTAGAAATTGGAAATTCTGCATTGTTTTATTATAACGTTTTATTCTTATTATATAGCTAAGACTGCATTTCAGAATTAAATGTTAGCCGCAGAAAAAAATTACCACCAAAAAATTTTTGCATTACTATTTCCAAACAACAAACTTCACAGCTTATTTCTACAACATTTGCAATAGCAATTTACCTAGATGTTTGTTGTTTGGAAATAGTGGTGTTCAATATTTTTGGTAATATTTCTTCTGCGACAAACATTTCTTCTGTGATAATATTAATTTTGTTATACTGCATTTTATAATATTTTTGTTATCTTACTATTTTAATTTCACTTTTTTTAAAACCATAGTTTAAAAGTGTTGTGGCCTGCATAATGTCGCAAATATATGTCTGCGGCCCGCGAGAAAAAAAGGTTGAGCATGGCTGGTCTAAAGTATCACTCACAAAAAAATAAAATTCGAAAAACTTAATTATTTGATGAGATATTTTATGGAAACCGAGGAACTTTAATGCCATTGGTTTAACATGGAAAAGGGGAATACAGAATCTGAGTGATCTGCCACCTTAAGTTGAGATTATATCTGCAGTTTTTATTTGTGATAGAAAAGTTAATTTGATCCAGATTGCTACACTTCATGATTTTTGCTGCAAGGTTCAATGAGTCATTGAATAATTTCAGATGTGTTTTTTTCACATCTTTCGCACCACATGGAGATTAATTAGGAGTAATTGGGTTTCTCCGTCACTCCCCCGTAATCTCCTGTGTGAGGAATGGTTAACGATTAAGTTGCTTTCGATGTTTCTCATACACAGGTTTAGGATTGGGTTTGGTAAGAGTATCAGCAATCATTTCTTCAGTGGGGCAGTATTGCAAATCAATTTTTCCTTCTTCTTTCATTAATTTAATATTGTGAAAACGTATATCTATGTGCTTGGACCTCTTAGAATGTTTATCATTTTCAGTCGTTTTGATACATGACATATTGTCCTTGAATATTGTGATGGGTAGTTTTTGTGGTAGATTGAGGTCATTTAGCAAGTTTGTTAGCTGAAACATATTCGGCTTCAGCCGATGAAAGAGCGATGCAATTCTCCCCTTTTGTGATCCAGTAAATCGACAATTTCCCTAACATAAAGAGATTTCCTGACGTTGATTTGCCTGTTTTCAAGTCACCGGCCCAGTCTGCATTGGCACAAGCAGTTAAAATGGGCTCGCTGTCTGCGTTAAGAGCCAAATTTAGGTGATAGTTTTAAGGTACAAAATGACTCTTTTCACTGCTGACCAGTCCTTTTGACGTGGTATTTCGTTTCTATGGCATATGTTGATCGCGGGAGATATGTCAGGATGTGTGATTGTTGAAATGTATAATAATGTGTCCATTGCTTGACGATATTTCGTATTATTAGGTAGAAGATTATCATCGTCCTCGTGGCCTTTTGATGTTTACAAACTTTTCCTTCATCGCTGGGTTTAATATACCCATCGGTTGTCGCATATAAACTGTTTCAGTTAATTCACCGTGCAAGAATGCTGTGGTGAGTGTGGTCAATGTGGTTTACATTTAAGTTTTTATGCAATGCAGAGGTGAGAAATGCACGTATTGTAGCGTGCGAAACTACACGTGCAAAAGTTTGGTCATAATCAATGCCGAATCTTTGACTATACCCTTGTGCTACTAAACGCGCTTTATAGCTCTGAATATTTCCTAAATTGTCTTTTTTCAGTTTAAAGGTCCACTTGGAACTGATAATTTTGGTTCCGGGTGGTGGATCTGTAAGAGTCCATGTATTGTTTCTTTTTAGGCATTGGATTTCGTTTTGTGTTGCTTTCACCCAGTTTTGTTTATCATACGTGTTTTCCATTTTCACGATATCTTCCTAATTTTTGGGAGTGTTTTCTGGTGAATTGTTTATAAGACAGACATATCTGTCTGGAGGAACGCTTCTGTTTGGTCTATTAAATCTTCTTGGCTCAATTAGTTGCTGATTGGGCTCGGATGGTGTCTCCTCACTGTCAAGTTTTATTTCTAAGTAATTTTCTTGTCTATCTGATAATTGTGTATTGTCATCAGATGTTTTTGTGGTGTTTTGTATTTCTGGTGTACATTTTCATTTTCAAGGAATTTTACCGTTCTGGCTATTATTATTTGTTTTTCTTGTATGTGAATTCTATAGCCAGTTGAACGTGTGTCATATCCTACAAATGTGCCTATCTGAGCCATATTATCAAGTTTTCCTCTATTTACTTTATCGACATAAAATAGTGCTTTACACCCAAATGTTCTTATGTGTTTTAAATTCGGTTTAACTCCTTTCTATAATTCATAAGGTGTTCTGTTGTTATTCGCTTTAGTTGGAAGTCTGTTTTGTAAGTACGTTGCGGTGTTTATGACTTCTCCCCAAAAATGTTTGCTCAATTTTGTTTGTGATACTTCTAGTCATATCTAATAAACTTTTATTCTTCCTCTCTGCGACTTATTCTGACTTGGATTATGTGGAACTGTCAATTGATGTAAAATTCCATTCTGTTTTAAGTATTCTTCTATCTCTTTATTTACATATTCGCGACTGTTATCCCATCTAATTTCCTTAGGTTTTTTACCGAACTGATTGTTTATCATTGTTATATACTTTTTTATTTTTTCAGCAACTTCACTCTTTTTAGATAATAAATATATTATAGTATATCTGGAATAATCATCGACAAGAGTCAGGAAATAAATTTTTCCACCTAAAGTTGGTGTATCTAGACCTAGAGGGATCCACAATTTTAGTTGCTCGGTTTGTTGCTGATTTAGGATACAGCATATTAGTTAATTTAGTTTCAATGCAAGTTACGCATGTTTTATTTTGATGTTTACAATTTCCCATCTTTATTCCGTCTGCAAGTCGATTTGTTATTATTGATTTAATCGCGTGATAGTCTCTGTGACCAAGTCTGCGATGCCAGAGATCTATGCATTGTTTGCTGTCACAGTCATACGTTAGGTTTACATAATTCTGTGGTTCTTCCACAATGTCCATTTCCTCAATTTCCCATTTCCTAATTTTTTTTAATTTTTCACCCTAATATATATTTTTTTATCGAAGATCAAATCACATTTACAGAGCTGCCAACTGCTACGAAAAAATCGTAGTTGCTACGATTTTGAGCCACAAACTACGATGCTACGAAAATCTGTCTAAAACTACGATTTTCTGAAAAAAAAAGCGCGAATTTTGTCACAGGATCATTCGAAAAATCACGAATTTCGTCACAGGATCGAGCTAAGAAATGCTAATTTCGTTACAGGATCGCTGAAAAAACGCGAATTTCGTAAAAAAATTGGTGGGTAAAAGCAAATTTCGTGAAAGTATCGGCGAAAAAACGTGAATTTCATTCAACTGATTGCTGAAAAAAATGCGAATTTCGTCAAAAGATCGTTCAGGGGTGATTCTGGTCCGAATTTTCCGAAAAATTAAGTCAATGATTTCCGAAGATAAAAATATATCGGTCATAAATCCGAAAATTAGGACATTAAATGTATCGGTATTTTGGCAAATGATCGCCGAAAAAAATCAATCTCGTCTTTCGTTCGAAGAAAAGTCGCCAATTTTGTCAAAGGTTCGCGGGAAAAACGTGACTTTCGTCAGAGAATCGTGAAAAAATGGCAAATTTCATGAAAAACATTGCGAAAAGCGGCAAATTTCGTTAAAAGATCGCGAAAAAACAGCAAATTTTGTCACCAGATCGCGGGAAAAACGTGACTTTCGTCAGAAAATCACGAAAAAACGGCAAATTTCGTCAAAAACATTGCAAAAAACGGCAAATTTCGTCAAAAGATCACAAAAAACGGCAAATTTCGTAATAAACATTGCGAAAAACGGCAAATTTCGTCAAAAGATCGCGAAAAAACGACAAATTTTTGTCAACAAATCGCGGTAAAAAAATTACTTTCGTCAGAAAATCGCGAAAAAACGGCAAAATTCGTCAAAAACATTGCGAAAAACTGCAAATTTCGTCAAAAGATCGCGAAAAACGACAAATTTCGTGAAAAACATTGCGAAAAATGGCAAATTTCGTCAAAAGATTGCGAAAAAACGGCAAATTTCGTCAAAAACATTGCAAAAAACGGCAAATTTCGTCAAAAGATTGCGAATGAACGACAAACTTTTGTCAACAGATCTCGGTAAAAACATGACTTTCGTCAGAAAATCGCGATAGAACGGAAAATTTCGTCAAAAACATTGCGAAAAACGGCAAATTTCGTCAAAAGATTGCGAAAAAAAACGACAGATTTCGTGAAAAACATTACGAAAAATGGCAAATTTCGTCAAAAGATTGCGAAAAAACGACAAATTTTGTCAACAGATCGCGGGAAAAACGAGACTTTCGTCAGAGAATCGCGTAAAAACGGCAAATTTCGTCAAAAAATATCGAAAAAAAGCGCAAATTTTATCAACAGATCTCGAAAAAAACTGCAAATTTCGTCAAAAGATCGCGAAAAAAACCTGCAAATTTCGTCAAAGGGACGCAAAAAAAGTGGCGGTAGCGGACACCCCCACTCCCGGTTGTATCAGCTTACTCGACCTGATGGAAACTCAGACTTTCTCTGCAAGATATACCCGTAGTTCTATCACCCCCTCCCCCCAACCGCCTTGGAATCTTTCAGAAAATTCACTGTGAAGTTCAGAAATTTGGCTTAGGAGTGGACAGAGCATTAATTGAATAGGAATAATTATGTTTAATCAATCCCACCCGCAACAAAAAAATTAGCAAAAACAAAAGAGTCTCCTACTTTGTGTGCTTATGGATATACACATGCGTTTAATTGATTAGTATTTGCTCGCTTAAAATTTACAGCGTAAAAAACAGCCACCAACCAACCAACTTTCAGATAAATTTGAATTTGGTGTCCTACTATTTCTCATTTTCAAAGGTTGGCAGGTCTGCATTTATTATCGTCGAAGATTAGTTTACACCCGTTTTTTTAGCGGCTTTACTAACCGAAATTAGGTTTGACTCTAAGTCTGGGACATAAAGTACTTTGTGTAATTTCTTTAGTTTTTGTTTTCCTTTGGGGGTTAAAGTTTTTATAAAAACTTCTCTTGAACCTAACAATGTCAGTTTATTACCATTTGCAATTGTTACTGAAGTTTTATTATAATCAATAAATTTACTAAATAGGCTTATATTATTAAAAATGTGCAATGTAGATCCTGAGTCGAGGATCCAGTTATTTTTGCCTATTTTTTCGGTAATTAATGCTCTATCTTGCGTCTGATCAGTTGTGCATTTTCTTTCATTGTGAATTTTTTTTTCCCTATGAGTTTGTTTTTTCATAACATAATGAAGATGAGAATTTTTTTTTTATTTTTGAATTGATTTTTACGAGGATTTTCGGATTATACCACGTTTTGCCCTTGTAGTGCCAGCATTCAGAAGTAGAATGATTTTTCATTTTACAGTTGTTGCAATATTTTTGTTCTCTTCTGTTGTCAGTGTGTGTGTATCTCCTATGTGCTTTGAATGCTCTCTCAGTGTTGTTTATATCCGCTATGTGATTGTTCTGGCATTTCATGTCTTCGATTATATTAGTCCGTTAATTTGTTTTTGATAAAATCGGGGATGAGCTCAGTTTCCGGTCTCGCCTCCAACCCAGTTATCAAAATATTGTAACTGGGGAGCAGAGAACATAGAAATAGTGCGGAAATATGTGAGTCACTAATATTTTCTCCAATAGCATTAAGTTTGTCTATAATTTGCAAGATGTTAGTGATATGTGTGATCATATTTCCACCCTCTGCTAATTTGGTGCTGTGCAGTTTACGTAACAGGTAAAGCTTACTAGAGAGATTGCTTCTCTTGTGTATGTTTTTTAGTGCCTCTCACGTTAATTTGGCGGTATCAAAATTTTTTACATTTACAATTTGAAAATCATCAATACTTAGATTTATGAGAGCCCTAGCTTTCCTGTCCTTTTTGAGCCATGCGGGATCGGGTTGTTCAGGTGGATCTTGTGATATAATATCATCTAGTTCCTCTTTAATCAAAAACATGTTTATTTTAAATTTCCACATACTATAATTTGTGGAATTTAATTTCTTGATAAATTGAGTATTGTCTTTTAGCGGATTCATTTTTTATTACTTTTTAGTGTTCTTTCATTTATCAATTATATTTTTAGAAAATAGGTGAACTATTATTTTTTTATCCTAGGATATTCTTATTTCAGTCGCGTAATCTTTGTCAACCCTTGACAGCATGATATATTTACGTTAATTATAATTTACAGTTTTTTCTTTATAATATCATTTCCAGGATGAAAAATATAAATTGTTCATGCACCTTACCTGGAATTCATCATTGCACAGAGAATAATCCACTGTAATATTTGAATCCGCTACATATATTATTAATTTGTGAATTAACTATGAAGTATCCACACGGTATCATCATCAAAGTGCTATAAAAAATGAAGTTGCATTAAAAAAAAAGCAGTAATTCGTGAAATAAGTGGAGATTCTTGTTGATTTAAAGTAGAATTGTATATTATTCCTGGGATACATAGTAGATCTAATTTGATTGTGGAGACTGCTTATAATTGCTCCACTTTTACATTATAAAGCTGGCATTTATTTTAAAGAGCTTTCACATAAGCAGCATTACGATTAAACTACATTTTGCACCCTGAAAGAAAGTTTGATGATATACGCGCTAGCAGAGAAAGTTAAAGGTTATAGGACAGTCTGTCTTTTGTTGAAGTGTTCATTTAATGATATTAGTCCAGCTGGAAACTTTAAGTTGAGATTATATCTGCAGTTTTTATTTGTGATAGAAAAATTAATTCGATCCAGATTGCAACACTTAATGATTTTCACTGCAATGTTCAATGAGTCATTTGACAGTCATGGAGTAATTTCAGAAGTGTTTTTTTTTTCTTTTGCATTTTTCGCGCCACATGGAGATTAATTACAAGTAATGGGGTTTCTCTGTCAAAAAATGTGTTTTTGTGCATTCAACTACACTTTGAAAAAAAATTTCCCTCCCTTCCTATTTCTTCTTTGAACAGAAAATAAGTCAGTCAAATTCTATCCACTCTAGCACTGGGCAGATTCAACACTTCAATCACCAGGAAATATTTTTTATTGCATCTGTAATCAACATTCATTCCAATTCTTTTACTTTTCTGACTCGCACAACAAGCCAAATAAAACTTTCAAAAACACTTTCTATGGAGATGAAAAATTATTAAGCTATGTCTTCTGCTCCATTTTCAAAACAGCTCATTATAGAAAGTCTTCTCTTCTGTTATCAGGGATAAGGTAGAACTAAGGTGGGTGAACTCTTTCTCTCCCTCTGCAGATAATTGTGCATTGCCTCATTAAAAGAAATAAATATCAAGTGTTTTCGTGAAAGAAATCTGCAATGATTTAAAGGATTTATTGTGGGATTGTTAAAAGTTTAATTATTTATTTTTCTTTTCTCTGAGTGGTGTTTGTATGTGCCTTCTTGTGGATTAAGCCTTCTGGTGGATTGTCACAGTCATGCGTTATGTTTACATAATTCTGTGGTTCTTCCACATTGTCCATTTCCTCAATAATGTATAAATTTTTTTCATTTTTCGCCCTAATATATATTTTTTTATCAAAGATCAAATCGCATTTATTATCGTCGAAGATTAGCTTACATCCGTTTTTAGCGGCTTTACTAACCAAAATTAGGTTCGACTCTAAGTCTGGGACATAAAGTAGTACTTCACGTAATTTCTTTAGTTTTTGTTTTCCTTCGGGGGTTAGAGTTTTTATAAAAACTTCTCCTGAACCTAACTCTGTCAGTTTATTACCATTTGCAATCGTTACTGAAGTTTTATTATAATCAATAAATTTACTACATAGGCTTTTATTATTACAAATGTGCGATGTAGATCCTGAGTGGAGGATCCAGTTATTTTTGCCTATTTTTTCGGTAATTAATGCTCTATCTTGCGTCTGATCAGTTGTGCATTTTCTTTCATTGTGGATTTTTTTTCCATATGAGTTTCAGTTTTTTATATTTGTTTATTTCTTCAACAAAAAGGTATGTAAGTAATTTTTATTATTTTAACTTAGCAGTAATTGAAAAAAAAATTTGTAATTTATTTTTTGAACAATTTTACTGACTTCTATTTTATTTTGTAAAGGACTAGAAAAAGAAGAAAATTAATGAAATTTATATATATATATACTAGAAGAACCACCCGGCTTTGCCCGGGTCAACATAAATTAAAATACAATAATACGATAATAACAATGACGGAGCTTTGTGCATTCTCGACCATAAATCAATAAAAAAGACAATTAGAAAAAATAATGTTACTTTGACTCAACCATAGTTAAATTTCTCAGCTTTATAAATAAGAATGCGTGTTTTCTTTGTGCATACAATAGAAAAATATACAATTTTCCTGACAATGATAAAAAATCAACCAAATGTCGTAAAATTTTGCGAAATTCGCTTTCATATGGCATCTATCTATATTATAAAACTAAAACATATCCGTGAGTAATGTCGACATAATATTAATGGTAGCAACGTCCTAACCATTAAATTTTGCTTGTACTGCATTTTTGTAACTACTAAATATCACATAATTTAATTTTTTAAACTATCAATTAGAAAGAAAAAAATTGCATTTTCAAATGTAGTTTGTCTGCTTTTCAAATGTAGTTTATCTCAAATTTTGATTTTTTATGGATTTTAAAGTAATTTTAAAGCATGTATATTTTTTAATCTGTGTCCAATCCAATTATGAAAGATTAACTTATTTCATCTTTACAAAGTAAAGACATTTACTTCTAAACATAGCACATTCAATGTTTATGCGGTCGAATAAAAAAAATGTACTTTCAATTAGGGCTGGGCGATATATCGATACATCATGAAATATCGATTTTTATAACACTAGGGGGCTCTGCCCCCTACGAGCTGCGCTCGCCAACCCCCGTTCTGACACCGCATGATTTAAAAACACTCTGATTTGATCATCTCTAAAACGATTACGGAAGATTGTATTATAATTAAACAACCAGTGGCGATCTGCTGTAACAGGGTTTCCATTCATTTTCCTTTGACTGAGGGATTTTAAGGTCGAATCAACTGCTGTTGAAACAGATTACAACTGTAACTGTCACCAAAATATATGATTTAGCACCAAACGTGCATACTCGTGGCGTCGCGTCACTTTCAGTTGACATCAGATGCGTTACACGAGTTAGTTTTTTCATCGGGGAATTTTTAATTCAACGCTTATTTGTCTTTTGATACTTCTCCATTACCCCGTCAATCAATTTTCATTGAAAAAAAAAAAAAAAAAAAAACTATCGTTAAACTGTAACACCAAATAAACAAATAGAAGAATTTTGACATTGGAAAGGAAATATTATTATTTACGCTGTTTTAAAATTTGCAATAATGGGTAAAAGATATGTCGAAATAAATTGATCTCTCATGAAAATATAATAATTAATTGAAATTGTTTGGAAATATTGTTTTTTTTATCATTTTAAATGTGACGTGAATTTCCCTAGTTACTCGTATTTCTCTTTGTAATATTCACGCGCAAGTATATTTTTATTACGTCATTTTCTACATTTATTGCTTTTAACACGTGATCATTTAAATATTATTTTAAAGTTTTATTTCTGTTTTTAATAGTCTTGTGTAAATACATTTCTTAATTGAAAGGGAATCTTATTACGTGCGCTATTTTACAAATTGGCAACGGTTCAAATAATGGAATTTATGAAATATGAAATAAATCTTCGTCAAAATAATGAAAATTTTGAATAAAAAATTGGCAACGGTTCAAATAATGGAATTTATGAAATATGAAATATGAAATAAATCTTCGTTAAAATAATGAAAATTTTGAATAAAAAATTGGCAACGGTTCAAATAATGGAATTTATGAAATATGAAATAAATCTTCGTTAAAATAATGAAAATTTTGAATAAAAAATTGAAATATAACCTGAAAAAATTACTCAAATTAAAAAAGTGATTGCAGTCTGCACTCCGCAAACTTGTCAACTATATCCTTACAAATTATGGTTAAATTCCTGCGGATAGTTTTCGTTCCTATAAAACTTTTTTCAAAAAACTGTTTTGACGAACTTTGATTTTAAATATCTCTTAAAATAATTCTTCGATTTAAAAACTGTTTGCTTCAGCGTGTTTATCGAACATTTCTTTATAAAACTACCAATTTTTAAAATTTTACATGCAATAGTTTTCTAGATATTAGTCCAGAAAGACTTCAAGGCACAAAATCTTAATTAACAGCGGCAGCAGCGGTGGTTACTTTTTTTTAATATAGAGAGATATCGTCTCAACCGATTTCAATCTTCCTTAAATATTGATATATCAGCTCTTGTTATATTCATTCATTAGTCAACACAATTTCTTATTCTCCAATTAATTCTAGAGTGTAAACAACGAAACTTCCAAATAAGAGGTATTTTTCACCTTTGTCTCTTCTCCCATATCTAGAGACCCTCCATTTACTATTATGCTATTGAAGTGGTTTAGAAATGAATAGCATTTTCCATTTTTCGATAAAGGTATTGCATTTTAAGTTATAAGCAAGTTCTATAATTATCATTTCTGGGGTGTCGTGTTACGAAATTTGGTTCAAAACGTTTACTATGACAGTTTTTTTTTTAAATAGTCACTTTACTTTATTGAAAAATGGAAAGCGCTATTCGATTTCGCCGTTTTAAAATAAGTGCACCTTCCAATTTCGTGCGTCTAAGTTTAAGATTGACTTCACGAATGTGTCAGAAAGTTGAGAGCTTAGATTTGAGAACTGCCTTAACAATATATATATTTCTTGAATTTCAAAAGTATAATATATTTTCAAATCTTTTGCATCCCCCCCCCCCCCTCCAAAAAAAAAACAGTTTACGATTAAATATGGTTTACGATAAAATAGTTTACGATTTTTTTCATTTTCAAATCTCTATAAAGAATCAACATCACATTCATTAGAATAGCTTAAGATTTCTGGCATTTTAAAATTCTAGTAAAAAAATAACATTGCATTCCTAAAGAATTTATTTTATAATCTTTAATAATGAAGTACCCGCACTGAAAGGCAAACGCTTATTCATATCGCAATCGTGCCACCTAGAAGAGAAGGAATATCGATAAGCCAAAACAGCCACTCGCTACAATTCACTCACCGCATATCGGTTTACCATGGTTGTACTCCCGAGTATATTATTATAACACTCAGATATCACGCCGGTCGCTTCAGGACTGGCATGATATCTGTGAGTATTTTAATATACTCGCGAGTGCACGATTATAATCCAGCATTCGTGAGTGGAAAAAAGATATTCTTGACATCGTCTATATTTATTGGACTCGCTCATTCACAAATCCATTCACGATTTCGATGTATTAAGTGAAACTTCATGAATAGGTAGTTAAATTAGAGGCTGCACGGGCGCCTGGGTCTAACATTTTTCTATAGGCTCGGACCGAGCCGGGCTAGGCCAGACTTTTTTCCGGGCCAAATTGGGCCTGGACGTCATTCTTCCTAGTGGTGTGCGCGGGCCGAAATTTTCAGGCCCGTGCAAAAATCAGTAAAATGAGCCCCGGCACAATAATTTTTGCAAAAAAATGCATAGATTTTTAAATGGACATTATTCTACAATTAAAATTATTTTTAAAGAATAATACATACATTTCTAGGCAAAAAAAAAAAAAAAAAAAAAAAAAAACTACAGTAAAACCTCTTAAATAGAACCTATCTATGACGGAGATCTGCCTTAAATAAAAAAATGTCTTGATATGTGCTAAATGGAAAAATACAACAAACGACGTACCTGCTTGCTAAGAATGGAACCTGTCTATAACGGATTTTTTTTTCTTTCCTGATTTTTCTTCTCTTACTGAATCTTTATTTCGATGTAATTGTCCAAGTGAATTTTTTTAATCAGCGTTTATGTACTTAATTGTCAAAATGGTCATAAATATTGTTGATATTTTGCATTCTATGCATTTTGAACATAATTTGAAAATAAAATCTATGTACAAGTAAGTATGCTTTTGTAATAATTTTAATTTTAGGTTAATGTTGTTTCAGAAATATCGGCATTGTTTTATAGAAATTCAGTCGGGGCAGGCTCGGGCTGAACTTTTTGTTTTTATACCGGGCCAATAAAATTTTTATATGGGCCGGGCTAAAAAATAATGTGTGGTTCAGGCCAGCCTAGAAATTTCAGACCGTTCAGACCTTTAAGTTGAATGAGTATAAATGAATGTTGGACATATGAATAGAAAATCCTAGAAAATCGAATAGTGTTCCTTTTTGTGTTCTGTGACTACACTAGGATAATTTACGGATGTTATGGAAATTTCTGAGTTGTCGGTATGGTTGACTCTAATTGTTTCGGGTAATTTTTTGACTCGTGCGGGTCGGGTTAACCCGATCTTTCAAAAGAAGTTACAGAGCAGTGTTTCATGAAAAACATATTTGAATATGGATGAGTAAATTTTTATTTGTTTACTTTTACTTTAATATAATCATTAGCCTCGGAAAAAAGCGCCCGATTTTCACTGTTTGTGAATGAATGAATCTTGGGCAAACGAATAGAAAACTAATGTAGTGAATTATTGAAAAGAAAATACTGAACTGGTCTATATCTGCGATTGAATTCTTTTTAAAAATACATTTAAAAGGCATACTTTGGAATACATGTGTGTTTAATAAAATAAATAAATAATATGAAACTATGCTTAACATGAAAGTTCACAACCATTTTCGGACTATAGTAGAGAGCACATTTTTACACAAACACAAACCGCCAGGACTCGAATATATTTGATTATTTTTTCGAGTTCGAGTTTTTTTTATTTTTGCGGGTTCAGTGATGAATTAACCCGGAGCATCAAAATTTGTACCCCTGCACCCCAAAAAAAGAATTGGTATTTTAAGCTTAATTAATGGTACAGAAGTGCACATTCCTCAACAGAACTCCATATTACACCTGACCCACCCAACTTCCTCGGAGTATCAGAAACCCTCCCAGATCCCGGAGACAAGTGCTTGAATTCAGCACTGTGCGGGTCAGGCTGACCAAAAGAAAAAGTAGAATAAGCTTTCAAATGAAAAATACTATGTTTTAATACGAATAGATACATTTAATGGTTTCCTTCTCAAAAGATAAAGCCAAAATTAGAGGTATGATTGTAGACTATTCTATCATATAGTTGCATTAAAATGCGACATTAATTTTATTTCATTTCGTGTCAGATTTCGGTTAAATACTTCAACTTCGGGTCAGGAAAAATATTTTGTTGGGTACGGACCAAGACAAGATAATTTTCACAATAATAATGCAACTTGACTGGAGCCCGAAACGGAATAAATGTAATGGATTTGTGGATTGTTAGTACCGAACCTAAACTGTAAAAAAAATAAAAATTAGAAAAAAAAAAGAAAAAAAATTTTTTTTCCCTTTGCGAATGGGTAACATCAGTGGAACTGTTTTTAAGCAAAGGAATAGGACTTAGCGAAACTGGATGGTCGGCTATGTTATAACGGGATGCACACCTTTCAATATGTGTTTCGTATTTCTCTCTCTCTATCCCTCTGTGTGTGTGTGCGCATGCGTGCGTCTGTCGCCGGCGGGGGAAAAATGCGTATTCGGTATTTGGACTGGAAGATTCATTAAAATCCTTATCTGCTATTGCATAAAATTATTTATTGCACTTCATATATATAGCATACATGAGCGTCAACAGAACGAAATCAAGAGTGAGATAAGTTTTGAAACACGTGGGACTGTGGCTCGCAGCATCGGCCGAGTTTTTATTTATTTATTTAATGGAGAATATAAAAATCAATTAAAATAAACTAAGAATTTTTTTTGTCGGAGACGCCGCACAAGACAATGTTTAAGCACACCAGCATTAAAGCAATATAGAAATTTAACAAATATAAAATATAAACAATTCGAAAATAGACCTTAGCCGGATTTTTTTTTTTTCTGTCTGTCAAGGGAAAAGTTTCATTTTTTTTATTAGAGTTTGATTATTTTAATTCACTCTTCGAAAGAATAAATTGTATTTTTTCCATATATTAAAGAAAATTAATTTATTAAATTTCAGAATCCAGGGCGGGGTAATGGCCCTCCTTTACTTCCCTTTTCCGGTGCCCCATGGTATCATATGTTACATTAATACAGCAGCTACACGTTATATCTCGCCTATTTTTATTGCTGATTTGGATATATTGCCCTTTTCCCGTATACCCCGAAAACTAATGCGTTTTACTTTAGCAGCAATTATAAATAGTTATGTAATTCTATTATAATAAATGCATTGTTTTATCGTTATTTATTAAAATATTGTAAGATGATTATAAAATATTATTTGGGAGACAAATATAAAAATTTTCTTGTTTGTTATCATATTTCTTAATGTTTTCTCGGTTATATCGCACTTTCTTCCCGTGTCTTTCAGAATGCGCCATGTAACGAAGGTCTACCGTATTTAGAAGGGGTACAATAAACAAATAAAAAAAGAGAGTATGGAATTCGCATCTTTTACTTTTATTACTAGTACAGGTTAACGAACGAATGCGGCATTTTCGGCTTTTTTGCGTTCTCCTCTCTCTCTCTGAAAACACATCTGAAGTCACCTGATACTTTTTGCAGGTGTTAGCGGGGGCGAAGGGTTCAGATCCGAAGAGGGGTATAGTTCAGATTTGTTAATGATGCTATTGGAGATAGACGGATTTTATCGGAGAGAAACTAAATTGTTTTTCAGCTGATCACGTATAAAACTGCAGTGATTGTCTAGAAATAGACTAGTTAATAGACTAGAAATACTGGTTGCGTGTTTAATTTTCAAAATTATGAAATATTCTTAAATGTGGCATGGCAGATATGAATTATCATCATTTAGTGCCAAAGAAAAAACTAAGAGTGCGGTTTGGGCAACTTTTGGTTTGCCTGCCAATGAGCATGGCACTATTCTTAATTAAGATGTGGCAGTTTGTAAACTTTGCCAAAATCTGTATGCAGTAAAGGAGGGAGTACGGCAAATTTACTTTCTAATTTGAAAGTGCACCATCCTCGGAAATTCACGAAAATTACTTCGAAGAGGACAGCTTCTTCAACTTAGTCTTCACCTATTTCTGCAGTAAATGATCCTGACAATCCACCGACAATGAATACAGCCAGTACTGCTGATGAATCTCCCCCCGCCCCCTCATTTAAAGTGCAAAGAATTATGATGAATCTTGTAGTATGTTGTTAATTATACATTGGAAAGTTTTTATCTCAAATAATTTTTCATAACGAATTTTTTTTTAATATACTGTAATATCAATAATTTTCATTAGTTTTTTACATAACTTGATATTTTACTACTTTTTCTTTATTCATGTATCAACGATATCGATATATCGGAATATCATGATATAAAGATACCGATTTATCATGATATTGAATTCCAGATATTGCCCAGCCCTACTTTCAATGTTATTTGTTTGAAAAGCGTATCTCAATTTACTGATGTTTTATGGATTTTAAAGTAATTTTCAAGAATGGATGTTTTTAAATCTGTGTGCGACTCAATTACAAAAGATTAACTGGTTTGCTCTTAAAACAATGTAAATAATTCAGCATTTGTTGGTTTACATGTAATATTCCATAACTAAATTATCAAATTAAATTAAAATTTGAGCTAATGATTAAAAATTTTCAAATTTACTTGTAAAATGTAATCTTTAAATGGGTCTTGGATAGAAAGGATTTATATGAAGCTCTTGATAATTCTATTAAAACACCAAGGAAAGTGTTTTCACAACTCTTTTTTTTTTTTTTTCTCGTAACTCGATTTCATCTTCTTGTTCACACTCTGTTTCTAAACAAAGTGCCATATATTTTTCTTTTTTTTTTTTTTTCAAGCTAGTATAAGACTTTACTGTAATTAATATTTATATCTTTCTAAATTTTTTCAAGTATCAAGTGAGCAATGAATATTTTTAGGGTATTTATTGTTGATGAAATTGTGCTTTTCATTGCATTACCATTTTTATTAGGGAAGAACTTTGATTTTAATCCTTTAAAAAAAAAAAAAAAAAAATTTATAATGGAGAAAGAAATTTAAAACTGTTATTCATCGAGACTTTTTATTGCAACTTCACCTCCTAACAACTTTATTATAAAATGCTACCAGTATTTATGCAGTCTATGGTATCAAAATTTCTTGAGTATTATTTATTTTTTTCTGTCTTGTTTATTTATTTACTTATTGTTTATAATATTTTCATATATTTAGGGAGGTATTCCAGAAATTCCAGGTGTACCCAATCCAACTTTTTCTCAGACTGTTGGAAGTATTACAACTCATCCTCATCATTGTAACTGGTGCCACAAACAGTATGCTAGCAAAGCTAAGTTATTACAGCATCAACGGAAAAAGCACATGGACATGCTGTCTCTAAGCTATGTTGCCAACAATACTAAGGTAAGTCATATTCTTAGTCAGTGGTCAAAAAAACTTTTGTAGTGAGCTTTAACTACTTAATCAAAAATGTAGTTAACTACAACTACTTATTTAACAAAAAAAAAAAACTACTTTTCAAAAGTAGTTGCTATTTTCTAATATCAGATTTTGTCAAAGAATTCAATCTACATTCAAAATTGAGGACATATATCAATGATTGCACTGACCAGCCATTATATAGGGTCTGCCAGAAGAATACAATCAAATAAGTGTAATATAACTAAGGACATTAAGAAAATAAAAGAGATGACATACAAAAAAATATTTTGTGTGTGTCTCCAAAATATTAGTTTATACATCTTAAAATTTTCTTAGCAAAATTGAGCGAGAGATACCCAAGGTGTGTACAGTTCTACCACTGTTTTTGAATAGAATTTTTTGCCTTTTTTAATCACAGAAAAATATTAAATTCTGTGATTATATAAGGTGATTGCAAATTCTGCAATTTCAATATTAAATAGAAAATTTCTAATCTCAAATAGGGGTGCCACACTTGTGCTTCTCAAGTCACTGTCAGTTGAAGACTGAACTTTGAAGTCATTGTGAGCATTGCATTGTGATGAGTCGCCAAATAATGTCACAATGAAGTCGCATGGTGACTTTCCGGTAATCGACACTCTATTGTGAAGTCATCATTGCACTCCTTTGTGAAAAGTCACCAGATGATTTCATTTTCTGTCACTTGGGAACTCGTCACAGAACAGCTATCATGATGACTTTACAATGGAGTGTCGAAATGACAGTCACATGAGAGTCACAAAATGACTTTATTGTAAAGTCACCTGGTGACTCGTCAAAAAGCAGCAGTCATAGTGACTTCAGTGGAGTGACCAAATGAGAGTAAAAATGAGACGAATGAAAGATCACATTTCTCTTCATTGTAGTGACTGTGACAATTGTGACCATTTGTGATGTCAAGAAGACTTCACATCGACTGTCTGTGCTGTTAGGGTAGTATTGTGCTGTCCTCTAAAAAAAACCCAGTGTGAAATGTTTCCTAAAAAAAACCCACCCTTGTATTTTATCAAATATTTTCACTGAAGTCAATTTTTGGTTTTGCCCTGTTTCTATACACTATTTGCAACAATAAAAACATTTGATAATGCCGAAGGAGTGTTTATTTAGTTTTAAAAGAATTTACTCTAATAATGCAGAATTTTGGCAAAACATGAGCTTAATTTTCACATATTTGCTTGTTATAATACTTTATGTTAGAATGATGTACATCAATTTTGAAATGTTTTTATGTTAAACCATTAAAATGTGAATAAAATGGTATATTTTAAAGCTGATTATGTCATGTAGGGCTCGGCTGGCGACCTTTGAAAATGGAGCTAAAAAAAAACCCATGGTGGAATTAAAAAAAACCCAAAAATTTTTTCAATAAATAAATGATAAAATAAACAATTTTTTTAAAAAAAGATATATATTTTTAAGGAACATAATTAAATTATGCAAATTTAATGCATATTGAAGGCACTTCTGAGGATTTTTTTTTTTTTTTTTTTTTTCTACGTCATAAAAAAAAAAAAAAATCCATGTTTGCAAAATTAAAACCCATCAATCTTTTTTACACACAGATAACCTTCACTTGTATTTTACACATTATTTTGTTGTTTTCGAACTTTTATTTATTTTATTTTATTCACTCTTTTAACTTTTTAATGCAAAATATTTTACTTAAATTAGGAATAAGTAATATAGATGCATAGCTGCTAATTTGTACTATTTATCTTCTAAGCATACAGATGAACTGTATGTTTGTGCAGTTTTGTGCAAAACACAGTAAGTGAATTGCAAAATATCATTTTGTCTTTCGCATAAAAGGTAAAACTTGAAATCTGATGCATTCCCCCTTATGTAATTTAAAATATACCACAGAAGAAAATCGTAATACAATTCAGGAAGGGAGTGGCAGCAATTTAATCAGAAAATTTTCTTTCAATAACACCCTTCCACCTGCCAGGGTTGTAATTTTGATAAAACTGGTTTTAACCATTTAAAAGTGGTCAAATTTGCGTCAACCACTCAAAGGTAATTGAAACTCTATTAAAAAGACATTTGACATTTTTGGATTTCATAATGCACCTGGTGAATTGTTGTGCAAACTCTTCAGCAATAAAGATAATTTTCAAAGTTTGATCTGAGTTAGCCTTAATACAGAAAAAGTCGTTACTTGATAAGTAACACATGTTGTATTAAATTTATTTTAATAAAATAAATTTTAATCTCTTTTTCCAAATCAAAATGAGTCTTAATTACTGATGATCAAAACATATTTTGACCAGGAAAGTTAAAACTGTTATTTTCCATGTTTAAACCAATACAACCCTGAGACTAATAATATTAGGTAGACCAACAAGGACTAATAATATTAGGTAAAAGGCAAAATTGGGAAATTTCATTAGTGGCCAGTGGTAGTAGTTTTATAAGTGGCCACTAACTTTAAACTAGTAGCCACTTTTTTATTTAAAAATGTTAAACAGTAAACTTTTGTTAAAATTTTTATTAGTATTAATCTAAAATTAAATAGCCCAAATAAATATGTTAATATAAACATATTGCAACCAGCAAAAGTAGAATCCTTGATAAAATGCAAGAAAATTTTACTCTCTCCTTGTGGGAAAAGTGCCATAAGGTGGCCGCTGACAGGCGTATTTAGTAAAGGCAATGGAAATTTATTTGGTGCCAAATATGGGCTCAGGTATGATAGTATGACTTGATACTTGCTGCCATTAAGGCTACTGCATCAATGGTAGGAAAAAGTAAAAGCATTAAAAATCTGTACATGCAAAAATGTTGAAGAAATGTAATTAGTAAAATAAGATTTTGTGTGGCAATGTTGGCAGATGTTCTGGAAACAGCACCAATCCATTCCTTCTATTACCTAAGTACTCAATATTTTTTTTAATATCAATTAGATACATTTTTTTTTTCTAGATTGACATTGATCAATTTAATAAAACACAAACTACAGCGCGTACAAGATGTAAGGAAAGAATAAAGATGAGTGTTTCAGTTATTACACAAAAAGAAATAGATGAAGTGTTAAAATCACACTAATTTCCAAGCACTTAAAAGCATTGTAATCACTCTTCGCTGCATTCAAAAACAAGCATTGAGAATGAAAGTACTACTACTAGTGAAGATGGCAGTCACGAAAGTAATAAATCTTTATGGAGCTCAGATTTATCAGATACAGATATGCATAATACGGAAGAAGCTGCAATTTTGAACACCGTAAGTGATATTACTGATAATGAAGACAATGATTTATTCTGTTCTGTACAAGAAGCTGAGAAGTTACAATGTGGCCAGTAGGTGATTATTAAATAAGATGATATAAAGTTTCGTGTTATTATTACTGAAGAAGTAAATGATGATCGTCGAATAAATTTCTTGATGCCGACAAAAATTAAGAATACTCAAGTTTGAATCTAATCACTATATTATTCAGAACAAAAGCAATCAAAATGTGGCTATTACTAATGCTTCTCCATTAATAAACTTTCGGAGATTTTACAAATGCTATTTAATAATTTTCTTCTTAAATTTACTGAAGATGTATGCAAAGAAATGTGAAAAGTCTGGAGCGAATTTACAAATAATTATATTTTGCATTTAAAATTCCTTCAATTTACAAAATAATGAAATATTTAATATTTTTTTGCAGAATTGTGGTTTAAAAATAAATAATAATGAAAAAAAAAATATTTTTCTGTCAAATAATTTTATTTCCAAGTATTTTTACATGTGGGTTTTTTTTTAGGTAACATGGGTTTTTTTTGGGAAAAAGTGGGTTTTTTTCAATTTCTTGCTTAATTGGCTGTCATTTTGTAACATATTGATAGAATGAAAAATGCTCAACATTAAAATCTTAGTCAGATCAAGCCGTGAAAATATAGCTATGTTTAATTTTTTTGTATTCCTTATTAGACTGTATATAAAGATAAATTCAAAAAATGGGTTTTTTTTAGAGGACAGCACAATACCTATTTTCTACACTTGCTGTTTATAGAATTTCCTTTTGAGTACTCACGTGTTCAGAAATTAGCATTTTGTGTTTGTTGCTTAAGTTTTGCACACTAGTGTATTTTCTTTCTTTTTTTTTTTTTTTTTTAATGTTTTGAATTATTGGATAGAAATAAATTCTACTTTTAACACTTTTTTACAGCAGTCAGTACGGGGCATAGTGAGTTTAGGTCATGTTTGTATGTGTCTAGGATGAGAATTAGCATGTGTTGATGAACATATCTGATGCTATAAAGAGTAAACCATGGTCAACACATTTAAACATGTGAAACTAACAAAGCTTATATATATTCAATATTTAGAATAAAAATTTTTCATTTCAAAAAATGTCAATTATTTACAGCAATTAATAACATAATAAGATCAGGGACGGGGAATTTTCAGAAAATCTTACCAGCCAACAAGATACAACATGCAGTTTAAAATTGCTATGTTAAAATTTATGCGACAACAAAAATAATTCATTACTACAATGCATTTTTTTACTAACATTTTCATAATTTAACTATAAACTTAACTATAAACTTAATACATTATTTAACTATAAAATTAAGAAGTACAACAGAGGAAAGTTTACTGTAGAATAGAACTTAGTACCATGCTTTCATTTTAGCAGTTGGGAGAGTTGCAAAATATGGCTAACAAATAAAAATATAAAGTTTTTGGTATATTTTCTAAAGCCTGTAGTTTTTAAGGAAGAAACCAGCTTAAAAAATGAAAACATTAATGATTTAAACATTAAAAAGCATAAATTAAATAAACTTTGAAATATAACATAAAACCAAAATATAAGCTTTAAATGATAAACGGCACAAAACTTAATAAAGTAAACAACTTAGTAAAACAATAAATACCTTTAACTAGATATATCTTATCTGTGGATGCACAAGGAGCTATTTGTAGGTGGTTTTAAAAACGATTTAGACTTCATTAAAAATATATCACATAATAAATGTTACAGTATTTTACTGATGTGTTGAGTAAAGGAAACACTATCGATGTGTAAAAATAACATTGTTTCATCTTTAAATGGTATTAGGTATTAAAATGCCCGAAGTTGTCTTGCCAAAACAAACAATTAATCACTTTGCACTTTCTTAACATACGAAGGGATGATATCTTCAATAACACTAGACAAGATGAAAAACTTCTTCAGAAAGATTGAAAAAAAAAAAACATGTGACGAGAAACTCCATAGAACAGCTTTAAAATAAACACTTTCTTTACTGATGTTCATGAAAGTAAAACATTCCCAGTCTCCCTTCCAGAGATTAAAACTCAAGGTCAACCAGCGACACATGTTTACAGAAAGTCCCTGTCGGTTAAAATATACTTTCTTGCTTCGATATAAATAGTTGAAGACACTATCCAACGCTGACAGTAAAAGTAGAAAAATTATTAAAAACTTAGGCTATCTCATATAAAATAACGTTGAACTAAAAGAACTTATTTAAAATTACTTGTAAAGAAGTTTAGGTTTTAAAAAAGACAAACATTGTTCTTGCACTAATGCTAACTCTGTCAAGCGAGAAATAAAAGGTTAAAAGGTCTCATGAATCCAGACACTAGACCAGACAAAACAAATACTAACAGAGATACTGTCTCAGATACTGCCGATTGAATGAAGCTCATCGGTTATATACCAGAACGAGAATGAAAACACATTTACTACACCACACCTCCAGATGCCGCAATCGGATTCGCTGAAAAGAAGGCGTAATGCAAATGACCCAGATTTGGACACCTCATCGTCTCCAGCTGTCGACGTCACAGAAGAGTTGGTTGCCGAAACGAACTTTGAACTGCTTGAAGTAAAGTATGTGTTGTTTGAG
The DNA here is from genome assembly GCA_963931845.1 of Maratus michaelseni. Taxonomy (NCBI): domain Eukaryota; kingdom Metazoa; phylum Arthropoda; class Arachnida; order Araneae; family Salticidae; genus Maratus; species Maratus michaelseni. The sequence continues at coordinate 351,075,428 of OZ007592.1, forward strand.
TGGAATAGGAATAAACTATGTTTGGAAACTGTAAACAAAGTAAGCTAAACTGAACTATTAGTCACCCATTAGAGCATGAAACATCTGTGTAACCTAGCTGAGCCGTAAATTTTTTCAGCTTGGATTTTAATGATGCCTCCAGTTATCAACAAATAAGAATTCCATTGCTGAACAAACCATTTTAACAGAGCTTCATCCAAGTCCTCTTTTTCACACTTTTGCAATTGTTTGCAATCGGTCACATTCGCTTTTATGTTTTCATTAAGGACTATTTGTTTTTCAAAAGAGTTAACACAGTTGAAGAAGAAAGTCCATACGGCTTACATATTGCAACATTTTTTTTTTTGCCTTTATCTAATAGTTTTATAATTTCCACTTTTTCTATTACGGATAAAACTTTTCTTTTCGACATTTTAAACAGCAGAATAAAAAACACGCTCTCAAGATGACCAAGCCAGAAATAAGATTTCTTACACATAGTTTTGAAACCGGTAATTATACCTAATTTGGATTGGGTCAAGCCATTGAAGGGAGAATTGTCATAAATGACATCACTTAACGCCATCCCTACGCCTTGCTCCCACCATCTTTTAACCGTGGTAATGCACCAAGTGGGTTGGGATTACATTCATTATGAGTTGGGATCATTTCATTCTCTCCCGTACCCTTCCTTGTAAAAGGGCAGTAGGACTGACATCTAGTTCAAACCACCTCCCTTCCAAGAATCGATACCTGCCTTTGACGCTTGCAGCTGTTGGATAACTTTAAAGAATAGTTATTTTTTCTTCACAAGAGGAATGGGGGAATTCTAGGAAAATTGTGTGCTTTTCTTTTTTTTTATCATATATATATATATAAACTCGGTTTGTGGCGTCAGGTGCCGCCATCCGAAAAATCTACAAGAGACCACGCAATTTCTTCTGATCAAGGGTCCATTCTTCTTCCATACCCTTATCCCCCATGGCTTTTTTTATATCATCCATCCAGGTCTTTCGTGGTCTTCCTCGTTTCCTCATTTTGTTTGTTCTGTAATTAGATGCGATTTTGGGTAGTCTCTCGTCACTCATTCTTTTAACATGGCCATACCAGATTAATTGTTTCTTTTAGAGATCATCTAATATAGTTCCCTTTATTTTCATCATTTCTTTTATTCTTTCATTTCTTATTCTCTCTATTCTTGATATCCTGAATGATCTTCTTAGGGCATCCATTTTCACTGCTGCTAATTTCTTTCTTTCAGTCTCCATAGTTCTCCGTCCCTCTGCTCCATATAACAAAATGCTCTTTACTGTAGAATTATATATATTATATTTTCTTTTCCTGGAGATCTCCTCACTCCACCAAATAGAGTTTAAAAGTTTTACAGCCTTTCTTCCTTGGCAAATTCTGTATTTAATTTCCTGTGAGTCTTTTTTTATCATTATTTCTGTAATTATTTCATGCTTCCATAATTATTTTCCACGTTAAATCTGAGAAAAGTACAAAAATTTGCTCACTAAAAGAGTATACTTCAATACATTTATAAACATTATACCAAACAAAAGACTCCATTTTCCTTGCTAAATCCGAAATCTCGTTAAATGTGGGCTCGACTGTATTACACATTTTAGTCAAAAGAAACATTATTTGTTTTACTTACATAAGAGTATTTATTTGGAAATGAACTGCCAATATTAACCATCTTCTAGGTAGGAGTAGCATAGTTGAGGTTTATTCTAACAGAGTGAAAAATGTCCAGGCCAGAGCTAAATCTCAACTATTCTACTCCAACCTAGAAAATGATTATTTGAAGAAAAAAAATTCCTTTCATCATTATGTCAATATTAATTTGATCTTATTAACATTTTCAAATTCATTAAAATATGTCATCGCATTTGATACTACATAAAAAAATCAGTAGTTTTAAAGGGTTCTTACATAAAAACTTACGATATTTACAAGAACCATCAGTACAGACTTCTTTTACATAATAATTTAGGGATCAAACAATGATAGTATGAATAAAAAGTACTCGAAAGTACTATGGGCTGTGAAAGGGTTCTTCTAAAAGCAAGCTCTTAATGAGATCCGACTATGGTTTCAGTATGCACCAAATGTTTGGCTATTTTTCCATCGAAACCGAATGTTCACCAAAACTGAATTTTTGGTTAATCTCTAATTATCTCTGAGATAACAGTGTTCAATAAGAAAGATATTTCTTTCCTAATTCTGCCCTACTTTTCGCTGAAAATAACATTGAAGTTTTGTTCGTATTAGCCATGATCCCGCTTTTGTAGCTCGTAAAAAGCATGAAAATCTCAATATATTTTAAATGATGAACCTTTCTTAATTGCTCATTTTAACTGTGTCTTCATTTTAGCTGTGCTCATATTAAACAAGTATGTGTGTGTATATATATATGCATGTATGTGGTCGTATCAATACATTGTACAAAACAAAATATAGGAAGTCTTGACCAAATAACATGACACTTCAAGCAACTAAAATTTACTGATAATGTTTAAAATAATTGCTTAAATTTTTTTTTTTCTGTAGGTGGAGCCAGTATGTGACCAAGGTACTCAAGTAAATGGACAAATAGTTATTGAAAGTGTTTCTTCTAATCTTTCAAATGAAGCTGCTGCTGTCCTTATTGATGCATCCAAAAGGAAGATCCAGTTTATTGACAAGGATTCTTTAGTGGTAAAATATCCTTTTGTTTGTGTAATTTCTATTGTTATCTTGAAAGAGAAATATTAAAAATTCAGTATGCATGAAACATTTTCTACATTAAACATATAAAGAATGCCTTATTGATTTAAGAAAGAACTTTCTTATTTGAAAGCCTTCAGTTGTTATTGTTAATTTAATTTTTTTTTTTTTTTTAAATAAAAAAAAATATATATATTTATATATAGTCTAAATAAATAAAGTTATCTTATTTTGATGCCTTAAAATTGATAAATGATCCTCTGTCAGCTGTCAGCTAGCCAATAATGAAGTACCATTCATTTCACTACCACAGTGAGGGGTTTGTATTTAAATTTTAAAGGGTTATAGTGAAGACATGGGGAAAAAGATATTTTCAGTTCCTGAAACATTAGCTTTGTAGAAATGCAAGTAGTTTAAAAAAAAAAAAAATCTGTAACTCAGGGATAATAAAAACAAAAGTATGCTTAAAAAAACATGCTTTAATTAGTGTTTTTATTAGCATGAAGCATTGATAGAAATACTCTTAAATAAACTGGAATTTTAACCAAATTCATTACATATTTAAATTCAGATTTTCTCTTGGTTTAAAAAAGGAGAGGGTGCTATTGGGGAGAAAAGAGCACTTTTTTTAAATCTTAAGGGCATTTTTAGGCACTTTTAGTATTTAAAATTCAGGGCACTCTTTTCAAGGTATGACAATGAGTCAGTTTTTTACTATGCAGGCAATAATTTTTTTGCTATAAGGGTGCCAAGTTTTTGACTGAGGTCATGAAAAGTGTAATTTTTTGTATTAGAGGCTAGAAGGGTGTTATTTTTTTTAACCAAAGTGCAGGTAGGGTGCAGTGCCCTCCTGAAACTGTCTGGGAGAAACAATAAATGTTTAAGGAATGTTTAGAACTTTTTTCTTTCTTGTGATCTTAATCACTGTGTTTTTATTTCCTTATCAAAAATTTTAAATACAAGGCAGAATAGTAAAATAAACAAATGACATCACATACATTCTTTCAAATAAAGCTTATTTCAAAGTTTGTGCCAAATTTAAAATTTATGTTTTATAAATGATAATTCACATTCTTTATGGCATTGCATTTTTATAATATGGCAATAGAGGGGGGGAAAGCATTTTTATATTACTGCAAATGTTACTATATATTAGTGTAACACACATATTTACTGTTGAGTCGCACAATAGTAGTTTTAAGAAAATTCATTATCTAAAAATTATTTATACCATGTTAGATTTCTATATTGTGTTTTCAACATATAATCAAAATTTAATTAAAATTAATCTCTTAATTGATAATTAAATTCTCAAAATATAAAAATATTGTATTGTCATCTGGAACACACAAATGTACATAATTTTTGGTACTCTAGCATATCAGGAAGTGAATGAAAAATCAATTACAAAATTCCATCTTTATTTTTACATATGCAAACCAAGTTTAACAAAAACATCTGAAAATCAAAATTGATTTGAATTTTATACATAATTTTGTCATATAACATTTGATATGTAATTTTTTTTTTTTTTTTTTGTGTGTGTGTGTGCAGTAATTATCATATATTTCCATGTATATTAAATGATTTTTTTTAATAAATGATGCAATAATCACAAATTTGAAAATTTGAATACATACTGACAAATTTGCTTCTGTTGACATGATGTTTATATTCATTCATAAAAACTAAAATACTTCAAATGTGTCAAACTGAAATCATTTTTATCCATTTTTCATTCCATATTCACTGAGATTTTATTTATTTGTCAAAGTTGAACTGTGTTTATAAATCATTGGCAGGTTTCTTAATTCTTCATTTTTTTTCATTCAGTGTCAAAAAATTTCACATTCTAAAAGTAAGTTTGCTGCTTTTTTTTTCTTTTAAAGTTATGGACTGGATCTACGACTATGTAAATCAAAAATATCTAATATTTATATTACTAATATTTCATTGAAAACTGAAGGTTTATAGACACTGTACTATCTGAATAGTAAATTTTGTATGGCATAAACAAATTTTCCAAGAGAAAGAAAGCACTTTGTTTCACTATATAAAAGTGAGATTCAAAACTCTATAGTTAAAATGATGGTTTTTTCCTGTTTTATGTTTTAAGATCCTTGGTTTTTATGGTAGTTTGGTATGCCGTAAGTAGTATATTTAGTATGCCATTATTATTATTATGCGATAAAATTTCATATTTACTGGCATTTAAAATGCTATTCAAAATTTGAAGGAGTTTTTATAATGCATTGTTTTATCCTTCTGTGTTCTTTTGCATCACATGTAATACAAAATTTTCAAATAATATTTCCAATAATTTTCAAGAATTTAAGAAAATTAGCATTGTTTCTGTCATTTATTGATGTCATTTTAAAAGCAAAAACATTCAGCTATGTAGAAGTAAAGTAAACAAATGGTTTTATGAGGGAAAGATATACATATGGCAGACTTCAAAACATAACTATCCAAATTTTTCAATTAAGGAGATTTCATAATGGTTAGGTTCATATAAACATATATATATTTTTTTTCCTGGCAGGTTTTTTGCTTTTTAGGGTTGTAAATTATGTGTATTATTAGTGTCTTATGTATTATTATTTTTTTTAATAGATATCTACTCATCCGGATGGTTTACCTACAGCTGACCTTTTAACACAGGCTATGTCTGAGCTTACTCAGAATTTTGAGTATAAAAATAATGGTGAATTCCTGACAGCTAGACTTACTCATTCAAATCCCGCCACCCTTGTTACCACATCAACTTCCAATACTCCCATTCAGAATCCCTCCTCTCCTAGTGACACTTCTCCTGATTCTCCTCCACCTGTCCTTGACACTAGTATTACCGCTTCACTGGATCCTTTGCAAATAAATCAACTCATTGCTCAGTATCAACAGCAACAGCAACTCAGGTAAGTAACACTGTTTTATATTTTCAGCAGCCAGATATTTAAGAACTATTATTAGCCTGTTTTAATGTTACATGTTTTGTAATGAGTGAAACTCATCATATAATTTGTCAAAATGTTATATAACTGTGCAGTTTTCAAGCTTTTATTTATTTATTTATTTGTATTAGAAAAAGAAGAATTTTGTAATAAAGTTTTATTGTAGAATATTTTTACATTGTATAAAGCTTCGGTCACATTTTGTTATCTTAAATATGAATCCAAAAATATTCTGCTAAATTGATAGAAAATTTTGTGGCTACAGGATTCTTTTCTATCTTCTGTGTGACAAAAAATCATATTAAAAGATTGTCTTTTGAAAAGAAAAGCAAATTAAAACAAGAACGAAAAATCATGCGTCAAGCATAGATTATGTAACACTTTCCAACGCTTCCAAAATAATTTTACGAATCATACTCTTCAATAAGCTAAAAGATAACATCTAAGTAATCCAAATACTTTTATTCAGCCCTGTATAGGATCTATAGATTTGTATATATACTACATAGGATGCTAAATTTTAGTTCAGTTAGGAAACACGTAGCACAGTTTAAAATTCTCCGTCTGGAGTTAAATAATACGGAAATGTTTTCCCGAACTTTTGTGCTTCCCTGTATAGGATCTACAGAATTTATACACACCACGTAATAGACAAAAAGCGATTTAAAATTAAAATCGCGTTTAGTAACTTAAAACGCACTTCCAGGAATTATTGTTAACATACAGTAGAGAATTCTTTTGTGTGTCCCTGTAAATGAACGATGACTGCTATACACACAATATTCTGTAGTAAGTCTCTTGTAATGAACCTTATATAAATTTCAATGCGTTTAAAATAGGGAAACATTGTTTAAATAAAGCGCAGACGATTTTTCTCCATAGACGTAATGTAACGGAATTCTTTTGACTGTCCCTGTAAAGTAAGTATAAGTGCTATGCACACCCTATTCCATATTAAGCTTCTTCTAATGCACCTTAGTGATATATATAAATTTCAATGCGTTTAAAATAGTGAAACATTATTTAAATAAACCGCAAATGATTTTTCCCCATAGACCGCAATGTAACGGAATTCTTTTGAGTGTCCCTGTAAAAAAACTATAAGTGCTACATACTTCCGTTGAAATAGGGAACATGCTATAGATAATGATTATAACATATAAAAATTGCAGGGCAATCCGAGCATATTTACGGGAGTTAGAGCACGGACAGACGGCAGACGGCAGACGGCCAGACGGCAGACGGCCAGACGGCCAGACGGCCAGACGGCCAGACAAACCGAAGTCATAAACACTTTTCAACTAGGTTGGAAAGTGTTAAAAACAGTCATTTTGATTACAATTTATTTACTCTTAAGAATATTCTAGAAAGTACAATTTCACCAAAGAAAAGAAACATTAATATGCAATCAACCAAATAACTCAAACATACAGCTAGGCAGCTACAGTTAAACAGCATAGTGCAATAGAAATTACTGAAATAAATATGCTAACACAGAAACCTTGAATGCCTCTAAATTGAACATCTTTTCAGTAATTTAAAACTTGAAGCTAATTTGACTATATCTGACTCACTCTTTTTATAATTCTTCCTTGTACACTAATAGTTAAACAATGTCCACTAAATTCCAGAAACTTCTACTTAAGTTCCACTTGCCTGCCCTATACTTATGTTAATATAAAAAAAAAAAAAATGTAATCCTGCCTTTGCATTTATGCCAATTATAGAGACTATTGAGGTCGAAGAATAAGTCATGTCTTCAGTGAGAGAATCAATAGCTAATCCTTGAAAATATTGAAAAGCTGTAATATTGCTCCCTTCCTGAGGGTTTCATGTTCCAGACAAAAGTCCACAAAATAAATTATTCGTTAGAATACATACATAAAAACAACTTTTTACAAGAAATATACAACTATTTTACACTATAGACTGTAGGTGCAGATTCATGGTCGCCAGTCGCCACGTGGCAACTAAATTTTTTGCTGTGGCCACTAACTTTTGATGTTTAAGTCGTCATGTGATTTAAAAGTGATCAATTTCTGGTATTCCCAGTCATTATAGGGAAATTTTGATTGTTCTTTTAAAGATTAAGACCAAAACACATAACAAACTTTATTATTATCTTTTAATAACATTTCAGAATTAACTGTATAACACAGCAAACTATTAAATATATTCGAATAGCAATGTTATTCGTAGAAGTTTGAGTCAGATAATTTTACATAGTCTGTGATTAAATATATATATATTAATTGAAAAACAAATGTTGGAAGTGTATTCCCTTGTCCAACATTATAATCTGTCTGTACATGATTTAAAATTTATATTACACTTAATTAATATTCAAATTTTGTTGTGTGTGTATATTAAATAAATTACTTTACACTTTGAATTCCTGAGTTTTTTTTGCTCAGCTTTTTACTCCATGTAAACACTATTGTTTTTATGTGTTTCTTTCACAATTGTGGCCACTGGATTTTTTGGGTTTAGGAGCCACTGGCTCTTTCCAAATTTTGGGAATCTGCACCTATACTATAGACCAGGCATGTCAAACACATGGTCCACAGGCCACAATTGGCTCGCTGGCAACTTATTTGTGGTCCGGTCGCCAAGCCTTTGTAATTTTACCTCTGTTTAATCAAGTTGCTCAAGCTTGCATGCAGAAATAAATTTCAGCTCCAAAAAAGTTTAGATAGAAAGATTACCAATTGGAACGTAGCAAAACTCCAAATATTAAGTCTGAAAATTTAAAGATTTGTAAAAAAATTTATAGCATTTTTCTTATATATTTTGATGGGTTTTGTGTTAAAAATAAATTTGTTTTACAACACACTTCAATTTTACATCCCATTACAAAATAATATGCTGTATGTATTAAATGCTGTGAAATGTATAGTGAAGTTAATATAACATCTAGTTAACAAAATTAAAATTTAAAAAACTGAATTTTTAAAATATAAAATTAAATATTTTTTAAATGAGTAGCTTTAAAAATGACACACATTATCTTTTTTTTTTTTTTTTTTTGGTAAGAAAACTCTTCTATTCTTGAAACTAGTGCTTGTGAATACACGTTTAAACGTACGTAGTTAAGCCTTTTTTTCATATTATTCCTATCCAAAATCATTACTGGTTACAATACATTTTATACATATATTCACGAACACTACTTGAAACTTAGTTGAAGATATGCATTTTAGATTTAACCTCTTTAATTATTTTCATTATTTAGACTAGCAGAAGCACCCGGCTTCACCTGCGTTAGTCTTGGGGGCCTTCTGGGTAAAAAAAAAAAAAAATGCAATATCCTGAAAATACAATGATTACAATAACAGAACTCTATGCATTCACGCCCATAAATTGTTAAAATGACAATCAGAAAAAAAAATCATGTTACTTTGATGCAATCATAATAAAATCTCCCAGCTTTATAATTAAGAATGGAGTGTTTGTTTGGTATATGTAACAAAAAAAATATACGATTTTCCTGACAAAATGGGGGGGAATGAAAAAAAACATCCAAATGGCAGAGCATTTAGTGAAATTTTATTTTGCATGGCTTGACAGTAAAGTTTTTACTTTATAAATAATAAATGTTAATTTCAGAAGAACAAGGGATTGAAGATGATAACGCAAATACTTTCCAGACATATATAGTGTAAGGAAATTATTGTAAACATGATAACCTGATAATGGAAATATTGGTATATTTTTACATTTTTAGGTTCCCTGAACCCATTTTCACTATTTTTAAATCTATTCCATAAAGGTGAAAATAAGCACTCGCCAGTCGCCACTCGTCGATTAAACTTGAAAAACTGGCGATTAAAAATATGGAAAGAACCAGCCAAATGCAGTATTTTCCGATTTCCAATTTTCCCTAAAATTCACGATTTTTCCGCTCCCGATCGCCGAAATTCATGATTTTTTCGCTGCCGTTCGCCAAAATTCAGAATTTTTCCGCATCCGATCGCCAAAATTCTTGATTTTTTTTTCGCGTCCGATCGATGAACTTCGTGATTTTCCCGTGTCAGATCGACAAAATTCAAGATTTTTCCGAATCCGATCGCCAAAATTTATGATTTTTCTGCACACGATCGCTAAAATTTATGATTTTTCTGCACCCGATCGCCAAAATTCTTGATTTTTTTCGCGTCCAATTGACGAAATTCATGATTTTTCTGCACCTGATCGCCGAAATTCATGATTTTTCTGCACCCAATCGCCGAAATTCATGATTTTTCCGCACTCGATCGCCGAAATTTATGATTTATCTGCACCCGATCGCCGAAATTTTTGATTTTTTCATGTCCGATCGACGAACTTCGTAATTTTTCCACACCTGATCGCCGAAATTTGTAATTTTTACGCTCCCGGATGATGAAAATTCATGATTTTTACGCTCCCGGATGATGAAAATTCATGATTTTTACGTTCCCGAATGGTGAAAATACATGATTTTTACGCTCCCGAATGACGAAATTTGCCATTTTTTCTGGTCTAACTGACGAAATACAAATTTTTTGAAGATGTTAGCCACTTTTGCTCCGCTAGCTAGAGGTTGTGCACGTGTAATGTATATCATGTTGTGGGTTATTTTTTAGTGTATAAACATACCTATTTTTTTTTGTCAGATCTTAATTCTAGACAAATATTTTTTTTCAAAAAGGTACTTATATAGTTAGCTACACAAGTACCTAAGCTTAGTGAGACTTATGTAGTTAACTACATAAGTATGTTGTGTATAACTTTGCTGTTAACTTATTTTAAAACTTAAAATAGATTGGAAATTAGTATTTCAAGTTTATTCAAAGCAATATAAATTAAAATATTTTTATCTAGTACATAAATTACTTTACTGAAAACTAATTATATATATATTAAATATTGTGACATAAATGTATTTACTGACTTACTAAAGAAATTATTCTCACTCGCCACTCACTGGCTACTAAAAAAAATCAACCTACCGGCCAGTGACCACTAAGCAAAATTCCTTATTTTCACCTTTACTATTCCATATATATGTATGTATGTTTGTGTTTGTTTATGTTTTTAGGTGCCTAGAATCTATTTTTCATGTTTTTAGGATGATGTTGGTATGTATGTATGTGTGTGTGGGAATATGATAGTGCCCAGACTATACTTTCGATTGAGCTCCCATTTGGTGAATATGTTACTGCCTTCTGTCAAAAGAACGGTATACATTTTCGAGAAAATCGGCCAATGTGTGTGGTATCAAAACCATTTTTCAACCATTCTGTAACAATAACTGATAAGCATTTTCTCTTATATCTCCAATCATTCAATTAAATTATTTTTATTGCTCAATTTAATTTTTTGTTGATACAACAGTTATGTTTCACCTAAACTTGGCTTAATTTTATAAAATCTTTTTTTTTTTCTTACTTAAAAAAAAAAAAAAAAATTAAAGAAAAAAAAAATTGAGTTTTGTTATTTTGATAAAAGTGTATGAAAATTTATGTATTGCATGTTTTAAAGAAAAAAGTAGTGAAATAGCTATATATATAACAATTTAAAACTCCCATTAGCATGACTATGTAAATTCAATTTCCATATTTATTTTAATTTACAGCATGGGTGAAATTAAAATTCATTGAAAATTACGTCATAATTTCAATTTTATGAATGAAAGTGCAAGTTTTCTTTAGAAACCATAATTGGTCATTTTTACCTATGGAAACAATTCATCTTTGTAAAATTAGGATCTAAGTTTTTATTTTATTTTTTTATATATTATTACATATTTAAGTAGAAAACAGTATTCTGTAAAAGTGTTTGGGAAGTCGAGCAGAGTCACTACAGGTTTTTTTTTTTTTTTAAATGGAAACTTACATTTTTATTCATAAAAATTAAATCTACAACGATTGCATGAAAATGATGTCATTTTCTAAGCACTTTTAGTCATGATGTTTTGTTTGAAAAGAGAAAAAATCACTTTCTGTTTAATATAAATCATAAAAAAGTTTAACACTCCATTAGAACATTTAGCTATAAGGTATAGCTGTAGTATACAAACGAAATCTATATTAATAAAAGAAGGTTTCACTCTGTGTGTGTGTGCGTGTGCACGCGATGGGTAGCAAAATCTAGCCCGCCTAGAAGTCTAAAAATTTAGGTGTGGATAGCCCAAGGTCTGGCCATGTGCACCTGAGTCTCAGAATTTTAATATTTTGATAATTACCCAAGATATTAATTAGATTATCATTAACCATCGCTTCTAAAATGACATCTTTTAAATCAAAATGGCTAAAGAAACAAACAGGCGCATTGGATTTGCAAGCGGAAATGAACAAATTCGAAATTATTTTACTAATTAGCGAATTTTAAGAAAACTAATTGAGATATCAATTTTAAAAATTCTGAGCATATGTTAAAAAAAATTCTGCATCTGACTATGTGATTTTTGAAAAATTCGGTCGGTAATGTTTCTTAATTTATGCAAAAATCTGCCGGCGCCAGTGAAAATAATCCGAAATTTCAGGCAGTGATTTGCTTTCATTAAAAACTGAACTACAAAGAGATCTGTTTCTCTGGCCGATCCCTCCATTTAGTTTGCAAAAATGAAAAGAAATAATTGCCAATTTTTACTAATGAACAAACATTTAGGTAACTATTAAGATATAGATTTGAAATTGAGGTTGGGAAGGGTGTCATCTACTGGCTATTTTAGCGTAGCATCTTCGTTATGTTCTAACCAAAAGTTGAAAATTTTGTTCTAATTATCAGAAAAATGTAATTCTTTTTTTAATGATCGCGTTAATGTAGGTGACGGTGGTTTTCTTGAACAAATTATTCATTATATTTGCAGGTATGGGGAGGGAGGAGGTTAACGCCTTTCTCTGAGATTGTAATTATCTCGGGCCCTGGCAACGCCGGGCGAGTTAGCTAGTAGAAAATAAAACATGGCAACTATTTGAGTTAGTTGGCATAAAACTGAAAGGTGTTTGAAAGAAAATGATGTCACATTCAGGAGATTTTTTTATTTTTTCCTTGAATATTTTTCTTTAAATGTCTGTATTATAGTAGATGTTTGAATTCCAAATACATTAAATGAAGATACTACCCTATTTTAATGCACTTCTAGTAAATTATATATATACGAAAAATTCCCGTTATCTTTTTAGAATGATGTCAATTTCAGATTTGAAAATATTGTATGTGAGAATGTATAATATAGTATGATAAAAATATAGTATGAAAATATAGTATGATCTTTTATCAGTTTTTAAAAACATTGTCCTTATGCAGTTTCTCTTTTTGGCAACAGAAAAGAAATAATTCCATTGGGGAAACAAAATATTTACAATAATAAGCTATAGGAGGCGATTGAAATAAGGAGTTAAATAATGGTCTGATTTTTTTAAGTTGACAGTAATTTTACTCTTTGTTCTAAAAATGTATATGTCAAATATGCAAATCGGTCAAAAATTGTAAATTTGTATAAGGAACAAACAAATAAACACTGATTTATATATATATATATATATATATAATTATAATATCTATGAATTTCAAAAAACATATCAAGTTCTTGTATCATCCTACTTAAATCTCCAAAGAGATAATTAATGATAATGTGTAGACAGAATACCACATAGCTAATAGATTAACACGTGCAATCATAATATTACCATAGCTTGTGCTTCAATGGTAATTGGCCAAAAATACTGAAAACATGAAGAAAATTTAAAATAGATAGATAGATAGATAGATAGATTAGTAAACGTGCCATTGTTAATGAAGCCTGCCTCGTCTTTCTTCAGTGTATTTAATTTTTCATACATTCGTACTCATATGCATCTCAGGATTTATAAAAAAATATGTTAAAGCTCTCTACATATTTTATACACATGCATAATTTGAACCAGGAAATTTATTTTATAAATGAAATCAATTTAGAAACAAGAGACAAGGCACATTTTTTATTAAATAAATTTTCTGGTTCTTTTTTTTTTTTCTTTACTTAAACAGAAACTATTAAAAAAAAAAAAAAAAAAACATAAGATTGACAGCTATGTCTTTGCTATTTTAAACTTTACATAGTAACAAAAATAAGGAACAATCAAAATTAACAGATCAGCATGTGCAGTCAAGTTTTAAAATAAATGCAATTTAGAAAATTCAATAAAATTTTGTAGTTTGGTTGATGAAAAGTATAGTCAAGTATTTTTTCAAAAAATAAGGTAAAATAAATTATAAATAATAATAATTTTGGAATTGAATGGATAGTCTTTTAACATGGTTTTGCTTTGTATGTACAAATTTTATCTGTGCCGGGATAATAATATATATATATACCTCTTTTTAGGTAGATTTCGTAAGAAATACTACCTATTACATTCTCCCTTAAGTTGGAATTTTTGAAAAATTTTTGCAGATCTACACCGATCATGACCCCCAGAATCCAAAACCACCCCCAGTTCAAAACTTTATCTATCTATCTATGTCACTTTTTTATGGACACGATAACATCAATAATTCTGCACAAATCTCTTCCAAACTTATACATAAAATCAAGGGGCATAAAATCTCGGTCAAGTTCGTTAATGGGCAAAATCAAACCAGGGGGGGGGAATGGGAGGGCTTTTTGTGAAAACAGAAAAAAAAACATTTCTTAATTATGATACGTATCAAATCCGTTTAAAGTTATTATTACTTTTAGGAAAAAGGGGAAAAAATTATGTATGACAAATTTTTCATATCATTAAAAATGGCCCCAATGGGGGGGGAAAAAAGGGGGGGTTTAGAAGAAAAAAATTCATAACTTCGTCAATTCACAAGATATCAAATCTGCTTAAATTTATTATAAATCCTCTTAATATTATCTAAAACTTTTATATTGACAAGTTTTTTATAGGACCAACCCTTATAGCAAAACAAATCCTTGCCGGCTCTGCCTGCAAACAAGTTAGGTTTCGAAGTGGGCAGTTCCAACTGCCGCATCATGGCAAAAAGGTAATTTCTTCCACAATTCCCAACAAACAGGCGTCTCACAGTCTGCGATCTTCGAAATCTACCTGTGCCTGTAGCCCGAGCCGTCAGGGATATTTTTTATGTGGCCTGTGGCTTTATATATAAGGCTTAATTTGGCCCTCGGCAGCAAATGAGTTTGATAGGCCTGCTTTAGACAAAATTCAAAGAGAGCATGGTCTAATTAACTTGTTATTTGCATATTGTATGTACTCTATATGCAAGAATATAAATAACTAAATAACATAGTTATGAACATATTAATTGATAAATGGTTTGTTTTCTAGTCCATCTCAAGTACAACAATTAGCTGTTGTGGTGACTCCAGTACCTCGTACTTGGCCACCTGCTGTCACGACTAGCCTGAGTAACTATCCTGCTCGATGAAGGAATAACACCTGTAAAATTTGGGATCTGAAATCTATTTTTAATGCCATCTCCATGGCTGCAGCCTTTGGTGGGCTTGCACCCTTGCACAAATTGTAGTGAGAGCACACTGGCTGTTGAGGAGGAGGCATTGTTTGAAGCCATTTCTCTGGGAGTAGTAGACATAGCAGACATGGCATGATGCCTGTCCTGTATGGAAAAAAAAAGTAAATAATAATAATAAAGCCCTCTTGCATCTAATGCTGGGCTCTGTCAGTTATGGGTTCATGTTTAACAGAGATTTCATGAAAAAAACCAGTTTCTGGTTTTTGTCCTTTACTGTAGGCTGTGTTTTGTCCTTTCGAACCAAAGATTTTAACATTAAAAATCCTTCACCTTTATTCCCCCTTTTTCAACCTTTTAAACGTTGTGATAGCTAGTTGAAAATTTTTTTGCTATGTGAATGAATTGGCACTTGCTCTTGTGACACATCTTGTGCCATTCAACTCCCTTTATTGTGGTTTAAGCGCTTGCCTTTACTCGATGCTTAGTTTTTAAATGTCTATGTGCTCTTGATGTTGAATTGTATGTAAAGTTTATTTTCTGAATTTATAATTTTGTTGATTTTTTTTTTTTTTTATGTGAAGTAGAATGTATCTAAATGTTATAAAATCAGGGTGAATCTTTAGTTTAATTGTATATTTTTCTCTTGCTGTTTAAGCACAAAGTTCATTCTACATATTTATTGTTGATAGCATTTAAATCTGTATATTTGTATAAAAAAAAAGAAAATAATCATTTATGTAAAGAATTTATTGTATATTTAGGTAAAATAATTTGAAGATTTTATTGTATTTGGCAACTGTGAATAGTTTAATTTTTAAGATTGAAATTGTATCTTTGATTGAAATTTATCTTTTATTGCTTTTAGATCTGTTATTGATGTGGATATTTTAGCTTTTAAAAGTTTACAAGTATTACCATTATAAAGCTATATAACTTAATGTTTAAAAATTTTTGAAAAAATTTACATAAAGCTATAAACATTTTTAAAAATTAGACTATATATAAAATTTCTGAAAAACTTATCTAAATTTGTCTATTTTCTGAATGCATTTATTCTGTTCCATTTAATATGTGGTGCTGGAAGATTATCGAAGTAAATTTTTCTCAGCTAATTAAGAGGCATTATTTAATCAGCTTATAGATTATTCAGAGGCAAAACAACTTTTAAAAGTTACAGATTGTATTTGTTTGTATTATAATTAGACTTGAAAGAATTACTATTGTGAGATTTGTACAGAATATTATACAGAGTATAAAAATTCTATTTTTACTGGCTGAGATATAACCAAGTTTGATGTACATCTGTAATAATGTATTCCATCATTTTATTTGTGAATTGTACAGCACATTGTAATTAATGTATATTGTTAGGCAGTTCTTATTCTATTCTGTTTTCCTGTTCAGAAAGTTTTAAATCAGAAAATTATTGTTGCACACTCTTTCAGCTAAAATTTTGTCACTTTTGAAAAGAATATACTTTACAGATAACTAGAGGCATATCACTGTCACCAGAATTACTTTAGTCAGTAAATCTAAATCTTATCAGTCACTATATTAGTTGCACACTGCCAGTAGCTTTATGTGTTCGATAAGACTGTAAATGTAATACGTGTTATTTATTTTTTCCCCATTTTAGATGGTTTGTTTATGTATATAAACTTCTATGTGGCAGCTATCTGTACAATTTTGTTAGATTTTAACTTTGTAATGGGCCTGTTAAATTTTTATTAAAAATTGGTGGTTATTAAACATGTTTGGATATCATGCAAATATTATCTTACATTTAGGCTTGCTCAGATATTTTAGCTTATGTTTATTAATTTTGGTTTAAAACACAAAATGTCACTAAATTTGTAATCCTTCTTGAGTCAATTATTACTTATCCCCCCCCCCCCCCACACCACCTTCAATTAATCCATTTCAAATTTATGCTTAAGATTTCTCATTTATATAAAACTATAATTTTGTAGAAATCTTGATTCAAAATTTAAAAACTTGCTTATGAACTTTTATTTAGACATCTAATTATTTATCCTGCATTTACACATGTTTAAACATTCTAGCTTATATAAACTGTGGTAGAAATCTTCATTCCAAATAAAAAATGTTGCTAATGTTGGAGTTTTTTGTTAGACCATTGAATCATTATGTTGCTTTAAAGAAACATTGAAATTGTGAATATGTACTTTCCTTTTCAAATATTATATTTCATTTGAATTACTTTCATTTCATTAAAATATAAACACACTTTAAACACTGAATCATTCATCTTAATTATTTTTATTCTCCACATCTAATAATGTGCAAAGCTTTTGATTTTTTTTTCCCCTTCAGAAACTGTTCAGATGTTCTATTCTAAAATTTCTGTTGAAAAGCCCATGAAAAAAAATGATTCAGTAATTTATCTAAGAGCACAAGACATTTTTTTTTATATTCAAATTTACATCTTTATTTTTTAAGATGTATATTTCTATTTCCAAACAAATGTTTCAACTGTGTTTGTTTCTTCTTAAATAGGTCAATATATCTTTTCATTAAATTAAAGATTGTTATTTTGACACACATTACATACATCAATACTTTGTAAAATAATTATGAGTACTTTTATGTTAGTCAGATGCAAATATAAACATTTCACTCATTTCATTTAAAATATGTACCTTTCTCTCATTTCATTTAAAGCACATGCCTTTCATTAATTTCATATAAAATGCTAAAAAGAAAAAATATCATAAACCAAGGACTTTTACTTAACCATCAAAGAATTGTTTCCAATTTACACACATGAAATATAAAAACTGCTATTGATGATTAAAAATATGCTATTGGTAAGATTTGCACCTGGGTAACATAAAAGTGCCTATTTATGAGTAAAGAAATTAGAAGACTCTTTCGTTTTCTTTTGGGAGACAGCAGCTACACCTCATTGCTAAAACCATGTATTATAGAAAAAAGAAGCCAGGCACAACATTAAGATAATATTCTTCGAAGGCTTACTATTCCAAAACTTTATTAATTTTTTTGTCCAGTGTTCCTAATAAATTCTCATAACTTCTTAAAAACTTAGAAAAAAGAATCCTCTAGACAGATTTTACCATTTTCTACATATTTAACAATTGGGCAGATGTGATCCATCAATTTGGCTCATCCACCTGAAGATGATAGAGTAGATTTTTTTTTTCTTTTTTAATCAGAAAATTCAAATATATATGAATTTATAAATATTTATTATAATTAAAAAAGATTGAATTTGAAAGTCTCAATAATTGTAAACAAAAATATAACTTTAGTTTCATATTTACTCCCCAATGTAGAACAAAATTGGCACTCGCCAATCGGTGACTAATACTGAAATTTGGCGATTGACGTTATTGCCACCACTGGCCAAACTTAATAGTCACACTCGCCAATCGCTATGATTGAATGGAAAATGCGATTTTTCTGCTGTCGCTCTACAAATTTCACCATTTTCCCCCCGAAATCATTTGACGAATTTTGCAAATTTTTTTTCTTAAAACCACTTGATGATTTTTGCGATTTTTTTACCCAAGACCATTTGATAAATTTGGTGATTTTTCTACTATCGATTAACGAATTTCACGATTTTTTCCATGTTCATTCGACGAATTGCACACTTTTTTCTGCTATCGTTCTACGAATTTTGCGATTCTGTTCCGCGATCATTAGATGAATTTTGCTATTTTTCAAAGAGATCATTTAACGGATTTCACAATCTTTTTCCCGAGACTATTTGATGAATTTCTTGAATTTTTTTTCGTGATAGTTTGACGGGGGAAAAAAATTTCCCCCGCAATAATTTTGTGAAATTCGCTATATTTTTCGAGATTGATTGACCAAAAACTGCTATTTATTTCTGCAATTTCTTGACAAAGTTAGTGTTCTTTTTTTTTGCGGTCGTTTGACAAATTTTGTTTTTTCCCACGATTTATTGACTAATTTCGCGATTTATTTTCCGAGACAATTTGTTGAGTTTCCTGATTTATTTCCCAAGATCATTTGATGAATGTCGCTATTTTTTCCAGAATCATTTGACAAATTTTGCAATTTTTTTCCTGAGACTATTTGACGAATTTCGCAATTTTTTATCAAGTGTTTGTAAATTTGCCAGTGAAAAAACCCCATGTACTGGCCAGTGGCCAGTGAGTAAAAAGTTGATTTTGACCTATACTCCCTAGTATCCAGCTTCCAAATGTGCATTCAGCATGTTAAAATGTTTTTATTGGCTATTTCAATGAATTATTAACAGTTCATAAATTAAATTTGGATTCGCCAGTACATGAGCCTTCATTTCGTTAGACTATTTTGTAATATGATTTAATTATTTAAACAGCATGCATTTTAATTTTATTCAGTTGTATAGTTGGGTATTAATATACTTTGGTAATATGAAAAAATATTTTAATTATTTTCTTTGACTCTTCATTAAATTATTTTAAATATTTATGTTGATTTTATACTTTTTGAAAAAAAAAATCTTGACTTATTTTTTTTTTTTATATGCAAGCAATCATTTAAAAGACTGGACTGTTTTGAGTGAAATTGCAGTTGTCATAAGAAAAAAGATAATTTTGACTGCCTTTTTTAAAAAAAAAAATCTTATCTTGAGAAAACACAAATTCATAGTAATAGAAGTAACTAGCCATTACTGGAGTATTTATCTCATATGTTTGTCTTGGTTCTTAAAATTAACTGAAATCGCTCACATAACCATAACATTAGTCATAAATATACAATTCAAAAGAGTTCATGCTTAATTTTAGTGAAGAAAAAATATTTTTCTTGCAAATAAGACTTTATGTGTTGTTATTTTATGTTGATGTCATTGCAAATGTATCTTATCAATTAACTGAAAATGGCTGCTAATCTTACTAAATAATTATTGAATATGAGCTTCTGTTACATTTAAGTCAGTTATTATTAATATTTGAAATTGTGTTTCATAATTGGCTCCCAATATTTTAAAACTTACATATTCAGGCCTGTTTAAAGGTTATTTTCTATAAATCATTGTGATCTTATTTTATTGTGCCATTTTTTTTTTCATCATGATAAATAATCTTTAGTTTCAATGTCAAATGTATGTATGTTTTGTAATCAATATGTTCCATTATGCTTTTAATTGTAATAAAGAGTTACTTACGAATTATTGCAATTTTGTTATTTTTTATTATTTGTATATCATTATTGATCAATAAATGTCATTATTTTTATCTAGTATATATTCTGTGATGTGTTTTATAGTCGATGTGTCTTGGTTTCTTTGAGAGGCAATTTCTAATTCAGTACTTGTGTATTTTTTTATGATTATTATTAATTTATTTATTGGCTAAAAAAATCAGTCCAGGTCTTGATGATTTTAAAATCTTGGTTGCCTGAATTATTTCTTATCTTGGGGTGTTCCAAGATTAATAAATGAATGAGTGATTTTTATGCAGAAAATCATCAAACAGTATTTAATAAAATATGAAATAAAAACTCAAAAGTTCAACTAGCTGTTCTGCACAATTACAGTGAGAAAGTTTCTACAAAATGCTTATATTTTACTTTATTTTGTTTACATCCCAAATTTTATTGAATCTTACGAAATAAAAACAAGCCCCTTAATATATCACACCTTGTTACATTGCTCTTTCGGATGTATTGTTCCTTTTTCAGTGTCTTCCATTCATAAGAAAAGTAATAAAAAGCTCTACATTAACTGTACTTTTTAAATAACCAGAATATGTAAATAATAAGTAAAAGTAATTTTTGTCAATTAATTGATAAAAGTGTAATATGCATATAATTAATTGTTTGGAGACAAATATACATTTAATTGTAGATTATTATCTTTCTTAATTTTTCTATGTCCTTGATTTTATTGCACATTTAGATTTATTGCACTTTATTCTTGTTTCCCAAAGAGTATGATATAATGAGGGGCTGCTGTATTTGAATATAAATCTACAAAAATAATGACTATAATTGTTATTAGTAATTCCTCATTAACAGTCTGACAAGGAGAGGACCAGGCTTGATAATCACAGATTTTGATTATTTCTATATATGTTGTAGGTTAGAAAACCTTAGTCTCAGGTTCAACAGATTTTATACAATGCTCCTTAGTTCTCAAGAAATAGGGGGTCTAATATTTTAACACAACTTAAATACTTACTTTGTAAAGCAATTACTACGTTGGTCGTAGCTCAGTTATGTCGTTTACTCGTTGATCTGGGTTCGAGACTGGGTCGAGCTACGTTTGTTTTTATTTTTTGTTTTATAAATATACTTGTAATTATTATTTAATAATCCTAATTAAAAATTATAATATTGTGCATTAATTATAATGTTAACCTATTTATTTTTTATTTGTAACTAAATTGTTGTATAAAACATCATTAAGCAGTTAATTTTTTTAATCACTTTTAAAATGCATTTCATATATGATTTGTCAATGCAATGATATTGAACAATTGTGTAAATTTGTGATTTTAAAGAAACATCATTTATTTATTGTCTTAACAAGGGAAGTCAATGCGATGATAATACTACTGTTTTTAAAGTAAGAAGCATAGTTATATTAAAATTTAGCATAAGAATTAAATTACAACTTTTTTTTTTTGCATATTAAAGATTTTTAAATTTGTAATATGTATGCTTGCAGTTTCAATTAATTTATAATTAATAAAATAAAGTATGATTTTGTAACAATTTTGGAATTTTTACTGGTTAATAATGGATTTATTTAAAAAAAAATCTCTTTAAATGATGAGAAATGTTTAATAATGGCTTAAAAATCAAATAAATGAAATTAAAATTTAAATATGTTAACATTATAATTAATGTACCATATTAAAATTTTTAATTGAGATAAATAAATTATAATTACAAGTATATTTATAAAACCAAAAATAAGAAAAACGTAGCTTGTACCGGTCTCACGGATCAACGAGCAGACGCCATAACAACTCAGCTATGACCAATGCAGTAGTTTCATTACAAAGTAAGTATTTAAGGTATGTTCAAATATTAGACCACTTATTTCTTGAGAACCAAGGAGCGTTGTATGAAATCCATTGAACCTGAGAATAAGGGGCTTCTACCCTACAACATATATAAAAATAATCAAAATCTGTGATTACCAAGCTTGGTCCTCTCCTTGTGAGAAAGAATATGTATTCACTAATAGCAATAATTATTTTAAAGCATAAATAATTGACTTCAAATACTTTTTCTTTTAAATCCAACCCTGTCCAGAAATGAACTTAAAAACCTCAATATTCATATCATTCTAATCACTGAACAACAATGGTTCTGACTTACAAGGGGACCACCAAACATGATGCGCACAGATTTTGATGATTTTAAAGTATGTTTTAAGAGTCATACCCCTAACTATTTAGGTCAAATATTACCTTCAAATGGGCCCTAATTTTTGAGAAATTTGGGGTTAAAGTTCAGCATACATTTTAAATGCCCATTAGTTTAAACTTCTGTTCGTGGACTTTGTGGTGCTGAGGTAGAGTTCGCGCTTGCTACACAGGAGATGGCGGCTTTGACCCCACCTTGAATTTTTTTCCTTTTTAATTTATTTTATATTTTTGGCATGTTACAAGTTTTAAGCAGAATTATGAATTCTGAACTTTTTGATATTTTCCTAATAAATTACATTGACATTTTTGAATTTTTTATAAAAAATTATATTTTTTCAGCAATTTTTAAACTAATATTTTTATTGACAAAAATACAAACTAATTTATGTCTAGATTTTTAAAAATTTATTATTATTTACCTTTTAATATCTTTAGCACAATTCTGAAATAATACTTTTATTTATTTTTTTAATTTTATGAAATTTTAAATAAAAATTTATCTTTTTTAGGGTTTTGTTCATCTTACGAAACCCTATTACTCCCGCTCCGTTTGTCCGTCATAGAGCCATTCTCAAAAACTATATAACTTGTAGAGTTGAAACTTTGTGTATATAGATGAATACCAGCTTTGAAGAGCTCAAAATAGTAAAATTTGAAAAATTCGTATTATTTTAATAGAGATAAAAAAAAAAAAAAAAAATTCTAACAGCCTTTTCCTATTAAATTTAAACATTTTTCGTTATAGCAGATGCCAAAAATTTAAAATCCACAACGAAATTCTTTCTACAATAATTAATTTTCTATCAGACGATTTCCACGTGAAAAATGAAAATGAAATAAAAAGTTTCATCAATTGAAAAAAAGATAAATATGAAATAAAATTGATTGACGTCATAGTGGTAATAAAACGGAAAATGTCTAAGATTTCTCAATAATACAAGGAGTATGGTATGTGTATGTACAGAAAGCAGATTAATATCACGTCATTAGAGAATTAAAAAGAAAATCTGACGTCTTATTGGAAGTTTAACGAATTTTTCAAATGTTTGAGAATAATTCAAACCGAGTATCAATATGAGTAATAGAGAATAGTAAATATACGAGTTTGAGAAACATATTGAATCGTGATAAAAATCCAATTATGGAAATATTCGCATATTTTAACATTTTGAAAGTGTACAATTTGTTTAATTTTGGAAATTATTTTTTTAAATATTGCATTTAGTCCGTATGACATATATTATTATGACAATATAATAGCGGTCTTCACCCGCTATCCGGCTGGTTTAGATATTCGAAAAAATGAAAAAATAGACCAGTAAATTTTTACTTTATAAAAAACATGACTTTTTTTTGTTGTTGTTGCTAAATGATATTTATTTGAATTTATTAAAGAAAGGATAAAGTGTTTTGAAAGGAATATTAAACGAAACCCTTTGAGTGATCTTCGATCACACTTACCCACTTGTTTTTTTTTTCCTTTTGGTACAACTTTTACAAAATATTTTTCACGTCGAATCTTTCAAACCTATTTTTATCAAACGTAAATTTTTAATATCACCTACCTACTACATTTTTCTTGTAAAGTTTAAATTTTTTTTTTATTCTAACAAATAAAAACACTGTTGATGTTATACTTAACTATTTAGTGAACTGAAAAATATATTTTTTGAATAAAATTAAATGCATTTTTCATAGAAAATGCAAATAGATATATAATTTCATAATTGAGGTAAGTATATATAGTAAAACCTCTAAATAACGGACACCTCGGGAGCGCAGAAATTGTCCGCTATTGGGAAAACTTCAGAGATTCACAAAATCGCTAAGAAATGTTTAACGTTTCATTAATTGGCTTTTATATGTCCAAGAATTTCTATTATATGATTAATCAGAAATTTAAATTACTTTTTTAAGCAATAAAACTGAAATGAAATTGTACATACATTTTTCCACTGTTAACTACATTCTTAAGGAAAAAATTTGTTACAAAAGTTTGCTTTGCTTGCGATTACATGTAGTTAGTTTTCTATGCGACGTTCTAATGCTATCAGTAGTTTTAATCCTTCTGGATCATCTTTTTTTTTTTTTTGGAAAAAGAAAAAAATATGTGAACTCCTGACTGTGTTTTGCCGCTTCTTGGAAATTATCGATATTGCAGGAAACATCCCCTGCTTTCCAGGCCCTGACTATCGCCCGGGGCCCATGCCCTGGGCACAAAATTTCTGAGGGGCATGAAATTTTTCATAATTTCATCTAAATTTCCATTAAAAAATCATTTTGTCAACATTTCTTTTAGGACTTTTGTCTGCATTCAGTATTCAGCTTAATTTTATCATTTAATATCAATAACATCATTATTAAGTAGACTTCTTATCATTATTTTCTATTTTTGTTCTATTTTTTTTTTGCTAGTCATTCAATTATATCATATTGCCCATTTATTCGAAAAGTGACACAACTGAAAAAAAAATTGATACTTGAGATTCAAATACGATAAGTATATAATAATAATATAATACGATAAAATGTTAAAAATATATATCAATCTGTGGTTAAAAAAACACACTTCAATAAATAAAAAAAATATTTTATTTTTATTCCCGGAATCGTTTTTCAATTTTCCGTTAAATGTAATTTTTTGAGTGGACACTTTTTGAATAAACGTGCAATATGTAAAAAAAAAATAGCATTAGTAAATCAATCAATCTAGGGGGGGGGCACAAAAGATTGAAAGTGCCCTGGGCATGAAAACTTGCTAGTCGGGCCCTGCTGGTTTCAGTATCTGATTCATATCAGTAATAGAGTCAGCTTTTGTCGAAGATTCTGAAAGAATGTAATCGCTTACGTCAACTGATTCTTTTTCAGTAGGTCATCATCAATATTGATGGACATTTCGGCATTTCTTCACTCCTGATCCATTTCATTAATTCACTTATTGCGATAGTTCTTCATTTCTATCGGAAATAAGTGTTTCATTTTCCTTTAAAATAAAGCCTGCTTTTCTGAAACATTGTTGCACGCATTCCGGTGATATGTTTTTTACAGCTGAAGAAATCCGAATTTGAAAGCATCAGGAACATTAACTAATTTTTGGCTGTTCGCAACTGTATTCATAGAATAAAACTTCGAAAGAATAGGGCTTAATAAAAGATTTCTCTACCAGACTTTACAATTGTGTATAACGCCTTGATCAAGGGGCTGGCATACGGAAGTTGTCTTTGGGGTGGAGGGGGGACACAGTTTTAACTTTGGCCAATTTAAAATGTTTTGGATGAGAAGTTGCACTGTCCAAAAACAAGAGAACTTTTCTTTGTTTTTTTCATCCTATTATCATAGGAAGTTAACCATTTAACAACTAAAATATTGGTTATCCACGCTTTTTTATTCGCTCTAGAGCACCAAATTTTTTTAATTGGATGTTCTTTGAGAAGCACATTGGTTTCAGAGATTTTTGAACTATAACAAGAATTTAAAATTCCCCTAATACATTGCAACATAAAATAGTGATTCGCTCTTTTGTAATTTTTTCGCCGATACAGCCATCCTTTTTAAAGCACAAAGTCTTCTTCGAAAAAATTCTGAAAAAGAGTCCGTTCTCCTTGGCATTATAAATGTTTCTCTCCTCATAACCTTCACAAATTGATTGTAGTTATTCATGCCAATCCTCCACTTTTTTCAGAGCTACAGATTTTGGCTCTTCCACATATTGTTTTGAAAGAGATGTGCCTAGACAGGAACTTTTCCAGCCATCTACCCAAACCCTTAATCATGTAATCAGAGTTCTTTGGCGACTTCTAAATCCTTTTCTTGAATCAAAGGCCCACTGGACAAAATTTTTTTTGAACGAAGTGAAGTAAACCAATTTAGAAATATAGAATTAATTTCAATGGAATCAGTATACCTCAATTTCACATTTTTGGTGTTCTCGTTAGAGTTAATAATCCACAAATTCTTTATTTCGTAAAATCTCTCCCACTTGTGTTTTACCTATTTTAAAACATTCGGCAAGTATCCATAAACTCTATTTCTGTTTTTCAGATTCACTTACATTTACAATTTCAAATTATTCTTTTAAAGTTAATCGTTTTCGTTTTGAGGTCATTCTCGAAACATTAATCACAAACAAGACACTAAATTCAGAATACGCAAAACTCAATATATTCAGAAAACGATAAAAATGGTTTTAACATATTTTAAAGCTTTGAATATTGTATGTCAATTAAATCTGAAGAATCAAACAGTAATTGAGACAAAATACATACAATATTGGATTCTCCAAACCATTGGGGATTTTCCAGAGACCACCCCTTACATTTATCTATGGTCAAAAAAAATTGTGACACATTGCCTTGAAAAATTTCGAGGGTTTTTACTTTTTTTTCCCATTTTCTTTCTCGTTAGAAAATAATTTTTCATCCTTGATCGCCAAAACTACTGTCCGCTATTCGGAATGTCCGCTATTGAGAGGTTAAACATACAAAAATTTAGATTTTGGGAGTGGGGATTTGAAAAGTGTCCGTTAAATAGAGGTGTCCGCTATTCAGGAGTGTCCGTTATGGAGGTTTTACTGTATATATATAGATATAAACGGTAACAATAATAGTCAGTTGTAAAAAGATGTCATACCGAGGCATAAATTAGTTCATAAATTAGAACATTCATCAACAATTTAAAATTTTCATAAAAAATTCATAAACTTTTTTTTTTTTTTTTTTTTTTTTTTAAATATAAAAAAGTTGAAAGCCGCATAATTGATAACTGTGCTTAAAACTTGTAACGTGTCAAAAATACAATATTAATTAAAAAAGAAGGCCATGAGGTGGGATCGAACACGCGATCTCCAGCGTAGCAAGTGCGAACTCTACTTCAGCGCTACGAAGTCCACGTACTGAAGCTCAAACTAATGGGTATTTGAAACGCATGCTGAACTTTTAACCCCAAATTTCTCAAAAACTAAGGCCCATTCGAAGGAAACCTTTGACCTGAATAGTTAAGAGTATGGCCCCTACAACATACTTTAAAATAATCAAAATCTGCACGCATCATGTTTGGTGGTCCCCTTGTTAGAAATGAAATTAGTTGATCCTAGATCAGTGTCATTCAGAATATACTTTCCGTTTTTCTCTAGATCGTCCAGTTTTTGAGAAATTTGCATATTTAAGTTTATTCAAATTTAAGCTTTTTGTGCCATTTTATGAAAATTTTAGGTACAATCAATGTCAGATTGAATTGCCTTTTTTAGATTATGATTACTGGACCATTTGCATCAGATAAATGTTGCAATCTGCATATTCTTAACATTTACCTATCATTTACTAAACCTAATTTGTGTATTTTTCAATAATGTAATGTTTACTTTCAACTTTAAAGTAGTTGCCATGGAATTGACGTACTGTTTTTCTAGACTAGATCTGTATGTTGATTTTGAATCTGCAATCAATTTCCTTATATGATGTCTAGATTTTGAGTAAACTAAATTTCTACTTTTGTATTGTATTGGCACACGTTTGATATAAAATGCTTTTTAGGTGTGTGTACCTCATTGTCAAAAGGGTGAACAGTGTCAGATTCCTATCAGGGACATAATCACCAATGGGTATAATTGAAAAAAAAAAAGTAGAATCTATCCTAATTAGCTGAAGTACATCACAAAGAAGCATAAAAAGCATTTTCTGGCTTTTTTTGACCAAAAAATTTCACTTTTTTCAAAAACTGGACATGATAGAAGAAAACTGACACCAGATTCGAAATCAGTGTAAAAAAACTGGTTTAGAAACATATTAATGTACTCATGTGGCAGAAATATTTGGATATCAAGAAACGTTATTAGAAAAATATGTAAATTAGGCACAATATTTCACGGTCACATGTCAGTATAATCTCGGACACAACATTTTTGTAAAGTAAACTGGCCAGTAATCATACATAAAACAAAAAATCCAGTCTGATAATACTTTATGCCTTAAATTTGCATATATACAAAAATTCCAACAATTACATAAATCAAAATATGCAAATATCTCAAACACTGGACATGTGGGAGAAAATCAAACTAGATTCGGAATTAGCACAAAAAACTTAATAAGAAACAACTAATTTTAGTTTTGGGGCTGAGCAAAAATTCAAATTTGTTGTCCAGTGTTATTATGACAGACATGTTGCAATATCTAAAACTGTACATAGAATTTAAACAACAATCAATTTAAGAAATAATGTGTACCAATTTGATACAACTATTTATATATACTAACAAACCTGCCCAGCATTGTTGCATAATTAATTCTACCAGAGTCTGTCGTGATCATAATTTTGTACTTGCAATTGTTAAATAAAATTTTTATAAGTAGATGCAATAACCCTTGACATAAAATGTCATTCTTTAAAAGTCACTGGAATGAGAATAAGTCAAAGAAAGATCTTAATTTAAATGATGTAGTGTAGAGTTACGACACAATAAAAACTATTTTTATTATACTAAAGCTCTTTATTAATCTTGTAAAATGCAGAAGAAAAAAAAAATCCATTTTGGCCACTTTGCAAATTTTAAATCATGAATATCATGATTAAGTGACCATTTTTAAACCTTTATTCAATTGTGAAAAATACATATTTTGAAGAACACTTTAATAAAAAATAAATACAATCCCATTTCGACAGTCCCATCAGATTTTAACTGACTAAAAATTTAACTGCTAAAGTATATATATATCACAGCTACGGGAAACACAAAAGTAATTAAAAAAAGATTTAATTTAATTGATTAAATTTATTTTCAAATTTTTACTACATTAAAAGGCTGAACCGCATTCGCTTAAAACCACAACAGAAACCACCATTCACTGCAACATTGCACAACACACCTCTGAATAGAAACTATATGTGTGGAGTGACCAAAATTCCAGCCATTATGGAGCTATCGCTAAAGTACACGGCTCAGAGAAGCAGTTGAAACCAGGGCTGTTGAGTCTGAGTCACTGAAAAACAGGCCGACTGACTCCAGCTTGCTTTTTAAACAGTTTGTTTGAAGTGAAATTAAACCAATTCTATGTAATTTTAAATTTATAAACTGAATTATTAATTTTATTTTTAGATTATATATACCATGCAAGGCAGATTAAACAGGCCCAATATACTGTCCAGTGTACAGAATATATGAAAACTGTTTTAAATTGAAAATTCTAGTTGATATTTTATGTTTAGTATATAGTCTTTTTTCTCAGTTTTGGGAGATTTGTGGAACCTGAGGTAATGCGAAAATTAGAAATTTCTGCTATTTTTGGAGTTTAGAGAATTTGAAAAAAAATTGTAATAGAAACATTTTTCCCTTTTTTTTCCAGTCCGATTCTTCAAGTCTGTAGGACCAGGAGTAATGCCAAAATTGTAAATTTTCTCCTCTTTTTTTTTTCCTGTGCACAGGACTAAATAAAATTGAGAAATTGTAAATTTTTTCCCCCCGAGTCTGCAGTACCCAAAATAATGATGAAATAGTGAAATTTATCTTTCTCCGTCTGATTTTTAATGCTAAAAATATAAAATTTTCACCTTTTCTGTTGAATCCACAGAACCCAAATTATTTCCAAAATAGTAAAATTTTCATCTTTATTTTTCTTTCCCTACATTGGAATTTTTCAGGAATGAAAGACACGAAATAACTCCAAAATTGCAACTTTTTTGTTTTTCAAGTCAGCAAGATCTGAAATAGCAAAATTTCTATTTTGTTTACTTCTTTAGATTTCAATATTTGGATTTGCAGGACCAATATTTGGATTTTGCAGCAATTAATAATGCTGAAAATATAAAATTTTTACCCTTTTTTACAAAGCTGTAAGAACAGAATTAGTGCCAAAATAGTAAAATTTTCGCTTTTACTTTTCTTGCATTATAATCCACATAACTTATTTTTTGGGTCTGCGGGAATGGATATAAAACCAAAATTAAACATCCTTTCACCCATATTTTGGTATAATGTATATTTGGTATTGCCCCTCCATATTTGGCATAAAATATGTTGGTTATAGTCTTCAAATGACATACCAACATAATATAGGTTGTTTGAATTCAACTGATAGATCTTTGTGTGTATTGTTCAAAGTAAATTTTGGAGATTTATTAGATTTCAACTGTTGCTTCTATCTAATAGTGTCAAATTTAACTTTTCGATTACTATTTACATGCATAGTAAATATTTTACATACAATTTTTGCACAGTTTTGACATAGTTAAATTTTACCACATATAAAATTTAATGCACATTGTTTTTGTGTGAGTGTGCATAGAGTATCTGGGAGGAAGAGGGGGGGGGATGTTCAAAATATTTTCAGTCTTGACCAGAGCCGATTAATGCACGGGCAAATAGACATACCTGTTAAAACAAAACCCAGTCTAAACAGATTTTTTTTATTCTATGCCTTGCAATTCCATCTTATCAAGTTTTACTCTCTTTAAAAATCGTCATTTAAAAATTTTTTGATCATCTGAAGATAGTTAGTAAAGAGAAGAAAACTAATTTCACATTAAGATGTCTATTAAGATTGCCTAATAGATTTTAATCCAGTATAATGTCAATTTTTATTATTTACAATTGCCCATTTGTTAAACATAATAACAACTTGAAAAAAATATTCATTTTATCTCTTATAATGCATACATATGTAAAGAATTTAAAAAAATTCTGCCACTTACGTGCAATTTTAAGTAGATTTATTTAATCAATCATATAAATAAGAGATCATTATATTTTAATTCTATGAAATCAATATATTTGAGATTTCTTAGAATAGAGAGGGGCAAATTTAATTCCTCATAATATGAAAAAACAATTACTCATTTTCAATTAAATGTTCCTTTATCAGATTGAAGTTCAGTAGCTTAACCCTTCTTTGCATGATTTTTTCTTTATTGGTGAAATAAATCAAGGTGATATAATTCATGTTCAAAATTAAAGGAAAAATGGTTAAAAAAATCTTAGTATATATTTATAGTATAAATTTAGCAAAAAACAATATGATGGAAATTTCCATCATCATGCAAAGTTAGATCATTAGCTTAGTACTAAATAGAAATAAAAGAGGATATCATTGGATATTTTTATTATTTATGATAATTAAACCTTTCTTCCACTCATTTTCACTTTTTAGCAATAGAAACTCAAATATAATAAAACAAAATTAAAAACGAAATCATACGTTTATTGCAACCACAACAAACAGCAGAATGACAACTTCAAGCTCGTTTTACTGATAGTGACACTTGCTTCTTTTTGACAGCTATGTTTTTTTTTATGCAATGGACATTAAAAAGGTATCCAGACACGATCAACTTAGTGAACTTGTTCTTTTATATTCAATGTTATGATGGAAATTTCCACCATGCTGCAAAGAAGGGTTAAGTGGTTAGCGTATTGCACTACCATGCTACAGGTCTGGAGTTTGACTAAAGTGGAAAAGGTTCACACAATCTTTCTTCCCTTCTAGTCCAACTGGTAACTGCATATAAACCAAACTGATTTATTTAAAACTGAAAATTACAAAAAAGATAATATTTATCATGGTAAAAGTAAGCTGTGCCGCCAGGTACCAAGAGGGGTGCCCAGCACGTAGACAACCACCGAACCCAGGTCCGGAGTGACCTTTAGCGCGCCAGCAGGTTTGTCTCCCTGCGGCGCTTTGGCCGGCCAGAGGACTGCCACCTGCGGATCCTCCAACCTTAAACCCCCCGTGTCAACGACGCAAGTTGTTGCGATACGCGGTGAAACCCAGTAGGGGAGTCACCACGAGACACTTGGAGACGGGCCGGTGTCCCCCAACAGCTTCAGAGCTGGACACCCAGAAGGGAACCAGGCCCTAGGCCTTAAGTCGGATTTTTCCGACCCGTACTTGCTTTACCAGAACTCGAGGGATGTGAAAACCTACAGAGGTAGTCACAGTTCCCTCTTGTGCAAATGTGATGGGGTTGCCTAGCCGAAGCGAATGCAAAGAAGAGACATAAGCTCACTTCCAGTGTGAATTTCCATTGCTTACTTAGTTCATTAATTAAAAGATGAAATCGGTGCTAAAATGAAGATCTTACAATTCTCTATTAAAAAACATACAGTTGCCTGCTAAAATCTGGGTACAACCAGTAGTAACCCTCTAAAAATTAAGGCTTTATTATCTCTCTATATTAAAAAAAAAGTAACCGCCGCAGCTGCTGTCAATGAAGATTTTGTGCCTTGAAGTCTTTCTAGACTTCAAATATCCAGAAAACTATTACATATAAAAATATGAAAATTGGCAATTTTATATAGAAATGTTTGATAAACACGCTGAAGTAGACAGTTTTTAAATCAAAGAATTATGTTAAGAAATATTCAATATTAAAGTTGGTCAAAATAGTTATCTTAAAAAAGTTTTATAGGAACGAAAACTATGCACAAGAATTTAACCATATTTTATAAGGATATAGTTGACAAGCTTGCAGTGTGCAGACTGCAATTATTTTTTTAATTTGAGTAATTTTTTGAGGTTATATTTCAATTTTTTATTAAAATTTTCATTATTTTGATGAAGATTTATTTCATATTTCATAAAATCCATTATTTGAATTGTTGCCAATTTGTAAAATAGCACACATAATAATGTTCCCTTTCAATTAAGAAATGTACTTACACGTGACTATTAAAAACAGAAATAAAACTTTAAAATAATAATTAAATGATCATGTGTTAAAAGCAGTAAATGTAGAAAATTGTGTAATAAAAAATATACTTGGACATGAATATTAAAAATAGAAATAATTAAATTATTATGCATTTTCAAAGCATTAAGTAGAAAAACTTACGTCATATTTAAAATGCTCAAATACTTTATTTCCAAACAGTTTCAATTAAAAAATATATTTACATGAGATTAATTTATTTCGACAAATCTTTTACCTATTATTGCAAATTTTAAAACAGCATAAATAATATTATTTCCTCTAAATTAAAAACTATATTTTTACGTTTAATAATTACCTTTAAAATACCAAAATAACTAATAAATTGTTAAAATATCATTAACAATATGGTACTTCTCCATTATCCCGTCGACCACTTTTCATAACAAAAAACTATCGCCAAACTATAGAATTTAACACCAAAAATGCATGATCGTGGCATTCACGTGGCTATTCTATTGTGACATTCACTTGGCGTTGATCATAGGCATTACATATGTTTGTTATGCATCAAGTGGTTTTTAATTCGACATATACATATATTTTTCATTATGTTTTACTGATTTATTAATTATTTCATTAATTAAAATAACAATTGCATCCTTAAACGGTAGTGCCATGATATTAAAAAAGAAAAGGCATTGAAAAATGTTGCGATGACCAGTTGCATACAATAGATCAGTTTCAATTGACATCACAAACATTTATTCAAAAGCCGAGAGGGATAATTAAAAAAAATAATGTAAATAAATATCCAAGATTATTTCTTTTTCTGTTTTCATTAATATATTGTAAATTTTATTGTTTAAACTTACTGATTGTTGACACTTTGGTGAGTGGGGGTTTTCTGAACTTCTTGTATTTTATTTATTTATTTATTAGATTCCAATGGCAAAACTCTTCTATTTGTTTATTTGACGTTGACGTTTGGCGATAGTTTTTTTTTTATGAAAATTGATCGACGAGATAATGGAGAAGTACCAAAAAGACAAATAAACGTTGAATTAAAAATCCCTCGATGAAATAACTAATACGTGTAATGCATCTGATGCCAACTGAATACAATGCAACGCCACGATCATGCACTTTTGCTGTTAAATCATATATTTTGGCAACGGTTCTTTTCTTTTATAGAAAGTAGTCAATGGGATAATGGAGAAGTAACCAATTTTCTATAGCATCGTTATAAAATTCTCCAATGCAGCAACATTGTTTACTTAACCATTTTACACAAGTTGATTTTTAAATGTTTAATTGACCTTATTTAATCAATCAGGAAAACAGTTGTTAGCTATTTCGACAGCAGATGATTCGACCTTAAAATCCCTCAGTCAAAGGAGAATGAATGGAAACCTGATTACAATAGATCACCACTGGTCGTTTAATTATAATACAATCTTCCGTAATTGTTTTAGAGTTGATCAAATCAAAGTGTTTTTAAAGTTTGCGGTGTCAGAACGGGGATTGGCGAGCGCAGCTCGTAGGGGGCAGAGCCCCCTAGTTAATGAAAAGATGAAACCAATTCTAAAATGTAGAGCTTGCTTATCTCTCTTGAAATATAGTATTACCTAGTGAAATAGTGGTACAACTAGTGGCATCCCTTCAAAATTAGACTGTATTTTTGGCACCTACATAGTTTATTAATTAAAAGCTGAAACCAATGCTACATGTAGGGCTTAAAAATCTCTACAAAAGTATATAGGGTTGTCTAGCGACATTGCAGTGCAACTAGTGGCAATCCTCTAAAATTTTGGTCACTTGTTTAGTTTATTAATTAAAGATGAAACTAGTGCTAAAATGAAAATCTTACAGTTCTCTATTAAAATATATAGGGTTGCCTACTAAAATCTGGGTACAACCAGTAGCAACCCTCCATAAATTAGGGCTATTTTTGAACACTTCCTTAGTTCATTAATTAAAAAATGAAACAATCCTAAAATGTAGAGCTTACTTATCTCTATTGAAATATATGGTGTTGCCTAGTGAAATCGCAGTGCAACTAGTAACAACACGCCAAAATCAGAGCATATTTTGAACACCTATGTAATTCATTAATTAAAAGCTGAAACTAACACACTGTAAGCCAAGGTCCGTAAGCATTGTAGTTCCACAGAGTTTATTTTTTCATATATGACGCGAGTTTTTTTTTTCTCTTAAAATTCACCAATAATAAAGTATTTAATTAACAATCTAATTCAGTACAAACAATTTTTTTTTAATCCTCCAGTTTCCACATAGGATTTACTGGAGCAATTTTTATGTTTTCCAGATGTTTTTAGTTATTTAACTTTTAAACAAGGCTAATGTATGCAATTCTATTTTTTTTTTGTTTTTATTTGGTTATTATAGGACTGCAATGGGAACTGAAACAATAATACTTTGACAATTTAATGATAAATCACTAAGAAATGTCGCTACTCACCTTTTACAAATCATTTTAAACACAACAGTGTAACATCGAACTGTTGAGAGTCAAAAGAGCATGAGGAAATTTGAAAAGTTATAAAAAGCATCTGATTATTAGAGAAAGTGTTGATTAGATATCATTCAACGTCTTCATTAGTTTCCCAAGAAGCCAATGGACAGGCCTCAACTTTAAAGTGGCAATTTTTTCAAGAATTGTACAGAGCAAAAAACAAGATGTACTCTAAAGAGTACATTGAGGATTGAAGAATTACAAAATAGTTATTTTTGTTCACATTAATAACTCATTGAAAACAATGCAAATTCCATACAAAAATTTTATTAAACTAATAGTTACATAAAATTATTAATTTTAGATGTTCATTCCAAACACACAAAAATGTAGGTTTAAAAGAATATTGTGACAAAATAGAAAAAAAAATAGTGCATAGGCCGTACTTCAAAAGCATTCCTCTTTCAAAATCATAAATAACTGAAATGCTCAATTTGAAGTTGCCTAAAAAGATTTTTTTTTAATATGTGTGGTGAGGTATTTTTCATAAATAGAACTGTATAAAAATATTAATTTACTTATAAAGAAAAAAAAACATTTTGGGGGGTTAACCTTTAAAATCTTCAATTTTTACTCCTGTTTTCTAAATAAAGCCCAAATAAACATTTATTTAAAAAGACTCAAAGCTCTTTCAAGCATTATAAAAATAATATAGCAATTACCAGTATATTTGTATATATTGTTTATAGAATTTAAATTTAATTTCTATGTACAATGACCTACACATGCCTCTTATGCAAACTTGCTGTTAACTGAAAACACAAAAATCAGTTTTATCTGTATTAATCTAACTGAAATAAAACTATTTACAAAATTATATTTTTCAAAAATATCTTTATTATTAGAACATCTTAAAAGATCATAAATGAATTTACAAAATATTCTCCATATTGCAAATGAATTTTAATTCTAAAATAGCATTTTAAAAATCTTTCATACATTTGAAGCTATATAAATCATTTCTCTGTTGATGTTTAATAGGAATTTGAGATCTTATTTCTTCTACATATGATAAATCTGAAAAATAAAAGAAATGCATTAATAAAAGAAACAAATTGCCTGCTTTATATATTTCTACATATATATATCTTATACTAATAAAAGAAAGTTTCGCTCTGTGTGTGTATCTGTTGGCAATGGCTAGGAAAATCTAGCCCACCTAGAAGGCTGCAAATTTAGATTTAGGTAGTCCAAACCCTCTCCTGGTGCACCATTACGTCAGAATTTTAATATTTTGAAAATTAAAGTAGTTATCAATTAAAAACTGATCAAAGATCACAAATAAAAAAGTCATTATTCTGAAGCAAGCTGGCGCATGTGCAGAAACCAATTTCCATATCTTCCGGAACAGAAGAAAAAAAGCAGAAGACATTCTGTTTTTTTAAAAGTATTTCTAAATTTGCTATGGACAAACGGCTAAAAATACGGAAAAACCGTCTACATATTCTAAAAGAACATACTTTTACGTCTCAAACCATCTGGTTGGTTTGAAAAAATTTTACATTTAACCCTTTCAAAAAAAATAATCAAAAAGCATCGAATTCATGTTTTTTATTTTCTCCCGTTTTCCGAGCCTTGCATCTACCGGAATACAAAAGATACGGAAAAACGAAAGTCACCAAATTAAAGAACTGTCTTTGTCCTTTTTAAAGCCACCTTTGGTTTTAAAAAATGCAAAATTAACCCTTCGAAAAAGCATATTTTCTGTATGCTGTTTTACGATTTTTGCGATTTTGGCAATTTAAAAAAATTCGCATTGGCGATTCAGAGACAGGTACGGAAAACTAAAAATACTAGACAATATCTACATTTATTCCTTTTTCGACATCTGTATTTGTTTTTGAAAAATACGAATATTAACCCTTCAAAAAAAATTCGTGCGCAGGACTCTCTTTTGCGAATTCTGATTTTCTGCTATATATTAAATCTGGCATCGGCTTTCTAAAATAACCAAACAAAAAGCAAACACACCTAAAGACATCTACGTTCTATCGGGTTTAGGCAGAAACCTTTAGTTTAAAAAATAAATCACGTTAACCCTTTCGAAAACTTTTTTAACCGTAAGTCACTTTTGCTTTTTTAACTATTTCTCCTATCTTTAAAAATCCGAATTGGCGTTTATAAACAAGATACGAAAAACTAAAAATACCGTGCCTAATCTATATCCCTTTGTTTTTTAAAATCTGGTATCCGTTTTGAAAAAAATTAATTTTAACCCTCCGAAAAATAATCCTTTCCAAAACTCACTAACACGAATTTCCTTTTTTTGGTCCAGATTTAAAAATCGGCATCGACTTGGGAAATGCAAGTACGGATAAACAGTAGACTGCAGATCATAGACACGTTCATTTTCTTCAAAATGCACGGCTGGGTTTTAAAAAATATCTACATTAACCCTTTAGAAAACGATCGATTACGTAACCCATTTTCGCGATTTCTGCTATTTTGACGATGTTTACCCGTAGTTAAATTTCAATTCTACTAGGAAATTTTGTTGGGTCAAGTGTTCTGAAAAGGCCTCTTCCAGAACAGACTGCGCCCCCTGGCGGTGGAAAGTGGAACTATAGGAGTATATCTGGTTCTATGGACCTGATTACAACGGGGTTTGGTTTAAGTTTTGTATAAAACAGATTATTAATATTTTTGGCCCGTGCAACGCCGGCGGGTTAGCTAGTATTTAATAAAATAACATTTAACTGTTTCCCTGATTATCCCAAGTTATCTCGGGTTCGTATATATTGCAACTAATTATTATCCCGAGAAAATTCAAGCATAGCAGAATTTGTCAGTACAATTTGTTTAAAAAAATTTTACTCAGCCTGAAAACAAAGAAAGAAAATATTCCGCTCTGATCGGCAGTTTGCCAAGTTTTGTTGGAGAGCTTAGCCATTGGATGGCGGGACTAGACGTGTGTTTTGCCCGATTGAAAGTATGGTGGCTGCTGAATAAGTAAGGATAGTTACATTGAAAAAGAGTAAAAAAAACTATGACTGCATATGAAAGCAATGCAAATAATTTTTCTGATAGTGATTATGAAGAGGTGGACTTTGAATATAGCGGAAGTGATTGTTCAAGTGATTCAGATGATTTGGCGGCAGCTCGTCAATGGTGTGAAATTCAAAAAAAGAAATTGCTACCTGCACCTGCTCGTTTTACTTTTACTGCAAAACCAGATACGAATTTAAAAATTGACAATATCAGAAATGTTTTGGATTTTTTCTATAAATATTTTGATGATGAATTGATAGACATTATTACAACTAAAACTAATCAATATGCGACAGAACTTTCTCATAGATTGCACTCAAAACCCTGGTGTTCTACTTCTCAAAATGAAATAAGAGTTTTTTGGGGAATAACTATCCTCCAAGGTGTAATATAGAAACCAGATCTGCAATATTATTGGAGTAAAAATTAGTTGTTGAATACGCCATTTTTTGCAAAAACATTGTCATACAGACGATTTTGCCAGATAAAGCAAAACTTGCACTTCAACAATAATGACACATATGATGCAAGTACACATCCTTCTCCCAAACTATATAAGATATAGCCAATTCTGCAACATTTACTTGAGAAGTTTCAGATTTTGATTATACCTGACACCTGAGAGAAATATAACAATAGACGAAAGTTTACTTTATAATAAAGGAAGACTTGGATGGATGCAGTACATTCCTTTGAGAGAGTACAGTTTGCTTTTAAAGCCTGCAAGATATGGACGGAGGTTGGCCAGTGTAGTTTGTAGGGGGCAGAGCCTCCTAGTTTTATTAAATTATGGAAAGACTAAGATGAAAAGAAATTAAAAGTTTAATAATTAGGCAAGATGATATTTTGCAAAAATCTTTTGATAATTTATTGAAATCTGAGATTCAAACTGGAAACAAATCAAAAATTGGAACTTGATCAAAAATCATTATTTTAAGAGAATAAAAAACAGGGCAGAATCGAAATATTACTTTTTTAAAAACTGAACCTGAACAATAACAAAACAAAAAACTATTATTGTATAAAGCCCCTGCAATTAACTTGTGTGCTACCCCTGATACATATCAACAGACTGCTATTATCTTCATTACTTTTAAAGGATATTAGAAAGTGTTTACTGAAAGTATAAATACAAAAAAGAAGAGAGGAAACTCACCAATGTCTGCATATAATATTTTTTCTTTTTCATCAGCTGCACAGACAGTATCACCCCTGAAATTACAAAAGGTTAAAAGTCTTCAATTTTAAAATAACAGACAATTAAAGTATGCCCTATAAATTTGTTTTGTTACTAGGTTTCACATTTAGAATTTTAACTCTCCTCTCCCCAACCCCTCCCCCACTTGAAAACATGTTGAAGCTTACATCTAAGAATAGAATAACTAAATCTTGATATGCATGCAAGATTTAATTGTGTATAAAAATGTGAAATAGAATTTAAACAGTAAAAATAAATTATACTTACCAAGGACTGACCAATGAACTATGGCCCCAACTTATGTAAGAGGAATTTTCATCTCTTGCAGGTGAAACTCCAGCAACATATAATTGGTTATCAACAGCTCTTGTTTTTTGCAGAAGCTCCCAGTGAGCAGGTCCTGTTGTCATGTTAAAAGATCCAGGATATACCAGCAATTGGCAACCTTCA
Organism: Maratus michaelseni; assembly: GCA_963931845.1. Taxonomy (NCBI): domain Eukaryota; kingdom Metazoa; phylum Arthropoda; class Arachnida; order Araneae; family Salticidae; genus Maratus; species Maratus michaelseni. The sequence goes on from OZ007592.1 coordinate 351,115,679, forward strand.
TGAAATACAAAATACATAATTAGCAGCAGCATAAATAAGAATGGTCATTAAATTCAGAAATCACTAACTATTAAAATTTAATGTGAAGCTATTAAAGTCTAGCTCAAGTTATAGTTAAGAATAAATGTAATGGACAGGGAAATATGTAGATTGTAGAATTAAATTATTTTTTCTTTTCTAAAGTTTGAGAAAATTATTTTATACCCACAATATTATTCTAGCCATTGTATTTTTTCCAAGATTGGGATATCTATTTAAATAATTTAATGAAATACTCTTTTTTTTTTTTTTTTTTCACAGTAACTTTAATGGTTTAGACTGAAATAAGGTATCAAGATAATGTGTATAATTTAAGTATTCTATTACTGTTCGAAAAAACATTTTGTACTTAAAATGTTAATCATGCAATGGAATTTTTTTTAACATTTCACTCCTATTTTGTTGTTAACAATTAACATTTCACTTCTGAAATTACAAAAATTATTACTTTTTGCTTTAAGATGTTCATTTGTTGTCGTCGTTTTTAAATCTGTTTATTTATTTTTTTTAACCAAAAAGATTTTCAAAGTTATTCTGATGTTACTTATAGTTATGCAAAGTAAAACATTTCAATACGTATTTCTTATTTACTTAATTTCCAAGCAAAATATTTAAAAATGACCAGAAAGGAAAATGCAAATCAGAAAGTGCAAATACAAAGATTAGAAAAAAAAGAGAGAGAGAGAATTGCAGAAAAAAAAATACAAGCCAAATTTATAAATAATCCTGAATTATTAGCCATAGAAAAGAAAAAAAAAATCATCAAAAATATTTAAACTGATTGTCAAGGGGCCAAATTAAGCCAGTCACTAAAATGTCTGCTCATGAAAGCAAAGAAAGAGTGGAAGTATGCAAAAGTGCAATACAGGCAAGGCTGTAGCCAATAAGGGGATCATTAGGGTTTGATCCCCCTCCGAAATTTTTTCAGGATGGCTATAAATAAGCCATTAAGTATCAATCAAGAAAGTCAAAAATAAAAAATCAACTACAATTAAAAAATCTTAAATAAAAATTCTATGAGGTAGTATCTCTTTTTTTTCTTTGATTATGTCAGCATGTTGAAAAGATGAATGCTATTATAGAAAATAGGTAATAAACAATAAAAAGTTTTAAAATTCCTAATTTTTTTTTAATGGAACTGTGTAAAAGTGGGATTTCCATGCTTTCAAACAAATTGGTGAAATATTCAAATAGATTATCCAACTTGTTTAACTGAAACGGTTGAAGAATACAATGAGGGTCTAATTCCAAATATCCACAAATTGGCAAACGTATTTGTTTTGATATATGTTTCTGAGAATACATTTCTGACAAAAGACATTTTAAAATATATGTAAAAAGCTTCAGAAATCTTTAATTTGGTTGACACTATTCTTGATACATGGCAAAGTAGAATCACCATCAACACAAATGAAATTATAAATTTCTTTGCAATGAAGAAGACCTAAACGTTCAATTTTCTTTTGTGATAAGTATTAGTTACTCAAATTCACAATAGATAACTTTAAAATAATTTTACCTTTATTAAAGTATTACAAATCAAATATAAAATACGATAAGAATAAAATTGTGAACCTACAAATCCCCCTCCGAAATATTTTTCTGGTTACAGCCTTGAATACAGGGGGGGGGGGAGGGGGGGTAATTTTAATGTAATGACATACAATGAAAATTAAGAACCTGGTGTTCCAAATCAAGTCCAGAGAACCACAAGCTGTTCACAAAATTCACTTCTAAACATTTATTCTACTAACGCTCTAAGAAGCTACAGATGAGTGCAAAACAAGTGGGTGAAAAAGAATTTGAAGATTTCGAGTCAAAATATACAGGTTATTAAAAAAAAAAAAAAAAAAAAAAAAAAAAAAAGCAAAAATTACTGGTAGAAGAAGCTGAATACTAAAAAAAAAATCAACAGTTACTAAACAAATTGCTTGCTGAAAGAAATTACATTTCTCTAACATAAAATAATAATAAATAAAAGATAGATATGTGCCAAAAGATGCAATAAGAAAATGAATGTATGGGCAAATAATTATTCAAACTCTGCAAGAAAAATATAGAGCAATGCAAACCCATAAAACCACACAATTATTCAGCAAACTTTTTAAAAAGTATCATCCCAATTTCAAACCATTTATTAAGTATTCATCTTTTCAAGCAAATTGAAAAAGAAATGGATATGAATTTATCTGTTGTGGGTTTTGGGGTTCTTTCTAAAACACAACTTACTTAAACTTAAAAAAGCACATTTATTACTCAATCTTCACTTGACAATTAAATATTTAAAAAAAAAATAAGTATACCCTGATTAGCTCCACTGAAATCTGTTGCCATGGAAAAGGGAGCAAATTATATTAAACTAAACAAAATATCAAAACTTAAAAATCCGCATAGGTTAATATAACAATGATAATTTTGAACTCATTATTTTAAGACAGTATTAAGTGTAGTAAGGGGCAACAGATTTCTAAATCAAGTAGCATACTGGATTGCATAAAGAACACCCAACTCCACTCCAACCCGATCAAGCTCAAATCTCCATACACATTAAATTAACAAAAGTGTAATCATCATATAATTTGGAAAAATGCAGATAACCTGAAATTCCTCCAATATGAGGACCAAAAGGAGAAGGAGTTAAATCCGTTAATAGAATAGGGATATGATGATGTACAAAATTTTAGAACAACTATGGAGATTGCGAACAAGATCAGATCGGTTAACCAGGAATCGTATAGTGGCTATATAATAACTGAAAAACTTTTTTTTTTTTTTGTTAAAAAACAACCATTTTGTTGTTTGTTTTGAATAATACTTCAAAGAAAGGATAAATAAAATTTAGATTAATCAATTAAGAAATTAGACTTAATTTTATTTTAGCATCAATTATCAGTATATCCATTACTGAGATAGGAATAATAATTACATCTAATAACCTAACGTAAGCCTCAATTAATTTTCAAATAAATTATTACTATGAATTTAAAATTTAAGAAATTAAAAAAAAATATTAATTTAGTAAGATCATAGCTTTCATAATCTTACTCACAGTAATTGAGTGGTCAAGCCTCACTTATAGGATTGCTGTAGATATAAGAATACTAAATAAAGATCATATAAAAAAAACATACTATATTTGAGAATAAGAGAAAACAGTCTTTATTTGAATAATTAAAATTTATAAAAACAGTGTAATTCTCAAAAAGAAATATAACTATGGTGACAAACAATATAAGTTGATCAATGTTGATTATTAAGTATCTTTAAGTCAAATATTAAGGTTCTCAAAACTAGAATAATATCAGAATTAGAAGGATGATCAACTCTATAAAAATTAGGTATTAATTATTTTCAATAAAATAATGTGATTCTAAACTTTATCAAAACATTTCTTCCAAGCTTAATAACACAAATAAGCAACCTATTGAGTTTATGGAAATAACACACTTAAAGTATACTCTTTGGATATATATATATACATATATATAAAACATCAATAATAAAAAAAAAAAATGAAATCAACTCAGGAAGTTGTATTACTTACAAATATATGTTAGGAATCTGATATTCATAGCAGGCACATCTTAGAGGAGTCCCAATTTGATTTGTTTAACTCATCAACATAGTCTGTCAACCCGTGGCCAATTACGTCGACAATCCGACGAAGATTCACTAATCTTTTTTTTTCTTTTGAAACACTCCAAAACGGCTCACTGTCTACAGTAATGAGTTTTTAATATGAGTATGATACTAATGGCAGGCACATCTTTGAGGATATCAATTCATGAGACAATATATATTCAGTCGAATTTTACTTCAATACCTCATCTTTAATCTTAGCAGTATATAAAAAAAAAGGATTTGCGACTTGCTTCACAAACCTATTTGTCTGTTTTGAAGATTGCTATTCTCCAACGATTTCGATAGAAAGGGTATAACCCGCCGACTGGGGTTTTAAAAACATCGCGCGTTCCTCGCAGGCGAAACCCCACTCTTCTTTCGTTGCTGCACTGACCGTATTGAAATTAACAACCCATTAGAAATATCAACAACTCCATAGTTTAGAAGTCAAGACAGTAAGTAGAGGGTCTCACTCCAAGTAATACGTTACTCGAGTATTCATTTACTAAAAATTGGTAGTCATAGCAATAAGTAATCTGCTTCATTCTAAGTACCGTCATAAAACACTGGTACTCGTACACAAGCCGTTCAAGATCCACAACCACAACACTCCGATCAAAAGCAACGAGTAACAAGTCAGTTTACGAGCCAAGTGATAATTCGTAAATTTTTTTTTTTTTACGAGCCAAACGACAAGTATCACGGCCAAGCAAAAAACTACTGTAAACATTCATTCTCCCGCGCTGCTTGAAAAACGGGACCGATCCACTCCGCCAGGGGTACGGGAATGGAAACAAAAGGGAAAATGGACTCTCCTTGAAGGCACCAGCCTGTCGTTCCACCCTGCCAGCCGCTTCATGGGGGAAGGCAGCCATGTTTCACCCCCATGGCGTGTGCTGAAGGGGGTCCTGTGAGCCTCTGTTGACCTGGGCGCCAGCTATCCGCCTGATAGCAGAGCCCATTGAAGCCTGTCGTAAGCCTACAAAGCCTAATTGCGTATATAGTACACTCATAAGATAACGTAATTCCTATACAGGGCGGACGGTCTTTCTTTTAACCAAAACTAGACTAGGTGACTACAACACATGATTCAAGGGTATGGGAGAAAACGTACACGACTGCCCAATACACTATGTGTGGTCTTTTACTGAGAAACCTCCCTCCCTGCTATTTATCTTTCGTATTTGAAAACAGGAAGCAAAGCTAGACTATAAACGTTGAATTTACTTTGCAAAAAGAAAAAGAAAGAAGAAAAAATAAAAACTGATTTTATTATTATTATTATTACAATTACTTTTATTTATTTAAATTTTTATTAGAAACAGAAGAAAAAAGAGTGCTTTTAAATAAATGTAGAGAAAGTGATTTAAATAATTAATGTAGATTAAAAAAAAATTGGTTGAAACCAACCGTAACAAGATTGCTCCCCCCGGCTAATTAAAAAAAAATTTTTTGAGAAAACAAATTATTTTTTTTTGAAAGGTAACTGGGTACCACATGGCATGCTGGGACCTCAACACTGAAAAAACTGACCCACAAACACAGATCATACATCGATCCGGGACGGGATCCAGAGAGTTCACCGCTGAAATACCACCCTGACAATATATTCCGGATATATACAACCAGAGCTCGCACATCCGTAGAAACCATTACCTAAAATATTACCTGAAACATGACCATAAAAGAGTACTACCAGAGGAGGGACCACAAGGCTGATTTTACCACTAAAATGACCAAGATATTCTCTGCACCTGTAAAAGAACACATGTTCCACCTGACTGTGAAACCTCATTTCCCTACTACTGTCATTCCTACGCATAACTGCATCCTACCTGAAATTTCTGGTAACAGAACTGTAAATAATACATAAATTGAATTTTGAGAAAAAAAAAATTAGCCGAAAAAGAAGAGAAGTGCCCACTGATTAATTGTCATTATACTGCTTATATACATAACTTCAATAATTGGCATCACAGTATATTACAACACTATCTATTAATGTAAATAAGTACTAGTAATATCATAGTTACAACACTGTAAATGTCAATGAAATTTGTAAAACACATATTAATTCTATTATACAAAAATACACAAGAGCAACTGGTGACACACAAAAAAAAATATATACATATACATCTGTAAGACACATATTATGGTATCACAGACCATGGTAGGGAGTTACGCACACATTTATAACATTTTTCTACAAGAAGCCATGTTGTTTTTGAGAAAAGTCCAATGATTCGGTTCACTGTGTAGATTTTACAAATGCACTTACAAGTAATGTGCATGGGAAAGAGTATCTCTGCCTCTGTGCTACTTATAGCACAAGCAGTTTCGGGCCCCTTGGGCACTACAGGGAAAACATTCCACCAAAACTTAAAAAGAAGGGTGGTGACGTATGTCACCAGGAAGGAAAACACACATTCCACAAAAATAGGAAGTAGAATAAAGAAAATAGTTAATTTTAGCACTTTTAGCCACACACAACAACATATAGGCATGTACATGAGACAGTATGTACAAGAAAAAGAAAAAGGGTCCATACTCCTTAAAGTTAAAAGTTCAAATAAACCCACAAATTGCATAGTAAATAATAAATCCATCTGATTAAAGTGCATTAATTAAAGTAAACCCACACTTAAAAGATTATATACAAAACACAGATGCATTTAAAAAAGGAAAACGCAGAACAATTTTGGCAAAAGGATAACCAAACATACCCTCCTAAAAAAAATTTAAAGTAACAAAAATTACATTCGTTTTTTTTTTTTTTTTTTTTTTGCAAAAATACACCCAAAATCTACGAAAACTGGGTGTGGACGGGTATATACCACATAATCTACCATAAAACAGACAAAAACCTTAAGTATAAGCATAAAAAGGGTTAAAAATGCCTACATGAAAGTATCAAAACACAACCAAAACAAACCTTTAATACGCTAGAAAAACTAAGTTCCGTTTTAAAATGCCCAAGAAAATAATTAAATATACATACACATTAACTAAACTATAAATAAATACAAATAAACAAGGTAAAATTGATAAAAATGCCTGAATAACGAAAAAAAATAGTTAGTATTTATAACTCGGACGGTCTCTTCTATCCCGTAGCGAATAGTCGGTTCTAGAAATCGATATTGAACGACTACTTCTATTCGATTTAGCAGCTGGACGAATCGATGAACGAGACCTGCGCGAATCGCTGTGCGCAGCAGCTGAACTGCTTTCTGCCGTGGCTGAATTTTTACCTACGCGCATCTCGCTGCCTTCTGCCGTTGCTAAATTTTTATTTACGCACATCTCGTTATTCTCTGCCGCTGCAACCTCCGGAGAAATGGGAGGTGGGGGAGAGGGATTTATGATTTCAGTCGCGTCGCTGTCTGTTTCCTCCACTTCTGGCGCTACCGGAGTTTCGCTATTGTTGACGTTCACTACTGCTGGTGCGCGGTTACTATCATATGGTGCCCAGGGAATGAATCGGTTACGCTTGCATCTGCGTACAGGAGGAGAATCGCGCGGTTGGTGTGGTGAATCGATGGTCACGTTTTCAGTCGATCCCAGGCCAATTGTTTGTTTTGGTTCACTGGACCAGATGGGGAGTCTGTCTTTGAAGGAAGACAACCTGTCAACATGGACAACCTGACAATTTTTGGGATTAGCAACTAGCGCTATTTTAAAATTAACTTCATTTAGCTTCTCAATTATAGTAAAAGGACCATTATTTTGCTTGCTTAATTTTTTTGTATTACCAGGGGCGACTGTAGGTGTAAATAACCACACAAGATCTCCTATTTTAAAATTTTTATCAACAGCTGTCTTTTCACGGTATTTTTCCTGCTGCTCAGAAACTTTAATTAAATTACTATGTACTTCAGTGTATACTTTTTGAAGAGCTGGGATTAAGAGTTCACAAAAAGAGGGTGCATCATTATAATTAAAAGAAGGTGGTTGAGAAAAGAGATTATATGGTAGATTCATATTTCTGCCATACATAACTGCAGCTGGGCTAAGTTTAGTTGATGAGTGGACAGCTGAACGCATAGCTAGTAGCGCAAATTTTAGTTTAGTGTCCCAGTCAGATTGATTTTGGTTGACTATGTGACAAAGTGCATTTTTAAGAGTACGATTCTGTCTCTCCACTTGCGAGTTGCCAGCCGGGTGATAAGATGAGGTCTTAATATGTTTAATACCAAACATTTTATATACGTGCTCTATCGCATCTGAAATTAGATTCTTCGCATTGTCCGTCGTAATAAAACAGGGTGCTCCGTAGCGTGAGATGAAGTCAGCTAAAGTGTCCGCAATGACATCTGAAGTGGTTGAACTAACCGCATATGCTTCTGGCCACTTAGTAAATGAATCTATATATGCGACAATATACTTATTTCCCGAAAAAGTTTGTGGTAAGGGTCCAATGAGATCCAAATGAACCTTGTTCATGGGAAACTGGGGGGTCGGCATACGTTGCAGAGGGGCGAGCTGGTTCGCTCTATAAGCTCTCTTCTGCTGGCAACTAATACATGACTCCACTAGATGCTTGACATCTGACGACATTCCTGGCCAATAGAAGTGCTCACGAATGCGATCAATGGTCTTTTGAAAGGCTTGATGACAAGCCGCTAGGGACTCATGTGTTAGTGTAAAAACTTGAGTAACCAATTCTTTTGGCACGACTAACTTTACAGGTTTATTCAAAATAGCTGACTCCCTCGTATCCTCACAAACTAAAATGTCATCTCTAAAAAAAAATTTCATGTATTTAGGAGCAATTTCTACACCTTGGTCTAGTTTTCTTGCAATCTCGCAGCATTTCTTGTCTGATTTTTGTAATTCACCAATTTTTTCAAGTAGATTGGAATGAGGCATAAAAGTAACTTCCTTTTCGACTTGTATACAAAAATTACAATTAACAGTATCATTGGAGTTATCATTGTTGACATACCTCGAAAGGAAGTCTGCGACACTGTTACACTTACCTTTAACAAACTTGATTGTAAAATTAAAGTCTGAGAGAGTGCAGATCCATTTAGCCATGCGAGATGTAGGGTCGTGAATTTTTAACATAAATGTTAGAGGTGCATGGTCTGTATAGATGAAAAAATGGGTATTAGCAATGTAACATTTAAAGTGGGCAGTAGCCCAAACTAAAGCTAGTAATTCCCTTTCAGTGGTGGAGTAGCGGGTCTCAGCATCTTTCAATTTTCTGCTGGCAAAGGCAACAGGATGGAGCATGTTATTTTCATCTAATTGTGATAACACTGCCCCTAATGCTTCGCCACTGGCATCACTATATAAGTGGAATTCTTTCTCAAAATCAGGGAGTGCAAGACATGGTTTTGAAATAAGAGCCATTTTAAGGTCTTCAAATTCTTTCTGTGCATCTTCATTCCACGAAAATTTTCCTGTCTCTTTCGTTAAGTTGATTAGATTTTTAGCTCTCTTAGTAAAATCTGGTATAAATCTCCTATAAAAGGATAGAGTTCCAATGAATGACCTAACAGCCTTTCGGGTAGTTGGAGGTTTAAAATTTTCTATTACGGCAATATTTTTATTGATAGGTGATACTTGGCCACTACAAATCTCAAAACCTAGATATTGTATTTTATTCGAAAGGAAAGTGCATTTACTGGGCTTAAGTTTAAGTTTATGCAGTCTTAACCTATCAAAGACCATGTTAAGCTTCTCAAAATGAGAATTAACATCACAGGAGGCAATTACAATGTCGTCGATATAAACAAGAATTCCAAGATTGCCTAAATCACCGAAAATAGCATTCATAAGTCTTTGGAAACTGTTACCTGAATTTTGAGAGCCCAAAACAGTTACGGGTCCACTCAAAAAGTCCCTTGTGGGTGATTATTGCAGTTTTATGCCTATCCTCTGGGCGAATAACCTGTTGAAAAAAACCACTAGTTAAATCTAGCGTTGAAAAAAATTTAGCCCCGCTTAAAGCATCAACCGAGTCGGTGATGTTAGGTATTGGATAAGCATCTTTAACAAGATTTTTATTTAGTCTTCTGTAGTCAACAGCAAGTCGATAGGAACCGTCTGATTTCCGAACCAGAATAACCGGAGAAGCAAATTCAGACATGGAAGGGGAAATTATGTCCGCCTGTAACAAAGTATTAAGTTGGTCTTCCATTTCTTGACGTAATTTGTAGGGGACTCTATAAGCTTTGCCTTTAACTGGTTTATTTGAAGTTAAGTTAATTTCATGCGGGATTGTATCACAGCCGGGTAAATCTAAGACCGATGCTGCAAATACATCTTTGTTTTTGTCTAGAAAATTTTGCATTTTAAGTTTTAATGGGGGTTCTAAATGATCTAAATTAATTTCAGAGCTCCAAGTGAGATCAGCGTGATCAAAGTCACCAATTGGAGGGGCCAAATTTATATTATAGGTTAATTTATTATCAGTTACGGGTATATTTGACTGGTCTACACATTTTTGAATTTTGGCAACAAAGGTTCCTTTATTTAAATGAATACTATTGTCTGAAAAATTTGCAAATGAGATATATAGGCCATGTTCTTTAGTGCAAATGGCTCTGGAGGTAAGGAGACCTTGATTTAAATTTTTCGCCAAAGGTTCTAACATAACAATATCATTCTCCTTAATAAAATTTTCCTTATAGCTTTTAACCTGAGCTAACATTTTTGACTGCGGGGGAATTGAAATTTTGCTACATAACACAGCGAAACTTATATTTTTATTTTTATTGGTTTTATCACTACTGCTATCTTCATTGCTCTCCTCCTCGACTTCAGGTACCTTATCCTCTATACTTACCAAATCTTCACTTTCATCAATATTACAAATTTCAGTAGTCTCTTCAGCTAAATTACCCTGAGTTACCTGACTCGCTGCTGAAAGAATGTTGCCGACACTTTGAATACTTGAAAAATTTTCAGTATTATTACCCTCAGAGCTACCGCCTGATGTTGTTTGCATGCAAAAGTTCTGCGCAACACTTTTAACTTCCTTATCTGACTCAGTTTGAATGATTATCTCAACATCTTTTCCCATATTAGTCAACTGCGGGTCCTGAACTACCATATTTTCACTACTATTACTCCCATTTTCAATACTAACTGAGTCATGAACTTTCTCACATGCACAATTTCCAGGAGGGCTATTGGCATTACTACTTTTTGAATTCTCTCTTACTTTGTTGACACATTTTATATTTATAGAATTATTTTCAACACAATCATTATTTATACAATTATTATTTGAATTTACACTATATACAGAGTTAGAAATATTTACAGAATTAGTAGCAAGACAAGTATTAGACCCTGAAGTATTACTTGGGGTTTCTACGCTTTGTTTATATTGGCCTGCAGCTGGCACTTTAAGAGCGACAGCATTTGTATCACAATTTATACTTGCCCGGTACTCTTTCAGAAATGGCATTCCCAAAATCATATTAAATTCCTCTGCTAATTTACCTTCCACTACATAGAATTCAGCTTGACATTGAACATTATCAAAAACAAATTTTAAAAATACTTTCTTATTTAGGTGAACTTTCTCACCGGTGACAGTCATAATGGGGATATTGCAATTCTCCGTTTCAAAATTCTCTAAATAGTTACAATCCGTACCACTCAGGAGATTAATTGCAGAACCCGTGTCACATAATGCATTCAGGCAAACTTTATTTATGTAAATTCTTGCAGTTGGTAATGTATACGATTGGGGCTGAAACATACTATACACAGTTGGGGGGTCCAGGGGCCTGTTGGGGATCGACTTGACCACATTTGATCCGGCCACTAATAGTTTAAAGCCTCACTTTCATTGTTAGCTACTGGGGTGTTATTTACCGCCTGCTCCTCATTTCTGTTCGCAGCTGTACTCCTATTGTTTTGGTAATAACCACCTCTTCTTCCCCTATATCCGCCTCGCTGATTGTGGTTCCCTCTAGGATTTTCACCTCTGTTTCTATAATTTTGCCCACGGCTCCTGAAATTTTGACCACCTCCCCTTCTAAAATTATAGTCGACAAAATTTAGTGGACAATCTCTGGCATAGTGGCCTTGTACGGAACACTTATAGCAGGTTACGGGTCTTACCTCTTGGTTTTTTTTTCTGCATATCCCTAGCCCTAAGATCAACTAAACTGTCTATCTTTGCTGCTAAAACATCAATTTGTGATTTCAGCTGGTCTATCTCCTTCTTTTGTGAGCTATCTTGCTGAAAAACTGCAGCACAGGGTAGGTTTTGGGTTAAATTTGGGTTGAGAATTTCCTCGCGGTGGTTGTAAAAAGGGTTAATGCTTCTATAAGCTTTTTCTTCCAGAAGTGCAATTTTGAGAACTTCTTCTGGGGATTGTGGATTTCTCGCAATTACCCCCTTTCGCACTTCTGGTGTAAGATTGCTCAACAGCATGGAGTGTAGTAGAGCCGTTCGGCTTTTATCGACTACTTCACCCTGGATACCTTCAATTACAAGGGCTCTTAATGACATATCATATGCCTTGTCATAAAACTCCTGAACACTCATATTGGGTGGCTGTTTAAAATTTAGAAAGTGACTGAGTGCAACATCTGGTGTGGTCTGTGAAGTATAACTCTCTTTTAAGATTTTTAATAGCTCATCAGATGTTTTTGCTTTGTGAATTTTTATTCGCCTAGAAGCAGCTCCTGAAAGTCTAGCAAGTAAAACAAACTTCTTTTCCTCCTCAGTCCAGTCGAATAATTTTGAAAAACTCTCAAATTTCTCAGAAAAATCTGAGAAGCAGACTGAGCTGGCCTCTCCATTGAATGGGGGAATATTAGACAAATTATCCACTAAAGCATTTTTTCGCTGAATAGTGGCAATTGCTTCCGAGTGCTTATCAGCCATAGTTAGAGTTAGAAAATGACAAACAAACCAAAAAAAAATGAAAAAAGGGGGGGGAACAACTTAAAAATGAGAAAAAGAGAGGGGAAAGGAAAACCTTATAAATACATAAAACTTAAGTACAGGACTATGCTTTTTGTAAATAAGAAAAGGTTATGCTCACAAGACATAATTTTGACTGGGAATTGTCGCTTACTAGCACAGAGAGAGAGCCTAGACCTCTTTTTACACTTGAACATATAAATAAAATTTTAATTGCAAAAACACCTAGTTGCTCTTTGATACATAAATACATACAAGTAAAAAAAAATCAATAACCCAGAGACCGAATTGTTACGGCTCCATTTGTTGTGGGTTTTGGGGTTCTTTCTAAAACACAACTTACTTAAACTTAAAAAAGCACATTTATTACTCAATCTTCACTTGACAATTAAATATTTAAAAAAAAAATAAGTATACCCTGATTAGCTCCACTGAAATCTGTTGCCATGGAAAAGGGAGCAAATTATATTAAACTAAACAAAATATCAAAACTTAAAAATCCGCATAGGTTAATATAACAATGATAATTTTGAACTCATTATTTTAAGACAGTATTAAGTGTAGTAAGGGGCAACAGATTTCTAAATCAAGTAGCATACTGGATTGCATAAAGAACACCCAACTCCACTCCAACCCGATCAAGCTCAAATCTCCATACACATTAAATTAACAAAAGTGTAATCATCATATAATTTGGAAAAATGCAGATAACCTGAAATTCCTCCAATATGAGGACCAATAGGAGAAGGAGTTAAATCCGTTAATAGAATAGGGATATGATGATGTACAAAATTTTAGAACAACTATGGAGATTGCGAACAAGATCAGATCGGTTAACCAGGAATCGTATAGTGGCTATATAATAACTGAAAAACTTTTTTTTTTTGTTAAAAAACAACCATTTTGTTGTTTGTTTTGAATAATACTTCAAAGAAAGGATAAATGAAATTTAGATTAATCAATTAAGAAATTAGACTTAATTTTATTTTAGCATCAATTATCAGTATATCCATTACTGAGATAGGAATAATAATTACATCTAATAACCTAACGTAAGCCTCAATTAATTTTCAAATAAATTATTACTATGAATTTAAAATTTAAGAAATTAAAAAAAAATATTAATTTAGTAAGATCATAGCTTTCATAATCTTACTCACAGTAATTGAGTGGTCAAGCCTCACTTATAGGATTGCTGTAGATATAAGAATACTAAATAAAGATCATATAAAAAAAACATACTATATTTGAGAATAAGAGAAAACAGTCTTTATTTGAATAATTAAAATTTATAAAAACAGTGTAATTCTCAAAAAGAAATATAACTATGGTGACAAACAATATAAGTTGATCAATGTTGATTATTAAGTATCTTTAAGTCAAATATTAAGGTTCTCAAAACTAGAATAATATCAGAATTAGAAGGATGATCAACTCTATAAAAATTAGGTATTAATTATTTTCAATAAAATAATGTGATTCTAAACTTTATCAAAACATTTCTTCCAAGCTTAATAACACAAATAAGCAACCTATTGAGTTTATGGAAATAACACACTTAAAGTATACTCTTTGGATATATATATATACATATATATAAAACATCAATAATAAAAAAAAAAAATGAAATCAACTCAGGAAGTTGTATTACTTACAAATATATGTTAGGAATCTGATATTCATAGCAGGCACATCTTAGAGGAGTCCCAATTTGATTTGTTTAACTCATCAACATAGTCTGTCAACCCGTGGCCAATTACGTCGACAATCCGACGAAGATTCACTAATCTTTTTTTTTTTTTTGAAACACTCCAAAACGGCTCACTGTCTACAGTAATGAGTTTTTAATATGAGTATGATACTAATGGCAGGCACATCTTTGAGGATATCAATTCATGAGACAATATATATTCAGTCGAATTTTACTTCAATACCTCATCTTTAATCTTAGCAGTATATAAAAAAAAAGGATTTGCGACTTGCTTCACAAACCTATTTGTCTGTTTTGAAGATTGCTATTCTCCAACGATTTCGATAGAAAGGGTATAACCCGCCGACTGGGGTTTTAAAAACATCGCGCGTTCCTCGCAGGCGAAACCCCACTCTTCTTTCGTTGCTGCACTGACCGTATTGAAATTAACAACCCATTAGAAATATCAACAACTCCATAGTTTAGAAGTCAAGACAGTAAGTAGAGGGTCTCACTCCAAGTAATACGTTACTCGAGTATTCATTTACTAAAAATTGGTAGTCATAGCAATAAGTAATCTGCTTCATTCTAAGTACCGTCATAAAACACTGGTACTCGTACACAAGCCGTTCAAGATCCACAACCACAACACTCCGATCAAAAGCAACGAGTAACAAGTCAGTTTACGAGCCAAGTGATAATTCGTAATTTTTTTTTTTTTTACGAGCCAAACGACAAGTATCACGGCCAAGCAAAAAACTACTGTAAACATTCATTCTCCCGCGCTGCTTGAAAAACGGGACCGATCCACTCCGCCAGGGGTACGGGAATGGAAACAAAAGGGAAAATGGACTCTCCTTGAAGGCACCAGCCTGTCGTTCCACCCTGCCAGCCGCTTCATGGGGGAAGGCAGCCATGTTTCACCCCCATGGCGTGTGCTGAAGGGGGTCCTGTGAGCCTCTGTTGACCTGGGCGCCAGCTATCCGCCTGATAGCAGAGCCCATTGAAGCCTGTCGTAAGCCTACAAAGCCTAATTGCGTATATAGTACACTCATAAGATAACGTAATTCCTATACAGGGCGGACGGTCTTTCTTTTAACCAAAACTAGACTAGGTGACTACAACACATGATTCAAGGGTACGGGAGAAAACGTACACGACTGCCCAATACACTATGTGTGGTCTTTTACTGAGAAACCTCCCTCCCTGCTATTTATCTTTCGTATTTGAAAACAGGAAGCAAAGCTAGACTATAAACGTTGAATTTACTTTGCAAAAAGAAAAAGAAAGAAGAAAAAATAAAAACTGATTTTATTATTATTATTACAATTACTTTTATTTATTTAAATTTTTATTAGAAACAGAAGAAAAAAGAGTGCTTTTAAATAAATGTAGAGAAAGTGATTTAAATAATTAATGTAGATTAAAAAAAAATTGGTTGAAACCAACCGTAACATATCAGAAAGTTAGCACAGCTAAAGAATGAGCTGAAAAAAATATAATGAAATTCAAAATTTCTGGAGAGAAATGAATGCATCAGATTGTGTCTTGGTACAAGAAAAATAAAAATAAAAATATGATTGCTAGGAAAAATCTAAAGTAAAAAAAAAAGAAAGTACATTGAAAGATTTACACCAATAATTCATTCAGCAAAATTCTATGGACAAGACACATTCATTGAAACAATTGCACATATAGCCCAAGAAAAAAGGATATACATAAGTATATTTTTGATGACATTGTTTAGAAGCTGGGGCTACTAGTTCCTTATGGGAATTGTGTACAGGGCTTGACAAATGCGGTCCTCAGGTCGCCACTGGTGACTAAGTTTTTTTAACTGTCGACCAAGTTATTTAATCTGGAGTTTTTTCCCCAACAAAAATTCACCTAAAAACACAACCTAAGCACAAACAGAATTTTTTTCTTTCCCATCCCTGCTTGTGCGCTTCAAGCAGTGATCTTCCTCTTCTCTTGTACTTTTAATGGAAGAACCAAGTTTAAAAGGCATTTTCTATCTCAAGCATAAAAAACGACATTCATTCCTACTCTAGTCATCTAGCAAGTCTTGTGATTAGACTGTGATGGGCAGGCCCTGACTATCGCACGGGCACCTGGGGCCCATGCCCTGGGCACAAAATTTCTGAGGGGCACGAAAAATTTCATAATTTCCTCTAAATCTCCATTATAAAAAAATCATAACTGTGTCAACGTTTTTATTTGTTTTAGAACTTTGTTTGCACTCAGTATCAGTTTTGTTTTATCATTTAATATCAATGACATCATTAATAATTAGATTTCTGATCATTATTTTCTAGTAATTGGTGTACTGTATTTATCAAGTCATTCAATTTTATCATATTGCACATTTATTCGAAAAGTGACACAACCGAAAAAATGTGATATTTGAGATATTATTACGATGAAATAACTAAAACACATCTCAATCTATGTGTAAAACCACATTTCAATAAATAATTGAAAAAATATTTAATTTTCATTCCTGGAAACATTGTTTAATCTTCCGAAAAATGTAATTTTTTGAGTTGACCCTTTTCGAATAAGCGTGCAATATGTAAAAAAAACTAGTATCAGTAAATCAACCAATCTAAAGGGGCACGAAAAATTGAAAGTGCCCTGGGCACAAAAACTTGCTAGTCGGGCCCTGGTGATGGGAACGGGGATGCCTCAATAAAACAATAATGAATAGTGTCAATTTAGTCTCTGTGGTATGTAAAATTGGATACAATGCTAAAAAATGCTGACTTCAACAGGAAAATAGGCAGAACACTGTAGCACTCAACTATTCTAACATTTGAAGCATTCAGCAATCAGAATTTTTGGAATATGCTAGTTAATTTAAACTTTACCGTTATTTTTCCTTTATTATTTATTTATTTATTTTTTTTTTCCGAGATACATAGTTATGTTAAGTTTCATTAGAAAACTTAGTTTATATTATATTTTTAAATTATGTACTAGTCTAAACTATGTTTGTTATTATTTTTTTCTCAATTAATTCCTAAAAAACTTTTTTTTTTTTTTTTTTTTTTTCCTAAATCAATGATGGGGGCAGCAGTTATTCTTTACTGGCGACTAGATTTTTTTTTTTTTTTTTCTGGCTGCCAGATTTTATCAAATTTGTAAAGCCCTGATATCACAATTCTTCCAAAAATTGAAATAAGTGTTTATTTGCTGTGAATTGTGGATATTTTAATTTGAAAAAAAGGAGCACTTTTTTCTTGTTTTGTTTTCAAAAAAGTTACTACTTTATATATATGTGGAAATTGTAGAGAGTGAAACAATTTAACCACAATATATAAATTAATCGCACTTAATTTGAAGACAATAACAAACATTTAATAATATACAGTATATAGAAAATTACATAATAGGTAGACAAATAGTAAGTTAAACACAATTTAAACATGGCCAAATGCCAACTTAACAATACTATCATAATGGAGAATCTGTTTTGCTAATTCTCATCAAATATAATCAATCACTTAGTTGAGCCATTTGTAAAAACCAAAATATTCAAAGAGCAATGTGTGAATAGTATCATTTTCCTGCTTTCACAATCTTCCTCCTGTTATGCTTAAATTACAAATATATATATGTATTAACTTTTTTACTGCTAGTTATGTTTATAACTGTACATGCTGAAGTTTATCTAGAATTTCTTTTAGGTAGATTTTGTCAGAAATAATACTTGATAAATGGCTTGACAAATGCGGTCGCCACTGGCTACGAAGTTTTCTTATCTGGCGACCAAGTTATTTAATCTGGCGTTTTTTGTTTTTTTTTCCCTACAAAAATTCACCTAAAATCACAACCTAAGCACAAACTGAATTTTTTTCCTTTCCCACCCCTGCTTGTGCACTTCAAGCAGTGATCTTCCTTTTCTCTTGTACTTTTAATGGAAGAACCAAGTTTAAAACGCATTTTTCATTTCAAGCATAGAAAACGCCATTCATTTCCACTCTACCCATCTAGCAAGTCTTGTGATTAGACTGTGATGGGAACGGGGATGCCTCAATAAAACAATAATGAATAGTGTCAATCTAGTCTCTGCGACATGTAAAACTGGATACAATGATAAAAAATGCTGACTTCGACAGGAAAATAGGCAAAAAATTGTAGCACTCAACTATTCTAACATTTCAAGCATTCAGCAATCAGAATTTCTGGAATATGCTAGTTAATTCAGACCTTTACAATATTTTTCCCTTTTTTTTTAGAGATACACAATTATGTTAAGGTTCATTTGAAAACTTAGCTTGTATTATCTTTTAAAAATATGTATAATTCTAAACTATGTTTGTTATTATTTTTTCTCAATTAACTCCTAAAAAACTTTTTTTTTTTTTTTAAATCAATGATGGGTGCGGGAGGGTTTTTTTTTTCTGGCGACCAGAATATTTTTTTACTGGCGACCAGATTATTTTACTTACTATCAGATTTTATCAAATTTGAAAGACCTGGCCTATTACATTTTCCCCCCATGTTGGAATTTCTGAAAAGTTTGTGCAGATATATGCCGATTATGACCCCTAGAACCCAAAACTGCACCCAGTTCAAAACTTTATCTATCTATCTATCTAATCTAATATATATATATATATATATCACTTTTTTATGGACATAACTTTTATAATTCTGCACAAATCTCTTCCAAATTGATACATAAAATCAAGGGGCAGAAAATCTCGGTCAAGTGCGTTAAGGGGCAAAATCGGACCAAGGAAGTGAAAATGGGGAGGGTTTTTCTGAAAACAGAAAAAAAACATAACTTTTTAAATATGATACATATCGAATCAATTTAAAATTATTATATTACTTCTAGGAAAAGGGCCAAAAATTTATGTATGGCAGATTTTTTTATATCATTAAAAATGGCCTCAAGGGAAAAAAAAAATAGGGGTTTAAGAAGAAAAAAAATTCATAACTTTGTCAATTCACAAGATATCAAATCTGCTTAAATTTATTATAAATCTTCTTAATATTATCTACAACTTTTTTATTGACAAGTTTTTGATAAGACCA
Source organism: Maratus michaelseni (assembly GCA_963931845.1). Taxonomy (NCBI): domain Eukaryota; kingdom Metazoa; phylum Arthropoda; class Arachnida; order Araneae; family Salticidae; genus Maratus; species Maratus michaelseni. The sequence goes on from OZ007592.1 coordinate 351,134,968, forward strand.
ACTCTTACAGCAAAAAAAAAATTAAAACAAAAAAATCCCTGCTCGCTCAGCCTACAGGCATGGGTAGATTTCGAAATGGGCAGTCCCAACTGCAGCATCATGGCAAAAAGTTCCTTCTTCAATTTCTCAATACAATAAGTAAGCGCCCCACGGTCTGCGGCAAAGACGCGGAATCCACTGTCATGAATTTTCAGGTCCTTAATTGTGCCTGGTCAAGGTATGGTGGAATTGACACTTAGAAGCTATCGCACCAACGAACGTAACTGTAGAATAAAGATAATAGGGATGCACCGAATATTCGGTATTCGGCCATACTACTGAATACCAAACTATTCGAATTGCCGAATATTTGGTAAGGCCGAATATCAAACTATTCGGCCAAATCGAATACTTAAAGAAAACTTTAAAAAAATACTTTTAAAAACCTTAGGTAACTTTTATTTTTAACTGTCAATAAATAAAGATATTCAGGAAAATTAATAAATAGAATCATATTTAAATAACAGAGATTGCTTTCACATTATTTATTTGCTGTTTGAAAAATGATCCACCTATTCAAAAATACAGTGTATCTAATTCAAAGTCGAACTTGCATTTTGGTTTAACTTAAACAATAATGAAGATATTGTAACGATATATAAAAACATCAGACTTACTTTGCTTTCTGTGAAATATGACAAGAAGTGCTAAGAAATTGATACCATTGCAGTGCAAACAACACTAAGCTGGACATTTCGTTAATCAGAATGCAGCTGACAGTACATATACTGTATCAATCACTGGCTAAAATTCTGTCACTTCCACTGATTTTATCACATTTCAAACAAAGTTAATGTGATGAAAATCAAACTAAACTATCTTCATTGCTGTTAAAGTTGTGAACAGATATTAGAGTTCAGCTTATAGTAAAACACCCTTTTTTTTTTTCATTGAATAAATGGATAGCGATGCTGGTTTCCTGTACAGAAAATGTTTGTCTTGGCTGCATTATCTCCCTTGAAAGTTTGTTCTGAAATTTTAGGAATACCCTGTACATTTTAAACTTCTGACAAAAATCGTTCACTTTAGACAATGTTTGACTTTAGACTCTCTGGTACATTCAGAAACATTCTTGTTAAGTTGCCACCATTTGATTTTTTTATTTTTTTTTTTTACTCGTTTCTTGTCAAATAAACTATGACTGTAAAAAATTCCTTCAAAATTTCTTTTGATTTTAAAATATTTGTTTTAGAATATAAGAAAATTTTATTAATTTGTTTTAGTTCACAGAAGAAGCCATGGAGTTAAATTTTTAAAAAAGTTTTAAGACTATCCTTCTTAAATAATAATTCAATTTTTTTAAAAGTTTTAAGACTATCCTTCTTAAACAATAATTCAAAGAATTTTTTTTTTTTTTTTTTGTAAAGTTAATTGTGAAAAGGTTTCGTTCATCAAAATTGTCTTTGTGTTAAATATGATATAAAATTATTTTAAAATTTAACTCTTTAAAACTTTGAAATATAGAAGTATTAGGCTAGCCGAATATTCGGTATTCGGCCAAAATCACTATTCGGTGCATCCCTAAAAGATAAATTTAGAATTTTTTTTTATTTTGTTACCAATTAACAAGACTAAATAATTGAATAAACAGGGGAGAATTTTTATAATTTACAAAATAATTGGAATAGAATGAAAAAAAAAATCGTCAAAAGGGACCAGATAAAATTGTTAAACTTGGTTTATCTTTAATCTTGATTTAGTTTTTGTTGGTGAAATTAGTGCTTAACTTTGAAATCTACCTGTGCCTGTAGGCCGAGTCAGCAAGGATTTTTATATATATATTTTACCTTTTTTTTTTTAATCTTTGTTTTAAGATTTTGTCCAATTTCGTTAGAATTGCCTATAAGAATAATTTTTATTGAGCTGTACAATTTCTCTGAATGAGCTTGATATATCCTACAACATATGTTACTTCATATTAAAAGCCTATAGAACACTATTACAGCTTATTATTACTATCATTAATAAATACATGGATGCTAAATTAAAAGTAAACTATGAGTAGACTAATTACTATTTCATCATTACAGTATAATTACGTTTAGTGACTGAATTCTATCTTAGCTTCATAATCGTACGAGGAAAAAAAAGCAGCATAGAAAAATAGGTGCTCGACCAAAAGTAAAATTAATCAAAAACATAGTAAATTAAATATAACATTCTTAGTATAAATGAGCAATATTTTATGTATGATTAACATTCAAAGTGTTAAAATAACATTAATTCATTCATTACAATATTTAAAAATACATCTGAATTGTATGATGCAATGGATTTCTCAATGAGTATAGGCTGCAGTATTTTTTAAAATTTCAAGTAATTTAAAAATTAAAGGAATGTTAATTAATCTTCTATAATTGGGTCCATTGTCTGATGTTGCCATCAAACATGAATGATACTGGTAACAACGTTGCTTAAAGATAATGAAGTTACTAGTAAAGGGTTGTCACAAAACACTCTGTTGGGTCATATCACACTCATATGTCATTCTGCAATGGACCTAATTTCAGGAGATGAACCGGAATTTTTATTGCTTAATAATAAAAACCTAAAAAATTTATAAGATATAATAAAAAAAGATAATGACTATCATTTTAATCAGATTATGACATCCTTTATAGACATCAATATATATCAATAAAAAATAATCACAATAAGCACTGAAAAAGATGCATATGAGGAAATATTTTAAATGTTAAATCATATTTTCTAAATATTTTTATTTATGTAATCTTTCTTTGTTCGTTTTTTTTTAATGTTTTATAAAATTATATAGAAATCAAACCAATCAAAATTTTTAAAAAAATCTATAACACAGATAAGTCAAAACAAATTTAAACACTATAAATTAAAATTAACCATTACAAAATAATAATAATCATTACCTCTTTCAGCATAAATATTAGCCATCAGAGGAAAACGAATGTCATAACAAATTCCTATTCCAATTTTCCATTTATCTGCAACATATAAACATGCACTAAATCAAACATCAAAATAATTAAATCTACTTTATATATTTTATAGATTATATTATAAATAAAAGAATTTTACCTAAGCTAAACATTGTAAGGGAATCACCAGCACTTAAAGCTGCAGATTCTTTAAATGTAATTTTACCTGGAATATCTATATCAAAAAGATGAACCTAAAAATAATATAATTAATTAAATTTTAATTCAACACAAGAAAATAAAATTGTTGTGAAACAATAAAAAATAACTATTTTAAAGTCTAAAGCCTTTAAAAAAAAATGTAATTCAAATTAGTAATTCATATATTTTAAATAATATGCAAACTGTATGAATTAAAATATACAATTTAAAGCACCGGAAACACAAATTCCTATTTATTTATTTTTTATCATTTAAATTTGTAATTTAATTTGACAGAATAAAAGTTGAACAATACTAGAGATGAAAACGTGTAAAAGGGGATTTTGTTTTTCCTACAGAAAAAAAAATAAATAAATTTTCAATGTTAGGTTTGGGAGCATATAATTAGCACTTTCATTTTGCAATTTTTGACATAAAAAGAAATCTGGAAAAGCTCAAAAATAAACCTGTCATTATGAAATGGGGAAGGAGGGAAGAAATTATGCATGGAAGTAGGAAAAATCACCATCAATGCAGTACTAGAAATAGATATATGATCACATAATTTTGAAGAATCATTGAACAAAACTTTATGATGAGACAAATACTTTAGACCATTCACATTAAATGATGTGTCATAATATGGGGTGTCATGACAGATGGTATATTTTAATTTGACACTACATAATATGTTAATATTGAGATGATATAAATTAGACATTGGAAAATTAGTTGCAGTCTGTTCAAAATTACATTTCATTTCACTTCTTAACCATTTACTAAAATCTAATCCTAATACCTGAAACAGAATCTTGCAGTTATAGTTTTATTATATATTTTATATTGTTTTATTATAGTTATAGTTCAGCATTATAGTTTTATTTTTTAACTACTACACGAGATTTTATATTTTTATATGTACATAGATTAGTTGAATTGGAATAAAGATCTCAAAGATAACTTTTACCTTTTTAAAAAAAAAGTTTTCTAAAAGGGAATATTAATGATTTCTCTATTTTGAAATACCTCACTACTTTTTAAGTAAAAAAGAAACAATGAAATATGAATGAATGATAGGTATTTTTTCCTTTATTTTTTGTTATCTCCTTTTTTTTTAGAAAGCTTGATGCAATTTGAGCTTCAAAAAGTGAGATTTGCTGCCAAATGATATAAACAAAGCTTGACAAATATGGTCACCAGGTCACCACTGGCGACCAAGTTATTTAATCTTTTTTTGTTTGTTTGTTTTTTTAACAAAACTTGACTTAAGAAATGAACCAAATGAGATATTTTCTCTCTGCATTAAAATTTCAAGATAATTAATTTTAATACAATTAAATAATATTTTTTTACAAATATTTCTTCTAAATGCTTGGTACCTTTACTATCATGATGCCTATATGAACCACAGACATTGCTCAGTAGGTCAGCACCAGTTTGGTTTGGTGACCAATGTCTGATACTGGGTTGTTTAACAATGTTTTCTGTGAGAGGGTTCGGTTTTCAGGGAATTTTTGTGAAAGTGATCTGTAAGAAAGAAATTTAATTACATGACACTTAGAAATTTAGTTGATATGGTATGAAAGGGGGGGGGGGTACTCCTTTTTGGAAAATGACTTCTTTTAAAAAGAGAAAATATAATGTGATAAAATTGTGTCATTCAAAAAAGTTGAGTTTAGTACAGAAAACTTGTTTTCCCTATGATACTATACAATTATATTCATTCAGACTTTGTAATATATACAGTTAACACTCAGTTATCCAGGAAGAGAATAGTTTATTTGAAAATGGGAAATCATTATTTGACAAAGTATTTAACTAGAGCATTATTTTACTCCAGAATTATATTACGTTATTTACTGAAGAATAATTACCTGCATTTGAATTATCATCTACAGTAAATGGAAATTAAAAAAATATTCATTGCAATTCTTTTTGGTTGTTTTGTGTTCATTTATTCTCAAATTCTTATTGTAGATTGTTGGATCAAAATAAACATCCCTCCCTCCAGCCAATATGCAATACAAGCCTGGGAGAATGGTTTATTATGTAATAGCAACGTTTATTACATAATAATTCTTAAGTTATTTTGCAAATGCAATTAGTTTTGGCATTTCTTATACTAGGATTTATTTTAAATGCACATATTTTTTTTTTATTCGAGCCGGCTTATGCACATAATTAAGCTTATTTTTTTACAATCAATATGTTACTTGCCTAGAATTTCTATCAAAAACAGCACTTGTTACTCAATTTGTCATAATGTTAAATTGAAATTATCATTAGATGTCTCAATATAGATGCTGCAAAGTTAAAAAATATTTTTAAAAAATTAGAAATTATACTCAAACGAATTTTTAACTTTTATTTTTAATTTAGTAAAAAACGTTCATCAAATGCAAATTTTAAAATAAGCAAACAGAATTTTTTGACTGACTTTGACAGGAAAGTAGGCAAACAATTATTTTCCTGTTTCATAATTTCATCGATCCCTCCTTCATCAGATATAGATTTTGTAGCTATCCAAACATTTGAAGCATTCATCAATCAACATTTCCCAAACATGCCGGTTAATTCAGCCTTTAAGTAGTTTTTTTTTTTTTTTTTTTTCTCAGAGATACATAATTTTTATAAGTTTCATTAGGAAACTTAGTTTATATTATTTTTCTTAATTATGTACTATTTTAAACTATGTAACTAAAAATTTTTTTAACTCTGCTTGTTATTATTTTTCTCAATTAATTCATAAAAAACTTTTGTACTTTTTGAAAATCAATGACAGGCGGGGGAGGGGTGTAAATATTATATATATATATATGTATTTACTGGTGATTAGAATTTTTTGCTGGCCACCAGATAAATTATCACTACCCAAATTTGCTATTATGATCACCTGTTTATGGTGGCTAAATAATATACGTTTTACAGAAATTAATTCTATCACAACTCTTAAAAGTTTTCAAATATCCAACACATTTATTGGTACTTTTCGGTTAGCCGGGTGCCAGTGATATACATACATGTATATATACGTACAAACACACATATATATATACACATATCTACATATACATATATACATACTTATATACATACATATATGTATGTATATACATATATATGTATTTACATATGCATTTATATATGTACATATATCACAGGTGCCCGGCTAACCAAAAAGTACCCATTTATTTTACCACAAGGTCACATTTCTTCCTATTGAAAGAGATTCATTTAGTTATAATTGTAATTATTATAAAAAAAAGGGGGGGGAGTCTGTCCAGACTTTTTTTGCAGGGTTTTGTTTTTATGAATGGTTTTTATAGTTATAAAAAATTATGATTTTATGAATCTGAAATTAACATAATATTCATGTTCCTATTTGGGTATTTTTAACACGATCTTGTTTTAATTAACTACAAACACACATATATATATATATTGCGTATTAAATTCGAAGTTTTAACCATAGCCTCAAAGCAGAGACTTCGATTTGTTGACACGTCATTCATCTGGTAACGAGATTTTCGAAACCTGTAGAACATTTTTTCCCGCGCAGAAGTAAAATCACCTCAAAATAAATGCGCCAGAAATGCGAATGAAATCCCTTTAAAGCCCTTATGATTCGGAAAATCTGTGTCGTGTGACGTATGTTGTGATCTTACGCGAAGGCAGTTAAAATCTGATGCAGACTCGATTTTCGGGGATTTTTGACATTGGTGTGTGCTAAAGAAAATAGGACAGATTTGGGAATGCAAGGGAACGTTATCATCGGAGAGTTTTTTTTAAAAACTGATGTGTTCGTCTGCAGCGAGCAGTGAATTTTATCAAGCTAACGAGAACAGGAGATTTTGTCGTCGAAATGATGTAAAAATAAACTGTTGCTTGCTGCCGAATTGATATCTAATAGAAATGATGTTGTTCTATGGAGAGTTGTTAATAAACAAGTTATTAAAGCTATTGTTTCGTAATTAGAGCATTTCCCTGGAATCTAAAGAAGATTGATTATGTTTGAATAAAATGGATTTGGCTGTATCGTATTTTTATTTTCTGCAATCACCAAAATACTCGGCTGCTAAGATGCAAATTAATTTAAGACTGCAGTTTAATTCAAGTGTGCCAGACATGTTTTCCTTTTGTAGCAAAATGTCATATATATATATATATATATATATATTATGGGTAAGGTTTCTTTCCTTTTTAATATTGTATTTATTTTTTTATCTTTAAGATTTTTTCACAGGTTTTATTCATTGTTTATGAGTTGGTAGTCCCAAAATCATATTCTTTAGCATGTTATGGCTAATATGATGATGAAACCACTCATTTTATTTGTGGTATTTAGGCATTTGGAACTTGATAATTCTGTCTAAATTCCACAAATTTCATTCATTCAATTTTTAATTTAATTTCTTCTTCTTTTAAATAAGTTTTTGGTATCCATATTCAGTGTGTTGGGGAATACTTTCGTTTTCAATTAATTATTACATACTAAATTATAATTTCATAGTTTAAGTTGGTGTTACGGTAATGTTTCATTAATGGTTATATATATATATATATATATATATATATATATATATATATATATATATATATATATATATATATATATAACCATAAATGAAACATTACCCTAACACCAACTTAAACTATGAAATAATTATTAAGTATGTAATAATTAGTTGACAATGAAAGTATTCCCCAACACACTGAATATGGATACCAAAAACTTATTTAAAAGAAGAAGAAATTAAATTAAAAATTGAATAAATGAAAATGAATGAATGAAATGAAATTTGTGGAATTTAGACAGAATTTTCAAGTCCCAAATGCCTAAATACAACAAATAAAATGAGTGGTTTCATCATCATATTATATATATGTATATACTAGCAGAACCACCCAGCTTCACCTGATTTAACCTGGGCCTTCTGGATAACATAAATAAAAATGTAATATCCTAAAAAATACGCTGATCACAATAACACATCCATGTCTATAAACCATTAAAACGACAATCAGAAAAAACTGATATTATTTTGACACAATCATACTAAATCTCACAGCTTTATAAATGATTAAAAAAAAAAACTTTTCCTTGGAAAAATGTCCTACACAAAATATCTAATAAAAAATCAGCAATAGTTGTCGTATTCCTCTAATCTTCCACAATCAGGTTTCATAGCCGATATTGATGAAAAAAATCACTAAAACAGTTCTGAAATTCGTGTTTAACTATTTTTTTAGCAGATTGGTTTAGCTGTATTTTAAACTCCTACCTAAAACTGCAGCTGAGATATGGCAAAATGACTTAAAACTTTTGCCCCCCCCCCCCCTATTTAACCCTCCTTAAGGGTGAATTTCTAAAATAGCTGAAATACATGTTTGACTATTTTTTTAGTAGATTTGTTATGCTGTATTTTTTGCTCCTACCTTAAACTGCTGCTGAGATATGACGAAATGACCTAAAACTTCCGACCCCTTATTTAACACTCTTGGTAGTTGAATTTCTAAAATCACTGAAATACTCATTTAACTATCTTTTTTAGTACATTTGTTATGCTGAATTTCACACTCCTACCTAAAACTGCTGCTGAGATATGGTGAAATGTCCTAAAACTTTTGAACCCTCTTGGTGGTTGAATTTCTAAAATCACTGAAATACATGTTTAACTATTTTGTAGTAGATTTGTTATACTGAATTTACCACTTTACCTAAAACTGATGCTGAGATATGGCAAAATGACCTAAAATTTTCTACCCCTATTTAGCCCCCTTAGGAGGGAATTTTCAAAAATCCTGTCTTATTGCTTGGCTAGGTCATCAACAATCTTCTGTCCAAATTTTGTGATACTGACTTTAGTCATTTCAGTTCTGTGTTGATAATTTATATACAATACAACCCATTTTTATGTTCCTGAAATTCACATTGTTCTGCAATTTACACTTTTTCTGTTACCTCCCTTGAAAAGTGTAAAAGCAATGTTCTGTAATTTCTTGAAATTCATATTTTTCGCAAAATACACTTTTCTGTTACTATTTTTGAAAAGTGTAAAAGCAAGGTTCTACTGAATTTCCCGGAATTTAAGTTTTCCCAAAATTTACACTTTTTCTGTTACCTTCCTTGAAATGTGCAAAAGCAGGGTTCTACTGTTTATGCATACATACATTATATATAGCTAGATAATAGGTTCTTTGGTGACTTCAGCTGTTTTGCGACAGGTTCAATTTTACTTACATATATATTAAACTTAAAAGTCTCACTTTGTTAGATAGTAAAGTTTTGTGAAAGGCCTGTTTTAAAAACAAAGAATTTTGTGAAGGTCCAGTTTTAAGATGAAAAACTTTGTGAAGGGGGATTTAAGGACAAAAAATTTACCTAAACAAATCCCTGAATAACAATAACACAAAAATATTTAATTAAAATGTTTGAACTTCAATAGAATTATAATGGTTTTGAAATGTTAACTCAACAATTAAAATTATTTTAATTAAAACTAATTGTCATATCATCAGTGAACAAAATACAATTTTATTATCTGAAAACAGAAAAAGTACCTTGCGATGTTTGGCTATAAGTTCTCCATTAGAATCATAGACCAAGCAAGTATTATATAATTTTCCACTGTTTCTTTCTGGAATGGAACCTAAATACAAAGAGCCAGACAAAATAAGACACATACAAAATAACATTTTCATTAAACAACCATTTTTTACATCAGATTGTTCATAAAGATTTTTATAAATACTCAGACCTGAAATAAACAAATTCAAAATATATGTAATTAAAAAGGCTGATACTTGTTTACTTTCCTGTCGACCATGTGAAAACCCAATCCCATAAAAATAATATGTCACCAAACAATGTGACTTGTCACCAATAATGGATAAATGTTATGTCCAAACATACTCATGAGAAATTTCCCCGGTTTCATCTAACCAGGAATTATTCTCGCCAAGTTAATTGTTAAAGGTTTTAGATAAATGTACAGATATTAAACAAAATCTGTCACTGAACAGTTCTCAAATGATAGAAGTTGAAAGGAACAGATTGCTCTTTATTTAGTCGGAAAATGGGCAAATACAAGTAACACAATACAGTATAACATCTTTAATCCGGACACTGCAGAAATTTTTAGAATGTTTATTCTTTTTTTCATTTTTATTTGCAATTAAAGATCATAGATGATGAATGAATGAGTTTCAGAAAATGATTAAGAAAAAAAAATTATTATTTAATTTATTACATTTTTGTTTTCCATTTTAAAATTGTAAAAACTGAGGTAATATATGTAAGGTTACATATGTAATTAATATAGATTTATTTTTTTTTTAAACAATAAGTTGTATAAATTCAGAATTAATGCAATTCTTTTTTATTTTTAACGTTATCTTAAGTCACAACAGATGGCGCCAAAACAATGTGAAATCAGATTTAATTTTTTCTCTTTTCTCAGAAGCTTTCAATTTATCTTTGAATTAGATATTGCAAAGTATTATTGATTTGATTCTTCAAAATAGTATCCTTGTTAAAATAGCCTACTACTGTTAAAGTAATAAAAATGTGATAATCTTTGATTCAATAATATATTTAATTTTTCCAACTTTAAATTTAATTGTAATAATTTTCTGTTTTATATGTAACTAGCTGTTACCCGTGACTTCGTTCACGTAACATTAAAAAAAGAATAAATGCATTAATTTAGTAAAACATTTCACTTGATAATTAACAACATATATAATTAACCAAAGCTTTATCACATTTTATATAGACCGGGAGGCGGCAGCACATACAATCACCTCATCGAGTTCACGGCTGAAATTCCAGAATTAGGTAAAACTCGATTCGCATATTAAAATGCAATCAGTCTGCCAAGTCATATCTTGGTGGAAAACATGTGAAAACTCAATTTTAACGGTTGACTCATAGGTTTACCATTGTGTTTTTCTGCACCCAAAAGTATGAAAACATCAAGAACTGGGTGCATGAAAACACAATGGTAAACCTACGAGTGAATCACTAAAATTGGGTTTTCACGTGTTTTCCACCAAGATATGACTTGGCAGACCGATTGCGTTTTAATATGTGAATCGAGTTTTACCTAATTCTGGAATTTCAGCCGTGAACTCGATGAGGTGATTGTCTGTGCTGCCGCCTCCCGGTCTAATAGGAGACCATATGGTATTTCTTTGCTATAGGGGCCTTGACATAACCCAGACTTAAAAAAGTGAAATTTCATGCCAAATAATATATACAATCGCGAAAATGAAACTGCAACTAATGAAAAAAGGAGGACGAAGTAAAATCGTGAAAATCGAGGAATTCCTCTTCATAAAACGAAAAACAACACTGGCAGAATTCTTCTACACAACAGTGCATTTTAGGTGGTATTTGGTGTACAATTTGTATATGTGTGCATTGCTAAATGGGAATTATATTGTTTATTTGCATAGACATATGTTATATATTTCTTACTACATTATCTTGTTTACGTATATATTAAATTAAGTGCTTCACGCTAAGTGGTGTAAATAGTGAACAAACTGCTTGTGGATTTTATACATTGATAGATATTTCACAAAGATATAACAATCTGATGCGATTCTAAAATGTAAATAAAGGTTGCTAGAAAGTACTTTAAATTCTGCCCAATTTAACCTCGATATTTTCTCTATCGCATCAAGAACACTATAGAGCAAATAAATACCGACGACACAAATCTGATGATCTAAATTTACATATTTTTGTTAGTATATAAAGGATTATTTTGATTTATTTCATGCGCTTGAAATTTTTTACGCTTTCTCTAGGGTTAGGTGTCGAATAAATGTACTTTCTTGTTATTTTATTTTTCAATTTCTATTTATTCTATTTTCCATTCATTCCATTTATGGATATTGATTTAATTTACATATTCGTATCAAAGAATATTCTTTAAAGTTATCAGGATTAGGATAGGATACGATTAGGTTTAGGATTAGGAATAAAAATTGAACGACAATGGCATGACCGATTCAGGTTTAAAGTATGAACCAGGAAGTCTATTTACATCATGAAGCAATAAGAAAATTAGAAAATTATCGGCTAATATTTTTTAATATGTTTTACAGTCATAGTTGGCATCAAAGGTGAGCGGGGAAATGATCATCTAAAATACCATTAAGTATTTACCACGCAAGAATCAAATCTGGTTACAACAATGTATTTAAATTTTGCACCAAATTTCCCTTGATAAAAAAAAATAAATAAAAAGAAAAAAAAATTGACTATGGACCTAATTACAGACCCCTAACCTTCCTATTCTCGGAAATGTTCTACCTATATGTAAAAAAAATTGTACTATATAGAACGCGCTTTCACGTGTATAATGTTATGAATTAGCACGATCGGCTTGTTCAAGTTTACACAATTCGGCTGGAAGAAAAGATTCATTACTTTTTTATTTCTTCTTTGCTTTTGCATTACGCGAATTTGTTGGTAAAATCGATTTTCTTTTCGATAACATTGTTGTTTTTTAAGTTAAAAAAATATTGTAATTTTACTTAAACATTGCTTTAAAATCCATGCAATTTTTCTTATCCTACAAGACTTTACAAAAATCTATTATGAAACAACTTTAAAAAAGCTATACTTAAAAAAGACAACAAAGTTTTTCCTATTTTAAAACTAAAAGAAATGTAAAATTAAATTCCGGTTCGAAACGACGATTTACAAATGTGTTTCGATTGTGGGAAAATGATAGAGGAAAAATGCTGTTACTTCGACAGAATCATATTAAATCTTTAGCTTTTATGAGAAAAGCAACTTTCTTTTAAAAAATATAGTTATTTTTATTAAAATTTTCTGATTTTCGATACGGATAATTTTGCGATGCATATCATTGACATTTGCCATCCAATATTTTTTTTTTCTTTTACTTTTTAAAATTTAAATGAAAAATATGGTATCTTTACCGTGTGCAGACGATAAATCGCCAACCTATCCCATCATTCGTATTTAATTCATTAAAAATATAAATCTTTCACTCATTTCATTTAAAACACAGAACTTTAATTTACAACACATACATTTAAAATACATATATTACGTACATTTAAAATAATTCCTTTCATGTGAAAAAGAAAAAGAAAAAAAAGGAGAAATTAATCACAAATAATTTGATAACACAAGATCATTTTATTTCAACATCAAAACAAATCTGTTTTATTTTTCTATATATGACATCATATTCGCTTGCTTTCCATACTTACTCGTATTTATGCACTTTGTATTATTATCAAATATTTGAAAACGCACGTTTTATTTCTAATATGACATCATTTCATATTCTGTGTAATTCTTAAATAATTCATTTCCTTTTCATTTTTCACGTGGAAAATTTTCACTTGAAAATAAATTGTTGATTAAAAATTATTACTCAGGGGTTTTACTTTATATTGGCAACGATAAAGTATTAGCAACGGTAAAATAAATTTAACCATTTTTAAAAAAGCTGCAAAACCGGGCCCTTTGGGCAAAACCAACCAAACCAACCAACCATTTTAAAATATACGAAAAAATGTCCATTTATTCTGTATGAAAATAAAGAAATTTTTAATTTTTAAGAAAAATATTGAAATAAAATAAACAAAAACCAGCCTATATTCATTTGAGGGTTATAATCAACTTATATGCAAAGATACAGGATAATTAATTGCTTCATTTTGACGCTGGCTTCAGCCTAACATTTGCACACAATCAGATTTATAATATTATTAGGATTAGGATTCCTATTTTTTCATAATACTATTAGTAGGGTTTAATCTAGAGCTAGCCAAATAGCCAAAAAACTAACTGAAAGCACCTTTTGCCCCCAAAGCATTTAGTGGATTAGCCAAATAGCAACAGCCAAAAAAATATATATCATTTCCATTTTGTTGTTCCTGCCTTTCGTAAACCTGCAACCTGCAACTGCCACGTGTAAAAAAAAACTCAAACCGCCTCTGTCCCGGCAACTCACTTCAAAATTCGTATCGTCCTCTCTGTGCAAGCCTCTTACAAATAGTATGACGTCATTTGCATTAAACAAGTATTGAGAAAATTAAAAGAGTTTGGTTATTTTTTGTTGATGATCCAAACTTAGGAAATGAAACCAAAATGGTTTATGAATGGAAGTTATTCAGGCAGGTTCTGGCTACAAGGGGTAAAGAAATGAAACCAGCTTATTGGTTATTGTATTCTTTTTCCATAAAAATGGCTGACATGATTAATTACAGAATTACTGAAAAATTACTGACATGTTTCCCAATGTGACTTCTTTGTATGAATTTGTAGCAACAATTCTGTTGTCTACAGCAGATTGTGAAAGGGGATTGAGTCTCGTGAATATAAGAAAAACTGACTTGAGAAATAGACTGACAATCAAAAATTTAAGTAACTTAATGGTGATTAATTTGGAAGAGGAAGTTTGCAAAGAATTTCCATTTAAAAAAGCATTTGATGTGTGATCTGTGATGTATGGCCAAATCTCAAGAGGGTCAATTTTACAGAGTGGTGTACTGTTTGTATATTGTATAATTACAAATAATACTCATTTATATAGAAATTTTGTATAAATAAAAGTTTTTTTCTTGGCTAAAGCTATTTTTATTTGGCTAACAGTTATTGGCTGCAATTAGCCAAAAAGCTACAAATCTTTTTTTCCTAGATTAAACTCTATATTAGCCTTGTGTATTATCATTGTTAAATATGTTAAGTAATAGTAAAATTTACAGATTTTTAAAGTAATATAATTTCGGAATTAATATTAATTTCATATCATGTTGTTACTTTTCTTTCTCCAAAGTTTAGACAGATGGTGCCAAAACAATGCAAAATCAGATTTTTTTTTTTTTTTTCAGTATTGAATTTGTGATTTAATTCGATATTTCTAAATGTTATATATTTAATTTTTTATAACATTATTCTTATGTATCACTACTTTAAATATGTTAATGTAATAGAAAAGTTTTTTTTTTAATTATTAGTAAGTATTTTTTAAATTTCTCATTATAAGATTTTTCTTCTATTTTAGAAAATTAGTTTCATTTGCAGTATTTTTCAAATTATAACTGTTATTTTTGTGATTTATAATATTTATTTAGTATTTATAAATCAGAAACCGGGATTTAAAAATAAATCATACAGGTATTGTTCTCCCTAATTTACAACATATGGTGACACTGTGTAAAATAAATGTTATTTAAAAATATATTTAAGACATTTTCAATTGAAATTTCACAGTGTTTTTAAATTATTTTAAATTAACAAGTTCCTTGCATTTTTTGCATTGCCATATTAATGACAATATTAGTATTATTATTTATCTAAATGCTTCCAAAACTTTATCTAAATGCTTTCAAAACTTCCATAGTCTGGAATTGTCTTTAATCTAGAATCAATGTAATTGCAATGATTCCGGATTAAAGAAGTTATACTGCATAATGTTTATCCATTATTGACAATAAATCACACTGTTTGGCAAAAGATGATTTGTATGGGATTTATTTTTCATGGTTGACATGAAAGAAACATGTACAGAAGGGGTAAAGTTAATTGCTACTTCTCTGTTTTTTTCTCTCATTTGGAAAAAAAAAAAAAAAAAAAAAAGATAAAATATTTTAGACTTCCTACTTACGGAACAGAGTGTGGTAAAGTATTTTGAAGATTACAGAATTCTACCATAAAAAAAGTGTATATTAATGGCTCGATGTGAGATTTTATCCAAAGACAGATAAAGAATGGTAATGCAATGCAAAAAACTGTAACAAGTTAATCTATTAAATAAAAGAAGTGGTTTGACCACTTCAAAATTGCATTTATAACTGCATAAAGATTTATTTAAAGAAAAAGAATTGACACCCTACTAAGAAAAAATTAGAAGTACAGAAAAATTAGAATGAAAATAAACTGCACAAGTATTAAAAGAGCTTTTTTGATAAAAATGACTTGATAAATTGTCGAGGACTCTTCAGGGAACAAGCCTAACTTAAAACAAATTATTCTGTAACTGAAGATCTAATAAAAGTCAGGTCCTCAAAAGAACTTTGTCTCATTTCTCATTCATGATCACAACTTCCAATTAAAATAGCATTGTGGCAACATGCGCCAACAAATCTTGGTCATGCTTTGAAGTAAACTGAACAGATAAAACGAACTTTTCCCTTTTCTGAATTGGCAACAGTCCACAGTTGGTAGTGTGGCTTGCCCTTGTAACGATGTTGTGTGTTCACGTCTTTTGGTTATAATAAAATGATGTTTGTTAAGTTTAAAGAAACCTTCTGATCCTTTCTCACCTTAAATCAGGATAAATAACCTCCTATTTACAGTGATGACCCGGACATCGAACGACTTAACGGCAAGATTTTTCTTAATATGACGGTAAAATAGATCTGAATATCGACAGGCAAGTAAGCCTAACAACCAGCAACGTGCTTCAATCTGAAGTCGAGATAGATCGTCACACTGAAGCCATTTCATTCATTACTATGAAGTAAATTTAGGGTAAATAAGCCCAAATTATACTAAATCTCCAGGTATGGTTACAGTTATTTTTTATATTTTTTATAAATACATTTTTTTCGGTAATGGCTGTTCCCCTTTTCTATACAAATTTTGTAATATTACAACACTGAGGAAAATTCATCATTGAATATATCTAATATCCCATTAAATAATTTTTTCTTGTACTTCATTATGTACATATACAGGGTGTTTCATAAAAGATGGGCAGAACTTTAAGGGGTTATAGTACACTTAAAGACAAATAATATTAAATAGGAGACTAAGGGTCCCAGACGTATTCCCAAGGAGATAGGGGGCATTAAAGTTTAGGGTCCGAAATTTCAAATGATTATAAAACATGGAAAAATTGGTCGATTCGTTTGCGGTTTTTGCAAAAAATTTTCTTTATGCCAGTATTTTCTTGAAATAAAATTTTAAAGTTCAATTTCAAAAAATGCCGATAGGGGGCACTTTAGACTTTGGAGTAACAAACAACTATTTTTTAACATTATTTTTTGTATTTCTTTAAATGATTTCGAAAGCTTAGACTTAAACTTAAATTTTGATCTAAAAATCTGAGTCCTAACGAGTAGTTAAGTAGCGTAAACTGAAATTTGAAATTTGAAACCCTTCTCCCCCCAGAACAAAAATCAGTTATTCCCGATCTTTGTGTCGTAGATTAGGCTCTAACTACTGCCGCGTTTTGCTAAAATTATTCTTTATGTCAGTATTTTCTTGAAAATAAATTTTAAAGAAAATTTTCAAAAAATTCCGATAGAGGGCGCTTTAGACTTTGGAGTAACGAACAACTATTTTATACCGTTATTTTTTGTGTCTCATTAAATGCTTTCTAAAGCTTAGACTTAAATTTTCAGCCCAAAATCTGAATCGTTAGACGTGGTTAAGTTTCTGGGGAGAGGGGTTTGAAATTTCTACTCCTGAGCACAGTTCAGTTTACCATGTCCACACATTGTGTGCTGTGATACGAGGTAAAAAGACACAAATTAGGATTATGTTACCAAAGCATATTTATTAACATGTAATCACAATAAATGTTCAAAATTGTGACCACCAGAGGTTATGCACGCAGAACAACGGCGACGAATGGAACGGCGAACATTCGCGAAAACATCAGGCTTTTCGAGCACTTCCCCTACAGCGGCGGAAAGTCTGGCGACCAGTTCCTCGGGGGATTCAATGGGTGTCTCATACATAAGAGCCTTCAATCGTCCCCAAAAAAAGAAATCGAGGGGTGAAAGATCTGGCGAGCGAGCAGGCCAAGCAACAGGACCACCTCGACCAATCCATCTGTTCGGAAATGTGATGTCCAGATAGTTGCGGACGTCTCGTACGTAATGGGCTGGCGCTCCATCGTGCTGGAACCACATGGCCCGCCGGATGCGTGGAGGAACAACGTTTAACAGGTCTGGCAGCACATGTTGCAGAAATGTGAGGTATGTTTTACCGTTGAGGCGTTCAGGAAGAAGGTACGGTCCGATTAGGTGGTCTCCGAGGATTCCTGCCCAAACATTGATGGAAAAGCGTCTCTGATGAGCATGTGGATACGTAGCATGTGGATTGACATCCGCCCATACATGTGCATTGTGTGTGTTAAATGTACCTTCACGTGTGAAGGTACATTCATCGGTGAAAAGCACAGTTCGTCCAAAATGTGGATTTAGCGCGTTCTGCTGCAGAAACCAGCGGGCGAATTCAATACGATTTGGATAATCCCCTGGAGACAGTTTCTGGACTCGTTGCACATGAAACGGGAGCAAATGTTCATCCTTCAGTACCCTCCAAGTCGTGGACTGTGAGGTATCCACCTGGCTAGCCACTGTTCGTGTACTTGTACTTGGCTGCGCCGCTACTACATCCAGAATGGCTTCTGCAACAACTACTGATTCGTCCTTTTTTGCACGACCTGCATTCGACCGGGAAGCGAGAAATGATCCCGTCTCACACAACTGTCTGTGCAAGCGCTCGAAAGTTTTGCGGTTAGGCAACCGCCTGTTAGGAAATCGCTCTCCGTACATTCGTTGTGCCTCTGCACCATTTCCATCTGCCGCTCCGTAAATTAAATGCATCTCAGCCTTTTCCTTATTCGTGAAGGGCACCATCTTCCGATTCATTACTACAGCGACTTACACTTGACTCACCGTTCAGTGGTTTTTATGCCTGAATCGTGTCGAAATTTTGCATACGTGTTCTTCTTCTTCCCCATTTGACATTTGCATACTTTCTGTTTCCTTCTTCACCCGGTGACTAGCGTCAGGAATGGAGCTTTAACGTTTGCATGAGCGACGTTTCCAACTGTGCCAGTGCCTTTATGAGTGAATTCCGACTATGCAGTCCTTGACGAAAGTTGTATTTTTGCCTCGTATCACAGCACAGAATCGTTGGGCATGGTTAAGTAGTGCAAACTGAACTATGTTCAGAAGTTGAAATTTGAACCCCCTCCCCTCGCTACTGAACCACGCTCAGCGATTCAGATTTTGAGCTGAAAATTTAAGTTTAAGTCTAAGCTTTAGAAAGCATTTAATGAGACACAAAAAATAACGGTATAAAATAGTTGTTCGTTACTCCAAAGTCTAAAGCGCCCTCTATCGGAATTTTTTGAAAATTTTCTTTAAAATTTATTTTCAAGAAAATACTGACATAAAGAATAATTTTAGCAAAACGCGGCAGTAGTTAGAGCCTAATCTACGACACAAAGATCGGGAATAACTGATTTTTGTTTTGGGGGAGAAGGGTTTCAAATTTCAAATTTCAGTTTACGCTACTTAACTACTCGTTAGGACTCAGATTTTTAGATCAAAATTTAAGTTTAAGTCTAAGCTTTCGAAATCATTTAAAGAAATACAAAAAATAACGTTAAAAAATAGTTGTTTGTTACTCCAAAGTCTAAAGCGCCCCCTATCGGCATTTTTTGAAATTGAACTTTAAAATTTTATTTCAAGAAAATACTGGCATAAAGAAAATTTTTTGCAAAAACCGCAAACGAATCGACCAATTTTTCCATGTTTTATAATCATTTGAAATTTCGGACCCTAAACTTTAATGCCCCCTATCTCCTTGGGAATACGTCTGGGACCCTTAGTCTCCTATTTAATATTATTTGTCTTTAAGTGTACTATAACCCCTTAAAGTTCTGCCCATCTTTTATGAATCACCCTGTATATTTATTTTTTTCTTCTCTCATGTATATTTTGTGTAATTATATCTTATCGTATCGTAACAAAAAAGTTTTATTTTGCAACTATATATTAATTTCAATTATATAACTATCAAGTATTTTTTGCTCTATTTCGTCGTGCCTTCATATAAAAATGTTGCAGAGTCAGGACAAAGGAGTTCTTACTGTGCAAGCTAAAATGCCAACTTTTTCCAAACACAATGTTAAATTATTTTTTGTTCAACTTGATTCGGCATTCATGATAAATAATGTCGCGGATGAAAAGATGAAATATAACTACTTAGTAAATATTTTAGATACTGACATCCTTTCCTCTGTTAGTGACCTAATTTTCACTCCACCCGTTGACAATCTATTTACGACTCTCAAAGACAAATTATTAAAAATATTTGAAAATTCAATAGCTCAAAACACCAAAGCGCTACTTCAAGAGCTTACTCTTAGTGATCAAAAACCAAGTGTTTTGCTCAGAAAAATGAAAGACTTAGCTTCTGGGCAAGTTACTGATGCTTTTTGAAAAATCTTTGGCTACAACGCTTGCCAAATAACATACAAACTATAATAGCGGTAAGTGGGGATGAATTAGACAAACTTGCTGTCATCGCAGATAAAGTTTCTGAGATCAGTACTAGTCATAGTGAAAATACAATCTCGGCAATCTCTGAAACCAATGAGATTAAAATACTGCGACTTCAGGCTTCTGAACTATCTAAAAAGCTTGATGCATTAACAGCATCCTTTTCAGAAAATTGCTCTCGTTCCCCACATCGTAACAATAATAGAGGTAGTTTTTATAGGAACCGCAGTCTCTCAAAAGACCGCAGGTCTAATCCTGATATTTGTTATTATCATGCACGCTTTGGCCTTAAAGCTCGCAAATGTACCAAACCGTGTTCTTTTTCCAAAACGGGAAACGACACGAGTGCATCACAGTAGCGGTATGTGATCGCACACAAACTCCAAACCATAGTCGCTTATGTATTTATGATCCAGCCACTAAGACAAATTATTTAATTGATTCTGGCGCCGATGTCTCTGTAATTCCCAATACCACCAAATTAAACCCCTCAACTTTTTGTCTTTTTGCTGCTAACAACACTACCTATGGACAAAAGCTTGTTGAAGTTCAATTAAATCTCAGACGTAGCTTTAAGTGGGAATTTACCTTGGCTGATGTTAAGCGTCTCATCATTGGATCAGATTTTTTAGCTCATTTCGGATTGCTAATTGATCTTAAGAATCACTGTCTTATTGATCCACTCACGAAATTAACTAGTAAAGGCCAGTTTATAAAAGGTATTTTCACATCAGTCAAGAGTATCTGCAAAGATTTAAGTGTTCATAAAATTTTAAACCAATTCCCTAATCTCACACGCCCTCGTCCATTTAACAGCAAAATTACTCATAACACATATCATTTCATTGAAACTTCTGGTCCGCCAGTTTTTAGCAAACCACGAAGACTCCACCCTGCACAACTTGCTGCAGCTAAACGGGAGTTCCAATTTATGTTAGAACAGGGTTTTTGTCGACCATCCAAATCTAATTGGGCATCTCCTTTGCACCTTCTTCGTAAGAGTTCAGGTGATTGGCGTCCCACTGGGGATTATAGAGCACTTAATAAAATAACACGCCCTGATAAATATCCTATACCACACATACAAGATTTTACTCATAATTTGAATGGTGCTAAAATTTTCTCAAAAGTAGATATTGTCAGAGCTTTTCATCATATCCCTGTAAATCTTACTGACATTCCCAAAACAGCCATTACCACCCCATTTGGTTTATTCGAATTTGTTTTTATGCCATTTGGGTTGTCCAACGCTGCCCAAACATTCCAAAGGCACATTCATGAAGTGCTGAATGAGCTAGATTTCTGTTTTCCATACCTGGATGACATTTTAATTGCCAGCAAATCCCAAGCTGAGCATGAAGCACATCTACAGCAAGTGTTAAGTCGCCTTGACAAATATAATTTTACAATTAATGCATCTAAATGTGAATTTTTCCAAAACGAGATTCAGTTCCTTGGACACTTGGTCTCTGAGCATGGATGTAAACCTCTTCCGGATAAAGTCAAGGCAATTATAGACTTTCCACAACCCAAAGTAGTGAAAGAACTCCGAAGATTTCTTGGTGCCTTAAATTTTTACAGGCGTTTTCTTCCTGAGATGGCTTCAATTCAAATGCCTTTAAATCACTTGCTGCAAAACTATCAGAAAAATGATAAGCGGCCAATTGCATGGACTGATAACACTAAAAATTCTTTTGAACTATGTAAAGAGAAACTTTCTCATGCCACAATGCTAAGCCATCCTGATCCAACTGCCACATTAGTGCTGCATGCAGATGCATCGGACACAGCTATTGGTGCAGCATTACATCAGAAAACTGAACAATGTCTTCAGCCACTTGCATTTTTTTCAAAAAAACTTTCTCCTGCACAGCAGAGCTATTCAGCTTATGATAGAGAGCTGTTAGCCATTTATGAAGCAATTAAGTACTTCATGTACATGGTCGAAGCTAGATCATTTACCATATTCACTGACCACAAACCTCTATGTTTTGCTTTTACACAGAAACCTGACAAATGCACTCCTCGACAACTTCGTCATCTTGATTTCATAGCACAGTTTTCCACGGATATTCAGCATGTCAGCGGGCAAGGTAACAGTGTTGCTGATGCACTCTCTCATATAAATGCAATATCTATGGATCTCAGTTTGCAAGCTATGGCTGAAACACAGCTGAGTGATAGTGAACTGTGTCATCTATTAGAAAATCCTTCTTCATCAAGCTTAGTGCTTAAGAAATTTCCAGTAGAAAGTGGTTCCCCATCTGAGCTTTACTGTGATGTTTCAACTGACAGAATCAGACCTCAAAGCCTCAAGTGCCTCAAGTGATGCGTCACCAGATTTTTGATAGCCCTCATGGACTTTCCCACCCTGGTGTCAAGCCAACCCTGCAGCTAGTAAAACAACGCTTCTGTTGGCCTTCTATGCAATCTGACAATGCCAAATGGACTCGTTCCTGCATTCCCTGTCAGCGCAGCAAGATCCACAGACACACGTCTAGTCGTCCTGGACAGTTTTCCACCCCAAATTCTCGGTTTGAACATATTCATTTAGATTTAGTGGGGCCTCTTCCTCAATCGAAAGGCTACCAATATCTCCTAACACTAGTGGATAGATTCACACAATGGCCAGAGGCCTATCCAATAGAAGATATAACAGCTGACACAATTGCCTTCAAATTCTATTCTGAATGGATTTGTAGATTTGGTGTACCACTTCGTATCACTACAGACCATGGACGACAGTTTGAATCTCAGCTGTTTGAAAGTTTGGCTAAGATCATGGGTGCTCATCATATCTATTCAACACCATACCATCCTGCATCAAATGGACTTGTCGAACGATTTCACAGGAGCTTCAAGGCTGCCATTCGCTGCTATGCCACAAAACGCTGGGTGGAAGTACTACCCACTATTCTCCTGGGCTTTCGCTCATCCATGAAAGAAGACCTCCACGCTAGTGTTGCTGAACTTGTGTATGGTGAAACCCTTCGCTTACCTGGTGAATTTTTTTCTGCCTCCAAAGACTATGTAGATCCAGCAACATTTGTCGGTCACTTGAAAGACCACATATCTACAATCCGTCCTGTTCCAACCAGCCAACGCACTGGTCGTTCTATTTTTGTGCATAATGCTCTTTCGTCGTGCAGTCATGTCTTTTTACGGCAGGATGCCACTCGCAGAAGTCTTCAACCATTTTACACTGGACCATTTAAGGTGTTATCCCGCAGTGATAAAACATTCAGCATCCAACTGAACAACAAAACAACAACAGTAAACATTGATCAGTTGAAACCAGCATTCATCAATGTAGTTCCTGATGTTCCTCCGGAGCAGCCAGAATTTTTCCCTCCACCATCACTAGCACTTGACCAATCACAGTCTCCTTCAGACTTGGCAACCAGTCAACCACAGTCTTCTGATCCATCTACCAGTCGACAGCCATATATCACAAAATCTGGACGCCAAGTTAAATTTAACCCTTGTTATCTTGATGTTACTTCATCACTGGGAAGGGGGTGATGTGGCAAAATGCGCCAATAAATCTTGGCCATGCTTTGAAGTAAACTGAACAGATAAAACGAACTTTTCCCTTTTCTGAATTGGCAACAGTCCACAGTTGGTAGTGTGGCTTGCCCTTTTAACGATGTTGTGTGTTCACGTCTTTTGGTTATAATAAAATGATGTTTGTTAAGTTTAAAGAAACCTTCTGATCCTTTCTCACCTTAAATCAGGATAAATAACCTCCTATTTACAAGCATGATAATGTAAAGAGAGGAACACCTAAATATATTACACATATATGTACTTGTACATATTGTTACGAAAACCTCCAACTTTCTATCAGTAAAAGCAGAATCATAATAAAAAAGACAGTTTCTGGGTCAATGAATGCAATTTAGTAGATGAATATTCCAGAAATGAATGTAATGATTTCTAATTGGTATCACAAATATCAAGTAAATAGCCTAATAAAATTCAGAAAAGCACAAATAACAATAGTCACCTATTGTTCTCGAACGAAAATCACTTGAGATTAAAAACTAGCAAAACTCTATAAGCACTCATATTTATATAGTCTGCCATGATGACTGACATCAACTGAACATGAATTGGTGATGTATTTTCCAGCTTCTAGAACACTCTTGATACATCCTTTAACTTTCATCCTAGGAATTCTGTTTCTTGAATTTAGTTTGGCTTTTTGTCATTATACAGGGATATTTAACCCTTTCCAGTGCGGAATAAATCTGTTTGTAAAATAATGAAATAATGGACTGACACCAGATTTTACAAACGATTTTCTTAGAAAAGAAAAACTTGCTGATTTTCCCGTACTTTATGAAAGGAAAATTTTAATTAAATATTCTTGGTGCCGTTTGTCAGTTTTGGAATTAAAATTAGGTGTCCTTTTTTGTGACCACCGCCCGCTAAAGGGTTAAGGCCATAAAAAGACTATGGAAAAAAAAGTTTGCACAATATTTTTTATAAATTCAAAATGGGACAAAAAGCAGCAGAAGTGGCTTGCAATATCAATCACATATTTGACGCAGAGATAACTATTGAATGCACACTTGAACGTTGGCTCCAAAAAATTCATGATGAAAATGAGTCTTGAACATGAAGAGGGTCATGGATGAGATCCTTAGATTAATAATGAGAAACTGAAAATAATAGTTGAAGGTAATCTACATACCATAGTCCAAGAGCTTGCTGCTGAACTTGGAATGTGTTTTAAAACTATCTCCAAACATTAAAAAAAAAAAAAAAATTGTATAAAAGTTAAATAACAGAAATCACCATTATTTTTTACATAACCTAATATCAGCAAGGGTCTGTCCAGACTTTTCTCCAAGGGTACTGTCTTTCTGACATTGTGAACAGCTTTTCACATTTGTGAAAAATTTAGTCAATAATTTTGTGAATTTGAAATGATTGTCATATTTAGGTTCTTGTTTATACATTTTTAAGAAGATATATGTCATGTAAAATACACATACTTTTTTTATATATGTAAAAGTCGGATTTTAATTTTAAATGATTAAATTTATGAAAGGTTCAGTTTGGAAAGGGAAAAGTTTAGTGAAAGGTCTATCTTTAAAACAAAGGATTTTGTGAAGGGTCCTGTTTTAAGGTGAAAAAGTTTGTGAAGGGTTTTGTTTTGAGATGAAAACTTTTTTGAAGGTTCCTGTTTTGAAATTAAAAGGGTCCTTTAAAGGAACCAATTTCTTCCTAAACAGATCCCTGATCAGAATTTTTATCTTTTTCTAAATAATTCAATTAGTAATAGATAAAACTTTAGTTACTTCTTCTAAAAAGAGTGAAATTGCAGAAGGAAAAATTCTCAAAATAAAAATGTCTGAGAAGGCCTAAAGTTTGCTACTAAAAAAAATTTAGTCTCTTTTTACACTACTGAAATCTTGTAGCAAAATTATAAAAAATATATACAAAATGGACTACTTGTAATTTAAACCAAAAGAAGGGATGGAAAAAGAAATATGCAATTAAATTTAAATTTTAACAGAGGTGTTAAAATAGAATTTATCTTGAGCTAAATAATTAGAATGTTCTTAATATAACATTTTTTTTAATATAACTGTTTGTAGAAATCTACTGTGAAAATACAAAAATCAATAAAAAAAAATATATAAATATATTCATGAAGGACTTTTATTATAAGGATCCATGTACTGTTTGTTTTTTGCTATATACAAAGTTTAAGCAGCTCTGTATAAATAAAGCTACTATGTACCTAAGAAAAGTAATTAAAAAAATCCTTCATTTAAAATTAAAGCAAACTAAGATTTAAATATATATCTATAAAGAAAAAATAAACAAATAAAATGGCATTAGAGTTAACATTGAAAAATCAAATCACTTAAAGCATCATTTACTGTTGTATGCTCACAAATTAAATATTATATTTTGTGTAACAGAAAAACTGCTCAATGAAAATAAGAAGAAAGTAAATATTTTAGAATTTTATTTTGAAAACAATATTGCCATTGTTTCCAAAATGCAGTTTGAAAGTTTGCATTAGTCTTTAAAACAAATAAAAGAATATAAATACAAAAGTACTATTCTTAAATGAATAGATAAAATGCTTTTTCTAGAGCTCATGCCTATGCTGTGTAATATATATATTACACAATGTAAGTAACCATTGTACAAATATTCTTAAGATATATAATTTGAACATAAAAATGTTTTTAAAATTATTTAACTATTTACAAAAAGTCACAAATTGACAAAAAATCTGATACCTCCAATGAGATAAACATTATTATGTTTTGCACTCTGAGATAAAGCAGAACTTGTATAGCCAGGTATTTCTTCAGCATATTCATTGAAGTACTTGATTCCATATGGGGCATTAAAACATTCCTAAAAGAAATTTTTCTGATATATTTCACAGTAAAATGAGGTAGAAATTTATATGCCAGCTTTTTTGGTTGCAAATAAACAGTAAAATGTATATTAAAATCATTTTTTTGTAAAAACATTTCAGATCAAATATATAAATAAAACACGCATGTGTCAGTTTCATCAATAGAGGCTGATTAATTTGAATTTTTTGAAGTGCCTATATTTTAAATAATCAGTAAGATATTGCATTGAAGAGATGTAAGATACATGAAAATACTAATTTCGAAAACAAAATGGTTTTAACAGCCCATGCAGTTTTTCAGAAACACTTTAACAGAGAACAGTTTAAAAATAAGGCAATAACAAACAGTTATAGACATGTTTTTTATAGATCCATTTGTCAAAAACTCAGAAGTGAGACATATTTTTCAGGTGAAAATTAAGAGTTAAAAAATGTTTTCATGTACAATTCATTTTATTAAAGTTAATTTTTTTTAAACTAACATAATAAATATACAATATTTATCAAACTTTTAGGATATTTTGAATGAGTTTTGTAGGAATTTTAAATATGTACTATGGTCATGGGGAGGAGTCACAACAAATTAATCAATTAAGTCTTATAGGAAACAACTAAGCCTTGAATGACAGCAGTTTTGGCTAATAACAGTAGTACTGGAACGAATCCCATCATTAACCAAGTTACAACTGTATATTGGCATTAACCCCTTCACTATGGGGTGTCATGTATACGTGTCATTTAGGGTGTGTATGGTTTTTATTTATTAGTAACAGAATATCTTTGTCATAATCTTTGCCTTGTTTAATCATAGTATTATTGGATTACATAAGGTAAAAAATACTGTATGAAAGTCTGTCTGGTAATAAAAATTTTAATGACATCTGTCCTGAAGGATTTCAATCGAGAAAACTCAGCCAAAATATCTTGAAGTTGGGAAATAGGGCAACCTTCCTGTTTATTCTCTACACCTATTTGAAGGTAATGGGATCATCTGCGGCTATGTCACAGATGATTGACAGGTCTCTTCTCATGAAAGGTCAATAATACTGCTCTTTCAAAACTTTTTTTTTTGTACTTTATGTTAAAACTAACTGCTCATTTACTAAATATTTTTTTTGTTTTCAAGTAAAAAATTTATAGAATATTTTTTCATGTTAAAAATACCATGCCTTCCATACATTTTTCCAAGCTAAAAATACTCTTGCTCCCATTTTTACCATGATAAAAATACCACTTTTGCCCTAATTATTTCTTTTTTCATGATAAAAATACTGCTCCTTCCATACTTTTTTTTTTGGTCAAAAATACCATTTTTTCCATATATAGATTTTTGTGTGTGTGTGTTAAAAAGGAATATAATTTAGAACATGGTTATATGATGGCTTATGATATTTTATTTCATAACTGAACAATGAAAAAAAATATATTTTTTTTTTAGTTCCTTGTAAGTTTGTAATTTCCTGTTAAATTCTGCTTTCTGCTAGTACATAACTAAAATATTAAACTAAAAATCTAATTTTAAATCAATAATAAAAGTTATATAACTTAATTGAATGAACTTACAGGCAAACAAACTAGTTTTGCTCCATTCTGAGCAGCTTCTTTAATGAATTTGCAAATTCGGTCAACATTTTGTTCTTTGTTTGCAGAAACAGCAAATTGTATTAAAGCAACTTTCAGCTCTAAAAATAAATTAATAAAACATTTTATAAAGAAAAAATAATATTCACAGTTTTACACATTTCTTTAGTAAAGGAACAAGAAGTGCTATCAAACCTCAACGTGGAATCAATTATTCAGTGTTAAATTCTGACTTTTTTCTGGGATGTATATGTGTAACATTTTCTGCCAAACTGGCACTATTAGGTGTCATGTGTTTATGAAGCTGCTTTCATATATTTTAATATGTCCATCAACATTTTTTTTTATATATTATTTTTTACCTTACATGAAAATATAAAAATACTGTGCATCTGCAGCAGACATTATGTAGTTCTGATGAGGGAATTTCCACTTCTGCAGCATAAATAAGCATAAAATCGCAAATCTTCTGAGAAGTGGGGACATTTTGATGTTTCAGAACCACTGCCTGAATTCATCACTGCATTTATTAAATTTTCAAAAATGAACTACCATATATACTGGTGTAATAACACACATCTATGATTTGAGACTATATTTTGCTATTTTTAGCTATATTCACCATATTGTGTGTGCCACCTTTTTTTCAAAGGAACCTTTATGTGATATGTAGCATGAAAATGCAATAAAGAACATTAAAAAGTATAATAACTAGTACAAAAAAAAAAGAAAAAAAGGAAATAAGCAAATGCAATGTGAGGACACACACCACAGCCAAACCTATCTGCCTGAATCCTCACAAAGCGTTTGAAATCATACTCTCATTCATTTAAATAATCACATCTTTTCTTTTTCATTAATACAGAAATCTCAATTCTTATGCTTAATTTTTAACCTTTCATTTTTATACCCTGCATATAACATGCTCCTGTAAAATTTGACCAATTTCTTGTTTCAAAAGTGCATCTTATACGACAGAACATACAATATATGATAGATGATCTAATAAATAGTGTAAACTTTTTTTTTTTTAATTTTGCCTGGAATTATAAAACTTAGCACTCAAAATGACTCTATATCAAGGTTTGATTGTGTTATAAGTTGTATAGAGGGTCATTCCGTGGTAACTTGCGTTACATTTAAAATAATTGACTTCAGTAATATAACACAAAAAAAAAATTCATAATGTAAAGTTGATGTGATTTGTTAATTAAACCTATCCAATGGAAAATTTACATGAAAATTACTTTAGTGCAATTTCTTGAACTCTGGAAATTATATTTACTATGGTAACTTACATTACTGAAAAAAGAAAGTAAGTAATCATAATAAATTTAATTGCCACTGTTAAAAAAAAAAGCACTAAAGGTAGGTAATTTTCATCTAAATTTTGGTTTGGATCTAGGTTTAATTAACAAATCACATCAACTTTAAATTTTGAATTTTTTTTGGTGTTATATTATTAAAATTACTGAAGTCAATTATTCTAAATGTAGCATAAGTTACCATGGAATGACCCTACACATCAAAATTTAATATGAGGTGCAGCTCAGTTTTATATAATCCTGAAAGTTAACACAGAGATTGTAATTTCTTTAAAGCTAAACAAAATTACAAAACTGATTAAAAATCTTCATAGTTGAACTAATAATAAAACAAAAAAACAGTAATAACAGACACCTCAGGTGTGCAGAAATTGTCTACTATTTGGAGGTCATCTGCTATTGGGAAAAGCTTAGACATATTCGTAAAATCAATATGAAATGCTAATGTTTCATTAATTTTATGTAATTAACTGTATTATATCAGGTAAGTTACATTTCTTCTCTATAGACTGTAAGAATAAAGAAAGAAAATCACAGTAAAATCAGGTGAAAATTTATATGTCAGCTTTTTTGGTTGCAAATAAACAGTAAAATGTACATTAAAATCCTTTTATAATAAAAATAGCTGTAAATCATGCAAATTTTCACAGAAAAAAAATGCTGGCATCCAAATTGTCAAAAGATTTTACTGTAATCTTTTTCTTTTTTTTCTTCTTACAGTGTACTATCACAGAAAGTGTTCGAAAACATAAAATTCATGTTATATTAAAAAGTAATTAATGAAATAAGGGAATAATCAATCAAGTGCGAGTTTTACTCACAAAGGGTTCCTTACAATAAATTTATTAATTACTAACTGAAATATTAAAAAAAATCGCTGCTAAAAGAAAAATAAGTAATAATTGAATTCAATTGGAACGAAAAATGTTGACTATTTATCACTATGGCCTTACCTAAAACAAAGACCTTGTACAAAGTTTAAACTTGACATTGTACCAAGCACACTTGAAAGGAGGTCACAAAGGTGCAATGCTCCCTTGGTTTGTGTTGCACTTTTCTAGTAAGGTTTTGATTAATATCTTGGCTGTTTACCAACAATTTTTTCCAGAAAACATAATGAATAATGCATTAATTCCATTCTCGTCAGGTACCTTGACGAGAGTCCCCCAACTTCCCCGCTGAGTACCCGTGCAGTAAAATTTGTGTGTAACAGAAAAATGCCATTTTCTCAAAAACTGTGTGACCTACAATAATTACTATAGTTTTCCTGCAACATTTAAATAAACTCCTACTACCAGTAATTTTTTCATAAGTTTAGTTTCAGTAGATTCGGAAATAACAGGCGGGGGGGGGGGGGGGGGGGGGGATATTTTTGCAGTACATTTTCAACGATATTTCTGGAAATAAAATACTTAAAATTAAAACAAATATATTTTTGAGTTTAGTGTTACGAGATCTTTCGAACAATACCCCACATGATATACAAAAAAGAAAAAAAAATTTCAAGCAACTTAATTAGCCCCCTAAGTTTTTTCTAAAAATAATTGTGAATGGCTAATAATCTATAAATATGTGGCTCAATAGCCTTTATAAACTCTGCCACGTTTGAACTTTCCACACTCCATAGGTTTTGAGAAAAATGACTGCGACAGACACACAAGTGATCTTATAATGGTTCCGTTTTTACTTTCTAAGCATGGAACACTAAAAATGAGATATAAACATACAGAAGTGGTGTTAGGGGGGAAAACAAGTTTAATATTTTAAATTTTTTTAATCTTGTTGATAAAAGTTGCATTTTCCAAAAATATTTTTTTCTGTTCCTTTATTCTATTAAATTAAAAAGTATTAGCCGCTCGCAGTGGCAGAATGTTCTGTAGCTGTCTGCGACAAGCTTTTAAAATTTCATAATCTGTCTGCAAATTTTGCATGTAATTTTAATGAATGAATAATGAAAAATTCCTAATTAGGAATTTTTCATCATTTTATTTAAAATATGGTAAGCACGATGCATTCTCATTAATTTTGCTTATAACTTTTGATGTTGCATATTGTTTCATCATCTCACTTCTTGTAGGATTTCTAAAATGGGAAAGATAAGCTTATCCGGGACCAGGTGTGATTCTGAGTAAAAAAATATCTGAAACTCACAGAGAATTTTGTGAAAGGATCCAGTAGGGGGGGGGGGGGGGGGAGAGAAATTTTTTTTCCCCTGACGCAGCTACAGAAATTCTTTCTGGAGAAAAATGTCTTAAAGTCCTGCATCAGGTTAACTCTGTTTTCAGTTGGAGCTGAGTTTAGATTCCTGCAGGTTGGGTTCAGGTTAACCCAATTTTTTAAAAATTGGTTCTGTATATTGCTTCAGATTTAAAAATTTATGTATTAAACATAGATGTTTGTCTGTGCGCAATGTTTTCTGAAGAGACCGCTAAGTGGAGAGCTGCAAGATTTGGCAGGAAGAGTCTGAAGTGTTGTTTTTTTAAGTTATGCACCTCAAAGCGCGCTTTTGGACTAATTTACTTTTTTTTTTTCTTTTTGAAGCGAATTTTCTACATTAGTAAAAGGAATTCGGAATTCCTACATCTATTTTTAAATTTTTTTAGGCAATTTTTAGCATTTCTTCTCGTTTTGCAACGATCTTTAGACATTAGTAAAAGGAACTGGGTTTCAACATTTTGGCAGTATTTTTATGTATCAAATTTTGACGATACTAACGATTATTTTTTTCCCACAATCGTTTGATGAAAATCTAGGGGTTATTTTTTAACCACTATTCATAGTTGAAAATCGCGTGTTTTTACAGCAGTTTTTTGACGAAATTCACGTTTTTTTTACCGCAATCCTTTGCTGAAATTGACGTGTTTTTACTGCGATCCTTTGCCGAAATTCGTATTTTTATCGCGATTCTTTGACGAAAATCGGGTGATTTTACCACGATCTTTTGATGAAATTCAGGTGTTTTTACCACAATCTTTTGATGAAATTCGGGTGTTTTTATCACGATCTTTTGATGAAATTCAGGTGTTTTTACCGCGATCTTTTGTCAAAATTCTCATGTTTTTACCGCGATCTTTTGACGAAATTCACATTTCCTTCCTTTGATGAAATTCACATTTTTTTTTTCAAGTCCGAGATCCTTTGGCGAAACTCGTGTCTTTTTTCTTTTTCCTGCAACTCTTTGGCGAAATTGATTTTTTTTTTTTTTTCCCCGCGACTCTTTGATGAAATATTTTTTTTTCTGTGACCATTTGTCAAAATTCGTGATCGATTGACAAAATTCGCAATTTGTTTCTGCAGTTTTGATGAAATCCACAATATTTATCCTAGAACATTTATCGAAATTCGTGACTTTTCTCTTCAATCTTTTGACGATATTTGTGATTTTTTTTCCAATGACCAATTAAAGAAAATAGCTATTTGTTTCAGAGATCTTTGACAAAGTTCATGATCAATATTTTTCAACAATAGTTTGCAGAAATTCACAATCTTTTCGGCCTTCTTAGGCCTTTTCAGTCTTCTTAAATTTGCAGACTTCCAAGAAAATTAAAAAATACTCAAAAAAATCACGGGTCTGTAAAAGAATTAGAGGGGGGAAATACCGCACAGCATTTTTTATTATGCGGGACTTTTCTTTTTTTGTGTGTGCTTTTCGTGCAAAAAAAAAAAAAAAACCTGATGTAAATATTTACTGAAACATGACTCCCTCGTGGTTAATATCCATTAAGACGGTTTTATGTTAAAAAGATTGTTTTCCATCCCAGATTTTTTTCCCCTAAAACATTTTTCTTAATGTCCAAGTATTCGTACTGGTGGCGGATTTTTTAAAATTTTCGGAACAGAATCAACCCTGCC
Organism: Maratus michaelseni; assembly: GCA_963931845.1. Lineage (NCBI taxonomy): Eukaryota > Metazoa > Arthropoda > Arachnida > Araneae > Salticidae > Maratus > Maratus michaelseni. The sequence goes on from OZ007592.1 coordinate 351,168,546, forward strand.
GGCACGCCATTCTAAGCACGTGTTTTTCAATGCAATGAGAGCTGTTCTTGGCAGCCGCAGAACATAGAGTTTGTATTCTTTCCTGCAAGCTCGGAAGGTGCAGGAGAAAACAGGAAGGAACGTGGGAGATTCGGCATGCGCATGATAAATGCCTGCTTCATTGTATTTTACTGAAAAACAGTATTTTCTGTGGCATCTCAGTAACAAGAGAACAGGCGAGTAAGACCGCTGAAAAATAAAAGTCTGAAAGTTTGGACAATTTTTTTTTTTATTATTAGTGCAGTCAAAAACTATCCAAAAGTTGCAGAGACAATTTTTTAAATTAATTTCATTAGTGCAGACAAAAATTGTCCACAAGAGATTTTCTTTGTCTGCGACTATGACTCCGTGTCGCAGTATTTCTGTCACTGGGTACCTGTTCAATGATTAACAGGACATGTCATCCAAGATTTCTAATTCTTTCTCTACATAACACCAATATTGTTAATGTGAATGTTCTTCAAAATGCTAGATTTGAGAGATTTTTCAGTTATATCCCTTTAACGCTGAATACACATGATCGTGAGGGTTTGAATTCATTGAATTTTGTGACTTTATGACAAATAATCCAATACTATAGAGCAATGACACTTGGAAATAGAAAAAAAAAATTAAAAAGGTAGTTCTGAAAGAATGGTTGAACATATAAAAATTAATTTACCTTGCTTTAAAAAAGATTTTTTTCCCACTTTGAAAACTTCCCCTACTGGTTTTAAAGAGATAAGCAGGATTTCAAACTTCCTTAACACATACATTAATTACAACATAACAAAACAGTGAGTCTTTTGACCTATTACAGGCAATACAGTCACCCTTTTTTTTTTTAAGCCCTAAGTCTTATTCAGAAAAAAATCTTATGAAGAATTGATTATTAATTGATTTTTCATTCTAGTCTTCTACTTCTTTACAAGCTTATCAATTTCTTGGAATTTTTCTTTTCAACTCTCAAATAAATCACTGTACAACTGCAAGAAAAAAACAGTTTAAATTATTAAAAAAATTTTCTTTATGTATAAAAAATTTTGCATATTAGGTTTTGAGTGCTAACATATTTCATTCCTGTTTTACATTACATAAACCTCTACTCTAGGAGTGTGAACTGCAATGCCATTGACATTAGCTGCTTCTGCATAATACATTAACGCATACCAGTTACTTAACCTCTAGGCCTCGGCGGGTACGACATATGTAGCCTAAAATAAATATCCCCTCACAACGGCTAGGGTACAGACGTCTGTACCCTAAAGTTAGCTACCCCCGTTTTTAAGCTAGGCTGATCAATCATCTGTCATCTCAGAGTTTCACAGGAGGTAAGTCTCTTTTTTCGGGGTGAAAGGGGGATTATCTTTGGCCTTGGCGAGTTACTGGACTGACAGGATTTTGTATTGGCGATTTCTTAGACAGAGCGTCTTTTTTGTCATTCTATTACACTAGGGGTGCACAACCTTTTTAAGCGAAGGGCCACTTACAAAAATGACTGTATTGTCGAGGGCCACCATCAGTAGAATTTTGTTTACAGGAGGTGTGACGGGGGGGGGGGGGGGGGGGGGTTGTTTGTATTTATACAAGAGATATAGCTAAGTTATTTTCAAAGAATGAAAATACTCCTTGACTTTATTTGAGGGAGTAAATTTAGCTTTAAAGATTGCCAGTGCCGAAAAAAAATTCTGCTCTCATGAATGAAGGTGGGGAGAAGGAGAAACTATATATTATTCTAAATTGTACTTCTTAACATATTCAGTCATAAAATGTGGATATCAAGAAGGGGTGCACAACTTTTATAAGAGGAAAGTCAGTCACAAAAATGACTGGATTGTCCGTAGGGTGAAAAAAATTTTGTTTCAGGGAAGGAGGGGGAGGATCGGCCTAAAAGTTCACAAAAATGCTAATTTTAAAAGGAGAGTTAGCTGCCTATACTCAACCACCTCCTTAGTCAGTATAACCCATTTCAGTTGGCAAGGATAGAAAAATCTTGCACTTATTTTCCATGCGCGACTTTCATAGTTTTTTTCTTAGTGATTGACAAAATTCACAATTTTTACGCGCCTGATCGGCGAAATTTGTGATTTATACGCATCCGATCGGTAAAATTTGCGATTTATACGCATCCAATCGGTAAAATTCGCGATTTTTGCGCGGCCGATCGGCGAAATTTGCGATTTTTTTGTAACCGATCGGCAAAATTCGCTATTTTTACGTGCCCGAGCGGCAAAATTCATGATTTTTACACATCCGATCGGCGAAATTCCTGATTTTTACGCGCTCGATCGGCAAAATTCACGATTTTTACGTACCCGAACGGCAAAATTCATGATTTTTATGCATACGATCGGCGAAATTTACAATTTACACGCACCCACTCGGCAAAAATAACGATTTATACGCACCCGATCGGCAAAATTCGCGATTTTTACGGGCCTGATTGGCAAAATTCATGATTTTTACGCACCCGATCGGCAAAATTCGCGATTTTTTACGGGCCCAATTGGCAAAATTCACGATTTATACGCGCCCGATCGGCAAAATTCACGATTTATACGCGCCCGATCGGCAAAATTCACGATTTATACGCGCCCGATCGGCAAAATTCACGATTTGTACGCATACGATCGGTGAAATTTATGATTTTTACGCACCTGATCGGCAAAATTCGCGATTTTTACGCGCTCGATCGGCAAAATTCGCGATTTTTACGGGCCTGATCGGCAAAATTCGTGATTTTTACGGGCCCGATCGGCAAAATTCACGATTTTTACGCAGGCGATAGGCAAAATTTACGATTTATACGCACCCGATCGGCAAAATTCGCGATTTTTACGGGCCCGATCGGCAAAATTCATGATTTTTACGCACCCAATCGGCAAAATTCGTGATTTTTTACGGGTCCGATCGGCAAAATTCACGATTTGTACGGGCTCGATCGGCAAAATTCACGATTTTTACGCAGGCGATAGGCAAAATTTACGATTTATACGCACCCGATCGGCAAAATTCGCGATTTTTACGGGCCCGATCGCAAAATTCATGATTTTTACGCACCCAATCGGCAAAATTCGTGATTTTTTACGGGTCCGATCGGCAAAATTCACGATTTGTACGCATACGATCGGCGTAATTTATGATTTATACGCACCTGATCGGCAAAATTATCGGCGAAATTCGCGATTTTTTGCGTCTGATCGGCGAAATTGATCCGCGGGCCACCAGTAATGCGATCGCGGGCCACAGGTTGTGCACCCCTATATTACACGCACGTGTGCTGAGTAATATTATATTTTTGGTTTCTTTGGTCGCTCTAAAATAATTAGATATATTGTTTAATTATTAAATAGAATTTATATTCTGGGAACAATGGCTCCACGTTTTAAAGGTCTGAGTCAGAAAGAAATTGAAGAACTTATAAGTGATTTTGATGCAGAAAAGCTCTCTGATCCCATCTGTTTTTATTATTTTAATATTTAATAGGAGAACGATTATCTGATAAAACTTTTATTTCTTTAAATATTTTAACCCAAGGTGGAAGTGAGAACTTTTATATCAGATGACATCGCTTTTTATTCAATTTACACACAAAAATAATACATTTTTAAGTTCTAAAAAAACTCTTTAGACAAGCTTAAAAAATTAATAATCCGTTTATTTCAACAACATAAACACAAAGTTGAAGTTAAAATATCTGTATCATAAGACATAGTTTTTCATTTAACACTAAATAAACTGCTCTTTTAAGAGCAAAAGTGTTTCTTTCCAGGATCTTAAAAAAGAAAAAATTATAATCACTTTACTTCAGCAACATGGACACAAGGTTGAAGTGAAAACTTCTGTATCGAAAGATGATATTTTTCATTTACCACTAAATAAAATTTTCCCAGAATCTTGGAAAAATAAGCATTTTAGTTCACCAACATCAGGGTACTGTTTAGAAAAAAATTGTGTCCTTTAAAGGACTCTTCACAAAATTTCTCATTTCAAAACAGGACACTTCACAAAATTATTTTCCCTAAAACAGGACCCTTCACAAAATTCTTTGTCTTAAAAATAGGTTTTTCACAAATTTTTTCCTTATTTAAACTGAACATTTCACAAATTATTCATATAAAAGTGAAATCTGACCTGTCACCTTTACATATATAAAGAAAATATATGTATTTTACATCCATATATATTCTTTAAAATGTATAAACAAGAACCTGAATATAACGATCATTTCAAATTCACAAAATTATTATTAAATTTTTCACAAATATAAAAATCAGTTCACAATTTCACAAAAACAGGACCCTGGGGGAAAAGTCTGGAGAGACCCCTGAACATGAACACAAGGTTGGGGTGAAAACTTATGTATCGAAATATATTATTTTTCATTTAACACTAAACAAATTGCTCTTTTAAGAGCAAAAGAGATTCTTTCCAGAATCTTAAAAAAGAAAAAATAATAATCACTTTTGCTGCACCAACAGGAACAAAAGGTTGAAGTGAAAACTTCTGTATCGAAATATAGTATTTTTCATTTACAACTAAATAAAATGCTCTTTTAAGAGCAAAAAGGTTTTTATGAAATTTAATTTTACGAAGAGACCGATTTTATTAAGAGGAATTTTGTAAAGTTTCCTGTTTTATTAAAAATAATTTTGTGAAGGGCCCTGTTTTATTAAGAGGAATTTTGTGAAGGGGTCCTGTTTTATTGAATGGAATTTTGTAAAAGTTTTTATATTAGTTTTGGCCTATTCCAAACTACCTTTATCCTTTTTACAAGTTCGTTCATTGTTTCACTAATTTATGTGTTACTTTTAAATATCCCTAAAAAATAGATTGCACTTCAGATGTACTTCAGATGCACTTCATAAATAGATGCACTTCAGAATTTTTTTTCCTTGGGGCCCATTTTGTAATGTAATATGAAATCAAATTCCTCTATTTCGAACTAAGCATTTATTAATATCTTATTTAAATCCTTCCGCTAAAGTTTTCCTTTCTGGAGAACTTGTTTTGTTTGCAAACTTTAAGATCAAACATAATAAAATTACTTAATAAAGAGTACGTTTTTCTGAAATGGAATTTTGTGAAGAGACCTATTTTATTAAGAGGACTTTTGTGAAGGGTCCTGTTTTATTAAAAAGAATTTTGTGAAGGACCATGTTTTATTGACAGGAATTTTGTGAAGGGTCCTGTTTTATTAGATGGATTTTTGTGAAAAGTTTTATTTTCATATTAACTTTTGCCTTTTCCAAACTGCCTTTATCATGTATGCCACTTTGTTTATTGTTTCACTAATTTATGCGCTACTTATAAATACCCTTAAAAAATAGGTTATACTTCAGGGGTCTATGCAGAATTTTTTTTCCTTGCTGCTCATTTTGTGAAAAGTAAAAGTAATTTTTGTGAAAAGTAACATTTTGAAACGAGAGATGAAATCAAGTTAATCTAATTTGAACCAAGCATTTATTAATAACTTATTTAAATCCTTCTGCCAAACTTTTCCTTTCTGGTAACTGTTCTGTTTCCAAACTACATATTTTAAGACTTATTTTATTAACAGGAATTTTGTGAAGGGTCTTGTTTTATTCAAAATAATTTTGTGAAGGGTTTTGTTTTATTAAATAGATTTTTGTGAAGGATTTTATTTTCATATTAGCGTTTGTCTTTTCCAAACTACCTTTATCTTTTTGTCACTTCGTTTATTGTTTCACTAATTTATGCGCTACTTATAAATATCCTTAAAAAATAGGTTACACTTCAGAGGTCTATGCAGAATTTTTTTCCTTGCGGCTCATTTTATGAAAAGTAAAAGTTTTTTTAATTGTGAAAAATAACATTTTGAACGAGAGATGAAATCAAGTTACTCCAATTCAAACCAAGCAATTATTAATAACTTATTTAAATCCTTCTGTTAAACTTTTCCTTTCTGGTGAACTGTTCTGTTTCTAAACTACATATTTAAAAACCTAACAAAATAAAATTACTTAATGATAATTATGTTATTATGAAATGGAATGTTGCGAGAGACCTATTTTATTTAAGAGGAATTTTGGGAAATGGAATCTGCTTTATTAAATGGATATTTATGAAGGTGCCCTAAATCGGCCCCACATTTTGCCTGGATCGACACCTGCACTTAATACACTTCGCATTTATCTACATTATTAACCTTTTTATAAGTAGCTATTATTGTTTGATTTTTTTTCTCACATTGAACGGGTAAACGATAACGTATATATTGGGTGAAATAAACAATAGATGTATAAATGAGGGGAAAAAAAGAAAAAAAACCTATATTTATATGTAGATAGTAGCTAGACCTTGCAGTTTGTTGCCTTGAAGTTTTTTTTTTTTTTTTATAAAGATATTTTCTACATGGTGGAATGTGCAAGATATTTTGTTTAGGAGCAACTTGAAATCGAGTCATATCCCTTAGGAATATTCTCAGACTATTCTTAATTAAAATCGCTAAATTAGCAGTTCCGTTAGTCAAATGATAATATAATTATTTCAAGTACTTCATTAATTTCAAGATATCAGTTAAAAAATAAATAAACACAAACAACAAAAGCATGATCTAAAATGCATTTCCTCTATGAATATCAATGATATTTAATATAATTTGCGACACATTGTATATGTTTTTGTCTTTAATGAAAAATAACAATTAAAATAAAGGTTGTACGATCTGTATAATGATTATTTGTAAAGCTCAAAGTATCCTTACCTAAAAGACAAAAAAAAAAAAAAAAAAAAAAAAGGAGAGAAGAATATTTGACTGAAACTAAACTATATTCTTTTTAATAACGCCAAAACTACCGATTTCATGGAGAAAATGAATAACCAGCGGAAAAATGCAACTATTCCTGAAATTGAACGGCAACCTTTCTCAGTAGGTGGGGATGAATATTTTTCTCTTAGGCAGACAAAAGAAGGTCTCCCCTTCATCCACTAGAAAAAGGGGGAAAAAAAGTTTCCTGTGTGCCGTAGTTTGGTTTAAAACGAAAATAATTTTTGCCGATTGTACAGGTTAATGTTTGAAGAGAATGTAGGCTGTTTTCTAAGACAATTAAAATCTGTTTCTTTTCCTTTCTTCAGGTTACTTTTTAAGATTAGACAAAAATCTTTTCAAGTAAAAGAAAATAAAATTTTAGAGCACCCTTGTCGGATCTATGTTCATGACAGTAATTATCCTTCCACGACATCAATTTTCCTTTAAACTTCACTTCACAAAACACACAAATAAAGAACAACTCAACAAAAAATTCATGCCACAAACATATTTCAACTAATCCGACACACAATAAACCAACCAATCCGACCAAACGAATGTAATTCACTCATAAACCAATCAAATTTCCAGATCAAACCACAGCAGGCAGGGAAGAAATGCAAGAAAAACTCATTTATTGCTTCACCAAATTCGATGCCGCCAAGTGTCTCGCTTGTTCTAGGATTTAACAATTTATTTTAATTCTTGTTCTCTTTTTTTCTACACCTACGTGTACTAAAAGCTCCTCAAGTATTATGTCCTTCCTAATTCGTATTTCAACATTGATAATTCTTTGATTTAATCCCTTCATATGGATTTACCTGAAATAAGTTACAAAACTGTTTAGTAGTAAAAAAGCAGGCTAATTTTTGGCTTTCTCCCGTGATCAGCCATCTTGTTTTTTAAATCAAAACATTTTAACTTTTATTGGCTAAGATGCTTTACACTCACGCAGAAAAAGAAAAAAAATTAATCGGTTGAAAAAAGGGAAAAAGTCGCCAAATTTAGGGGATTTTTTCCTTTAATGGCAACCTAGCCATTTTATTAAGTTATTCGTTTGGCGCAGTTTTGAAAATCGCGCCAACCCAAAAGTCACCAAACTTTTGTTTACATGTTTGCGTGAGTGTAAAGCATCAGTTCCCTTTTCTTATTAAATATAAATAAATTAGTCAATAAAATTAAATAACATGTTTATAATAAGTAAATATGGATTATTAAAAATGGAAATTATTTTGGAAATGAGAAACAAAACAAATATACTTTGATTTAAAATGTAAGATGGTGGACCGCGGACGAATGCCAAAGCTGTTCTATGTAATGCATTCTTCCCAATGTGTATCATGGGTGCAAGAAGTCCCTCTAAGCCAAGACTGAAAAATTTTCAAAGTATTAGGAACAACCAAATGAAAATGGGTTAGAGGATTTCTATGTCTTGCATTATGGCTAAAAATTGATCTCTTGCAATAAAAGAAAGTGATTAAAAATTCTTGAGATTAAAATTGCTCTAATTTAATCAGTACATAAAGTAGAATTTACAATCAGTTAAAAATCTCTTCAAGACTGAAATCAGTCCTGAAACTGAAGGTCTTGTACCCATGATATATATTTTTTTTCTTTTAGACATATTGCCTTCATAGTTGCCTTCTAGTAGTTATAAAAAAAAACTTATTTATTTGATAATATTCAATAGTTTATCAATTTATAATACAAAACATTTAAGAATGCATTAAAAATAAGTTAACGTTTAATGGGAATGAACTGCACGCTACCCTTTTTTTTTTTTTTTTTAATAAAAGCCGGTTACTTTTAAGTGACTAAAACCAAAAATCGCCGGCTCTTTTTGCCAAGGCTAAAATCCGGCAACCCTGACATTAAGTATAATCAAATATTTATTTAACAAATTCTATTACATTGTTTGAACAAAAGCAATATAAAACGAAGTACATAAATTACATTATTTTATGATATAAAGTGTATATTAAATAGGATATAATCACAAACTTTGTAGACATGAAGCCATTCTTTCTAGCAAAATGAAAGTTTTATTACACGACAGCTTGGTTGGTTCGTAGGCTGTATAGAGTTGCACAACATTGGACTGTTTACATCGTTTATTGATGACAGATAGCGCACTGTTTCAAATGCTACATTCAAAAGATAAATAAAATATACGCGAACTAGAAACACCTGAAAAAGGATTTAAAGAATAACTATCACTAATGTATTATGTAAAGCTAACCGAAATCGATTAATGTTGCCCGAAAGGAGATAAATTTAGAAGGAGTAAAACGACTCAACCTTTTTTAATACCAAGGTAAATAAACAAAATGTGCCGCCATCTAGTTATCAAAAAAGAAAATAGAGTATTGTTTATTTATGATTAATGGAACATGATCAAAAAGTACGGAAATTAAAATATTATTGGATAGGAAACTGTCAACAATCATTCGTTTTACATTTTTTAAACGAGATATGGTGTTAAATTAAAAAATATAATTGATTTTCACTATTTTATTCAATTCAATTCAATTCGTCTTAACAGTATCTTGACATCTTATGTATGCCTTCAAGGTCTATCTTGTCAGATAAAATGACATGATAACATGTGTTAGATATTCCATTGATAGCACAGTAAATAAGATTTATACATCTATATTTTATTTGTGCTGGGTAGGATAGGAAATCTCAACTGGTTCTTTCACATTCATTCTTTATTTCATATTATTTATATACTGATCCAGTTATTTACTTTATGTTAAATTAATCTTTTTAACTTAATGTTTATTATATAGATTTTATCATTGCACATTTTTTTTTCAACTTACTTTTCTATTGTAAAATAATTTCCTTACACTTTCTGTTGTTGCTGTCTTTTTTTTTTTTTTTTTTTTTAATGTAATTTCAAATGCAATATGAGGGGGTACTATGCTGTTAAGATAATAATTTATTTTCTTCTCTTTCTGCACAAATATTAAAACTCCAAAGTATTTAAATTAATATTTTTAATTAAACTCATTAATATTTCTTATTTGGAATTCATATATGATGTGCTAGGGCCAGATATGTAAATGAAACTCCTCGTAATCTTGTATCTCTGAATATGCAATAAAATTTTTGAATACAGCATTAAACTTTCTGCCTGATTAAGCTTATAGGGACTTTAATAAAACTGAAATACCTTTTTCTTTAGCTTTTTTGACAAAAGTTTCATCTGTAATGGCCATGGATGTAGTGGAGGGTATACAATAACGATGGTATACATTTATTCTTTCTTCATATCACCAATTTTACACTCAGACATTATCTAAAAAAAACATGGTTAAAAGTTCCATTAAAACAGTCCTTCATTATTAAAAATGATGACAGTTTTATGTGAAACTTTTTAACATTCTTAATAATAAAGGACTGTTTTAATGGAACTTTTAACCATGTTTTTTTTAGATAATATCTGAGTGTAAAATTGGTAATATGAAGAATAAATATTAAATATACAGACATTAATAAATGAATGCTTGTTTTAACGATTGCATAACATTCTGAATTTTTTATAACTCTGGTAATGGCATCAATTATAAATGATGTGGCCTTTGAGAAACAATTGAAATTGTATAAGATTTACAACAATGCAGTTAATTAGTATGTGCTGAACCACACACTCTAAACTATACCAACTTGCCCATGGGCTTGATTATGGAACTTTCCTGGTTTTCGTAGCTCAAATAAGACATTTGATCAATTGCACTATTTCAAAATGTATCATAATTGTTCTCAGAATTTCCATTAATAAATATATTTTTCAGGGCTTTTAAGAAGAAGTAACTTGTAACTGCCTCATTTATTAACAATGACTTTAGAAGCAATTAAGTATGAAAAAGGGAAGTTACTTGTCTTGAACCAGCTTCGTTTACCTTTTGAAACAGTCTATGATGATGTTTTTACAGTTGAAGATGGATGGAAAACAATCAAATTAATGAAGGTAAACAAAATTGAGTCTGAGAAATTTTAATTATCAGATTTACTTTGTTTTTGAAACTTTCATTTAGTATAAACTTTAAAATTCTTTTTTCTCTTATATGAATCGAACTAAGCTTAATTTGAATTAACTTTGAACTTTTATATTATTAAGATGCCATTTGTCACCACATATGAATGTTCGTAGCTGTATCTAATTGGATTAAAAATAAGAGCTTTAGGGTACATACATATGGTACTTCATCCTTCATAAACAAAAAATATTTTATTGAATGCTAAATAAATATAAAAAATGTGAGTAAATATACATAATTATAAAGAATTTTTATTGGTGCTTCATCATTTGAATGTTTTTTTTTTCTCTGTTATTTACAATATACAATAAATGTGTAATAAATATTTAATCTATAAACGTAAAACTATATGCAATTACTTACCATCTTGATTTTGCTTTCTTTCTTGTGAAATTTTTTGTAGTAATAGAATATAACAATATACCTAAATAAATATACTTTTATTTTACTAATAGTTTCAGAAAGTTGTTTTATTTAAGATTCTTGCAGACCAGACAGAATTTACTATCTGACAATTTTGGCAAAAATCAGTTGTTGGTATTATATTGTTACCAGATACAAAATCAATTGGCAGGCAACTATTCACGTTTCCCCATTTCTATGGAAAACAGTGCCATAAAACTTTTTTTGTGAAAATTCTCAATGCCATAACTGACACATTTTGGTATGTTTATTGCCAGTTGCAGATTAAAAAATTTGCCTTCTATAGGCTGAAATATTTACCACTTACATTATAGCTTCAAAATTTTTATTAAATTAAACTGTAGGCTTCAGCCTACTTAGCCAATTGGGAAATCCACCAGTGTCTATTGCAGAAGTGAATTTCATCATATAATTGTACAAATATTAAAGTAGTAAGTGAAATAATTGCACTCTTTTGTGCATTATGAGCAAATATATGGTATCAAATTTCATTATTTTAAAATGAATTCTTCAATGTGAAAAAAATACACATTGTAAAAAACTTAATTTTGTAGAACTTTAATGAGGAAGCAGGCCCATACAGAGGGAAGTAGAGCCGGTACAAATTACCGGGGCTCGGTTCTCCTTGGAAGCCCAGTTTCAGGCCTGTTTTTTAAATAAAATACCTAAAAAAGTTCACTCGTACTTTTTTATGTAAAAATGTTAAATTAAAATAACTAACAAATATTAAAATTCAAAAGTCCGAATTTGCTAGAACATTCTTATGGGTTGGCCGAGGGGTAGGGAGGAAGGGGCATTTGTATAAAATACTTGACAGTTTGGCATTTTACGTTCGAAAAACAATCCAGCTTTTATTAAAAAGCAGCAGAACGCACACAGCAAAAATGCAGGCAATTGGAAATGGGGAAATTAAAACAACCAATTCTCAATTCTATTGTTGTTAACCCTTTTAAAAAAAATTTCGAAAAGAAACATTTTGCCCTTATGGCAGCGCATCTTCAGGATGAAATTTTAGAGATACCGACAAAATAAAAATATGCTCATAAAGTTAAAACCTTCTTCTAATCGACAGTACAATTGATTTAAAAAATTGCGAATTTTAAACCTTTCAGAAAACTGTTGAACTCAGGTCACTTCGTGCTTCACGGAGACGATCATTTTTATACGCTAAAAGTAACTAAACGTACGTATTTCAACACAATCTTTTTAGAGCATCTAGGTAGACCAGATTTACATCACCTATAAAATTTTTAAAACATTCAGAAATGTAGAAAGTATTTTTTAAAAAATCATAGAAAATTTTGAAAAAAAAATGAGTTCAAATTAATTCTTTCTGCTTCGCCTCATATTTTCACCACTAGTGCATATTTTTTCACTAAATTTTTAAAAAAGCTTGGATACAGTTATATTTATAACCGATTAAGTTTTGAGAGAGTTTGGAAGATGAAAATTAGGTTTTTATTATTATGTTAAAGAAACCGACACTAAAGCAAACAAACGAAAACAACAAAAAAAAAAAACGAGAAAAGAAACATATTTCTTTTACAACTAGATAACAATATTTCTTCACGAAATTTTAACACGAACTGTAAAACTGTTACATTTATAAGTTCAAAGAACAGGAGTTCAGACAACAAGATTTTTTTTTTAAACTGTGAAACGATCCATCGTGAAAAAACAAGAAAATGTCTTCTAACGAGCGCTTTTGTCACTAAATATCAATGTTTTTTCGCGATTTTTTCATTTATAAATATAGTCTCATACAAAATCGGGTTAAAGATATAAAATCATACAAACTTGAGGTTTGTTTAAATTTATTATTTGGCACCTGGGCGGGTCAGCTAGTTTTATAAATAATGTGACAATAAAACTGTGTCCACTATTTCTCAACTGTGCACAACAAGATCAAAAATATTTTTTAACTCTCTTTCCCCCTCAAGAAAGTTTTGAAAAGGGCTCCCTGTTTTAATGACGTGGATGATTTCATATGTGTGAATAAGAATCATGTGGGAAGTGGGGTAAAGCAACATGTTAATGTTTCCCATTTTATTTTTTTTATACTTATAACTTTTTCATTCAAAATTAATTGATGAATTCAGTTAAAATGTATAAATATTTTCAATTTCTATTTAAGATCTTTATGTGAAAAAGTGTTTGTTGCAAATGCATCATAAACTGTAATACTATAAAAGAAAAATAATAAAATTGTAAGTAAATATTATATACATTAAAAAAAAAAAAAAAAAAAAAAAAAAAAAAAAACAGAAAATTTATTTTCTAATACAGTAAAGCCTGTTTATAATGGAATCCTGCTATAAACAGGAAATGGTATATTTCACTGGTTTTTTGCATTTTCGTCTAAACATGTTTTATTGTATCATACTTATGATGAGGGAGCCCACATTGGAATTAATACCAGGGCCCGCGGCCTCTGTGTACTGTCCTGTGAGGGAGCGAAATAAATAGGAATAAATATGGTAATTTAGGTTAGAAAATATAAATACAAGTTATAATTTCTACATCAGAAATATTTTTTTTCAAATTTCTGAATGTTTTGCTGTTAACATAGCATAGTGTACATTATACACAAGATATACACTGAGTAGCCAAAAAATTAGAGACCCCTAATTTGAAAGTAAACTAGTCCTACAGTGAAGTAGAATGACATAACAATGCAGAGCTGCTTATATAAGGAACTCTCAGCTTAAAGGGGAAAATAAGCAGTCGCCACTTGGCGATTAAACTTGAAAAACTGATGATTAAAAATATAGAAAGAACCAGTCAAATGCAAGATTTTCCAATTTCCTTTTTTCCCTAAAATTTTCCGTGCCCATTCAGCGAAATTCGTGATTTTTATGTACTCGATTGACGAAATTCATGATTTTTATGCATCTGATCGATGAAATTCATGATTTTTACACTCCCGAATGACAGAAATTCATGACTTTTATGCTCCCAATCAACAAAATTCTTGATTTTTACACTCCTGCATGCTGAAATTTGCAATTTTCTCCTAGACTAATTGGCAAAATACACAATACCTGAATTTCTAGAGATGTTGGCCACTTTTGGTCCGTGGACCACAGGTTGTGCATGTGTAATGTATATCATGTTGTGGATTGTCATTTAGTGTATATAATAAACATACTTTTAGTCAAACCTTAATTCTAGACAAGTATTTTTTTTAAAAAAAGGTATTTATGTAGTTAGCTACACAAATACCTAAGCTTAGTGGGGCTTATGTAGAAGTTGTGTATAACTTTGCTGTTAACTTATTTTAAAATTAAAAATAGATTGGAAGTTAGTCAAGGTTACTATATCATAAGGTTGAGCCATTTCCCTCTGCAACCAATGGGGAGCCACTCGCTGTTTGACATCACTCGGCGTGCTCTGTACAGTTTTCCAATTGATTTGAATTAGAAATGTGCTATTTTTAATTGAAAAGTATCAGTCAAAATTTTCATTTGAAAAGAAATTTAAAAATTAAAATATATTCTTTATACATAAGACTTGCATCACATCTAAAATTTAAAGTATTATCTCTTTTCAATTTGCTAAAATTTGGTTGTTAAATTGGCTATCTTTATCATTACATTTCGTTTGCGCCAGGGTTGGCAAAAAACCGGGTTTTTTTGAAAAAAACCAAAAAAAACGTTTTTTTTTTGTTTAAACCGGGTTTTTTTGTATCTTTTTTAATTACATATATGCACATCAGTAAATAAAATTTAACATTGACAAGAATGATTAATATTACAATAACAATATATATATATATATATATATATTCTGAAAACAGTTTAAACAAAATAAATAAACAATTGTTATTAATTATGTACAAATTCAAATCATTAAATTTTATTTAGAGCTGAGCTAACATCATTTACATTCAAATTCAAAGCAGTTATATATATACAAAAGTTTCCTATGTAATACATAGAACATGATCACTTGTGCCGTCAGGTTCTACAGTAATGGTGATAAGTTTTAAATAATTTTTAAAGATTACTTTTTAAAAAAGTTGAAGAAATAATTGCTGTTTTATATATACATATTTCCAAATGCAACCTGTAATTCATGTTTACCAAATGATTTAGCACACTTATAAAACATATTAATATGTTTATGTATTTCATATTGCATTCATAGAATGGATTCTGTATCTTAATGTTGATACTTAAAAGTTTTTAATAGTATTTAATTACAAGATTTATATTAAACTAGCGGCCCTCCCTCGCTTTGCTTCGGGTTAACCTTGAAAACCTTCATCTCTTTGTGTTTTCTGTAGACCTTTTTAATGTGTACAATAATTAGTACATTATTTTGATAAATCTTGTAGGGTTCAGCCTGCGTTTGCAATGTATAAGCGGAAAAAATGAAATTATTTACGACATCACATTAAAAACCTCAAAAATAACAGTATTTCTCCACTATTTAATGGATGTTATTATACATATAAACCTTCCTCTTGAATCACTCTATCTATTAAAAAAAACCGCATCAAAATCCGTTGCGTAGTTTTAAAGATTTAAGCGTACATAGGGATATAGGGACAGAAAAAGCGACTTAAACCTAAAAAATAACAGTATTTCTCCACTATTTAATGGATGTTATTATACATATAAACCTTCCTCTTGAATCACTCTATCTATTAAAAAAAACGCATCAAAATCCGTTGCGTAGTTTTAAAGATTTAAGCATACATAGGGATATAGGGACAGAAAAAGCGACTTAAACCTCAAAAATAACAGTATTTCTCCACTATTTAATGGATGTTATTATACATATAAACCTTCCTCTTGAATCACTCTATCTATTAAAAAAAACCGCATCAAAATCCGTTGCGTAGTTTTAAAGATTTAAGCGTACATAGGGATATAGGGACAGAAAAAGCGACTTTGTTTTATACTATGTTAAGATTCTTTAAAGACTTAATCTATTGCCTTCCTACATTTTTTCATTTTAATAAGCAACACTTAGTTGTGTTACATAAGAATATAAAGATATAATGTAGAATTTTACCTTGGTATGCTATACTAATTTTTTTTTAAATAAAAATAATGCAAAGAAAAGAAAGTGAGACTTACTTTTTTATTCAATTTAAAAAAACAAATTGAATTTCAGTAAGAAAATTAAATTGAAATATATTTAAAAAATATATATAAAAGAAACATTTTAAAAACATGGAAATTGAATAAATTTTCAAAATTTTAAGAAAATGGAAGTACGACACATGTCTATAAAGATTCTATGTTAATAAACAGGATTATTAGGGTTTAATGTTTTAAACAAAAAAACAAGTTTTGCCACTTTTTGTAAACCCAGTCTGTTGCGTAACTTTGATTGTACAACACCAAATGAAGAAAAAATTCTCTCTACATTTGCAGTAGTCGCTTTTGCAGTAAGAATCGTTTCAACTTCTTTCAACACACCATCATTGAACTTTTTGATTTCATTTTCTTGAATATGCCACCATTCTATAGCTGATACATCTTTACTAAAATCATTCTCAAAAAGATATCTTTGAAATGGAGAACTTTTGGCACAAAATTTTAGTATCAAAGATAATAAATTGTTTTTGGGAAATTTTGTTTTAGCATATTCCAATGCTTCTTTTTTTTCCTCCGATGACAATTCGAGATCAGCATCCTTGGCTCTTGGATCCAACAGATAAGCAAGAAGATGGGCTGGTGTTATTGCCATTTTATAACGAGTATCTAGTTTTTTCATAATGTCTTTATTCAGTTTCAAATCTTCAATCTGTTTTTTTAAATTTTTAAAAAGAAAAACAGTTTCTCCAATTGTACAATTTTGGCTTTGTACTTTATCTAAAGCTACACTAATTGGCTTTAATTGTTGAAAATAGTCTTCAGCATTTCTTTTCAATGAAATGTTTGAAACTAGACTTTGGATATTTTTATAAATTTTGTCTTTATTATTTTCGCATATAGTTACAAGAACTGACCATGATTTCAGATAGCTGTCTAAAGCGTCAGCAAATGAGTTCCAGCGAACTTCACAAGGCATTATTAGTTTTGATGTACTTGCATCTTTTCTGAAGCACGCATTTGCATATTGGTTGTTTCTGAAGTATGTGATTACATGCAAAATTTGTTCTTTTACATTTGGATAACTTATATCATTTGCCAGTAAATTTAAAATATGGGCTGCACATCCATAAGTAATAATATTAAACTCTTCTTTTTCATCAAACATATCCCTCATTTTTCGGACATTTCCAGTATTGTCTGTCACTAATGCTTGTATTAAACATTGAAATTCCGATTGGCATTTATTAATGGTTGTAGTCGCAATATCATACAGATTTTCACTTGTATGAGCAATTCCCGATGTATCAATAGTGTCTGCTAAGTATGTATTCCCGTCTTCTGTTGTTAAAGTAACACAGATCACAGGTTCGTTGTGAATGTTTGACCATCCATCTAATCCTAATGTGACAACTTCATTTTTTAATATATTTGCACATTTTTCTTTTTCTTTGCTGTAAGTATGATCTAATAAATCCCCAGCAATTTGTTTTCTTGATGGTGGAGAATATTCTGGGCAGAAACTCTGAACCATTTTAATAAACTCAGGATGCTCTACAGTGCTAAATGCCGTATTTGTAACATATATAAACCTAGCAACTTGTTCATCAAACATTTGCTTTTGAGATGGTGTTGATTTACTGACAAAAAAGTCCATAGTATCTCTTTTCCTTTTTAAAGAACCAATTTCACTTGTTGCTCTTTGTGTTATTGCTGAATCCAAAGAACTTGAAATACTGGATAGTGACACTGACACATCATCTACACAAAAATAAAAATAAGAATTGCTTAATGATACAGAACATATTACTTCAAAAATCATAATCATATAATTAACAATAATTCAATACAAAGACATTTTTTTTTCTTTGTTTTACTGCAAAGTAAACATCTCTATCATATTGATATATTTATTTTTGATAATTTATTTAATACTCGAGATAAAATTACCATGTCTTTTATAATTTTGGATATTTATGATTGGTGAAAACTTAGTTAATCTCTAAGAGCCATGCATAAATTAAAAATTAACAATTTCATTTAATAACAGTTCTGATCACATAATTTGTTCTTAATAATATGATTAATTTGTAAAACTTTCAAACTTTTATCAAATGTAATTTTAAGATTATCAAAATAAAGTTCTCTAACAAAAAAATGTCTATTTAAAAATTTCTTTTTTTTTCCAAAATTTCATTACTTAGAATTACATAAATATTTTTTATTTCATAGAATATAACTTTCTAAAATCAAATAGCATATGCAAATTAAATAATAATATATGTGATTTTTATAATTTATCTTCTCAATCAAATAGCATTTCAAATAATAATGTAATTTTTTATAAGAGTTTAGAATCATCTGAATGAAGATATACATAATGTGTTCTCAATATGCATTTCTTGTAATTTTACAGATAAATTAAAAATTTTGAATTTAACAAATATTTAACTTATTAACAAATTTTTAACAATTTTCTTTCAAAATTAAAAATAATAGCAGCAATAATAATGATAAAATAAGTACTTACCATTATCAACAGAATCAGAATCAGAATGATGATGAGAATTATTACAAGTTTCAATGTGTTTCTTCATCCTAGCTACTTGACCTTCCATTTCTTTATTACAATTTTTGCATCTAGCTCTACAACCTTTCCTTTTATCATTTTTTACTTCATTAAAATATAACCAAACTAAATCTTTTCTTCTACCAAAATTAGACATTTTTTGTTCTCAAATGCTAACTCTTGGACCATTCATACACAGGTGCAACTATGATGCAACTGTGACTTATGCAGGTTGACTGCTGAAATGAGTTGAGCTGTTCAGTTAGAAGTAGAAGTTATTTGTACATCAAATAATTTGGAAACTTAATTATATAAGAAAAAAATCTTAAAAAAAATTAACAAAAAAACCAATTGGTTTTTTTCAGAAAAAAACCATTTGGTTTAAACTGTGCCAACCCTGGTTTGCGCCTCAGTATGAAAAGTTCATTTTCATAAACATAAAAATGCAAAATAGTAATTTTTATAAATAAAATCTTAAAGACCTACAAGAGTATCAAATTTAATGTTTGTATGAATGCAGTTAATAATTTTTAATATAGTATATTTATAATATTTGATTGGTTTTCAATTTGATATCTTTAATAATTCTAACATTATTGTAATTTCGACATGTCTTTCATAAAAAAAAAGTTTAAAAAAATAATAATCATTCAGATTTCAACCTCACACCACCAATACACAATATTGAGTTTTGCATGATTAGATTTAAAAGACAAATAAAATAGAAATTTTAATAAGTAAACAGCTGAATGTTTAATATTTTTAAACTAAAATATTCATGCGGTATAATTATATGATTTAGTGGAAATAAAATTTGAAATTCGGAGTAATATATTTTATAAACACATTCCGAAAAGTTTATTTAAAATGCTATTTTAATGCCATATAATAAACATAAATGCACATAATAAACATAAAATAATTTAAAAAATAATAAGGTAAATTAATACGTGAAAGAACGTTTAACGTTTAAGCAATTTTTTTTTTCCAAATAATATTTAAAATTTAATCTCTATTTAGCATTTTAAAACTTAATTTTAAAATTTAATGTTGTTTCTTCAAATTCCATTCAGATAGTTGATGTGATTGAATATCAAATTGATATATACATATTAGAATAAAAAGGACGACAGCAGTATTTATAAGGAAGATTTAAAACACAAATAAAAATAGTAACTTTAATTTTTAAATTATCTATTTTACTTACCCATCATACGTAGTATAGGGTAAGTCTTGTAATCGTTTTGAAAATCGAAAAAAAAATTTTGACGGATTTACACGTTTCAGACACTGGAGATTCCGAAAAACATATTTTTAGAAAAAAAATTTTGCCATCCTTCTGTGTGTCTGTAAACGCTCTATCTCCTGAAAAAATTGAGATAGAGACTTGCAATTTGGTATGTACTTAGTATGTAATAATGGGAAGAAGCCTATTTCATTTCAATAACCTCGATTAACCAGAACTATTTTTTTCGGACTCTCGAAATATTCGTTCTGATAAAAGGTATATAAAAATTTTTGAAATTGGTTATTTTAAGAAATGAATATAAAAGACAATAAAAAAACATAAATTTTGCATAAAGCATGAAGTCGATCGGATAATTAGTTGTCGAGATATCTGGAATCCTATTTTCTACACTCTTCGATTTTTCATGACCCTGTATTTCATCCAAATTTCACTTCAAAGATATATTTTAATTGGAAATTTGACGCTTAATCAGATGCAATAAACCGCTAGTTAATAGGATTATTATTTTTGGAGTTATAAGGATGTTTCTTTCAAGCAATTCAGTAATCCAGCCTTTAAAGTTTGTGACGACATCAAGCCTCGATTTTATTTGAATTGCAATGCATTTTATAAGTAGTTTACACATTTTTTATTTTAATATTTTACATTATGCATATCCATGATGGGTAAGTATTACGGTGGTCCCCAACGACTAGTTTTTAAACTGACAGATTTATGAGATATAGAAAAATTATATTTGAAATTCAGAATAATGTACTTTTATAAGAAAAACTTCCAAAAGTGTTATATAAAATTATATTTTAAGGCTGTAGGATGAAAAAATTATATAAAAATATTTTAATAATTAATATATTTTAGGTTTTTACCCTCAGAATATGCTTTTATTTCAAGAATTTTATTTCATCACAGGGTGAATTTTGAAGACTCATTTTAGATGTGCGCTCTATTATTTGCTATTTTTCGTTTTATCGTGCAATCAAAGTTGATTCACTCCACATTTTTGATTTTCTGGCAGCGTATCCCTTTTTATTTCTGATGAATATATAATTACTATGTCTCAATCGAATGAAAGTTCTTGTTTTCACAAATGTTTTTATTATATTTTTGTGCATATTTGGAAAAAACAGTTGGATTTTTTTGCACGCATTTTCGATAAAATTAAATTCTTTCGAAAGTGAGCTGTCGTGAATCTCATTAAAATATAACCTTATATAACCTAGTATGTCTAGGTGTTTCTTTTATGCTTGGAGAGAAACTGCTACAAGAAAAATCAATTCCGAGTGAAGTTTCTTTTTTAAAATTCACAGCACATGTTTCTGGCAATTTTAAAGTTGGCACAGCACTTTCATGCAATATTCTTTTAGCAGGAGCATAACCCAAAAGTTCTGCTTTCAAATTTCGTATTTAGCAAAACTGACCGGAAGTCTCTCTTTCTGAGAAGCAATTAAAGCTTCGTGTGAGGGAAAACTGCCCTGGCTGTCAAAGAAAATTACAATAAATGTTTACTTCACAATCCCGTTTCTTTCAAAGATCGACCAAAGATAACAAGCAATAAAAACTCCATATCTTAGCAAAAAAGATACACGACTATTTCATTTGAAGGAAAAAAAATCGCTCTAAATCGCTTTATTCCTAGAAAAAAATACTTTTGCTAATGAAAAATGTTTTAGTTTGAAGAAGTATGCTTTCATATGACTAAAGAAACGATTTTTTTAAAGCAGAAATACTATTTTAAATAAAAAAATGTGTGCTTTCCCATTGAAAGAATCGTTCTTAGCACGCTCAGTGACGTCAGAAAAACCGAAAACTTGATACCAGAACTAAAGGGAAATGGCACCTCCCTGGAAGTTAGTATCTTAAGTTTATTCAAAACAATATAAATTAAAATATTTTCATTTAGTAAATAAATTGCTTGTTTACTGTAAACTTGTTATATATTTTAAAAATTAAATATTCAGTGACATGAATGTACTTATTAGCTACTAAAGAAATTATTCTCACTTGCCAGTAACTGGCTACTAAAAAAAATCAACCTTCCGACCAGTGGCTACTAAGCAAAATTCCTTATTTTCACCTTTATCTCAGCTTTGTACGACGTAGTTAGCACGGAAGTTACTGTAAAAATGGGTAATACTAAAGATTTAAGTGACTTTGAACAAGGGATGATCATCAGTGCAAGAAGAACTAGTGTCAGCATCTCTGAAACAATAATTTTTTTAGGATTTTCTCTCTTAACAGTATCTCAGATGTTTAGAGAGTGGCAGTTGAGAAAAAAAACTTGAAGCGATAAGGACCACTCTGATCCAAAAAGGCTAGTGAATGAGAGAGGTGAAAGGCGAGTTGCATACTTAGTCAACAGAAGTGCAACAACACGACAAGTTATAGCTGAAATCAATGCAGGTGCTTCACTAAGCATATCCCAACACACAAGACAGACTTTGCCAAGGATGGGCTTTAGTAGCAGGAGACCATCAAGAGTGCCTTTGGTATCACGGAAAAATAGAAAAAGGTATCTGTTGTGGGTGAAGGAATGATGAAATTTGTCACTTGAAGACTGGAAAAAAGTAGCCTGGTCCGATGAATCTCATTTCCTGCTGCATCATACCGATAGCAGGATCAGAATATGGTGCAAAGAACACGAATTCATGGACCCCTCCTGCCAAATGACAACTCTTCAGGCTGGTGGTGGTGGGATTATGGTGTGGGAAGTGTTTTTCCTGGAGTACACTTGGTCCCTTGATACCTGTGGACACAACTCTGAACAGCACAGCTTACCTCAACATCATTGCCGATCATGTGCACTTTGGCTATAATGTTCCCTTATGGAGATGGTCACTTTCAGCAGGACAATGCACCTTGCCACCACGCTCGATCGGTCTTAAATTGGTTTGAGGAACATCAATCAGAATTTAACCTGCTTCCATGGACGGCTCAGTCTCCTGACCTCAATCGTATTGAGCATTTGTGGGACAAAGTCGAAAGAACACTTCAAAGCTTTGAAATGCCACCATCCAATCTGACACAACTTACAGCGGCCATTATGTCAGCATGAATCAACATTCCTCAGCAACGGTATCAGCAACTTATTGAGTCTATTTGAAGAAGAATATCAGCTGTGATCAGAGCTAGAGGACCAACTCTTTATTAGAGGGTGTCTCTAATTTTTTGGCCACCCAGTGTATATATATATATATATATATATATAATTAAAATAATTAATAATTAAAAATTAGACAATTGCACCATAATTTATACTTAAAATGAGGTATTCAAATCAAATACAACATTTTTGTGTGTACCATTTAGCATGTTGTATTTGATTTGAATACATTATTTTAAGTATATATATTTTATTTTGTTTTGCACTATCAAAAACAGGGGTGCATTATACACAGGTAAATATGGCTCTTAAAATTTACTATAACAAAAATGTAATGAATACAGTGATACCTCAGCTAACAAAGATAATTCATTTCAGATTCACATTAGCCAAAATCTTAGTTTTCCAAAATGTGTCTTCCCATCAAATCAAGTTGCATTTAAATTGGGAAATACAATTTAGCTGTATTATGTTAGTTCACGTATCCAATAAAGTATTTGTTAGTAGAATCAGAAAACAGCTAAACAAATTTCCATTAGCCTGTGCGCTGTCACTGTATTTGTTCCATATTATTCACATTTTAATAAAAAAACGTAGTTTGTATGATTGTTATTATACTAATATATATGCATGTACTATAATGGATAATCTTGTTTAAAAGGTTAGTTTCATATTTGTAATGTGGTTAGGTGTCTTATATAGGTTAGAGGAGCACCTGCCATATCTATTGTTGCAGCATTAAGTTTAGCTGTTGAACTTGATCAAAAAGAATTTGACTCAAAAAAATCTATTTTTGAGTTTGTTTCTGAAAAATTGAACTACCTTTTAACATCTCGGCCCACAGCTGTAAACCTTGCTCATGTAGTTCAGCTACTTAAAGATTTATCAAAACAGTATTTAAGTGATGGAGCAATTACTGTGGATTCTATGAAAGAAAAGTAAGGATGAGTTTATTTTCTTTGAATCATAAAAATTCACTAATTTTGTTTTGTAAAAATTATTTATTTCTCTTTATATATACAATAAATGTACTAAAATTAAAATCAAAAGCATAAATGACTAAAGCTGAAATCTTATCCCAAACAGAAAATTTCTATGGTTTTACTTTAGAGGTTATTTTTTGTTTAATGAAAAATTAGCTGATTCCAGATATAAATGTTGGAGCATAATCTAAATTGAAATATGAAATTTTAATATATATATACAGGGGGTCGGAAGTAGCGCGCTACAAGTAGCGAAACTACTGTAGCTGCTACTTTTTACAGTAGTTTGTAGTGTAGCGCACTACATTTTGAATAATGTAGTGTAGAGAGTAGCACGATACAAAAAATCCGTAGTTTGTAGCGAGAACCGACGCTACTTTTAACGCTACTTCAGGGATGGGAAATGTACCATTTGGCAAATCACGTTGTCGAAATTTGTTTCTTTTATGCAAAATTTGTTCTGCTCAACAATTTACGAATCTCAGCTGTAGCGTATAACAACGTATCGCACGAAGTGATAGATTTTCCCCACCAAACTTGCTGCTAAAATCAAATACTAATCCACCAAATTAATTAATTTTCTTTCTGGCAACACTTGTCTATTTACTCATTATTAAGTCTTCCTTTTTAATGCCGGTTTCTTAATATTCGTAATTTGTTGATTTACAGATTTATTTATTATTTGCATCATTAGAGTTGTTTTTCTGTAATATTCTAAATTATAATCTTTCTCATAATTTCGCTACAAAATTTAATGTGTGTTAGATATTGGACATTTTGGAGACAAACGCAAATCATTTTCTTGTATGTTATCTTTTTTAATGCCCTCGATTATGTTGCATTTATTTAATTATATCCCGGCAGACGCAATATAACGAGGGGTCGCTTTATTATTTAATTCGTGTCTTCAATTTTTAGAGTAAATGAAACCCTTTGACAAAATCTGAAAGTAGCGAAGTAGTGACTGCTTTTGAAAAGTAGTTTGTAGTCGCTACTTTTTAAAACAAGTAGTTGTAGTTGTAGTTAACTACATTTTTGATAAAGTAGTTGTAGTTGTAGTTCGCTACAATAAAAAAGTAGTTTTTCCGACCCCTGTATATATATATATATATACACACTAGCAGACCCACCTGTCCCTCTTTAAAAAAATTTATAAATTTAGGATGTTAATATTTTAAAAATTTCTAAAAGATTTCCTCCATACAGGGGTATAGAGTATAATATTGTATGGCTAAGGTATCAAGTAGACATTAATTAATAAAAAAGAAAGTCCCCATTCTTGGCAGAAAAGGGACTTTTTAAAAAAAGTTTGGGAAAAAATCAAAAATCACTATTAATTCTGAGTAAGCTTTATTGAAAAGAGGACAAAATTTACTATATTGGGTTAAAATATTGAATTTGGATTGCTTTTATGAGTTGATCAAAACTGTCAGCAAGTTTCGAAAATCAGAAGAAATATGTGAATTTTTCCATTCAATATAAAATAACAAAAATTCTAATAAAACGTCTGAGGCTCAGGTGCATTGTGACCTGTCTTTGTCTATCTGGAACCAAATTTGCAGAGCAATATCTTAACTTTTATTAATATTGAAGCAGATTTATATATAGATATATAGTGAGAAAAATGCCATAAGATTTTTAAATTTAACTATGATTTTCTTTTTTTTTTAGTATTGTTGCTTGATATATTTAATACTTTCATTGGTTTTATTTTCCAGTGAATACATAGACATTCCCCTGCCCCTCTCTGTATATGCCCATGAGTGATTACAATGGATAAAAGGAGGTGTATAGATATAGATAAACACCTTTTTTTCTCTCAATAGGTGTAAAAAAAAAATTCCCTTTTCTCTAATATGCTTTGACTGTTTTAACACAGATAAAATACGTACTAAAGTTACTAAAAAAGTGCATAAAATTTATTTAAAACCATATGGAAAAGATGTTATATACATACTTGACCCTGAGATCTTTCCATCACGAACATGATCATTTTCAAAAGGACTAACTGAAGTGTGGCTTCTACTGTGCTGTTGCATAACAGTTTTAAACAAGGGCTAATCTATTAACTGTAGGGGTGTATAAAAAGTCTGTATGTTCAGGCACTT
The DNA here is from genome assembly GCA_963931845.1 of Maratus michaelseni. Lineage (NCBI taxonomy): Eukaryota > Metazoa > Arthropoda > Arachnida > Araneae > Salticidae > Maratus > Maratus michaelseni. The sequence continues at coordinate 351,194,859 of OZ007592.1, forward strand.
GTATTACATTATTCTAATATTAAAACTGTTTAATTAATTTTGCAGTCACATTTTTGTGGTAAAGTGCATCAAAAGTGAAATTTATTAAGAAAATTGAAAAGATAAACTGATAAAAATTCTTGGAATTTTAAAAGTCAGATGTGTTTAAAAAAAAAACCCAGAAGAAATCGTCATACAGGATAGATTTAATCATACATTGTACAATAAACCTGAAAAATGTACAACTTATGGAGTAGACGTAAAATGTGGCAACCTTAATTATAAGTAATATGCATCAGTGCTCTAGTTGGGTGGGAACGCCGTTCCCAGAAATATTTGGTTTGTTACTGTAAAAAAAAATAATGCGTACCAGCACAAGCCTTTTTTTTCTCCAGACTGTGAAAACTATACCCATTTCAATGTCTGAATGTGAAAGAACATTCATCTGTATGAATAACATCATGACCGATGCGAAAAATTCACTCCTTATCTACTCTATGAAAAGGTGAGTTCCCACAAATATTTTTTTCCAACTACAGCACTGATATGCATATACTAAATGTTTCTGTTCACATATCAATAAGTCCTTTCATTTCACAGCTTTAACTTTTATTAACTATTGGGAAAATAGTTGTTGTTTTCGGTCGAGAATGCACCTCTTGACGTCGTCACTTTATTATTTTAAGCGTTTTTAATGAAATTCTGTAACTTTATACGAATTTTTAACAAAATTCTGTAATTTTAGAAGAATTTTTTTTTGAATAGGCAATAGAAATACATAATAAAATCGTTACAAAAAGGATAGATGCAAATTACAAGGTATGAAAAAAAGCCAAATTCAAAAATTGACGTCGAATGAGAAATCGTCTTATAAATTTTTTGTTTCTGTTTTCATTAATATATTGTAAATTTGGTACTTTCGTGTTATAGCGGCCCCCAAGGATGAATCGCGAAGCGACCTATATATAAGCTTTGTGATGATCTTGGCGAAATCATAACTGCAACCTTGGCATAATCATAAATGTGGGGGCCGCTATAACACAAAATTACAGTAATTTTTTTTTTTTTTTAAGCTTTTGGAGCATTTTCCCAATGGTTATTAATATTGTAAATTGTTAAATTATAATTTATTTTATTATTTTTTTATATAAATTTTTCTTTATTAACACCAACTTGTTATTTCTTTATATGATTTTTTTTAAACAAGATTTGAGATGATCAAGCAATTTTTACTTTTATATCTCTATTTTAATTTTGTAAACAGATATAAATTATCAATGCAACTAACATATGCTGTACAAACTAAACTTTAATAGTTATTTAGTTCATTATATTTCATTGATATATGCTTGTTGTGTAAGTCACATTTTAGATTAAAAATACACACACACTTTTAGACAAATTTACTTTTTCATTATTACAAAAGTAATGTACATATATGTATTTTTGAAAAATTGCTTTATGAATAGAAAGAATCAACGTATTTAAAAGTATACGTATACAATCATTATATACAGGGTGGTTATTAATTAACGTGAGGTGTTCAGAGCCCTCTAGCGAGTAAAGTATTGGACGAAACATAACCAAATTTGATGAGCATGCATAGTAAACCATGGGATTTCAAATTCTAAAAAAAAAAAAAAAGTTCCAAAATTTGCCACTAGGGGCAATTTTGGTGTTGCAAAAGTGTATTAGTGTAAATATTGAATGATTAAATGCCAAACAATACAGTACACATAAATTTTATTTACAACAAATGTTTTTTACTTATAAATTAGGTTCAATATGAGCACCATTGGTATATTAAGAACTGCATACAATGCACAACGTTTTCTACTGCCGCTCGCAGCATATCAGAGTTGATTTGCCTCACTTGTAACGTTATTCGATTTTTCAACGTTGCGATATGTCCTTGATAAACAACACCTTTAAGAAATCCTCACAACCAAAAATCACAAAATTCTCTGTAAATTTCAGATGATATTTTTTTACCCAGAATCATCCTTGGTCCTGGGATAAGCTTATCCTTCCCATTTTAGAAATCCCGCAAGAAGTGAGATGATGAAACAATGTATAACATCAAAAGTTATAAGCAAAATTAATGAGAATGCATCAGGCTTACCATATTTTAAATAAAATGATGAAAAATTCCTAGTCTAGTGTATTATTCATTCATTAAAATTACACGCAAAATTTGCAGACTGATTATGAAATCTTAAAAGCTTGTCGCAGACAGCTACAGAACTTTCTGCCACTGGATATATATCTATATATACCGGGTGTCCCAAAAATGACTGATGGATTTTAAAATTCAATAACTAGCAAACGGTGACAGATATTAAAAAAATTCTTGCAGGAGGATTATGTATGATGTCGGGAGTTTTTTTACTGTGATTCTTGATTTTAGTTCGAATTTAAAACAATAGATGGCGCTGACAGCGGTTGGCGCTCATTCGATGCCGAAACTGACGTCACTCAGAATTGATGCGAAGAAAGAAGATTAAGGCTATGGAGTGGGTCTCATTCGCCTGTACAATCTTGCTCTTAGGCCCCGATTCTGAACTCATTCGATATGATTTCAATGGAATGCGTTGTTGCCATGGAAACAACAAAGTCTTCGATTGTGGAATACAGCGTTCAGATCAGGGCATGAATTTAACAAGCAGTATTCGAGTTGCAGGCGATTTTACATTTATGAAGTTTTATTTTCCCGGATTAAATTACTTTTTATGGCCTGATTTAAAGAATATTTTATTCATCGTATCTTAAAACTACTAGGTGAAATAAACCATTTTCAATAAATAGTGTACACTCTTTTAAAAGTACTCACTAGCAGATTTCTTAGCAAAATAACGAATGAAAATGTGACGGATTCGATTTCTGTGCAGCTCTCACATACCTGCATTGTCGTCATTTCGCGAAACTAAATTTTCATATTGGTTAGATAAAATTCCCATAAATACTCATAAATGTAAAATCGCCTGCAACTCGAATACTGCTGTTAAATTCATGCCCTGATCTGAACGTTGTATTCCACTATGGAAGAATTTGTTGTTTCCATGGCAACAACGTATTCCATTGAAATCATATCGAATGAGTTCAGAATCGGGGCCTAAGAGCAAGATTGTACAGGCGAATGAGACCCACTCCATAGCCTTAATCTCCTTTCTTCTCATCAATGCTGAGTGACGTCAGTTTCGGCCTCGAATGAGCGCCAACCGCTGTCAGCGCCATCTATTGTTTAAAATTCGAACTAAAATCAAGAATCACAGTAAAAAAACTCCCGGCATCATACATAACCCTCCTGCAAGAATTTTTTAAATATCTGTCACCGTTTGCTAGTTATTGAATTTTAAAATCCATCAGTCATTTTTGGGACACCCGGTACATATCTGATGTTTGTCATGCAATAGCACTTGTATTTACAAACTGATTTGGGTGTAACTAAGCATGTGTATTAGGCTTACAAAGATCATGACTGAGTTTGTTGGCCAGCTTGATCTGCCATCTTGATTCAAAATAACAGCCAATAAAAGATTTAAAACTAAAAAAATTTTGAAATCCAAATTTATTTTTTGCTTAAGTGCTCGGCCTCGATACAAGCATTGCGAAGTATTTTTTGTTTTGCCTCTATCTTAAAAAAGGGCTGAAATATAGCAGTTTGAAATTTTAGGGTGGCTGACATTTTGAAACAAGACAGTAGCATTCCTCCACAAACAGGTTTAATTTATGAGTTTTTAGTGAACATGGCTTCTCGCAAATTTTCTTTCACTGTTGTAACTACTGTTCCAACTCTCATATGCTTAAAACTATATACAGTAGACTTCTTCAAATCCGCAACCCTAAAATCCATGAACACCTAAAATCTGTGTATCGTTGCCGATGTAAATAGTGAAACTTACAGTTAAGTTGAAGGAACAAAATTCAAAATTGCGCTGAAATTGATGGCATTTACGATGTTTTTTTGCTATTTTTTTTGTTAATCAAGTTCTTTTAGCTATTACAGCTGGTTAATTATTAAATAAAATTCCATTACTTATGATCTTGATGTAAATGAACATATCTAAAGCAAAACTTCATCATATTGTATCCTGCACAATATTCGCAGATGTAAATTGTAACCGAATTGCTTATTTTTCAAGCATTCATTTCCTTGTTTTTCAATATTTATTTTTATTTTTTCCATCTTACGTACAGATTTTAGTACATAATTACAGTTAATATGGCTAAACTCAAGCTTTTTTATGAAAAAAATATGAATTTTCTTCCGAAAAAATTTTAAATTGTGCTAATTTCAGTGGGGATCGTGATCTTTTTTTCCAAGGCAATTTTTAATTAATCAAGCTTTTTTGTTTATTAAATCTGTATAAATATGAAATAAAATTTCATTATTTTATGATTATGATGTCAATTATTTTTGTATCTAAGGTAATAATATGTGCAACAGTAACTTCTTCACAATACCTGCAACTGTAACTGTTTTTTGCTTTTGATTCTTTGATATTCAATAGGGAAGTTGAAATCAGCTGATCAACCATTGTACTTCAACTGGAGGTAAGGGTAGTTCAACCAAACAGAACTGCCTATTGGTAGTGTGTGATCTCCAGCATGTTGTCAATTGCAACTGCCCTATTTTCAGTTTTAATATGTAATTATTTTTATTTTTTCGTAGGTAATATGGCCGATTCCAATATTTCTAATGAAAAAAATAAGAAAAGAAAACACGTAAGTTTAACAATAATTCAAAAAGTAGGGATAATAATTTTTAAAAAAGCTAGATTTTGATTCATGTACTCGTTTTTTGGCACAATCGTAATGGAATAAGACCTAGAATGGTGTATGACATTAAGAAACAAGAGTAACAAAACTAAAAACTTCAGCAGACAAAAATTTTGTCCATGTTCACAAAATATAATATAAAGAAATGAATAAAACTTGTTAAAAAAAAAGTAATAAAAATATACTTTCCTTTATAGTGAGTTTTCATTGAATAAACAAGAAAAAATTATATTTTATCATTATTATGCATATTTAGTACTGCATCCTTAATTATTACACTTGACTTTATTTTTAACATTTTAATCATACTTTATTTTTTTTTATTATTTTACATAATTATTTTAATATTTTATTTTTTTTATTATTTTAATATTTTATTTAAATTATTTTAATGTTTTACTTCATTATTTTAATATTTTACTTTATTGTAAGCATTCATTATAATTTCCTACATTCAAATTACTGATTTGAATATGTAAACAAAAAAAAAATTACCAGGCAACTGCAAAATTCTAAAATTCGCACAATCCCTGGTTTTAAGCTGTGCGGATTTGAGGGAGTCTACTGTATTCATATCCGCCATGGCAAATTCTCACCAAGTTTGATGACACTTGACGAAATATCATCAAATTTGGCAACAAAAATAGCTTTCCATAAATGAAGTTATAGCTGACTAATTTGGCAAAATTTTTCATTCAAATCCAGTACTGATGAGGAACTGGGAATGAATCTTCTATAATCGGGTTCCATGCATTTTAGCTTCATGTTTTCCAGTTAAATTAGCTAAAATCTTAAAACCAAGGAATAGGGAAGCTACTTTTTCCTCCCAGTACAGGCTGGCAGGACTTTTTTAACTTACTTTAAAATATTTTTCTCACTCACTATAGTCATATTTTTTCATCTAGTAATTGGAAAAGATTAAATTATACATGTATATTATTTTTAAAACAACAATATATTTTTCTAGGTTAATTGTGGAATCTGTAAAACTTCTAAAAAGTGATATTTCTATCAATAAGAAAATCGGAGAATGTGGAGGGAAAGATATTTTGAAAAAGTGTCAAACTCCTGTTTCCATTTTAACTCATTGCAACACTGGTAGTTTAGCTACAGCAGGCTATGGAACAGCTTTAGGTAATATATATATATATAGATTCTTTTGGAACACTTCCTTTTTTTCTTTTTTTCTTGCGAAGTAATAGAACGGATTTTCATTCTGTCCCTATTGGTTATGTAAAATGTGAGTACAATTTTCTATTTTCTCTGGTGTTCTTGTGCTTTCTTTTGTTTATTCTATCAATGCATAATATCAGCAGTGACAGATACATACATCTTGGCAATTTTGCCTTTCTGTTATATGAAATAATGCTTTTTTTTTTTTTTTTTTGCAACATGTGGTGTTCTGCCGACTAACGATTAGACATCCACATGTTGCTTTGGGGTTTTTTTGTTTTTGTTTTTTTTCTATCGTTATTTGATATCTATATTCCATTTGTTATTCCGATTCATACTTCTTTAAAATTCATTTCAAGTTAATTTGCTTCAAATGTCATTAAATATGTTTTTGTTCCCTATTATATTGAAACTAGGGGGCCTACCCCCTGCGAGCTGCGCTCGCCAACCCCCGCTCAGACTTCGAAGCCTCTAAAAACATGACAGTGTGCTGTGTTTTAAAAATATTGGTAAATCTGTAATTGGGTTGCCATGCTTTTAACGTTTTAATGGGGCATTTTTTGATTACCATGGCCTCATACACAGCTGTTGCGACAACTGACGACTGTTTTCGGGATTGATAAGTAAAATCAATTACAACTTGAAAACCAGCTTGTATAAAATGGTTAGGTTTAAATTGTGGCTACCTCTCGGACTTTTATAACAACGATCTGTATTCTATTCTTCCTTTGCGTTTAAGGATGAGAAAAATTCCAACTGCTTGTGAATAACATTAAGAACCACGGTATTGAAAAGTACTGTTATAGCCAAAAGTTATAGACTTTTTCAGTAACAGGTTTTAATTTTCTCTCTATTTTAGTGCGCCATCATGCATATTTTCATGTTATTTTAAATATGTAAATTATTTATTTTAATTAATATGTATATATGAATTTCAAATAATTATTTATCATACAAAATTAATTAAATATTTTGTGCATGCATGCCTGCATTTATTCGGCATCTATTGATGACATATTTAAACAATTATAATTTTACACCTTGTTATGTCACTTGAATATTGTCCATAAGAAAATCGGGTACTTTTCCAGTATAGGATCCTTTGCTTTTAGGTTTGGCGTAATTCGAGCTTCGAAAAGGGATAGATTCGTTAATATACATAGATTTGTTGCCAAAAGTTATGAAAACAAACCCAATGAGCTTTTGGTGCTTTTCTATTATAGGGGTCTTGGCGCTTTTTTAAAAAAGCTTGGCGCAATTCGGGCATCAGAAAGTGAGATTTGGTGCCAAATGACATAAACAGCCATGGAAACAAATTCGACGATTTTTTTGTTTATATGCGTATTTTAATTATACGTATATTATTATTGTTTTTTCTATACAAATTACTTCTGATTATATATAAAATAGGATAAATGACATTTTACACTAAACAAATTGTATAAATATTTTTTTGCTCCTTTATTTGCGTTTACATAAATGACATCATTTGGACGAATTTATTCAAAACATTTTCAGTTTATAAATTAAATTAAATGCTGACAGACGATTGAATCCTGACGACGATAGAAATGTGATTTTTTTTTTTTTTCAAATTTTCCTGAAAAACATAATTTAATCACAATCTTGTCTTCATTATCGATTGAAATAAAAGATAAATTCAATTTCAATTTAAAAATGACGAATAAAAAGAAATCAATAATCCCTATCGGGATCCTTTTCAATTTTTTTCCCTTTTTTGTCACAAAAAAACTGAGTAATTAGTTGCCATCATTACAGAAATGTCATTAAAATTAGAAAAAAATTAATATCTCGAAAACTAATTCCAATTTCAAAATTCAATTACCAAATTTGACATCCGCGGATTTTTATGGACAATTGGTATTAATTTCACCATCAAGCGTTTAATATTTTATTAAAAATAGCCCTGAAACATAATCAGTCGTTTAATCAGTCGTTTCATAAAATCGTTTCATAAATTCGTTTCATAAAATCGTTTCACAAATTTGTTTCATTAGGATTTTATATATATAGGGCAGATTTCATAATGGATTCTATTTGTTATGATGTTTTGAAATTTTTCTATGATTAATGTATGAAACTTTATTATATGACATCTCTAAATTGAAGTTTAGGTTATTTATTGTTCAAATATGTTGGCTTTTGATTTAAAGTTAGTTATTCCATATATTAATTAATTACATGCCATCTTTAAATTAAAGATTTGGTCAGATTTAGTAAAAGAACTTGTTTGTTGTCTTTTGAATTCAAAGGTATTATACAGGGTGTTTCAGTTAAACGTTTCAGAACTTCTAAGAGGGGTAGGGTACATCCTGACAAACCAAAATCATATACCAATGGGCAGTCAGAAATGCTTTCCTGACGCGGTAGATGGCGTTGTGCGAAAGTTCCGAGCTTTCGTGCAGGGAATCTTCATTTCGCACAAGAATGCCAAGTTAGTAGGATGGATGATTACACGAACGCAGAATTAGCCGATATGCATTTGGTGTACGGGGCTGCAAATTGTAGTGGGCGAGCCGCACAGCATTTGTACGCGGAACGATATCCGACGAGGCGTATTCCCAGTCATAATTTATTTGCAAGACTGCACCAGAGGTTAGCTGAGACAGGTTCATTTGAAAGAGCTGACAGGGTCAGGTAAGAACAGCACGGACTCCAGCCGTCGAACAGAATGTGCTGTAGCATGTACAGAGGAATCCAAGAACGAGTACACGAAGTCTAGCAAACATAGTCGGGGTTTTCCCTTGCAGCGTGTGGAGGATTCTCCGAGAACAAAACATGCATCCGTTTCACGTGCAGCGTGTCCAGGCACAGCAACCGGAAGATTATGCACCTCGTATTGCTTTCTCACAGTGGTACCTTGGAAAATGTGCTACAAATGCCACTTTTCCTGCTGAAGTGTTGTTTTCCGATGAGGCATCCTTCACAAGGGAAGGAATTTTCAACTCGCATAACAACCATATCTGGGCGGTCGAGAACCTGCATGCAATACGACGTCGTGCAGCACAGATTCGATTTTCGGTCAATGTATGGGCCGGTATTATGGGAGATCACCTCATCGGACCTTACCTGTTACCGTGTCGTCTAACCGGAGATAACTACTTTTTCTTTCTGCAGCATTGCCACAACTTTTGAGAGATGAACAGATTTCTGCATCGACACAACAGACAATGTGGTTCCAACACGATGGAGCCCCTGCCCATTATAGCAGAGCTGTTCGTAACTACCTGGATGTCACATTTGGTCAACAGTGGATCGGACGTGGTGGTCCCTTGCATTGGCCTGTTCGGTCACCCAACCTATCATGTCTTGATTTTTATTTCTGGGATCATATGAAATCGCTAGTTTATGACACCCCTGTTGACAATGCTGAGGAGCTGGTTGCAAGAATCGCAGTAGTTGCCGGAGAAATTTGAAATTCGCCTGGAGTATTCCAGAATGTTCAGATGTCCATGCGTCAGAGATGTGAGGCATGCATTGTAGCCTGTGGAAGCAACTTCGAACACTTACTTTAATCAATGTACCTTTTGCTTCTTTTCATGTATTATTAAAACGATTTCTCACTTACGGTCTCTTTTCTGTATGGTGCTTCTGTGTACAACACTGCTTCAGGAAAGCATTTCCGACCCCACATTGCTATGTGATTTCGAGTTGTCAGGATGTACCCTACCCCTCTTAAAAGTTCTGAAACGTTTAACTGAAACACCCTGTATATATATAATAAATTATTTTTAATAATGCATGAAAAAAGCATAATTTAGTCGAAGATTTCTAAAAAAATCTGAGAAAAGGATGTTAATGATGTAATGAACATGCCTATGCACAGCATTCATAATAAAATTTTGTGTAAAAGAAATATTTTTTGTAAATGAATATTAACTTTTTATTAGTACCTTAATTATTAATGCATAGGTTGTTTACACATAAGGTGTTTTAGTACATAGGTTGCATTTTACTAAAGATTAGATCAATATTTACTCACTTATAATCACATTTCTGTTTTAAAAAGTGATTTTTTTTTTTTTTTTTTTTTTTTTTTTTTACATTTATCTTATTATAACAATTATATCTGATTTTATATTTAATCTGATTTTATACTTTTTCATTGAATTCTGCTATTTTTCACATATATATAAATTACACAAAAAATTTATAAAATTTGGAAAAATGTTCTATATTTATATATTAATTGAGAAATATTTTTAAAATTTTCTATGTATTGTAAAATGAATTAAATTTTTTAGCTATAATAAATATAAATGTAGAATATATTTTGAAATTTAATAAAATTTAACAAGCTTTTCTTTTCCTTAATAAAGTGGGATTAAATGGCTTTTGGAAAAGCAATTGTTTCTAGTTCATAAATTTTAATTAGGGCATATTTTCAGTTTTTACAAAAATTCTGATGAAGATTATTTTTTAATTCTGTAAAGAGGAATGAAACTCTTCTATAATACATAAAGAACCTATTTGCACACTTTCAACATCAACATTTTTCATCTAAAAACTTGTGGTTTCTGTATGTAACTGTTTCTAACTAGTTTGTATTTTGCATGTTTACTTTCTACTGACAAGGAAAATTTGTAGCTGTAGTAATTAGAGGGGGGGGGGGGGGAGGAATATTTTCTGAGGTTTTCAAATATTTTTGGGGAATTTTATTATTTTCTTTTAGAAAAATGCCTTCCATAACTAATATGACCATTTGTGTTTGAATAACAAGCAGAGGAATTTGAATGGTATTATATTAACTTTAAGAGAAAAGCATTAATATAAATACTACTTGAATGCTTAAAGCCTTCGGTCCCAGCATATCCACTAGTGTAGGATTATTTCATCTGGGGACAAAGAAGTTAACTAGTAAGGGTTTATAAGCAGAAGGAAGCTCTTCTCAATTTTCTTTGTTACCAGAAGGGAGAATTTTCTAGCATCATTCTCCTCTCCCACCAAATTGCTATACAAGAGATCATTCTATAGCACAGATTGTATGTGCACTCATGTTGCATGATCATGACTGTATTTCAGTGGGCAATTATTGAACTGAAACCTAAGTGCATTGCACGTATAAACTAATTCCACTATAGGATTTGGTAAAAAGCATTTGCAATAGTAATATTTGGCAATTGTCTGCTTATTTGGCAAGAAATAACTCTTACTAATGACTTTAAATTTCATCTGTTAATGTAAATATAAACAAATAAGCATTCAAATTTATTTTAATTTTTGCACTTTTCAAATATCAATGTGTGATGATATTTTCAATGAAAATAAACATTTAAACTTATTTTAATTCTAAGTTTATTTTTTAAATATCATTATATGTGATATATGATGATATTTTGAATGAAAATAAGCATTTAAATTTATTCTGATTTGATAATTTATTTTTAAATACAAATGCAATGTTTATTTTTAATATTTTATTGTTTATATTTTTAGTAAAAACAAGCCTTTAAATTCATTCTGATTTGATGTTTATTTTCGAAATTTCATGATACATGTGCAAATCCATTGATCACATGATCAATTTGGTATCGTTGAAAGGAATTCTACTGTAGAATCAGTTTGTATGCAGGCAGGGTTAGGGAGAAATACAATAACTAACTCTTTTGCAAGTTATATATACATCACATATTTTTAGTTTATGGGATGGAAATGGTTTAACTACAATGTTAATATGTAATTTTCTTTGATTAATAATTATTTGATGTTACATAAATTATCCCGTTGCTAAGCATACATGCATACACATGATAAATCTTCATTGCTGCTAGGTATTCTAGAAAATTATTGGACTAGCATATGTTTACAAAATAATAATAATAATAATAACTAGTTTATTAATCTGTGCTCTATACTCTGGGGCAAGTGCTACTGCACATGGCAAAAAATTTTAACACCTACTATAATATTGTTTTTTAAAAAAATCACTGATATTGTTTAAAAAACAAATAATTCAAATATTTGTAAATCTTAAAAGTTAATTAATAGATTTTTTTTTTTTATTGACTGCATGCAGTGTTAGGAATGCTGAATTATTAATCAAATTTTGTCAAACAGAAATTTTTTAGGCTTTTGATTTTTTGCTATTTCTTGTATTGTGGTGCAAGATGCCACATTTGGATCGGTAGATTTGTCCTGTGGACATATTTCATTGTATCTTTATAGACTTATCTACAAGAAAATGTTGTACAGAGAGTAGCATGTTTGTCCCTAAACTTTAGTAACTATGTCACACTGGATGAGAATTTTTTCAGCTTTCTTACGAATCATAGTGTCTAAAGAGACTAAGTATTTACCAAATATACTATGTATTCCCATCCCTTATACTCTGTTCAGGCTACGTAATTTTAAGATACTTAAACTTAAGTTGAAACTTTGTGGTGGGAGTGCTGTGATTTAGGATTCTCAAATACTGTAGTAATATGTGGAGAGGTCAAGCTTAATTGACTTAAATTAAGACTATTAAATATAGTCTTAGTATTCCCTCTAGGCCATTATTTAAGGGTGCAGCAACCTGTCCATTCAAAATTGGGAAAATGCACCCTGCCCTTTTTTAAATAGTGAAATGAATTCTTAGTTGTATCCAGAGATTTCATGTTAAAATCTTTGCCAATACCAAAGTGTTTCTAAATCAATATGCCTGAAAGCTTGCAAAAATCATAGACTTTTCTTATTTCTTTATGAAAAACACAGGAGATCATTAAATCTTGATTTTGTTTTTAATTGTTACTTAACACTATTTTTTTTCTCTTATAATGCCCTTTTTTACTGAACCAGTGCATTTCTTCTGGTTTAGTTGTGCGTTTATTAGTAGCTAACAACCTGCTCTATTTGTTTCTAGAGTGAACACTAGTCTGAAAGTAACATTAGTTTTCAGCAAGGCAGTCATCCTATTTTGTTCTCTTCTAAAGTCATCTCTATATTTTCTACTATTCTGGAAAATGTGGGCATATTCAACTGAAATACAGTGTTCAGTATTCAGTACTACTGAAGCATTAAGCATTATTTTAATACTTTTTTCTTAATTTGTAATTTATTCCTACTGTATGTTATAAATTCAGGTTTATCTAGCTATTTTATTAATTTATACTAATAAATGAAATTATAACTTTAAGGTGTTATTAGGTGGCTTCATGAAAATGGAAATCTTCACCACGCTTACTGTACTGAAACAAGACCATATAATCAAGGAGCAAGACTTACAGCTTATGAATTAGTTTATGAGAAAATACCATCCACTTTAATCTGTGATAGTATGGTGGCATATTTGATGAAATCAGGAAAAGTATCTGCTGTTATTGTAGGTGCAGACAGAGTTGCTTCAAATGGAGATACAGCTAATAAAATTGGCACATATCATATAGCTATTGCAGCAAAATATCACAATATTCCATTTTATGTAGCTTGTCCAAGAAGTTCTTTTGATTTTTCATTAGCTTCTGGAGATGAAATACCTATTGAAGAAAGACCATCTAGTGAACTTACAACTATTAATTCTGTGCCAATAGCTGCTAAAGGTATGTTTTTACACTTTTTTGTTTAACTCAACTAGGTTTTTGTATGTAAAGATGGAATTTTGTAATACATTTTTCACTAACTTTCTTATATGCTAGAATTTTTAAAAAGTCTGTTCATGGTATCTGTTTGATGACAATACAATAATATAATGTTTTTAGAACTTAATTATACATTTATTTTAAGGAGTTTTCTTTTTTACCTGCCACAGTAATAAATCATCAAATATTCTTGAGAGCTACAATTGTATATGAATTAAAACAATGGATTTAATTATGTACCATATGCCTATCAAAATAGGCCAAATGGCTGTGAAACTGGAATGATTCAATTTTAAACACTAAAAAGAAGAAAATAAAATATAATTAAAAAATTAGCAAGTAATAATTTAAAAAATGTGCTTTTATTAATTAATAGTTTCATTTTAATTAAATTATATGTTGTGAAATCAATTGAGAAATCCTAAAAAGATTGTTTAAATATAAATAACTAGGGGGCTCAGCCCCTACTCGCTAACGCTCGCCAACCCCCGTGAATTATGAAGCAATTCACATTGAGACCGCTACGCGGTCCCAGTTCGCTTTGCTTGACCCTTTTTATTTTTGCAGCAATTCTAGCCGAATAAGTACTACAGTTGAAGCACTTTATAACGAAATGTTCATTACCATTTACTTGGTCTGCATGTTAAAGAATACTGAATTCGAAACGACATAACGAATTATTTATAACGAAAAGCACGATATAATGAAAAGAATTCAAGCATGAACAGTGCAATAAAAACGATATAGCAAATTTTTCACTTTTTTTTACTTAACGTAGGAAATATTTTTTTTTCTTAATTATTAGTTTGTTCCCCCCATGACATAACCTTCAATCTTTTTCTCTACGGCCAATCACATATTTTCAATAGTTCCAGGAGAGATTTGGGGGCGGGGCAGTGTTTTAAGACAGACAGAAAGACGACAGCTTAGCAGAACTGTATTATGTTTTTTTTTTATTTGATGACTGATTTCATTGACATTTGCTTTGCCTGTAAATTTATGGAGTGTTAATTTTTAAAACTCTGTACGCTGGCTGTGTCTGACAAAAGAAAATGGATGAGTTTAGACTAGAAAGCCGAAATTATAAAATGCTTCCCAGAATTATGTTAAAAAAAACTGATGTAATTAGGATTAGCACTCTCAGCACAATATTGAAAGATCAAGAAAAAATTCTTAAAATTTTCGAAAAGAATGCTGTTTTCTCATCGTTTAAACGTTTACGTACAGCAAAATATGCAGATGTAAAGGAAGTATTATTTTCATGGTTTAAGATGCAAGATCCAAAAAAATCCCGTTAGTGGAAGTATTTTGCATGAAAAAGCATATCACTCTATAACTTTGATCAATACTTTATAATGTTCAACAAAGAGAACAGCGCCAAAAAAAAAAAAAAGTTAAATATGAGTTGTCTGATGGCAGTCTGAGTGAGCAAGAAGGATTTGTAGAAATTTGCCAGAAACTTTTACCATCTGATGCACTCGAGTATTTACAGAAAATTGTGTGTTACATGCGTAATAAAAACTTGTTAGCGATTGAAATTAATATGTATGTTGACAAAATAGAGCTCACATTATTAGATAATGCTGTAAAGAAAAGAAAGCAGAGCTTGTTAACTACATTCTTCAAACCATATATAGGTATGTAAAAGTTTCCTTTAACAGAATTAAATCAATAATATATATTTTTTTAATTCGCCCAGTTTTTTTTTTTTTTCATGTGTAGCATAGTAATATATACTGTACATATACCGTTAAAATGATATAACAAAACTCTAATTATCTGAAATCCAGTCATCCAGATCAATAATCACAAAATAAAAATTTTATGATATGAATTGTACGTATAACATTCGTAGAAATATAATTATCTTGAAATTTCTTTTTAAATCAACGCTTTTCTTCTTTTCACTCTTTCTAGTAAAAGTAATTTTTCCTGTGAAGCATTAATTTAATATGAATACATGAGATCTAGCTTTTTTTTTTTTTTTTTAACAAAAACAATTTTAAGAGATCTTAAAGAAATAAACAGACTTTTTTATGATTGTCTCCAATATCCGGACTTATGCATAATCAGATTACGTTCAGACCACATTAATCTGGATAATTGGATTTCTTACTGTATAACGAACTAATCCGTTATAACGTTTTAACGAAAGCACTTTATAACGAGTAAATCTATGGTTCGATTTCGTTATAAGGTGCTTCGACTGTACCATAAATCCACCATAAAACTGACAATTTTTTAATGTAAAAAAATAATTGAAAACACAGTTAAAAATGCATTTAGTTGGTGCTACCAATGGGCATAAATCATTTAAATACTATGAAAAAAAGATCTTGAAAACACAATTAGTTTAAAACTCACTGCACCTATAATATTGTACAGCACGGCTTAAATTCATTAAAAAAACACTCTGTGATACGAAGATAATTTATATGTATCATCAATCGTTGTTTAAATTTTGTAAAACTGTTCTAATTGATTAGATTATAGATATTTGCAAAAGAATAATTATTAACAAATTCACGAGCTTGTGCTTTCTATCAAGCGTTAATCAAAGAAGAGAATTTTCAGTTTTCTCCCCCACACCATATTCATGTAGTTTATCGGAATTTTTTTGGAAAAATCCTGGATTGCAGTCATGAAATTAGGCATGATTTTCTAGATAAACGAATGTTTATAAAAGTGCTTTTTAAAAAGCTATTGTTACTTTTATATTTATTATTTAGTTATTGTGTATGTGTGTGCATGCATATACACTTTTATTGCATATGTGTAAGTTTTCTTTTAAAAAGTAATTTATTTTTCCCTCAAAAATTTTCTTTAACATACCGTATTACAGTTATTTATGATAAAGCAATTCAATGATAATTTTATAAAAATGTATTTCAACAATACTAATTATATTTAAAAAATTGTCTTAATTTATTTTTCTATTATATGTCAGTCGTATCAAAATTCTTTTAAAATGTACTTTAATTACTAAATTTATTACAAAATTGTTCTATTTTTACCATACAATGTGAAAAGAAACAGCAGTGTAAATAAGTTCCATATAAAGGACTTTGTGTGTGTGTGTACATTTGTATATTTTAATACAAGAATTTTGTAAATCATTGTTATTTTAATTAATTTTTTTTTATGTAAAGAAAAATGCAAACTAGAAAGTAACTCTCAGTTAAAGTTTTCTATTGAGTTATATACTTAAACTTGAAAGTAGTTGTAAAAGAATCTTGGGCATCATAAATTCGAGATATAAAAAAGTACAGTATTCTCAGCATTCTATAGAGAGTATTAACTGCGATAGCATTTTATGAAACATATAGAGTATTCTGAAGCATACATTTACCTTGAGAACAAAAGGACCCATAGTTTCAGGAAAATGTGTCATCAATCACATGAATCAATTGTTTCCAATTCTACATCAATTGCATTTCTGTATGTTTACATGGAAGCAAGAAATCACTTATAAAATTGATTTAAGAAATGCTTGTAAGAATATGATTTCAAAAAAGTATTTTAAGGTCTTCAAAAACTAAGGAATTTAATTTTCCGATTAGGGAAAATATTTTGAGATATTGAGGCTGAGCGAGAAATAAATCCAACTAAAAGAGGTTTTCTTCTATTATCAGATTAGCAAACACATATGGAAATTAGATTTTTTTTTCAAGATATCAAAAGACTCATGATATCAAAATTCGACTTAATGAAGGTAGACTGTATTATCAAAATAGAAGAAAAAGAAAGAACTGTGTTAGAATGAATGAAACTTGTCAGTATAACCTCTATAAAAAAATGTTTGCTTAACCTTTAAATTTCCTGAAAAAAAAGTACATGGAATTGGCATGTTCTTAGTCCTCTTCTTAAGAATTGTTTTTAATTAGTGTTTTATTGTCTTATAATTTATTTTCATAATTTTAATATCTAATGAAAAAAATCTCTGTGAAAAATAATATAAAACATATACTTTTAATTTCACACAGGTATAAATTGTTGGAATCCAGCATTTGATGTAACTCCTGCAGATTTAATAACTGGTGGGATAATCACTGAAGTTGGTGTGTTTGCTCCAGAAAGCATAAAAAACAATCTTGAAAAGTTATCACACTTTGATTTATTAATGTAATTCCTTCTATAAGCACGAGCTATTTTTCATAAATAATTTTTAACTTGCTGATGAAGATTTAAATAAAGTTGTGTTTCACATTAAGACTAAAACATTTTCTGAAAATAATATATTTGAATAAACAGTTTTGTTATGTTGTTTCTGTTTTGAATATTTCAGCTTATATTAACAATTGATGTACATGTTTTTTTTTTCATTTAATGTTACACAATTTTGTATAAAGATGAAATCAAAATTATTCATCTAATTGTTGCATTTAACTATGAGAAACAATAAAAAATACATATATAAACCAGAGTGTAAAAAATTATATGGAAATTTAAAATAATAACAACTAAGGAAAAATCTCTGGTAGGCAAACAAAATGACAAGAAATATGTTAAAAAGAAATGAACAGTAGACTATTCTTTTGAAGTCCAGTAGCATTAGGCAATGAATTTCCAACATTTAATTCATTTTTCACTTATCTTTCTTCATATTATCATTTAAGCCAGTCACACAGTCAGAGTAGTCTAAATCACTAATTTTGAAAATTGGCAAAAAGCGCATGGAGACTATCTTAGAGGTCTGTACATTGAGGCATGGGCCAATTTTTATTTCATTAGACTGGGATAAGAGCCATGCAGGACTTAATTCTTTCTGGGTCATACCAAACTGACTTTTATTTTTTTCCACCTTAAAGAGTGATATTATGCATTTGTTTACTGGAATTTAAAAAATATATATATTTTGGTTTAATAAATCTACATTTTTTTTCTGTATAGAACTTTAAAATTTTGAGTTTCTTTAATGATCTCTTCTTCTATTCTATAATTATTTTTTAATGCATCTTTGCATACATAATTGTCTAAGTGGTCATTAATATTTTTATCCCATATTTTATGGCTTACAGACATTGATTTTTAAAATTTTTACATAAATATATACACAATATTATTTTCTTTTAAAAGAGTTTTAATTGCTGGTTAAGAAATATTGGCATTTTAAAAAAAAATTGGGTCGAGTCTGATTTTGCTAATTTTTGCATAGGCCAGTCCTGAAATTTTCATCCTGTACAGATCTGTGGGCTATCTAGACATATTTAACTATTAATAGAAAAAATAATAAAAGTTATAGTTTCATAAAAATGTCTGTAGATAGCATTAGAAGGTATTCTATCACATTAGAATACACTATGTTTTTCATAAATCCTTTGTTTTTGAACATTTAAGGAAATGTAACTTGGGTCATTCTCGGATAATAGAAAGTTTTGGCTTTTAAATAAATGTTAAATTTTATCGTTTTAATTCCTTATTTTTAGCTCAAATTACTCCATATAATAAATAATGGTAATTTTTGCTAAAGAATAGTAATGATTTTTTTTAAAATGAAGTATCATACAGGTGATCATACCTGTATATCCCTGAAACCATAATTCTAATACACCATGGTAATGACATTTTTAATGTTGTCTATTTTAGGGCTAGACATTAGCAAATGGGGTACTTATTATGGAAGCAGTCTCAAACTTTTTGTTATTCATTTAGCAAAGTTAAATTATTAAATATGTATTTCAGCAGTAATAAACTTTACATTTTTTTTTTTTAATATTGAAATTTATTTATACTTTTTCATATTTAAACCAGTGCACAGTGTGGGGACTTCATTTATTTGTTTGGCTATCAAAATTTTGTTTTCCCATCCTGATATAAAAGTTTTCTATACCTTTTACATTCTCTGGTCTTCCAAAAATTTATTCAGCATTGAGGGGGGGATTTTGTGAAATAATTCTCACATTGCTTTTATTCCCGATTGCCATTTCTTGGTAATTTTAATTTTTTCAATTTTTTTCTATTTGCCGGTTCATGCATGGAATCTTTTCCTAACATTAGAGTTCTTCGGATGCGATCCATCGGTCAATAATTCTTATTTATGCTGTAAAAATAGAGTCTCTCTTTCGGCTATTTCTTTTTCTCCTATTGTCAACATATTTTTCATGTCACAATCATGTATGTTTGTCAGCGTCATGTCATTCTTAATCTCAGAGATGTGGCTTCTTCAGCGCAACATACGGCTCGTCAAATGAATGGGATTTCTCCAGTGCTGGAAGTTTACCAGATGACATAACAGCAAGCTATATTTTTCGTTTGTGCATTGGGATATGGTTTAGTTTCGAAATATAAAGTTGATTCGATTTCTGATTGTTGTCCTACTTTCAAAATTACTTTTTGTTACATTTGAAACCTATCAATTTCATTTATATAGTCCGATAGTTTAAAATTTAATTAAGTTGGTTGTCTGATGGATTATCGTGTTAAAGTAGACAAATTCTAAATTTTAAAAATGCCATTTATAAATCCTATGAACTGAAAGTTCTTCATAATTTTAATTTTATAAATCCAATAGGGTTATTTGTTAAAAATTCATTCATTCAAAATACTGAGTGGCCATTGAGGAATCATCTACTCATTAATCTTAAAGATTAAATAAAAACTTTTTTTTTATCAAAAAAGTTGTCTTCATTTCGTGCATCTCTTCGTGTTCCATTAATCAAGTAAAAACATTTAAATTTTTATCTTTCTCATTAGTGACCTGTAAAGATTGGCACTTAATGCCTTTTGGTTGTTGCATTCACTCATAAAATATTAAATGACAAATGTAATTACTAATTTTAAAATTATGATCATACCTTTCTTAAAATATTTACACCACAGCTTGAAAAAAAAAAAACACTATTTAAAAATGACCCACTTACATAATTATGACTAACTTTATAATTTACTAATTACCACTGACATAAAAAAAATTGTATTGTGTAAAATTTGCTTTTGTTACTTTTATTATTTTTATTCCATTAAATGTTGTTTTAAAAATTCTAAATGATTTTAATTTTCAATAAATAAATGTCAATAATAGTAAACACGCAAATGAAAAATACAGGAGGATTTTTTTTTTTTTGTCTCTGAATAATTACCATATTTTGAGTTATATAAGTTGACCCTACTTTTTCAAACCTGAAACAGTATATATAATAACAATTTTTATCTAATATAATAATCGAACCTTTGAATAGGAAACTCATTGGGACCCTGGAATTTGTTCACTATTTAGAGATAAAATCATACAAATATAAAGGAGTTGGGATTTGGAAAGTGTTCTCTAAACAGAGGAGTCTGCTGCTATTCAAGGGTGTCTTATGGAGGTATTACTGTAAATAGTACAGAGAAGGAACACAAATAATATAATTTATAAATAATAATAAATGTGGCTGTTTCTTGCTTTATTTTTTGTTTCCAATATTCCTTAAAAATATTAATAGTTGGTTGGATATTAATGTGTACTATGATTGAGTGTCAGAAGAGACTTAAAATCAATGACCAAGTATAAATGCAGGTCTAAACACATGTTGTTTCTCAATCAAATATGAAGAGTGTTTTCTTAAACCTCTTAAAAATAAATAAATCACTATGTTAAAGATCATTGTCAAGCCATTAAGTTGCAAGAACAATATTACTAAATGATCCTTTAATACCTAAGTTAATTATTTAGTATAACAACACTAATTAACCAAAATAATTTTAAGAGTAAAGTAATTCATCAATTATCTTGGCTCAGATTTTTCTTGAAATTTTTTGGCAAGAAAATACATGAAAGAAGTTTAATTTACTTCTAAAATTAAGCACCAAGAGAAATTAACATTAATTTTTAGGTGTGACACTAATATTTTTAATATTTTAAGTTATGGCCTTCTGATAAAAGTATTTTCATAAATATATTTGCTTTTCTGTGCAAGAATATTCAAATTAATAAAAGTTTATGAAAATGTAATATATATATGTAACAAATTTACATCGATACCCTCATTCTCGTTACATCATGTTTTCAGGTTTCTCTCTAATTTCCTTTGACGGGTGTAGTCGTGTCCGAAATAAAAACAGTTTTTTCCTGGAATCTGACTTTATTTCCACTTTTTTTACATGCTCCTTTTAAGTAAGACCCAGGGGTAATGAGAGCCAATGGATGTTACAGGCTCATATTCTAGAGTAATGAGCCTATCATTTCGAAGACTGCATTTTCGGGCCGGGGCCGAACAGGGCACGGGCTGCAAGTATTCTTAGCAGGTGGAAGACGGGAAAAAGGCACGCTCACGCTTTTTGTTAGAGCTTAACTCAAATATTTTCTGCTAGAATGGGAGGAGAAAAACAGTTAATTGGTTAATTAGCTCTCGCATGTTGCCCAGGTTTCCGACGACACCAAATCCTCCAGAACCTGATCACATAGAAAACTACAAGCGACTGCAAAAAACATAATACTCAGCACTTTTTATTCTTAAAGAGAGATCAAAATTGTTGGATGAAAGTAATAATTGTATGGTTAGAAAACCAAGATAACAGGAGCAAATTAGATTTGAATACATATTTATAAAGTTAGAAAAAATGTTTTGGGGATTTTAAAGTTTGAATTTTAATTTTGCATTTTAAAAGGGTTTAACTTTTTATTCTTTCATATATATATATATATTTCCTTTAGTTAATTCACATTATTTGGTATGAATACTCGCTTTACATTTTCTTTTGGGCTGTGCCAATCAATGCTTAGTCACAGTCAATTTTTTTAATTGTGTTAGTTGGTTTGATTAATCCAATTAAAATTTTCTAGAATTTAATTAATTTTTTTTTAATTATCAAACTAAGATAAAAATTTTAAATATAAAATACTATCTACAAGATAATTTTTCAACAATATTTCACCTAAGTCCCTTAATTGCAGGCACTCAGAATGAAGAGATATCATTTGGAAAAATGTTTTGCAGAAGATGGGAAATTTTGCCAAATCTCAGCAGCAGTTTTAGGTAGGAGCGTGAAATTCAGGAAAACAAATCTACTAAAACAATGGTTAAACACGTATTTCAGCGATTTTAAAAATTGACTCTCTAAAGGGGTTAAATGTGGAGGATCGAACGTTTTAGGTTATTTCGCCATATCTCAGTAGCAGTTTTAGGTATGAGCATGAAATTCAGAATAACAAATCTACTAAAAAATAGTTAAACACATATTTCAGTGATTTTAGAAATTCACCCACTAAGGGGGTTGAACATTGGAAAAAGACACAATTATGAAAGAATTAGGTGAATAAGACAACTATTGCTGATTTTTTATTAGATATTTTACTTAAGACATTTTTCCAAGAAAAGTTATTTATAAAACTAGGGGATTTAGTATGATTGTGTCAAAATAACATACGTTTTTTCTGATTACCATTTTGATGGTTTTGAAGCGAGTGCATTATTGTGATCAGCATATTTTTGGGATATTACATTTTTATTTATGTTACCCGGAAGGCCAATGTTAACTTGGGCAAAGCTGAATGGTTCTGCTATATTAAACTAAATTTATTAGTTTCAATATGTAAATAAACAGAAAAAAAATATATTTATCACATTTTTATAAGCTTTTATTTAAAATTCAAAATTTCTAAGTACTGCAATTTTGTCTCACTCCTGCTTTTATCCAATTTAGAATTTTTTTTTTAAGTACCTACTTATCCCTACCTTACATTGTAGTCGACAAATTGTCCACCCACACGAAGCATGGATGGGCTGCTAGCACTATATAAAGAGAGAATGCCTGACTGACTCATCAACACACAGCTGAAACGACTAAAGTCAGGATCACAAAATTTGGAGAGGAGATTGCTGTTATCAGCTAGGCAAGCATTAAAAAAGGATTTTTGAAAATCCCCCCCCCCCCCCCATCCAAAGGAGGAAGGTCGAAAGTTTTAGGTCATTTTGCTTATCTCAGCAGCACAGTTTGAAGTAGGGGTGCAAAATTCAGAAAAAAAATCTACTAAAAAATGGTTAAACACGTATTTCAGCGATAAAAAAAAGAATGAATCTTGCAACAATAGTTACAACAATGAAATTATAACAATGAAATTACAACAGTGAAATAAATAAAATACAGCTAAACGAAACTGCTAAAAAATCGTTAAACACGTATATATCAACTATTTTGGTGATTTTGTTGCCAACATTGGCAATGAACCGATTATGGAAGATTAGATGAATAAGACAACTATTGCCAATATTTGATTAGATATTTTGCATAAAATACCAGTATTTCCAAAAAGAAATCTCTGCCCAATTTAATTGGAGAAATTTTGAGAAAGAATAAGACAAAAGTTATTTGAAAATACTGGTAGGAAAAATTAAGGATTGCATATGCCCTATACATTACGGATACACAACACTCATCGTGAAGGACAGCCCTAAATAAATAATTTTTATTTCTTACAATTTTTAAAAAATTCACTCAAACACTATTCTATATAATACAAAAAATAAACACCAATATTAAGACCTTATGAACACAAATATTTCTATAACAATGAAATTCTAGTAAAAACAAATAAATAAACTTGAAGTTGAATAAGGAAAATGTAAAAATTCATAAAATATAAAAAAATAAATAATAATTTTTATTTATGTTACAATTTTAACAAAATCCATCGTACATCAAAATCTCACACTGAATTCATCACAGACACAAATAAAATGCTGGAAATAATCACACAGTCTATAACTAAAAATTTCTGTTTATATTTATGAATTTAATATCTTCACTGATTTGTTAACTACATTCTGAAGAAATGTGAAGGCAACCCTGGCTGAATGAATGGTGGGAGAGGTGGAACAGGTGGATTGTACAATGATCCAGGAAATGGTGGATTGTACAATGAACCAGGAAATGGTGGATCAAAGTCTAAAAAAAAAAAAAATAAATAAATAAAGTAACTTTATGTCTACTTTCATTGAGGATATAAACATCAATGCAAAGACAGTTTTATATAATTTACTTATAATAATTATGTTAAAAGCAATTTTACTCTAAAAATAGTTAAATTGGAGGAGTTGTAACTAACTATTGATCTATTTTACTAATAGTGCACATCTCTGTTTCAAAAAAATTTTGTCAAGCAAAATTATTTGAAATCACTATGTGAAAGAAGGAATCCATAGAACTTTCAACATAGCAATAATCATTGTGGACAATGAAATTCATTAAGAGAATGAAAATATTTAAAATAGAAATTGACAATTAGACACAAGTTATCAATGATGTTTCAACAAAAGAATAAGTTATTTTTGTACTTTGTTTTATTTTCTCTAATGTTTTCATTAAGAAGACAGCAGCTGATATACAGTCACTCAACAAAGAACTGGGACATTTAACATGTATCACATGTCAAGCTATTTACAAAAATATTATTAATAAACAAACAAAACAAAATTAAACATAAAATGCCTTAACATTTGGTAAATAAGAATTTTTTTTTTCCTTATTATTTCTTTTACAATTTTACAATTCTTGTTTGTTTCAGACTTTCAAATATTATTTAATCTCAAACATATGTTAAAAATGTATTGGGACACTTTTGAAATGAGAAATAAATTTTTAAAATATATTTCACTTTAATAAATTTTAATTTACGACTATTAATTATAATGTTAGACATAAAATGTCAGAATAACATGTCATTTAAATAACAATGGCATGGAACAAAGAGGTTTATGTTGATGTGCAAAATTTCATAATAAATCATGTGAAAATCAATTTGTTGTGTTGGAAAAATGTTGAAGCTGAATAAGTCTGTGTTTAAATGTCAGCAGGTTCAAGATTACAAATAGTATTGAAATCGGGTCAAGATAAAGCAATAAATAAAAATTAAACTATGTTTTTAAATGAATGTGAAATTAAATAGGTTATGATATGAGTTCCCATTAACCCCAGAATTGGTGCCATAAAGTTGAATCTGGGAACTGAAATTCTCCAATAGAATTGAAAGCAAAAAATTTGACCTACATCATATAGCATTGCATATGAAAAATTATTATTCTATTGTTAAATACAGAAGAAGGAACCTAATGGTTTGGGGATGCACGGTGGGTCTGATATAAGGAACTTAAAACTTGTTAATGGTACAATAGACAAATACTTCTGAAGCAAAATTTAAAGCGAAGTGGAACAGAGAATTTGAAGACATTTTAAACTGTATCAGGATAATGATTTGGAGCTGACATTTGCAAACTGAGAGTCCTCTGCCACTACCTTGCATAATTAAGACTTGTCCAGAGTACAGACAGTATTATCCTGGGACTATTTGTAGCAAAAAACCAATGAACACCAGATTTATGACAAGAAAATTTTAAGGAAACAATTTAGTCACAGAATGGGCAAAAATCGATATCTAATTTTGAGCAAAATGGGTAAAATCCATGATAAATTGACTGCAAGTGGTCATAAAAAATCATGGGGTCCCAACAAGACATTAAATATCTGTTTCACAATTTATTTCTTAATTTATTAAACAGTGTTCAAATACTTTTTGGAGCACATTTTTTCTTTGGATTTCATTTACTTTAAATTATAACTAGACTTGCATTAAAATTTGCATTTTCTTTGAGTTATCATGCTCTTTATTTATCAAATATATTTTATTATTTTTTGTTTCATTTGTATACAACAGTTATATAATAAAATAAAATTTTATGAAATTGTCTTGTGTATCAATACTTTTTTGATATACTGTATTCATAGTTTGGAACTTAAAAACTGCAGCATTAGAAAGGTACAAAATTTCAGATTTGTGATTTTAATAAGTTTTTTTAACTTGCAATCATGTTTCACACTCCCAGATGCTAACAAAAAGTGCTATTGCTTGCAGGAAAAGAATTGTTGATGAAATAGATGTTTAAAAAAAGTGGGGGTGTTGCTTAGTAATTATTTATCACAGTAAAATTTGATAAATTAATAAAATTATTTGAAACCAGTGCTTCATGATTCACAAAGCTAATTTTAAATTGATTTCAAAATTTAATTTTATCAACGTAATTATAGGTGCATTACAAATCCATAAAATTCTAAGGATTCTCTAGACAACAAACACCTCTTTTAAGCACAGCAACAACTTCATCAACAGAGGTTATTAAGAAGCAATGACAATAAAGCCCATAGTTAATGAAAAAGTTCAGCGTTCTCAATTTTTTTTTTTTTGTTGAAGTGGAGACCACTTTTATACTCTGAGTGCTTTGGGAATCACTTTTACACTACTTTTATGTTCTTTTATTAATCTGATATTTTCAACTACAGTGTGTATTGTGTTGCCTCTAGTGGTTGCTTCAAAGACAGAAAATAAAATGTGATCGTAAAGGGGCAACAAACAGGTTCTTCTGAAAATTATTCTGAAGAGATTGTAAAAAGAGAAAATAACTAAATAATTTACAGTACCTTGAAATAAGTTGACACAAGACGTTGTTAACGTTGAACTTGAGGTTTTTTATTAGGGATTCATTGAAGTTGGGTTGGCTCCAAGATACTCTGTGAGGTTCTCTGCAGTCCAGGGTTTGTTTAAAATTCACAATATTTCATGGTGATTAGATCATATCTTATGATCAAGTAAATATCTTTTTACTAGGTGTAAATATTAACAATGTTTTATCAAAAGGTTTTATAAAACTGCAACTATGAAAAATACACGCGGATCCGCAGCGACGAGCGCCGCACGCCCGCGGACCGCACCAACGAACGAAACTCTATGTGTGACGATCCTAGTAAGACTGTCCCAAGTAACTGAATGAGAGAATCGAAGCACCCGCGACTTCGGCAGCGCGCGCATGCGCAGACCAACGAAGTGCCGTCCTATCGAACGCACGTAGCTGAAAGACGTGACGTCGCGATGGGGGGCGGAGCAAACGATCGCGGGAGGAACGGTAAGAAGGAGAAACAAACACTACAGTGTCAGAGGAAGGAAGATGAGTTACATCCAACAATTAAAGTGTACAATGAATTTAAAAAGGGAAAACATTGGAATAAAAATAACTGAATGCTGAATTCAGAGCTCAGATGACAAAATGGAACGTGATGAATGTTAATTAAATTAGATTAACTGGGAGAATTGAAATTAAAAATATATCGCAACACGATATATTACTCCCCCAACAACACAGACAAAGAAAACTGAAAGCATGGAAAATGCTGGAAATTCCAAGACATTAAATGTGGAATTAAACTAAAAAGATTGATTCTTCCATACCAAATCCAAACATCAACTCCAATGAGATTGCCAATTGTCCCGCACGGTTAGTGCTGCGAACAATCCCCTCCAACTGAGCAACGGCTGCAGAAGATGACGATGACTGCCAACGAACCTACAAATACAATATGTACTGAGTGTGTGTGTGTGTGCCAGGTCATCGCAAAACGGGATGGAGAGTAGCGTGTAAAAAGAATTGAGCAAATGTACTGTGAAAAGGTGTACCCGAATTCCAAAACAACCAGGAGGTAAAGATGGAATGAATGGTGCTGTGACACAACACAACATTCAGAATCAAAACAAAGAAGTTTACAACAATCGAAAAAACTGCATACTGTAAAAAAATGTGATGAATGAAAATGTTTCCTAAAAAGATGATTTTCACTATTCTGTATCCTGATACCAGCTCAGGATGCAGTCGCTAAACAGAGAAATCACAGAAAAGAAAACCGAACAATGTTGAAAAAAAAATGTGGCAAAAAAAAAAAGCTTCTTTAATATAATATGTTATCATTGATGAGATACCCAAAATATGACGCAAAGGTCATTTGCAAGAAAATTGAAAAAAAAAATGTGTGTAAAACAATTCTGACAACCTTGAACCCATTATAGAACACTAAAATAATAAAAATCAAACTATGCTGCACAAAATAGAATATCACCTCTTGCGTGTCTATCCTGTGACGTAATGTCACCACTAAATTATTGAACTATTGAAAATGTGGAAGAATGTGATAGAATAAAATGGAAACATAGAATGAATCTCAAAATACAATGGAACATATGAAAACAAGCTCAAGAAATAACAAAATTGAAAAAATGACTAACACTTACCAAACAAACGACTGAGTTGAAAACAAATGCAATGTAGAATACTACGTGTTAAAAAAGATGAGAACTGCATGTCGACAGTAAGATGAGAACTGCGTGTCGCAACGTGAAATGAGAACTGCAGAGACCCATCAGAAGCATCTGGAATTACATGGGGCACATACGATACCCGACAGGTGGGTAGCTCTGAAACCTATTAGCACTAATATGGACATACAAGTTACAAAAAAGTTCATATTTATAAATTACAAATGTCATTTACACAAAAGAATTTAAATATGAGAAAAATGAAAATAAACAAAATAAAAAGGGCAAATATTAAAAAGTAAAGGGGCAGTGGTACCACAAAAAAATAGGGAATGTCATAAAAATAGTACTAAAAGTATCAAAACCCAAAATGATATAAAAGTGTAAACAACCATAATGTGATCCCAAATAATACATCTTGAATTCAAACCACACACTACACAGTTATTACTTAAATATAAAATACAATAAGAGCTCAATTATAATAATAAAATAGAAAAGAATACCATGGTAAAGAAAATCCAATATATATTCATTGGAAAAGTAAACATACTTTAAAATTGATTGACTGTTTACTTATATTTGCTAGCATCATAATAATTGCAATCATAAATACTTGTAATAGTATTTTAAAATAGAAAAGAGGGATCCCCAATTAGTGTCATATAATAAGCAATTGCAAATAAGTACTTCAAACATAATTCAATGACACAAAACACAAATAAGGCAAAATTATATACAAAATATTCTTTAGTAGTGAAAAAATTTAAGTGAAATTCTATTGTATTTTGCTTATAATCAAAAGAATTAAGAACAAAATGAATGTTCAAATGTTGTGTATCATTACAATATACCATACATGTGTCATGAAATTTTTTTTTGTAAATAAGTAAATTTGAAAAAAAAAAATGATGCATCCGTGATATGTGAAAAAAAAAAAATATTATGAATGGATATTATTGTTCATAATATCAATGTGTTATAGTCCCAAAAAGACTGGCATGTGACAACAAGGTCACACCAAAAATTTTAAAAAAAATGATTCGTGTAATATTTGAAAATGAAATTTTAAAACAAAATATTAATGTTTAAAAGTCAATTAAACATGAAATTTTGAATATGTCATGTTATATTTCTAAAAATTCCAAAAACAAATGTGTTTTTAATTTAGACAAAAATTTAAATCGTCAAGTTGTGAGAAAAAATAAAGCCATTTAAAATTAAATAATATTGAATGTCTATAAAGACAAAAAAAATGTGTAACATAATATAATGTGTAATATAAAAGAAAAAAATAAGTTTAAGCTATAACTTCATATTCCCAATAAATTTTGCGTGTTTAAATATCCCAAAAAGAACACAGATGTTCCAGCATCAAATAAATAATTCCTGAATGTACGTGGTTGTAAAGCATAGATACCTGCACTAACCCCATCATGCATAAAAATCACACTGCACGTATCGCCATAATGCAATAGTGAAATTCAAGGAGCACCCATACTAAAACAAACATTACATTCTGAAAAAAAGGAAACACACTAGATTTACATTTGATCTCAAGACATTGCATTACTTCTCAAGACATTTTAAAAAATTCATATGCATGAATATAATTGTGTAACTATTGGAAAATATTCAGAAAAACTGATATAATGAAAAAGTACTGGACAACATGAAAGAAAATACAGCATAAACCCATTATAATTTCTTAAAGTTAGCTTATGATCTAAGCATTGTGTTATAATTAGCATAAACATAAAAAGTAGCTAAAAAAATGAATTGAATAACTTAAATAAAATTATTGAAAAAATTTTCTCTCTCTCTCGTTATATAATGTGGAAGTATGTATTATGAATTAAAACCCAATTTTCTTACAAAAGCTTCAGATGCTCTTCTTGTCATCTATTTTGTATGTGAAAAAAGGAGTGTGTTATCTGAAAAAGAGAACATAAAAAATTAGTATAAATTATAAAATAATTGAGAAAAAATTAGCTTCTGTTTTGATGAGTACAACTACTGTCCTTGACTGTGTATGAAAAAAAGTTCTGTTTCGGTGAGTACAACTACTGTCCTTGACTGTGAATGAAAAAAAGTTCTGTATTAGAGAATGTCCTTGTTATTAATACACTTAAAAGTTCTTGTACATGCTGATATACCAAGTCAGTTAGATAGGAACTCATGACAGCTGCAGAAACTTCACTAACATTGAAAGAAACGTTGAAATCTTGTTATGAATGGAGCATCAAACTTTTCTTCTTTTGTATGTACTTATGAAAAATGTATCTTGTAAAAAAAAAATCCTTGTATGTACAGAAAAAAAAATGCATGAATACAAATTCCGAATGAGAAAATTTTCATCATAAAGTGTCTGGAATGAAGGAAAACTGCAGAGACCCCCAGCAGGTAAGTTTTTTTTTTTTTTTTTTTAGTTCACTTGTTTTTCTTGTTATCTATTTGTATTTTTCACACCACTTGTATACAAATTCTATGTGAAACATATTTTCACAAACTGTGTCTTCTACAATGTGAATACTTTTATAAATCATTCTAAATTTAAAATTGAAAAAAGGTTACATGAGGTTAAGTGGCATTTCGTTGGAATACTTGTTCCATTTCATATAAAAATAACCTATGCTTCTTCTTGAAAAAAATGTTATGAGTTAAGTGATGAGGTATTCTTCATTTCACAAAGTTATTCTAATCCATGTACATCTACTACAAAAATAACTTCTCCAGATGATTACTATCCATGATTACTTGTATTTTCATAAAATGAACATTATTAATTAAAAGGAGATTTTTTTTGCAAAGTTCGGCAATCATGTGCCTGGCATATATCTTCTCAAAAATAATACACATGTTACTGCAAAAGCATATATATTAAAAATTCTTAACATTAATTTCATGTGACAAATCTTCAGTTAACATTATCTGACTTTGATTTAAAAAACTTGTGATCATAAACCACAAAAAAAATGCTTCAAAATGATTTCTACTTAAATCTTTAAGCATCTGAGATATTATTAAACTAATATTATAAAAATGTACTTCATTTTACTACCTTATATGATATTTTCACATATAAAGCTTAATTTCATGTTATTTCACCATTTTTAAAAAATGTGTTTTTTTTTTTGTTTTTTTTTTTGTATCGATCTTCAAAGTGTTAAAAAGTTATTTTCTTCATTGCATGTAAATTTCTCTTCATATTAAGACAATACAGCACTAAAAAAATCCTGGTCACGGCACCATATTTTATTGTGTTGCCTCTAGTGGTTGCTTCAAAGACAGAAAATAAAATGTGATCGTAAAGGGGCAACAAACAGGTTCTTCTGAAAATTATTCTGAAGAGATTGTAAAAAGAGAAAATAACTAAATAATTTACAGTACCTTGAAATAAGTTGACACAAGACGTTGTTAACGTTGAACTTGAGGTTTTTTATTAGGGATTCATTGAAGTTGGGTTGGCTCCAAGATACTCTGTGAGGTTCTCTGCAGTCCAGGGTTTGTTTAAAATTCACAATATTTCATGGTGATTAGATCATATCTTATGATCAAGTAAATATCTTTTTACTAGGTGTAAATATTAACGATGTTTTATCAAAAGGTTTTATAAAACTGCAACTATGAAAAATACACGCGGATCCGCAGCGACGAGCGCCGCACGCCCGCGGACCGCACCAACGAACGAAACTCTATGTGT
The DNA here is from genome assembly GCA_963931845.1 of Maratus michaelseni. Classification (NCBI taxonomy): domain Eukaryota; kingdom Metazoa; phylum Arthropoda; class Arachnida; order Araneae; family Salticidae; genus Maratus; species Maratus michaelseni. Next base: position 351,227,125 of record OZ007592.1, read on the forward strand.
GACGATCCTAGTAAGACTGTCCCAAGTAACTGAATGAGAGAATCGAAGCACCCGCGACTTCGGCAGCGCGCGCATGCGCAGACCAACGAAGTGCCGTCCTATCGAACGCACGTAGCTGAAAGACGTGACGTCGCGATGGGGGGCGGAGCAAACGATCGCGGGAGGAACGGTAAGAAGGAGAAACAAACACTACAGTGTCAGAGGAAGGAAGATGAGTTACATCCAACAATTAAAGTGTACAATGAATTTAAAAAGGGAAAATATTGGAATAAAAATAACTGAATGCTGAATTCAGAGCTCAGATGACAAAATGGAACGTGATGAATGTTAATTAAATTAGATTAACTGGGAGAATTGAAATTAAAAATATATCGCAACACGATAGTGTGATATGCAAGTGATTTAAATTTTATTTATTTGTCTTTTTGGAAACAAAGCAGACCTCGGGGACCATTAGTGGTCTTTGGACCACAGTTTGGGAAATGCTGACATAAACTATTTTGCAACATTAATGCGTTTGCAGATATAACTGTCATTTTTGTGTTTATACTTACTCTGTGTATGTGCCTCTCTAAAACACAGAATTTAGTTTGCTTGATCATATTCTACAAATCAGAAGCATGCTATCACCATGAAAATGTCATATTTAAAAGAAAAATTGTAATATTATTCATAAAGTTTAAACATTTGAAAATAAATACGTTAAATGATACTCTAATTTCAGAAAAGCAGAAAAGTTCTGGTAGTGAAAATGTCATTCTCAAGAGAACTGATACATTTTATCTATAAAAATAAAATATTTTGCTATGATTGTGCCAATATGATGCCATATTCACTGGCCTTTATTTCTGCATATAACGAGACTGAACTGCCTATAATTTCTTTAAAGATCTTTGGTAAACATGGAAAAATATATTTCTCGAATTATGCAATCACAATTATTCAATTTTGTAGACGAATTTCATATTTCTATTAAAGAGGATCTTAATTGTATATTTACAAAAAGTTTTCATGACTTGAAATGATGCTACAATTTGAAGAAAATACTTATTTTTATTCATAAATTCTGATCAAAATCCTTGGTTTTAAAATATTTTATGTTATCTGGCAGTTGCTTCGATTAATAATCTAACAAGTGCAGGTTCTGAGGTTGAAGACGGAGAATGTAGTGAAACTTTGTGTATCAATAGAGTATAGTTAGTAGATAAAGATATGGAAGCTATAAAGTGCAATAGTCAGAGCATCTTTAAAAAACAAGCCTCAAAATTAACATAGCAGTTTATAATCAGTTAAATTATTTCATTTGACAAGTGGCCCAGCAGCATTTGAAATACATTTGAACCCATTGAAATTCTTTCAAAAATTGATCAGCTATAAACATTTGTAGACTTGCAGTCTTCATTATCTTTATTCTGCTTTTCTGTGCTCTTATAGCTTGTGACACAACCATGGATAAAAACAGTTGTAAGATATTTAAAAATAAATAACAATATTAATTTATCAAGCAAATTATAATGATGTCATATTAAATAGCATTTAAGTGATGCATATGATGGTAGGATGGCTTTTGTATTAAGGCCATAGGAATTTTGGGTCACTTTTGTTCTGGAAATGTCATTAGGTATATCTTTCCTATGATGAATACTGTTATTTCTATGATTAGTGCTCTCAAGAAATATATATATATATATATAACACATGGGCTGATAAGTTCCCGGTCTAATAAAGAAAACACAACTTTTTAACAAAGCTTTATAACTTTAGGACTTTATAACTTTAATAAATAACATAACTTTAATAATAAATAATAATTTAATAATAATAATAATTTTATAATATTACTTTTTTAATAATATTTTTATAATAAAAATTTTATAATATTAATTTAATAATATTAATTTAATAATAATAATTTAATAATATTAATTTAGTAAATGAATAATAATAATAATTTAATAATAAATAACATAATTTTATAACGAAAAAGCTCCAAACAGTGTTCAGAACTCGCTGTTGTTTTTGGTCAAAAGTCAACACGTGCGGCAGCCACTTTGACAACAGCTTTTTCATAGACAAATGTTCATTAAAAATAAAACCTACACGTTCCTTGGATATCTTCAGAGTCTGAACTATCTCCTGCAACTTCACTTTACGGTTCCCCAAAACGATTTTGTGGACTTTTTTTATGTTTTCCGGAGTAATCACCTCTTTTGCGTGGTGCATCACTGGTGTCCGTACGACCACGTTTAAATTCAGCAAACCAGTCAATAATGGTTGATTTACCTGGTGCAGTGTCCGGATAGCGCTTATCAAGCCAAGCTTTTGTTAACGATGTTTTTTCCTATCAAATAGCAATTCTTGAAATTCTTGTTTATCCATTTTTTGTTTATCAACAAAGTCGTTCAACTGAAACCACTCTAACGTTTTATTCACATTGCGAATCGTCATGCCATTTTTTCTGCTACCTTTTAAAGGTTAGTATTTACTAAAAAAATCATCGGTTCGGCGATTGCAACGCCATCTGTGTGCCAGACCGGGAACTTATCAGCCCATGTGTTATATATATATATATACAGTCGAACCTCGTTAACACGAAATTGAAGGGACTGAGATTTTTTTTCGTGTTATCCGAAATTTCGTGTTAACCGTCATAATAGTGGCGCCATCTATGTTAGATATAAAAACTAAATAAATTAACCTATAAATATATCCCTGCTCATAAAATCATAAATTAATAAAGAAATAGAAAATTTCATTAACAAATTAATCATAATTTTTTAGGCAATAATACATTTATTTACTTGCCAATGATTTTTTTTTTAAGTCCGTTATTGACTTTTGCTTCAATTTTTGTAGAGTACTTCTTTTAGGAACATATAGACCTCATCTAATTTGACAAAGATCGGGAAGCATCCCCTTGTTCCACAAGGAAACATTGTACAGTTTTCAATGCTGCAGTAGATTCATTTAATAACATAAAACTTTTCCGTTCAGTGTCAATTTCTTCATCCTCGTCTGACACTTCAATATTGTCACCTTTTTTATTTTCAGCAATTATTTCTTCGTTGGTCGTCACATCTAAAGTCAGCACATCTTAATCTATGTAAATGTACTCGGAAAAACAATGTCTAAGAAAGAATTTTCCGTTTTTTATGCTACATATCTTTTTGCAGACAATTCTATGACGCTCTTTAAATCTTGTCAGTCATCCGTTACAACATATGAAATCGCTCTCACCGAGAGTATCAGCAAAAGCCTTGGTTTTCTCTTACAAAACTGCAAAAATTACAACAATGTTCTGTCTCTTACCTCTTTTATCCACCGCAAGAGACAAATTTCAATTTATTCATCCTTTCCTCTACACATTCATCTTCTTACTGGTTTGAATTTACTCATAGCGTAAGCCGCTACAATCTTTTCACGATTCTTTAAAATTGTAGAGAGGACCAATTGAAAAGAATTGTAGGTATCCTTTGCCGCATTTTCTGATTTTTTTCAGCACTTTATCGCTAACTTCGTTTAAAATTTTTTGCTTATTACCTAAAGATACAGCTTGCTGTTTTCGACTCATCTTTTACAGAATTCTACAGAGCAGCTGCAAACATAGTTTCAGTTATGTTAGTCAGGTAGTGATGTAAGGATTGTCACTACTTTCACTCCAGATAGGAGAATTCGGAAACCCGGTTTATGGTTTATGTTACTGTCAATACAGTCAACCGAGTAATGGAACAATCACTTTCAAAAAAGAAATTCCTTCACCCAAACTTCATTGTGACCAATCTATATCTCATATGGTTAATGTGGGAACACTTGCGCATATCAGAGATCAAAGAAAAGCAGAGATTAGTCAGGAATTCAGTATTTCACGATTTTTTGAAACCCTTTTCCACTTTAGATCTTTTTAAAACCATGAGAAAATTCCATTTTTAATACGAGGATGTGACATGTAAGTTTGAAATGTCGAAAACATTGCATAAGGAATCATATTTTGACTTTGGAGAAAAAATAAAATTCGCCTTAAGCGGGATTTTTCGAAATTCTATTTCGTGTTAAACGAATTTATTAACATTGATTTTCAGACTCATCTGACGAGACCTCAGTATTATTTCGTGTTAAACGAAATTTCGCGTTAAGCGCTTTCGTGTTAACGAGGTTCGACTGTATATATATGCAGTTAGCTATAACTGGGAATGTAAAAGAGTCATTTTTAGGTACTTTTTTTCCTGCTTCTTTTTTGGCTCTTTTGATCTAAATAAGCACATGGGTTGCTTAAATTTTATTACTACACATTCCAAAAGAATAAAATTTTAATAATGACTTAAATCAATGATTTAAAAAAAACAATCAGAGGGATTTAAATTGTGATATTAATGAATCTGATTTAAATTGACATATTCTGCTTAGCATATAAAATGAATGATATCAGACAAGATAGATTATTATAGACAGCATTAATAATGTAGTGTACAATAAAATTATTTGATTAATAGAAATTAATATAATTATATTAGTCACATAATAATCAGCTAAGCTATCATGTGTACCATTTATTCAGATTTTAACAGATGTGCTTAAAGAATATTTCATGGGATTGGCAAGCAGGAGACTATTAGAATATATAACTAATTTGTGATTTTTTTTTTTTTTTTTTTTTTGGAGGGGTAGGAGGTAGTATGTAAGTTTATTTTAGATGGTTAAATTGTTTTTTTTTAAGTAACTCATGGTAAAAATCATGTTTTTTGTTAATTGTGATACTAATGAATAAAATGATTTATTTGTAGTTTTTATTACACATATAATTATTAATTCATGGGTAAAATTACTTATTATGCTTCTGAATATCATCTTTTTAGAGGTTTAATAACTTTGAAAATCCACAATGCTTAGCAGCCCTTCAATAATTTGCCTTTAAATAGTAATGATAAAAAAACAATTTATTATTCTTTTTTAAAATGATAATTCTTATTTATTAGCGACAAAGTTTTATTTCTTTCACTAAACACTTTTCTGTCGTCTTCAAAAAATAATAGTTCAGTTTTGGATGATTGTAAAAAAACAAACGCTATTTTTAGAAATGTATAATGATGACGGCAATGACCAGTGCAATGGTCGCTTGTACTTCTCTTACATCAATTCTAAACATTGCATACTTTCAAGTTTTACATCATCATGGGGGAAAAAAAATCTACTTTCAAATGAATTTTTTTTTTTAAACTGTAGTTCAATTCAGTGATTTTTTAAGTAATAATTTTGTTTTAAATTTATGTCAAAAATGAACATTTGTTTGCTACAATGTAAAGTAAAATAATTGAAAAATACAAAAATGAATTAAGGTATGTCTCAGAAAGAAGGCAATTTAGATTTGAGAACAGCTTAATCTTAAACAGCTTCTCTCTTAATGCTAAATTTTATAAAATCAATTTAATTATTTTAAGAACATTTTAGTTAATTTAAAAAGCATGATAATTTTTCAAAAAGTTTTTTAATTGGAAATAAATAAATAAAAGCTTGAACAAAACAAATTATCTTACCTATACCAAAGTCAAAATCTGGACCTAAAAATCCAGGGTAGCGACAACCTGGATACAAATGTGGCTGTCGATGATAGGGAAGTCTGTAATGTTTCGGTTCTGGTCTTCTATTTTTTTTTACATATTCCTTTTTATACATCTGCAATATATATATATATATATATATATATATATATATATAAACTGTAGTACAAAAATAAATTGCAATCAATTATAAAATATTAACAACACCATAAAATATTAAAAATAAATAATAACAACCCCTACTATTTTTTGAAAGGTCTTTGGTATACACATTTAATAAGTGAATCAGAAAAAGTGAAAATTAATAATGTAGAGTACAAGGAAATTCTTTGATTAGTAGAAACTAATATATACCATTTATATAAATTTCATAGTGGTGATTAAAGCATGTTTCCATTGATTGGTGAGCAACCGCAAGCACTGACAGAATCTCTTAGTATCTATATATTCACCTAATTTTAAAAAAATAATAATAACTAGCATTCCTGTCAAGCAGAATTGCCAGAGCTATGTTCTACAGACACATTAAAAAATAAAAAAATAAAACAATTGTGAATAATCGCAATTTTTTATTAAAAGATACCTTCAGCAAACACAATTCAAAGTCTCTCACATTGAGAAAGCTATTATTTTGCTTTAAAAATATAAATAGCTGGCTTCGCCCGCAAGCGGGCCCCTAATTTACATCGGTGCCTCGAAACTTTTGTATTCTCCGGACCGCATCCCCCTCGAACCGAATGAACCTCCGACCCGGGTCCCCGATGCCTTCGGCAACATACACCGGTCGTGCTACGCACGCACCGGATAATCCCATAATTTGCATAATCCCTTAATTTGTACATCAAATAGTATAAACCTCTAACTGAACTAATCTCTGACCCTGGTCCCCGCTGCCTTCGGCACCATATACCGGTCGAAACTTTTGTATTCTCCGGCTCGCATCCCCCTCGAACCGAACAAACCTCCGACCCGGGTCCCCGCTGCCTTCGGCACCGTACACCGGTCGTGCTACGCACGCACCGGATAATCCCATAATTTGCATAATCCCTTAATTTGCACATCGAATAGTATAAACCTCTAACTGAACTAATCTCCAACCCTGGTCCCCGCTGCCTTCGGCACCGTATACCGGTCGTGCTACGCACGCACCGGATAATCCCTTAAATTGCACATAGAATAGTATAAACCTGTCACTGAACGAACCTCCGGCTCGGGTCCCCGCTGCCTGCGGCACCGTATAGCAGTCGTTCCGACCCTGGTCCCCGCTGCCTTCGGCACCGGATAATCCCTTAAATTGCACATAGAATAGTATAAACCTCTAACTGAACGAACCTCCGGCTCGGTTCGAACAAAGATTGCAAACTTTGTAAACGGATTTAGAGGATTTCGATTCTTTAATAAAGGTATCAAACCAGACATCCTGAAAATATGGTATCAAACAGTCATAGAACGTCAAATACTATATGCTTACGAAATTTGGTATCCAAACTTGAATACTGATGGCCGAAAATTACTACGTTCAACTCAGCGTTTGGCATTATTAAACTTAATACGGACCTATAGGACTATCTCTCACGAAGCTCTGTATCTTCTTACAGGAACTCCACCAATCCTAATAAAAATACAGAATGAATTTCAGTACTACCAACTGAAAATAGGAAATAGAAAGTTGTTAATCAATAACACACAGCTAAACATTAACAATATAATGCAGAAAGAAAAATCGTATCGATTCCTCAATTACTACAGAGTCCAAAATATCAGAATTATAGAAGATAGAAAATCCATCCATCCAAAAGAATACGATGTGGAAGCCTACACAGATGGTTCTGTCATGCCAGGGGGTGTAGCCAGTGCTTTCACCATATATAAAGATGGAAATAATATACATGATGGAGCAATACGACATCATCCACTGAATAACATATATCAAGCAGAATTAATGGCAATTTATAAAGCAATAAAATGGTTCTCTACCTCCGACTACAATAAACTACTAATTATTACAGATAGTTACTCTTCTATGGAAGTATTAAAAGTTGCTTTTCCTAGAAACTACATTATCAAAAACATTTACAATCAATTACTTCAAATTCCTGATAAATCCATTATAATAACATGGACTAAATCTCATGTGGGTGATACTGGCAACGAAAGAGCTGATCTCCTAGCAAAGCAAGCCATCTTACAAGACCAATATCAATCAAGAAAAGATCTGTTGTTCCCCATTTCAATAGCAAAATTGTATTTTAAAAAGAAAACCATCTCTGACTGGCAAGCCATTTGGGACTCATGTAATAAGGGCAGAGATACCTATAAAATTATAAATAAAGTCGATCCAAATTATCTCTGCAAACAGCCAACACTGCCGTATTATCTGAGTAACCATGGCAGTTTCCCACAATACTTACATAAAATAAGAAAAAGAGCCTCACCTAGATGCCCATGCGATAAAGCAGAAGGAGATGCAGTTCACTACATATTCGGATGCTGCCCTCTTATGATCCATCACTTCCCTTTTGATAAGAACGAAACTCTCAGATATAACCTTCGTAATATCATTTTCAATCCTTCAAACTCTCAAAAGTTAAAAGAGAATTATAATATTCTCAATAAAAATTTCTCTTTCATTACGAAAGTATTTAAAAAAAAATTGACTGAACTGACCATTGTCTTTCTGAACTAAAATACCATAAATTTAGGACATCATGAACTTATAGTACTTCGAAAATATTTTATATTTAACTTTCAATTTGCAAAAAATTGTTATTTTTTTACCTTTTATATTTTATTATTGTTATGTAATTATATTCATTGTTTCAAATCTAATAAACAGGCGCCTCCTGCGATGGGGGTTGGAACGGATGGGTGCTATCGGTGTCGGGTAGCGTTTATTTTTCCCCTCGTGGACTTATTGTTCCTATACCTCACGGGTGGCTGTCCACGAGTGGGTGATTTGGTCCCCGCTGCCTGCGGCACCGTATAGCAGTCGTGCTGCGCACGCGCTGCAGTATACGTTAGTTCCACCTTCCGCCACCAGGTGGCGCAAATAGAAAAAATAAACCTCGAACTGAACGAACCTCTAGAACCCCACAGTTAAGATAAAAAAACTTGAAGGGTGGGGGGGGGGAGGACACTGCTTTTCCTTAAACAACTGAATTAGACTGCCGGAAAAAAAAAATCTGATGTCAAACAACTTATTTAGACTACCGGACTTCTTGTTCAAAGACAGGACCTGTAGGAAAACTTAAAACTGAAAAAAAAAAAAAAAAAAATCGATAACGGGCGAAGCCCGCTTTTCCCTATCATAATATCTGGTTGCCACTCTAAAACAAAAACTTAAGATACTCGTTATGGCAGTTTTTAGACGCGGCCTACTTCTTAAAATCGTAATATCTAGCCGGCACTGTAATAGAAATCTTTCTTTTGCTTTAATTATACAAATAACGATGATTAATTACACAATAAAATAATATATCGGCTCCTAATGAAGATATGAGAATAATTTTTAGATATTCTGAAAGCAGAATCCATTTTGAGTCGCCCTGTCAAAGTTTGGAATTAATGCGCCCCTTAGATTCGGAAATGGGCGAATTTTTTGCTAATTTTTCGGTCCGCGTCTGCCGTCCGTGCATCGCCTGGTCCCGGAGCCTTTGCGGGTACAAAGGTGGAGTGCACAGACAGAAACACACACACACACACACACACACACATACTGTCCTACCCGCCCTCGTCAGTAACTGTTCTTTTTACCGACATTTGGAATACCCATCGAAATTTTATTAATATCATTTAAATATTATTACAGAATGTTAAGATATGCAAAATATACTTATGAACACCAAAAAAATTTCATTTGAAGAAAATTTGCATTTTTTATTAATAAAAGTATCCGTGCGCACAGTACCATTTTTAGGAGTAACTCGGGGGTTGCTCGTTTTGAAATTTCACACACTTAGTACGAGTAACTTAATCTCAAACTAAGATGTTTTGGGTGGTTACTCGATAATTCAATAAATTGCATTACAAAGTGTATAATGTCATTGAAACGGTTGAAGGACATTGACAATCATTCGAAAGGATGTTTTAAGCAATAGGGTTGAAACGTGATGATTTTGATATGCTTATGCTTAAACATTTGCTATTGTTAATTAAAATAATAATTAATTCTCGCTATTATTAGTTGAGGAATAGTAATTAATGATTATTATTGACAAATAGTAAATAATTGACTTATTGACTGCGGTTAGTTAACATTGCTTTATATATTTAATTTATGCCGCCTACACATTAAAAAAATATTTTTTCTAATAAATTTTTCCAGCAATTTTGTTTAAAATTTTGAGATATGTCACTTTTTCTAACAGCAGATTCTATATCTTTTTGTTTTTTGAACATCATTACTTGTTTCATTCTCAGCGTTAATTGTAGAAAGGTGTATTTTTTAAGCATCTTGAAAGTTACTGAAAGGATGTTTCGTACGAAGTAAGAGGGGGGGGGGGGTGAGAGGACTAGGAACCTGCTGTACCAGACTGATCGTTTAACCAAGTCTTGTTTATTTCGGTGAGTTAATTGTAGAAAGGTGTGCTTCTCTGCAAGTCGGGAAAAGAAAATCATGCGTGTTTTTATGAGGATTTTGATCTGCAAGCTTATATCTTACAACTTTAATAGTAATGAAAATATATTTCTCAGATTTTTTTTATTTAAACCATACTGCGATTAAAAACCATTCTGGAATTGAAATGTCATGATTTCAGTGACACTGTGTGCATTATTAACTCTTACATTTCCAACAATAAGCGTCAAGTTTAGTGTTTTTTTTAAGTTTGATACTGGCATGATTTCCATTAGCTTCCACTCGCAGAACTTTCAACACATCGATCTTTTGTACTAACATTTCATGCGATTCAAATCAAACCTCACTAAATTTTATCGTACTATCGCTTATAATAAAACTTATGTGCAAAATCTGGGTTTGGTCTGGAGAGATGCTTTGATGAAGCAACTGTGGCGCAGTCGGTGTCCTCGCACCAGGAGCCGTCATTTAGCGTATACTGGTGTTGCCAGTTATTATTATTTTGTGCTTTTCTTTTCTTAAACCACTCCATGCTGCTAAATTCTTAAGGCGTTTATGCCATTATTTATAAATATGTCGAAATTACGACTGAAACTTTCTATCCTCAAAACAAATTTGAAGTTATTTGTATTTCAAATTTATATATATATATATATATATATATATATATATATATATGCATTGATGAAGCAACTGTGATATATACATGTTGTTATTCTATTATAATATATATATATATATATATATTTTCTATACATAGGTCACGGACAAAAATTAGATTCAATACGCCAACTTCGACAGCATTTTCTTAAACATTCATTTCCTTTATCAAAAAATGGAAAAACTGTTGGATTTCCTTGTTTGTGTGCAAGAGAACTTGTAAATTTTAAGCGTTTTTGAACAAAAAAGAAATTTAGGAATATATAAGGAAATAGTATCTTTGAATTTAGAAGTGTCTTTTAATGTGTATTTTTTTACCACCTTTTTACATAATTATGGGATTTTTAAACGAGCAAGTGAGTTATTCGGTAGAGCTCAATTAATTTTGAGTATTTACTGGGTATTTGGATACTACGTTTTTCCAAACTTAGAAATAGTTACAGTTTCATTTTTAGGCGCTATGTTTTCTTTACTAAAGACATCTAAATTTGAAAAATAGTTCAAGCCTCTGTTGTTAAATTTATTTTAACCATAATGGTGTGTATTTAAAATATTAAAACTATCTAAAGCAAGATTTTGATGTATAAGCATTGGTTTTTTCAGCATGAAGATGGAGAAAAACCTTTATTTAAAAATATTTTGTGTTTTGATCCATCATTGATAAAATGTCTGTATCTATAGTGAGAGTTATTATCACACTCTTTTTATTCAGAAAACTGCTATTTTCAAAAGTAATTTTCTGTAAAAGAATTTTGTATCATATTTTTATTGTAATATTAATTGTACTTATGCGATTCTAATTCTCTTTCAGTGTCATTTATCGAACAGATTACTGACTTTTTTCAAAATAAGTTATCAGTTTTCACGCAATTTAACACCTATTAAGCTTTTTAGAAGTTTTTATATACAACAATTGCTGTATAAATGAATCTCATTATTTTGTATAGAACTAGGTTCAACATTCTTTTATTATTATTATTTTTCGATCTGATTATTTATCTGCCTGGCTGTGTAAAAAAGTTTATAGTTTTCTAAAGGGGGGAGAAAGAAAAAAGAAAAAATAGAATGATTTCTAATATAAATCCATCTAGTTTCGGGAATCAGTTGATATACATCTTATTTACAGCTTTATACTTAGTTTAATGATGATAGTTATTATATTTCAGTTTTGATAGTTTTAGTCATGCGTTGTTAAATGTTGTATATTATTTATAGAATTTATCATTCTTATACATAGTCAAAATAAATACATGTATAAAAATCGGCTATATTTTTAAGGCATGGAATTCAAATTAGAATTTTATAAAATAGCAGTAACGTATATTTTTTCAGTAAGATTTTCATTTTTTTTTTAATTATCATTTAGTTTTGATGTTATCAACTTCTGGATTTTCAGTTGTTTGGACATTATTGCTGGTCATAAATATTTAAAGTAGATTAAAAGAGTAGAATTGAGTTTATATATATATTTATATATATTACTAACACGGGATTCAATGCAGCCCGAAAGGAAATTGTTTTTTGTTCATTTAATATATATATATATATATATATATATACAGTGATTTCTTTTTATATATTTTTTCTACTGCCAGTTAACAACAAAAAATCTGCCGGGTCATAAAAAAGTGTTAATTGTTCCCCGCTCACCGATTCATCAGATAGCTGTCACATAATCCTTTTTGAGAAATCACCACTGTTTTGTGGGCCTGTAACCACATGAAAATGGTATTGGCTGAGCCCCTTCTAGCTTCCTCTATAGAGCTCCCTCCAATGACTAAAAATACATTTGTTTTGCTAAAACATTATTCTAGGTATTTCAACTGCTTTGAATATTTGAATGCAACACTGCAACAGAATATGCCAAGTGAGTTGTGTTATATTATCTTGTGATACAACTCTCAAAATGCATTTTCTTCTAAAATCTGAAGTGCAGATGCATGAACCGGTTACCACATGTTTCGGTATTTCTTTGAATTTTGTTGGGGTATTTTAAAAGTGATGACTCCCGTAGGGTGAAAAGAAATAGGCAGGTATTCTTGAAACTGGTCCGTATTTTTTCTAAATTTTAATGGTTTGTCTGTTGACAACATGCGTTTAACTTTCAGTAGATATAGTTAATGGTGAAATATCGAGTGAAAATCAGAATAATTGTAGAAGGAAATTAAGAAAGGAAAATATTGTGAATTTATACAAATTGAATAAGAAAAACATTATTTGAACGCCAGTTTTTGTTTCTAGCATTCAAAAAGAGTGTATTAAAAAATCGGGAGAAAGATACATGTTTCTTTTCTTTCCCTTTTTTTTTCGTGATTTTTAAAACCAGTTATTTACTTAATCGTACAGCAATTAAACATTAAGTGTTTTCATGTTAAGAATAACCTTAGGTTTTATTATACGGTTTGTGACAAAAAAACAAAAATATTTTAATTGATGAATAAATATATTTAACTCTGTGTTCGTGTTTCCATCTGCTACTTTCTGACACAATTGTGAAATAAATTTTATTGATAAAGACATAATATTTGTTGGTATGATTTAGAGGTCACCGGGGCGAGGCCCCCGAAATGAAGGCGAGCTTTCAAACGGACCGGGCTGATGAACAAAATAAACGAGCCGGACCGCAAAAAAAAATTAAATAGGCTCACGGGCCAGTCCGGCCCGATATTAAATTTTAAACGAAGTGATAAAATATGAATCATTTTCAATTAATATGATTTTCGAGAGAATAAGTGTAAAAGTGCTGCAGAAACCGATGCTAGTTTCACAACATTGATACACAAATATATGTCTAGCGTAGACATCGCCATCGGATAGTGACGTCGTGTCTTAGCACGAATTTACTTTTTTTTTAGCAGACTCGGGCCGGACTTGGATCAGGTTATGTTTTTTCTACATAGTCAAAATCTTGCAGGGAATGTATTTAATTGTTCCCAAAATGTGTCAGAAAGGAAAAAAAAAAAAAAAAAAAAAAAAAAAAATGCTTGCAAAATAATGTTTTGTGAAATTAGTAAGAGCGATAATAATCATCTGTGTTAACGGAATTATTGGAGATTTTACCTTAAGGTGGTTTTAAAGTTTCCTACTCAACAACACGAAGTTTTATGACACATTTTATGACTCATTTCTGAATGTAAAGGCAAGTAAATGAAAGGTATGGTTATTGAAACAATTTGAAATCGAATAGCGTTTTCCATTTTTTTAAATTATAAATGAACTACTTATTCAATTGTAAGCTATTCTTATTATCTTTCAACAAGTTTTTTTTTCCCTTTTCCGTACTATCGCGTTGATCCAATAAGCCAACTTTGACAGTATTTTCCGAAAATTATTTTACCTTGATCAAAATATGGGAAATAACATTTGATTACATAGTTTCATTACAAGAACACCTGCCGATTTTATGCGTGTCTGGACAAAAATGAATTAAAAAATGTGTCAGAAAGTAACTTTATTCGATTTAATAAATTACATGGAAATTTCTGCAAAAATCTACTCTTCTCTATAAATCTTCAAAAAATATGACTTTAACCCTTTTTTTCTTCCATTTTAAGCTGCATTAATTATTTTAATGAATATTTATTTGAATGTTATAATATCTTAGTCTAAGTAATCGTTACTGTTGCTATTGTGTATTTTCCCTCTTGTGAATATATTTTAATTAAATCTAAAATATATAATGAAATTTATTTACATTACTGAAGTGCACTAGAATATACATACTATATAATATGTTATGTGTTCACAGCTTTATTGAAAAATGGAAAAACTAATAGATTTCATAGTTTCTGAATAAGAGCACCTGCCAATTTTATGCGTTTACGAATAAATTCAAGGATGTGTCATAAAGTAGCCAGTTTTGATTCGAGAATAGACTAAAATAGGGTGCAATACAATATTAATCTACCAGATACTACACCAGCATAGTAATTCTGGATTAAACGTCGCGTCGTTCGACAATTTTTATAAGGGGTTGAATTTTTTTTTCTCATCGGTCCAGGAAGACAATAACAAAAATATTTGATATGATTTCTAAACCTTTACTCTAACAGTATTGGATTTAACATTTCAAAAGTCTTAGGTAATATGATTTGCAGAAAACTGAATGAATTATTTCGATAAACTCTGACACTTAATTCCTAATATAACCGATCTGATTCATTCTCACATAAACAAGTGGAAAATGAATTAATGGCTTTTGTTTTCTTTGTTCCATTCAGATAATATATTATTCTCTCAACTCTTTTAATGCAAATACAATAAATCTAAAACTATTTTTACATATTTTTTTCCGAAGAAAATAATATATCATTTAACTGTATAATTAAAATTAATTATAATTCAAAATATTATGTTCCTTTATCATAATGTTTCGTTTTATCTATAATATATATTTAAACATGCATTTAATAATTGATACATCTTTTTTTTTTTATAAAGTTTGAGATACAAACAGAAAAAGAAAGAAAAGAAACGGGGAAAATTTTCTATTTATGAAATTTAAACACATGAATACATCATATTTTATATATTTTGATGCATATTCATATTTTGCATACGAATATAGTATATCAAAATCTTATATTATTTTGATAAAATTTCCTATTTTGATTTACCTTCGTCGTTGTCTTTAAGCTGTTTTACTAATTACTCAAATGTAGATATTTGTTCCCCACCATGCTCTAGGGTAAAGCATCTGTTTGATAAATTCCGTTTGGTGCCTATTAACTTGTAGAGACCAGACTATTTCCGCTAAATTTTCCAGCATATGTAGACGAGAAAGGGAGTGGGAAACTGGTTTTCAATCACTAAAATACTTCATGAGGTATTTTAGATACATTCTTTTTTTGACCACTAATATTTCTTGGAATCAGTATCCTCTATTTCGAACGAATTTGTAAGATTTTATATATTTAAATAAAAATCTATCCAAACGAACCTACAGTTGACGTAATCTATAAGTACGGTATATTTTCGTATTCATCGTGAATTAGTATAGATATACGCATGTAATGATTATGTATGCTAAACGTAATGATATATGGGAAATATTTTGAAATATCATGACATGCTTTTTAATCCATTTCTTCTTTAAAACCTTCTTCAATTTGCAATCAAATTCATTTAGGATTATTTTAATTCTAAATTTAAAATAATAATAATGATAATTTTAATTTCATGCTAAAGTTTATGAGTACGGGAAATTTTAAACAAACACACTCATACGACACATTTATATAATCACGTACATATGAATAAGAGATTTATTTATAAATTGGCTAAATGCTGAAAACTTGCCTAAAAATGTCTTGTTTTATTATTAAGTATGTATGCAATGAGTCCAGGACAAAAACTCCGCGGACAAAAACCCCACTGACAAAAACCCCACCGGACAAAAACCATCAAAATCTTCCTTATATGATGTTATTTACTAAAAATCTGCATCTTCTAAAATTGTGCCTGAAAGGGTATGATTACTTCTTCCTCGGAGAATGGGAGGGGGATGAATTAAAACAACTTTGTGCAAATTGCAAACGATGGGATCTTTATAATTTGTAAGGAAGAGATGACTGGAGTTTTACATTAAAATTAAAAAGATATTTTATTCAAGGTTTACACAGAAAATATGAAATTTAGTAAATCTCGTTACCAGGGCTTTAGAAATTTGATAAAATCAGGTAGCCAAAAAAAAAAAAAATCTAGTCAAAAAAAAATAAATAAATAAATAAAAAAAAATTATCCCCCTCGCACCTTATTAATTATTCAAGAATAATTATTTATTCTTGAAATTTTAATTAAATTTTATAGAGGATTTACTTCAAATTAGCATTCATTGTATCTAATTTTAGATGACACAGAAGCTGGATTGACAGTATTTCTTACAGTTTTATAGGAACCTACTCCCCACATTCTAATCATGTGACATGCTAACTGGCTAGTGCGAAAAAGAAAAGCGTTTCATGTGCATGGGAGGGAAAATACCTTTTAAATTTGGTTCTTGCATTAAAAGTACGAAAGAAGAGGTATATCACTGCTTCCCTAAGATTGGGAAAGAGGAAAATGCCATTTGTGCTCATTTCTTAAGCCGATTTTTGTACCAAAAGCGACTTGCCAGATTAAAGAACTTGGTTGCCAGGCAAAAAAATTTGGTCACCAGTAGCGACCTGGTGACCGCATTTGTCAAGCTCTGCTCGTTACAGTAAAACCAGATAATACAGAATCGCTAGAAACCAGGATTATTTCCGTTTTAGGTAGAACTATTTTCCATCTTAAAAGGCTTATTTCTTTGGTATTCTTTATGCCACGGACCATAAAAAAATTTCCTTTTGTATGTTTCTTATGCATATTTGACTAGTAATTTAATAAAATTCTGCCATCTTCAACGTTAGTCTGAATTATGACTTAGTGTGTAAGTGATTATTTTAAATATTTATTTTAAGTTGTTAGAAATATAAGACATAAAGAAAATAAAAACAGACCAAGTTTTAAGAACATTTTGTGAATATACATTTTTAAATATCGGCATATGTAATTTTTTTATTTATTTGGTTTATAATTACATATTTTATAGATATGAGTTTTATTAAGAAATTGATATGAAAGTGCAATTTATTTGAAATACAGACAGTGTCTTTATCGGAGCACTTTTTCCGTGTTTCCCAGATTCTCGTTTACTTATGCTGTTGAAAGGAACAATAAAAATAATATTGATCATTATTTATGAAAAACAGTAGCTTAGTGTAAAAATCTCAAGAGTTAATTTTTCTTTCTATTGACACTAGTAGTTTAAAATATTCAATAATTTAAAATTTTAAGTTTACAATTAATTTAATTTTTCATGTCAATTTGAAAGGTAAAATATGTTCTTTCTCATCGAAAAATAGATTTTACCTTAATTATTCATTATGTTAATTAACAGAAATAATATACAGCAGTACAGCTTTTCATTGCACTATTGTGATATTCTAAGGAGCAAAACCAAACGAAAGTATAATTATTTTAGACTTTTAGAATACCGACGACATATTTTGTGCGAATTCCAGAATAATCATATAATTAAAATCTGCGTCACCCTCTACCCAAAAATCCTTCAGTGTTGAACGTGAACCAGTATTTGAAGTTGTCTCCCTTTTTTTTTTTTTTTTTTTTCAGCTGTGTTTCATTACAATTTTTTTTCTGAAAAATAACCACTTATTTGCAATTTTACATACAAAAATAACAAAGTGAAGATGACATAATTATTCAATAATTTGTCCAAATGACGGAAGTTTATTTAATTATTTATTTATGTATAGTAAATATTAGCTCGCTTTTTTTTTTTTTTTTTCACAAATACGTAACGCTGTAAAATAATTGTAAAGAATATTTTTTCTAGTATTTGGTGTTAAATTATTTATTCTGATTAAATTATTTTTTTTAATTTGGTATTGATTCCTTTTACTTAATCATTTACTTAAACAAGGGCAGCATTAAAAAAGTTCATATTTGGATTTTAAGGTGGTTCTAAAATGAGCTACTCAACAACGCCAACCTTTCTGACTTATTTTACACGTAAAAGCAGAAAATTGGCAGGCCTGACTATTTAAGAGATTTGGAATGGAAATGAGTTTTCCATATTTTAATAAATAAATTACTTATCGAGTTATAAGCTATTCGTGTTACGTGACGACACTTTTTTCTCCTTTCTCGTATGGCGGCATAGAAAATTCGGTTCAAAACACCGACTTTGACCGTATTTTCTGAGAGATATTCTGTTTTTACTAAAAAATGCAAAACGTCTTTTGATTGCAAAGTTTATAAATAAGAACACCTGCCGATTTCACGCGTTTCCGAACAAAAGTTAACTAAATAATATGTCATAAAGAAGTCAATTTGGATTTGAGAACAGCCTTAAGCATGCATAAACTCTGAAAAGCTTTTTTACAAATATAGAAATATATCTTTTAACAAATTATATATGGTAATATCAATATATAAATCAATTAGACATCAAATTCATTTTTGCTTATTCTAACTCTAAATTCAACATTATAATCTTTCTAATATTAGAAAAACAAAGAAAATGTATTTTTAATTTGTTTTTCAACTTTTGCTTTGTCAAAACGTCAATTTTTACTTTGTTTAATTGGGATTATTTATAATTTGAAATTTAATTTTTTTTTACTTTTAAATATTTTTATTTATTTGGCCCACTTCATAGACCCCTGACTGTCATATGTGGCTCCTAACTAAAATGATAAAACGCAATGTTCCAGAAAATGCCTTCGACTAAATTTTATTTTGAGTGATGTCTTTTTAAGCATCCAGGCTTCATTTATGGCATAAATTACTTTTCTTTATCGCAATGTTTATTAGCATTTTAATTCTGCTAATTCAATAATTCATTTGTGAAAAAAATAAATCAGTAACGAGAGGGTTAATTTAATGTAACAACGCATACATTTTAAGTTACACGTGAAATAACACTGCTTCGATTGATCGATGGTGTCTTTTTTGTTCTAAGCATTTAAATTCTGCTTTTTCATCGTAAGCTCGTAAATCAGCCCGTGCGGAAACGTCCCACTTTATATTTTTGTCTTAATCTAACCATGGATAAAGCAGTATTTTATTTTTAAGGCAACATTAATTTAAGAAAACTTTTCATTTCATTTAAGAAAAAAAATACTGATTTAATTTTTAAATAGCTGCAATTTTTAATCGAAAAACATGTTTTAACGAATTGCGAGTACACTATGTCAGAAACCGGTTCAAAAAGCTTTCGAATGATACTTTGAATGTTGTGCGTTTTGTAAATGCATAGCAAAAGGGATGTTGATAACATAAATAATAAATATGATCGTTCTTTAAAGCTTGCAGTAAGTAACATTGATTTTGATGTATTTTGCAAATATGCAACGCGGTGATATAAAAGTTTATGGTTTACTCAAAAAAAATATTTTTTTTTTTTGTAAAACTCATTAAATATATATAAATACAGCCTGCTAAGACAGAATCACAAGAAACTGGAATTTTCTTTCCGTTTTATACACTGTTAAAAATTTGCAGCAAACTGTCCAGTCATTTGACCGTTTTTATTGAAAATGGTTACATAACCGTAATTTAACTCTAGTCTGACCATATTATTGCTCATATTATGGTCAGACTAGAGTTAAATTATGGTTATGTAACCATTTTCTATAAAAACGGTCAAATGACTGGACAGTTTGCTGCAAATTTTTAACAGTGTAGGTAAGTCGTTTTGACATATTAGTGGGATTATTTATATATGGTATTCCTTTTGTCGGGATCATAAACATTTCTAACATATAATTTCGTTTTATACAGATTAAGTTCTCATAGTTTTTATTGTATACATAAAATAAACTATTAAAATTTTCATATATTTATTATATTGCAATTATTCTTATTTTAACTCATTTAAATATTCAAAAATTGGAACCTTTCTCTCTTCACTAAAATGTTAAAAAAAACATAAGTAATTTTTTTTTTCATTAGTTGTACTGCATTCTATCTTTCTTCTTCTGGTTTCCTAATATTTTCTAGGCATATACAACCATACTGCATTACCAGGCAAATTATTACAGGCAATCAATGACTCATTTCTTCTCTTCCTGAGATATATACTTTTTTTTTTTTTTTTTTTTTTTTTTCTTTAAGTAATCAAAAGGAATTGTTTGCTATAATATATAAAGAATGTTTTGAATTAGAATTTAGTACATTTTTAAGGTTTTAATAAATTACTGGCTTTCAAACAAATATATTTATATATATTTTAAAGGTTGTTCTCAAATCCAAACTGGCTACTTTATAACATATTTTTAAATTCATTTTTGTTCGGAAACGCGTTAAGTTTTCAGGTGTTCTTATTTAGAAACTTTGTAATCGAAAGACGTTTTGCATTTTTTTGATAAAGGTAGAAGATCTTTCAACTGTCAAAGTCAGTGTTTTGAACCGAATTTCCTACTCCGCAGCAAGAGAAATTAGGAGGGGAGGGGAACGTGTCGTCACGTGACACAAATCGCTTATAACTCAATAAGTAATTTATTTATCAAATAATGGAAAAGTTTAGTGATTTTTGCATATTATCCAACTATTCAACAACTGCCATACTGCTTATTATGCTACAAACTCTAGTTCCTAACTTTTTAACATTATATAGTACATATTTATTTAATATGTACTATATCTGCATATTTAACAATTTTTTATATACAAACTCAGGACTGAAAGCTACATTAATCACTAGGTTATAAGTTCTTCATAAGAAAATAATGTTTTAATCTCCCCCCACCCCCCACAAAAAAAAAAAAAAAAAAAAAAATTGGAAATTGAAAGTCTAAAAAATGATTTTGCAGTATATACACAAAAATAGAGCATAGAGTTGCTGTCAGCTATTTTACTTCTATTGACAAATTCTTTCCACATAGTAAAAGCATGCATGTACACCACCTTCCCTTTCCCCCGAAGAAGCAATTGTAAAAACCTACTTTTTCAAATTAGACAGGATATCTTTATCTCTAGCCGCGTTCTACCCCCCCCCCCCTTCCTTTCTCCTGGGTTCTGGGAATTCGCAGCTAATAGAACTGACCTCCTGTTGGTAAATCCTGAAAAAAAGAAATGTGCAAAAATCCGTTCTCGGCGTTGTTGGAAGTTGGAAAAATTTTTGGCTAGTACTAAATTCAGTTCGTGGTATTTTCGAAGGGGCTGGGCTTTGTCTCGGACAATTATCGGACCATGGCGTTTTAGAAAAGGATTTCGCATTTCGGTGACCTGGTATATCAGTTCGCGGCGCTCAGGAGGTTAAATTAATATTTTCAATTTCAAAATCCCGACAATATTGCAATATAATTCATTTACTTATTTTGGTAAAAGGGGAAAAAAAAAGAAAAAAATACGGATTAAACATTCTTAATATTTTTTTTAATTGTACTCTGTCGATTTGTTAAATTCTGAAAAAAGAAAAAAAAATATTTTTCATAAGCATGTTTCATGCTTGACCGTAGGTAGAAATATGTAGTTAACTTGCTGGTCAAAATTTCCGGACACATTTTCTAACTCATAGTTAAACGTAAAGGCATATGGTAGAACTGGCTATTGAAGCGATTTGGAATCGAATAGCGTTTTCCATTTTTTAAAATAAATAAATTACTTCTCGATTTATAAGCTATTCTAGTCACGCCGCGACAAGTTTTCGCCTTTTTCGTGCTGCCGCGTCTGGAATTCAGTAAAAAACCTCATACTTTGATAGTATTTTCTGAACGATCTTCTTTCTGCTTTTACCAAAAAATGGAAAACGTTTTTCGATTACATAGTTTATGAATCATCTGCCAATTTCATGCGTTTCCTAACAAAAATTAATTCAGAGATGTGTCAGAAAGTAGCTCTTTTGGATTTGAGAACAGCCTTTATCAATATATCGATTATATACCGGGTATTTTAAAATTTTCGAAAGCTTTTCTGTTTATAAAATTGTTTAAACAGGTTTATTTTAATAAAAAAGGATTGAGAGAAGTGTATGTATATTATATTGATAGAAAATTCACATAAAATAACTACGCTTTTATTCTTGATTACGAAAGGTTAACCCATTTGCACATAAAACAATATAAAGAGTTCAGCATTTGTTTCAAACTCATATTAAATAACGAAATTAAAACTTTAACAAAAATAAATAAAATATTATATAAATAATATAAATGAAACACAAATTTTACAGACGTGTAATCAAACTACGCCTTTAACAACTGCAATTATCAGAATCAAAAAGGCTGCTATAAGTAGCGAAATCTTCTTCGGCCATTAACTTCTGGCAAGATGTCACAAATATGAAAGTATCACTTTTAATAAATTAAAAAACTTTATTGGAATACATTATTGTACAGTATCGATATTGTTCATTTAAAAAAGCTTTTGGTGTTGTTAGTGGACAAACTAAAAATATATATTAACTGTACGAAATGAATTAGGGATTTAAAAAAAATATCCCTGACGGCTCGGCCTACAGGCACAAGTAGATTTCGAAGACGCAGACCGTGGGGCGCCTGTTTGTCGGGAATTGCGGAAGAAATGACCTTTTTGCGATGATGCGGCAGTTGGAACCGCCTACTTCGAAACCTAACTTGTTTGCAGGCGGAGCCAGCTGGATTTTTTTTTTTTTTTGCTATAAGAATTGGTCCTATAAAAAACTTGTCAGTATAAAAGTTTTAGATAATATTAAGAGGATTTATAATAAATTTAAGCGGATTTGAAATCTTGGGAATTGACGAAATTATGAATTTTTTTCTTCTAAAACTCCCCTCCCCCCTCCCCCCCCCCTTAAGGCAATTTTTAATTATATCAAAAATCTGTCATACATAAATTTTCGGTCCTTCTCCTAGAAGTAATAATAACTTCAAACGGATACGATACGTATCATAATTAAGAAATTATGGGTTTTTTTCTGTTTTCACAAAAAGCCCCCCCCCCCACATCCCCCCCTCCTTGGTTCGATTTTGCCCATTAACGAACTTGACCGAGATTTTATGCCTCTTGATTTTATGTATCAGTTTCGAAGAGATGCGGGAGTTGGAACCGCCTACTTCGAAAAATAACTTGTTTGCAGGCGGAGCCGGCAGGGATTTTTTTTGTTTTTAATTTTTTTTTTTGCTATAACGGTTGGTCCTATAAAAAACTTGTCAATATAAAAGTTTTAGATAATATTAAGAGGATTAATAATAAATTTACGCGGATTTGATATCTTGTGAATTGACGAAGCTATGATTTTTTTTTCTTCTAACCCCCCCCCCCCCCCCTTGGGGCCATTTTTAATTATATCAAAAATCTGTCATACATAAATTTTCGGCCCTTTTCCTAGAAGTAATAATAACTTTAAACGGATTCGATACGTATAATAATTAAGATATTATGGGGGGGTTTCTATTTTCACAAAAAGCCCCCCCCCCCCCCCCATTTCCCCCCGCCCCCTTGGTTCGATTTTGCCCATTAACGAACTTGACCGAGATTTTATGTCCCTTGATTTTATGTATCAGTTTGGAAGAGATTTATGCAGAATTTTTCCAGTTATCGTGGTCAGAAAAAGTGACATAGATAGATAGATAGATAAATAAAGTTTTGAACTGGGGGTGGTTTTGGGTTCTGGGAGTCATGATCGGCGTAGATCTAAAAAAATTTTTCAAAATTCCCAACTTAGGTGAGAATGTAATAGGTAGTATTTCTTACGAAATCTACCTAAAAATGGTTACCAATGTTCTGTCGGGATTCTATCAACTAGTAATAATAAAAAGTGCTTGTGGTTTTTTTAGTGATTTTTCGCATATAACGAAAATGTACGGTAGATATATCAATAAATTATTCTATGAAACTGGATTTATCTGCAAATTTTTACATGTAGCTCATTACATGTAGTCATTTACATGTAGTCTGGAATTTTTCTAGATTTTGTGTGTGTGTGTTTTTTAATACTATTTCTTGCGTTTATTATATATTCGAAAATCATTAGAAAATGTATTCGATTCACCTAACCACCAGAATTTTTCTCCTAGCTGCAAGGCTGCTACCTAACAAAAGAACCAGGAAGTGTTCTCCATCCAGTTCGCTTGGTCAATCCACCTAAAGTCAGAAATTATCTTCCTTTCTCTTATCCGTGTAGCCCAGTTTAGTGGAATTCGAATTGGGAACAAAAATAAAGTGAATATATCTTTCGTGAAAGTCTATTAGCAATTAAAATTTAAATATTTCCCCGAATAAACAACCTTTTTTTTTTCTCACTATCTATAGTTAAAATTTAAATTGCATATTACAATAAGACTGTAAATAGTTACTTTGTTTTGTCTATTGATTTGTGTACGATAAACTGAAGATATTGTTAAAGTATGTGGAATCCTTATATACTGTAGTGTAATCAGGGTCGGATGACCAAATTGCTAGAGTTGGCAATTAATTGCTTCGATGTCCATGGTCAAAGACTTGGTCAAACATATCTTATTTCTGAAAAGGTTTTCTCATTAACATATTATTATTAGTAGAAGTAATAATTTTGAACACAGCATTACGCTAATATTTGCTTCGATGAATGGATATTACTGTTTAATCGATAACTTTCAGTAATCTTTATAGCACTTTATATGATAAGGATTTATTTGCTGTAATATTTTCAATCTTTACTGAAACATACCCTTTAAAATGGTTCTCAATGAAATTGACGCACTGTTATATATAGCCTCTAAGAAGGTTTTATCCGACCTTGCATGCATCTTCAACCAGAGTTAGTTAAAAGGAACCATACAGATAGAATCTATATTGTGCTTTCGATATTAAATAAATATGTTATATGAAAAAAGTGGAATGTGTTTTAATTTTATTTTAATTTAAAAATATTCCTTTAATCATATTTTTCGTAAGTTAGATATCATCTTCATTTAATTTTGCTGCAAAAACATAAGTGTAGGGAAATGCATCACTATTGTGTAGCATTGACATGATAATATTCATTGAAATAGATGTACAGCAATGCATATCTACAATGCAATCAGTGCATAGTACACAAATTCAAAAACTGTAATAAAATTTCTAGTTTGATGCTGCATATTCATAGGAATGCAGATTATGTATGCTTCTCCATAATAAGAGTCATGACAGAAATCATTTAAATATATGTAATAAAAAGAAGCAGAATTTTGAATTTCTGTATTTATATAATAATTTTTACTGGGACACTTAATCTATTAATATCGACTTTTTAATATACTTGCCTTCTTTTTCTTTTATTTCTGACGTATTCTAACTTATTTGTAAATACTTTGATTCAAATAAAATATGGGATGTCGATGATTATAATAATATAACACTGTACACTAAAAAAAAGAAAGAAAAGAAGAGAAAAACAATTAAAGGAATAAAATTGACTGAAAGTTCAGAATTCAATGTTGTTTATCTACATATGCATGGTATGGTAGATAGTACTCCAAATATTTAAACTATCTCTTCTCAGCTTCAGGCATATTTTTCTTTTCTTTTCTAATTCATTACAGAGGGAGTGAGCAGTAATTGTCCACAGATGTGAAAAGTCGTTGGTCAATAGCATGGCATTTGAAAACATTCCTTTTGTCCTTCTCGCTTTTATAATAGTCAATATGAAAAGGGCTAATCTTTTACTTACTTTTTACTCTGTGGTAAAGTTAGAAAACGGCACTGGGGGAATATTTTTTCTGGAGAAAGATAGAATAATTGTTTTAATTTTTGACTTTAGAGCTCACGTTTGCAAAGATCATTTGGTTCAAACTTGTTTTAGTAACATCTTGCATTCTTACTAAGCTAAAATGCGCAGCAAGATACATTTAAAAAAATACACTTTTATATGTTTTTCCCCTTTAAAAATAGAATCTAATATAAAAAATAGATTCGAAAGTGCAAAATAAATATAGCTTCGAAAAATGTAAAGATTCGCAGTGACAAATTTTTATAACCAATATTGTATTTTTATTTGGTCTTAAATCACTCGCATTCATTATCGTATTTTTATGTAACCATTGTGCTACAGTAACAAAATAATTTTAATATGTTAAATTATAGGTTGTTTTATATATAAATACTTCAAATATTCAAATTCACAGTCAAAAAACTGTTTTCATTAGGTAATAAATATGATACTGACTGCAAAATCATTGTTTAATTTTTTTAATTATTTATTTAAAAATATAAAAAGTTTAATTTTTTAAATCAATGCTGTTTTATAGGAGAAATTGGGGTGATGTGTGGGTACTAGGAAAAAGTGCTAAGGGGAAAAAAAAGACACCGGAAAAAAATAGCTAAATAAAATCGCGCATAACGTTAAGACTATATTGACTTTTTCATCTTAGTACAGAACCTTTAGAAGCACAGGCTGTTAGTAGTGTCATAAGTTCGCGACCGGCATCTTTCTTTATGCCAACGCCATTCTGAAATCCAACTAGTCTACTTTATGACTTATTTTTTAATCCGTTTTTGTTCATAAACGCATGAAATTGCCAGATGTTCTGATTTATAAACTTTGTAATCGAAAGACATTTTCCGTTTTTTCGTATGGACAGAAGATATTTCAGAAAATAGTGTCAAAGTCGGCGTTTTGAACTCAGTTTCCGACGACGCAACATGAGAAAGAAGAAAACATGTTGTCAAGTAACACAAATTGCCTATAACTGGGTAAGTAACTATTTATTAAAAAGAAAATGGAAAACTCATTTCGATTCCAAATCGCTTCAACATTCGATCCGCCAATTTTCTGCCTTTGCGTTTAAAAATGAGTCAGAAAATATGACCTTGTTACTTTTTTTCCGATTACTTTTTTTACGCTTTTGTTGAATCAGTTACTTTTTTCCGTTTACTTTTTTTCCTATTACTTTTTTTCCTGTTACCCATTTGAGAAACATGTTGAAGCCAAAATATGGAGTTTCACTGAAATCCAACTAGTCTACTTTATGACTTATTTTTTAATTCATTTTTGTCCGTAAACGTATGAAATTGGCAGATGTTCTGATTTATAAACTTTGTAATTGAAACACGTTTTCCATCTCTTGGTAAAAGCAGAAGATCTTTCAGAAAATACTGTTAATGTTGGCGTTTTGAACCTAATTTCTGATGCCGGAGCACAAGAACGAGGAAAAAAAGTCATCACGTGACAGGAATCATTTATAACTCTAAAGAGTAATTTATTTATCGAAAAGTGGAAAACTCATTTCGATTCCAATCGCTTCAATACTCAGGCCTGCCAATTTTCTGCCTTTGCGTTTAAAATTGAGTCAGAAAATGTGTCAGAAAAATTTGCGTTGCTGAGTAGGTCATTTGAGAAACACCTTGAAGCCAAAATATGGAGTTTCAATGATGCACTTGTTATATAAAAGATTAAGTAAAAGAATAAATGCCAAACTAAAAAAAATATATATTTGATCAAAATTAATATAACCAACGACTAGAAAAGTATTGTTTACAATTATTTTGCAGCATTAAAAAAAAAAAAAGATACAAGTGGGTAAGTGTGATCGAAGATCGCACAAGGGGTTTCGCTTAATATTTCTTTCAAAACACTTTTTCCTTTCTTTAATAAATCCAAATAAATTTCATTATACTCTTTCATTATACCCCTATTATACTCTGTCATAATATAATATCTGTCGTGTGCAGGGCTTTACAAATTTGAAAAAATCTGGTAGCCAGGTATATCATAGGATCATTCTAGTCGCCAGTAACAACAACAAAAAATACCCCCCCCTCCCCCGCTATTGATTTCCAAAGAGACAATAAAACTAAGTTTTATGAGGAAACTGATCCAAAATTATATCTCTTAAAAAAAAAAAAAAAAAAAAAGGAAATATTGTAAACTCTGAATAACCGACGTGTTCGGGAAATGCTGATTGCCGAATGCTTCAAAAGTCCGAATAGTTGAGTGCTACAAAATCTATATCTGATGATGAGAAAGCATCGATAAAATAATGAAACCGGAACACGATCTAACCTATTTAGCCTATCGAATTCAGTCAAATAATTCTGATTTTATTATTTAGAAATTTGCATTTAATGAACTCTCTTAGTTTTGCCAAATTAAATATAAAAGTTTTTTTTTTTTTTAATGTTTGTGTGAATATAATTTCAAGTTTATTTCTTAATATTTTATAACTTCTCAGCATCTATAATGAGACAGTTTACAAGAAATTTAAACATTGTGACGTTCGCAGTAATATACATTGCTAAAACAAAAAAAAAGAAAAACATTTTCCCGCGCTGGGATTACATAATGGAATGAGCAGCCGGCTGAGGTTTATTTTGAAAAAAATAAAATAAAAAATTTTTTCCAACGTTCCAACCATCTACGGTAGGAATGCAATAATAATAATAATCATACCTTACCCTTCTGAATTGCAATCAATGATTTTTTATTTCCATTTACTGCAGATAATAATCCAAACAATATAATTATAAAATATTTTTGAGTAACAACCCAATACCAGACAGTTGTCTCCAAGACAGAGTGAATTATTCTTGAAATTTTCATTAAGTTTTATGGATTTACTTCGAAAGAATTACCTATAATCACTTATATGTTATTATTCTTTAAAATGAATTTGATAGATTAACCAATTTTAATTCTGAACACAAAAATCGGATTTGAAAGTTAAAAAAAGCGTTAAGCCTTTTTAATCATTGCATCCAAATGTTAGATGTCACAGATTAGATTGACAATATTTCTTATTGAAACTTTACACCCTCTCTCCCCACATTCTCGTCACGTGACCTGCTAAGCCGACTAGAACGGAAAAGAATGGTGCTTTGTGTGCATAAAATGGAAAATGCCAAGTACGAGAGAAGAGGGAGATTTTTGCGCTTGCTACCCGCACGAGTAGGGGTGTTGGAGAGACAAAATGTCGTTTGTGCTCATTTTTTAGTTCAATTTTTGTAAAAAAAGAAAATAAGTAAATAACAAAGTCAAATTAAAAAACTTAGTGGCCAGAGAGAAAAAGTTGGTCGCCAGTGGCGACCTGGCGGCCGCATTTGTCAAGCCCTGGTCATGTGGACTAAATGTGATATTAAAAAAAAAGTTTATAAAAAATAGATATTTAAACCTATTGCGCAATCCTCTGTAATCCAGGTCCTACTGCCAAATTGTGTATTTTAGAAAGTGAGAGTTTTTGTGACAGTTCTTTAAAAGTATCAACATTGATTTTAAACTATATTGTTGCTAGCAAATGCCCATGTTTGGAGCTAACCTTGCCCACAGATTACGGAAGATCAGTTATTTTATATTTTACTAGCTGTTACCCTTGACTTCGTTCACGTAACATTAAAAGAAAAATAAATTCATTAATTAAGGAAAACGTTTCCCCCCCGATAATTAAAAACATATGTAATTCTTTTTATAACAAACTCCGTTTTTTCGAATATCTGAACAGGCCCGATAGCGGGCGAAGCACGTTATTATAGTCTGTCATAATAATATCTGTCATGTGGACTAAAATGCGATATTAAAAAAATAATAATTTGAAAACTAAACATGTTGTACACCTTCAAAATGTTACAATATGCGAATATTTTCATAATCGGGTTCTTATCACAATTCAATACGTTCCTCAAATTCATATATTTACTATTCTCTATTACTCATATTGATACTCGCTTTGTATTATTCTCTAACATTTGAAAAATCCGCTAAACATCCAATACGACGTCAGGTTAATTTTCTTTTTTATTCTCTAATGACGTGTTATTAATCTGATTTCTGTACTTGCACATACTTATACTCCTTGTATTATTGAGAAATCTTTGAAAATTTCCGTCTTATTACCAATATGCCGTCAATATTAATCTTTTTTTTCAATTGGAGAAACTTTTTATTTAATTTTCATTTTTCACGTGGAAATTAGAAATTAATAGAAAATTAGTCAATAGAAAATTAATTATTGTAGAAAGAAATTTATAGTGGTTTTTTAATTGTTGGCAACTACTATAACGAAATTTTTTTTAATTTAATAGGGAAAGGCTGTTAGATTTTTTTTATCTCTATTTATTAAAATAATACGATTTTTTCAAATTTTAATATTTTGAGCTTCATAGTAGGTATTTAGCTATAAGTACACAAGTTTTCATGCCTGTAAGTTATGTAGTTTCTTTCTGAGAACGGCTCTGTGACGGACAGACAACGGAGCGGGAGTAATAGGGTTTTGTGAGATGAACGAAACCCTAAAAATGAACAAAGTATATACTATACATATATATAAATAAATAATTAAATAAACTTCTTCTTTCGGACAAAATACTGAGTGATTATGTTATCTCTTTCAGATGCACTTACTTATTTTTATATGTTTTTGTATGTAAAATCGCAAACACAGGTGGCGTATTCCGTTTACTCCAGTGGTCATTTTTCAGAAAAAAAATAATATTGAAACAGAGCTGAAAAAAATGTGACAACTTGAAATACTGGTTCACGTTCAACACTGAAGGGTTTCTGAGTAGAGGCTGACACAGGTTTTAATTATATGATTATTCTGGAATTCGCACCTTTTTTTACAGAGTGGCGTACAAAATACGTCGTTGGTATTCTGAAAGGTCTGAAAGTATTATACTTTAGTTTGGTGTTGCTTCTTAGAGTATCACAATAGTGCAATGAAAAGCTGTACTGCTGTATATTATTTCTGTTAATTGACATAATGAATAATTAAGATAAAATCTATCCTTCGATGAGAAAGGCCACATTTTACCTTTCAAATTGACATGCAAATTAAGTTGTCAACTTAAAATTCTAAATTATTGAATAACGATTGAGATTTTTACACTAAGCTACACTTTTTCGTAAATCATGAGCAAACTTATTTTTATTGTTCCCTTCAACAGTATATTCTGAAAACTTGATCTGTTTTTACTTTCTTTATGTCTTATATTTCTAACAACTTTAAATAAATATTTTAAATAATCACTTACACGCTAAGTACTAATTCAGATTAATTTTGAAGGTGGCAGAATTTTATTAAATTACTAGTCAAATATGCATAAGAAACATACAATAGGAGAAAAAATATGGTCATGGCATAAGGAATACTAAACAAATAAGCCTTTTAAGATGGAAAAGAGTTCTACCTAAAACGGAAAAAAATCCTGATTTCTAGCGATCTTGTATTATCAGGTTTTACTGTAACGAGCACAGCTTGACAAATGCGGTTACCAGGTCGCCACTGGCGACCAAACTTTTTTTCCTGGCGACCAAGTTTTTTAATCCGGTAATTTGCTTTAAGTGCAAAAATTGACGTAAAAAATGAGCACAATTGGCATTTTTCTCTACCCCAATGCTACTATAGTGCGCGACAAGCAGTGATCTTCCTCTTCTTTCGTACTTTTAATGGAAGATCCAAATTTAAAAGGTATTTTCCCTCTCACGCACATGAAACGGTTTTCTTTTCCGCACTAGACATTTAGCATGTCGTGTGATTAGAATGTGCATGGAGGTTCGAATAAAACAGTAAGAAATACTGTCAATCCAGCCTCTGTGGCATCTAAAATTGGATACAATGAATGCTAAAAAATGTTTGTGTTCAGAATTAAAATTGATTAATCCATCAGATTCACTAGAATAATAATGTGTAAGGGATTAATTAATTTGAAGTAAATTCACTATAAAACTTAATTAAATTTTAAGAATAATTAATTATTCTACTAAGATTTACTAAATTACTAAGATCTAAGATTTACTAAGATCGTCTAAATTACTAAGATCCAAGATTTACTAAGATCTACTAAGATTTACTAAATTTCATATTTTCTGTGTAAACCTTCAATAAAATATCTTCTAAATTTTTATGTAAAGCTCCAGTCATCTCTTCCTTTCAAATTATAAAGATTCCATCGTTTTCAATTTGCACAAAGTAATAGAGTGGAAAAATCATAGTCATGTATAGTCACAGATTTGACCATTATATAATGATATTTTTCTTACCCGAGGTGTGTGTGTGTGGGAAGGGGGGGGGTTACTTGAAGGGTTAGGAATCTTAAAAACTTATTAGAATGAAATAATATTACTTGTGTAAACAAATAATGTTAAGAGTTTCCTGGCATTTTCGAAGTAATGTGACAAGGGTACAGATAACGAGGTAACAGAAAAGAAAAAAAAAAGTTAAAAATTTCAGATTTTTCCCGTGGACACCCAATTTTGACTGGTCTTTCATATTAAGGGGGCAGAGGTAAGGCAATAACTGAAAACATATAAGGTTCAATTTTCCAATTATGAACACCGAATTTAAATGATTTACTGGAAATTTATTTAAATGCTCTATTTTTGTAAGAAGAGGGGACATGGGATGTGTTAAAAAATTATATTCACTTTATAGAATTAACTCCGCTGCAAGGAATTTTTTTAAATGTTAAGATTTTTCATTGCCTGGTCTTTTAGCAAGTTTTCAACATGAAGAATTGAAGAAATAGAATGAAGAAATGAAGTAAAATATATTTCAGGCCATTAAAAAATATTTTATCTATACATATTATGTAGCATATATTTATAATACGAACCAATGCATTCATACTTAATAAAACAAGACATTTTAATAAAACAAGACATTTTTAGGAAAGTTTTCAGCATTTAGCCAATTTATAAATAAACCTCTTAAACTTTTACGCTTCTTTCCTACCACTAAAATTTTATAGTAAATTTTTACTTATTGAATCGCCGAAATCATGTGATTCAATACTACAAAAATTTCTATTAATTTTTAGTGGTAATAAAAAACCGTAAAAGTTGGCAGTTATGATATGTACATGATTATATAAATGTATCGTATGAGTGTGTTTGTTTAAAATTTGTCGTACTCATAAACTTAGTATGAATGTATATAATTAGTATGAAACTAAAACTACCATTATTATTATTTTAAATTTAGAATTTGAATAATCATATCAAATGATTGGAATCGCCTTGATATGTAAACAGTAATATTCGATTGTTTCTTTTGGGCAATACCAACATTGAACAGCAAACTTTGCATTTCTGTTAATAATGCAGCCGTCTTATCGTTACCGTTTTTACTACTAACGAACCGCTTTACTATGTCTACGTCAAAAGTCCCCAGAGCAGCCCCGAAGTTTGAGTGAGATCTTTCAAATCAGACTCATCCTATGTGTCGTCCGATGATTTCTTTTTAAAAATGCATAAATGAGACAAAATTTCAGCCGGGGACGCAAAAACGTAACGTATAACTGAGGGAAATGTTGTATAACGCAAAACGTATAACTCAGCTAATTTTTAATGGCAAGCGGCCGGGACCGCTGAGTCGAAACGTATAACTGAGGCACAGTTGCCAAGTCTCCGGCTTTTTGAACACCAGTAATTTTTTTGAGAAAATGTTGTTCTTTTAAATCGCAAAATGCTCCGATTCAATAAAACAACATTTTCTGTACTAAATTACTGGTATCAAAAAGCCGGAGACTTGGCAGGTCTGCTGAGGGAAATGTACAACTCAGGTAACATATATATGGAGTTCCACTATAGATAGTTTAAACAATGCTTTTCAGCGTTTCGTTCATCTTACGAAACCCCATTTATCCCGCTTCGTTGTCTGTCTGTCACAGAGAGGGTTTTCAGAAACTATATAACTTACAGTCATGAAATTTTGTGTACTTATAGCTGAATACCTAATATGAAGATCAAAATTTTAAAAAAAATCGTATTATTTTAAAATATAGAGATAAAGATCCAAAAATCTAACAGCCTTTTCCTATTTAATTTAAACATTTTTCGTTATAGCAGTTGCAAACAACTAAAAATCCACAATAAAATGATTTATACAATAATTAATTTTCTATTGAAAGATTTTCACGTGAAAAATGAAAATGAAATAAAAAGTTTCACCAATTGAAAAATAGATTAATATGACGTCATATTGGTAATATAACGGGAAATTTCAAACATTTCTTAATAATATAAGGAGTTTGAGTATGTGTAAATATAGAAAGCAGCTTAATATGACGTCATTATAGAATTAAAAAAAATTAATCTGACGTCTAACATTTTGAAGGTTTATATGCAACATGTTTAATTTTGAAATTGATTTTTTTTTAATATCACATTTAGTCCAGATGACAGATATTATTAAGACAGAGGATAATAGCGGGCTTAGCCCGCTTTCGAACGGATTCAGATTTTTGAAAAAACCAGAAAAACAGGCCGGTAAATTTTTACTTTGTAAAAAACATGACCCCTTTTTTATGAAATTTATTTGGATTTTATAAAAAAAAGGATAAAGTGTTTTGAAAGGAATATTAAACTAACTCATTTGTGCAATCTTCGATCACACTTACCCAATTGTTTTCATTCCTGTGACCATATCATCTAAACGAAACAAAATATTATATATATATTTAATAAAGTCACTCTTTCGCACTCTCTATGAAGCGTAAAAAGAGTGGTGACTTTTATTAATCAAGGCAAGGCGTGATTTTTAAAGATAAAAAATTGAATTTTGTTAAAAATGCTCCATGCTACATATAATGCGTTATGATAAATACATGAGACGAAAAAATAAAGAAAGATAAAACGAAACGAAAACCATTTAAAACTTTACAATGAACGGCCCTAAAAAACAATAGCAGAAAATTCTGTATGTTACATGGTAAGCCGTTTTTCACTTCCATTCTTGTCGATTTTTATTTTTACATATCATATAAAACAGTGCTTTCTAAATATTTAAACCAATCCTTTAAAAAAAAAAAAAAAAAAAAAAAATATCACAAAAAAAAAAAAAAAAAAAAAATTAAAAAAAAAAATTTAAAAAAAAAAATTTAAAAAAAAAAAAAAATCGCATTAATAATGCGACATTTTTTGACATTTTTTTTGACATTTTTTGTTAATAGTTTTTAAACATAGAAGTATTATAATTGTAGACCTTATAAGAGAAGTGATGTGTGATCAAAGAGTTCTCATTTTCCGAGTAATGAATTATATCTTGAGTTACAAACGATTGTTTTCTCAGGACGTCAGTTTGTTCCTTTCCTGCGTTGTCCAAAAAACTGTCCAATTTTGATAACATTTCATGAAAAATCTTCTATTTTTCCGAAAGATAGAATAAAGAGTTTTATTACGTAAATTCATATTATAAAGAACACTTTTCAATTTTTACGAACATAAATGAATTTAAAAATATGTTTGAAAGTAACAAGTTTGGATTTTAGATCAGCCTTGGCTATGCTGAGGTAGCTTTAGTAAAGTTATGTGAGATAGGAGTGGGAACGGGAATGGGAAAAATATTTTTTTTAAAAAGATAGAAAATGCACGAAATGATTAATTAATCCTTAACATTTTTTAATAATTATATACAGTATGACAATCTTCCTTAACACTTTACACAAACTCAGGACTGAAAGCTACATTAATTACTAGGTTATAAGCACTTGTTGCAACTCTAGTTCCTAACTTTTTAACATTATATAGCAAAATATGTGCTATATCTGTATATTTAACATATTTTTTTTTATTATATACAGTATGACAATCTTCATTAACACTTTACACAAACTCAGGACTGAAAGCTACATTAATCACTAGTTTATAAGCCATTCATAAGAAAATAAATATCTTGATATTTTTTCTTATGAAAAATATTCTTTTATTTTGATATTCTCTGTTATATTAGGGATATTTTCAGTGCCCCATTCGTTTAAACATAAGTCACACCCTAATGTCTGATTCTGATATGAGTCATAAGAACAATGTAGTTCATGATACACCAAACCACGTGAGCTAAAATAGGCCAATTGGATTGTAAATTCCAACAATGATATATTTCAAGAACTAAGAATTAAATAGGTAAATGAACGTAAAAAGAAAACAGTGTAATATATTAAAAACACTTCTATAATTTAATAGTTTTAGAAATGCGTAGTAAACTTAGATTTCATTAAAATCATTGGAAGTTGTTTATTTTGATGCCAGACATACAAAAATAATTTCGTTGGCACCCTTTAAATGATTGGTTTCAAATCTCATTTGCGTATTCTAAGTACCAAATGTGTCTTGTGTCATCACAATAACATAGAAAAATGTTATGTTTTCTCTACGAATTACCTTTCTTATCAAAATAATGAACTTGAAGAAATAAGACCAGTGTGTTTTATTTTTAACAAATCTGATTCATTATATCTTTTAAAGTATAAAAAAAAGAAGAA
This sequence comes from Maratus michaelseni, assembly GCA_963931845.1. Taxonomy (NCBI): domain Eukaryota; kingdom Metazoa; phylum Arthropoda; class Arachnida; order Araneae; family Salticidae; genus Maratus; species Maratus michaelseni. Next base: position 351,263,593 of record OZ007592.1, read on the forward strand.
ATAGCCTATTGTTCCGATTGAGCCAAAAGAGGATGTTTAAAACAAAATAAATTTTTCTATAAATGAAATATTAGTAATTCTTACCATTAATATTAGGTCTATAAACATTTAATTTTGATAAATTAAATATATTCGACTATTGCAGATTGTATTCCGTAGAAAATGTACGCTGAGAAACTAAATAAAAATAAAATCGTGAATTTTATACTTAATTTTTTCGTTACATTTTAAAAGCTGCATAGACAGGTATTTTTTTACTAAAAAAGTAGTTAAATAGGGAGGAAACACTTACATAGCAAACCTGATTAACTGCCAAAGCGAAACACTCAAGGGTTGTCATTATTGGAATATTGCCGTTTTATCGAGTAACCACTGGGGAAACTCTCTGGGTTCGAGGCTGCATTTTTACACACCGCCAGATGGCGTTAAACAGATTTAAGACTTTTTATAACACACGGTGTGTATGAATAACTGCAAAATAACGCTTGTCTGAGTAACTTCGAGAAAAGTGGTGGAACGTATAGAAATATACTTCAAGAACGTCGTGGCATGCTTAAACACAGCGAGTAACCAGCAAAAGTTACTCGGGTTGAAATTGGTTACTCCGTACGTTGGTGTTTAAACCATTCAAGTTACTGACAATGGAGGGTAGGACAGTACACACACACACACACACACACACACACACACACACACACACACACACACACACACACAGACGTTTACCGCGCTTAATATTAGGGATAAGACACCAAATGGCTCTTGGGAGACAAGTTTAGCCTCTTGCAGCGTTTTAAAATTGCATTCATTATATTACAACCAAAAATCATTGAAAATGTCTGTTATAATGATGTACACTATAGAGAACAGTAATGACTTTGAAAATGAACAACAGAACATGTTAAGATCAGTAGTCTCAAATCTGAAGACTGTGTTCTGCCATCAATATTAATAGTTGCAATGCCTGTAGGTGCAAAGATTATAACAGATTCTGAGCTCGATCTTTCAGAGGTACCATTTTTTATACCACAGCACATCCATAGAGTGCCTGGATTTGCCTCTCATAAAGTTGTAGAATATTCTGTTTAACATAGAACCTTATGCTTCAACATTCATGGGTAATATGTTCTCTTTACATTGCTTTACGCACAAAAAAAAAAAAAAAGAGGTTAATACAATGAAATTAAATTTGCGCAAGTCACACCCACTAAAATATGCCAATTATCTGTGAATTCAATTATGGAACTTTCCCTATACAAACATAACATACATACATACGAATACATACATACATGACATGAAATTTTTGTTGATTTCTTTGATTATTATATGCTGGTGTGTGGCTAATATGAAGGTACTCAACTTTGTATAAGTACTATAATTAAGAAAGAAATTTGAAATTCAAACTAAATTACACCAATTTTAAAATTATAAAGATTGTAGCATGTAATTTGGCTACTAATCAACTCACACTTTCAACAAAAATAAAATAAATAAATACATGTGGCCGCCATGTACATTTAGAAGTCAAGTGAAGCTTCTAAATGTCAATCTATTTTATAAAGCACAAATGTATGCATCAGTAATGCTAATGTCATAATGATGCGGGCAACGATGCTATGAAAAGGTATGAGAATTAGAACAATGGAGCTATTTTTTTTAACTAAAATTAAACATTTGCAATATTATCTCTACAGGAAAAATACAAATTTTTGGGCAACGTTTTGGGTGTTTTAGGTTAATGGATACTTTTTATTTTCAATCCCCGGAGAGATCTTGACAGTATTGACTTCCAGTCCAATTTTGACAAGTAATATTTTGGGAGCTATGGTGTTGGCAGAAGTGTATTTTTTTATGGAAAGCCGGAGTTGTGCTCCAACAATAAAGATGCTTTTCAGAATGCTACTTAGGGCAAAACATAAATGCTGGAATACCTAATTTAATTATATATAGAGCCCTATAACTGTTTTGTTGTATACAAAATAAAAATATGAACAAATATAAAACTTACATGTGCACTTAAGTACACTAGGGCCGGGCGATATATTGATACATCATCAAATATAGATTTTTATAACATATCGTCTCAATCGATTTAGATTTTCCTTAAATATCGATATTTCAGCTCTGATTATATTCATTCATTAGTCAACAAATTTTCTTATTCGGCAATAAATGCTAGAGTATGAACAACGAAACTGCTAAAGAAGAGGTATTTTCCCCCTTTGTCTCCCTCTCTCCCATATCTAAAGATCCTTCATTTGTTAGTGTGCTAATGAATAGCATTTTTCGATAAATATATTGCACTTTAAGTTATAAGCGAGTCTTATAATGACCATTTTTGAGATGTTGCGTTACGAAAATGTGTTCAAAACATTTACTATGACAGTCTTTTCTGATAGATCCTTTACTTTATTGAAAAATGAAAAATGCTATTCGATTTTGCCATTTTTTAATAAGTGCACCTTCCAATTTTGTGCGTCTAAGCTTGACTTCGCGAATGTGTCAGAAAGTTGACAGATTGGATCTGAGAACTGCTTTAATAATATATGATATATATATTTCCTGAATTTCTAAAATATAATATATTTGTAAATCTTTTGCACTTCCCGTCAAAAAAAAAACCCTTATCTTGAATAGTTTAAGATATTTTTTTTTTCACTTTCAAAATTATAAAGAATCAACATCACTTTTCTAGCAATGTAGAGCAGGCATAAGAAATAGTTTTCAAGGTTAGGATAAAACATTATTAGAGTGGTTGATCGTCAAAAAAAGTATTTTTTCATGCAAAACTTTCTGACAAATTCATGGACTTTTTAAATGCAAAAGCAAGAAATTACTGTACTATTGAAGTGATTTAAAAACGAACAGCATTTTTTATCTTTTGATAAATGTGTTACATTTTAAGTTATAAGCGATTGTTGTCTCATAATGGTCATTTTCGGGCTGTCGCGTTACAAAAATTGGTTCAAAATGTTTACTTTGACAGCCTTTTCTGATCGATCCTCTACTTTATTGAAAAATGGAAAATTCTTTGATTTCGTAGCTTTTTAATATGTGCACTTTCCAATTTCGTACGTCTAAGCTTGACTTCGCGAATGTGTCAGAAAATTAGCAGATTGGATTTGAGAACTGTCTGAATAATATATTATATATAAATATTTCCTGAATTTCTAAAATATGATATATTTCTAGATCTTCTGGCCAAAAAAAGGAATCCAGCTCTTCTTGAACAGTTTAAGATTTCTATCATTTTTAAAACTCCATAAAAAAAAAAATCAACATCACATTCCTAGCGATAGCACGGGCTTAAGAAATAGCATCTTAAAGATTAAGAAAACTTTTTTTCTTTTTTTTATTCTGTATTTTTTTTTATTATTATTATTACTAAATTCTTAAGTTTAAGGCTCTTTTCAAAAAAGTATTTTTCCATGCGAAATTTTCTGACACATTCACAGAGATTTTAAAACATAAAAATAAGAAATTAGCATGCCTGACTATTGAAGTGATTTAGAAACAAACAGCATTTTTCATTTTTCGATAAATATATTACATTTTATATTTTTTAAGCAGTTGTTGTCTCATGATGACCATTTCCAAGCTGTTGTGTTCCGAAAAAAGGTAAAAAACGCCAACATGACATCTTTTTGATGAGAAAATAGCTATTTATTAGCATATCTCATCGCCTCTTGCACATATCAATACATTATCAAGTCATCCAATTATCCCATTCACTTATTTATTATCAGAACATACATTAAAATATGTCTACATATATAAAGTAACTTTATTTATTATAATTCATTAAGGTATAAACCAAACTTACTTAATAGAACTTTACTACTTTATTTTAATTTATTCAGAAGCTACGCTTCAGTTATAAACATCGCCATTCCAACATTCCACCAATTTCCCGTTTCGATATCGTAATTTTTCACAGCCTATCTTCGCTAGTTCAATTGCCATGCTGACAATAATCACTTCCGTAATATTTTCCTTTCTGCCAGATGGCAACGTTGTACGTCAGTTGGTTTAAATTAGTGATGGCCGATAACGATATGTTTTACTGATAGTATGGTCAAATCGATTATATCGATAGTATAAATTTTTTTATCGATAGTATCAATTTTTTTTTTATCGAGAGTATCAAATTTTTTTATTGATAGTATAAATTTTTTTTTCTATAGTATCAATTTTTTTTATCAATTGTATCAATTTTTTTATAGTATCAATTTTTTTTTATAGTATCAATTTTTTTTTTATAGTATCAATTTTTTTTACTTTAGTATCAATATTTTTATCAATGGTATAAATATTTTTATCGATGTCTCTCCAGTCAATAAATTGATAAATTGCTATTCTTATCCGATCCTATCAAGCGCAAGATCGTCTGCGTAATGGAAAGTTGAATGATATACCCGACAATCCAATATCTGGCCAAATCAACAACCGTTGCATCTCTAATAATAATATTGCAAAGGATATATAAAAAATAAATATACTTCTTTCCAGTCAGTTTTTGAAGATGCTTGAATTTCTGCCATACCATCTGTAAAAAAGAAAATGATGTATATTTTTAATTTCTTCAATAACTGAGTACAGATCAGGGGATTAAGAAATAGTTAAGAAATTAAAGCTATTATCTAATAAATTTACCAAATTTTAAAACCATTAGCCAATTTTCAAAAGTGCTCAAAAACAAAGAGTTTTGCTAAGATTTTTAAAGAAATATACTAATTAATTTTAAATAAAAGAAATGTTCTTTTAAATAATGTAAGTGATTTTTAAAATGCAGCATATTGCAGCAATTTAAAATTTCATATTGCATATAATCAACTATTTATATATTACTGAAATGTATCAAAAAAGCATCTATTTCTACTCCAGATTTATGCTCTAGAATTTAAAGACAAGATCAAAATTAAATGCCTTATTTTTGCCACTGCACAATATATTTCTATGAAAATACCCAGCAGGGTTCATGTTTACTTGCATTTTACTAAATTACAGAAAATTAGCAAAACATGACTTACAAATTTTACAATAGTAAGTCAAATTGACAATATTTACCCTCTAGAAATATTTTTTTTTCCCCAAATATCTCAGTTGATGTCTGTTCCAACCACTCTCTCGTTTACCAGCAATAAAAACAAATTGAGAAATGGTGAATTGTTTGCTGAGTTAGATGAGAAAAAGTCTTCCAAAATATTACTCCTCACATCACTCGATGATGACTCAATGCACAACAAAGATTTTTGGAGCCCCTAAACTTTGTGAAGGACTGCTGTATTAAGATAAATAAAAGTTGGCTAATTAAAAAAATAATTTAAATGTTTAGGATTTAAAACCTTTAAAAAGAAAGGTAATTTAGATAAATGAGTATCACACCCATGCCATATATTGGGCAAGTGCAAGCAATTCCTAATCAAACTCCACTTACCATCAATTATTTTAATCAAGTCATTGAAATCAGTTATTTTAATTTGCTGATTTTTTTTTTATTTTTTATAATTGAAGATTAAAATAATACACACTCTTATGTGAAGGGTGTTAAAATTGAAGATTAATATAATTTGTAATGTTTCTAAAAATACTTTAATCACTGAATAAATAGAACAATCATAGGCAACAACTAGTAAAGAAATAATAGAAGATACATTGATAAAAGAAACTAACTTAAAAAATTATGCATAATATTTAATACCTTTAGCATAGTCTCTTTTAAACAAATATTTCCATAAAAAGGGTAAATTCCCCAAAATGTGAAGGTTTCTATTTACAGAAGACATTGCTACGATACTTTCTACAGGAAGGATCATCAGAATGAGTATCTAGATTTAAATATAATGAGAAAATTTAATTTATATGCAAGAGTTTTAAAAATCAACGTAATTTGAAAATCCACAAAATTTCACAAAATCATCTCTCTTCAAAGCTCGTGTGCCAAAATTATTAATAATAAAGATTGTAAATTTAACTGTTTAAAGACTACACTGGAAGATAAGATTAAGAAGACATTAAAAGTATTAATCAAAGTCATTTATTTACTAAATTGCAGATTTTTTTTTTCTAAATGCTTATTATTATTTCATCAAAAGAAAGTAAACAGTTAATGACAGGATTGTCATTTTATACATTTAAATTCAACCTTTAAAATAAATTGGAATATGAAATTTCATGAATTATATTATACTAGTCCTGAAACGGGTTGGGTAAGCCACCACAAAAAGAAAAACAAACAAAGCCAGAATATTAGATGAAAATTTAAAAAAAAAAATTATTGGAAAATAAATGAGAATACTTATACCATATTTACTCTAATCTAAGACACATTTTTCCTTCAAAATCAAACCTATTTAAGTGGGCGTGTCTTGAAATTGAAGACAATTGGCATTATAAATCAGATTGTATCTGGTATATAATAGGAAGCATATTTATTCCTCTTCTCACCCCCATTCAAGCATTTTGAATTTGAGGGTTTTTTTTTTTTTTTTAGCTGCTTGACTTTTCTTGCCTGCTGTCTATGTGGGCTTTGACTTTGATTTCATTTTGTATTATTTTTATTTAAAGGGCTTGTAACCAATTCTGTGAAAACCAAGCTTTGAGAAAACAGAACTGATCTAGTTGTGTCTGGAGAAATTACTTCCTAACTTCAAAAGCTTGATTTTTGCATAAATAGTAGATCTTTTAAAAAGTAGCAATTTGCTCACATTAGAATGCATGGTTTACCTAAGAAAAAACAAAAATGACAAAACTAGATTTTTTTTTCTAATTTTTTAACTCTCTGAAATAGCACAGTAGATTTTAGGTGCATGGAATTTAATTCTTAACTAGATGGAACCCGTCAAAACTTGACGGAAAAAAATACTATAACAATATCAGTAAAATAAACTACTTTATTATTTAAGAAGGGGTACGTATGAAACAGTCTTTCAATTATTTTATTTTAAAGGTTTTTTTCCCCAGTGAAATATAGTACTATTTCATATGCAAACTCCGAACAAACAATCCGTAAACATCTGCGTAATGCAAATCAGTTTGACATTATCGTCATATTCCCTACGGCAAGAAAGAAAATTTCATGGACTTATGAAGTATCATACAAATAGTATATTCCTACGTCCATCTCATATTCAGTAAATTAAAGAACATAGTAAAATAGTAAATCAAGCACACCCTCCCTTCCTCCCCCCCCCCTGTGATAATGCAACCGAATGAGTTCCAATGCCCAAAAGCACCGTTGAAATTCGACGTTAAAAAAAAGTTTTAAAATGTGCTCTTTAATCATTGTTTGTTTCAATTCATATCTTCTAAAACACATTCATTGTTTTAAGCTAATCATTTTTTATGTAAAGATGAAGAATTATTTTTACAATAATAAATCAATCTGCAGATGAGGGAGATTTTTAATGTTTTCAAGTGTAATTCATTTGTATGGTTTCTTCGGTCCCTTTACATAATCAGGATGATTATCCATCACAGTCGGATATACTTTCCCTCTTATATAGTTAACTACCCAGTGGATCAAAAAAAAAAAAAAAAAAAAAAAAATACAATTCGTAGTATATTCTGATGCAACATATATACATCAACGAATTCAACATATCAATTTTATGTTAAACATAAACTGAAAATAGTTTTTTTTCCCCTTGATCTTATGGTTTATTAGTTTTTTTTATTATTTTTATTTTCACTTTTCATGATGGTTAGGGAAATCCATTTTCAATTGTGGCAACTTTTCCAGGGGCTATTTTACATTATTAAAGCAAACTGATGGTCATTGTTGAAATAGAATTAAAAAATATTTCATGCTTGAAAATTATTTAAAAATTCGTTAAATTAAGTGGCAGTTTTCAAAGAAATTTCAATAGAAAGCTAATTTTTTTTTCTAATTGATGATGTAAGAATTGAAATTGTAAAATGTAGTAAAAAATTGAAATTTGTAGTATTTAGAAGTGATATGTGAAAGTTAAGACGATGAAAGCTAAAGCGATAGCGCCGTTTGTTATCAAAACCGTTATACATTTCTTAAAAAAAGCCATTGCGTTTTGGCTGGCGTCCAAAATGTAAACTACCATTTTTTGACATCAAAAGAGAAATTCGCAGTGAAAGAAATAGGACTTTGCCGCTAATAAGGAACTGTTAAATGAACTTATAACAAATCTACCAAAATAAGTCCTATAAAATATTAGCCTTACATTGTTTATTCTAGCTAAAAAAACAATCATTATTTCAAGTTTTTTTTTTAACCATAACACTATTTTTAATAATTTTAATTTTCCTGAAATACTTTACTTTTGTGAATTTTTTAATAAAAAAATAAAATCTTCTAGCCTTTAATTAAAAAAAAGTATTTGGTAGCATGTAATGAAGGTATGCAATCAAGATGAAGCACCCAATAAAAGCTCCAGTTCTAATCTTTAAAATTAAAAATTGAAAAATCAGTTAAAAATACGCCATGTTGACACAATCATATAATTTTTTCTTTTTAGTTTTATCAATGTTAAAATGCCTTTCAAGTTAAGCATAACGTCATTTTCACCGGCGTAAACTTTTCACACATACTTTCTATACGTTGCTTTTATGCTTAAACACCATGTACACAAATAAAAATACATTTTGCTTTTAATTGTAATGAAAAAATGGCATCAACAAAGTTAAAATGCATAATGATAAAATAAACCCAATGGACAATATTCCCGTGACGTCACAAAAAATATGAATTTTTATTATCTTATAAAACACGCGGATAAATATTTTTACCGAAATGTAACTTGCAAATTAAAAAATTCGACCTAAAAGCCACGTTCTTTTAATATTTATTATTTTACTTTTATCCTCGCAACCATAGAGTTCAGAGAATAAACTATGTGCCTCGTAACAGTGGGCGTATTCTGTTGATTGCCGACTTTATGACGTCATAAGCAGATGTAAAAGTTTAATTTAAAATTACGGCTAATTAATAAAATTTTCGAACTAACGAATGTACGATAACAAATCTGTGTCCAAATATCTTTCATTTAAAAAAAGAATGATGTAATTTGATGCAGTAGTTTGTTTACACAGATTGTCGAAAGAAAAAGCTTAGCGTTTTAAATATACAGATGGTTTAGTTAAACAGTCTTTTCTCAAATGCAGCATTAGTAATACGATGGATGTGATTGAAGATGACATGATCTATGAACTATGATCTATGAAAAGTTTTAAGACCAATAAAAGATAAAAATAGGCTCTATAGATAGTCTAAAGACAAGTATAATCCATAGAAAAGATAAGGAAGATCCAGTGATTCTGCCTTCACATCATACTGTTGTCCTAAGATTAATTTATGAAAAACATTTAGAAAAGCATCATTCTTGAGTTAGCATTCTAATGGCTAAACTTAGGGAAATGTTTTGGATATTAGAGTTAAGACAATGTCCCAGGAATGTCCTTCACAAATGTGTCAAATGCAAAAGATTCCAAACACCTAGGATGGAAATCGAACCTGGAACCACACCTGATGATAGAGTTGGAGAAGCAGCCATATTTGAGGTGGTGGGAGTCGATCTGGCTGGTTCCCTTCATCTTTTGATGACATAAAAGTTTGGATATCCTTGTACACCTGTGCTGTTTATCAAGCCATACACTTGGAACTAGTAACACCTTTGTCTACAGAATGCTTCATACAGTCTCTAAGAGGATTTATTGCCAGATGAGAGAGACCGTACGTAATTTATTCAGATATTACAGGAAAAATTTCATTGGTACCCACAGAGTACTTTCAAATATAGATTGGCAATCCGTCAGTACAATAGCTTCCACCCAGAAGATTCGATGGAAATTTAACTCCCTTCAGCACCATGATGGGGAGGGTGGTGGGAATGCCTAGTGCGAATGGTGAAAGAAATCTTAAGAAAAGTTCTGGGACAAGCCTCCTTGAATTATGAAGAATTAAGCACCATACTATGTGACTGTGAACAAGTGATAAATTCTAGACCCATCAGTTATGTTTCAGAAGACAATCAAGACCCAGCACCCTTAACCCCCCCTGATGTTTCTACAGGAATTGCCTACCTCTGGAGTACCGGACATTGATGCTCTAGACTCCGAAGAACTTAAATCGCAGAACAAAATATACACAAAGAATTAGAAATGACCTAAGAAACAGATTTAGAACTGAATACATGGGACAATTGCGTCAACATTCCATCAAGAAAGAGAATTCTAAACCATTAGAAACAGGAGACATCGTTCTTCTAGAAGACACCAATAAAAGACTTATTCATTGGCCTTTGGCCAAGATAATCGAAATCTACCAGGATAAGATAAAGTTGCATGATTAGCAAAAATAAAGACTGAGAATGGAATTTTTCTCCACCCATTGCAGTGACTGTTCCCACTAGAAGTCGATACTACAAACTGTTCATCTTCAGACAACGTTGTTCGACAAAAATTCAAATCTAACGCCACCAGAAGTGAACACAGTAAAAAAGTTCCAGAAATGACTAGAGTCAGTGAGGAAAAGACCACACCTAGTGACCATGCTTCCCTCCCCCCTCCCCCCCATGGCTACCAGAACTGGACGAGTGGTGAAAGCTCCTCAACGACTAGGAATTTTTAGTTCCTCCTGAACTGCAGAATTCAAGGTGGAAGGATGTTGCGAATTCCCAAATAATTTGCCTTTAAGAAAACCCATGATTGCATCATATCCTGGAAACTAGAACTATTTAACAGAAAATAATACTTCAATTTCTATCCTAAAACTCATCAGAACAATTTATTGGAAATAAACAATCTAATCTCAGCAGACATAAATCAAATAAAGTACTCAAGTCAAGATGCAATTTACGCTCAGACACAACTCGATTAATTGTTTTCCAAGCTTATTTGTTATAACTTGGAAACATTACAGGGGCTTTTCCCTAATGATTGTGTTTTTTTTCCAGCTGTAACTCTTTTCTCTGAAAGTGATTTCAGATCAGATCAGACCATCTGAGAAGGAAGGTATAGCTGGACATCTTAAAACTCTAGAAATGATTAAAAACTTTAAGATTATTAGAACTATAGAACTTAGAAATGGAAATCTAGAACTTTAACTAAAATTAACTTAACCTTAAATTTAACCAATGTAAATAATTTATGTAATTTAACTGTAAATAGTGTCCATCTTCCATATTTTATCATATAACCAAGAATTTAATTTAACTATCATTTTTCAAGCTTAGTGAATACTTAAATCATCAGTGTTTGTGTCCCTGTGTCATGTCCTGGATTACTTTCTGGATTAATGATTAATTCTTGTCTCTCTGGATTAATGGAAAAATAATTAAGAAAAAATCACACCGGCCTTTGTTTTGAAGATAAAGTTAAGAGTTTTGTTTACCTATTTTTAAATTGAGGTTTATTAGAACCAAGAAAGCAGATACCAGAATTTTTCAAAAATTAATCATATTTCACAAGTTTTGTATTTTTTTTTTTTTTTTCTTGTGTGAGTTTCAAAGGAAATTCTTATTTTCATGACTAAAAAATAAGGTGTCTTCGATTTGAGTAAACACAAGATTAATTTTTTAATACTTTCCAACAAAGTTGAAAAGTATTTAGGACTTCAGTTTGTCTGTGTCTGTATGCTCTCTAATTTCTGTAAATATCCTTGGATTTTCACTTAATTCGTATGTTATTGGGTTGACTATGACATATTCCCTATTGAAAGAGGAATGTATAGCAATCATAGTTTGTTTACAGGGACACTGTGATTTGAATTAATATTATAAGATCTTCAATATTAATATACTGGGAATGAAATTAATATTCACTCAAAAGAATTCATATACATTGTAGTCTACAGGCAATAATTGTAAAGTACAAGTTAATATTGTTATACTACTTCAAACGTTAGAAAATTTATAGACATTATTTATATGCACTGCAATATGTTTTCTATTAAAAGTGAAATGTGTGTAGTATTTATAGTTCCTTTACAGAATCAAAAAATATTAAAACATTATAGTCTATGGGTGATAATTGAGGGGGTCAGGTCAAGAAAGTGAAAAGCCACATTTTTGGCGAAATAAATCTGACACTATAATCTGTTGCTTAATATTGTAAATTATAATATCCGACATTTTTTTTTTCTAATGTCATTAGGTGGCAGCAAACGTCCCAGGTTTTATTTTTGCCCCAGATGTTTCTAGAATTGTTTTTAGCAGAAAGAAAGTGTATATCATTAAAGTAATACCATATTGTTATTCAGAATATCTCAAATGTTACTCAGAAATTGGCAAAAAACTTTATGTTATATGTTTTGATTTTGAGTATTTGATCCGATTTTCAAATTGAAATATCTCAGAAGTTCAAAAATGTAGCTTAACACTCTCTTGTCCCGACCCCCTCAATTGTTTGAAGTGTATTTTAATGATGCTACACTACTTTAAACATTATGAAATTAATATGCACTTTTGATATGTACCATAACATGTTATATATAAAAAATCCCTGATGGCTTGGCCTACAGGCACAGGTAGATTTCAAAGACGCAGACCGTGGGGAGCCTGTTTATTGGGAATTATGGAAGAAATGACCTTTTTGCCATGATGCGACAGTTGGAACTGCCCACTTTGAAACCTAACTTGTTTGCAGGCGGAGCCGGCAGGGATTTTAATTTTATTTTTTATTTTTTTTTTTTTTTTGCTATAAGGGTTGTTCCTATAAAAAACTTGTCAATATAAAAGTTTTAGATAATATTAAGAGGATTTATAATAAATTTAAGCAGATTTGATATCTTGTGAATTGATGAATTTTTTTCTTCTAAATCCCCCCTCTTTTACCCCTCTTGGGGGCATTTTTAATGATATCAAAAATCTGTCATACATAAATTTTCAGCCCTTTTCCTAGAAGTAATAATAACTTTAAACGAATTTGATAAGTATCATAATAATGAAATTATGGGTTTTTTTCTGTTTTCACAAAAAGCCCCACCCCCCCACCCCCACCCATTGGTTCGATTTTGCCCATTAACGAACTTGACCGAGTTTTTATGCCCCTTGATTTTATGTATCAGTTTGGAAGAGATTTGTGCAGAATTATTGACATTATCATGTCCATAAAAAAGTGACATAGATAGATAGATAGATAGATAAAGTTTTTAACGGGCGGTCGTGTTGGGTTCTGGGAGTCATGATCGGCGTAGATCTGCAAAAATTTTTCAAAAATTCCAACTTAAAAAGGCGAATGTAATAGGTAGTATTTCTTACGAAATCTACCTAAAATGGTGTATTATATTTATTGTTCATTTAAAGGGACACCCAAAAATTCTAATAAATTACTGTCAATAGGCAATGATAGTTTTACGTGTATTTTGATGAAACTATTCTACTTCAAATAGAATAAAATTGATATTATTATTGAAATTTCCAATAAAATTTCTTTACAGGAAATTGTGCATGTAACATTTCATGTTTTTTAATAGGGCAGCACAAAAATTTTCATCTATGAATGATAATGGCTAGATGAGTTTTTCCAATTATGTTATCAATTTACCCTTTAACTGAATTTATGTACAATATGTGGTGTATGTAAATTTTACAGATCATATATAGAGCTGCATAAAAAGAGTTTGAATACATTACTGCTATGATATAAATTAATTACTGTTAAATATTGTAATGAAATTTATTTTGAAAAAGTTAATAAAACAAATAATATTCAATTTTAACATGAATGCTAGCATAATTTAATACAGCAAATAATTTTCTATGTGTAGTTAAAATTTCTAAAACTATTTAAAGGCCTCTGGTGCTTCTGCTTTTCTTTTAATTCTAATGTTCCATAGAAAATAAAAATAACATCAACCTCCTAACTGCCATCTATATCAAGTAAATGATGTAGATTTTATTGTCATCTCAATAAGCTAGGTTAAACTTATTAAATAAATAAATAATAAAATCTGTTATTTGTAAAAATTAGATTTCTATGAATCAAAACATATACAAATTAACAGAAAAGGTACATTTTAGTAGACTCAGTGTATGTTCATAAGACGAAAGCCGTGAATTAAAATGATGGGTAAACAATTTAACAATTTTTTTTTTTTTTTTAATAACCAGTTGGGTTTTTAAAAATGTCATTTTTATAAATATCTTATTTTTGCAGCCTTTTTGCAGCATTAAAAAATAATTGGGAAAAATCAGTTAAATGGTAAATAAGATAAATTCAAACATCATTAAATCTAAAATTTGATGACATTGCATAATGTCTCCCATTGTAACTTATCTATGCTGAGAACAAATTTACTGTTTGTAATTAAAAATTAACCTAACAATAAAATTTACAATTTTTTAAACTTTCATGCTTAAATTAATTTTCTCATTAAGAAGGAAGCTATGTTACAACCAAATAAATTTACATAAATCATGAAAATAAAAAATATCTCTCATATCAAGAACTGAACATCATTTTCAATTATCAAGAATCAAACTAACAAGCCGATCTTTTCCTTATTCAATGGTGCCAATAGTTTGCCAATCTCAACAAATTAGATTAAGCCAACAACATGAAGGGCATCTTAGCTGAAACACTCAGAGTAACCAAAAAAAAAAAAAAAAAAACCTGAAGTTCAATTTTTGTTCAGTTCTTCTATTTTAGGTAGATTTCATAAGAAATACTACCTATTACATTCTCCCCTATGTTGGAATTTCTGGAAATTTTTTGCAAATCTATGCCGATCATGACTCCCAGAACCCAAAACCACCCCCAGTTCAAAACTTTATGTATCTATCCATCTATCAATCCATCTATAACACTTTTTATGGCCACGATAATTTCAATAATTCTGCCCAAATCTCTTCCAAACTGATACATAAAATCAAGGGGCATAAAATCTCGGTCAAGTTCGTTAGTGGGCAAAATCGAACCAGGGAGGGGGGGGGGGCTTTTTGTGAAAACAGAAAAAAACCCATAACTTCTTAATTATGATATGTATCGAATCCGTTTAAAATCCTTATTACTTCTAAGAAAAGGGACGAAAATTTATGTATGACAGATTTTTGATATCATTAAAAATTGCCTCAAAGGGGGAGAAAAGTAGGGGTTTAAGAAGAAAAAAATTCATAACTTTGTCAATTCAAAACATATTAAATCCACTTAAATTTATTATAAATCCTCTTAATATTATCTACAACTTTTATATTGACAGTTTTTTATAGAACCAACCCATACAGCAAAACAAAAAAAAGAAAAATTCCTCCGGCCCTGCCTACAGACACAGGTAGATTTCGAGGTGAACAGTCGCAACTGCCTCATCATTGCAAAAAGGTCATTTCTTTTGCAATTCCCAATAAACAGGCGTCCCACGGTCTGTGTCTTAGAAATCTATCTATGCCTGTAGGCCGAGCCCTCAGGCATTTTTTTACATACAGTAGAACCTTGTTAAGTTAGCCCCCGTTAATCGGATCTCCAGATGAATCAGACCGATTTAGGAACAAATAACACAAAAATGTGCACTGGAAAAAGAAATGCATGTGCAAGGGATTGTGTGTGCATCAGTTCCCCTTCGTTACAGATGTCAGTTCAGTGCACAGTTATGTTTAAGAAGCGAGTAAGCTGTGTTATTGTGTGAGTTGGTTATCTTGCGGTGTTAGTATGAAAGTTATATTCTGTATTGTAGTAGTTGACCATGACGAAAAAACATTGTTGTAACAATGGAAACTAGTCGTTGGGGGCCACCGTAATACTTACCCATCATGGATATGCATAATGTAAAATATTAAAATAAAAATGTGTAAACTACTTATAAAATGCATTGCAATTCAAATAAAATCGTGGCTTGATGACGTCATAAACTTTAAAGGCTCGGTTACTGAATTGCTTGAAAGAGGTTTTTCCTTATAACTCCAAAAATAATAATCCTATTAAGTAGCGGTTTATTGCATCTGATTAAGCGTCAAATTTCCAATTAAAATATATCTTTAAAGTGAAATTTGGATGAAATACAGGGTCATGAAAAATCGAAGAGTGTGGTAAATAGGATTCCAACTATCTCGGCAACTAATTATCCGATCAACTTCATGCTTTATGTAAAATTTATGTTTTTTTATTGTCTTTTATATTCATTTCTTAAACTAAACAATTTCGAAAATTTTTATATACCTTTTATCAGAACGAATATTTCGAGAGTCCGAAAAAAATAGTTCCGGTTAATCGAGGTTATTGAAATGAAATAGGCTTCTTCCCATTATTATATACTAAGTACATACCAAATTGCAAGTCTCTATCTCAATTTGTTCGGGAGATAGAGCGTTTACAGACACACACACAGACGGACAGAAATTTTTTTTTCTAAAAATATGTTTTTCGGAATCTCCAGTGTCTGAAACGTGTAAATCCGTCAAAAAAAAATTTTCGATTTTCAAAACGATTACAAGATTTACCCTATACTACGTATGATGGGTAAGTAAAAAGTTTAGAAGCATTGAGTAGGATTGATAAAGACGAGCCATTTGAAAAAGATTGCTGTGAACTTTGATGTCAGAATTTTTTCCTCATATTCCCCAGTTAACCTAGATATATTTTCGTTAGCCCACATGGGCTCTGGTCCCAACTGATCAAACTTAACAAAGTTACACTGTACCAGTGATGACTTACCACTTAAGATGAAAAAGGAATAATTATTAAAGGCAAATGGGAAAGTAGAAAGCATTACACTTTAAAGTGGGGGTCTGTTGGCCATGACAAAATATCAACCCCAAAGGGATAAAGGTATATGAAATGCAGTTTACTTCTTGTTGACAATTTTGTGATAGAAAATAGAATATTTATGCTGGTGCAAAATATTTGTATAGACATTAAACAAAACACACACACAAAAAAGGCCTTTATATAAATTTCCATTTTATATAATTTGAAAAAATAAAATATTAATTATAAGTTAGAACTATAAATTCAAAATTATAACATTATATTCTCCCATATATGCAAAAAAAAAAATGATTTTCAACAATTTGTTAAATAAAACTATGATTTTCAACAACTTATATAGGGCGAGTGCACAATTACTGGCACTTGGTCAATTACTGTTGCACTCATGAACAATTGATTATAATGTCAAATGATTATTTTTTTCCAAGACACACAAAAGTACTAATGTTATCTTTAAACATGTAATTGCATGAAACGACTTAAACCGCTTGCATAACTTAAAAGCAAAATAATAGCTTATCAGCGAACGGCCAACTAATAATGTCTTGTATATTCCATAATTTGCACATTAATTATTTTATTATTTTTTTTTTATAAAACTTTTTTGGAAATTTCTTTATTAAAAATTGATTATCTTAATAATTCTCATGCTATTATGACTAAAGACCATTCAGTTAAGGTTAACCTATACATACTATTTGTTCAAAATTAACAACAATTACTAAAATTATCTGATATTAGCAAGCGATACAAACCTTTAGATCATCATACAATCCAGGAAAGCCATACAGAGACTTTATACCAGCAGCTGAAAAACAAATAAATAAATAAATAAAATTACAGAAACATAAAATATATTGATTTCAGGATAAATCTAAATAGAAAGTTACAAATTGAATACAAATGCCTGATTTAATAATAAGAAGCAATATATTTACTCCCCTTAATATATGGTACTTAAGTATACAGAATATACTTAAGAAAATATATTGCTACAAATTATTAAGTCAAGCATTTGTATTTATAGACAGATTTTTGTTTTAGCAGTACACTGTTTACCAAGAACAGAAAATTTTTCTGTTTAAAGCTAGATTCTATTATAGACATGTTTTACTGCACCTCAGCTGATGGAAAACAGTGCAGGGTGCTATTACTCACGTGATTCAATAAAATGCAACAATATTATTATTAGGCTGTATCAAAAGTATTTTCGTTTTTTGAATGTTTTTATACCACTTTATTACCTCTATTGTTGAACTTAAACTGTTATTTAAGAGAATACATGTCCCTCTATATTCTATAATCATACAGGCTTCTTTCTTTCATTTTTAGGTTACGTAAAGAGTGATACAAATGTTAAGATTTTATGTGTTGTAAGACATGATTTTAAACTAAGCCTTAAAACCAATGAAGCTGTCCTCAAAACTTGTGTAGTTTCTGGCCATGATAAGAATAGTGACTGGACAGTTCAAAACAAATCCAAACATTTTAAGGAAAGGGATCTTAGCCTTGAAATCAAACCCAGAAGTGACAGGTGAAAATTTTGACAAGTTTAAGAGAAAAAAGAGGAGAATCCATTCTTCACAATAAATTTTCATGCTAAAAATTAACAAAACTACACATTCCAACATTAATAATTGTTGTAATAATTTTTTTTTTTTTTTAAATAGTTAAGTCGGTGTTACATGTGTGATTTTTCTGATTCACAAGCATAACGACGACTTTACTATTTAAAACAATATATATATATATATTACTTTAGACTAAAAGTGTCACTACAAAAAGGATCCTGTATGTGTCCTGTAATAGCAATAAAAAAAGTAAAACGTTATCTAAATAATTTCACTTCTAAATTTGTCTCACTTTGCAAAAAAACACTCTCTTAAAGTCACACACATAACGGTGGAATCACCGATCACTCTTTACTATAGGTGCAGATTCCCAAAATCTGGAAGAAGCCAGTGACTCCTAAACACAAAAAATCCAGTGGCCAGATTGTTTAACAAATGTATTATAAACAATAGTGTTTATATGGAGGAAAAAACTAAAAAATCTCAGGCATTCAAAGTGAAAATTATAAATGTGTGAGTTTTTTTGCACTATAAAAATCAAAACACACTTCAAACATTCGTTTTTCTATAAAGAAAATTATCTTTAAAAAAATCTTATCACAGACTATGTAAATTACCAGGTTCAAACTGTTATGGAGAACACTGCTATTCGAATATATCTAAAATGATAGTTTGTTGTGTTCATTCTGAAATGTTATTTAAAAAAAAAAATAAATAAATAAATAAAGTTTATGTGTTTTGGTCTTAATCTTTCTTCCTGAATATGTTTTAAAAAAAGTATAGATATTGGTTTCATATACAGTTAAGCCAGATTGTTCTTCACAAAAATAACTATTATGCAAAATTACGTTGAATTAAAATATTATCATTTACCAGTAATATTGTCTTCTATTAAAGCTTAAACGTAACAAACAGTAAATTTTAAATTAAATTTACACAAAACTTAAATAAATGAATAATTTATTTTTTCTCCATTAAATTTGGGAGACACAATTTTATAGAATCTTCCCACCCACCATAATTGTATACAGTTTGTAGGAATAAATGTTTGTAATATAAGGCATGAACATTTTATGAATAAACGATTCTCTAAAATTTTTTGTCCTTTTAACTCCCCCTCCACCCCCAAAAAATTATTTTCATAGCTGAAAATAAATGCTCAAGATAAGCAATTGCATATAAAATATAATTTATTTTCTTTTAGGTATTAAATTTTTAAAAAAAATTAACAATTTTGGACATTTAGGGATGATTTTGAGTATGGGTTGAAATGATGGGAATGAGTATGGGAGAAAGATCAAACACTTATAAGCCTTGTTGCAACTTTTGTTGGCAAGGGGATTTTTTTGAGGATTTAGTAAGGATTTTTTTTTTTAATCCCTATGGAGACAAATTGTAATTTTCGTGACCGATCGCAGATTTTCATGTTTTATTATCGCTACTCCTTGACGAAATTCGTGATTTTTTTCGGGATCGTTCGACGAAATTCGCGATTTTTTCCCCATGACTGACGAAATTTGCAATTTTTTTCTAGCAACTGATTGAAGAAATTTATTAAGTTTTCTGCGACTAATTGATGAAATTCGTTATTTTTTCTGTGACCGAATAACAAAATTCATGATATTTTTTTCGTGACTGATTGACGAAATTCCCAATTTTTTTCTGTGATCGATTGGTGAAATTCGCATTTTTTTCACAACAGCTTGATGAAATTTGCAGTTTTAATCCACAAGCAATAGATGAAATTCTCAGTTTTATTTCAGGATCGTTTGACGAAACCAGAGATTTTTTTTCAGCGACTAAATGATGATATTTACTTTTTTTTTTTTTTTTTTTTGGTTGGCTGATTGACGAAATTCTCATTTTTTTTCCCCGAGACCAATTGAGGAAAACGACGGCAAAATTTGCAGGACTTTTCCATGACTGTTTTCCTGAAAACCGTGACTGATTGAGGAAATTACCAATTTCTTTTCATGACCGATTGGCGAATTGTTTTGCAGAAATCTGCTAAAAAAAATTATAATACGAGGAATTCTGCTAATTCGTGGAAGAATCACATGCCGATATCTAATGTCTATCTGTAAGAACGTATCTGAATAATCTCAGAGCTACAAATTTAATGAGAGGGACTGAAAATTATTCTCTTCTCGGCACGAATTTTCCTGAGTCGTGGGCTAATTGCGGTATGCTGCCGCTGCTGAGTTCATTCGCGGCACCTATCAACGTGATTTTTTTCCTGATTCCACAGACATCGAAATTTTCTTTTTAAAGAAGAAAACGAGAAATTTGCGAATCCTCGGAAATGTGGAAGCCATGTTTAATCAAATTGTTTAATCATGGGCAATAGAAAAAAGGTGGTAAATATCACAGAATTATGGAGGAGAATCAGTGGATTTGTTTTAAGCGGAAATCTTCCAATCGGCAGAAATGGGACACCCCTGTAAAACACATGGCGAAAGTTAGTGGCCAAAGCAAAAAATTTAATCACCACATGGCGACTGGTGACCGTGAATCTGCACCTATACTCTTTACATAACCTAAAAATGAAAGAAAGAAGCCTGTATGATTATAGAATATAGAGGGACATATATTCTCTTAAATACATTTTAGGTTCAACAACAGGAGTGATAAAATGCTAGCTACAGACTTTGATATAAAAACATTCAAAAAACGAAAATATGTTTGATACAACAGCCTAATACATTGTAGTAGTGGCAGCATTACACAAAACGGATGGTACAAAGATTACAAACAACACAGTGAAGTATTGAAAGATGTATACTAGGCATAACTAGAAGAGACAGAAGAAAATAACCTGGATAAAAAGTCAGATGAAAGTTTTTGACATCATTGAGAGAATTAAACGGCTAACATGGAAATGGGCTGCACACATTGCAAGACAATAAGACAATAGATGGAGCACAAACACCCTACAGTTGTATCCCATAAATGTAAAACGACCAAGAAGATAACTTCAAATAAGATGGAGTGACAAAATCAGAAAAGTGGCTGGTGTTAATTGGATGACTAAAGTCCTCGACAGAAAACAATGGAAAAATCTGGAGGAAATCTACATCTAGCAGTGGATTGAAAATGGTTGATGATGATGACATACATCTTACAGTGGTTGCTAGGCCTCTATGATTCAGGAATTCCATATAAAAATAATTTAAAAGTAAAAACTAATAGTAAATTTAGAATACAATTTTTCTGAGAACCTATAAAAAAAATTTGTGTGCAGGAAAAAGCCCAAAATCTTAATAGTGACTATAATAAAGAAACTTGCAAATACTGTTAATTTCACAGAAAATATCCCTTAAAATAGATTTTTATTTTTTAAATAAGAATCCATTATATTATATATGGATCTTCTAATTAAAAAATGTACAAATAATAAAGAACATGCAAATAATCTGCTGCTATGAAAAACATAAACTAGTCGTTGGGGGTCACCGTAATACTTACCCATCATGGATATGCATAATATAAAATATGAAAATAAAGCATGTGTAAACTACTTATAAAATGCATTGCAATTCGAATAAAATCCTGTCTTGACGACGTCATAAACTTTAAACGCTCTATCACTGTATTGCGTAAAAGAAACATCCTTATAACTCCAAAAATAATAATCATATTAACTAAGAGTTTACTGCGTCGGATTAAGAGTCTCATTTCCAATTAAAATATATCTTTGAATTGAAATTTGAATGAAATACAGGGTCATGAAAAATCGAAGAATGTAGAAAATATGATTACAAATATTTAGGCAATTTATTACCCGAGCAACTTCATTCTTTATGCAAAATTTATGTTTTTTTATTGTCTTTTATATTCACTCCTTAAAATAAACAATTTTGAAAATTTTTATATGCATTTTATCAGAATGAATATTTTGAGAATCCGAAAAAAATAGTTCCGGATAATCAAAGTTACTGAAATTCAATAAGCTTCTTCTCATTATTACATACTAAGTACATACCAAATTTCAAGACTCTATCTCAATTTGTTTGGGAGATAGAGCATTTACAGACACACAGACAGACGGACGGCAAAAAAAAAAATTCTAAAAATATGTTTTTCAGAATCTCAAGTGTCTGAAATATGTAAATCCACCAAAAAAATTTTTTTAGATTTTTAAAACTATCACAAGACTTACCCTATACTACATATGATAGGTAAGTAAAATATTATTAAAGAATATTTTAAAAGAGTTTACAATTTTTTTTTTTTTTTTTATAAAAAGTTATTTACAGGAAGCATTCAAAAGAGCACCAACCAATAAAACCTTCAAAGAGTCGGGAGCGACTTGTTGGTCAGCCATACAATAGATGACATTGTCTCATTTTAGCCGAATTTGTGAGTTAGAACCTTGCCTTCCAAGACAATGGATTGATAAGAAATATACTTAGCAGTTTTATTATTTTGCAGCAAATCAACCAGAGGAAAAGTGTACTAATAATTCATCAAATAATTACTACACAGACTACATTATAGCAAATAAGTATACTTTAAAAATGTATTTTTAATGTTTACACTCACTTTCATGCAATAGGTTCAGAAGTGGAAGACAAAAATAATCCTTAAAATGTCTTGATAGTTCATCCACACTGCTGAAAACCTCGCAAAGATCTAATTATAAAAAAGTAAAGCATATTTTAATATTAATAAAATAGTCAGAATAAATAATTAAGGGTATATAGTTATATGCTAAACTAGTGCATTTATTAACATTGCACACATTTAATCATAAAAGCTAGAAAGAAAAATCATGGGCCACATATACATTATGAAACTCTTTCCAACATAACAAGAATATACAAAAAATTTATACATTGTATTTACATCACATATCACTGATAATCTTGACTATTTTTTATTTATCTGATATTTATTTTTGTGCATTTTTTTAGATATTTTTTAATTTTATGGCAATTGTGAACAATATTTTTACCTTTTTATCTGTGCCTTTGAACATATTAAATAAGAATAAAAAGTCACATAAATTGTATAATTTTTTGTATTTTTATATAAACCTCTTCTCTATTTTATGATTTTGAGTGTGATTTACATGGTATATGTACCTTTCCTGAAATTTCTTTAGTTTATTAATTGTTTACAATTATTTAGAAAATAATTATTTAGGATTACATTTTACAATCATTTAGGTTCATGGGGCAGAGTCATCCTGACAATAACAATTATCAATCTAAAAAGGCCTTTTAGGTTTGTTAAATATGTTTATGTATTTTTATTACTTGTTAAAATATCCAAAATGGCAATAAAATGTTGTTTTAGCATTATACCAATTTCTTTTTAAATGGGGCAAAAACATGGTTTAATAAACATATGTTTATAAATATTTTTAAAAAATTTCCTGCCATCTTGAAAAATTTGGTAAAATGCTAAAACGGCCTTTTGGTGCCATTTTGGATTTTTTTCGCCAATCACGCCACATGGCACAGGATACAGAACTCTTCCTGTATTTAAAAATAAATAGTTATATTCTAAATTATTACATTTATCAAAGCCCTATTATAAGCTTAACTAATGTATTGAAACATTAGTAAGACATACTCATTGGCGAAAAAAATTCAAAATGGCCCAAAAGGCAGTTTTAGCATCTTACCAAATTTTTCAAGATGGTGGAAACATGTTTTTTTTTAAATATTTGTAAATATTTAAAAAACATGTGTTTCCACCACACATGTTTTTTTAAAACATGTTTTTGCGCTATCTTAAAAAAATAAGTATGATGCTAAAACAAAATTTTATCACCATTTTCAATATTTTAACAAGTAATGAAAATACATAAACATATTTAAACAAACTTAAGAGGCCTTTTTGTGATAAATATATGGTACTTCAGCCTTGGCATTTTTAGGTGTGTTCGTAATTATATAAATACGTAGCACTTATTGTCGTCGTTTGGTCCGTCCGCATATAACAATGCAAAAACTACCCAACCGAATAGTTTGAAATTTTAGATATATTATCTTTGCAGAATTTTGTCGAGACTCGAGACATTTCAAATTTTATGAAAATCCAATCAAAACTTTAGAAAATATTAATAAAAATACTTAAGAAATTTGAATTTTTTTTTTTTTTAAATAGGTGCTTTTTTGTTATAGGAGCTTCCGATGTTTAATCGTCAAGTGACCGATATACTTATTTTATTACAGAAATTAATCTGCAGACGATATAATTCATTTCACAGAATTAAAAATCATCAAGATCTGAATATTTATATAACTAGCTATAGTACGAATGCACCTCATTTGTCACATTTGATGTACAATTTCCAACTTGTTTTAAAAAGCTTAGCACAATTCGGTCTTCAAAAAGTGAAATTTGTTGCCAAATGATATAAACAGATTTGAAAACAAACCTAATGAACTTTTAAGCTTTGTTATATATATATAAATTTATATAAACATTTATTTATATATGCATTATTATTGTTTTTTATATACAATTCACTTCTATTTGTATATAAAAAAAGATAAATGGCTTCTTTATATTAAATAAACTGTATAAATATTGAAAAGATGGCTTGTGTATATGAAACAGTGAATATGCTGCCAAAAATATGTTACCAAATTTTCTTCTCTCGCCAAGGTAACCAAAGTCGCCTTGTTTTCAAAAGTTTTTTTTTGCCAATACTGAAAAAGTACCAATAATTTTTACTGCCAGGAGGCAAATTGTTAACATTTAATAAACAAACGAACAATCTTACTGTAAATAACTTGTAGGGGTACTTACGTATTATCCGGGTCAGGAGAAACATCACTAAAAGTGGTTGATAACTGCCAATCTTCTTTTTTGTTGCCAATTACGTTCAAAACAGTAATTTAACATTATTAAAAATAGTAAATAATATAAAATAAATAAAATATAATAAATAACGAAAACAATAAACTATATAGTTGTCAACAAATAAGGCTTACTGTAATTAGTATAATTGAGGGGGTCGGGGCAAGAGAATGTTAAGCCACATTTTTGAACTTTTGAGATATATCAATTTGAAAGTTAGATCAAATACGCAAATCAAAATGTATAACAAAAAGTTTTTTTGCCAATTTCTGAGTAACATTTGAGATAGTCTGAATAACAATATGGCATTAATTTAATGATATACATTTTCTTTCTGGTAAAAAAGTTCTAGAAACATCTGGGGGGAAAATGAAACCTGGGACACATGATGCCACCTAATGACATTAGAAAAAAATATGTAGGATATTATAATTTACAATATTAACCAACAGATTACAGTGCCAGATTTATTTCACCTATTATGTGTAGTGCACCCAACCCCCTCAATTGACACCATCCTTGACACAGTTGTATCTGACCTGGCCCTGTTAATACATAAGTATACCCTTGTGGGAATCTCAGTAAAGATATAAGTATCTTATATAAATAACACTTAAAATCATAAAATGGAGAAGTGGTCTATACAAAAATGCATAAAATTATAGGATTTATATAAATCTTTTTTGTTTTTAATATTTCTGAAAGACACAGATAAAACAATAAAAATCTCGTTCACAACTGTCATTACAATTTATATATATATATATATAATATATGTAAGATAAAGATATGTAAATAGTTGATTTACTGGAATTATATGAACAAATAGACGATGAATAACAAAATATGAACTTTAATACAGTCCTAGAAATATAATTCTACAATACTTTACTAGCAATTTCTTTTCAGCTAATACACTTCTCGCCAAACATGTACAATATATTTCTTTACCAAAAAAAAAACAACTAGGCCTAACTACGCCTTTACTGTATATTTCTCATTTCGATGCTTGCTTCACAATAAAAATTAGAAGAATGGCTCTTTTTCAATTTTGAAGATATTCTGATCTCGCGATCTAAACTTTTTATAACTCGTGCATTTAAATCATGGATAATAGTAATACATGGGTGCAAGTTTGAAATGTGGCCAGGACTGAAAATATTTTGACTTGTTCCCCCCCTCCAAGCACACACACAACGCATGTTTTGACTTTGAGATGTGGCAAAGACTGAAAATATTTTGAATTCTCCACCCAGACCTCCTATCAGAATGCACAATGCACACACCATGTCCACGTAGACAAAACGTCGAAGGATCTCGAAAAAACGGCAAAATTCGTCGAAGGATCTCGAAAAAATGGCAAAATTCGTCGAAGGATCTTGAGAAAACGACAAAATTCGTTGAAGGATCTCGGAAAAAATGTCAAATTCGTCAAAGAATCTCGAAAAACGACAAAATTCACAGAAAGATCTCGAAAAAACAGCAAATTTCGTCGAAGGATCTCGAAAAAACAGCAAATTTCGTCAAAGAATCACAGAAAACATGCGAATTTTGTCCACAAGCCAAGGAAAAAACGGGGAATTCATTAAAGGATCGCGAAAAATGGCTAATTCCGTTGACAGATCATGGAAAAACGCAAATTTTGTCAAATGGCTGCTGAAAAAACACCAATTTCGTCGAAGGACCGTGGAAAAAACTGCTAATTTCGTTGAAGGATCATGGAAAAACAGGCAATTTCGTCGAAGAATCCGAAAAAACAGCGAATTCTGTCGAAGGATCGCAAAAAAGACGGCAAACTCTGTTGAAGGATCGTGAAAAAAAACCCAGCAAATTCTGTCGAAGGATCTCGGAAAAAGGCGAATTAGTCGAAGGATGGCAGAAAAAACAGCCAATTTCGTCATAGGATCACGAATTCTATCGAAGGATCTCGGGAAAAAAAACAACATATTTCGTCAAAGGATCTCGAAAATACGGCATATTTCGTCAAAAGATTTCGAAAATATGGCATATTTCGTCGAAGGATCTCGAAAAAATGGTGAATTTTTTTTCCGCCCTTGGAAATTTTCAAAAGACTGAATTCCGTCTGTGGACGGAAAACTTGCACCCATGTAGTAATACTAGATCATCAGTGTCATAAAGGAAATGAAGTGTTTAAACTGAAATCCTACATATATATACAAAATAGAAAAATATCTATAAAAATGCACAAAAAATATTTACATATTAGCTGACCTGCCCAGCATTGCCCGGGCCAGTGATAATAAAATTAAGCAAACCTAAAGTTTGTATAATTTTATATCTTTAACCTGATTTTGTATGAAATTATTTATTTAAAAGTTCTGTGCATGTGACGTAAAATCCTTTATTTTCACCTTCCACCGACAGGGGGCACATTCCCTGATCTAAACAAACCTCTGACACATGTTCCCGCTGCCTGCAGCACCGTATATTAGGCGTGCTGTGCACACGCTGCAGAATCTTTTAGTTCCACCTTCCACCGCCAGGGAGCACACTCTGTTCCAAACAAACCAGCTTCCGAATGAAATTCTGACAATTGTCCCTGCTGCCTCCAGCACCGTATAGCAGGCACATAAGCTGCAAATTACTTTAGTTTCACCTTCCACCCCTCCAAGGGACACAATTTGTTCCATACAAACATCCGACATGGGTACACGTTGTATCAAGGGAGTTGAATGAACCAATTCCCGTCGAAATTCGGTCCATAGAACTGAAGAAAATAGTGCACCCCTTGGCAGGAGAAAGTGGAACTAAAATCTGTTAACGCGATCGAAAACCAAGTCAAATCATCTAAACCCCGTTGTGATCAGGCCCATAGAACCCGAGATAAGAATACACAGTTAGAGAAAAAAACCTTGTAGGATTACCCACCAGGGGATTCTTGATCAAGTGCTTAACAACAAATCACTTACTTGATTGTTGTTTGCATCATGTAAACACGAGTTGCGTACTTTAATTAGGAACATAAATTTAATTTTTTTGAAAATCATTATTTGAAATTTCCGGTATTCTCCATGTATAACACTTATAAAACGCTGCGGGTAAAGCTAAAAATGTCAAGTTTTTTAAATAGAATTTGTTTTGTGTTAATCAGTTCAATAAGATTGTTTTTATTAATAAGAGTTTTCAATTAATGAAAAACCTGCCAACCAGGGGTACGCAGTGAAGTACAATAAATGCGATATTAAATAAAAAAAAGCTAACCCCCACCTACTGATACCCGCAAATATAACAAATAATTTGTTCAAGAAAACCCATTCCCCTACATTAATGCTATCATTAAAAAAATAATTATATTTCTCTAATAATTAGAACATGACGAAGACACTATGCTAAAATAGCCACCAGATGGCACCCCTTTCCATCCTCAAATTCAAATTTATATCTTAATTTTTGTTCATTGGTAAAAATTGGCAATTATTTCTTTTCATTTTTGCGAAGTAAATGGAGGGATCGGACAGAGAAACAGATCTCTTTGTAGTTCAGTTTTTAATGAAAGTGGATCCCTGTCTGTCACTTGCTTGGATTTTTTGGACTGGTGTTGCCAGATTTTTTAAAAAATTAAGAAAAATTACCAGCCTAATTGTACAAAAATTGGAAAGTCGAATGCAAAAAATTTTTCTACATATGCTCTGAAAGTTTCAAATCAATATCTTAATTAGTTTTTCTTAAAATTTGCTACTTAGTAAATAAATTTCAAATTCGTTCATTTCCACTTGCAAATCGAGAACATGTGTTCTTTTTTTTAGCCACTTTGTTAAAAAAGATAGTCATTTTGATGAAATCATTAAGGAGTTTTAATTAATATTTTGGCTAATTTTCAAAATATTAAATTTCTGAGACTCAGGTGCATCAGGAGACGCCTTGGACTTGATAAAAATATAGGCCACTTCTTATCAACATACTCCCATATCACTCCATCTTTTTTAGAATATACTTCAGTACTTCTGTATACTTTGGTACTTCAATATACTTTAATACTTCAATATATTTCAGTACTTCCACACATTTCAATACTTCCATGTATTTCAGTACTTCTACACCATACTTCATCCTCTCATATTATATTTATAATATCTTTATTTATAGTTCCAGCTATCTTAAATATCCTTTATTATCATAAATATATAAAGCAACTTACCTTATTTCCTTTATCTGTCGGTTTCTAATATTTCTTAAAAGTCTGTTCCGTTTCTATTCCGTTTGTTTACATTCTTAAGTTCCACTTCTAACTCGCTACGCATTTAATGACAACAATTCAGAGCATATTTTAAGGAATTCTCACTGGGAGACAATAGGTTTGATCTGTTGTCCCAAGCAAATATCTATAAAATCAGCCCCCCCCCCCCCCCCCCCCCCCAGATAACTGCAAACCAAATAATTAGAATATCGATGATGTCTTTATTGAAACATGTAAACCCGTTCATTTATAGCTAGGTAGCATTAAAGAAAGTCTACATTCACAGTTCAGACTAATTGTTAACAATTGTTATGTTAGTCATATATATAGATCAAACATAACATTCAACCTACCAAATTTCTGTACCTAATTAAAAATTTATGTATGAAATTTATCGCTAAAATTATGTTAAAATGTTTCTACACTTGACTTTTATACATAACAGTATTACATCTATCAATTTGGTATTTGGAGCCTGGAATAAATTCTCAAATTGAAAAGCAAATTTGACCTGAATCATTAAATATTTGTTTTTAATTTCCCATAACTATAGTTTTAGATTTAGACCCAAAGTGGAACTAATCAAAAAGATTTTCCTCTTGCTGTTTAAAAACATTAAATAAAAAACATACCATGTTAAATTTTATAACATGTTTCCAAAATGCCAAGTGAACAATAATTAAAGTGATTAAACATCTTTAGCCTTTCAGAAATTAATGTATTTTGAAAAGAGTAGAACTAAACAAGGAAATCAATTTTACTCTTCATGTTTAAAAAAATAAAATTCTAACTGTAAAATATTTCCAAAATACTACAGAAATATTTACAATAGTTTAAAATTTGTATACAAAGGACTTTCTTATGGAAATAATGGGATTAAACAAGGAAATCGATTCGTTCTTTATATTTTAATGAGTTAAAATTTATTAAATATTTATAATAGTTTTAAAATGTTACAATAATAATTAAATTCGTTACATTTTTTTCTTACAAGTTATTATCAATTGCAAAGAATTTTTTGACAAGCTCTTGTGTTTGATAGATTTCTTTGTCTGGAAGCTTTCTCCTTCTTTCTTTGCTCTCTAGAAACCTTGCAACAGCAGGTTTTGGATCATAAAAAGCTGTTCCAATTCCATTAAGAGCAATAAACATTCTTGAGTTTATGCTTCTCTTGATAGTCCTGATTGTTTGTTAGATTTAAGCATTGTATGTATGGACACAGCTTTTTCTGGGCCAGCGCTGTGAGGTGTTAAAGAAACATATGATTGCACCAATTTGTTAAAAACTGAGTGGGGTTGAGACGCTTTAAAGTAGTGATAGAGTCTTGCTGTTGATGAGGTCATATCTGATGGAGGAGGCAGTTTTTCAGCCGTGTATAAAGCAGGCACATCATCGGTAATATCGGCAACTTTGTCTTTACCAAAAAGGTTCTCAACATCAAGGCGGGCTGCACTAACAACCTCTGTTGGTCTCCTTGCTTTTAAGAAAATATCTATCCTGTTGGAGTTGCTCATTTGATCCTCTTCCAATCTTTGAGAAACAAATTATTTGCAACTCAATACAGTTTCTTTTCTCACTGCAGACCAACATCTCTTGGTAGAAACGAATGAGTTGCAAACTTTACGCCTGCGAGGATTTTCTTCAACATCCGAGTCACTTTCAGATTTCTTAGTACCTTCATTTATGCAGGGCCTGATTAACGCACAGGCCAACTAGGCCACGGCCTTGGGCCCACTGCTGATGAGGGGAACAAAATGATTTAGAAAAAAGTTTCTTAAAAATGAAGTTTTCTGCAATTGTTGTCTCAAAAATTAAACAAAATATTTTGCTTAACTGGGCAACTGTATCAAATATATAATGCTAATCATCAAAAAATTTTCTAGCTACTATTTTAATTGGACAGGGCCCCAAAAAGTTGCTGGGCCTTGGGCCCCAGATGACCGTAATCGGGCTCTGCTTTTTTGTCCATCAACTGCTCTTCGTACCAGATAACATCCACCTTTGGTAAGAGTGAAAGCATTCGTAAAAAATTTCTTTGACAATTCTATGTCAAGCAGTGTAATGAAAGACTTTTGACTATCTTTCTGAAGTTTTTCAAAGTGCTTCAGCAGATCTAGCATTAGGCAAGTCATGCGTTGCTGCTCATTATCTTTCATCTATAATCGGAGGAACCTGCAAGTTGAAGCTTTTTCAGTTTTTGATGAGTCGAGTTGATGGTTCACAATGTTTTCCCAATGTTTTTGCATGAAAGGAAGATTGTGCCATACTGCTTTAGCTAAGTTTTTTAAGTGTTCCACGAACCGCACTTCAAAATATGCAGGGAAACGAAAGGCAGTTTGGTTTTCTATTTCAGCTATTTTTTGAAGTTCTTCAAAGCATAGAGCAGAAGCCTGATAAAATGTTGCTACAGATTTTATATTGGATTTCCAATGCCGAACTTCAATAACTGATGATTCCAAATCAGACATAACTAAGTCGAACCTGTGAGCAACGCACCAAACGCATAGCAAGTCTCTGCCCAAGTATTGTTTCATACAAACCCTGAGGCCGCTGTTTTTGCCTGTATTTGCACTTTCCCCATCAGTAGTTAAGCCTGTCAACTTATTTTTTGGCAACACTCTCAATGCCCAAGTTCTCAAATATGATTTTGACAGAATCAATGAGACCTTCTGCACCTCGCTTACTCGATTTACATTCTCCTAGAAAAACTCATTTAATTTCTTGTTCTTCTGTAACAAATCGTGCTGTAACAAATTTATTATCAACTCCATATTTATCAACGGAACCATCTACCTGGATAGAAAAACAATTAGCATTTTGTAAATGCGTGACTGTATTTTCTTTTTAGGACACCAACAATATTAAGTATCTCATGATACATTACTGGATTTCTATACTGCAACAGTGCTGGAGATGGATTAAAAGAAGAAAACTCACACACTAAACCATTGTCCATGTAAGAGGCAATTTGTGAGTCAATGTGAATTTTCGTTAAAGACCGCGAAGGCCAAGAATGAGCAGAGAGAGTCAACTGTCGGCTATCATTATAAACATCCAGTGCAAGCTCTATTAGCAATTTTATTTTTTTTCTGAATTGTGCGATTGTAGAGTTTTTATCAATGGATGCTGATCAGATTGTGCCATCCATTTTTTCTCCATTTGGTCAAGGTTTGAAGATTCTTTGTGAGCTTAACTGTTTAAATGATTGATGATCCTTTCTAATTTCTTTCAGCCGTCACATCGCACACCATCAGCAATGGGCAAAATGCCATTTTTTGACAACTTTTGAGCTTTTTGAATGTGTTTAAAGCAAATTACACATTTTATCCCGGATCGCACATTTTCTAAATTGTTTCATTTAATAAAATAATGTTTAATTTGAAAAAAAAAAATCTTCTTCAGTCCTGTGAGAATCCAATTTAACTTAACAAAAAACATTCTAATTTTGAAGATTTGAAGAATTTGGGGATCTAAATCGGCAGCCTAGGATGACTCCCTGGTTATATAGCATGCTTATTCAACATTTCGTAAATTTCTGCTATTCTTGCATTATCGTTATTGTATTATCAGGTTTTGATTCATTTTCTGATAGAAATTTTGATCAGGATTTCATGATTGTCTAATATTTATTAAACAAATTACGTTCTTATAGGAAAACATGTTTCAGGATTTTTTTTCCCATTATACTTAAAGATCAAATATGTTGTTATTTTAATGTAAAGTGTTTCATAATCTATGTGTGATGCTTCATTTTCCCTTATTGTAAATGCATCAAAAATCATTCTGGAAGCGAACCGGTTGTTATATTATTTGAATCCCATCACTGGAAGGATTGTCGGAAAATAAATCTTTAAAGCAGAAACACAAGGGTCACAACAACGACATGTTTCCCATAGGCCACAGGTCACATACGGCACTTCCCACCACCCCAGCCTGTCTCATATTGTATCTTACTGTCCCTGCCTATACTCGGTATCTACTATAACGACTGTGGCCAGTCATATTATACGAAGCCCAAAGACAGTTTTTGTTATTCAAAGATTTATTATTTCAAAAATTGCCGGCACCATTCCTGTCACTGGGCGACAATAATTTCACACTGGGCGACAGTAGTGTCGCCTACTTTATATGTTATTTTATGCCCTGCAACAATTACTACAAAAGTAATGTTGTCAGGGTTGAAAAACTTTAAGCAGAGGTAATTTAAGCAATGGAGCGTAAATGCTGTATTATAAAACCGCACTGAAAAATGATTTATTAAATTAAAGTACTGAAATTAAAATAAGTACTTAAATTTAATGTATTACTTAAATATAAAAACAATACATGTGGTGGAGAAAAGAAAAAGCCAGTTTTAAGACAAACATTTATTGGTTAATTAAACATAAAAAGGAATAAAACAGTAATTAAAAGTAAAGCTTAAAAAGGCATAATTTAATACAAGTAATAAATGAAAATCACTTAGCTGACATAGTAATAAACTGGAACTATTGTTGACACATGACACTAACATTCCAACAAAACAAGAATGACAACTGAAGCTTGGAATGCACGGGAGCTATATTCATATGAAGGGTTAAATCGGCCAACTGAGTATAAACACGATATTCATTCAAGCTAGACTATGTTAATTTCCTTTCAGATATCTCCGGATAAACCATCAGTAAAAACCATGTTGAAAACATGATGAAAAAGTTCTGGTATGTGGTTTCAAAATTATTCGGCATGCAAAAACAAAACCAACCCTCTTGCCTTCCTAAGACTAACATGAAAATGTCCTGGAAACAACGAGGAAAACGGCGAAAACATAACATGCTCTTTGTACTTAAAAAGTTCACTTTAATGATGACCTCATTCACCAACGCACGAAAAAATAAACAGATGATTTTTACTCCAGAGCCGGTAGAAACAGTAAACAGTTCATAGATTTATTAGGAAACCAGCAAAACAGATGAACACTTCTTGACTTTACTAAAATGGCAATTTAATTAAAGGAAAAAGGATTTAAGCTTGACAAAGCATTCTGTAAATACATTTAACTATAAACTTGCAGCCCTTGGCAAGTGAACGAAACAAACTTAAAATATACCAGAAGACACAGAAGAGAAATAAACAAGCAAGAGAAAGAGTCTCCAATGTCCACAGCTTATATCTAAAATGGACATGCCGAAAAGTAACTTCGACGCAATGCCGAAACGCCCCCAATTGTCGGACGCTGATTGGAGAAAAAGAAGGCACGTCGTCAATTGTTGACAAGAGACGCGATAGCCAAAGTTAGCGATGCCATCTAGTGTCGATCGCTAAACTGAAACCAGTTGAATTGAAAGCGGGACGATTGAAGTGTGAAAGCAGATTTGAGGAAACAAATATATTGGAGGTATTGAAATAACAACATGAAAACGTTATAAATAAATGAATAATAAGAGGTAATGAAAAAGGACTTTAAAGAAGAAATAAAGGTAAAAAGCATTTAGTTTTTCAGGTAAAATAATATAAATTGATAAAGGTAGAAAAGTATTGATAAACATAATAAAGTATTGGAAATGAAATTGATAATTGTAAATAATTGATAATTGGTATAAAGATAAAAGTATAAGTTACCAGAGTGGGAATAAGCATTCCAAAAGTACAAGTATGTATGTACAGGGATGAGAAGAGCTTAATTTGGTTTCATCAAAAGTCGTCCAGATGTTAAAGTGACGTCAGTTCCAGCAACCGCCACGAGATGGTGTAGACACGATTGGCCTGTGCGTTTGCACGTCACAGCATCGCTGTCCTGCATAAAACTCAACTGTCGCTTGCATTGCATAATGATCTCCTTTTCATACTTTCGGATTGTATATAATATGATCCAGTACTATCATTCATTACCTGTTTCCCCAATGTTACCTAATGTGACTTAGTGTTGTCTTGCCGTTTGTCTTCTAAATTAATACAGCGTAGCAATCCTCTGTGTGATGTTGGTATTAGAAGTTCGATCTTATTTCTTTTAATATAAGTAATGCCGTTTATGCTTTAAGCACAACCATATTTATCATCAGCTGGACTTTTGCCTTTCATCTAATTTTTACTTTTCATCTTGTTCGGAGTTTGGATACAAGTTTATAATCTTTGAAGAGCGTGCCATTTCACCTGGAAAGCTATTACTTCGATCATTAAATGAAAGCGTGTTTTTGCAGTTTAATGCTATGAAAAGTTACTCTAGTTTCAAGAGGTGACTATGGACTGAACTCTCATTACCCACTGTCGATCAAAGTACCTTTTCCTGCTCTTATGGATGTGCTTTTCTTATTTACTTTCTGGTATATGACGATGAAAAGGAACTGTGTTTTTCTGTGGTGTTTGTCATGAAATTCTTTAATTAAGTTAACCCAGTTAATATGCAGATAAGTTAAATCTTTATTTTGTTATCAAGCTTCATACATTGTTTAACTTTTAATAAATTCATCTTTATGATTTAATAAACGTATTTGTCTTTTTTAACTTCTTTGTCTTTATTAAACGTCACCACATGTTTTACTTTTATATTTTAACTTCTTCCTCAACAGGTTTTTCAGGGTTTACAGCTAATTACGCTTCTATTGTATTTATAATTAAATCTCTGCTTATCTAAATCTAAATACATTTTAATTTAATCCTAACAGGACTATCCTCACTTAAATTTTCAAACTTCTAGGTGTGCTAGATTTCACTAGCTATCACAGACACACAAAGCGAAACTTTCTTTTATTAATATAGATAGAATATTACATCTACAGAAAAATATCATTTAAAAAAAGTAACCCCAAAGGCTGAAGATCACAACAACCACATTGAAATATTTATCGCCCAAAAAAAACTTGCCAAATCTACTGGCACAGGATATGGGACTTTTCCCGAAAGACATTAAAAAACAGATTTAAAAAATAATTCCTTCTTACACTTACTTGACAAATCTTTTTTCTGCTTGACATATTTACTAAGGTTCATCTTGAGGTTTACACTTTCAGAACAAACAGTATCACAGATAATGCCATGAACCGATACATTGTTACCAAGAGGAACACATGTCACAGAACACGTATATGAAGGACAACAATTATGTGAATATTTTATCTTGAAAATGCCATTAGCATTCCAATCTTTTGGCATCAACTTATAGATATCAGCATGTGATACATCCTAAAAAAAATATGAAAAATTACAAACTTATGAAAAATTAAAAACAATAGTGAAAGAAATTATATCCATAAGAAATTATATTTTACACGTCTGAAAGAATGCTTTGATAGGGCTTGAAATACAATTCTTTTCTAGGGGCGAAAAAATCTTCCTACTAATATATATAGTAGGGAATAGAATTGTTTAGAAGGAAGAAAAAAACATTTTTAATCACACATTTATTTTAATGTGCTCTTTAAATTAACCATAAATATTGATACATGACAAAATGCTATTGAAAGAACTTAAGTCAATGATCCAGAATAAAAACACTAAATGCTTATTATTTAATCAAGCTTTATATGTTTATTTCCCAATTTTAACCAAATATTATATGATCTTCTGCCCTTACAAGGCTTGAAATTCCAATTTTTTCTAGGAGAAGAGTCTCCCTCCCAACATTTATAAATGGAGGGGAGTTGAACTGTTTTGGAGGGAGAAAAAAATAGCTTTAACCCCCACTATTATTGTACATACTATTTAAAGAATTGCATTAATACAGACATGACATGACAAAATACCACTGAAAAAATTTGCATTGAGAACTCAGATTAATTATGCAAAATGTTTATTTATAAGGAAGAAAGTCAGATTCATATATTCAACATCTATTTTGCAACTTTCACCAAATGTTATGGACCTTAACAATTGGGTTGTTAAATAAATTTCTGGATTTAGAGTTTATTCAATTTTGGGTACTGAAGCTTCTTTTACAAGCTACACTTGTGACACGCTGCACAAGAGCATCCTTTATAACTTTGGAAAATATCAGAAACATATCGTTAAGCTCTTTTTTAAAAAAAATTCGGAAAACTTCCAAAAATCTGATGTGCCTTCATTTTTAAATACTTGTATGAACAATGCATATTTCAAGTGGTGGCATTATCAATATCCATTTCTGAATGGAATTGTTTTAGCCAAAATATGAACAAAATAAAGCCAAAACTGGAATCCCTGCTTTTTTCTTTGAGTAAACTAGATTCTATACACTGAAATTTTAAATCCATACCAAAAGTTTGAAAAGAAAACCGTCCATTCATTTCTTCTTTTGCACAAGAAATGAAGATTCACTTTAAAATGTTAACATTTCGGTGAATTACAAGGATAAAATCGTTCATTGTTTCATATTTCTTTGGAGTTCTGGAAAAAATTTTCTTCGTGTGCATCACAACATTTTTTCAGTTCTACTCTCATTTTTGTTTAGTGCTGACTATAAGCCAATTTGGCAGGGAACAATACCCAGTGGCCCTTCCTGCCCTTTTGGTTCTTTTCCCTGTTTGATCATGGAAATAAAAATCGTAAAATACGTTCCAAGATTGCAGGAAAAAAACTGCAAAATTTGTCATTCGGTTGCTTGAAAAAGAAAACCCATCCAGTTTGCCAATTGGTCATGAGAAAATATCCTGAAATTTATCAACTGGTCGTGCAAAAATATCACAAAATTCATCAAACAGACGCAGGAAATTAGTCAAATGGTCATGGAGAAAAATAGAGAAATTTTTCAGTCGGAAGAGAGGAAAAAATCGTTAATTTCGTCAACTGATTGCAGGAAAAAAAATCCTGAATTTCATCCTTCTGTAGTTAGAAGAAAAAAAAAATTGCAAAATTTGTCATTTTATTGCTTAATTTAAAAAAATTGCAAAATTTGTCGTTTAATTGCTTGGAGAAAAAAAACCTGAGAAGGTTGATAATCGTTTGTGGAAAAATATCACAAAATTCGTCAAACAATTGCGGAAAAATATCGCAAAATTCATCAGTCGGTTGCGGCAAAAAATCACAAAGAGTTTCAGTCGAACGCGAGAAAAAATTGTGAATTTCGTCAATCTCTCGTAAGAAGAAACTGTGGAATTAGAAAATTTGGTCACTGAAAAAATTTGTGAAATTCATCAAACGGTCACAGAAAAATATCACAAAATTTGTCAAATAGTCATGGAGTAAATCACGAAATTATTCAGTTGAATGCAGGGAAAAATCATGAATTTCATCAATCTGTCGCAAGAAGAAATCACGAAATTTGTCAATTGGTTGCAGGGGAAAATGCAAAATTCGTCGATCTGTCACAGTAAACCCTCCGCAAAATTCGTCGATCGGTCACGAAAAAGGTCGCCGAATTTGTCAGCCGGTTACAGGACTTGATCATGTTGTAAAATTGTGAATTTCATCAATCTCTCGTAAGAAGAAACTGTGAAATTAGAAAAATCGGTCGCGGAAAAAATTGTAAAATTCGTCAAATGGTCAAAGAAAAATATCAAGAAATTTGTCAAATAGTCACAGAGAAAATCATGAAATTATTCAGCTGAACACAGAGAAAAATCATGAATTTCGTCAATCTGTCGCAAGAAGAAATCACGAAATTTGTCAATTGTTAGCGGGGAAAAATGCAAAATTTGTTGATCTGTCATGGGAAAACCCCCACAAGTTTTTTTCGCTCGTTTATTATTCACATGTATTCGTTTAATGTTATTCAGTTGAAAGTGTTTAACAATATTATTTGGACTTTTTAAATATGGTGTAATTTTCTCCATTTAATGCTTTTCGCATGTAATAATTTAATTATTTT
The DNA here is from genome assembly GCA_963931845.1 of Maratus michaelseni. Classification (NCBI taxonomy): domain Eukaryota; kingdom Metazoa; phylum Arthropoda; class Arachnida; order Araneae; family Salticidae; genus Maratus; species Maratus michaelseni. The sequence goes on from OZ007592.1 coordinate 351,302,609, forward strand.
AAAGTTTTCTTGTATTGCATACATTTTTAAACGAACAAAATATTTATAAATAGCAATTACAAATAAGTAAATATGAATATGAGGAAAACTTTAACTTATATACACAAATCTACTACTTATCACATTCATATAAACTAACAAATCAAATAAAAAACTATCTTAATAATTTAACAGCAAAATATTGCTAATTAGTTGTAGGATAATAATTTAAAACATTTTATGAAATTCTATTGAATAAGAAAAATCTCATAAAGCAAAACTATATAATTAACTATTTATTATTTATTGTTATTTTTTTTAAAGATACAGAAACAAAATTTTAAAATATTAATTTTTGTAACTTTTCAAACAAATCAAATAAAAAACTTAAATTTTGAAATTTGTCGATTAAAAATATCGCTGAACTGGCCCCGCATATTTTTTTTTAAACAATTTTTTCTACAAAACAATTTTGAAAATTTATGTCTTTTAAAATAAAAATATCAAGATTTTGGCTTTTCAAAAATATTTAGTTTAAGAAAAAAGTTTTTGAAAGTACGGTGTAAACTTCTTTATAGTGAAAATAAATTCTGAAAGTGTTACAGGTAATCATTCTTTTAAATTTCATCATAATTTAATATATAATTTTACGATCTGTGAGGAGAAGCCGGTTACATGGATGCCAATTGAACGAAATCCAGGAAAGAGCAAGAGTTTAAAATTTGCGTGTCTGTTGACGACAAAAAAAAAAAAAACAAAAAAAAACAATGTCCCAAAAATACCATGTCATAAATTATTAAATAGCCTGTAGCAGAGTCCTGCATCGGGTTGGGCACGTATATTTTACGACCTGCAGTTCGGGTCGAATTGACGCTAATTTGCGTCGTTTCGGATCGGTTTCGGGTTGACTTTAAATGTTTCAGGTTCAAGTCTAGTTGATCCGATTTTTCAAAAGAATATATATATTTTTTTTCAAATGAAAAATACTAAGTAGAATATTAATGAGCGTATATATGTTCATTTTCATACAAATAAGATGATATTGATATTAGAGACATAATTTCAGACTATTTTTCCATTACTGTATTCCAATGAGTATTAATTTTCTTTCACTTCTGGCTCAGATCAGGTAAGTTTCGGGTCGAATTGTGTTGAGTTTTGGGGGTTGATGAATTTTTTTTTTTTTTTTTTGTCGGGTTGGGGTTGACTTGCAGAGGTTGGATGTCGGGCACAATCCGGCTCGTGGTGTGCTTCTAGCCCGTAACTCATAATTGTACAGATTTTGCTAGTCTTGTTAAATTTCACATCTGTTACTCACCTTTTTTTCTTTTCTCATTAAAAAATATTCTTCTTATAAATTTTCATTATTTTGTTATTCAGGAAAATTAATACAAAGAAAAATAAATTGATTGCATTTAAAATAAAATTTAATCTAATATAACAAAGCATACCTTTTATTCTACACGTGAAATACCACTGCTTCTATCGATCGATATCTTTTTCTTCTAAACATTTCAATTTTGCTTTTTATCCATAAATATGAAATAAACCCGTGCTGAGAAATCATACCTTATCTTTTTTGTAATCATGTTGAGTATCATATAATGCATTATTTCATTTTGTGGCAAAAAAAATTTGAGGAAAACCTTTTATTTAATTTATGAAAACAATGCTGATTTAATTTTTAATTACAGCAATTTTTAATAAAAAAACATGTTTTAACGAAATGTGAGTGTACTATGTCAGAAACTGCTTCAAAAACCTTTCGAATGATACCCCATTCGTTGTTGTGCGTTTCGTAAATTCATAGGAAAAGGGATGTTGACATTAAAAATATTATATATGATTGCTGTTTATAAAACAAAACAAAAAGAGTGGGAAATGGCAAAATTTCAGAAAAAAAACCATCTGCCACAAAAAGACACAGTAAAAAATTCCATAGCAATTATTGGAGGGGCTCATGCCCCATGAGTCCATACAATTCTACGCCAAGGTCTTAGTTGTGCGTGCATGCTTATCCCAAAACTAATTCCACTGTTAGTGATTTAGAACTTTGTTGTTTTGCTATATTGGTTTTATAAATTTCCAATAAATCTTTTATTTTATTATTTTTTTTTATCATAAATATAAAATATGAGAATACTAGCAGTATATAAGACAAGAAAAATTACACAGGAATGATATATGTACAAAGGCTAAAATATATTTTATTTGCGTATAACTAAATATACTATTTCAAATTTATGCTAGCATAAAGCGACAGTATACCAAGAAAATTGTCACTGAATATATAAGCATAACATAGATTTTTACATCGACGTGGCAAAGAATTATTATAATCATATCATAACTGCGGAAGTATCAATTATAATACAGTAAAACCTCTATAACGGACACTCCCGATTAGCGGACACCTCTATTTAGCGGACGCTTTTTTGTTCCCCAAAACCTGTATATTTGTACATTTTTACCTCTCAATAGCGGACACTTCCAAATAGCAGACAAATTCCGTGCTCCCGAGGTGTCCGTTATTCAGAGGTTTTACTGTATAACATATCAGCACAGTAACATATAAATATAATAAATTATAATTTGTAAAAATTATTGTAAAATATTTATAATTATAAATATGTTATAAATAATTTATAATCTGATAAACTCCTTATTCAAACATAATTTTTACTATGCAAGATACCTTCTGTATTTTTTATCTTTATTTTAAAAAGATATTTAATTTCTTATGTCAATAAAAATGTTGCCGATCTAAAGTTTTCAGTTGAGATTTTTTGTACTTTTTAATAAAGAAGGGAATCCTAATACAATAAAGATTAAACTTATATATGAATCAGTTTTAAATGAAGCCCTCGAAGAAAAAATTTATATATTTTCTTAGCTTGTCAAAATATTTTAATCTTCACTATACCAGACTCTGTTCTTTATTAAAAATTATAAGCATACTGAATGAATCCCTATTCATTTCCAAGAGCTCACCGTTCTCCTCACCCCTTGACTTTCGACCTGTGTGATGCCAAAGGTCAACTGTGGTCCTTCTCCTGCCTTGATTTATATCTTAGCAGGAGGATGAAATTTTCAGCTTATTTATCAAATATCTAGAGTTTAAATAAACTTAAACAATTTTTTTTTATTTATATGAATAGATGCACTTTATTTTCATCTTTTCCAGTTTTTAAAACTCCAAATAGTTTTGGAGTTATTTAGTGTTATTCACATCTTGCTGACTTCTTAAGACTTTAACACTAAATTTTTTTTTAAAGTACATAATTTAGAAATATTTTGTCAATCCAGAAAATAAGAGACACCCTTTAAGAAGAAAACACAAAAAAAATAAGTCAAAAACATTAATTTCCTAATGAGATATTTGATAAATACGAATGCAATCTGCGACCATTGGTTTAACATGGCAGAGGGAAATTTCAAATCTTACTGATGCAGAGACTTATCCAATGAAATAAACAACTTCTAATGTTGTTTCACAAACACACCAAAACACCATACATACAATTTTACAAAAAATGCAACAATCCATATACATTAACTAAATCAATTGAACAAAACAAACTAAATCAGCCAATTAAGCTACCATAATTTGCTGTAGGTGTGGTCGTAGTATTTCTAAGAAAAGCCAACAGCAAAAATTATAGACACATAGATTTATCACCCATCCGATTTTGCTAAATGCTGGTGTCAACTCAATACTAGGATTGAGCCAATTAAATTCTCCAAAAATTTATTAAATTACTTAGGCATGGAGCTATTGTTTATGAAATTCTCTTAGATGCATTTTCAAAATTTTAAAGGTAAATGGGAATTTCAGGTCTTACCTAGTTACTTTTACAGTCACAATTATTCATTTTGGCCGACTGAATAAGAAACTGTTTTTAAAAAGTTACATTTTCAACATCTGATTACAGAATGGTTAGATTTAGGTTTATCATAAGCAAACAGAGACTTTTAAATATTGTAAACATTTAGATAAAGAATATACCTACTTGTCAATTACAGTCGTCCCCACCATATTCAAAACTTACTATGTTAACTGATAGGCTTTAATAGCAAAGTTACCAAACTAGCATCAGAGTTTCCCCCAGACAATTTCAGAAGGGTGCTGTACCCTGCCTGCCCTTTGGTTTACAAAATAGCACCCTTCTTGCCCCTCATAAAAAGAATTAGCACCCTTCTTGCCCTCAGTAAGAAAAGTGCCCTTTCTCCTTTTTGCATTAAAAAATTTGCTTTCATAGTAAAAACTGACTCAATGTTGTCTTAAAAAGAGTGTTTTGACTTTGAAATATCAAAAGTGGCTTTAAAAAGCAAAAGAATACATCTAACAATTAAAAAAAAGTGCCCTTAAGAATCTGAAAAGTGCCCTAAAATATCCAAAAAGTGCCGTTAAGAATTAAAAAAAAATGCCCTTTTCTCACCAGCAGCACCCTGCCCCTTTTTAAACCTGGGGGAAACTCTGCTAGCATGATACATTTTGTACAAGAACACAATAGTACATTATGAGAAATATCTTGGCATCTTTGATATCCTATTTACAGAGCTATATTTTTTCACAGTATCCTTTGTTTGAATGATTAACAGTGATTTAGGTGAGAATGATTATTTTAATGATTAATAAAACATCTTGTTTCATTTTGTTTATATAATTTTATCTAACTCAGAATTGATTTTCAAAATGCAATCCATAATTTTAATATAGTGCTACTTTACATTAGCCACAGGTATTGGTACAAATATCATGACACTCTTTACAGAATACTATATGTACAGGACTTGAATTCAACTTTTCCTAGGAGAGGAGTCCAGTGGCAGATTACCCATTAGGCTGAGTAGGCTGAAGCCTACAGGCTCGGAAGAAAAGGGGCCCCAGTGCTAAGATTTTCTTTCAGGTTTTTTCTTCATATCATGCTTTTTATGCAAGAAATAAATTAATGAACAATATTCTTTGTTTCGCTTATTTATTGAATCTTTTAGGTTACTAACACATCCAAATGTTATTCCCCTTTTAATTCCTTATATATTCATCAGAAGAAAATACTGGATTCATGAAATTTTTTGGCTTCCTGTTTGTGTTGAATTTGCTAGGCAACTTCTCTAGACACGCGGCCTGGGCGAGATTTTGTCAGCACCTCTATGAATGATGCCTGTTAAAACAGTTATTAAGTTTTAATCAAGCATTTTGCCTATTTTCTGCTCTTTAGTTTTTAGTGCCCTGGGTGATCACCCAATATTGCCAATTTATTCCAGTATAATTCATTGTCAAACTAAGAAAGTCCTTTTGAGGTTAGAGATTCCATATAAATTTCTACGTGAAAATATGTTAATTTGTAAAATTACTTACTGTAAATACATTCTGAAAGAAAATTTATGCTAAAGATTAAAAAATGTTCTCATTATTTTATTATAGCAATGATTTAAAATAAATGTCTCCTTGGTTATCTCTTAAACCGCTGGTGATAGAAATATACTTCCATTTCCAAAAATTACACAAATCCAGTACAGCTTTTAGATATGGCATTTGTTTTATAAAAGACTGTGTACATATTAAAGTATGAAATTTTATTTTTTATATAGTCCCTAGGTCTTAATTAAACTTTTTAAAAAGTTCTCTTCCGTCTAGGAAGAAAATTATATAAATCCCGTTCAAAATTTTTGAATTATGACACTTGGAATTTTATTTCAACGTTTACTTGCACTAAAAAAAAACTTCTTTCCGTTTTTAGTGACAGGAAACACTGAAATTTAATAAAATTTGAAGTATCATTATTTAATATGTTTTGACTGCAAAAGAGTAGGAATTTTTTTTATCTCCTTCTTAAACGAATGACATTTTTCTAAATATAACTTTTAGGACCCAGGAATAGAGATGGGAATGCTTGGGGAAAAAAAACAGAAACTGTAAGAAAAAAACTGGGTTTTTTTTCCATTTTTTTTCCCCGAAGGGGTATTTTTTCAGGGCTTGAAATTCAATGTCGCCAAACAAACCGCAAAGTTCGTCGATCTGTCGCCAAAAAAACGCAAAGTTCGTCGATCAGTCGCGGAAAAAATGCAAAGTTCTTCGATCTGTCGCGGAAAAAACACAAAGTTCGTCGATCAGTCGCTTAAAAAATGCAAAGTTTGTCGATCAGTCGCTTAAAACGCAAAGTTCGTCGATCTGTCGCTTAAAAAACGCAAAGTTCGTCGATCTGTTGCGGAAAAACCGCAAAGTTCGTCGATCTGTCGCCAAAAAAAACGCAAAGTTGATCGATCTGTCGCCAAAAAAACCCGCAAAGTTCATTGATCTGTCGCCAAAAAAACGCAAAGTTCGTCGATTTGCCCCGGAAAAAACGCAAAGTTCATCGATCAGTCGCTTAAAAAACGCAAAGTTCGTCGATTTGTCGGCAAAAAAACCGCAAAGTTCGTCGATCTGTCGCCAAAAAAACGCAAAGTTCGTCGATCAGTCGCGGAAAAAACGCAAATTTCGTCGATCTGTCGCGGAAAAAACGGCAAAGTTCGTCGATCAGTCGAAGAAAAACCGCAAAGTTCGTCGATCTGTCGCCAAAAAAAACGCAAAGTTCGTCGATCTGTCAGCAAAAAAACCGCAAAGTTCGTCGATCTGTCGCCAAAAAAAACGCAAAGTCCGTCGATCAGTCGCGGAAAAAACGCAAATTTCGTCGATCTGTCGCGGAAAAAAACGCAAATTTCGTCGATCTGTCGCGGAAAAAACGGCAAAGTTCGTCGATCAGTCGAAGAAAAACCGCAAAGTTCGTCGATCTGTCGCCAAATAAACCGCAAAGTTCTTCGATCTGTCGCCAAAAAAGACGCACAGTTCGTCGATCAGTCGCTTAAAAAAAGCAAAGTTCGTCGATCAGTCGCTTAAAAAACGCAAAGTTCGTCGATCAGTTGCTTAAAAACGCAAAGTTCGTCGATCTGTCGCCAAAAAAAACCGCAAAGTTCGTCGATCTGTCGCCAAAAAAACCGCAAAGTTCGTCGATCTGTCGCGGAAAAAACGGCAAAGTTCGTCGGCCAGTCGAAGAAAAACCACAAAGTTCGTCGATCTGTTGCGGAAAAACCGCAAAGTTCGTCGATCTGTCGCCAAAAAAACCCGCAAAGTTCGTCGATTTGTCCAGGAAAAAACGCAAAGTTCGTCGATCAGTCGCTTAAAAAATGCAAAGTTCGTCGATCGGTAGCGGAAAGAACACTAAGTTCGCCGATCGGTTGCGTTGAAAAAAAATCACGAAATTTATCGTTCGGTGGCAGGTAAATTAAATAACGCAAATTTCTCCGGAAAATGGTGAAATTTTTTGGGTGGGAGGCTCCCGCCCACGATCTTTTTTTGGGCGGGATTTCAAAATTTTCACCGCAAATTCCGCACTGAAATTCAAGCCCTGATTTAATTTATAAAATAATATATTCAAAATGTTATTACGGCTGCATTCTGATATTTTTTCTTTATGTTTTTTCATGTTCAGTGTCTCCCATGAAAATGTTAACATAGAAAATACGATCTGTAAGCAGTTTAGGAAGAAAAGGAGTCCTTTAAAGGATCCTTTACAATTTTTTCACCTCAAAACATAGGACCTTTCAAAAAATTTGAAACATTTTTCAATCTACACTCTGAATCCTCCAGAAATGTGATGATTTCAGAATAACAAAACATGTCGCATAACAGCTGAAATCGCCAATGAATCTCTTATCTTACTGTATATACAGTAGTGGCCAAAATTGTGGAAACCTTTTGGGAAAAACGTTTTTGGAAGTTTGATGGCTCATAACACTCAATATTTCTTAGTATAATACCATAAAAGTTATATACCACTGGTAAGATAATTTAATCTAAAATATCATGCAATACAGTTTGTTCAATTCTAATTAATTTTTCAAACGTTATAGCCAAATAATTAGAAAAAGGCAATAAAACTAGTTAGTTTGATAATAATGTTTTTTCTTTTTCTTGAATGTAGCCAATGCATATGAATGTTTGGAGTGAGAGACAGATCCCATTTTATTTGTTTAATGTGTCAAATCAAAGCTAGTGTAGGATTTTAAAAAAATGTATATGCCATATTTTGGTACTTATAGGAAGAATTTTATCACTATTTTTTATGATTGCTATCAAGTTGCTAAAGTCCTTTGCCACCTTTCAATTTTTGAGCTAGTAAAGCATAATAAAATTAACAAAACATCACAAAGAGTTGATTAGTTACCCAGAAATCAATGTGTAACAATATTTTTAAGTGTAGACTAGAAAGCTATAGTTATGAAGAAATTTGAAGTAAAATTAGAAGTACATTAACAAAGGGATGTCTAAGTCAAGCAAAACACGACTGGTAAATCAAGGAAATGTTCAGGAGAGCAATTGGCGGTAGAAGAGTAAGGTCCCTGTGTATAGGTCACAGAAAACATCTCGGTGAATGCAACGTGAAATGGTGCTCTGAAATGTGGAGTTGAATCAAAGTACAGTTCTGTAGAAAATGCAGTATTTTGGTCTAAATGCTAGAATTTCATGAAAAACAAATTAAAAATCAAATAAAGATTGAAAATATTAAACTGAGCTAAAAGACATGTTTACTAGACAGAGAAATAGTAGGGTCATGTTATTTGGATTTGTAATGTTTTATTTTTGTTGTATGAGTGCAACGAAGACTCATACACAGCGCAGTATTACTTTGCCCCATATATAGCTACGATGGATATTAAAACCTTTCGTCAAGCATAACTCAAAAGATATTTAACGGATTTCGTTCAAATTTTTACAGCAGGTACCTATAAAGGTGACAACGACGTCTATTTATTACCAAGAATAAATGTCAAACCGTTTGGAAATTATATTAAAAAAATACATAAAAAAGCACAATTAAAGTACATACGTCACGAAAATTTTGTGCGTAATTCATTTTCACCGGCGGGAGATTTTCGTAGACAATCGGAATTGAAAAGTTCATGGAGTACATGGAGCAAAAAAATATGCACGCACTAATATTCAGCACAATAAAATATATTTCAATTTAGTAGAAATCGAAAATTAATCTGGATTTTCTTCTGTTTGAAAGAAAAACCCCGCAATAACTTGGTAGACTTGGTATTAGAGATTTGGCGCAAATCTCAGCAATAGCAGCTTTTTTTTTATTTGGCGTGTGTAAATTAAAAAAAAATTCTTTGGTGTTTAAATAAAAGGTTTCGATTTATGGCATTATTACTTTTTTTTCTCTTTTTAGCATTTTAAATGGGATTAATGAAAGGCATGTATTTTAAATTAAATGAGTGAAAGGTTTATATTTAAATGAAATGAATTCAATATGAAAATGTTATAGGAACAATATTTGGCGATTTATCAACTGCGCCAGGATAGCATAAAAGTACCAATATATCAAATGGTATGTAGTATGTGAAATGAAACAATTATATTATAATCACTCATCGTACAAGAAAAAAAAACTAATGTTCTGCATTCAGAGGGAAAAATCCATCTCCTGTGCCGTAAGATTGGGCGAGTTCTTTTTTGGTGATAAGTTTTTTTGATGTGATTGTTGGGATCTGCAGGATTTGGCTTACTTTTTCTAAATCTTATTTTTTTGCAGATGTAGTATTATGTAAATATATTTTTTTGCAGTTATTTTTCTATTTTGTATATTTGGCATTCTATTTTGTATATTTTCTATTTGGCATTTGGAAAAGAGATTTTTACCTTTTTATCTGTGCCTTCGGAAATATTAAAAAATAAAAAAAGATTTACATATATCAAGTGTATAATGTTATGTTTTGCATTTTTATACGGACCACTTCTCCATTTTTAGATTTTAAATGCTATTTATTATTTTACTAGCCGTTTATTTTAATTGTTTACAATTTACCCCCCTGACAATAACAATTATTTATCACAAAAATGCCTCTTAGGTTTGTTAAATAAGTTTATGTATTTTCATTACTTATTAAAATATCGAATATGGCGATAAAATTTTATTTTAGCATCGTGCTTAAATTTTTAAGATGGTGTAAAAAATGCTTTAATAAACGTATGTTTGTAAATATTTGAAAAACATGTTTTACCGTTCTCTTGAAAAATTTTGTAAGATGCTAAAACTACCTTTTGGCACCATTTTAAATTCTTTTTCACCAACCAACATAGGATACGAAATTTTTCCCCATTCAGATACACAGGCAAGGCTGGTCTCAAACAAGAGTAAAGCTAGCAACAATATTGTTTTAACTCTATAAGAGTTACAATAATGATATTAAATGCTCCGATTGGCTTTGGGCCCAATTACGAAAGTTCCTCCTAAAAAAACTGGTCTTTTACATTTGTTTCAAATGAATGTATATATTTGAAACCCCCCCCTACCCCCCCCCCCCCCCAAAAAAAAAGGAAAGTTACAGTAATGAATTTAAAATAGCGTTAAGCCACGCTTTCTGACATAAGCAATTAGCTGCAAACGCGATAACGAAACTTTCGCTTAACTTAATAACATGTAGCTAATGTAGCCCTCAGAGTACTTTGCAGTTATACAGACCTTGTGGTTTTTTTAAAAAGCTTGAGACAATTCAGGTTTAAGAAGTTGAGATTTACTGTCAAATGATATAAACAACTATGAACACAAAACTGATGAATTATTATTCAGGTTTATGTATGTATTTAAAAAAAAATTGCATCTGATTACACATTAGATGAATTACTTCTGTTTGCATTTGATAACTGATAAACGGCTTTTGTATATTAAATGAATTGTTTAAATATTGGGAAGAGCTGGCGAGAGGTAGAAAGAGGAGTAAACAAACGGGTAGACAGACGGGTAGAGAGACGAGTAGCGACATAGGTAGGCTGACGGGTAGCGAAACGAATAGACAGACGGCTAGAGAGAAAGGTAAAAAGAGGGTTGACAGAGGGGTAGCAAGATGGGTCACAAGACGGGTAGCGACACTGGTAGACAGAAATGTAGCCAGAAAGGTTGCGAGACGCGTATCGTGGTAAATAAAGAGACGGGTAGAGAGATGAGTACAGAGACGAGTTGACTGACGGGAAATGAGATTGGTAGTGAGTCGGGTACAAAAACAGATGGATAGTGAGACAGGTATACAGACGAGTAGAGAGACAGTAGATGGGTACAGAGATGGGTAAGAAGATGGGTAGAGAGGCGTATAGCCAGACGGGTAGAGATACAGATAGACAAGTTGTGAGACAGATAGACAAATGGGTAGCAAAGTGGATAGAGACACGGCTAGACATACAAGTAGTTAGACGGATAGACAGACGGTTAGAGAAATAGATTGGCGGGTAGAGAGACCGGTAGAGAAATATAGAGACAGGTAGCGAGACGTGTAGAGAGATAGACAATCGTTTAGAGAGACGGCAGAAGAACGGATAGGGAAACAGACAGATTGTGGAGAGACAGACAGACAGGCAAAAGAAAAGTCTGCGGATTGGCGCAGTAAAGGCGTAGGGGGCAGAGCCTCCTAGAGAATAATCAAGAAGTATCTGTTAAGCTTAACTTTGAAATATATATAATTTTTCAATTTTGCCGATATGGAGATTTAATGTAAAAGTTATTTTACAGAAGTCATCGAAAGATATTTTGTATAATTTAATATTGATTTAGACTATAGTTTTGCAATCTGGTTTGTAGCAAAGCATGTTATCAATGTGGTTTGAAGTGTAAGAGTTTCTATAAACAGTTATACAAATAATAGATATATAATCAAGGAAGAAAAATTTTAAATTCACACACAAAAAAAGGTGCAACAATGAAATTAAATTTGCGTTAAGCCACGCTTGATAGAATAATCTATTGGCTGCAAATCCAATTACGTAACTTTAAAAATCTTGGCGTTTTAAAAGATCCGGCGTTTTTTTTTTTTTTTTTTAAGTTTTGTGCAATACGCGCTTAAGAAAATGAGATTTTTTGCCACATGTTAAAAAAAATTATGACAACACATCTGATGAACGGTACTTCTTTTCTATTTTTTGGAACAGATGTGTTACACTCACGCTAAAATGTAAACAAAAGATTGGCGACTGTTTGGTTGGCGCGATTTCCAAGACTGCGTCAAACGAATAACTTAATACAATGGCTAGGTTGCCATTAAAGGAAAAAATCCCCTAAATTTGGCGACTTTTTTCTTTTTTTTAACCGATTAAATTTTTTTTTTTTAAACGTGAGTGTAAAGCATCTAAGCCTATTTTTTTAACAGTGTATATGAATTTATATATGATATTTTGTAATTCTATCATTTAATTTGCTCTTTTTCTTTATATTGTAATTGTTAACCCTATGTTCTCAGCAATATCACTCAGACTAATCCCTTTGAGGGAAGTCCTAGTTAGATATATATAGGGTAGATGTGCCAGTAATTGACAGCCTTAAGGAATTTCTTTAAAAATTAATTTTTAATTAATAGTTATAATTGTTATATTCCACATTTCTTAATATTGTTGTGAGCTCGGGGTTCGAAAGGACTGATGCCAATATATAAGAACAATAAAAAGGCTTTATTCACTATAAACAGTGCAATACGAACACCAATATCTTCTGAAAATTACAGGATATTCAGTAATCTTCAAATCCAATAAAAGCACAGCAAAATTTCACACAAACAATGCGTTCAATACGACGTATCAACGGCAAAATCAATCCGAGAAACACAGTTCTCAATGCAAAGCCTCTCGTATGAATTCAATCGCAGTTGACAGGCAACTAACTAACTGAACTGATGGAGGTCCTTATATAAGTTTCAGAGATCTTTCCAGATTATTCCAGAGCCTTCAGATGCTAGAAATTACCAGAAAGTGCTTTAACTTTCGATAGAGAACCCAAGCAAGAAAGGATCCCAATGTATAGGTATAAGGGGGGGTGGTTGCACAAAAAGTCGCCAAATCCGTCGCCAACTTGGCGACATTTGGCGATATATCGCCAAATTTGGCGACAAAAATAAGTCGCCAAAACCATCGCCAACTTGGCGATAAACCCATTCCTTGGCGATTTTCCAATAGAGCTGCATTATAAAACCGATGCTGTAAGGTTGTTTTTCTTGCAAACCACCTGAGGCCTTTAGCATTGAGTTACATGATGCTCAATAGGAAATACATTAATAATACTGCAATTTTCACAATAATAAAATAAAATAAATTTAAACAAATGGAATATTTACAGATATACAAAATTCATAACATTGCCCCCCTCTCAAGGACTGCACGTCCCGGGCAGTTCAACCTTTGATCGGAAAGCAAACCCGTTACCAACAAATGCTATACTATTCAAAACACATTCATAATGCTGAATTATACAAAATATACACTTATTTAAAAATACAATAAAATTAAAGCATAGACATTATTACATACAAGTATTTAAATAATAATAACAATAATAATGATAATGCTAAGCAAAATAAATAATTACATTAATTTATATACAAGACCATGGTCATACTAATTTACATTATTTACATTACACTATTTACAATCAATGAACTAAGTACTATGGCCATAGTATGGAGCCAGCCTGTCGTAATGAACGACTCTAGGCTTCGAACTTGGTGACTTTCGGATCCGAATTACGACATCGTTCAGTCTGTTTAGGACTGTATAAGGACCGTCCCAGTGCGATTGCAGTTTGGGAGAAAGTCCTTTGCGTCGAGTCGGATTATAAAACCAAACCTTGTCACCTTCTTTGAATTGATGTCCCGTGGCTTTCGTGTCGTACCTGGTCTTCATCTTCTCCGTCTGTATGTTGATCCGCTCTCGAGCCAAGTTGTGGACGTCTTCAAATCGTGCCTGGAGATTCTGCACGTATCCCTCTGGCGATGAAGGCGCATCTGGAGGGCGACCAAAAATCAGATCACAAGGTAGACGAAGATCACGACCGAAAAGCATCTGAGACGGGGAATAGCCGGTCGTTTCATGGACGGCGCTGCGATAGGCGAGGAGAAACAAGGGAAGTTTTTGGTCCCAGTCTTGTTGGTTTCTTGAAACTAGCAGTGAGAGGTTGTTGAGGATGGTACGATTAAACCTCTCAACCATGCCATCCGACTGTGGATGTAAATGCGTCGTCCTAGTTTTGTCCATTCCGAGAAGTTGACAGAGACCCTCAATCACAGCAGAGATGAAATTTCTCCCCTGGTCAGAATGCATTTGAAGGGGGACTCCATACCTTGATATCCACTGGTGTACCAAGGCATCCGCAACCGTAGAAGCTTCTTGATCAGGGATGGCATAAACTTCAGGCCATTTCGTGAAGTAGTCCATGACAACAAGGAGGTATTTGTTGCCATCAGCACTTCTTGGCAGAGGGCCTAGGATGTCAAGGGCGATGCGTTCGAAAGGTGCTCCTACATTGTAGAGATGTAATCTTCCTCGGCTACGTTTCTTTGGTCCTTTTCGAGCTGCACATGCATCGCAAGATTTGCACCATCGTTCGACGTCAGCTCTCGCTTTTCCCCAGAAGAAGCGCTCTCGGACTCTATGTAATGTTTTCATGACTCCAAAATGGCCACCAGTGGGACTGCCATGTAATTCCTTGAGGACCTCTGGTATTCGGGATCGAGGAAGTACCAACTGCCACCGAGATGTCTTCCCATCTTCCGATTCGAATTTTCGGAACAGGACACCATTCCTGACGTGGAGGGAGTTCCAAAGAGCCCAATATTGCTTCGTCGTAGGACTGTAAGTAGAGATGTCTTTCCAACTGGGCTTCGTGCTAGAAGATTCTAATAACTCCAAGATTGGTTTGATCTCAGAGTCTGCCATTTGATCTTCTCGAATCTTCTCATCACTCCAGGGATCTGGTGGCGTCAATAGTGAAGTCTTCGTCTGGCGTATGACATATTCGGGATTATACTTGCTCTCCGCTCTGGAACAATAGCGACAGCTCTCGGGACACGGTCTTCTTGATAGGGCATCGGCGTTTCCATGCGATGAGCCTTTGCGATGCCTGATGTCAAAGTCGTATTCCTGGAGTCGTTGTATCCATCTGGCTACTTGGCCCTCTGGGTTCTTAAAATTCATCAGCCATGTTAGGGATGCGTGGTCAGTACGAAGGAGAAATTTCCTGCCATAGAGATAGTGGTGGAAGTGTTCTATGGCTTTCACTATAGCTAATAACTCCTTACGAGTGACGCAATAATTCCGCTCTGGTTTCGATAAACATTTGCTCCAGTATGCTACGACTCGTTCTTGGCCATCTATTTCTTGGGAAAGTACAGCGCCGACACTTTCGTGACTGGCATCCGTGTCCACAATGAATTGTTTGTCGGGGTGTGGATAGGTAAGAACAGGAGAGGATGTGAGAGCTTCTTTCAGCCGCTGGAAGGAATTGTCGCATTCTTGTGTCCATAGAAACTTCTGCTTGCTTTCAGTGAGCCTATGCAAGGGTCTTGCGATGTTGGAGAACCCCTGTACAAACTTTCTGTAATAAGTGCATAGTCCCAGAAAGCTTCGCAACTGATGGACGTTTTCCGGACGCTTCCAGTTCTTTACTGCAGACACTTTTTCAGGATCTGTTCGAACACCTTCAGCTGAGATGATGTGTCCTAAATAATTTACTTCGCGTTGGAAGAACTTGCATTTCAGAGGGTTCAGCTTTAAATTCGCCGCTCCTAGCTTCGTTAACACTTTTCGAATATTTCCAAGATGTTCTTCAAACGTGCGGCCACCAATGATGACGTCATCTAGGTAGATGAGACAAGCTTCAAATGTCAGACCTTTTAACACTGTCTCCATGAGGCGCTCGAACGTTGCTGGAGCATTGCAGAGCCCGAACGGCATAACTTTAAATTGCCAAAGTCCTTGTCCAGTAGTAAATGCGGTCTTCTCTTTGTCATCAGGATGGATCTCTACTTGCCAATATCCACTCTTCAAATCCAGCGTGGAAAACCATTTATGTCCTGAAAGAGTATCTAGCGTGTCGTCTATTCTTGGTAGAGGATAGCTGTCCTTCTTCGTGATATCGTTAAGTTTACGATAATCCACACAAAATCTTGTGGAGCCATCTTTCTTTCGGACCAACACGATGGGAGAGGCCCACGGACTTGATGAAGGTTCGATGATGTCACTATCCTGCATCTCTCGTAAGAGCTTAGAAACCTCTTCTTGTTTTGCGAACGGCAAGCGTCTTGGATGCTGTTTAATCGGTGGATGGTTGGCAGTATCAATTCTATGACGTGTCAGTGAAGTGCGCCCTATATCACTCTCGTTTTGTGAAAACACATCCTTAAATTCCTGGAACAGTCTTTCTGCGGCATGTTTCTGTTCAGGAGATAAATTTTCATTTCGTCCAATTACAGGTGTTAAACTTGTAGGCGGCTCCGATAACGTCAAGCTCGGTTCTTTGCAAACACAGGTGACTGGAGCACAGGTTGCAAGCACTTCACCTTTCTGGATAATTCTAGACTTTTCACTTACGTTCGCAATCCTCACAGGTATCACACCTCTCGACAGATCTACCAGCGCTGATGCTATTAGCACTCCCTTTGGGCTCTTCTCAGGATATCCAGTCAAGCCATACTGGAAAATTCTTTCGTTTCCAGTTAATCCAGGTATCATCATTTCGGTCCGAGGAGGGATGATAACATCTGCCTTGGCTGTGATCCGTTGAATGGACCCGGACTCATTTCCAAGTTTGAAAATAGTGACATCTTCTTGAGCAGAGCGTAATTCATTATTCTTAAAATCCAGTGCAAATCCATGCTCTTTTAAAAAGTCCAATCCGAGTATGAAAGGATCTGAAATATCGGCCACATAGACTGTATGATGGTAAGCGGCGTTCCCAAACTTTATTTCCAGTGTCATTCTTCCAAATATGTCGATCTTATCTCCTGTCACAGTTTGAAGGATTACACGTGGCGGGGTCCAGGAGAGTTTTTCTTTCAGCCGCTGAGCTAGATCTTTCCGAATGATGGTCACATTGGCTCCTGTATCGATGATCATATTACAGGGCAAATCATTCACACTTCCGACTAGAAAAACTCCGTTCTCGCCGCAACTTCTTGCAGAAATTTCACATACTTGAAAATGAGGCTTCTTAAGATCTGGAAACCTCCGCCCCGCAAGATGGTCAATAATCAGTTTTCTTGCTCCTCCGTTAGCGGGTGAGCTATTACCTTCGGTGCTGGGTCGTCTTGGGCAGTCGATTTGGATATGGCCTTCTCCACCGCATTTCCAGCACTTGATCTTCCTGTAAGGTTTGTTGGCCATTAAGGAGTTCATCTTTCTCATTATGTCATTCATCTGCTGCTGTAAGCACTCCACAGCTCTATCCGACGTCTCAGGCAGGTTGGCTGCTCGCACAAAGTGTCGATCTTTCCTAGTAGCTTGCTGGGCTGCCTCGAATTTCAGAGCGTAAACCAAAGCCCCTTTTAAATCATTGAGATCTGCCATCCGGAGTGCTGTCTGGATCTCAGGGTCACGCACACCATCAATAAAATGTTGCAGAGCTAAACTTTCTCTAATTTCAGTCGGACAGCCAGGATAAGCAAGATGTGAAAGTTTCTCGACATCCGTAGCAAGCTCTTGCAGGGATTCAGTGGATTTCTGCTGTCGAGATTTGAGCTGGAGCCTGCTATATTCCTTCATGCATTTCTCGTCAAAGCGCAATTCTAAGGCACTGACGAGCGTTTCAAAATCCAGCGGTTCATTTGCAGGCAAAGTCTGTAGGACGTCGGCAGCATCAGCTCGTAGAGAAGCAGCTAACTGGCAAGCCTTTGTCTGGGAATCCCATCCATTGGCGTCCGCTACGATCCCAAATTGTGTCTTAAAAACTGGCCATGAGGATTTTCCGTCATAGGTCGAGAGTTTAATAGAGGCCCGGGGAAGCATAGCTTGATACTTGACATCTTCGGGATAGTTTTCGGCAGTTATCTTTTGTTTCTTCACATTTTCCAACTCCTTTTCTATACTCTCTATCCTTTCTTCTACGGTATTGGCTGTCTTTTGAACTTTTTCCTCTATTTCCAGAAATCTTCCTTCAAATTTGTTTTCCACGCTGTCAATTCTTTCATTTAAAGATGTTATTTTATTATCTATTAATTCTTTCAACTCACCAAGGTTGGTTGACATATCCTTCTTCATTTCTTCCGACATCTCTTTCATTTCAGCCTGGTTTGCGGTCATTTTCTCATCTATCTCAGTCATTTCCTTCTTCATTTCTTCTTTCAACTCGCCAAGGTTGGCAGTCATTTTCTCATCCATCGCTGACATATCCTTCTTCATTTCAGCTTTCATCTCGCCAAGGTTGGTTGACATCTCAGCCTGATTCGCAGCTAATTTCTCCAATAATTGTTTCAGTTCACCCTCCATTGCTCTGGTGATCGGCATTCAATCCCACTTCTGACACCAAATGTTGTGAGCTCGGGGTTCGAAAGGACTGATGCCAATATATAAGAACAATAAAAAGGCTTTATTCACTATAAACAGTGCAATACGAACACCAATATCTTCTGAAAATTACAGGATATTCAGTAATCTTCAAATCCAATAAAAGCACAGCAAAATTTCACACAAACAATGCGTTCAATACGACGTATCAACGGCAAAATCAATCCGAGAAACACAGTTCTCAATGCAAAGCCTCTCGTATGAATTCAATCGCAGTTGACAGACAACTAACTAACTGAACTGATGGAGGTCCTTATATAAGTTTCAGAGATCTTTCCAGATTATTCCAGAGCCTTCAGATGCTAGAAATTACCAGAAAGTGCTTTAACTTTCGATAGAGAACCCAAGCAAGAAAGGATCCCAATGTATAGGTATAAGGGGGGGTGGTTGCACAAAAAATCGCCAAATCCGTCGCCAACTTGGCGACATTTGGCGATATATCGCCAAATTTGGCGACAAAAATAAGTCGCCAAAACCATCGCCAACTTGGCGATAAACCCATTCCTTGGCGATTTTCCAATAGAGCTGCATTATAAAACCGATGCTGTAAGGTTGTTTTTCTTGCAAACCACCTGAGGCCTTTAGCATTGAGTTACATGATGCTCAATAGGAAATACATTAATAATACTGCAATTTTCACAATAATAAAATAAAATAAATTTAAACAAATGGAATATTTACAGATATACAAAATTCATAACAATATTATATTAATCTACCAACAATATTTAACCATGCTCATAGTCACATTTCCCAATGTGAATCTAAATTTAATTGTAAATAACAGAAATAAATTAAAACACCCTAAATTCCAGTAATGGACACCCCACAAAAAGTAATAGATAATTGATATTATGATTGTATTTAAAACTAGAATTTAAAGAAAGCATATTAATGAAACAAAAAAAGCCGAATTTTTATTGATTATTTTTTTATAAACCAAAAATATTGAAGGTGGCTCATTACTGGAAGGCGGTCCATTACTGGCACATCTACCCTATATTTACTTTCATATTAAGAATTTAAAACTTAAACTAAAACCAAAACATAGGGTTGGTTTAGGTTTAAACAGGAAAGCTATAACAAAACTAAATGCACAATAAATGAAACTTATAATTGTACGAAAATAAAATTGTAATATTGTAAATTATTAACCATTTTTAAGCAATAAGAGATATAAAAATGATAATATTTACTGTCATAACTACAATAATTTGTTTCTTTAAAATATCGTCATTTATATACAAAGCTACTATGTAGAGAGGACTTAAATTTGCTCACAAACTGCAGTAATACTGGTTGAAACTCATAAGATTTTTTTTTTTAATTATCTCTACTGATAATTGAACAAATGCAACTAAAAAATCATTTCAACAGAGACATGATATATTACAAACAATGGTGTTAAATTAAGAAAGAAAAGCTACTGTGAAAATTCTGAGGCTGAAAGGCTAACTTTTAAAAGCTGGCTTTTTTTTTTTCTTTTTTGTAATATTTTCATGTAAAAGGGAAAAAAATATGGAACAGATGCTTTACACTCACTCAGAGTTTTTTTTTCGACTTTATGGTTGGCACGATTTTCAAGCCTGCGTCAAACCAAGAACTTAATACAATGGCTAGGTTGCCATTAAAGGGAAAAAATCCCCTAAATTTGGCAACTTTTTTCCTTTTTATAACCAATTTAAAAAAAAAAAAAAACTGTGCGTGAGTGTATGACATCATAGCCAAAAATATTTTTTGTAGTAGGGGAGACCAGTACACAGTGGACCACTTTTTCAGTTAACAGACTCACCGATCTGTATGAAAATATTTTTGAATATTCCTTAAACCTTCTTACATCCATCATAATTTTCAATTCATTTTTCAAAAAAAAAAAAAAATTATATACACTTGTAAAGTGGACCAGTGTACCCCAGAAGCGGGGTACACTGGTCCACCCACCGGGGTACAGTGAACCACTATTAGGTATTATCTAAAATACAATATAAATCTATTTTTCATTAATCTAATTCTTTTTTGTTGCCCCTTCACCCGCAAAATAACGTCATTACATAGTATAAAACAAAGTCGCTTTTTCTGTCCCTATATCCCTATGTACGCTTAAATCTTTAAAACTACGCAACGGATTTTGATGCGGTTTTTTTTAATAGATAGAGTGATTCAAGAGGAAGGTTTATATGTATAACACGACGTTCTACGTAGATTAGTTATTGAATTATGATAGAAAGTTTTGTTATTTTGGCCGAAAAGGTTACCATTGCTATTTTTTTGGCGATCATTATTGTTGCAGAAAGAAATGAAAAGGCTATACATCTCCAAAAATAAAAGAAAAACTGTGTTAAATTAATTTAAAAAAAAAAAAAGAAAAATAAAGAAAAAAGAGTTTTGATGAGAGAATATTATAAAACGAAAATATTTACTTTAAACATGATTGGGAATGTTTGCAATGCTTAAAAAATTATTCAAGGGGCAAGATTGCTATCGAAACAATATTTCACGATTTATCTTTTGTTTTTGGCGATTTTGATTTTACTTTTGATCCTAAACAATTTGATTTTAAGCCAAAAGGTGTCTTTTTTTTTTTTTTTTTGTGATGTAGAAAGAATTGAAATGGCTATACAGCTGGAAAAATAAAAGAAAAAGCTGTTATTAATTTTATTTAAAAATGAAAATGAAGGAATCCATTTAGAAGAAATATATTTTTTTAATAAGAAAGAAGTATAAACTAATTTTGTTATGTAAAATAATACGATAAGTGTTTTGTCATTTATATCTCATTTTTATTTATATTTTGCATTAATTCATGTTTGTAGTTTAGGTGGAACAAGATAGGTGATTATTTTCTTTAATTGTCATGTGAAAAGCATAAAGCTGTATTTCATTAAAAAATACAGTTATCATTATTATTTTGTGAAAACTTTGATGAAATATTCAAATGAAATATATATATATATATATGAATAAACTTATAGCATTTATAGGGCAAAAAAAAGTGTTGATTACTTTTTTTTTTTTTTTTTTTTTTTTTTTTTTAGCACGATATAGACGGCATTCGTGAATTTAGATAGTTACCAGAGAGAGAGTCATCTTTACGTCACCTCCGGAAGTATCAAACCCTCCCAGAGGAAATTTTCATACTTTCCATTTTAGGTGGAAAATTCACCAAAATACGAAGGTAAATAAATCTTTCGATAGGTAAAATGTCTTAATTCAACATTAGTAGTAAGAGTATCATAAATTTTAGATTTTTCTTGCAAACCCCTTGCTTTGAAGAAGTTCCAGTGAAATAAAAATCCACATATGAAAGTCTAAATCACGTTTTAGAAACTATTTAACAACAACACGAAGAGTCATTGCCATGAATAATGAAGAAATTAAAAACGGATAAAATAATAATTTTGCCTAAAACTATGTGTATCTGTACCAATTAAATTGCAGTGGAACTTTATATATTATATTATAAACATATCATACTCGAAGCAAAAGTATACTGAAAGTCATCTTTAATTACTCAAGCTAAGCCGAAGTATTTATTATAAAAATTCACATATTCTATGAAGTATATACCAAAACTCAATGACTCAACATTATTCCATTTTGTCTAGAGATTTGAATAGCACGTACTTGAATTAAAAATACATACTAGGGTGGTCCTTATTTTTGAAGTTTTAAAATTCATTGCTCTCACCCTCTAAATTTGTTCCATTATATCTAAAAATAATTCTTGTAAAATTTAATCACTAAAAACTAATATTTATAGGTAGCTCAAGGAAGCATAAGTTTCATAATCTGGGGTCAATTTGTTGTTTTCTTCTCTTTTTACTTGGAAAAATATATCTAATCCCAGTAGTAATAAAATTATTTCAATGTACTTAAAAGTCACTTATGTACACTATCAAATCTATAAAAGCATTTGTAAATGTAATTATTAAGTTAATTATCTAAAAATGATTCATTGATATAAAGATAATAAATGTCTGGAATTATTTGAAGAATGAGTACTGTTAAAGAAGAACAAAGGAAATTAACAAGCATGCATTTCTTCAAAATTAGATTACTTATTTCATATTGCTCATGCCAATGCATTAAACATAATCAAAATAGCTGAAGATAGAAATTTCTTACTAGCACAGTGAGAAGATGGCATCAATGATTGGTATTGACATAAATAAATCTCTTGCAGAAGGAATTGGTTGATTATAAAAAATAAGAATCTTCTGAAGAAAAGATTAGAAAAAAATTAAATGTTCACAGGAGAAAGAAACAAAAATAGCAGTACTTGAATCTTCTACAGATAGCTCAAATGAAGAAGATAGAAATGAATGAAAATGAACAACACGATCAGGAAATAAAACTGTTAGAGGATGCAGCATCAGATCCTGGTCCATAAGCTAACAGAAGGGAGGGCATATGGATATTATAACTCCAGATTTAGCTACAGCTCTAGACAGGACATAAGTATCAGACAATATTTATAGTTGCTGAAACTGCAGAGTTTAGGATATGTATTAAAGAAGTCTGTCTGGTTAAAAATTAATTGTTCATAGAATTAAACAATCACAAAAATTAAAAGAACGGCTACCAAGAAATGTTCCTCTCATTGTCCATAGAAATGGGAAACTTTCATCAGAATTAATTGATAAAGAGAAAATAGATAAACTAGCAATTATAATTTCCAGAAAAGGAGTTTCTCTGATGCTCTCACTTGCTAAACTTCTTTCTGCAACAAGCTAAGCACAAGACTTGCAATCTATAAAGTTCTGAATGAATGGAAAATTGCAGATAAAGTGATTGGAATTAACATTGATATCACATAAGCAAATACTGGAAATGATAAAGGTGCTTGTGTCCTTACAGAAGAAAAGCTTGCGAAGAAACTTTTTTTTTGTCTGCCGTCATTATATTATGGAAATTATGTTGAAAAGTTTTTCATAATTCTTTGTGAACTTTGTTATCAAGTCCAGAAGTACCTTTATTCAAACGTTTCCAAGGGTATTTCTAGATAGAGACAACTTTTGAAAGATATTAGAGTTCCTGTACAAAATGTAAAATATGAAATTTTGGAGTTTGCCACTAGAAAAGAATCATGATCAACACCATGAGAACTTGGACCAAGAGATTATTATCAAGAATTTGCCGAACTTGTTATTATTTTCCTTGGAGGAATACCTGTCAGGAGAATTTGTTTTATTCTTCCCAGGGCAATGCATCAGGCTCCTTGGATGTCTAAGGTGATAAGGTGATATATAAGTCCTAATTTATGCTTACCAAAAAGAAAGAAAGAGGCCTTCGTGATGTTTGTGTTTTTATAGTGAATGTATTCTAAAGTCTGAATTACTGTTTCAATAACAGAAACCTCACCAAACAATGACTTTCAGTTAATGAATAGTTTATTAGAGTATTCAAGAATACATGAAGAAATTGCAAAAGCTGCATCTGAGAAAATTTCAAAGCATCTGTAATATTTGTTAGATCTTTCTCGACTGTCTCTTTTCGATAGCCATGTATTTGTATTAGAATCCTGAGAAGAAGATAACTGTTTCCCTTAAACAATCTCATGAAAAGAAGTTTGAAGATTTTGCTACCAAAGAATCTTTCAAGCTGTTCAAAGAAATGAATTTACCCAAACGATTCTTTCAAGTAGACACTGTACATTGGAACAGTAATTCTGATTATAGGATTGCATTAGAAATGATGCAATCTGTTAAAGTGGTAAATGACCATTCTGAGAGAAGTATTGCTTTGATCAAAGAATACACTAGAATCCTTGCATGAAATTAGTGAATGTATGTGGTGAATATAGCTATTGGTGAAAGTTGTGGAGGAACACTGGAAAGCTTATGCTTATTGCAGAAGAATGGACTTAACATATTAAATCTAATTACTAATACTTTCATACTTTAAACTTTTTATATGCTTAATATTGTGCTTTTATGTTATATAAAATACGAAAATAATTTTCTATTGTAATAAAAATTATCATTTTGGCTTAATTTTCTTTTGTCAATAAAACAATGTTTTTAAGTGTAATCGCCTAACTTCAGCAGTCTTGAGCTACCTCTAAATGTTTTTCTTTTTCATTCAAACTTTTCCTACTTTGTTTTTTACTGTATTGGAACAAAATTTGAGCGTGAGACATAAGAAAATTTAAAAAAAGTTAAAATCGATCATATAAGGACCACCCTAATACATACCAAAATCTAAGTTTCCTATAAATGACGGAAATTTAATAGCACATTAACAGAATCCATTTAACAGTTTTCAATACATGTTTTCAGGATATTCAAATTTATTCTATATATAGAATATTTTACAAAAAAAAAAAATGTTTTCAAAACATTACATTGTATTTTTTAAATGACAAATAGTATATAATATTTGTAACATAAATTATACTAAATAAAAATTTACAATTGGTTTTTCTAAGAGATGAATAACTTATTAATTCTTGGCCGAATAGTACAATCCTATTAAAATCAGTGTACCTTATAATTATAATACGTATTTTGTCCCATTAATAATAGTATGATCTTTAAACAAATTTTCAAAATAAAGCAATAAGCAGATTAATTTATGTAATATAAATTTGAATCAGAAATAGCATTATTTTAACATTATATTTGGTTTTCAAAATACATTTTTTTAAATAAATGTCTCATATCTCCGTTAATTCTAAATATTTCCTTTAATTGTAATTAACAGTAGAATTATACTTATTACATTTTACATATACTTTTATTATATTTGAACATCAGTTCAGGAAGTAATACTTTCTTACTTATTAAAAAAAGGGATTGACAGTGTCCTTGTCACTGCGTTTTGACTGTGTCGTTGTCAATGTCGCTATCTGTTGCGACATTATTGTTACTTAAAAACAGTCAAAATCTGTGAACATATATCGGATTATAAATTGTTTTTCCTCATCGGACCATTTTCACAATAATAACAAGGAATTCCGCAAATTGCATCAAATGTACTCAGTCTAAGTTTTTTTATAGCTTTTCTTAAGTACATAATTGAGCATGTATACATATAAATAATAATAATTATAATTCAACAT
The DNA here is from genome assembly GCA_963931845.1 of Maratus michaelseni. Taxonomy (NCBI): domain Eukaryota; kingdom Metazoa; phylum Arthropoda; class Arachnida; order Araneae; family Salticidae; genus Maratus; species Maratus michaelseni. The sequence goes on from OZ007592.1 coordinate 351,328,012, forward strand.
CGCAAATTAAAACAAGTTGGAAATTGTACGTCAAACGTTACAAACGAGGTGCGTTCGTACGCACGTTTTAGAATTAAATTCATGATATCCCGTGCGTAGAACGGGTTAAACAGCTAGTTAAGTATATATTTTATGACACTGTTCATACAAATATCTTAACTAGTTATATAAATATTCAGATATATATGTATCAGCTAGTTATATAAATATTCAGATCTTGATGATTTTTAATTCAGTGAAATGAATTATATCATCTGCAGATTAATTTCTGTCATAAAATAAGTATCTCGGTCGCTTGACGATTAAACTTCGGAAGCTCCTATAACAAAAAAGCACCGATTTAAAAAAAAAAAATTCAAATTTCTTAATAAATATTTTTATTAATATCTCCTAAAGTTTTGATTCGATTTTAATAAAATTTGAAATGTCTCGAAAAAATTCTGCAAAGATAATATATTTTAAATTGCAAACCATTTGGTTGGGTAGTTTTTGCGTTGTTATATGCGGACAGACAGACAGACAGAAGGATGGACAGACGGACGGACCAAACGACGACTATAGGTGCTACGTATTTATATAATTACGAACGCACCTAAAAAGAAAGGAATTATAGGGGGAAATTCGAAAATCAGGTGATATTTTTTTTATCAAATATTAGCTTTTTCAGTATTTGATTCAGATTATGAAAGATTAGCCTTCTGAAAAAGTTCTACTGGACGGATTTTGATGAGAATTGTATTGTTAGTCAGATGCTATTTCAGGAATGGTTTTAATGTACTACATATTGTTCTACGCTGCTTAGTCAAACAGTTGTGTGATTAGCTTTTTCAGTATTTGATTCGGATTATGAAAGATTAGCCTTCTGAAAAAGTTCTACTGGACGGATTTTGATGAGAATTGTATTGTTAGTCAGATGCTATTTCAGGAATGGTTTTAATGTACTACATATTGTTCTACGCTGCTTAGTCAAACAGTTGTGTGAAGGTTATACAGTCAGGAGAACCCGATTCCGAAAGATTAGCCTTTTTGAAAGTTTTTACTGGGCGTATTTTTTGCGACTTGCATTGTTAAGTAGATAATTTGTAAGGATGGTTTTAGTATATTTTATATTGTTCTGTTTTAGAATTACGTGGAAAAGTTCTATAATCAGATGAACCCGATTATAAAAGATTAGCCTTTATAAAAACTTCTACTGAATGGATTTTGTTAATTAGTTTGCATTGTTAGTTCGATAATTTTTAGTGATGGTTTTAGTATATTGCATATAGTTTTATCATTCTTTAGCAAACCTTAACTGTAAATGACCAAATAAAAGAGTTGGTCCTTAACAGCTAAAATTTTGACTGCACATTAGAAAATATAATAGCGCAATCACGTCATTTTTCAGTAATGTGGAAGGATATTCCAGGTAAATATACAGATTGCTTTCAAATACAAGGTCAAATTAAACGATATATTTTGTTTGCTTCAAGGTTCATTTGTAGAAACTGACCAGCGCAGCGGGCGTAGCTTGCTAGTAGTAATATAAATTTTGAAGCAAACACAAAAAATTAATTATATTTTGAAAATAATAACAGATCAATACAGGAACAATTGAAATTTAGTTGAAGTTATTACTTAAGTATAAAAAAATCAGCACACATTAAAATTTGCAAATGAAATTCCAAAGTACTTATGAGTAAGATTGAGCCTGGAATTTTCAAGAAATAATTTTGGGTCTGAGAGCAACATTATGAAATCATTGACATCAACAGCAGATTATCTACAGTTTCGGGAGAAATAAACTGATTTCCATTCAATTTGCGTCTCATGAATCTTACTTGAATAGAATCATCAACAATTAGAGTACAGTTATATTTATCAAAGGCAGTAAATACAAGACAAAATATTTCTTACTATGTTAAATAGTTATTTTTATTTGTTTACTTTATTTTACAGTTAAATCTACTTTAAACAATCTTTCTTTATAGAAAATATGCAATTATTAAATATTTTGAACATTCTGCATTACAGGAGCAGAGTGAATTGTGGACCACTGTGCCCCAGGAGTGGGTGGTCCACTGTACCCCATGTCGAAGTTCAATAAATAATCATATTAATATTGTTTATAGCTTTCTTTTAAATATATTAACTTTAAAGTAAAATAAAAACAAGTATCTTAGCTTTGCAAAAAAAGCTGTTTTATTTTATTTATCTACAACCTTTAATTACTAAAAAAATAAAAATATGATGATGAAAAATTTTACTTTTAGAAGTTCAAAACAACCAATCAGGATAAAATAGTTCAATCTGAGCTAAACATATTTTCTGAAGGCTATAAATAATCATTGCAGTGCTGTTGTCTATTAAGATAGAAGAGAAACTCAAAAAAAATTTCAATAAATAAAATATTAGGGGGTGGTTCACTGTGCCCATAAGTCCAGTGTGTACCGGTTTCCCCTATGCAGAAATTTAAAAAATGTTTATTATTTTATATCTTTCAAGAAAATGTAACTTATTTTTGAGAAACATTTGTAAGAATTCAATTTTTCCAGAAAAAAAACTGGGTTTTTTCTGCCACTTCAAAATTTTCGGAAATTTTACATCTCTACCCAGGGATAGTATAAAAATTGAAGTCCGTATTCAAAACTGTATATAGTCCCTGGTAAAGCAAATGCCATTTATAAAATCTGTACTTGATTTGTATACTTTTTGTAATTGGAAGTAAGTTTCCATCATCATTGGTTTAGGTGATAATTAAGCAAACATGTATTTTGAATTACCCGGTATATATTGCTTTGAAAGAGGGGATGACCCCCCCCCCCCCCCCCCACCAAAAAAAGTCAAGCTTAAGGAGATGCTTCCCTCCCCTCCAAAAAAAGGCCAAGCCTAGGGTTCTGGGAGGTAGTTGATCCGCCTCTGGGGGAGTCTCCCTCCCAACATTTCTAAATGGAGGGAAGGGAGAAAAAAATATTTGTAAACTCCACTGTTATTTTACATACAATTAAAGAATTACATTAATACAGGCATGACAAAATATCATCGAAAAAAATGTAAATTGACAATTCAGAATAATTATGCAAAATAGCAAAATGTTTATTATTATTTTAAAAAAAGAAAGTCAGCTTTATATATACAACATCTAGGAACAGATGTGTTACACTCACGCAACAATGTTTCATGTTTGGCGATTTTTTGATTGGTGCGATTTCCAAGCCCATGCCAAACCAATAAACTTAATACAATAGCCATGTTACCATTAAAGGAAAAAATCCCTAAAATTTGGCGACTTTTTATCGTTTTTTAACCAATTAAAAAAAAAAAAAAAAAAAAAAAAAGTGGGAACAGATGTTCTAAATATAACTTATAATCCAATACCTACGCACCGATACTTGGCGACTTTTCCATTGGTGATATTTACAAGCCGACTCCAAACTAATAACTTAATACAAAGACAGGTTACCATTAAAGGAAAATATCCCCAAAATTTGGCAATTTTTTTCCTTTTTATAACTGATTTAATGAACAAAAAAAAGGTGTGTGATTGTAAGACATCATAGCCAAAAGGTGCTTGAGTGTATGACATCATAGCCAACATCTATTTTTCAACTTTCACCAAATGTTGGGGACCCTTATCAATTGGGCTGTAAAATGAATTTCTGAATTTAGAGTTTAATAGATTTTTGATACTGAAGCTTCTTTCACAAGGTAACCTTGACACAGGCAGCACAAGAGCAATGTTTATAACTTTGAAAATATCATAAACTTATGGGTATGCTCATTTAAAAAAAAAAAAAAAAAAAAAAAAAAAAAAAAAAAAAAAATCTTTGCAAAATCTGATGCGCATTTATTTTTAACTGCTTGCATGAACAGTGCATATTTAAATTTGGTAGCATTATCAGTACTATCCATTTAAGAACAAAATTGTTTTAAGCAAAATATGAACAAAATAAAGCCAAAACCTGAATCCCTAATATTTCCTTTAACTGAATTAGGTTTTATGCCCTGAAATTTTAAATCGAAGTCCAAAGTTTGAAAGGAAAATTGCTGATTAATTTCTTCTATTACACGAGAAATGTAAGTTGACTTTAAAATGTCAAATCCTAATTTCGGTGAATTGCAAGGATCAATTAGTTTGTTGTTTCTAAATGTGTTTCTTTTGAGTTCAGGAAAATATTTTCTGCATGTGCATCAAAAGATTTTTGCAGTTTTAATTTTATTTTACTTTTAGTGCTGATTCTAAGGCAATTTGAATGCATGCACTGCCCTTTGCCTTTTCCTTTTTCGATCCGGGAATAAATATTACAAAACATGCTCATCGATCGTAGGAAAAAAATCGTGAAATTCGCTTATCAAACGATCATGAAATTCATCAATCTATCACAGGAAAAAAAAATAGTAAAATTTGTCGTTTATTTGCTCGAGAAAAAAAAAAAGCCACAAAGTTCAGCAATTGGTCGTGGGAAAATATTGCGAAATTTGTCAAACGGTTGTAGAAAAAAAATCACAAGATATATCAGTTTTTTAATTTTTTGAATTCAATCTGTAAAATTCATGATTTTTTCACTGGAAAAAATTGTCAATTTCATCATTCTGTCACAGGGAAAATTGCAAGATTTGTCATTCGATCGCTCAAAAAAATAAAAACATGAACTTTGTTAATTGGTCGCAGGAAAACATCATGATACTGTTCATCAAACAATCGCAGTAAAACATCGCGAAATTCGTCAGTCGATGGCTGAGAAAAATCGTGAATTTCATCAATCTCTCGCAAGAAATTGTGAAATTAGAAAAATCAATCATGGAAAAAATTATGAAATTTGGCAATCTGTTGCGGAAATAAATTGTAAAATTCGGCGATCAGTCGCAAAAAAAAAAAAAAAAAAAAAAAAAGGGAATTTCGTCCGTCGGTTGGTCTAGAGGGAAAAAAAAATCGAGAGTTTTGTCGATTGTCGTGGGAAGGCCACTGTGAAGTTTGCCAAATAGTCACGGGAAATATTGCGAAATTTGTCACAGGAAGATATTGTGAAATTCATCAGTCAGTCACAGAGAAAAATCTCAAAATTATTCAGTCAGACACAGAGAATAATCATGAATTTCGCCACTCTGTTGCTAGAAGAAACTATAAAAATCGCCTATTGTTGACCAATAGCAATAGTTGCCACAAAAATTGTCTATTGGTTGCGAAAAAATATCATGAAATTCGTCAGTCAGTTGCAAGACTTGATCGTCATTTCAAAAAAAAAATTCTCCGGAAAATGGTGAAATACTTTGGGCAGGAGACACCCACTCACGATATTCTTTTGGGTGAGACTTCAAAATTTTGGGGGCGAATCCCGCCCTGATACATTCTAATATTTGTAGGCCACTTAATAAAAGTAATTTACTTTTCATTTTATTTTTCAAAATTTTAATAGATCTTAATCAAATTAGTAGGTCTTTGGAGAGGTGATAAATAGATAAATTATCAAACATCATGAGAAGCTTTTCTATAAAAGGAAGTAACATGATGCTAATAAAATTGGAACAGATGCTTTACACTCACACAGCGTTTTTTGGTTGGCGCGATTTTCAAGCCCGCGCCAAACCAATAACTAAATACAAATGCTAAGTTGCCATCAAAGGAAAAAATCCCCTAAATTTGGCGACTTTTCCTTTCTATAACCGATTAAAAAAAAAAAAAAAACTGTGCGTGAGTGTATGACATCATAGCCATAAAATTGTATGCTTCTTCCAACATAAATAGAAAACATTAAAAATACAATCATAAAACAAAAGTTGGACACGTAACTATCGCATTCTTTATACAAATAATAAATGAATCACATTAAAACGGCTATTAATGGTGGAACTATTAAATTATCATACCTTAGGACTCAGTCCACATTCAAGCAGAAATGCATGAAATAAAACTGCAATTGCTTGATTCACATTTCGCACAGCTGCTGCGTCATAAAGCTGAATTATTTCATCTGAGAAGCTGAAAAGTGTAACAGCTGGATCTTTTTTTAATTGTAAAGTCATTAAATCAAAATGTTACTGTCAATCTCAAAAATGTATATAGGAGATAAAAACTCTTTGAATTTTCCTTCAAAGGGAATCGAAACCCTTGCCGAAAATTTTGATTTGAAACTCCTAAGTAATAAAAATTTTTCTTCTAAAGTAATCAATCTTAGAAGATTTTGAAAAAAAAAGAATCAATTTCAAAAAATTAAAAGAAAGAATCATTTACGCACGGGTTCCTCGATCAAAGTTCGACTTTAATAAATTAATAAAACGGTATGCTTCAATAAAATAGAGTGGTAATTTAAAAAGAGGAAAAATAACTGAAGTACACAAAAGGAAATTCGCTTAAAATTACACACGTCTATTGCGCATCCTGCTTGAAAATTATTATGTACTTCGAATTTGTGGACGACCACACACTGTTTATGTTTACATAGGGCGTGTTCACCTTCGACGATCACTTCGACCATGATCGAAGGAGATTGGAAAATGGAGTAGGTCCTTTAAACATACAGGATAACAGTGAACTTGAAAGCCAAATGTTCAGGGCTGGGATTACGGTGCCTCGCTCTACCGTATCTTACGCTCGATCGTAGGATAGGCGTTCCTGCGATCAGTCGTAACTTCGTATTACGGTGCCTCAGCGTAAGTCCTCGTGCTTCGGTGTAAGTCCTCCTGCAGTCAGCCAATCAGAGGCCGCAGTTACATTTGTTTCGGTTGCGCGCGCATCCACTTGCGTCTTAACTTACGGCTGCTTCGAAGCTGTCGTAAGATCGCGAGGCACTGTAATGCCGTTTACGTTTTGTTTATATCGTAAGTCTCTAAGTTGATCTTAAGCGAGGCGGCTGGGATTACGGTGCCTCGCTCTACCGTATCTTACGCTCGATCGTAGGATAGGCGTTCCTGCGATCAGTCGTAACTTCGTATTACGGTGCCTCAGCGTAAGTCCTCGTGCTTCGGTGTAAGTCCTCCTGCAGTCAGCCAATCAGAGGCCGCAGTTACATTTGTTTCCGTTGCGCGCGCATCCACTTGCGTCTTAACTTACGGCTGCTTCGAAGCTGTCGTAAGATCGCGAGGCACTGTAATGCCGTTTACGTTTTGTTTATATCGTAAGTCTCTAAGTTGATCTTAAGCGAGGCACCGCAATCCCAGCCCAGATCACGCTTTTGCCTTGTTGCAGTTTGGTTACAGCGCCTAGAATACATAGAATAATTTAATGTATGGCAAGTGTATAGAAAATATATGGAAGAGACGAAATATTGAGATTACAAATAATGAAAGAAGATCAGACAAATTAGTTGCCTCTCCGTTTTATAAAAACTTCCAAATTTTTGATGAGGGTCTCGTAGCTGTAGAGAGACAGAAGCATAGTATCCTAATGAACCGACCCATTTTCGTCGGATTTGCGATACTTGAGTTGTCAAAGGTACTCATGTACGATTTTCACTATAATTTTGTGAAAACAATTTATCCTGGAAATCGTTCAATTCTTCTCTTTATAAATACTGACTTTTTAAGTTATTATATAAAAACAAAAGACTTACAAACTTATTTAAACACGCACAGCTCAAGATTCGATCTTTCAGACTATCCCCAAAATCATAAACTTTATTCTACAACGAATAAAAAATTCTTGGGGTAGTTTAAATGGAGAAGCTGCTTTTCAGTTTGTAGGTTTAAAGTCTAAAATGCATTCTTTAAAGACTTGTAAAGAAGAAAAAAAGAGAGCTAATGGGATTTCCACTTCAATTGTTAGAAATAATAAGTTAAGACATACAGATTATTTTCAAAAACAATCAATAACATATGAAAAACAAAAAAGAACAGGGCAGCGACTACATAATGTACACCGTCGAGCAAAACAAAAAGTGTTTATCACCTTTTGACGACAAACGCTACTTTCTGTCCGAGCAGTCTGGCATATGGTCATTATAGAATATCCTCAATACAAAAAGAAAATGAAAAATAATTAAAAATCAAATCAAATTTCTAAAAAAAAAAAAGAAAAAAAAGGCATTTTTTACTATGGACGCTGACATAATTTCATTGCATAAAGAAAAAATGTATATAATACACTGGTGTCCAGAAATTAAGGGGCAGTGACCAATTTCAGACGTTTTGTTGAATATCTACTGAACAGTGTTAAATTCAGGGGGTGGCCCGGGGGACATCCCCCATCGGAGCATTGAAATGTCTCCCCCGGAGCCACAGAAATCCCTCTCGGAAAAAATTGTCTGAATTCAACACTGCTACTGAAATTTATGAGGTAATGCCCTTGAACTTTCAGGATGTAAAGAAAGATTTTGTCGCGAGGTCAATTAGGGGGGGGGGGGCAATAATAATTTTAATAATAAAATAATATTTTCGATCACCCAAGTAACAGAAAATGCTAAAAATGGTCACTGTAATAAATGACTATCTAGGTTAAGCATAGCACGTACATTCATGAAGATGCTAACGTTTCTGTGAAAAATTCAAAAGTTTTTTTTATAGCATGCAGAGTTTTCAGCCGAATTTAACACCACTTTCCAAAAACTTGACAAAAATCGTAGAAATATTATACTGTAATTAAAATATTAATATATTGAATATTTAATGAGATATGGGAATTTGTATGAAATAAATTTTAACTGCGCATGTGCGAACTACTGCAATTTTTTTTTTTTTTTTTGTCATGATTTGATAGTCAATACTATAGGGCAACTCATATAAAAAGACCAGTGAAATATTGTGAAAACTCAAAAAGTTACAGCAATAATTGATAAATTGAGGAGAAAATCCCATAGGATTATATGGGATTTCCTCTTAGGTTACTATTTGATATTCCAAGTAGCACAGTTTGTTGAGCATCGTTGGTAGTTTTTGGAAACCGTTGGGAAATGGTTGGATTTGGAATGATAAGGTTAGCAAACGGTTGTAAAGTGGTTGGTGGAGGAATCCCTCCAATTAGGAGCGTATCTAAGCAGAATTCTGAGCAGCAAAAGGTTGGACCACTGATGGGCCTTTGTTGACAAATGGTTAGTTGGCTTAGCAGTACTGCAAAGCAGACATTTTTTACTGCGAGCCAACGTAAAACGACAATTTGCAGATAATTAGCTAACGTTGGTCCAACTATTTTGTACTACTTGGGATATATATTTTATAAACAAGAATTTATAAACAATCTGCTCACAGAAATAAAAACATTTGCAATGGCTCTTAAAAAAGTTAGTATTAATAAAATCTTAATTTGGATTCGATCTTTAAATGCAAAATTTTATTTTCCACAATATAATTTTAAAAAAAACCTTGTGTCAATCTCTACACATAAAGTGTGGCCCTCCCCAGATAACAATTTTTGATTTTTAAAACATTTTTCTGACCTTAACATGTAAATGACTAGATGCTTTTTAAAGGCTTTGTCTGAAAGGTTTGCAAACATTGTAAAAAGGATTATAAAAGGTTGCTAGTTGACACAATCTGAGGTACTTTGTAAGTGTTTTAGGACAAGCATACCAAAAGGTAGAAATGTAAGGCTAGTTACAGTATTTCTTATTAACCATTATAACAAGAATTACAATCAAAGGTAGATAATAATGCTTTTATTATAAGCATCTATAAAGGAAATGAGAAAGGTTTTGATTAATCTGTTAGTTTTAAATCCTTATTGACAGAGGCATTAGGTTTCCATCAAAATAACCTGACTTAGAAATTTTCTTTGTTTCTGTTGGAAACTAAATTTTAGCTTAATTTTTATATACTGAAGAAAGAAAAATGGAAAATAAGGATTTTTATTAGCCCACATTATATTTAAGAAATCATAGTAAGTTACATATTTTAATTAATATATTTCTTTTTTATTTGCTAAGATTCCTTTCCTATGTAATTGCTAAAATTTGAATATATTTTATTTTTTATATTTTAATTAATATATTGCTTCTAAAAAAAATTAATTGTTGATAACATTAAAAATTTTTAAATCTAATATATGCATTTTGTTAGAATGAACTGTGAGGATTCATTTTACAGAAGTTTTCTAACTTTTGTTTGAGTTTGACAGAACTAACTAAAAGAGATAACTTAATTTTTTTTGTATCTGTTACCATTAATCAGTTTTAAAAATAATCTAAAATATACCGGGGATAATATTTTCCTTTTAAAGTGAATTCGGGCAACAAGAAATTGTTTTTGTATATTATATTTTTGCTTAAGCCCTACTACATTATCCGGAAAGTTTCACAATAGTTTAAATGTCTGAGTTTGGAATTGTTTATGTCTTAGTTTTTATGTTGTCTTAACTTTTGTGTTTTTATATTTGGAAAGTGATAATGGTCAGCCCACTATCATGCAATTACTCTCATTTATTAGTTGATTGACAAACTGAAGTAAGTTAAACATTACTGCATAATTTAATTTCATAAAGATTTAAGAACTTCATTTAAGAACTATATAAAACCAAATTTTGGTGTTTATATAATTACTGAGAAAAAAAATAGAAACAAATACGTAATTTCCATTTATAAATTTTTATATCATATGCATATTACCTATTTGTTTATTTTCAGTCTACTTTAAGCATGTTTTCATTTTACTTAATACAGAAGAACAATAATTTTTCAGAATGATTTATCTCTGAATTAAATCTATTGATGCTCTGTAATTAAAAATAAATAATAATAATCTGTTAAGATTAATTAGACTTTTTTTCCCCTTTAAAATATAAAAATTCATTTTCAAAATCTTTCATAATTATTAGTATGTATATTGAAACGTCAAAAATTTAAATAATTAAATTAAAACACATTTTTTTAAACTTCATGAAAATAAAATGTATTAAACAAAGTAATAAAAATAACAACACTTCAAAATATTGTAGCAACGCATACAATAAAAATTTTGTATCTTAAACGTACATAATATAAAAACAATTGTCATTGAATGATATTTTAAAATGAAATTTTATACAACATAAATTACTAAAATATAAGAAAATAAAACGTATGCGTAAAAATAATAAACTTTGACTAAATTACAGTTTAAATACCAGTACAAAATCTATTATTATTATTATTATTACGGAATATTTCAAACTTTTGACGGTAATTTTTAAGCACATGAACTATAAGATTAATATTTTAAAATTTTGGAGCATCAATAGATAACATAAACGATAATAATATATTGTAAAAGATAAACAAATGCTATTCTCTATCTATTATGTATTTTGCAATGAAAATATGTTTAAAGAACTCGCATTAATTCGTTAAGAATAAAAAACATATTATAAATGGAAATTTCAAGAAATACAACAGAAATATGCGTATGTATGTAGTTCTTACAATAAGGTATAGCTTTATGAAATTAAATTAATACAAAATATTTTAACATACTTTAGATGGAACAAGATTGCAAATGCAAAGCCGGCACTCGCAGAGCGACGCTATATGTGACCTGCTAGCACGTCAATATCACCTTCAATGAGTCATGAGTGAGTGAACGCAAGCACAAGGGCAATTTGTAGCTCGAAATAAGTTGCGCATGCGCGGAAAATGAATGCGCACATTATGATTTTAGAACGTAGGTTTTCTGACGGTTATTCCAAAAATCTAATATTGAAAACATTACTGTGACCGTGATATACGGTAAAGATAATATACCTTTGCAGAAAAATCGAAAGAAAATGAAAAAGGACCATTTTCGGAACCCTGCTTGCTATCTGGGTCCTTTCCCCCCAAAGTAGTTAAAAAATGGTAATAATTGTGAGAAGATATCAGCCACTGAACTCCATAATAGTACAGAAAGCGAACTCACTGGTCCACTCTCTTCTGCGACCACTTCACACTTGCAATGCACACAAATAATGAATCCTGAATACTTTTCTTTATAGTATGGGCAATTTTTTCAACCTTTTCCGCAAACTTTTTATCACTTTTGGTTATTTCTATACCTTTTTCATATTCTTATGAGCAATAGTTGACAAATTTTCATTGTTTTTTTGTTGAGCTTACATAAACTTTTATTTTTAATTAATATCAAATTAAATATTTGTAATGAAATTAAATAAAATCTACAGTCTTTTCAATAAAAAATATATATAAGCAAAAATCGTTGCAACTTCGTCATATTTTAAAAAGAAAATCCAATTTGAAAATATCTACTGCAGTAGCTCTATGGGAGGAAATCTGTATTTTGCCATAAATTTTCCTCCGAAATTATATGGTATTGGATTCATGGGTGGACCGCTAGATTCAATGCAACAGAATAGGAAGTTAGTCATCCATACTATTGTGGAGCTCAGTGATATCAAGGTAAACATGTTTGATTTTATTTTCGCTAGATGGCACCACCACATTTCTTTTAACTTGATGCAGTTCACAGGGAATTTGGCTTTAGGTTGCTCGAGGCTCGAGGCGCGCATGCGCAGAACGCTGTGTCTGTGAAAAGTGAACTTTTGGATTTTCAGACAGCTGCAATTTATCGACTCATCCCTAGTCGGGTGTATCGTTCACATATTAGCAAACCATACACGAATTTATGTATAGAGAAAATTACAGCTCTACTATTAGCCAAACTGTAGTCTGGCGTATTCATAACTCCACCCCATTCATTAATGTACTACAGACTTCTCATATAAGGAAAAGGCATGTTTACAAACAAACAGTTCCATCAACCAATCTAGTACTTCAGTTTTGTCGTAGCTATCATTGCAGGAATCATCATGGCGACGTAGGCCAATCATATTATAGACCAGTTTAACGTAGACCAATCGAATTTCCCCATTTCATGTGTACAGTAGGAGTCAAAGAACAAACAGGTTTTTCTTGCTAACAAATCGTAATTGAACCAACAGTGACGTCAGCTGCCCTTTCCTTATAGTAGTCCACAGATCAGTAACCTTTTCTTGAAGTTATCTCCCTTCCCACCATCATGTGATGATGGGAGATAGCACTAGACTCTGGGTGGAGGCCTAACTACCATGCAGGCTACTAACGTCAGAGCTTAAGCAGTTCTGAGTAAGAAACCAAAACCATGTGACAAATGACGCAACACATTTGTTACGCACACAGGAAATACAGATTATAACACGGCTAGCCCAAGACTGCGGAACCAAAGAAAGTACAGCAAGAAGTGAAGGCTCCGTAGCATAATGTAAAACGGCATTTGACAAAAGCTATGTGATACAGCGAAGTGGCATTACAGGGTGAACTCATTGCTGAGCTCGCCCGGATACACGAATTAAATTTATTAGCGCTAAGTCGCCAATTCTAGTCAATAAAACAATGCAATATGTACTCATTTTTGTTTCCTTTTAGGTAGGTTTCGTAAGAAATACTACCTATTACATTCTCACCTAAGTTGGAATTTTTGAAAAATTTTTGCAGATTTACACAGACACAGATCCTGACTCCCAGAACCCAAAACCACCCCCAGTTCAAAACCTTATCTATTTATCTATCTGTCACTTTTTTTATGGACACGATAACTCCCATAATTCTGCACAGATCTCTTCCAAACTGATACATAAAATCAAGGGGCATAAAATCTCGGTCAAGCTTGTTAATGGGCAAAATCAAACCGGGGGGGGGGGGGGGGGGGGGGAATGGGGGGCTTTTTGTGAAAACTGAAAAAAACCCATAATTTCTTAATTATAATACGTATTGAATCCGTTTAAAGTTATTATTACTTCAAAGAAATTGGCCGAAAATTTATGTATGACAAATTTTTGATATCATTAAAAATGTCCCCAAGGGGAGGAAAAAAGGGGGGTTTTAGAAGAAAAAAATTCGTAACTTCGTCAATTCAGAAGATATCAAATCCGCTTATATTTATTATAAATCCTCTTAATATTATCTAAAACTTTTATATTGACAACCTTTTTTATAGGACCAACTCTTATAGCAAAAAAAAAAAAAATCCCTGCCAGCTCCGCCTGCAAACAAGTTAGAAGTTAGGTTTCGAAGTGGGCGTTTCCAAATGCCGCATCGTGGCAAAAAGGTAATTTCTTCTACAATTCCCAACAAACAGGCGTCTCACAGTCTGCATCTTCGAAATGTACCTGTGCCTGTAGGCCGAGCCATCAGGGATTTTTTTGTATTAGAAAGAATCGCTTAAATTAAAAATGTATATTTTTCATTATATTTAGAAAGGATAAATGCATATTTCTAAATCGAAGGCACCTAGGTAAAAAATATCATTAATGTTATAACTATTATTTATTTTTTGTAGACTTGAATAGATATATTTATTAGTTAAAGAAATTAGAAGCAAAAACACAATTTTTGTTGCAAAATACAAAAAAAAAAAAAAAAAAAATCTTCTACGTGTGGTGCTAAAAATTTATTTTGTATTTACTATCAATTGCTAATGCACAAGTAATAATATTTTACAGCACTAATTAAATGCCTTTATGGATTGGCGCCTGGCAGAGCTGTCCTTAGGGGTGTGCGACAGGTGCAGCCGCACAGGGCCTCGCACCTAAAGAGGCCTCGCACACGGACGCAAAATATTTTTTCTTTAATAAAAAGAAGAAGGTATAATAGAAAATCCTTAATATAAATTTATGATTTTAGTTAAGAAAAGATAGTGATCTTGACATAAAATATAGCCTATGTTGGAAGAGGGACTTTCACCATCAATTTGCCACCATTACTTTTGAAATTGGTTTAGTAGTTCCAGAAATTATCCCTACAAACACACAAACAAATGCTACTTCTTTATAGTAGCTAGAGGATTGAACCCGGGCTCCCCGGATTACAGTATATAGGTGAAAACCATTCTTTTATATTCATAGTATAGATAAGATTATGTTAAGAATCTGGAAGGAAAGGGCCTCGCAAAATCCCTGCACCGGGCCTCGCTTTAAGTCGTCCTCGCTAAGGACGGCTCTGGCACCTGGTGCTAGGGCACCACCATCCGCACACATCTCGGATTCTGATGGAGCTACATAAAGCATAAACGAAACACTGAAACAAATAGTAGATCAGGGAAATATCTGAAAATTTGTAAAACAAGAGCTCATGAATCACTTGTTTTCTACTCATAAATCAAAGATATTGTTTTCATTTAAAATTTTCATAACAGATAGTGTTCAGGACATCCCAAAACATATAAATCCATTAAAATTTGGAATTCGAAAAATTTTCGTAAATCCCTTGCTTTTTTCATATGAGTATAGGAGAAAATAAAAATATATGTGGAATCCTACATTCTATATATCTAAAAGAGATTTTACTTTAAATGCAATATATTCATGCTAAAAAATTAAATGTACAAGCTACAATATTAATTTTAAATATTTTTTGTATCACATTTATATTACAGAAGCATTTTAAAATTTTCAGTGTAATTCATTACTTTAATTAATTCCTTTAAATACTACTCTGTCATCTAGTCTATATGATTACTGAGTTTTGATTTATCTTACATAAATGAGTAAAGCAACCATTTCTTAAAAAAAAAAAAAAACCAGCAAAATTAGAGTGCAGTATAATTATATTTCTAAAAAAAAATACATTTTTTCTACCTTTAAGTAAAATCCTTTTATTTATTTTTATAATTAATGCGACATTTTAAAATTTCATTCTCAATTTTTGGTAGAAAATCTTAAAAAATAACAAATCGTTATTTTGTTAAATTCAAATAAAATGCATGAATTTATATTTTTAAAATTAATCAGTACATTTAAGACGTCTACATTTGAACTAAGATTGATTTGAATTGAAAGAAACACAGAGAAATATTCCCTAAAACAACCATTATGCATTCATTGCAGCTGTTCAATAAATTTATTTCATAACAGCTGTTCGAGTTCTATGAATCAAAACATACCAAGTGAATATTTTATCTCTGGCTAAACCGTACGAATATTTCTGTTGCTGGGACAATATAGGGTCGTTACAACATATTTAACGGATTGAGATTCTGCAGTTAATTTAACTATGTTTATTTTCAAAGATTTGTGGATTTGAAAGATACATTTTGAACAAAAAACTTGCTGAGCCATAAGTACAACCGGATGTTTGGAAGAACGACATTTGATTAAAAGTGTTTAACCCTTTATATCCTGAATTAATTTTCCAGCTACTTTTTAATTGTATTTTTACATCATTGGATAAGTTTTGGTGCAGAATAAGCATAGGAAAGAGAAAAATAATTTTTATAGTGTTTTAGTGGTTAATTATATGCAACTGTAACCACCATAAATTTTTTACCCTATGATATAAAATAAAATAGTAAATTTCAAATAGTAAACTTCAAATAAAATATAGAAAATGTTCTCCTGTAGAGTATAGTAAACAATAGAAAATAATAGTACTAAATAACCGGTAATAAACCACTAAAATTACTCAAATGAAGAACAACATGCATGTCAATTCTATTGCAAAATGGATTTCGAATGTAGCGTGGCAAATGTAAAATCCCTACAATACAAAGAAAGAGGATTGAATTTGCCATCTCCTGCCTGAGGTCAGAAATACACTTTTTTTGCCATTGTGCATACCGTTAGGAAAAACGGTCATATTACGAATATATAGGTGTTTTATTAAAGTGGTACTTATAAGTACCGTCAGGATAAAAAGGGTTAAATAACTATTTTTATGTTTTGTGAAGGAAGGAAGTGTGTGTTTGCATTGAACATAATGGTGCGTTGGATGTATAAGGATGAAAAATCAATTCACAGATAGAAGTGTTAAAAGAATTAAAGACATTTACGGATTGGTTGACTGATTATAAAATAATCGGTCAACTGTATGTGTAGTAGTTAGTCTATTTACAGTGAGTTTTATATCGTGCGATGAGCTGGAAGTTTAAATTTTTTTATCATTTTGTGGAAATAATTCTTATATATTTTTTACTTACCCATCATACGTAGTATAGGGTAAGTTTTGTAATCGTTTTGAAAATCGAATTTTTTTTTTTTTTTTGACGGATTTACACGTTTCAGACACTGGAGATTCCGAAAAACATTTTTAGAAAAAAAAATTTGCCGTCCGTCTGTGTGTCTGTAAATGCTCTATCTCCCGAAAAAATTGAGATAGAGACTTGCAATTTGGTATGTACTTAGTATGTAATAATGGAAAGAAGCCTATTTCATTTCAATAACCTCGATTAACCGGAACTATTTTTTTCGGACTCTCGAAATATTCGTTCTGATAAAAGGTATATAAAAATTTTCAAAATTGGTTATTTTAAGAAATGAATATAAAAGACAATAAAAAACATAAATTTTGCATAAAGCATGAAGTCGATCGGATAATTAGTTGCAGAGATATTTGGAATCCAATTTCCACACTCTTCGATTTTTCATGACCCTGTATTTTATCCAAATTTCACTCTAAAGATATATTTTTATTTAAAATTTGACGCTTAATCAGATGCAGTAAACCGCTAGTTAACAGGATTATTATTTTTGGAGTTATAAGGAAAAACCTCTTTCAAGCAATTCAGTAATCGAGCCTTTAAATGACGTAATCAAGCCACGATTTTATTTGAATTGCAATGCATTTTATAAGTAGTTTATACAATTTTATTTTAATATTTCACATTATGCATATCCATGATGGGTAAGTATTACGGTGGCCCCCAACGACTAGTTTAAATATGGGTCAAAATAAAAAAGCAAGAACTAACAGTTTCTGGAAGTATTTTTAAAAGATTCATGGGATTTTTGTGGAAGATATATAATTTTTTAGATTACTACAAGTGACTTAAATATATATATATATATTGGATCGGAAGATGCCATCCAACAATCTATTGCATTTAATAATTGAGTGTTGCTCGCGTCTTAAAACGAAAATGCTGAGAATGTGTTATTATTAATGCAAGTTTGATAGGGTTGGGGGGATGAAGTTGTGAAGAAGAATTAAGGCTTTCGTGTTCAATAAGTATTATAAAGATATTTCGGATTGTCGTGAAATAGGATCCGTCAGCTGATTACAGAAGACGTTTCTTCAGCCAATTGTAGCTGAAGTAGCAGTAATGTATTTTATTTCAAGTTATCTCTTGCGTTTAGCTGGTTTTAATTGTTGTGATCATTTTTCGCAAATAACTGTCACATTTCTTTAAATATGAGTAAAAGAAAAAACAGGACTAGCATTTTTAAAAATATTTTATAATAAAAAATTCAGAAGAAAGAAACTGCTACCTATAATTTTTGTAAGACAATGTTAAACTTTTCAGCTTACTATAAGTAATTTTAAAAAGTTTATTGAAAGATGCAATCCAACAATCCTTCGTCTCATATTGCTTTGAATAACAAAGCATTGCTCACATCTTAAAACAAAACAAAAAAAAAAAAACTTTGAGAATATATTTTTTATTTTTAATTCATTTGTATTACAGTAAAATATTGCTATCATATTTCATTATCCAACAAATATTTTAAAAAATATGTTTTATTTTTTTAGATAGGCTTCACCAATAGCTAATTCCTATGCTGTTAGTTTTAGTGGTAATTGCAAAAATGTCTCAAATATTGTTCTTAGTCATATGAAAATAGATTTATTTTAAAAAACTTCTTTTTTAAATAGTTAATTGAAAATTCTATGCGATGTTGAATTTTATACGAATTTTATTCGTGCTATAAGTTTTGTTTAGAAAATGTTTCTCCATGTTCTAACAACTAAAACAGTAAAAATTCATTCTTCTATGATCAAAACTTACCGAGTTATGATACTTTGAATTTTATGAACTTTTGGCATTTTTAGTCACTAAAAATGGAAAAACATGTTTTTAGTGTAAAAAAAGTCTGAAAATTCACGAAATTCAAATTATCATAACTAGGCAAGTTTTTGTTGCACAAAAATTGAATTTTTACATTTAAATTGATTTTAATGGCGTAGATTCATTTCAGTAGAAAAGAACGTCCATATTATAATGGCATTTTAATTAAAACGTCCATTGGCAGCATACATAGCAATTGGTTATATGTTACAAAAATAAAAGGGTTTTGAACCTGTTATCAGTGTTGCTGTGGAACGATGTAACATGTTAACCAAAAGTAACTATATTTCCTATCTCTAATGTTGATAGAAACCCTTTTCTCCATTACTAAATACATCATAATGAGTTTCTGAAAAAAAAAAATATGGATGATGGGCTTGACCATCATCTTTTTATACTTTACCTAAATTTCGAAGCACCCAAGTGTGCAGCTAAAATCTGAAGTATGAAATTGTTACTCAAGAAAACATCAAACACTTTTCATATATATTATTTTTAAGCTGGCTGCTCTTTAGTTTGGGAGAAAAGGATTTCTGTCAACATATATGTAGGCACTTGACTTACATATGGTAACTTAGGTAATGGAGATTGTTAAATAAGTACCAGAATATAAGCTTAGAAATTTGATATACCATATTTTAGATACAACTCAAAAATTGTCCAAAAATACTCAATAGTGCATATTTAAATTTCATTGGAACAAAAATTAGTATTATGAAATCACATTATGTATATATTTATTATAGTTTGAAGTATTTCATCCTTCGATTAATTAAACATTTGCTCTCCAAACAACCTGTTACATGCTGAACTTCAAGATGATTTTTACTAAATTTCTTATTTACATAATAGGCATAAAAAAATATCTTAGCAATTTGTTATATTTGCATGATTTATTTCAAACTTCATGCTTTTTTATTAAACATTAATGCACAATACTAGCACACAAATATGGAAATTACAAAAACATAGTTTAATGGAAATATTGTGTTTTATTTGATTGTTTATATGAAATGGTTAAAGATGTGTTGCTGTTGTTAATTACGGCCGATTATCTACGTGAGGGATATAGGCTGTAAATGGTTGAGAAATAATTCTCTTTTACATATACTTGTGGTATTTTTATTTAAGTAAAATAAAAATCAAATATACAAGTAACGTCTAATCATAGTCCTGTTTTTTAATCAATTAAATTATTTAATTATCTTTCAATATTTTATGGTAATGACTCCACGTTTTTAGTACATTAAAATAAACTTAAAAGGAATGAAAACCCATATTATATCATCTGCTTAAATAAAATCCTTTCACATTTGACTACCTTTAATCCTTTTTACTTTAAGTACACATCGATATCCTATAGAAAACACTATAACTTTTATTACATTACAATATATTTAAATGGAACCGAAAAATAAACCTCATATCTTGATCTGTTTGAATAACATCTAGTCGTGGTACAATGTTGTTAATCAATTTCTGTCAATTGAATTATTTATCGATATTTTGTAGGAAATAGTACACAGTTGTTTTGGCAGTTTTATTGCTCTTTTGGTGTATTTTGTTAATTTTAGAGTTAATTAGTAGGTTTTTGCTAATTAAGGATAGAAATTTTAACCTTTTGAAACTGAACATTATTAAAGCACATAGCTTAAGTAATTACGTGCCTAAAAATTCAATCCTTACTTTTTCCTATCTATTATTTAAGTCTCTTTTATGCTTATAAAATTGAACTGATAAAGAATACAAAATCGTTTTTCTAGTATCTTCATGGATCTTTTAAAAAGACGTATAATAAACAGAGATATGTCAAACTTGCAACTCAATAAATACTTATAAAGTTATGTTTAGCCTCAAGTTAAAGAACTTCTTCATTAGATTCTTCTACTTTTCATTTTATTTTTCCAAGAGACTTGGTTCATTTGATATCTGATATTTTACTCTGGCATGTTTGGCCGAATTAGTATGGAGAAATTGTCTCCTGTAAGTAAGCAGTTTGATGTTTCCTTCTTCAAATTTATTTGTTCCTTTATCAAACTCAATATGTATTTTTAATTTTAAGGCTTGGATTGAATGACCACCTTGCTACATTTTATGAATAAAATGAAAAAAAAAAAAAAGTATTTGTAGTAGATAGATAAATCTTTTTGATCACAATGAAAAATCACACAAAATTTCTCAAAATTTATTAAAGAAATAATATATTTAACAGCTTTATTTTTGTGATACACTTTATACTAATAAATGTAACAGAAATCTGATAAAAGGGGGAGGAAAAAGAGAAAATATATTTCAATTTATAAAGAAACAAAAATAATAGACTAGAAATAAATGTAATGACAATGAAGTGATGTTAAATACACAAATGCATGAGCTCATTATGGATTATATGCTGTAATTAGACTAATACAATTTTACAGCTAATGTCACACGAATGATTATTTCTATATTCGCGGTTTCTGTAAGGCTCTTACAATCCGGGCTGACTCACGCTGCCATTTAATTGCCGTAGAAGAACGATTTGGCATGACCAATAATTCTTTTACGGGCAATTAAATGGTAGCGTGAGTCAGCCTGGATTGCAGGAGCCTTACAGAAAGCGTGAGTGTCAAAATGATCGTTCGTGTGACATTAGCCTACAAGAGTAAATGAAAATAGCAGCATCTTATTATTAAAATATTCAATTCTTTGAAACCATTATTTTTTCAAAATTTCTGATATTAGCAAAAACCACTTGAAAATGCAAAATAGAAAATATTTTTGATAAAGATATTTTTAGTAATTACTTTTAATTTTAAAGCAAAAGTTTTGATGAAAATTAAAAATATAGATTACAGAAGGCAATATTTGTTCAAAGCTGATTATATATAAACAACAATGCATACACAGACATATTTATAATCAGATAAACAATGGCAGTGATTACAGAATTTAAATGCTTAAGAAACACTAAAACAGGCGACATTAAAAAGTTAATGTGAAACACATTTTTTTCTTCATGGTTGTTTTTTTGGGGAAAAAATGCAAAAGATTTTAATTTTCATTAAAGAAACAAAGACATCTAACTTTAAAAGTAATTCTGAATTCAAAGTACAGCATTTGTTAAATTATGTTAAACACATTTTTCAAAACAAAAATCTTTTATCATGAAATATCTGTCAAATACATATGCAGTACTACTGATAACAGGCTATTTTGATGGTGGCACAACAGCTCTGTCTTTTTTTAAAAAAAAACTTTAAAACTCAAAATATAGTAGAGTATAATCAAATACTGCAATCCTCTAACTAATTATATTATTTATAGATTTTAGTTTCTTCCTTAATGCGACATTTCCAGTGGTTACAACTGTAGCAGTTGATTTGCTCATCTTGTCATTAAGTAGGGTGAGTGTATTAAAAGGGTCAACCCTTTTAATACATAATGAAAGAACATTGTTCTTCAACTTGGGCATTGCAATCAATTATGCTGGGCATTTGCAGTTTACTCTAAAAGGTCACATTTACGTATGAAAAAACTTTTATTGATTTAAAGATCAGATGTTTCAGTTATCTTTAATTTGACAATAGTATCTAAACATACATTTAAGGGATAAGTGTTTTTTTTTTAATTAAAAATAACTTCTACAGGTAGATCAAGATTGGAAATGTACATCAGTAAATTATTTCAAATAATAATAGATTTCTGTATGTAATTTTGCAAACAGTCAGTTTTTGTTATGATACAAATGAAAAAAAAAATGATAAAGTTAAATAAATTAAGGTATCATGAGTAGGGTTGAATGTTATTTTTCAATTCTTTCTCCATTTCAACACATTTTGGAAATTGGCACAATTTTTATAAAATTTGTTTAAAATTCCAATATTTTCCAAAAATTTTTGTAGATAGTGTTTTTAGTATTTTTATAGCAGCTATACTTAACAAATGAAAATCAACCATTTTCGACTTCACATTTCCAAGAAAAAGATGTGAATAAAGAGAAGCAAGATAATCCAAAGAAATTCCATTTATTTTGATGTTATAAAAATGATATCATTTGGTGCAATAGCTGTGGTTTACTGATAATGAAGAATTAAATAATAAATGTGAAGCTCATACAACAATTATAATGCTAAAGAGGGAAATTATCAGAATTTTTGAAATTGAAAATGCCATCCCAAATTGTCCAAACCAGTAATCCTTAATGCTTGTTAGTTCCAACAAACAGTGGGACTACTGAAAAGATCATTTTCAAATAAACAAAATACATTACTGTTTGAAAATAGAATTTTAAATGGAAATTAGTTAATAAATATAACATATATTACATAAAATTTCCAAATTATACCACAATTTACATCAAATTAAGTCAAAAATATTGTAAAAAAAAAAAAAAATAGAAATAATTCTTTATTTATATGGATGATTGTTTTACTGTGTATAAGTCTAGAATAAGCAAAACGAATTGTTCTAACTTTTTTTTTAACGTTCAAACAAAAATTTTGGAAGTTTTGCCATGAATCTGTTGTAAATTTTGACCCATTTTTTCCACTGTAAACGTTCAACCCTAATCATGAGATTATTTATTTAATTTTCTTTTAGGAGAAGAGGGGGTTGTGACAGTAAACATCTGACAAACTAATTTTTTTGAATGAATATTTTAATATTTTATAGATAAACATATTGAATTATTTAGTTAAGAAATCCCTTAAGGCTGCTCGTCAGTAAACTTCCCGATTCCCCGCGCTAATGTTATTTCTATGGGCATAGGATGCATTCGTATTTTTAAAATATCTCTTCGGAAAATTAATATTTTTAATTTCTGTTTTCTTTGTACTGTTCTTAAAGAATGTCTCTTTTTTTTCTTAGTTGTCAATTTTTTTCTAAAATATATACTGAATTTTATATGAAATGTTAAAATCTTATTCAGTTTCGCTAAGATTTTAACACATAAAAATATAAATTAAGCACATATTTTAGAAATATAATGATAACCAAGAAAAAAAGAGACATTCTTTAAGAACAGTACACAGAAAACAGAAGTTAAAAATATTAATTTCCTGGGGAGATATTTTAAAAATATGAATGCATCCTACGCCCATAGGAATAACATTAGCGAGGGGAATCGGGAAGTTTACTGACGAGCAGCCTTAAGTACAGAATTTCAAATTTTGAGAAATTTAAGAAAAACTGCCAAACTAAGTTAAAAACAGATATATTTTTAAGGAAAAATTCTAGAATACAAAAGATAACTCTATATCAAATGGCAAAGTAATTTATTTATTAAGGTTCAGGAGTGGGAATTAAAAAGGCATTTTCCCCTTAGCAGTTCTTCAAAAAAATACATTTCACCTCTGTATTTTCATCTGTTTTACTATTTTTATGCTATTGAGTTGAGTGAAGGAAGTACTTTTCAGAATGTAGAAAAATTAGCTCAGCAGAAAATGTTATGAATAGCTGAAACATTCTCTGAAATACAAATTTAAGCCTCTAAGTGATGTTACTTGTAAGATTTTTGCAGTAAATCAATATATCAAGGACACATGGGGTGTTTACTTTAGTGGCTTTTTGCACTAATTGAAGTATCTATAAATAAACAAGGAAATCAGTTTAACTCATTTTAAAATACAGTATGAAACCATTTATCCGGAATCAAGTTAAGCAGAAAACTAGTTATCCAGAATGATATTTCCAACTGACTGATTTCAGAATCTTTCCAGAAAAAAAGTGCCATGCAGTGCCAGTTTGACATGTGCATGCTTGATAGATTACCACATGCTACATGCATTGTACAACTTGATCAATATCTAGGATTTAAAATGAAAGCATTTTCTGTTAGATATTAACCATTTTAAGTTTTATGCAGAATTATTGTTTCCAAAGTATTGCCTTCTTTCAAACTCTTGATTAATCTTTGATCTTGATAGGATCTGAACCTTAATCAGAGTAATCTAATAACTTGAAATCAGTAACAATGTTACAGCCACAGATATTCTACAAATCTCATCAAATGAATGTTGCTTTAATTTCCACCCAGTTATCCGGAATACATCTGGCCCCGACCATTCCGGATAAATGGTTCTGTACTGTATTTTGTCAGTTGATTAAAGTATAAGTAAATAACAATTCCTTCATTGAGTTTTTTCAATCACTGCTGTTAAGTACTAATATATTTGTATTACACAGATATTTCATGCACTTGTGCATTAAAGATATGTTATAACATAGATTAAGCAATTTACATAAATTTAATCATTTATGAAAGAAAAAAAGTTGCAAATTCTAAAATATTTAAGGAATACTGTAAGGAAAACTTTTAGAACAATACAATGTATACTGAAATGTATAGTTTTCCCTCTTATTTAAAATAAATAAATCATACAATATGGAATTACATTAGTTTTTGATTGTGAGATTCAGCTAATGCTAAAATTATAAAATGTATATGAAATAACTTGCAACATTATATACATTTAATCTTTAATAAATATAACACATCTGATCAAAAGCAACGGTGTCACATCTGTTGGTGAGAGGAATAACATTATTTGAAACATCCAAATTTCTTTTAAATAAATCAGACACATCAAAGTTAATATTCTTTTTGATCACATACAACACACATACCTAACAACAATACTACAATAAACATGTACAGTTTTCTTAAAACACACACATCTCTATTAGGCTTAATAAAATATTTTGATATAAATTACTTCAGATAAAAATTAACAAGGAGAGAGGAGGACTTAATATATGTACAGGTGTTGTAATCCACTATGGTAATCTATAATCAAGCATAATAGTTCGGATAATTTAATTTTTTTTCTACATGTTGTTGCTTCATAATAAATAAATAAAAAAACAGTTCAAAGTAAGTACACCTATCCCTTGCTGAAAGATATTTGAAAGTAATGATAAAATTTTGCAGAACATATATTCACATAAGGTGTTTCTTGAAATAAAACTATCAAATAATTAGAATAATAATTAAAAATATATGAAATTAAGTTAATATAAAATATCTTCCTAGTTCAATTGATTTTTTTTAGAAATTCTAATTTCTAATTTTTTTTTTTAAAAGGACACAAATAGCACATAGCTGACATATGATAAACATAACCTAAGAATATACTTGACATAACAAGCAAGCAAAAACACACTAATGTTACATGCACATTGCATTAAGACAAACTGCTTATACTAATTTCTCTTCAACAATTATTTCAATAATATGCTAAATTAACTATAAAATAATTATATATGAATACTTTTAACACATAATTAAAAAAATAACTGTGCACAAAAGATAATGTTCCAAATGCCAAAAATATATTACTCCATTTAAAATGTCCATTATTCAAATAATAATCTAAATGAAGTCAATTTCACTAACAGAAAAACTACCAATAACATGAACCTAAATATATCTTCTACACAGCATTAAACTAATTCGAATCAGAACAAACTACAGAAAAAATAAACAAAAAAAACAGTAAGGTTTTAGACAAATAATGTTGAGGACTTTGATAGGCAGATACAAGCTATCAGGAAATAGTTTTAAATAAAATCCAAACTTAAGCACTATTTTCAAAATACACTTACCAAATAATGTTCAAGTTATAAAATTTCTTTGGACTGCACTGAGCACATCTAAATAAATGCTTAGTAACTTTAATAACAAACAAAACTAACAGCTATAGTTGGAACAAAAATTTTCCTATATATTTAATATGAATTTTATTTATTTTAACTACCAGAATACCATTTTTCACACTGGCTGGTACATATGTATATCACCCATAGTCTAAGGATCAAGAACTTTAACAATAAAAAAAATTGTGACATTATTATAGAATATTATTAATTAAAGAAATATTTGATTAGGAGTGTTAAAAAAAATGTATGCAACAGGAATTTCACTTTGAAAGATACAGCAAAAAACCACATTAAAGAAAAACTTCTCTTACGAATGAGCATTTGTAGTATGAAATGTTTCAGCTCAGAGAAGTTTCCTTCCCGATTGAAAATATGTGCTTAGAAAACCATCAAAACCCATCCATACTATTTTCAAGCTTACTTTGATGGCTTATTCATAGTTTGATTTAAACTTCAATCTCATTTTGACCATTGAAATCTGAAGTAGGCTAAAACCATATGAAAACAGCACCAGTGTTCAAAGCTATATTTCATGCCTTGAAAACAAATAAGACACTAAAGCTATTAATTACTGTATAAATAAAGAACACTACATGTACAATTTCAAGTTTGAAAAAATGAATTAATTTTTACTTACTGCATGTAATTTCAAAAGCAACTAACATGAAAATTTAGAAATAATAAAATGAAGAAGAGCTTGAGATAAATATACCATAGCTCTTATTGAGGACTTAAAAATTTAACCCTTTGATGCACCACAAAGATGCAGCTTTATAATTTCTTTTCTTTACTAAATTCAATGAATAATCAACAACCTGTTGAAAATAAATCATTTATTTCTAAATAATGACAACAAATGCCAGCAGTAAACAATATTACTCATAAAACAATACATCTAATTTTTATGAAGTATGAACAGACTTTTATGAGGTGCTTCGGTGATCTTCTGTGATTATACAGCGATCCTCTTTGAATGTTAACCTACTGGAAAATTTAAACAAGCGTTTATTTATTACCTAGTATAATTTTTGAAAATTCAGTTTCCTCTATCAGAAACTAGATGTCAAATGCCAAAGTACTACATTTTAAAAAACACTCTCCTCAAATTTTAAGAATTTTTAAAATGACTATAATTTTTACCCCAGTAAAAATTCTAAAGCTCATTGCATTTTTTACAAATACTTAAAATTTAACAAAATTTTTGAAAATGCAGTATGTTGATATCAGAAACTATTTCATAATGAAAACTGATTTTTGATAATTATATTAGGCCAGTGGTTCTCAAGCTTTCATGCCTTATGTACTCTTCGAACAGTTACATGCGCCTGGGTTACTTACCTCCTTCCTTTCTTACTTTTAAAAGTCATGAATAGACAAATGGAAATAAAGAAAACAATGAATATATGCAAATAAACATAATTTTGATTTTGCAGTTTATGCAATCTTTGCAGGTAGCAAGTTTTTTAGCGTGATGTGTGCATTTAATTTTTTTTTCTTTTTGCAATTTAGACAACAGTTAAAATACAGTTGATGTTATTTATTCAAAGTAGATAAGTGTAAAAATAAATTATCATTATTATTTTTTGCTTTACAGTACTTAGGGAGATGAGTTTAATCTGTCTCATCTTATGGAAAGAGCATATATATATATATATATATATATATATATATACACACAGGGTGTTTAAAAAAATGTATACACAACTTGCTCACTAATAACAGGCATGTCCTTTTTGCCTTTCAGGTTTAACTAATTTGAAATAATGGCTGAAATCAGGCTCAGCTTTGAGTGAAAGAAATTTATCCTAACATGTTACTCGAAGTTCAAAAACATCGTTGAATTGCAGAGACAGATGGAACTGCTCAAAATAATCTCAAGCAATGTTCCGGAAGACTGTGGTTATCAATAAACCCTGAAAATGAAAAGAGGCTAGAAAATCTGTTTGGCAAGTGGATGGCAGGGTAGGACTTTCAAAATCAATTTAAAACATCTACATTCCAAGATTAGTCCACACTCTCAATAAAGATGATCAGGACCATTATAATCCATAATGTTATAATAATTTAAATTAGATATGCGTTTTTTTAAACACCCTGTGCATACTCATTTGCAAATCAAGAATTTTTCAAACATTAATAATCTTTAATTAAAAATTATTCTGCAGTTATACTCAAGTGGAGAAGAGTAGAAAGGGAGAAAATAAATGTTAAAGGGTGTTGATATTATTAATGCTTAACATATTTTATATCTGCAATGATGACAAATTTATAAAATATTTAAAAAATTCATTTTAACTAAAATGCTAGCAAAATATGCACATTTATTTTTTGTATAAATACAAACATATACCTATAATGAAACTGAAAGAAAGAAAAATGTGTTAGATAAAAGTGCTATAATTTAAAATACAGGGCTACCACTTAAGCAAAATTATATATATATTCGTGGTCTTGAAAAGCAAAATTTTGACATTACTTAAATTAGGTTTTTGTTCTTTGTCATTTAATGCCATGGGTGAATGTTTGTGCACATGTGTATCAGACAATTAACACTGATACCAATGAATTCAGAATAATACAATTTGGCATACAAAATCTCTGGAAAAAAAGCACAAAGTATTTTTTTTAAAAATTTGTTGAAAGTTATCAAAATATTATCAAACTTATCAAAATAACATCAACAAGTAGGGATATTACTGATTGTAAGATTATATTTCATTAAATTTTTCAGACCTTTTTTTTTTTCAAAATTTCAAGAAAATTTTCCATTAGTAATAGCAAAGTAAATATTTAAAAATATTTTTTTTCTCCATAGGTTATTAGTTATCTTTCTACATTTTAAATGTATTTTTTTTTTTATAGTAGTATTCTTAGAAAGATATGATGTAGAAAAAGTAAAAAAAAAAAAAAAAAAAAAAAAAAATTACAATTTAATAAGCTTTAAGCAAAATATTATATTACAAAATAAAATTTCTGTGTTTAATTTATGATCAGAGAAAATATATAATGGAAAAAAAAAAGAAATTGTTAGGATAACCAACCATTATATATATAAAAAAAATATTTAATTCATGTTTGTGCTTGTAGCCTGCAGGTAACAAAGATCACAAAAGAAAATCTTGTCAGTGCATATTGTTATTTAAATGTTCAGAGATAAATGCAAGCATCAAATTCAGAAAACAATCTTTTATTATCCCAGACAACCCCCAAAACATGTAAAATTGATCAAAAGTACATTACTAAACAATATTTTGAGGCAATCTATAACAAATTTTTAAGCCTAGATCCTTTTAAGTGCATTTGGAAAATAAAATAAAAGACCTTTATAATATTAATGCAGCTTAAAAAAAAAAAAAATAATACAAGGAGACTTACATTTGCATAGATATTTAAACACTACGGCTTCTTGATCACCATTAAGCTCTTTCAATTCTTATAGTGAATCATTTTTTGCCCAACCTTTGTCACAGCATTTTAAAGAAAATGTCATATGATAGAAACTATAATATAAAATGAATAACATTTTCTCTACTTTACTCATGATTAACAATGGATAACTAGCTATTTTATTTAATAATATTTGTCAAATGATAAATATGAAAATAAAAATGTTTCTTCAATTTCTTCTCTCAGAGAATATTATTAGAATTTGCTTTTGCAATGCATGACATAAGAAATGTATATTGAATGAGTTCTTAATATGAAGGTTAAATACATAAAATATTTAAGCTTAAATTCTGTTATGTTCAGTTCGTATCTGAAGCTTCCATTATGAGTACTATAGATGGTAAAAAATAACAAATAAAGCCAAGAAATTGAATGCTTTACAACATTTTTTATTATGGCTCTCTCTTTACTCAGTAATATAAATAATCATTAAAACAATAAAATTCAAATAAGCTTTTGATAATTATTCTAACTGTTTTGAACATGACATTGTTCTGATATATTAATAAAGAATTCCCTGATTAAAAAATAGAGTGACAAATGGCTTAATAATGGATCTTCAATTCAGAAGTAAAGATTTTCATACTTTTTTTTTCCACAGTTAAATATTTAAAAAAGCCAAGGCATAGGTCCACTTCCTTTTGAGAAGCTGAAGATTTCATATACTTCATTTCTTCGTTAACACAGATATATGCATACATGTGTAGAGATCAATCACAAGCTTTAGTTTTTGAGATTCTAGATGATCTACATAATGTCATTCCACAGAATTTAACACAATCACAAGTAACAATTATTTACATAGTTCAAGTAGTATGTTGTCAAAGTTGTATTGATAAGGTAATTTACAAGCTACTAGTCTTCAAAATGTAACACCAATTTTATATATGAGTAAGATGTTAAACATAATTGGAACAAACTTTTTAAATAGAATGAGTATATTACACACATAGAAGTGAATGATATATTTTTTAAAGCACCTGTATAGAAAAGAAAATATACTTCCATTTATTTACAAAAGAGGAGAAATATTCACAAATATACAATAGTTGATAAAATCTATACAGTACCTTAAAATAATCTGTAGCACAGAAAAAAAAAAGTATTTTTTCTTTGATTTGATTTTTCTTTTTAAATCCCTTTTCAATATACCTTCCTAAATATCAATTTTAAAATTTATCAAAAATAACTTTGTAGTTCTGTCAAAAAGTTATATATTTTTAAAGTTCTGAATTAAAATAAACCTAAATATAGAATGGAACAAGAAATTTTAACAATTATATTAATTGTTAATGAATAATTCTTTAAATGTGATACATGACATGCTGTGATACTGACATAAAAATAATCTATATAGATTATTCTTTTGAAAATATAACTTTAAAAAGACTGTACTTTTTAAAAGAAGAAGAAAAATAACAAAAAATAGTTAAAGTTAAAAATTTACATAAAAGAAATTTTAATCTACAAAATACATCATAATCAAAATTTTAAAATGAAATTATATAAAATGTTGCAGTAACATTCTGTTTTGATTGATATAATTTTTTTTATAATTCAAAATATAACAAGCAATACATCAACATACAAGAGCAATAAACAATCCTTTAACAAAAATTCCAACATGTTTAACATCTTACCACCAACTCTAAATCCTATACCAAGTCATTTACTCAATCTAATCCACAATCAATCTTTTTCACTGTTGACCCTAATATTAAAAATATACATAATTTTCATTGCTACTGTATATATGAGAATTCTGCTTCACTTAACATTGTCAAAATCAGCAAAATTATCAAAATTCGCAAAATTGTCTGATGCTGCTGGAGCTGGATTTAAGAAAGGATCGAAAGCATCGTGGGTTTTACTTGACTTAGAGAACAAATCTGAAAAGGCATTGCTATTGCTGCTATTTTCTAGATCAGCTGCTTTGAAAGGATCAGCTGAAGTGGGCACTGGTGGAGCAGGTGCAGCTCTAGTTGGTCCTGGTTTAGAAGCAACACTTCCTCCTACCTTAGGAGGGGCAGGTCGAGGGGGAGGAGCTTTACTTTTCTTTGGTGGAAGAGCAGGAGTTGGACTCTCAGATCTAGGAGGTGCTGCTGTAGATCCAAAGGGGTCAGCACCAAAAGGATCTGAATCAAAACCCTGTTAACAGAATGCACATTTAAAATCATGATAAACACAAAAATAAAAATAGTTTAAAAAATATATATATGCTTTTATAAGCATTAAACGCTTATCTTAAAAATCACAGCTTATTTCATGAATGCAATTCACAAGTTGTGATTGCCCACATTATTGATAAAAATTGTGATTGTACACATTATTGGCTCTGATTATGTAAAATTCACTGCTTTTATTTATTTTTAGCAAAAAGCAGAAACAATTGAATATATTAATAAAATTAAATTTTTGTTCAGTTTATTTTTAAGATAGAGCAACAGGAAAGGAAAAAAAAAAAAGCATTATTTTAAATATCTATTCAGGATTTCTAAATTGTTTTCTCAATGTATAATCATAATTTAATTAATATTTACCTGTTAATTAGTAAGTTCTGAATATATGAAAATATTGTATTGTCATTGGAAAAACACAACTCTAGCACACCAGGGAGTGGATGAAAAGTGAATTACAAAATTCCATCTTTGCATGTATGAACCAAGTTAAATAAAATATTTACAAATTTACACTTCTAAAATTCAGAAAATATTTTATATTAAAAATTTCAGATTTAGACATTTAATTTAAACTCAAATTTAACAATTTCTTCAGAAAGCAATCATTCTTAGGAATACTGAAATAATAAATTTCCAGTGCAATGGTTGCTACAGATGTCCCCTACATAAAAACAGAGTTAAATGCACCATATATTGATTTACAGTCATTAAAACTAAGATTCAAAACACACAAAATATATTTCAAAATTACTTATAAGAAACGATTAACAGACAAAACATACAATACATGACAATATTTTTTTAGAAAATTAACAGGTAAAGAATCATTAATTTTTATAATATTTAGGTGAATGTTTTTCAATAGAGATAAACAGAAAAAAATTTCAGCATGATTCCTACTTAATAGATCTCTTATAATTCTAATATCAAACAGACATTAAGCCTGTAGTTTCTCCCCAAAGCAGGGGTGTGATTGTGAGTTCGTAAAAAAAATACCTGAAATTTTAGCGATAAAAGGTTTCTGTATGCAGAGAGGAGGGAGGGAACATACACTTTATTACATTGAGGTCAAATTATGAAAAATATGAAGTTTAATTATGCTATGTTTAACAATCATATGAAATAGATATTTTAGTCTTATTTTATGAAATTAATTATCAGTAAAGCCAGAATTTTGGTACTCAAAATGGAAAAAAAAAAAAAAAAAACCTGATCTGTGAAAGAAAATTAAAATTACTTTGATCATTTTTGAAAGGACGGGATATTTTTTAGTACAGTATCAGACATCTTATTCAGCATCTTTAAAACCAGAATGTTCTGAAAACTGGCATTTTTTTACAACCTGATCGTGGATAAAAACTAATTAAAAAAATATTTTTGGCTTAGAATTTGTTTTTTCTTCTATTTTTTAGCCCCATCTGATTATCAGGAAAAAACAATAATCCTTTAGCCACATCTTACAGTTAAAAAAAAACAAAAATCCGTAAACACCAAAATATAACTTGAAAGTTTTTTTTTTTTCCCTATGGCGTTCAGTTTGTTGAATGAATGAGATAAAAAGCATGATTATACTCGCCTGCTTGAAGGTCGAAGGGCAGAACATTAATAGGTCAATCATTTGTTCTAGGAGGGGGAAAAGAAACTCTTTCCTTTAGAAAGTGTAATCTGTGTAATCAAACACAAATGTGTTTATCATTTTTCAGTCAACTGTGGTTGTTTGCTTATTTTTGTGTCTGTGTTTGTGCAATTTCACTTTTCAATTTACCCTGTCTAAGAGACTCGGTGAGAAGTGATTCACGTGAGGGGAAAAAAAAAGGAAAAGAATAGCTCTAAGACTATTTCCATAGAATATTGTAGTGAGTTATAACGAAAGAACTTATCCACAGAATGGAACAAAAATTCTTTTTTAGAGAATATGGCATTTTATCTGTATATAAGATACAAGAAACAGTATTAGAACATCCAAACTATTTGAAACAAAAATGATTAGCAGTATGTTTGCAGTCATGGATAAAAAATAAAAGATTTTTGAAAATTTAAAGTTGTTATTATTGTTTTAGAAATTTCTTTCAAGAATAGTACGTATTATTTTAAACTTATTCTCTCTAATATGTCTCTATCTAAAAAACTAGATCATAGGAATTTTTTTTTTTGTTTTTTGAGTACAGGAAGTAGGGGGAAATTTTTGCAGGTGTGATATTTATGTTTTTGGCATAAATCTGAAAACCGGAATCTGATTGATCCTCATGATGCCGGGTAATGGGTCCTGTACTGTATTTCGTTCCTTAAGTTCTGAGACTTTTGTCTAGAACTCCATTAGATCTGTCTTCAAAAAATTGCAAAGAACTATCAGTCTGGTATCACCTCAGTTCTAAGTCCATTTCAAGTGCCCTTTTCTCTGAAATTACATTTGGTAAAAATGCTTCCAATTTCATTAGAACTGAAAATGTTGTAATTTCACCTCTTAGGGTAGAATTATGTGCAGATAATTTATTTAAAATAATTTTCAGAAAAAAAATATATATATATATTTTTTTGGAAATTTTTTTTTCTGCACTTCTGGAATAATTATGTTTTAAAACTTCTGATTTATTTTTTTCTTTATTTTCTTCAAATTTTTTGGTCTATGGGATCTAAAATAACTCCAAAGCTGTAAACTTTTTTTTCTTTCTGTTTTTGAATCAGTCCAAATGACATGGAAATACTATCCCCCCCCCCCTTCCCCTGTGATATGAAATATCACAATTTCATAATTTTTATTCGCCGTTCTGTAATTTTTATGTTATTAAGTATGCTGTTGTCATTCTTCTCCCTCGCTAGCACGCTGTCTCTCTTGGTAGCGTTTCCCCCTCTCTCCCACACTGCTGAGCGCCCGACAATCTCTTTTGCGCATGCGCGCAGCCTACTGCATCGTATGTTTTTGTTAGGAAATATTCCATAATTTCCCTATTTTGGTCTTATCACTTCAGTTAATTCATCCATTTAATCCTTACCTAAGTTTCTAAATTACTTTTTGTTTTACATTCATACAGTTCTAAGTTCTGCTTTATACATATATATTCTGGATTATATTTACTTTATTTTAATATCTAAATACCATATTTAACATTTCATAAAGCTTACTTACAATAATATCTCAATAAAGTATCCAGGCCTATTCATTTTACCTTCACACCACACTATTAAAAACCACGCACCTCTGTTTACCTTTTGCCAGTTTCATATCTCTCTGCACAGCCTAGCACCACGATGCGTCGAAGTACTTACGGCCGACGACGACAGATGGCGCGATTGTCTTTCTCTCCTACGATCTTTTCCTCGTGGCGGTTCGTCACTTCATCCGGATTTTTCTAGAAGCCGGTAATGACGTTTGCTGGAAGACGGTGTGATAGGTTGTTTACCTGGAGATGATTGCTTATATACGACAGCTCGTGGTTTACTCATTGGCTTCGTTGTTTTAATTCCTTTTGTGTGTGGCAAGGCAATGTTGACATAGTAATGCCGCCGGTAGATAATGGCTAGTGTTGGTGAAATGCAGTTTTAAAGATGTTCTATAATATTTGAATATGTTATTGTTTCTCAAGATGCTTTTAATCTCCGATGATGTTGCTTTTTAAATCTAAAGAACTTTTAGTGTTTTTATGAAAGCTGGGTGGTGATGTTGAAAGGATACATCTAGAAGTTTTATACATTCTCTCTTCTTGTCAACAAAGTTACTTCTCCTGAAAGACAGAGCGAGAGGAATGGCTTTCGATAACTGGTGTATCCAAAACACCGACTGCAACACGTTCTGCTAATATTTTGGTTCATGATTTAATTAGTTTATTAGTTCAGCGTTGTTATTCCTTCTCCTTATTATGTTTTAAACCAACTTCAGATATACTGCTATTAGGCAACTTTAGGCATAACTTTAAGAAGTTATGTTAGTATCTTAGTATACTGTTAAAAGGGGGGAAGGTGAAATACATAGAGAACGTTCGTAAGTAAATTTGCATATACTTTCATTTAGTTTTTCTTGAAGTGATTTTATTATACTTTTGGCCTTATTTAATTAAGTTTAAAACTGGTTTAAGTTTCTATAAAGTTTTAGTTTATTAGTTGTTTTTCCCTCTCAGTTTTAACATCAGATTTAAGTCTCTGGTTTTTGTCTCTTACTCTTAAGGTCTTTCAAATACTGTGACGCACTTCATCATGTTTAAGGTTTCAGATGAAGGTCCGATTTATTTTGTTAGATACTTTTGCTTTGATGCTTCGGTATGCTAATGACGGTACGTGTGGTATATCGGATGTTTTCATGAGGCGGGTTTGAGATAGATGTCTGAGACTTGTTTTGCATTTTGGCTTTGATCCTTTCGGTGTGCTAATGACGGTACGCGTGGTACATCGGGAGTTTTTCATGAGACGAGGTGTAAAAATGAAATAGACTAATGATCTTTTAAGATGGTTAATATTTAAATGAGAGGTGAATAATAAAGGTCAATTTATGTTTATATTTTTGTTAAATTAAAGTTAATTAAGTTGATTAAAGTAAAGTTAATATATTTTGAAGTTATAATTGTGAATTAAAATCAAATTAAAGTTTACATTTTTCTAAAGATAAGTAGAATTGAATTTAAATAAAAATAACTTTCTTTTGAAACTTTTCCTAGGCTTCAGTTCATATTAAAGATAAAAGTTTAAAGTATATTTTTATTTACATAGTTTATTGAATTTGTATTTTTGTCTTTTTGATTTTATTCTTGTTTTTATTTAATAAACGTTTAGTTGTTTTTAAAACAGTTTGTCTTTATTTTCAAGACACAGTCCACATGTTACTTTACAGCTTTTTCTCATATTTAATTCGGGCAATCAATCGTCAGCATATACGTTCCATTTAGCGTTTATACTCTGCATCCTGTTTTAATGTATTAGTAATTACTTTTGTAATTACTATAATAACAAGGTTATGGGCCTGATTTGGCTGCCCTGTATTTAATTTCTTTGTCATGTAGAATTTCCAGTTATATTGTAGGGTGTCTTGAAATTTTTTTTGGCCTAGTTCAATACCATCTTTGCGATGGGGGGGCTGTAAGCTAAATTAAGATGTTTGTATTTCTTTCAAAAATTTTTTGAACTTAGTAATTTTTTTTTGAACGTGTTGCAGTATAGTAGCTTTGAAGTGTTATGGCCACCTCATCATGTATGGAGTTCATATTTCATCACTACATCTTTTGAATGCTTCCAGTCATTTTTAGATCATGAAGAATCATGATACAGGTTTAAGTCTGGAAAAGCTTTGTCAAGTGTTAGAGTGATCATCATCGAAAGTCTACAAAGTGTTATGAGATTAAATAAATCTGCATTGATAAGCTTAGGGCGCAGTGGATCGCGTCCTGGGCTGGTTCTTGTTAGTAGGGGATCATTTTGTGCTGTTATCAAATCCTAGCTTCATTAGTGCTGCATTCTTTAAGAGAGATGTTTAGATTCCTCTCCCAAGTCACCATTTAAATAAGTGTTTTGTGATAAGGACTGTTTTTTTTCGCATCAGCTTTTAATAATTGTTTCAAGATATTGTAATTCTAGTGATTGTGCCAAGAGGACAATGGGAGACGTCTGCATATTTGTTCCTGCATGCTATTAATTGAGGACTGCATCTTTAAATAGACTGGTTTTTTTTAAAATTGAAGTTAAATTTTGAATAGTTGTTCTAATTAATTAACGATTGGGTTAATCTTTATATGAAGTCGTATGATTTTTATATATTTAAAGTAAATATGATATTATATTAAGAAAATAGTTGTATTAATTTAAAGTAAAAAGTAAATTTCTATATAATGATTAATGAATGTTACATTTAAGAGAATAATTGTATTAATTTAAAGTAAAGTTCGTGTTTAAAATGTTGATAATTAAATGTTAAAAATTGAATTTTTTTTTAAATGTTTGAAATTTTCTTAAATGTTTGAAATTTTTTTTATTTTATTACCAGTAAAAATATAAATTTAAAATAGAATTATGGCCTTTTGTTAAAGTTAATTGTTAAATTGATTTTCTTTGAAATTTTTTTTAAAATTTAGTGGGCATCTGGAATATCCATCCTCTTTTGTGAGTAAAAGAGATGTATCTGTATTTGCAAGCAGCTGCATACAGAGGTATAATTGGAGAGTGCTTGACATAAATAGAATGGCTGAATATAGTATGTAAGGAATGAGAAAGTGTTCTGTGAGTTTTGTCCTATATTTTTAGATGCCTGGCAAAATATTTTTTTTGGGGGTTATTTTTAGATTTAAATGAAGATTATCTGGTTTTAACTACATATTTATATTTTTAACTAGGTTTATTTTTAAATTTGCATGAAATTTGTTATAGAATGAGATGCAGTGTTTTTAAAAAGTGAATATTGGCTATATCACAGCTGTTGTTTATTTAATAAAGTGAAAAATGCATGATTTTTGAATGTTTTTCTGGTTTAATATGGTCACTTTTAATGAATTGAGCTGGACTTAAATTTTTTTTAGAATTTTTAAGCTTTGGTTGTATGGTATGAGAGGAGTCATTTTTATATGGTTAGAGAAGTTTTTGACCAGAAACAGCAACAGATGGAAGTGAACTTCAGTTTTGTGACATTGGAGTTTTAGAGTTTGAATTTATTAAGACCTGTTTTCAATGAGTGGCTTCATGTGTTAGATTTTAAAGAGCTGACTCAGAATATTGAAATATTGGTTTTTACACAAAAGTGTAAAGAGGGTTTAGGCTTGGAAACCTAATGTTTTCTTTTTCCTGGTAAATTGGTAGAAATTTATTGGACCTCCTCTGCTAGATTTTTTTTTATGTTAAAATTTTTTACTTAATGCTATTATAAAATGTATTCGTTTGAAGGTTAGTCTGGGAATGTTTTTGATATCTTTTGGTTTAACTGAAAGTTTAAATGGTTTTCGTAAACGGCTGTGGTAGGTTTAGTAGGAAAATGAGGTGTTTCTCGTTGTCCATATTTTGTTTCTCACTTGAAGTTTTTGAATTTGTCATTGCTGGATGATGGCTTAAGTTTTGAGTAAAGTTCTTATATACATGCATATTGAATAAATAGCTTTTAATATTTAATGCATATATCTTGATTCAGAGGACTTAATTTTTTATTGGCTTCATCATAGCTGGCAATATGATAGATATAAATAGAAGTTGTAAATTGTGTTAGTGCTTCAGATGGTAGCTGATTTTTGAAGACTGTTAAGGTGTTCTTGTAAAGGCGTGAATAACTACATGGAGAAATTGGCTAATATTTTTAAATTGTCAGATTGCTTGGAATGTTGGATTCTTGGATGATATATAAATTTTGTGTTAGGGGAATCCATGTTTTTCCTTTTTGAGCTTAACTGACAGATTGAAGAGATTTATGAAGAAGTTGGGAAACTCAGTCCTTCATTGTAGTTAAGCAGCAGGAAATTTTGGCAATTTGTAATTTTCTTTTTGGCTTCTTACAATTTGAAATATGTAATTTGTAGTGAAGCAGTGAGACATGGTTTGGCTGTAGAATTTCTCCAGGAGCCATTATTTTAAAAATGGATGTGTAATGTAGTTCGCCGATGTAGAAAGATCATGCGGTTTGAGGTTGAATTGGTGATTCGTGTTCTGTTTCGATTAGTTATGGTGTATGATTCAGATTTGGTATAATATGTATGTTGGTGATTACATTTTTAGAATTATTGTTAAATATCCGTGCTACCTATGTCTATGTTTTTGTTTAATGTGAATGAAAGGTGTTAAGTCTCTGGGCCCGGAGCAGTGAATTGATGATGAATGTATGGATTATAGGTTTGAAAGAAGTGTGTGTATGTGATGTACCAATACAATATATAATTTTTGGTGTTGTCCCATTTGTCAGGTTTCTTAGTCATAGGGTTAGCTAAAAGTATTTGAATTGTATTTGTATAGGTTGAAGTTATTGAATGAAGCAGGGCATGGATCAGTGTTTTTGACTAAATCATTTTTATAATGCTGTCAGTGAATAAGAATTTTTTTTTTGGTAGTATGGTCTTGAAGTTACCTGACCTGAAGTATATATATATAGTGTGTATATATAGGCTAGTAAATGTCAAAATGAGATTATAGTCATGTGATAAGCAATTTTTAACTTAAATGAACTGTTTTTGATGAAAATGTAAAAATTGTTAGCTGATGTGATTTTACTGTTTTTAAAGTCCTTATGTTTTTGTGAGAAGTCCTTAGCCACATGTCATTGTCATCATGTGTTTGTTATTGTATATTTAATTTTTATTTATATGTAATATAATTGTTAATTGTTTTACAGATTCTTTTGATATTGACTGGAGCCCGTAGGTTTTTTTTTAGGCATCTTTCAGGTTAGTATGTGATGTTGGTGTTGGTGAATAGGAGTTGCCATGGATAGGTCTTTTGGTTTACACAATAATTATCTGGTTTTTGTAACTGTTGCTGGATGAAGGAATTTTAGCCGAGGTGTACTATCGGTGCTTTTCATGTTTTGTGGTCATCTGAATGGAAGGGTTTTGATGGTAGTTAACCTGTACGGTATTTTTAGAAGTGATAAGAGGGGGGGCTTTTGTTAGGAAATATTCCATAATTTCCCTATTTTGGTCTTATCACTTCAGTTAATTCATCCATTTAATCCTTACCTAAGTTTCTAAATTACTTTTTGCTTTACATTCATACATTTCTAAGTTCTGCTTTATACATATATCTTCTAGATTATATTTACTTTATTTTAATATCTAAATACCATATTTAACATTTCATAAAGCTTACTTA
Source organism: Maratus michaelseni (assembly GCA_963931845.1). Taxonomy (NCBI): domain Eukaryota; kingdom Metazoa; phylum Arthropoda; class Arachnida; order Araneae; family Salticidae; genus Maratus; species Maratus michaelseni. The sequence continues at coordinate 351,368,730 of OZ007592.1, forward strand.
CAATAATATCTCAATAAAGTATCCAGGACTATTCATTTTACTTTCACACCACACTATTAAAAACCACGCACCTCTGTTTACCTTTTGCCAGTTTCATATCTCTCTGCACAGCCTAGCACCACGATGCGTCGAAGCACTTACGGCCGACGACGACAGATGGCGCGATTGTCTTTCTCTCCTACGATCTTTTCCTCGTGGCGGTTCGTCACTTCATCCGGATTTTTCTAGAAGCCGGTAATGACATTTGCTGGAAGATGGTGTGATAGGTTGTTTACCTGGAGATGATTGCTTATATACGACAGCTCGTGGTTTACTCATTGGCTTCGTTGTTTTAATTCCTTTTGTGTGTGGCAAGGCAATGTTGACATAGTAATGCCACCGGTAGATAATGGCTAGTGTTGGTGAAATGCAGTTTTAAAGATGTTCTATAATATTTGAATATGTTATTGTTTCTCAAGATGCTTTTAATCTCCGATGATGTTGCTTTTTAAATCTAAAGAACTTTTAGTGTTTTTATGAAAGCTGGATGGTGATGTTGAAAGGATACATCTAGAAGTTTTATACATTCTCTCTTCTTGTCAACAAAGTTACTTCTCCTGAAAGACAGAGCGAGAGGAATGGCTTTCGATAACTGGTGTATCCAAAACACCGACTGCAACACGTTCTGCTAATATTTTGGTTCATGATTTAATTAGTTTATTAGTTCAGCGTTGTTATTCCTTCTCCTTATTATGTTTTAAACCAACTTCAGATATACTGCTATTAGGCAACTTTAGGCATAACTTTAAGAAGTTATGTTAGTATCTTAGTATACTGTTAAAAGGGGGGAAGGTGAAATACATAGAGAACGTTCGTAAGTAAATTTGCATATACTTTCATTTAGTTTTTCTTGAAGTGATTTTATTATACTTTTGGCCTTATTTAATTAAGTTTAAAACTGGTTTAAGTTTCTATAAAGTTTTAGTTTATTAGTTGTTTTTCCCTCTCAGTTTTAACATCATATTTAAGTCTCTGGTTTTTGTCTCTTACTCTTAAGGTCTTTCAAATACTGTGACGGACTTCATCATGTTTAAGGTTTCAGATGAAGGTCCGATTTATTTTGTTAGATACTTTTGCTTTGATGCTTCGGTATGCTAATGACGGTACGCGTGGTATATCGGATGTTTTCATGAGGCGGGGTTTGAGATAGATGTCTGAGACTTGTTTTGCATTTTGGCTTTGATCCTTTCGGTGTGCTAATGACGGTACGCGTGGTACATCGGGAGTTTTTCATGAGACGAGGTGTAAAAATGAAATAGACTAATGATCTTTTAAGATGGTTAATATTTAAATGAGAGGTGAATAATAAAGGTCAATTTATGTTTATATTTTTGTTAAATTAATTAATTAAAGTTAATTAAGTTGATTAAAGTAAAGTTAATATATTTTGAAGTTATAATTGTGAATTAAAATCAAATTAGAGTTTACATTTTTCTAAAGATAAGTAGAATTGAATTTAAATAAAAATAACTTTCTTTTGAAACTTTTCCTAGGCTTCAGTTCATATTAAAGATAAAAGTTTAAAGTATATTTTTATTTACATAGTTTATTGAATTTGTATTTTTGTCTTTTTGATTTTATTCTTGTTTTTATTTAATAAACGTTTAGTTGTTTTTAAAACAGTTTGTCTTTATTTTCAAGACACAGTCCACATGTTACTTTACAGCTTTTTCTCATATTTAATTCGGGCAATCAATCGTCAGCATATATGCTCCATTTAGCGTTTATACTCTGCATCCTGTTTTAATGTATTAGTAATTACTTTTGTAATTACTATAATAACAGTTTTGGTTCTGTTTTCCGCCGATAGAATGTACTGCGCGGCGTTCAAGTGCCGTTTCTACGGAATCTAAAGTTTTATTATTTTTATTTGGCAATAATTAATTATCAAATCAATTTAATTCTTTCTTTATTTTACCTGTGTGATCCCCGTGGTGGCCATATTTATTTTGGTGCAACGGCAATTTTCGTCAGAAGTATTCGAAAATTTGATTATGTAAGATCGCGGAAATTTTATTTTTATCGGCGCGTTCTCCGGTAACGGAGATTCGCATTTTCATTCCGAGTTTGTTCTTTAAGTTCAGTGAAGTTTTTAATAGTTACATTTTAAGCCTTTTTAAATTTGATGCAGTGATTTTTAAATTAAATGATTTAAATTGTTAATAATTTATTAAAACGAGCTTGCCAATAGAAATATCTTCTTCGTATTCTCAAGAAGTTTGGAGTACATCTTGTTAAATGCCGTCAACTAGATTAATATTTCGCCATTCTAAAGTTAACGACTTTCGGTTCTCATGGTACAGTGGCCAACTGGATTTATTTGGATAAAGCCTTCCTTCTATATGCTACAAAGATCTTTAATAAAGAATTTGGATTTAAAAAGCAAGAATGACTTCGTTTCTTTACAACGGGCTGTGTGTCTCCTTTTTAAAGTAAGATGAATTATTTTATTAAATTTTATTATTAATCTTTAACGTTGACCAAAAAAGAACTAAATCTTGAAGATTGGGGTTATTGTTCCCTACCAACAGCAATGTACCTTTTTCCACTATTCCACTATATGAAAAATAAAATTAATAACAGCACCAATCATCTTTAGTTACATCACATCCCCCTCGGATTTTTTGGGTTTACACAACCTAAAGTGACATCGAAATTGTAAAATTTTTGCAGAATCTGAAATAGTAAAATTTTGCTATTCCTCTCTCAGAGTCCACTAGACCCAAAATAATAAAGTTTTGCCTTTTTTCTTTCTTCTCCTCAGGTTTTTGAGATCTGAAGTAACATGTACATTGTAAAATTTTTTACTTTTTTCAAACGTCTTTTAATAGAAATATTTGATTTATTTAACTGTAGATATTGTGTAATTAAATAGGTGAAGTTCTATTAAAAAAATACTGGTAGCAAAAAAAGCGTAAAAGTTGGAAGCAAGCATGAAGTGCTCTATAAAGCCGGCCATAAGTCGCCATTGTTTGGTCTGAATAAAGGAAGATTGACTAATTTATCAAAATAATTTAATTTTCTGTAAGTAAATATAACTCACATATACACACAGTACAATAAACATTATGCAGTAGGAAAAAAAAAAAAAAAGAGTCTAGAAAAATTTATAATGAGCATTTTTAAAGAGTTTTTTTTTTTTATTTTTTTATAAGAACCAACCAAAATCTGTGCTCTAAAAAATATAGTAAAATAATTCTCATTTCTTTTTTAAAATGTGAAGAAAAATATACAGTTATCAAACAAAATTGGTGTAAAACAGGACACACTTTAAGTAATGTATTTTTCTAAATATAAACATGTGACTTTCTATAAAATTTTATAGTGAAGTTTAAAAATTGGAAAGGTAAAAGGTGATGCCTCAAGTTACATAATTTTAATCATAGCAATGATTAACGTAGTTCAAAATAACAAAATTACAATTATTTTGTAAAAATAAATATGGGATATATACATTATAATTTTATTAACTAGCATATCTTAACAATTATATACAAAGACACTCAAAATGAATCAACAAGCTTATGTAATCCAAAAAAACCTACCGTAACTGGTGACTGTATAGAGTTTGATTTTGAAAGGCCAAAAGGATCAAATGGATCTTTTTCTGTAAAAAAAAAAAGGGCAAATGATAAGTTTTAAAAATTGACATACATTAATAACGCAAACTTAAACTTAAAAATTAAACGGTATGGCATGAGATATTAGGATTACAAAATTTTTCAAATCCAAGGTCAGCACCCTTTTATCTGGCCCACTCCTCTCAAGAAATTTGGTATTTCAGAATGTATCACATGCAAGACTCAAAAATTGTACAAAAGCAAAAATAACTTGTCATACTTGAGTAAAATACAAACATTATTATTAAATAAACACTTTAAGCACATAAATTTATAGTTATCAGTAATATTTGCTAAAACCTTGCTATTCCAACAACTCAAAGCGAAGCATATTTATCATTAATGAGTATTATTACTAATTTAAAAGATATATGTGAGAAGAAAACTGTAAATTTCAGAAAATTTCTTCTCAGCTGTGCACAAAAAGATCAGAAGCAAATTTTGCCCCCTCCCCCCCTTTCAAGAAAGTTTTAAAATGGCACCCCTGACCTGGAATCTTTGTATCAAGGCCTAATACTTAAGCAAAAAATAAATTAGAATTTCAAATTTCTTTGCATATATTTTTTAGTTTTAAATTTTTTAGTGGCCGCCATTTTGAAACAAGAAGGCGACAAAGCTGAACAACGAACTCAGTTGAGATAATGGTGAGCTTCATACACACACTTAGTTACATCCAAATAGATTTATAAATACGAGTACTATCGTATGACATAGATCATATATATATATATATATATCGACATTTGGACGGAGGGTAAGTTTGGGGGTCGGGAGGTCATGAACAGTGAAAATATACTGAAATTTTCCGGAATTGCTTTCCTCCAAATGGCTGCAATAGCTTTTTACTTTTTGTAATGAAAGCTACCTAAAAGTCAAGCCTAGCATTGGATCTGGTAACTAGTTTTTGCAATATGGTAAGTAATTTGTAATATTGTTCAGATGAATTTCGTTACCAAAGTTTTTTAAAAGAATTATTTATGCTGTTTTTTACTTTCTTCAATGCCCCCCCCCCCCCACACTTTAAAAAAAAAAATCTTATCTATGCCCTTTTCCTTCTCTTCTGTGCTACCCTCCGTTTTTATTTATTTAATTTTATTTTTTAGAATAAACACTACACATTACTTCTAATGCAATTAAAAGAAAAGAAAAATCGGTACTTTTCGGTTAGCCGGGCACCAGTGATATATGTACATATATAAATACATATGTATATACATATATATGTATATATATACATACATATATGTACATATATGAAGATATATGTATATGTGTGTGTGTGTATATATATATATATATATATGTATATATATCACTGGCGCTCGGCTAACCGAAAAATCAAGTAAATTTGAGGTTATTTGATTTATTTTAGACATTTCCTTAATTTTTTCTATAAAAGTGTTTAGAAATATTGTTGGTTGACAGAAACACCCTTTTGGTGATTTCACTTCAGGTAGTCTATTCAAATTCTATTTGTCTGCATTTTAAGAATCATACATTATGCAAGGGATCTCAACGGTATGTCCAATACTTAAAAACATTCTATTCTTTAAAAAACAAACAGCACTCATTGTTAGTTTAAATATAAATATCTTTGTTGGCAACAAACTGTAGATAAAATTTAGTAAATCACATAAATATTCACAGTGCATTAAAAACTGGTTTAAAGGGAATTTAAAAATTTATTTTATTTTATTTTTGAAGTTTAGATTCACAAAATGTTTACGAATATGGATAAAACTGCCCCAGAAAAAATGCACTAATTAAACCAATTTATAATCTTTTATTCTAATTATTCCAAATTATTTGCTTACATTAGTATTGTAGATTTAAAACTTTTTACTGATGTAAAACAAGACACCATTTACTAAAACTACAGTATCAAAATTATGAGGTGATATATTTACACTAATAGAATATTTCATTAACTTTATAAATTTATTTTACATTTATTAAACTTTTGCAGAACAAGATGCAGGAGAATTGCACATCATATTATTAATTAAGCATTCAAATGAACAAATACCATTTCTACACTTTTAGAGAATTATCTAGCAGAAATTATTGCAAATGAATCACTAAATAGAATAACCATACTCCCTCTTTCTCAATATGTTATATAGATATATTTATATTATTATTGAGTAACAATATATATTTATTTATTTTACTTCGTTTTTTGTACGGCCAAAATACATTTGTTTAGCTGTTATCTTTAAATACGATAGCAATAAATAATAATTTTTATGGAATGCATTAACATATGTGAAAATTATACTGTAATCGAACATGTATCATACACCTGAAGCATCTATCAGAAAAACTTTCCAATGAGGACAATGAATTTTGTCTGAAGACAATGATCAGTGGATCACAAAATCTAAAGCATAAATTGTAAAATCTAACAATCATAAAAATGTAATTTTGTAAAAGGGCAACAAATTATAAATGTAGTCTACATACCTGGGACAACAGGAGCAGCATTATTAAAACCACCAAAAGGATCACTTCCAAGAAAGGGATCATCCTGTAATGAACATGCATTAAAAAACAATTTTTCCAAATAAAAATATTACACACACACACACACATATATGTCATTTAGTAAATCACATAAATATCCAGATACTATACGAGCAGGTAAAATGACTCAAGTTTGTTAAAATATTTGCACTATCTAAAAATCCAAAGTCTGCGCCCTTTTCTATGGCCCAGTCCAACTCTGACCAGTTGCCCCTCTCAAGGAATTTGATATTTCAGAATGTGTCAACCATCACAGGTCAGACTCAAAAATTGTACAAAAGCTAATATGTCATAACCTGTCATATTTGAAAACAATACAAATATTATTATTAAATAAACACTTTAAGCACATAAATTTATAATTATCAGTAATATTTTCTAAAACCAAGCTATTGCAACATTGAAATATATATATACAGAAATGTATACATATAACATATTTTAGATTTCTAAACTTTTCGCCACTTAATTTTCTATTTTTCATTTTAAAATATTCCCTCTCTCTTAATTCCAATGGCCTTAGCAGCATGTAATCTATTTCCTGTTTCAATTCCTCCGATTTCAAAAACATTCTTTTGATCAAATTTATCCAATGGGTGGGCAAAACTGTGAGCAAAATTATAGCACAATTGTTTTTTGATATTTCGAATTGGGGGGTGCCAGCATGCAAAATGGGTCAAAAAATAAAATGTGATTTACAGCGTTATAAAGGGTGGGCAAAACTTGCATGTAATTCATATGTTTTAATTCACAATTTCACACAGGTCAAAGCCTATTTTATTTTTCTTCAAGGGCTGCTCATATGTATTTTTGATTTAATTTGCCATTTTTCTTAATGCACCACTACCAAACTGGACAAAATACAAACGGATGACATATTTTTAAATTTTGTACTTTTATATTTTAAACACCGCAATCCGTTAGAAAAAATATTAACATTAACCCTTTAAAAAAAATAGTTAGAAAACATCAAATTCATGTCCCTCCTCCCATTTAATAAACATTGCATCTGTCGAACTAAAAGAAATACGGAAAAACAGATTACACCAAATTAAAGAATGTACTTTGCTCCTTTGAACGCTGCCTCTGGCTTAAAAAAATATTAATATTAACCATTTAAAAAAATTACTTTCATATGCCACTTCAAGATTTCTGCAATCTTTAAAAATTTGTATCAGCACTTCTGATCAAGCTATGGAAAAAAAAAAAAAAAAAGAGAAATACCAGACTATTAAAAAAAAAACATTTGCAATTTTTTTTTTGCTGATACTTTTTATAAATGTGCATCAGCTTTGTAAATGAAAATACAAACAAACCAGACACCTAACCACATCAATATTCATTTTTGTTTACAACAAAGTCTTCTGTTTGAAAAAATATTAATACTAACCCTTTCAAAACATTCCTTTCTGTAAGTCACTTCGTGATTTCTCCAATCTTCAAAAATCTGAAACTGCATTTCTAATCCAGCTATGAAAAAACTAAAAATGCCAAACCATATCTACGTTTCTTTCCATTTCAAAATCTGCAATTTGTTTTGAAAAATATGAATATTAACCCTTTGACAAAAATTTATTTCTGAAAGTCACTTTGAATTTAGTTTTCTTGTGTGCCATGTTTAAAAATCGGCATTGGCTCTGGAAATCAAAATATAAAGAAACAAAAGATACCAAACCATATCTACGTTCAGTTTTCTTACAATACCATCTTCGGTTCTAAAAAATATTAATATTAACCCTTTCAAAAACATTCGTTTCTGTAAGTCATTTTTGCTAATTCTGTATTTTTTGCAATGTTTTAATATTTTCCCCTTGGAATTTATAACCAAAATATGAAAAAACAAATCATACATGCTTAACATGCATAACGAGTATTAAAAAAAAAAAGAATAATCCTTTGAAAAAATTTCATTTCCGAAAGTCACATTTGCCAAATTTAATTTTTTCCATACATTTGCCCATACGATTTACACTGTACACATTTTGTAAAAAAACACACTTGATCGCCCTGAAATTTGAATACGATATACTAACCTTTTAAGATAATGATCCAGAATAAATTTGGTTCAGAAATTGAGATTTAGGGGGAAAATAATCAGTTAGAAAATAAAAAGTCTCATATGGTTAACATTGCATATGTTTATTTACACTTATAACGTACAAACTTATTTTTGCACTATTGCTCTAAAATTTTAATACCCTAAGCAAACATTTTAGCTGTCCCAGTAAAATTTTGGTTTGAATATAATAGCATTTAAGGGTTCGGAAATAAAAAAAAATTCCCATATGTTTTTCATGTGTGGAAGAAAAAAAAAAAAAGAAGAAAAACACAGTGTTTTACAACTAAATATCAATATTTTAGCATGAAAATTATTTACAGGCTTCAGTAATATCTCATAAAAATTTCAGTGTTTAGGTAATAAGTACTATTTTCTTTTTAATATTAAATGACCCGATGTGGGGAAAAAAGTGAGAATAAAACACTTTTTAGCTGCTTCCATTATTAGGTTTATTTGGAAAGATTTTTGTTAAAATATATAAATTCATTCAACATCGATTTTAAGCACATTTAAAGCTTGGGCTACGCTGGTCTTTCATTTAAAAATATAAAATCAAAACAAATCAGAACATGGGTAATACACCCGGTGTATGCTGCCGAAGGCAGTGGGGTCCCCAACTCTAAGTTTGTTTGGATAGATTTTCATTTGAAAATTAAACAATTATAAAAAATCGAAGGTGTATACCTCGGAAAGCAGTTAGACCCCCCCCCCCCCCCCCCCCGTAACATCATTTACAAAGATTTTTGTTTAAATATGAAATATTCAATATTGATTTTAGGTATATTTTATGGTTATTATCACGGGCCCGGGCAACACAAGTGGGTCAGCTAGTATGTATGCATGTGTGTATACATATATGAGGGCTGGGCGATATATTGATATAAAATGCAAATCCTGATAATGATATAAAAAAACCCTGCATAACAGTATACATGAATATTGTCATTCTGATATTTCATCACAAATATGATCTGTCAATAGTTTCGCAAAACAATCATGGTTACTAGTGATGTGAATGCTCTCAACTGAAACAGTTTTCAAAAATGGGGAAATAGTGTTTATGCCAACTGGATGATAAATTTCGTAGATGATTCCATTCAGTTTTTGCTGCTGACCACCAACAGTGAGTGATATACCATATTTTATGATATTGACAGTGCATGCATGGAATTCTACATATGTTACAGACATTGGGAATTTATTTCATTATCGTATTTAGATTTTGGTGATGTTGAAGAATATTTGTTTCTTTTGTTTTAAAACACAGGCACAAGTAAAGAGGTTGTTTACTGTTGACCCAAAGGGTTGTAAAATCATATCTCAACAATCTGTCAAGTCCTTTAAAATAAAATTTTGTGAGATGGTAAATAAGTGAATATAGGTATGAGTACAGGAATTCTTAGAAAAATATTTTACTCCCATGCCCACGATGAGTATGCAAAATCATATCTTGTGAACTATCATATTTAAACATAGGAATGGGTAAAAGGTTCTCTTTTAAAAGTGGAAATGCTTGTCCCTCCCCCATTCCCAAGGGCAAACATGTAGAGACTGGGAAATGGACTCTGTGGACTCTGTACCACAAATTCTCTAATGAGGCTCTCGATGATAGCGAAAACTGCCGAACAATACCTTTTGATGAGTGCAGTGATTTTTTACTGCGTGAGAAGAGAAGGAGTCGAGAGACGGACTCTCGGAGAGATGCTCTAAGATCTCCGCGGCCAGCCTTTACGAGCTGAGCTGACCAATGTTTGATTGGCAAACGGCCTTTACGAGCTGTCATGATTGTTTTAGTTATTATTAAAATTGTAAATAGTTGTAATTATTTAATATCTACCCAAGAAAATTAAACTGTGTAAGATTTCTTTAAAAATCTGACCCGGACTTTATTTATTTATACCCATTTAGACAACCGAGCATATTTAACATAAGATATCTCTACAAAATTTGGAGGCTACCGGCCTGGATCTAGGATCTACATGATTTGTGCGTGATCAACGTGATCTACGTGAAATTCTAATAAAGAAGAAAAATGATTTATGCGTGTGTCTCCAGTGCGTATCGGATCTACATGAATTTGTGCGTATAAGAAGAAAAAAATTTGTCATCAAGTTCCTGTGAGGTGTTCACGTATGTCTTCACGAAAAGTTTTATGTGCTTCGAAATTTTTTTTTCATCTGCGTATTACTACACATTCAAGTGTGTGTGAGTGGTTATTACGTGAGTGCTATGATCTGCTGTTCGAGGAGTGAATAAAATGTTTCGAGTGTCGATGGAGAAAGTCTGACACATTCAGATCGTCGTGTGTGCCGATATAAGTGTTGCGTTCATCGCAGTGGGGGGAAAGTGATTTTTTTTTATCTCCTGCTGATATATTTTTTTTTCTTCTGCTTTTATTTAGTGTACGCAAGAAGAGAATGTGTCGTTCGTTATCAGCAAATAGTCGAGTAGTGGTGATGCTCGAATGAAAATATAAACGTCTGCGGTGTTTTTTTTTTGGTTTTTTTCTTGCAGACTGGAAAAGAAAGGTTCAGTGCTTCGTGTTTTTTTTTCTCTTTTTCTGCTTTTGGTATGCTTATAAAGAGAGGAAGGTGTCAATTTTATTGCTTCCTCATTTAACTGAATGTTTCTTTTTTCTAGAATAGAGTTAAGTGGTGGATAAAGATATATTTTTTTTATCTTGTTATTTTTTTATATGAAGAGAAACAAATATATATTCGATTTAGAATATTTAGAGAAAGTGTTTATAAAATTGTTGCATATTTTGATTTATCGGGTGAAGATATGAAAGTAAGTGTGTTTTTATAACTGTTACGTATTATTATATGTATTGATATATTTGATTTATCGGGTGAAAATACGTATATTATTGATTTATTTAATGATATATTTTATTTTTATGTGTTAATTAGTTTATGATAAAAATGGCATATTTAATAAGGTCAAAAAAGATCGATCTGGTTACTGTGGCAGTCGAATTAGGTTTAAATCCACCAGAATCGGCCAATAAAACTCAATTAACTGATTTAATTGTAAAATCCGAAGGGTATGATGAAGATTTAGTAAAAAATTTGCTAGCGGGAATTGTGAGTGAGCGCGAAGAAGCTGAACGATTACAATTGGAAAATACACAAAAAGCCCAATTCCATAACTCTGTACCTACAATCGCCGGAAAGGGTTCCGATGTTTTAAAATTGTTAAATAGGTACAATAACGAAGAGGAAATCAGTATATACTTAACCCTTTTCGAAAGCCAGGCAAAGTGGTTAGAGATAGACAAAGATGAATGGGTAACCTATCTTCTCGCATTATTACCTCTCGATATAGTTAATTTAATAAATCGCGAAAGGGAGGAACAGTCCAGCGACTACGACTATGTAAAAAAAATACTTTTAAGATGCTTTAGACTTACACCGGAGCAATTTCGGCAAAAATTCTTCTTGCATAGAAAGCAAAATTCGGATTCGTGGAAAGATTTCTCGTTTGAACTCTCAAATTTCTTGGATAATTGGTTATCTGGCTTGCAAATATCAACGTACGAACAATTAAAAAATATTTTAATTATTGACCAAATCAAGAGAAAATTGTCTTTAGAAATGAAAGAACACTTTTGTGATGAACTACCCAAAATTACGAATATAGATGATTTGACTAATAAGTTGGATGATTTTGAAACTGCTCGAACTAACTTACGGAAGGCTGAAATTAAGTCCCCAAATACGGAATTTCGAAAACGTCAAGGTTTTGAAAATAATAGAGCGTTCCACCGAAATGATATTAGCCGCGTACCATTTGAAAAAAAAATTACGCAAATGCCCCCCAAAAGAATTTAAATACAAAAGGGTCATTCCATGCCAAATCAACACAGCCCACAACCCGACCCTCTCAGAATTGGATGAAATTTGGTTTATTTGTTGCACTAATAGAGAAATGAATAAATCTAGAGTTTTTAGTTCATATTGATATTAGTTTTTTAAATATTTTAATTTAAATTTGGTCAAATTTGTGAAATTTTAGCAATTCTTGCATCATAAAATCGGCTCTAACATCTTCCCTAATTGGAGTAGAGTTTTGATTTTGGTGTTTTTAGAAAGTAGATGAGTTGTGCTTTCATATGATATACTGCATGTCTATATTTAAAAAAATTTAAATTTCAAGGTCATCAAATTTAAACTTTAAAATAAAAAATTTTAAAGTTGTAATTTTTAAAATTTTCTTAAAAAAATGTATGTTATTCTTCAACTTATTATAAACATTTTCTGAAAGTTTTACTCTGGGACTGCCATGGGTACCTGAGTAATAAATTTAAGAAAACTACTTATGTCTCAAATTCGCTCATAACAAGTGTAAATGTTTGCAGTTTAAACTAAAATTTCATATTGAATATACAGAAAATAAGATTTTAACTTTCAAAAGACAATATTTAAATAATACCATAATATTTTATCCCAATTTGTGTACCACAAACATATTTATTTTTATTTTCTAAAATGTTTATAGGAAAGATAATACTCATAATAAAGATAAGATTTTTGACAGGTTATAAAAAGGAGATTTAATCAAACATTTAAACACTTAACTATATGCTATTGAAAAAATACTTAAAGAGCTTATAAATCAGTGTTAATACACGTACCTGAAATCCAAAAATGACAAATATATGTCACAAAAGGCATGCAAATTAGATTACTTTAAACTGGAAAGTACTAGTCAATCACAGAACATTTTTTTTGTCCTAATTTGACGGATGCAGAATGCATTTCATCTTCAGACAGTTTGTATGTTCTGCCAGTGACAGTTCTAGGATCAACTTTAGTCAGTATTGAATTTGCAGTGACTTGCAAAATGTCAGGGTGTTCCGGAAAATAAAATGATGATGATGGACCATGAGGATGGAGGAAGTTTATTTTAATTTCTTCTGCATCATAATTTACACTAAGTACACAGCCTAACCACCATTCTTTATCATAAATACAAGTTATATAACCATTTATTTCTTCTAGTTCAAGTTCTCCTTCTTCCTTTGTTACCCTTACTAATTTGCCTGTTTGGGAATTGGAGTAAATTTTGCATAAAAGAGTGTTATTGCTCTGGGGTATAAATGCATGCAACTTTTGTGTGCCTGAAATTGCACAGGCAGAAGAAAAACGTTCCTGTAAAAAATCATTTTCTTTTTCATACTGCTGTGAAGTCACATAACAAAATTCTATGCCAGAAATATGACTTAGAGCCCATTCATATAATGCTCGTGGTGTCATAATTTGGTCTGTATATACCCGTTGCAAGCTTGCTCGAGCTGCCAATCTTTTCACTGTACCGCCTATGCCATCTGATACTCCCCATGGGCAGTGGCAAAGAAATGCCATTCAGCAGGGATGCCAAAGTCTTTTTTGTGACAGCATAAATTAAAAAAGTTCTTGCGGTTTTTATACTGAGCAGCTGCACCGTCAGAAAAATAAATAAACTTTAGGGGAGTCTCATCAAATTTTCCTTTTAAAAACTGAACTAGGCTTTTCTGAAATGTATACACAGCTGTGGTATCATGGGAAAGACAGTCAGAAATAACAACAAAACTAATATTTTCTATGCTGTTGTCTCTGTTATAATATATCACAAATGGGTGAACTGTTGCCTGTGCATTATTCCAATGAAATCCTTGGGCTTCATCTTGCAGAACAAATGAATAGTTTTCTGAAAAATCAGACACTATAGCATACTCCCCAAATTTTAAGTTATCTTTTATATCCTTAAAGAATGAGGACTGTTGTTGAGCTATAAATGAATGTCGAAAAAGCACAGAAAGTTTATCAATAAAGGATTCAATGAATTCCTCATATGAACTTGTTAAAGTTTGTAGAATAGAACGATCCACGTTTAACCATTGTTTGTATACAATTGTTTCAATGCTGTTTTCACAGAATAGTTTGTCAAGATATATTTTAAATTCATCAAATTTAGGACAATTTTTGCATTCATTAAGGTAACAAGTAGGATGTGCTGGATTGCACAGAAGTAAAGCTATACAAGTTTTATAAGAATAAATTGGAACGTTTTCTTCTAAAGTTAGTTCTTTCAGATTACATCCAATTATCATTAATTTTACATTCTGATGAATGTGACAAACACAAATTGTATGTGTCCCACTTGCACCAGCTAAAATGCAGTTTTTCGGCCTTAGTTCTGCAAATTTTGAAAATCCAATTTTTAAGTGAGGATATTCATCTTTAAATTGCTTAAAAGCTTCATTTAAATTGCATAACACCAGTCTTTTCTGGACATGGATTTTTTCATCTCCGCTTGCCATGGATACAAAGTCTTTTTTGCCAGGCATAATTCGACTTATTTGGTCATTATTATAAAAATCTTTTACGCTAGTTACTATATCTTGACTTATAGTTTTGCCAGGTTTGGGGTTTGGAGTTGAAAGAATACCTTTTTCTTTAACCAGTTTCTTGGCTTTTCTTACCATGTAATTACTAGCCTGAAATTCTTTTTGAACTTTTCTCACTGACCAGCTTTTAGGCAAAAGAGTTAAAATTTGCACTTTCAGACTTCTGTTCTTAGTGTTCTGAAATTTTTCTTTCAATTGAGAAAGCATCTCCATTTCAGGGGATTCTGTAGAACTATCACTATCAGAAAACTGTAGTATTTTTTTCTTTAAAACTTTGCTTACTTTTTTAAATTTTGTTTTTGGATATTTTCTCTCAGATAATCTTTTCTTTTTAATAGGAGTTTCTCCTATACTTTGTAAACTATAATTTAAAGAACAAATGGCTGCTTCATTTTCATAATTAGGAAACTCTGCTGGCTGATGATCACTGTCACTGTGTGCATTTATTTCTTCCACTGGAAAAATTCTACTTGTGCTTGCTTCATTTATTTCTTCTACTGGGGAAATTCTACTTGTGCTTGCTTCATTTATTTCTTCTACTGGGGAAATTCTACTTGTGCTTGCTTCAGAAAGTAGAGACTTTTTTAGCATTTTTTTTCGACATTTATCACAAATTTTTTGCCCTTCAGATATAAGAGGGTTTATCTTTATCATCCATGGTAAAATATTTCTTAGATTTTTTCTTACAGCTGTATGATTGGATTCCTTAAATGGATTGCAACAAGCTGATCGAGAAAAAGTACTCATTTTTAAGAAATTGGAAAAAAAAAAAAAGAACTAAGTTATCACATACAAATATAAGTGCACTAAGCAAAATCTTCTCTCTAGAAAAGGTGTACCTAACTCTTCAAAGCTAAACTATTTTATGAGCTCTGTTACAGAACAACATGAGCTGGGCCATGTGGTTCATGGGCCATGTGTTTTATGGGCCATGTGGTGTTTACAAAAACAAAAGCCACATGTGTTACATGCAACCTAACCTTCACTAGCCAGTCATATGTTTAATATGTTTAATTATAGTCTCACACAAAGAGCAAGAAGGAAACCAATCACATTTCAATATTTCAGGTACTAGTGTCTCTTGAACCAAAAATCTTATATTTTTCATTATGTGAAGCTTAAATAATAATAAAATAAATTAGGGAAAATAAAGTAAAATAAAAACTAAATTTTTTTAATTCTCTAATTTTATTTTATAATTTGCTGTTGCAAAAAGAAAATAAAGCTATGCATTCTCATAAAAAAAATAACTCATACTCTTAAAGAAGCCCCCAACTCTGCACCCCCCCCCCCCCTCACTCCCTTCATTTAAAAAATAATCATTCAAATACTTATCAAGATCTCTACCATAAGCAAACATCAAATAATATATAAACAGGTATAGTACTAACTGAAACTATAAACACTTTTCAATGGTGGTGGAGGGTTGGGGGGGGGGGGGGGGGGGACAAAGAGACAAAAGAAAAAAAAATGCTAGTTTTAAAAAAAATCATAACACAAACTGTTTTTGCAAAATATAAATCTAATTTTTAAGCAAACTTGCATTTTTTCATTTAATTTTAGATAATGCAGACATTTATTTTCAAAACTATGAAAATCTTAATTCCTAAAAGGAGGGGGAAGCAAATGAATCCCACCCCTTCTTTCCCCATTTATGAGCGAATTTGAGACATAAGTAATTTTCTTAAATTTATTACTCAGGAACCCATGGCAGTCCCAGAGTAAAACTTTCAGAAAATGTTTATAATAAGTTGAAGAATAACATACATTTTTTAAAAAAATTTTTAAAAATTACAACTTTAAAATTTTTAATTTTAAAGTTTAAACTTGATGACCTTGAAATTTAAATATTTTTAAATATACACATGCAGCATATCATAAGAAAGCACAACTCATCTACTTTCTAAAAACATCAAAATCAAAACTCTACTTCAATTAGGAAAGACGTTAGAGCATATTTTGTAATGCAAGAATTTCTAAAATTTGACAAATTTGACTAACTTTAAATTTAAATATTTAAAAAACTAATATCGATATGGACTAAAAACTCTAGATTTATTCATTTCTCTATTAGTGCAACAAATAAACCAAATTTCATCCAATTCTGAGAGGGTCGGGTTGAAAATGCCACATTTTTGTGTTGATTTGACATGGAATGACCCAAAAATCCGTTGTTTTAATTGCAATGAATTTTCACACCGCTGGAGGGATTGTCCCCGAAAAAAAGAAGGTCCGGTGTGCTGGAAGTGTAAAATTCCTGGCCACAGGTCTGACCAGTGTACAAACAATTCTCCTAAAAATGCAAATGCCGCCATAAGCAACAACTCTAATCCAGCAGATAAAATAATAAAGAGCGTGAGGATTTTAGGAAAAAATATAGATGCCTTGATAGACACAGGGAGCGACGTAAATATGGGGAATAATGATATTTATATTGCCCTGAGATGCCCTAAACTACATGAAAATGACTTGGTTTTGTCAGGTATTGGTGGAAATCAAATAACACCCATAGGATTTACGACCGTAAACATTGAAATAGATGGTTATACAGTAAATTCAGATCTATACATCGTAAAAAATTTGAATCCTATAATTTTAGGGAATACCTTTTTAAGACAGTTAAATTTCAATATTTCAGAAAAAGAATTGCAAATTATGGGAAAACGAAAGTTAAAAGAAGTTAGGGTAAATTACGTCACTGCTTTCCCACAAGAAACAGCCATGACGAAAATCAGACGCGTCAGCTATGTCACACCCAGATTTCATGTGATGTTGCGGTCAGAGAAGCAAAACAATCCCACGATAGGAAAAATGATTTCGACAGCTGAATTAGTGAGAAAGGAATAAACTAATCAAAATGAAACAGCTTTTAACTTTAGTGAAAAAGTAAACATGCAATTAAGTACTGAGAAAAGTTGTTTATTAGAAAGCGAACAGTGTCCTATCCCACAGTTAGACTTAACGAAAACCACAGACATTTATTTAGCTGAAACAGCAAATTCTATTAATTTTCAGGAAGTTGAGCTAAATCATATTACAAACAACACTATTAAGAAAGAGTTAACGGAACTGATTACTAATTATAAACCAAACAATGTTAAGGACACAGAGTTAAAAGTAAATATAATATTAACTGATGATATTCCGATTGTGCAATGACCGCGTAGATTAGCGTATCCGGAGCAGGAGTTTGTGGACAAACAAATACAGGAATGGTTGGAAACGGGAATTATAACTGAGAGCAACTCTAATTATGCATCTCCTATAGTGTTAGCGAAAAAGAAAAATAATTCTTGGAGACTTTGCGTAGACTACAGATTGCTAAATAAAAAAATAATTAGAGATAATTTTCCCTTGCCAAGAATAGAAGATGTTTTAGATAACATTGAAAGTGCAAAGGTTTTCACAACATTGGATTTAAAAAATGGTTTTTTTCATATAGACGTAGCAGAAGAGAGTAGGAAATATACAGCATTTGTCACGCATAACTCACAGTACGAGTACTTAAAGCTCCCATTCGGATTATCGGTTGGACCTCAACAGTTTCAAAGATATATTCAAGCTGTTTTTAAACAGTTAATTAAAGAAAAGGTAATATTAATTTACTTAGACGATGTCATAATACTTGCGGAAACTGAGGAAGAAGCCTTGGTAAAACTGAAATGCGTCCTAGAAGTTGCATCGGATTACAGACTTGAATTTAATTTTGCAAAATGTCAATTTCTTAAACGGAAAATTGAATTTTTAGGCTATATTATCGAAAACGGAACTACTAGACCCTTGGAAGTCAAAACTTTGGCAGTAAAGAAATTTCCTGAACCCCGCACCCTTAAACAATTACACAGTTTTCTGGGTCTAACTTCTTATTTCAGAAAATACATCCCACATTATGCAACTATAGCGAGACCTTTAAGTGATTTATTAAAAGCGGGAAATAAATTTAAATTTGGAATACCCGAAAAGCAAGCTTTTGAAACTCTTAAAGAAAAATTAGTTAACCCCCCAGTATTGCATGTATTCTGACGAGGTGCCAGACTACAATTGCACACCGATGCAAGCGCCATAGGTTTTGGTAGTGTCCTACTACAAGAAGATGAGAACAAAAACTTACATCCTATTCATTACATGAGCCGTAAAACTACACCTACTCAAGCAAAATTTTCGAGTTACGAATTAGAGACCCTTGGGGTAATAGAATCGGTCAAAAAATTTCGAAACTACTCATTAGGAACGAAATTTAAAATTGTGACAGATTGTTCCGCGTTTCAAAAGACTATGGACAAAAAAGACATTACGCCAAAAGTAGCAAGATGGGCGCTATTCTTACAGGAATTTGATTATGAAATAGTACATCGAGCGGGAAATCAAATGAAGCATGTCGACGCGCTAAGCAGAAATACGGTATTGGTAGTAACACGTTCTTATGACGAATTAACAGCAAAAATTAAATTAGCGCAACAAGAAGATGAACATATTCAAACCATAAAAAAGTTAATAGAAAAAAATGAAAGCTTGGAATATTTTAATCGAAACGACATACTGTATAAATATGAACACGACAGAGAATTGTTGATGATTCCTGTAAATATGCAAAAAGAAATAATACGAAATGTTCATAATAAAGGTCATTATGCGGTAGCAAAAACCGAAACAATTCTAAAAGAAAACTATTTTATACCCCAGTTAAGGAAGCAAATAGAAAATGTCATTGCGAATTGCGTAGAGTGCATTTTGTGTAATAAAAAGCAAGGAAAAGGAGAAGGTTTATTGAACCCAATTCCAAAACAAAATATCCCCCTTGAGACTTATCATATTGACCATATCGGACCAATGCCATCCACTCACAAAAATTATAATCATATTTTTACCGTCGTAGATGCTTTCACAAAATTTGTCTGGTTATACCCAGTTAAAACTACTGCTGCCGTAGAAGTTATAGATAAATTAAAATTACAACACAACATTTTCGGAAACCCGTCCCGAATAATAACCGACAAAGGACCTGCTTTTACATCCGACGATTTTGAAGCATATTGTAGCGAACAAAAAATACAACATGTCCCAATAACGACAGGTGTTCCAAGAGGAAATGGCCAGATAGAACGGATGCATAGAATCCTGATACCAATATTAGCGAAACTTAGCATAGAAGACCCCACTAAATGGTACAAATACGTAGCATCGGTACAGCTAATTATAAACAGCACTATATCTAGAAGTACAAAATTTTCACCATTTGAGCTTCTAACCGGTGTTAAATTGCGACATAAAAACGATTTGCAAATAAAAGAATTGTTAGACGAAGAACATATAAATTCGATTATGTCAGAAAGAAATTTCAATAGGGAAATTGCAAAAGAGAACATTTTAAAAATACAGGAAGAAAATCGTAAAACCTATAATAAAAAAAGAAAAACGGCCAACACCTATAAACTCGGTGATTTGGTGGCGATTCAAAAAACGCAGTTTGGGACAGGTACCAAACTAGTTTTTTGGACCGTACGAGATTACCGCAGTAAAAAGAGGTGATCGGTACAATGTAAACAAAGTTGAACACCATGAGGGTCCAAATACGACCTCAAGTGCTGCAGATCACATGAAACCATGGACTTCTACTGTCTGAAACAAAGCAAATGTGCTTTTAGGTGATTTTGTGTTTATTATTTTTATTATTATTATATATTTTTTATTTTTTTTTTTAACTGTGTTTTATTGATATTTTTTTTTGACTAATAAATAAACTGTGAAAAGAACTGCATCCAAGTGACAAACACAAAAAAGAACTTTCCAAACTCCAAAAATATTATTTAAGGACTAAAAACATTTTATTCAGAGTATTTAGTGACTGATCTTGATATTAATTTATTTTTATGTTTGTGTGTTTTTTTGTTTTGTATCTTATACGTTCTGAAAAAGTCGTCTGGTAATCATCTGGTATAAAAGGTAGATGATGACTGGGAGGACCCAGCCCGGTCAGGTAGGTCGAATTGTAGTGACTGGGAAATGGACTCTGTGGACTCTGTACAGCAAAGCCAGCAAATTCTCTAATGAGGCTCTCGATGATAGCGAAAACTGCCGAACAATACCTTTTGATGAGTGCAGTGATTTTTTACTGCATGAGAAGAGAAGGAGTCAGACGGACTCTCGGAGAGATGCTCTAAGATCTCCGCGGCCAGCCTTTACGAGCTGAGCTGACCAATGTTTGATCGGCAAACGGCCTTTACGAGCTTACGAGCTATCATGATTGTTTTAGTTATTATTAAAATTGTAAATAGTTGTAATTATTTAATATCTACCCAAGAAAATTAAACTGTGTAAGATTTCTTTAAAAATCTGACCCGGACTTTATTTATTTATACCCATTTAGACAACCGAGCATATTTAACATAAGATATGAAATTTTAGAAAATACACATATAAAAGGTTTTTAATTTTTTAAATTAACTTCTTGTCCTTAATGGGAAGAGACAAAGTTATATCTTGGGATCTATCAGACCCTAATCGAAGAAATTTTTTGTGATGATTAATTTTAGAACATAGGTATTTGTAAATGAATTCTTAATTAAACATTTGATAATTGCCACCTGTGAAGGATGAAGGGACATTTCTTAGGTTCATGATACTAAAATTGATGTATCGCCTAGGCCTAATATATATATGTATACAAGATGATTTTATATACCTGCTCATCAGTAAACTTCCTGATTTCCCTTACTAATGTTAATCCTATAGGCGTAGGATCCATTCGTATTTTTAAAATATCTTCTCAAGAAATTAATATTTTTAACTTCTGTTTTCTTTGTACTGTTCTTAAAGGATGCCTCTTTTTTTCTTAGTTATCAAAATTTTTCTAAAATATATACTTAATTTTATGTGAAGTGTTAAAATCTTATTTAGTTTTGCTAAGATATTAACACATAAAATTATAAATTAAGCACATATTTTAGAAATATTTTTATAACTAAGAAAAAAAGAGACTCCTTTAAAGTTGTGCAGCAAAAGCAAAATGTGCAGTAGAAAGAAAACAGAAGTTAAAAATATTAATTTCCTGAGGAGATATTTTAAAAATACGAATGCATCCTATGTCCATAGGATTAACATTAGTGAAGGTAATCTAGAAGTTTACTGACGAGTAGCCTTAACCACAAAAGATTCCAAAATGATTACAAATCTGAGAATTTAAATGTCCTTTTGCATTACAACAACAGATGAATGACAAGATTGAGGACCACAATGGCACTATTTCCTCCGAAAATGGAAACTACGACACGTTGAATAATTGTTCAAAGAAGTTATAAAACTTACTTTTCCCAATAATCCAAAGAACAAAAAAATGTACATTTTTAAACAAATAACAATAAAATATTTAAATAGTACAATTTAAAAACAAATATTAAGTGAACACTAACTTTGTTAGAAGTTTGTGCAGCACTAACATTGAACACTTGGCCAAAAGGATCACCACCAAAGGGATCTGCCGTTGTGGTTACAGCAGGCTCTTTAAATGGATCTAAAATGAAATTTCAAGCTTAATTAGATTTACATGCAACCTTAAGTTTTAAAATAAAAGACAAACAGAAAATATATTTTTAAGATAATAAATATAGTAATAATTAAAGTGCCAACTAAATTCCTAAATCAATGAAATTGAAAACGAAACTTAATCTTTGTAAGTATACAGCGGAAGAAAAAGACTGAAAAAATATTTTAAAGGATTATTAGAATATTAGGGGGCTTAGCCTCCTGCTCGTTAATCCCCGTGAATTGGGACTGCTACGCGGTTCTACATCACTTCAATCTCTTGCCACATTTTGCGCAAACTCTAAACAGAATGAGTACTATCATAAACCATTTTAACATATGGAATCTACAAATTTTTTTCATGTTAAAAAAAGTAATTGAAAATTTCATTGAAAACACATTTAAAAATGCATTTAGTTGATGCTACTAATGGACATAAATCATTATAACACTATAAAATTTACAAATTTTTGAAATGTAAAACAATTAACTAAACAAGTGGGTAAGTGTGATCGAAGATCGCTCAAAGGGTTTCGTTTAATATTCCTTTCAAAACACTTTATCCTTTCTTTAATAAATTCAAACAAATTTCATTTAGCAACAACAACAAAAAAAAGTCATGTTTTTTATAAAGTAAAAATTTACCGGTCTATTTTTTCCTTTTTCGAATATCTAAACCAGCTGGATAGCGGTCCAAGCCCGCTATTACATTCTGTCATAAAAATATCCGTCATACGGACTAAATGCAATATTTAAAAAAATAATTTCAAAATTAAACAAATTGTACACCTACAAAATGTTAAAATATGCGAATATTTCCATAATCGGATTTTTATCACGATTCAATATGTTTCTCAAACTCATATATTTACTATTCTCTATTATGTATATTGATACTCGCTTTGTATTATTCTCAAACATTTGAAAAAATAGTTAAACTTCCTGTATGACGTCAGATTTTCTTTTTAATTCTCTAATGACGTGATATTAATCTGCTTTGTGTACATTACACATTCTCATGCTCCTTGTATTATTGAGAAATCTTAGACATTTTCCGTTTTATTACGACTATGACGTCAATCAATTTTATTTCATATTTATCTTTTTTTCAATTGGTGAAACTTTTTATTTCATTTTCATTTTCACACGTTTAAATCGTCTGATAGAAAATTAATTATTGTAGAAGGAATTTCATCGTGGATTTTTAATTTTTGGCATCTGCAATAAGGAAAAATGTTTCAATTTAATAGGAAAAGGCTGTTAGAATTTTGGTTTTTTATCTCTATTTATTAAAATAATACGAATTTTTCAAATTTTAATATTTTCAGCTCTTCACAGCTGATATTCTGATTTATACACAAAGTTTCAACTCTGTAAGTTACATAGTTTTCGAGAATGGCTCTGTGACAGACAGACAACGGAGCGGAAGCAATAGGGTTTCGTGAGATGAACGAAACCCTAAAAAATTACCTTGGAAACACAATCTAAAACTCATTACACCTATAATATTGTACAACACGGCTTAAATTCATTTTGAAAAACTCTTGGAAAAACACTACTTGATACAAGATAGTTCAATATAAATCAACAATTAGTCTAAAGTTCGTTCAACGAGAAAAATACAATATCTCTCAGACGCTTGGTAAGTTAACACAACGCAAACAACATGTTTTTTGCTGTTTCTAAAAGAAACTTTTGATCAAAAAGCTGATTTTCTGAATGCATCAAGTGGCAGTAAAATGAACCAATGGTCTTTGCTAATAGTCCAGTCAAATTAGGCAGATTTTGGGTCATTTTGGGACATAATTACGTAAGTTTTCAAACTTGGTGATATTGTTTGGGAGGGTCTACTAATGAACATACTAAAAGTCCTGATGGGTAGGGGGTGAGCGCGAGGGGGGGGAGGTAAAAGAAGGTACCATTTTCCGGTTTTTTGTTAATATCTCGTAAGCTATAGCTCTTACGGAAAAATTGTCAATACAAGAAATAAAGACAATTAAATTCTCTACAAAAAAGGTTATATACATTTTTCTATAGAGTCCATAGGTAACGAGATAATCTCATTCAAAAATGAAGAAATTTGTCAAAAGTCACACCAGCGCCAGAGAGCGGGTCCACGGCACTTACATTACATCTACTTAACCTAAACATAAACGAACATTAATAAATGATGTGGTCAGAAGAATGAAAGCCAGAACAATAACTTCATCAAATGACATTTTTTTGTTAACATAAAACATACAAAAATGAAAAATGCGTAAAATACAATGATATAGGATTAAACAATATATTCAAGTCCTTGATCATTTTGATTACCCCGGGTTCAATGTGAAATTTCAAAAGATGTTGTTTTGTGTTCTATTTCCATTAGGGCATCCTCCTCAACAGGTGGCGCACTGTTTGAGCAGTCTCCATGGCAGTAGTGGCAGGCAGCAGTGCATGTTATTCCTGTTTTTCTGCATCCACATTTGTTCCCACAACCGGTTGTACACTGGCAGAAGATGAGGTGTAGTACTTCCTCAGGGGCAACAGGATCGGTGGTTGTGATAGGCATTAATGTATGATCGAGCTTGCGTTTCCAACCCCAAATCTCAGGAGACAGTTCATTGCCCTGCCACAGCTATATCTGATGAAAAACCCGGTATGAGTGTTGCATCGCTGCTCCTTCTGTGGAAGGCAGGGATGCTAATTCTGGTCTCATGGTAGAAACGGACTTATGTAAGTTGAGTGACGTTGTAGTATGTGGAGCTCCATATATATTCAAGAAGAGCTTACGCCAGAAGAACCTCTGCCACCTGCTGACGTGACGAGTTTGAGTCACGAAAGACTGAATTTACACACTCTAATGATTTACGTCGCATCAACATTTTGCAGATAGCAACTTTCCCCTTCCTATAACAAGATGATGTTGTGTCACAGCCAGAGAATGAATGAGCAAGTAGTATAATGTGTTTGAGGCCCTTTTGCTTCTGTTATTGTGATGAAAATACCTGAGTTACGACTTTCCCTTGGTCTGGTTTGTATAAGTATACATTTTTATCTGAAGGGGTTAAGGCTGTGAGAAGAACAAGTATATCCACATCCTGTCCAACAACAGTAACGTTGTCACTCTCACTCAGTGCATCTATATTAGTCTGAACAATCAGAGTGTCGGCATCATTAGGACTTTGCTGACATAAGACTCCTTTCTCATTTAGTTTAGAGGACAGAATGGGAATGAACTTTGTCTTATTGTTCTTATTTGAGAGAAACTGATTTTGGGGCACATTGATGACAGTATGTTCTTCAAAATGTATGTCAACTGACGTTTTCACTGAGCACCTTCTATTTTGTTCAGCTACTTTGGTACTGTTTACAGTGTCAGTATATCCATCGAAAACAATTCTGCAGCTCTTTCCACAATAGTGTTTCTTAACGTACTTTATATAGGTGTTGCAAATATCCTGTATTGTAGATCCCTTCTTCCACACAATCTTATGTAACAGGAAGCCACCATCCACAACTATTGCTTGTTGTTGGAGGTCTATTATCTGATCTGATTGTTCAAATATTTGATACAAAGCACTTTTTTGTCTTCCGCATTCCGCAATCATTGAAAAGAGAGAGAGGATAAGGAGCCAATTCATATTGTAAGTAATTTTCTAAATCATCATTGCTACGTTTGCACAAGGAAATCCGTTGGAATATAACTAGAGGATCCACAGTTATAGTGCTATCATGAAATTTGATTGAATTATGCATACTGTTGAGTGATTGTGCTATACCTTTCCGAGTTAGTTTCACATGTGAGTAGCATTTCCCAGACACCTCAATAATCTTTTTTCTCCCGATTTCCAAAGCTTTGAATCAAGTGACAGTTTCATCTCCAATAATCCCAGAAGCTATTGATATAATTTTATCTATCTGAGGAAAGGGCGGGTGATTTTCAAACCAAGTTGAAAGTTTGTATGTATCCGCAGCATCTCTATTCATCCGAGATTCACGAAAATCCTCATATTCTTCACCAGAAAAAAGAGTCAAACCACAGAATTCTTCCAGGGAGGTACAAATATGAAAGGTAGCTGTGGCGCCAAGAACCCACTTACTCAAAACGCTGTCATTTATTCCTCGTCCCCGTGTGAGTCCTCCAGAGCATTTCATAGATCGCAATAGTGTTAATGTTTTAAAAAATTAATTTCATGTCATCTAAATTATTTGAAATTTTTGTGAATAATAAATAAACAGTCAAACATAATGTTTTGGAACCATGTGTAC
This sequence comes from Maratus michaelseni, assembly GCA_963931845.1. Taxonomy (NCBI): domain Eukaryota; kingdom Metazoa; phylum Arthropoda; class Arachnida; order Araneae; family Salticidae; genus Maratus; species Maratus michaelseni. The sequence continues at coordinate 351,395,137 of OZ007592.1, forward strand.
AATTTAATGCTAAAATATTCATTTAAAAAATAGTAATTTTTGAAATATCAAACGATCCAATTGCGTTGTACTAGGGTTTATTTAATTACTTCTGCAAAAATATTATACAACCAACCAACCGAAAGCAGCCGGAGAAAAACAAGTCGAAAACGGTTGACTCGCTCTCTGTCGTGGTGTGACTTTTGACAAATTTCTTGATTTTTGAAAGCGATTATCTCGTTAACTATGGACTCTAGAGAAAAATGTATATAACCTATTTTGTAGAGAATTTAATTCTCTTTATCTTTTGCATTAGCAATTTTTCCGTAGGTCTTATAGATTATGAGATATTAACAAAAGACCGAAAAATGGTACCTTCTTTTACCTCCCCCCCCTCGCGCTCACCCCCCATCCATCAGGACTTTTAGTATGTTCAATAGTAGACCCTCCCAAACAATATCACCAAGTTTGAAAACTTACGTAATTATGTCCAGAAAAAAACCTAATTTGACTGGACTATAATCATACATCGGCTGAAAGATCGTGTTGTATTTAAAAAGAGCTTCAGGTCTGAATTTTGATTTGCTGGATTAGAAATAAAGGCCAGTGACTTTCTTAAACACAATTAGTCAAAATGACATAATTTTCAGAAATGTTTTGTTTGTGCATATCAAACCATGATCTTTAAATTAATTGTACAAAGTTCAGTCTTTTTACGTGCAAAAATAAATGCCAGTGAATATGATGTCATATTGACAAAACTGTACTGAAATATTTCAGTTTCATTATAGACTCTAAAGGTCATGACGTCATTGGGAGTTCCTAACAAACCATTGCTATATATTTCCTGGATTTTGCTATCCATTTCCTGGAGGTAACTCCTTCTCACAATGACCAAAACAAAAACCTACCCAGAAATTTGTTTGTTTGAAGCAATTCTACCATGTGCCCCTTTTGGAGTCCATATGAGAATGTGTCCTTTCTTTCAAATATGCCACCATTTTCACCATCAGAACCATTCATCTTTTCCAAGATTAGAGAATCATTTAAGCACTTGTTTTAAAATTCCTGAGTTCATTAAATATTTATTATAAATAATTGGAAATTACGTAATTTTCAGAAATATTTTATTTTGTGCATACGAATGATCTTTAAATAAATAACAAAAGTTCAGTCTATTTAGGTGCATGAATAAGGGTCAGTGAATATGACATCACTGATACAGCTATAATAAAATATTTTATATTCATGGATGAAAATGCATCTTTGGTTTTCCAAATGATGTCATTTTCTTAATTGGAAACATTTTGCTTTACATATTACTTACTATGATAGATTATTCATTGTTATTTTATTTACACATATTACTTAGTATTATTTCTCAATAAATAATTTGTGTTGTGCACTTCCACGATTAGTGCATAATAAAACACAATCATTTTAATATGTTTACATTTTATGAAAACCATTGAAATTTTTCTTTTAAATATGACATTAGTTTCAGTACTGAAATGATGCTTGTGACTGGTAGAATGTAAAACAGCAAATTATTTTTATGGTACTGAGGTTGTTGCCAAACGGAAAACTACAAATTCAGCCTTATTTTTGCACCATGTAAGAGAAATATATTATATACATATATTTTTGAAAGATATACGCTTACAACTTAAACTGATCAACATCCACAATGAAAAATCATGCATCACGGCATAAATTATGAAACACTTTCCAACACTATTGGAATATTGTTAAGAAATTTCATTTTTGTTGATTCAATGAAATGAGATATGGTCAAGCCCACATATTATGAAGGCTTAGAAAAACATTCGCTATATCTGATATTCGTAATAGCCAATACAACAGAAAAAATGAAAAAAAAAAAAAAATAGAAAGAGACTTACTTTTTTTTTCTAAAGACTATGATCAACTTGTTTCTAAACTTTTATTTTATTTTAGGGAAAAAATCAGTAACTTCTTTAGAATGGCTGAATTTAAAATTGATTTACACAATTCTTGTTCAATCACATATAAATGATGTTTTATGTCCTGCGAAATATACGTTTTTAGACTCTCCACAGCACATTTTGATGACACTGATTCTTTGTTTTCCAATTCCATGCTGTCATCTTTGGATTCATCAGATTCAGATTGATTTAGAACTTGAGCAATGATGTTTTCAACTGTTTCTTGATCCTCTATTTCTGGGTTGCTATCACTACTAATGTAATTGGTCAGTGTAATATTATTAATTACATTTCTGTTTTCATTCAGTCTATCCAATCCCAAAGAAAACTGTCTTCAGGATAAATTTCTGGTGCCAAATTTAAGTTTTTTTTTTTTGTCCACTGAGAAATCCTGCATGTTTCCAACTGTTTTGAATGGTTTTTAGTTCGATACAGCACCATGCATCTTCTAAAAATTTGAATGCAATTTTAACATAAGCAACAAAATTGCGATTCAATTCAAGGTTCAACAAAAGTCATTGAATTATCTTCATTCTGTATTTTCGTTTGATGCATTTTATTATGTCCATATCTAGAGGTTGAATTTTTAATGTAGCATTTGGTGGAAAACTGCATAGTGTCATGTTTTTAACACCTGGATGCCTGTTTTATAGACAGTACAGTTATCAATCAAAAGCAAAATGTGTCTAGCCTATCCTGCTTTGACAAGTCATTAACAAATTTTTTCAACTATTTACCAAAAATTTCTGAAGTCATCCACCATGCCTTTTACTTTTCCAGTATTCTACATTAACACCCCATGTTATACATTAATAAAAAAATTACACCAACAGAAAAAAAAAATATTCAACAACAGGAAAAAAATGCGTGGCAATATTATATGGCATTAAAAAACTTAAAAGGATATATTGATGGGTAAACTGAATTTCCTATTCAAACGGACTACAATCCATTGGTGTGATTAAAGAAAAATGCAGGATACAACCCATGATTGCTCTGTTGGACATTGGCATTGCAAGCCTATAATTACACAATAGAGCATAAACGAGGGAAACATAATTCAAATGTGGATTGTCTCAGTCGAAATCCTCTTTATGTGACTAAATGAATGTCTCTTTCAGAATAAAATTATTGGTGCATTCTACATGTAATGTAAATAATAGCATTTAAGTATTATTCATGTCAGTTGTTCAGTTCTGATATTTACTAAGAAGAACATCGTTAATAATCTTTTTCTTATTGTCTTATTATTGAGTAATAACTGTTATTAATATTCATATAATCCATATACTACTGTGCTTCTTATTAGTGTCATTTTCATTATGTTTAAAATATTTAATATTTTTTCTGGTGGCCTGGGTGATGGATGGAGAACATCTAACATATTTCATAAACTTTCATGAATACACTTTCATCGAATTTATGTAGAACATTTTCCTCTAGAACTGTGGATTTCCTTTCAGAGACTATTACCATTGCCACTCCACTTTAAAAGTGGTTAAACTTTTTGTTTCCTCCCTTTCGGAGAAAGTCAAAACCTGAAGGAGGGAAGAGTGTGTAACAACTGCGCCATCTAGCAGCAGCCTATGCCAAAAGGAGTACAGTTAGTTCGAGCTGAGTATCAACATGTAGTGGTTGAGTGGAGAAAAGTGAACAGCGAGAGGTGTGGTGATCGGAATATTGTAATGTGAAAGTGAGGAAAACATACTATATGGTGTATGATAGCATATGGTGATCAGCTGTAATTTTAAATCCTTCAACCAGTTTAGTCTCGGATTTATTATACTTAATAATTCATGTGATTTGTCGTCATATTTGTTAATTGTGTCTGTGTTAGTGGTTTAGCAATAAAATAATTAAAGGGCTGTCGGAGTCTTCAATTTTCTACCTAACGAAGACAGCGCACTGTCGTTTTAACATTATTAAAGTATTGGAAATCCAATGTGACAGAAAAAATTTGTATTAACTGATACTTAGCTACATCTAATCTTGGAGTAAGTGGGCTCAACTGCATCTAAATAAAAAAAAACACAACACAATATAAATTCCTTTTTAGCAGTTATTGTCTGTATCCAGTACTGTGTGCAAATTCTTTCGTGCAGCCATGTATATGATCTACACACCTTGTAATACACTAAAAATTTGTTAAATATTAAAATACATATCACAGCTGAACCTAGCAGTTACGGCTCATACTTAGTCCTGTAACCAAATTCTTTTGAGTGTCTCTGTAAATAAACAATAAATTCTATGTACTCAATAATCTATACAAAACATGCTGCTATGCACCTAAGTAATGTATATCAATTTCATTGAAATAGTATAACATCATTGAAATACACTGAAGAGCATTTTCTCCAATAGATCATAATGTAATGGAAATCTTTTGTGGATCCCTGTAAATGAACTATAATATCTACTTATTGTGTACTGTATAAAAACAAGTTGTTGTCTACCTCAGTGATGCATATCAATTTCATTATGTTTGAAATAATGTAACATCATTAAAATGCATTGAAAATTTTTTTCCCCCATTGACTGTAATGCAATAAAACACTTTTTGAGTGTCCCTGTAAACTAACCATAAATGGTACACATTTCATTTTCAATACTGAACATGCCACATTAAGCCTCAATAATATATATCAATTACATAACAATCCAAATATATTTATGCAAGCAAGAGCACAGACAGACAGACAAACTGAATTCATAAAAACTTTTCAACTATGTTGGAAAGTGTTAAAGTCTTGACACCCATTTTTGGGGAAAAAAAAAAAAAAAAAAAGAGAAAAATCATGCATTAAGCATAGATTATGTAACGTTTTCCAACACATTCAGAATACTGTAAACAACTTCAACATTTAATAAGCTGACAGATGATGCTGTCAAAATAAACAATTTGGAAAACACAATTTTGGGAATTACCATCTATAGTAGGGGTGCACAACCTTTTTAAGCGAAGTGCCACTTACAAAAATTACTGGGTTGTCGAGGGCCACCATCAGAAAATTTTTGTTTCGAGGAGGCGTGACCGGAGGGGGGGACGGGGGAGATCAGATTTAAAAAAAACAAATTTTGGAAGGGTAGATTTAGCCCCTAGGTTCCTTCCTTCCAGTCAACGTATTCAGTTCTCTTGGCAATGATATAACAACAGTTTACGTTTGTATTTATACAAGAGATATAGCTCAGATTATATTAAAAGAGTGAAAATACTCCTTGACTTTATTTGAAGGAATAAATTTAGCTTTAAAGATTGCCAGTGCCGAAAAAAAAAAATCTGCTTTCATGAATGAAGGTGGAGAGGAGGAGAAACATATATATTATTCTAAATTGTACTTCTTAACATATTCAGTCATAAAATGTGGATATCAAATGATGAGTGCACAACCTTTATAACAGGAGGGGCAGTCACAAAAATGACTGGATTGTTGAGAGCCAACATCCATAGGGTGGACAAAATTTTGTCGGGGGGGGTTAAAAGGAGGGTTAGCTCCCTATACTCAACCACCTCCTTAGTCATCATAACCCAATTCAGTTGGAAAGGATGGAAAAAACTTGCATTTTTTTTCCATGTGCGATTGAAAATATTCATAGTTTTTTCCTAGTGACTGACGAAATTCACGATTTTTAGGCACACGTTCAGCGAAATTTGCGATTTATATGCACCCGATCGGCAAAATTTGTGATTTTTATGCACCCGATCAGCGAAATTTGCAATGTTTTTAGCATACGATCGGCGAAATTTGCAATGTTTTTGCATCCGATCGGCGAAATTTGCAATTTTTCGCAACCGATTGACGAAATTTGCAATTTTTATGTGCCTGATTGGCAAAATTCGCAATTTTTACGTGCCCGATTGGCAAAATTCGCAATTTTTACGTGCCGGATTGGCAAAATTTGCGGTTTTTATGTGCCTATCGGCGGAATTCATGATTTTTACGCGCCTAATCGGCAAAATTTGTGATTTTTATGCTCCCAATCGGCAAAATTCGCGATTTTTACGTGCTAATCGGCAAAATTTGCGATTTTTATGCGTCCGATCGGCAAAATTTACGATTTTTACACAGATGATCGGCGAAATTTCCAATTTACACGCACCCGATCGGCAAAATTTACGATTTATATGCAACCGATCGGCAAAATTCACGATTTTTATGCAGACGATCGACTAAATTTACGATTTATACACACCTGATTGGCAAAATTCACGATTTATACGCACCCTATCGGCAGAATTCGTGATTTTTACGGGCCCGATCTGCAAAATTCGCGATTTTTATGCAGGCAATCGGCAAAATTCACGATCTTTACGCAGGCGATCGGCAAAATTCACGATCTTTACGCAGGCGATCGGCAAAATTCACGATTTTTACGATTTATACGCACCCGATTGGCAGAATTCGCGATTTATATGCACACGATCGGCAAAATTTGCGATTTTTAAGCACCCGATGGGCGAAATTTGGCAAAATTTGCGATTTCTACTCACCTGATTGGCAAAATTCGTGATTTTTTCACGTCCGATCAGCGAAATTGATCCGCGGGCCACCAGTAATCTGATCGCGGGCCACAGGTTGTGCACCCCTAATCTATAGTCAGAAAAGAATTCAAATTTTTTTTTTTTTGTGAATCTCTATATATGACCTATATAATACATGTTATGCTAAAATTTAGTTCATTTCGGAAAAGCTGAATAAAGCTGAAAATTCCCTTTCAGCAATTTCTGTCATTAAACGGAAATGTATTCGAATTCTTTTGTACAGTCCTCTATCTATAAAATTTATAAACACCGAGTAATATGCAAAAAAAATTGTTACATTTAAAAGTGTGTACCTCAACTGAAAACACACTTCAAGCAATTATTGCTCATAGACAGTACTGTAACCAAACAATTTTGTGTGTATCTGTTTATGAACGATTTAGTCCTTTAAGTTAATCTAACTTCTGACATAGTCAGTATTTCCTTAATTCTTAATAATATTTATTCCTATTTAATGTCCTTTTAAAAGTAAATACCCGTATATTAATAATTTTTATTATTTCAAATCTTAATCTAAAATTTTAAGTTCATTTGTAACTTTTATCAGCTCCCCAATCTATAAAATTCCGAGAGACGCTTTTCTCATTTCCAATGTTTTTAAAAAAGCCATTTTTTAAATTTTTATTCCATGCTCTGCTTTCGCACGCTGGGGGTTTTTCACTTCAAAATTAATGCGCGGCTACGAGAAGAATTCTTTCGTGTTAGAACTTCTCCCTCGTGTCTCATTCGCTTGGCTGGAGCTCGGCTCTCACTCATTGGTTTGTGGGCTCGTGACGTCGTATTCTGTATCACTACGCTCAGTCAACAAAACTCGCTTGCACGCTTTGGAGAACAGATTTTTGACGTGTTTGGAAGTGTAACCAAATGGTTATCTGGTATTGCAGTCACGTAGAATTTTCATACAGCTCTTTAAGATCTTTTAAAACGATGTAGTGAGCCATCGTGAAGCCTGAGGGCTATAAGTTTCTACCGAATACTGTGGGAACTGTTACTTGCATCGCTCTTGTTTCTAAATAAATGATTTGTCTGGAAATTGGCTGGTCTTTATTGAAGAAACTCTTGTGGAATTTCATCATTGCCTCACTTCTTCGCCATGATTATTGAGTACGACTGCAATCATTCCCCATCTTGAACGAACTGCCATTTTTTCATGGAGTAAAAAACTATCTTCGTAAAAACACCACATATAATATATATATCTAGATATATGTCATGATTTAAGGATTAAAGTGGCAGCTTTATTTTTATCTAAAATGGCTTTCTAAATGCTGGATATTAATTTGTGATTCTCAGCCGAGGGCGGTTCTACACTAGGGGTTTAAGTTGCAGTCGTCATATTCATAGCAGATGTCTTTGTGAGAAGGCAGAATAAAAACTTCAGCAAATAATCAAAAAGCTTTTATTGGCAGCATAATAGGCTAGACGGAGATCTCTTTCACATTATCCGTCGTTTCAGATCTTACGATAGGTTCCAATTAGAATTGGCATTATAGCAGCAGATGTATTAGATCAAATCAACTCGAAGATAAAATACAAGCCTTAAAAACTGTTAGGATTAATCAGCTTTAATAATTCATAAAGAAGTAGTATCAAGAAAAAGATTTGGTCTCCCATTCACCAGTAACAGGTACGCATTCGAATTTATTAGGAGCTCAAATGCCAAACACCATCTACGGGCCTCTCTTTTCAACTGACGTCCAGAAGCAGGAACCGCGATATATCATTTCAAGGAGAGTATGAATACAGAGATCATGTGACGGCCGATGTGCCAATGGAGGACCGGGATTCTTTAACAGGAAGAGTCAGAATTTTAAGGGGAAACAGCTTCCGGTCCGAAAACGCACCAAAGAAGCTTAGAGATCTTTCTATCATGTTCTATAGACTAGCTGTGAACCGGATGAGTTTTAAGATAACTGATTATTGTTAATTACTAAATCGAGGCTATGGAATAATTTTTACGTTTACGAAAAGGAAAGAAATAAAAAATAAGAGAAATGGTTTATTGATTTTGGACCAAAGCCAGAATGGAATTAGAATAAAATGTTTTACATTTTAAGATAAGAAAAAGATTTTATGATTTTGAGAGGTACATTAAATATTGTAAATTACTAAAATAAATACAGACTTTTTAGTAATTTAGAAATATAAAAAGGAAAGAATATGGGTTTTTTGAGGGAAGAATATTGGGAAGCTTTTAATAATTTAAAGATAAAGACGCCATTTATTTAGTCAACTCGTCGCCATAAAAATATTGAATTTAGATATGAGGTTTTTGGAATAAATAGAGTTAGGATACATTAATAAACGGAGGAAATAAATATTATAGAGTAATTTAGAATAGGATGGGATGAAAATAATTTAGCAAATCACAATAAATTAAAAATTTTGTTAATATATATATATATATATATATATTCCCCCCCGCCCAAAAAAAAAAAAAAAAAGATTAAAAAGACAAAATGATTGAAAAAAATTAAGAAAAACAAAAACAACCTCCAAGCATCAGATATAAAAGGCGTAACGGAAGATTATTAACTAGATATTTTGAGTTTTTAAGGATGAAATAGATTTCCTTTTTCGATGAACATCAATAAAAATAATATTATGTAAAGTTTATAATTAATATAATACCATTAGTTTATAATTAATATAATACCATTAGTTTAGAAGTAATATAATAACATTAAACAGTTTTTAGATAAGATTTCAAAAGATTTATAAAGTGAAAATGATTCAAAATTTTAAAATTTCATATCTTTTCAAAGATACACAGAATCTGATTGTTATGATGCATACCATTTCTGCTTTTAAATTTAATATTTTTCAATAATTTATTTAAATTAATTATATAATCATAATTAATCATTATTTAAAAGATTTCATAATATTAATCAACATTTAAATTAATTATTTAACAGTTATTATTTAAACAGTCAATATTTTCTATCTTTTAAAATTAATCTTTTTAACTTTTCTTCTAAGATATTTTACTATCAATTAAAATTACCTTCTATAATTAAATCACTTTTTAAAGTCAATAATCATTTTTAAATTAAAATATAATCATTCATTTAAGTTTCTGGATAAAAGAATAAAAAATTGCCATTTGTTGACATTGCTTTCCGATCGTATCGCGATTTTTCTTCTAAGTATAAAAATATATTTTTCATTTTTTTAAATATTAATAATTTTTGTTTTAAACCTTATTCAAAAGATTAAACAAAATTCTTTATGTAGTCTGCCACAATTCTAGCGAAATTCAACTTAAATCTTGGCAGATATACATTTTAAACCTTTTTCTTAATCCTGATGTTTACATTGATCATTTTCGGAACGACGCCTTGCCATTTTGAATTGAAGCTTCGTATGTAGAATAAATAACATCTTAGCGTGCAATTGTCACCCATTTTGGTTTAGTTGTTACTCACGTAGGCATTCAAGGTTAAGGGACGCATTTTTCAATGGGGAAAAGGGGGTTTGAAATTCTTTCCAGAACATTCTAATGCGAACGAAGTTAATTTCTGCTGCCTGTTGTCAGGGTTGTGTTGTCTTCAGCTCGCTCGTGTCGTTTACGTGTGGAGTTGAGTTGTTGCTGGAGTTTTTTTTTCTTGTTGACGGTTGCAAGTTAAGCAGTTAATTATGAAGAAGAGGAATTTTCGCCTTTTCTGATTGGATCACTTGGCTTCCGGAGTCAGTTAGGAAGTAGTTGAATTTGAATTTAAAAATCAGTCTATTACATTCGGGCGGCTGTGTAGGTCGTTGCTATAAATACCGTGTCAGGCCGTAAGGCCGGACACAATTTGTGAATGATTTTTGGAAAGTGGAGTTCCTGAATTCTGCTGTCAGTTTGTTAAAGTATTTTTATAAAAAAGTTCTAAATGTTTTATTTCGACGTCCTGCAATGAAGTTTCGTGAAATTCTAAATATTTTCCGGTAGAGTTATATTCAGTTATGCTTGAACCACAGCTTTACTCAATTAATTCATTTTAACTTAACGATTTTTCGGAAGAAACATAGCTCGATCATCCTGTAGATAAAGATCTGCACATCGTCATTACCAATGAACAGGGCTGCGTGCTCCTCCGGGTGTTCCGGAATCAATCCGGTCCTTCGGGACGCGGAGGGATGACCTGGAGCCCGGCAGAAGACGCTGTGGCGTCCAGATTCCATTTTCAGGAGTTTGGGACAAAGCGGGGTCTCAGAGGGAGCGGTAACCGACGTAAGTCCACTTCCGGGAGGACTGGGCTGCCGGCCGTCGCCGGTACGCTCGAACAATCCTAAGTGCAGCCTGGGGATCCTGAACCGGGCACGAAATCGAGCGGCCTGGAACTCATCCTTTCTCAGCGTACGGCACTCCAGGGGATAGACAAGATGAGTGCTTCTCTTGTCCATTCCCAGGGCCCTCGGCGGGGGGCGCCGGAAACAGCTGTTGTTGAGATATGGAGCCATGGGTGGGAGCCACATGGTTAAGGTTCTGGAAAGCTGGTGTTCGTGTCTAGTGAAGGTGAGCTAGTGGACGCGGGCGGTTACGCAGGTCTGGCCGGACCACCGGGACGAAACTATCGCACTACCTGTTTCGATCCCTTCACTTTTCGCTTTTAAACTAACGTTCTCCCGGTCCTACGGCTCTGGCGGCCTAGTCACCCGACAGCGTGACGGGGGTCGGACCCTCTTCCTATTTTTTTAATCTATCTGTGTTTTACTAACCTAGTTTTTAGTGTGTGTTGTCCATTCCCGACTAGAGAGACATGAGATCACTCGTGTGAGTTGTTCTCGATCTCGAATTGGGATAAATCAAATCATGAGAGGGAGCCCTTGACTAGTCGCTGGGCCCTGGTTGCTCCTGTGAGCTTTCCAGACAAGTTCGGCGTCGAGGATGTCACGGACTTTCGCTCATGAACCGAGCATGTCCGGCCACTGTCGTACTCATGAAAGGGGTTACGATCGCGCCGATTCAGGCATCCAGAAAGTATGAAGGGGGCAATGTCCAGTAATGGATGGGTGCCGCGTTTTTTTTTAAACACCCGCAGTCGTCTTACCAATGAACATCATATTCCTATTAAATTAAATCTACAGACTATCTTCGTCACAGTCTCCTCATCATTCCTTCGTATGAGAATTATTTTTATATTTCGAGCATCCTGATAATTAGTCATGATTTTACTGCTGAATTAATTAAGAGTTTCTTCTCCATCCTTGATTCTTCATTTCTTCATAAAAAATTTAAGATCCGGAGATCCCAACGAATACTCATGATTACTCAACTGAGTTGATTTAGAAATTTTCTTCTTCATCGTCTGTGTTCCATTTCTTCATACATGGTTTAAGTTCCGATCATCCCAGCAATAATTAAGATTCTCCAGCTCAATTAATTTTTAGACTTTTCCATCAGATTGAAAATAACTTTCCACCTTTAGTGTATCAAATAAATTTAATGGCTATCTTTTCTGCCTGAACATTTTCAAGTCTAAATAATTTAATTTTTTTTATGAACTCTAGTTAATATAAAGAACAATAATTTCATCTACTAAGAGAACATTCATTTAAAATTTAAGAAAAAGTTAGAACTGAACTAGAATGATGATTTTTATACTTGTATAAAATATACTTACATCTGTGTTCATCATATATGAAGTGGCTTCTTATGTGTGAAAAGTACCATTTTTCTTGTTCAAATAAAAATTCTGCTCAACTGCAAAGATCTGTTTGTTACGATTATTATCTGGGTGAGTCATATCTGTATTTTTTCCTTTTTAGATGATTTTGGATTCAGACATACATTTCTAACATCGATCAAATAAATGATCAACTTAATAGCAATAATATAAATTCTAAAATATAAAGTAACTAGATAACTTTCAGTAAAATTGAATTTCAGAATTATTCTTAATGATTAATTTCTTTATTTTTAATACTAGTTTCAACATCGCATCTTCATGTATTCCACTATACGAGAATGTCTTGTAATGATGAGTTGGGGTAGGATTTAGAGCAAATATTTATTCGGTTTGCTGGCTTATTTTGGTATATTCCGATCCCATAAGTGATTGATATATCAATAATTAAGCATTTTGTATGAATTTCTGTTTGCTCTTTCTCCCACACCGACTTGCCACTACACTGATGATTTGAATGTCTTATCCATAACAATTACAGATATGTAATATTGTTGATTACACATAAACAGCTACAATTAGTGTTGCCAACTCACTGTCACAAAAAAGCGGGACAGGGAGACAGCAAAAGCGAGACAGTTGCTTCTATATTGGGACAAAAATATAGTAAATCTTATGAAAACTGAACTTGTCTATAACAGAATCCTGTTTTAAATGTAAAAAGTCCATGTTCCCGTCAAAAAGGGTACCATACAAATCTACCTACTAAGAAAGAAACCTCTGTAAAATGGAATATTTCACTTGTGTCTTGAAATTAAGTTTTAGTAGGTTTTATTGTATTAAACAAAATAATCTTAGAGACTAAAACCTATGAAAGAGGAATTGCTAGTAACCAAAACAGAACTCCGTATGGAAGAGAATTTTGGCTGAGCAGTTTTAATGGTACAATATTCTTTCCGTGGGGCACCACAAATGTTTTATGTGTAAGATGGAATTTGTTATAGGCAGATTCTACTTTTACAGGATTTATTTAACAAAGTAGGGCACAACCTAAAAAAAAAAAAAATTGCCAAATTCCAGAAAAATACTCAGTTTTAGACAGGTTTCTGTCTGAAAAAATAAATTCCTTTTAGCGAGACCGTAAAAAATTTCTGTTATAGACAGGTTGTGTTTTGACAGATTTACTGCATAAAGTTCTACTCAATGCAGACTAAAAAATAACATGATACTAACAGAAATTTAAAAGAATTTATACATCATGAAAAATCAGGACTTTTGGCCCGCGCAGACTGGTTTTGCGGGATAACTGTTAAAAGCCTTGAAAATTGGGACACCTGGCAACATTAGCTACAATGGTACAACAAATAAACAGCACTAAAAAATTTAAAAATTAGTACATCACAACATACATAATTTGGTAGTTCTCTATTATTCCGTCGACCACTTTTCATAACAAAAAAAAAATCGCCAAACTGTAACGCCAAATAAACGAGAGAACGTTGCCATTGGAATATGAAAATAAATAAATAAAATATAAGAATTTAAGGACACAATTGTTATTTTAATTAATGAAATAACTAATAAATCAGTAAAACATAATGAAAGATACACGCAAATGTCGAATTAAAAACCACTTGATGACATAACAAACACGTATAATGCTTCTAACATCAAGTAAATGGGACTGCATTTTTGGCGTTTAATCTTACAGTTTGGCGATAGTTTTTTGTTATGAAAAGTGGTCAACGGGATAATAGAGAAGTACCCATAATTTATATTAGATGGAAATTACAAAATAAACATAATTTTGACATTAAGACACTATTAACATATAGAATAGATGGAAATTACTATCGGCATAAAAGTGGCACAAGTAAATTCAAACAAAAATAAGAAAATAATCAAGCAGACCTGCTTTGAATGGGTCTTCTCCCGCAAAAGGATCACTAGCAAATCCATTTATTTTACCTTCAAAAGGATCTTTAGTCTTAAATGGATCTTCCTGGTAAATAAATAAAAATAACAGATTGTCTACCCTGAATATGAATTTCCAATGAAAACAATTACACAAAGTAAAATGCAAAGAAAATAAATACCTGGAAATCAGAAACAGGAGCTACCGGAGATGTTTCCTTTACTTCATCAAAACTTTTAGACGTCTGGAGAAAAAGAAAAAATGTATTATATATAAAATTTAGGCAAATAAAATACTGTTAAATCATAAGACAATCGTCACCACACACACACACACACACACTATATATATATATATATACAGAATGTCCCAAAAACATTGTTTGAAATCGGCTTTTATTCCTTAAATATTGATCATAGACATATATTATAAGTTACAAAGTTAGGTAAAAAAAGGTATAGAATTTTATGAAATCGATTAAAATTTGCTGGAGATTAAATTTGAAGGTATACAAAATTAAAATTTTTATATGGCTTTTGCATATTTTATTCACCATTTCTGTACTGTTGGTTTAGCGCAAGCATTCTATTGGCATTTCATCCCTTGGCAGAGCCGCTATCGTGCCTTCCGTCCCCCTGGTAGGTTTAAGCATAGGAAGCAGCGCTTTGTTGAGTCTCCTCTCCCTCTCTCTCTCTGAAACTGTTCAGTCATTTGATCTATGCATGCGCTAGTGCCGTGTTTGCTCTATCTCTGAGTGGATGGTTTCTGGTTACGGTTTTGTTACGCTTTCTCTATAATGTAGGTGTGGCTTTAGCTGCCGAAGCATATTGAATTCATCTTCTAATTATAAATTAATTTCATTTCTTTATAGATATTTTCTTCATCATTTAATTAAATCCATTCAAAATATGCTTTTCATTTACTTTTAGAAACTCCAGTTCATTCGTATTTATATGGATGTAACATAATCTTTAAGTCAGAAGAAGAAGCCAAAATTCAACTTGATGATATAATGTGATTGTTGTCTTATTTTTCGGACTGAGTTTTCTGTTTTATCGAAACTTACATTTAATATACTGAACTTCAAATTATTTTAATCCTTCTTAAGATCTGGAAAAGTGATAAAATTTTGTGAAATGATGCAGTGTATTTATTTTAAATTTCTAAAGAGTTTGGTCAAGCCAATTTAAATTCTTCAATATTTTCTAAGACTTCCGTTATATTGTATGCCAAATGCCAAAATTTAAATTATTCTGTGAAATTTTCAGCGAGATCTTTTTTGAATGGAATGCAGTGACCTAACAGCAAAAGTTCTTTATATGCCTTCCTTTCCAATTCCAATGTCAATAACGATTGGATTAACAACAAATTATTTGTCATCATTTCATGCCTGCATTTTACTGTTTACCTCACCTTTAAGTAAGCAGTTCATATTTTATTTTATTTTTTATTTTCTCTTCAAATAAAGTTTATGACCAAACGAACACAAGCACTTTGTGCTGGGCTGTTGTTCCTGATTCACAATGCAATAGTACAAATTTATGAACACCCAATAATGCCAATGTTTAAATATTATAATTTCTCTGTTCTTCCTTTTAGAATAACGCACATCAGCACACAAATAAATAAAATTCATGTCACAGGTCCCTGTACAAAAAATTTCCCAATGAGTAAAATGTGCCCCATACAAAATTAGGTCATGTACAAAATGTCAGTATTCTATCATAAAAAGCCGCAGAGATATGTTTAAACAAAGTTAGTGAGGGGTTAATCATAAATTAAAATGTAAATGTTTACAGCTAGAGACATCGCCGAACAAGAACTTGTTTTCAGACGAGTTCAGCTCTGTATTGGCATGGATGGAAAACATTTTGAACAAGCTTTGTAATCTTTGAGTAAAGTTACTAGGTATGCAACTAAGTTTCCAGGTTTTTTTAATCTATAAAAAGTGGAAGAATTTAAGAGAAATGCAAAAAATGATTTATTCAAAGTATCGTCCCTCGCTAGCTACACATTTTTGCCATCTCTCTGGCAATGCATGAATACCACAATGATAAAAAGACGCGTCTCTTGACCAAAACCATTCATCCAACCAATTTTGCACTTCTTCGAAATTGGCCAAGTGTAGCCCAGCCAAGACATGCGCCATCGACCAGAACAAGTGATAATCAGGAGGGGCCAAGTCTGGTGAATACAGCAGTTGCAGTAGCAGATCCCATTTCAGTGTTTTGATGGTGTCCTGGACGATGGAAGTGCGATGGCACGGAGTGTTGTTGTGCCGTAATATCACTCGCTTGTGTCTCGTGTCCCATTCTGGCCGTTTTCTGAGCAATGCATGGTTCAAATTATTCAGTTGTTGTCGGTAGCGATTCCCATTAACAGTTTCGCCCGATTTCAGTAGCTCATAGTACACAATTTCTTTCTGGTCCCACCAAATGCAGAGCATTGTCTTTTTCTGAAGCAATTTGGCTGTGCCTTTGATGTTGATGCTTCACCAGGTGAAAGCCACGATTTTTTGCGTTTGAGATTCTCGAAATGTATCCACTTCTCATTGCCAGTAACAATTCGATGCAGGAAACTCTTTCTTTCATGCCACAAAAACAAAATTTTGGAAGTGGCTCTTCGATTTTCCATCTGTCTCTCTCAGTCAACTCATGCGGCACCCATTTTCCTTTCTTTTGAATTTTTCCCATGGCATGACAACGTTTTGAAATATCTTGGCGAGTCATGCTTAATGCCTCTTGAAGTTGTTCTTGTGTTTGCATATCATCTCCTCAATTGTTTTCGGTCTTCCCTCCTGGAGAAAAGTGTCTGAATTCAACAGATGTCTCCTCCCACCCTGCTCCCCTCACCTCCCCCTCCCTGTCGCCCGAAATTGTAACTTTTTTAATTATGTTCAGAATTGAACGAGACCTTTTCTGACATTCTTCCCAAGTCATTTGCTTAATAACTAAACATTGATATTATATCTGCAACTGTTAGTCACCACTATTTATGAACAATAATAAAAAATTTAATTTTTTTTCCAGTTAAAACACACTATCCTTGGTTGAGAGCCACTTTACTCAGGATGCTCGTTAGTTAAGTTGTATCTGTCAATATTGTCTCCTCTCCCCTGTACCTCTTCCTTGCCCCTCCCCCTCGCCCGGAAACATAACTTTTTTAATTATGTTTAGATTTGAACGGGGCCTTTTCTGACACTCTTACCAATTCTTTTGGTTAATAACTAAACATTGATTTTATATCTGCAACTATTGGTCACCACTATTTATGAACAATAATCAAAATTTTCATCTTTTTTCCAGTTAAAACACTCCATTCTTGGCCAGTCTACTCAGAATGCTCGTTAGTTAAGCTGTATCTGTCAATATTGTCTCCTCCCCTCCCGCCTCCCTTCCTTTCCCCTCCCCCACCCCCTCTCCCGAAATCATAACTTTTTTAATTATGGTCAGATTTGAACGGGACCTTTTCTGACATTCTTCCCAAGTCATTTGGTTAATAACTAAACATTGGAATTATATCTGCAACTGTTTGACACCACTATTTATGAACAACACTCAAAATTTTCGGATTTTTTTCCAGTTAAAACACTTTATTCTTGGTTTAGAGCCACTTTACGTAGAATGCTCCTTAGTTAAGTTGTATATCTCAAGTTTGTCAGAAAAATTTCTCCATGCTCAGACAAATAAAACAGTGAAAATTCCAGTTTGTTAGAGTTTAGAACCAAACATGTTGAGTTATGATACTTTGAATTTTAATATTGAAGCTTTCCGACACAAAATAATCGTGTTTGTTATTAATGTTTTTCAAGGGTACACGTATTAAGTAAGTTTGTCTTTTGTACTCCCTACTTTCCGGTTTTATTGCTGGAGGTTTTATTGTATATAAAGTTTTCACCTAAATGGTGAAAAAATATTTTGTACATTCTTTTAAAAAATCTGGTCAACCTGGCCTGACACCGACCCTCAAAAGTCAAAGCAAAACACAATCCAAAATCGATTTCGAACCCGAAACAATGAAAGTTAACCTGACCCTAACTCCTAACCCTACCTGCAGAAAAAAAGTAGCCGTCAGCCAGCTTGACAGCCCGACCCATAATGAAGAAATATTGCGCATAACCATGTGTCTTGTTGTTTTCTATTTTGTGTAAATATGGATAACCCGACTCGTTGCAGGACTCTATTATTGATTAATATTTTATGTAATTTTTCAAAACGTTTAAAAGCCGATAAAGATGTATACGAAAATCATTGTCTACTGTTAAGTGTTAAGATGATTTTCGCCTGTGCCACTTTTTTTTTTTTTTTTTGGGGGGGGGGGGGGGGGGGGGAAATCTGCTCGCATCTTTTTATCACACATGTACAAAAACTTTGTTTATTAAGTCAGCTAATGCATATACACAAACTTTTGCTGCATTGCAAGTGATTCATTATTTAGTACGCTTGTGGTGTGCAAGGAAGTCGAAAAAGAAAAGTTGGATAAGCGAATTTAGAAAGGCGTCAGAGCAAAAGTTATCTTGTTAAATAAAAAATAAATACAAAACCATAGACCAGAATAGAGAATTCATTTAATGCTACTTATTTCTTGATTCATAGTAGTCACATGTTTCAAAGTATTTGTAATGAGTTTTTTTTTTTTTTAAATAGAAAATGGGGCGCTTTTCAAAATCAGTTGTTTGGGATTTTTTAATAAAAAATATGAAAACGATAGAGTTATATCAGTAGAATGCAAAAACTGTAACAGAACTTTTAACGAAGATACTTTCACTTTCGGAACCGGTTTCGAAAGTAAAAGTATCTTATTAAAAAAAATCTGCAAAGAAAATCGAAAAAGTAATCAACGGCAGAAATAGAGATTGATATCTACTATTCAATGCAAAAAAAATCGTTTAAAAATATTCAAATGCAAACGAGATATTAGAAAAATAATGCCCCATAGGATTAATATTAGCAAGCGAGTGTTTTCAAGTGCGTGAAGAGGACCCTTAAGAGCTCCTAGTCCTAATACCAGGGGTCGATGCAGGTTTTTTATCTTGGGGCCCATTTTGTGAAATTTATTATATTTTTGTGAAAAACAACATTTTGTAACGAAAGTTGAAATCCAGCTAATCAAATTCGAACCAAGCATTTATAAACAAAAACTTTTTAAAATCCTTTTGCTGAAGTTTTCCTCTTTTTTGAACTTGTTTGTTTACAAATTACACATTTTAAAACATCACAAAATAATAAATAGTAAGTTTTTATGGAATAGAATTTTGTGAAAGGATCAATTTTAGTAAAAGGAATTTTGTGAAGGGCCCATTTTATCAAATTGATTTTTGTGAAAGGGCCCATTTTATTAAATTGACTAAATAGGCCCCAAATTTTGTCTGGATCGAGCTCTGAATACGAGGGGAAATTTAATTATAAAAATGTCTTGCTCTAACATTACAGCTAGTACTATTAGAAGAAATTTTATTTGAAAAAAAAATCCACGTTTTAAGACATAAACAGCATTACCTCAAATATTTTTTCAGAATATATATGTAATATATATAAATGTTTTTTGCATAATGTTTTTCGTATATGTTTTTCATATAATGTTATTTTCTAATCCATTTGCAATTATTGATTTTGTAAAGACTTTATTTTTATTTTGTTTTATGATGTTCTTATATACAATACAAGCTTAATATTTAATTGGAATATCCACAAGTTTAGTCTTTTTCCTGTATAGTGTATTGTATATAAGAAATAAAACAACAAAATTTTCAAATGTACAAAATTCTCGGGGTCATTTTGTTTAAATTATTTGATACATTAATTTAAAAAATAAGTTTTAAAGTATTATCATACGTGTACTCTTGAAAAACATTAAAAACAAGCAAATGATTATTTAGTGTCAGAAAGCTTCGATATTTCATAAAATTCAAACTATAACTCAGCGGGTTTGGTTCTAAACTCTAAACGAATGGAATTTTTACTGTTTTATTTGACCGAGCACAGAGAAATTTTTAAAATATAACTTCTACAAACATTTTGATAAACTTGAGCGACACAACTTAGCTAACGATAACCCTGAGTAATGTGGCTCTAATCCAAGAAAAGAGTGTTTTAAGTGGAAAAAAAAGCCGAAAATTTTGATTATCATTATTATTAATGTTCATAAACGTCTGTGTGTCTGTCTGTGTATCTGTACCCGGATAAACTCTGCGAGCGTAGCGAGTAGCGAAGCGCTTTTTGTGTCAAAAAATTCAGAAAAATCCGGGCCTTCAGGAATTGCAGTTTCGAAAAAATCGGCCCTTAATTAAGGGAGTTATTAACGAACAAAGCTGTTTTAATTGCTTCAAAAGAAACCTATGTGGAAAGTCCTCCGCGCATGCCCAGAAGAGCTCAATCCTCATCTTCCGCAAAAAGAAGAAGGAAAGATCGCTTCGGCCGGTTTCGTTTAACGACTGTCTAAACTCGCCGACGGCGAACCGACAAAAATTCGAAAAAACCGTCAACATATTCTCAAAGAACGTACTTTTACGTCTCTAACGATCCTGTCGGTTCGAAAAAATTTTGATATTAACCCTTTCAAAAAAAATAATCAAAAAGGGTCGAATTCGTGTTTTTGATTTTCTCCCTTCGTCCGAACCTCGCATCCGCCGGACTAAGAAAGATTCGGATAAACGGATTTCACCAAATAAAAGATCGGTCTTTGTCCTCTCCAATGTCACCTTCCATTAAAAAAAATACGTCAGTTAACCCTTCGAAAACGTATATTTACCGTACACTGTTTCGCGATTTCGGCAATTTCGACTATTTTGAAAAATTCGCTGCGGCGGTTCCAAACGAGTCAATGAAAACTAAAAATACCAGACGAGATCTACATTCTTTATCCTTTCGAAATCTGCGATCGTTTTTGAAAATTACAAATATTAACCCTTCGAAAAAAATTCGCGCGCAGACTCACTTTTTCAAATTCCAATTCTCTGCGATTTTTAAAATCGCGCATTGGCTCTCTGAAAGAACAAAAAAACAAACAAACACAACCAAGTACATTTCCCTCCTTTCGCGATCACTGTAAAATCTTTAGTTTTAAAAAATATTTCAGTTAACCCTTTCGAAAATGTTTTTTTCCGTAAGTCTCTTTGGTTTTTCAGCGATTTCTGCAATCTTTAAAAATTCAGTTCTGGGCTTCTAAACAAGATACGGAAAAATAAAAATACCGAGCCTAATCTACAACCCGTTTCTAGAAATGAGCGTTTTTCGGCGCAAGCACAGTTTAATCAAACTGTAATAAGTGACTTTGCTTTCGCCGTAATTATCTTATTTATTAACGATCTTAAATCAAAAATCGTTGTTCATTTTGCGTACAGAATTGAATGGGCTTTCCGAATATATGATTTATTTTGAGAAATAATTATATTTTCATAGTTAAAATTCTATTCTACTAGGATATTTGTATTCTGAAACAGCCAATTTCACTGCAAATACTTGCTATACAATACCTGACTAACTTACTATACAATATTTCTCTTGGATGGATCAGAGATTATACGATATGTAAAGAGTCAACTTCATGTTCGATCGCAGTCAAATAAACTAGAGAGTCAACACAGGAACATTTATTTTTAACAGTTTTAATACTTTTTAAATAATTGTCATTTTTGCATAGGGGAAAAAAAAAGCTAAGGAATTTGCTATTTCTTTTGAAAATATCTCCCTTCGTATGGGTCCCATCACGACGGGGTATAGCTCATTCGACTCGACACCGATAGAGCTTAGTAGAGATTATCGACTTAAGTTCCGCCTTTCACCACTAGGGGCGCTTTCCGAACTCTGTTTCTATGGGCCGGATCACGACGGGGTATGGCTTATTCGACTCGACATCGATAGCTTTAACGGTTTCAGTGCCCGAGGTTCGTATAGAACAGATTGCGCCCCCTGGTGGTTGAAGGTGTAATTAAAGGATTTTTCAGCCAACTCGGGTTCTATGGGTCACATCACGACGCGGTTTGGCTCAATCGACTCGACATCGATAGAGGATACTATAGATTATCGACTTTAGTTCCGCATTTCACCACTAGGGGCGCTTTCCAAACTCTGTTTCTATGGGCCGGATCACGACGGCGTATGGCTTATTCGACTCGATATCAATAGCTTTAACGGTTTCAGTGCCCGAGGTTCGTATAGAACAGATTGCGCCACCTGGTGGTGGAAGGTGTAATTAAAGGATTTTTCAGCCAACTCGGGTTCTATGGGTCACATTACGACGGGGTATGGCTCATTCGACTCGACATCGATAGCTTTTCGAGATTTTACAATTAGGGGCCCGCTGTCGGGCGAAGCCAGCTAGTCCTTATTATTAATGTTCGTATCCGTCTGTGTGTCTGTCTGTCTGTGTATCTGTACCCGGATAAACTCTGCGAGCGTAGCGAGTAGCAAAGCGCTTTTTGTGTAAAAAAATTCAGAAAAATCCGGGCCTTCAGGAATTGCAGTTTCGAAAAAATCGGCCCATAATTAAGGGAGTTATTAACGAACAGAGCTGTTTTAATTGCTTCAAAAGAAACCTATGTGGAAACTCCTCCGCGCATGCCCAGAAGAGCTCAATCTGATGTATTTAAACACTTAGGTAATTAAATGAAGTAAGCAGGGCATAGGCACAAGTGGTGCGTTTATGCTGTAATTGACCATGGTTTTATAATGTTCAAAAGCGAAATAAAGATAACTAAAAGTTTCTAAAATATTAATGAAATAATAACAGACAAAAGGAATTAAACTCAACAAGATTTATTCAAATTACTAAGTTCAGAATAAAATACATATTTCCAATATTCCAGAATAAAAACGATATCACATTACCATTCAATCTATATTTGCATTTGTCAAAACAGAATGCTTAAAAACTTACACAATATATCTTGAGACCATTAAACATACATCTCATATTCTGGATGTGAAAACTGGAGCACCGATGGAAAAATTCATTTAACAAATTTACTTTGATTAAATTAAGTTTATTACCAGATTAACTTAAATGGAAAAACAATTACTTTTAATTAAAGGCTTTAACAAAGATTCAAAAGAAACATATAATTTACCTTAATGATCTTTTAAATTAAATAACCTTAATCTTGTAAAAAATATATTAACATTAAATAAATTCCATTAATCTAAAACCAAAACTTTAATTAAACATAAAACAATATCTTTCCGAACTTCCCGATCCAATGATTCTATCCTTCCAAATACAACCTCCATTCATCAAGTTGTCAGTAACGGCCAACCGTACCTGCTCGACCACGATACAGTCGTACTTTGAACCGCCGGACAAAACATGCCACTCCAGGGTACTATCTATACTTATTAAGTAACAAGCCCAATGGCAAACGGTCTACTGATATGAAGCACTATCCGTAGAAACCCAAACCGAGCCATCGTATTTGGTGTTTCAATAGTTAAAACGGTAACAAGTAATTTCGGCTTCCGAAATTACTGATGCAAGAATAATAGACAGAACGGTGTCAACATACTTTAAATAGAATCACGTTCTGAACTATTAAAAATATCAAAAGCCTTTTGATGACATGAAAGTTAATATCATGAAAGTCTAAAAACCACAACATCAGGACAAAAAGGAAAAGCTTTACTCACTTTAAATAAAAAGCTTTATATCCAATGGAAAAACTAAATCAAAAGATATATGAAACTAGCTGCACGAAATTATAAGAAAAAGCTGCTCTTTTCATTAAATAACTATTGCTCCAAGAAGTTTCCTTTAAAAACATGATGACATCAAATGCTCCATCTCCAAAAATGAAAGACGTGGTGTTCTTTAAAAAGAAAAAGCCTCTTTACTTGCAGACTCCATTTCATCTAAAAACATTATCTTCCATCTCAAATATAACACATCACCACTCGAATTAAAAAGCACTTCCTTAAAAACAAAACATCACTAGACTAAACACTCGTAGACGACACAAACACTAAAACAACAAACTAGACGGCTTCCAGCCAGCTGGAACATCACAATACACGACTGCCTCTCTCTTAAATACATTACCGCCTCGTGTCAAGGTCAATGACGTAACCTCCTCATCCTGCAGCAAACAGGTCACTTCCGGCCTCCCGAAGGTACGTGACGATCGATTACGGTCACAGGTAGATACTACAGGTAATGACAGATTATCAGAGCCATATGTCACCAGTTGCCGTATTCACTTGTATCGTGACGTAATCGATCTACCGAAAACCGCGAGAAATGAGGAGATGTGACTAATGTAAACAAGCGATAACGATGTCCATAGGAAGTGAAAAACATGATGTAGATAAAAAAATGAAATAAAAGTAAATAGAAGCAAATGGAAAAACCTGAAGCGTTAGAATATATAATATGACCAAATGGTAAGTAACTAAATAAAGATATTTTTACTTTAAAACCATATGAATTACTTTAAATAAAAATATACTTTCATACTGTAAACCAAGGTTATTAAACTGAAGGATTTAATTACTGAAATATGACTGAGCTAATTACTGAATATAACTGAATAGGAGTTAAATATTAAATAAATATAATAAAGCATGAATGGATGAATTAGGTCAATTAAGATATGATTTGAATGAGTGATAAGAACTAAAAGAATTAGTAAAGGGAAAACTATCCAGTTTTTCCAACACAATCCTCATCTTCCGCAAAAAGAAGAAGGAAAGATCGCTTCGGCCGGTTTCGTTTGACGACTGTCTAAACTCGCCGACGGCGAACCGACAGAAATACGAAAAAACCGTCAACATATTCTCAAAGAACGTACTTTTACGTCTCTAACGATCCGGTCGGTTCGAAAAAATTTCGATATTAACCCTTTCAAAAAAAATAATCAAAAAGGGTCGAATTCGTGTTTTTGATTTTCTCCCTTCGTCCGAACCTCGCATCCGCCGGACTAAGAAAGATTCGGATAAACGGATTTCACCAAATAAAAGATCGGTCTCTGTCCTCTCCAATAACACCTTCCATTAAAAAAAATACGTCAGTTAACCCTTCGAAAACGTATATTTTCCGTACACCGTTTCGCGATGTCGGCAATTTCGACTATTTTGAAAAATTCGCTGCGGCGGTTCCAAACGAGTCAGGGAAAACTAAAAATACCAGACGAGATCTGCATTCCTTATCCTTTCGAAATATGCGATCGTTTTTGAAAAATACAAATATTAACGCTTCGAAAAAAATACGAGCGCAGACTCACTTTTGCAAATTAAGATTCTCTGCGATTTTTAAAATCGCGCATCGGCTCTCTGAAAGAACAAAAAAACAAACAAACACACCCAAGTACATTTTCCTCCTTTCGCAATCACTGTAAAACCTTTAGTTTTAAAAAATATTTCAGTTAACCCTTTCGAAAACGTTTTTTTCCGTAAGTCTCTTTCGGTTTTCAGCGATTTCTGCAATCTTTAAAAATTCAATTCTGGGCTTCTAAACAAGATACGAAAAAATAAAAATACCGAGCCTAATATACGTTCTTTTTCCTTTTAAAATCAGGTAAGAGTTTTGAAAAATTCGTTTTTAACCCTTCTAAAAAAATGGTTTCCGAAACTCACTCGCGTGAATTTTCGTTTTTCGGCCCATGTTTAAAAATCCGCATCGACTCGGAAAATGTGAATAGAGACAAATAAAATACACCAGATCATAGCCACGTTCTTATTCTTCGAAACATATATTTCAGTTTTAAAAAATATGTACATTAACTCTTTAGAAACCGGTCGTTCCCGTACCTCACTTTCACGATTTCTTCTAATTTGCCAATGTATACCCCCCCCCCCACCCCGCCGCAGGACTTTTTTATCGAATTACACAAATTCCGAGAGAAGAGGCTAAAAGTGCATACATTCAGCTATAGAAAGATGCCTTCGACTTTAAAAAATTCGATTATTATCAATTAAAAAAAAATTATTTTGTGAAACCTGTTTCTAGAAATGAGCGTTTTTCGGCGCAAGCACAGTTTAATCAAAGTGTAATAAGTGACTTTGCTTTCGCCGTAATTATCTTATTTATTAACGATCTTAAATCAAAAATCGTTGTTCATTTTGCGTACAGAATTGAATGGACTTTCCGAAAATATGATTTATTTTGAGAAATAATTATATTTGTATGGTTAAAATTCTATTCTACTAGGATATTTGTATTCTGAAGCAGCCGATTGCACTGCAAATATACTTGCTGTGTGTACTTTTTTCGAAAGCTCCAAAAGATATCAAATTAATTTTTTTTCTATTTTTTATATATCGGATTCTATATAGTTTGTTGAACTCCCGGTTTATGATTCAACACAGGAACATTTATTTTTAAAAGTTTTAGAATTTTTTAAATAATGGTCATTTTTGTATAGAAAAAAAAAAGGAAAAAGCTAAGGAATTTGCTATTTCTTTTCAAAATATCTCCCTTCGTATGGGTCCCATCGCGACCTGGTTTGGCTCATTCGACTCGACATAGATAGAGCTTACCGAATTTAGTTCCGAATTTCATCACCAGGGTGCGCTTTCCTATCTCTGTTTCTATGGGACGGATCACGACGGGGTATGGCTCATTCGACTCGACATCGATAGCTTTTCGAGATTTTACAAGATTAGAGGTTTCACAATTAGGGGCCCGCTGGCGGGCGAAGCCAGCTAGTCCTTATTATTAATGTTCGTATCCGTCTGTGTGTGTATCTGTACCCGGATAAACTCTGCGAGCGTAGCGAGTAGCAAAGCGCTTTTTGTATAAAAAAATTCAGAAAAATCCGGGCCTTCAGAAATTGCAGTTTCGAAAAAATCGGCCCTTAATTAAGGGAGTTATTAACGAACAAAGCTGTTTTAATTGCTTCGAAAGAAACCTATGTGGAAAGTCTTCCGCGCATGCCCAGAAGAGCTCAATCCTCATCTTCCGCAAAAAGAAGAAGGAAAGATAGCTTCTGCCGGTTTCGTTTTACGATTGTCTAAACTCGCCGACGGCGAACCGACTGAAATACGAAAAAAACGTCAACATATTCTCAAAGAACGCAATTTTACGTCTCTAAAGATCCGGTCGGTTCGAAAAAATTTCGATATTAACCCTTTCAAAAAAAATAATCAAAAAGCGTCGAATTCGTGTTTTTGATATTCTCCCTTCGTCCGAGCCTCGCATTCGCCGGACTAAGAAAGATTTGGATAAACGGATTTCACCAAATAAAAGATCGGTCTTTTTCCTCTCCAATTCCACCTTCCATGAAAAAAAAATACGTCAGTTAACCCTTCGAAAACGTATATTTTCCGTACACCGCTTCACGATTTCGACTATTTTGAAAAATTCGCTAGGGCGGTTCCAAACGAGTCAATGAAAACTAAAAATACCAGACGAAATCTACATTTTTTATCCTTTCGAAATCTGCGATCGTTTTTGAAAAATACAAATATTAACCCTTCGAAAAAAATTCGCGCGCAGACTCACTTTTGCAAATTCCGATTCTCTGCGATTTTTAAAATCGCGCATCGGCTCTCTGAAAGAACAAAAAAACAAACAAACACACCCAAGTACATTTCCCTCCTTTCGAGATTACTGTAAAACCTTTAGTTTTAAAAAATATTTCAGTTAACTCTTTCGAAAACGCTTTTTTCCGTAAGTCTTTTTCGGTTTTTCAGCGATTTCTGCAATCTTTAAAAATCCAATTCTGGGCTTCTAAACAAGATACGAAAAAATAGAAATACCGAGCCTAATCTACGTTCTTTTTCCTTTTAAAATCAGGTATCAGTTTCGAAAAATTCGTTTTTTAACCCTTCTAAAAAAATGGTTTCCGAAACTCACTCGCGTGAATTTTTGTTTTTTGTAGGCTTAAAGTTATATTTTTTGTGTTTTCCCAGCTCCTCATTTTATTTAATAACCACCACCACCATATAAAAGCTTGCTTCTATGTTTAGTTTAATTTATTTTCTAAGTATCTTATTTAGTTAATCATTTTTAATGTTTAAATTCAATAGTCTGGTACTTACAGCAAGTGTGCATGCTTGTTTACCTTTTTCAGCATATGGTTGGGTGGTTGGTAGTGAAGTTAATTTTCTGTTACTTTTTAGTTAACCTTTTTCTGATTTGTTGTTTCTTCTGACATCATTCTGACACAGTGATGTCATTTTGTTCTAGTGGGTGTGTCTTGCATTTATTGAAAGTTATATTTACTAATTTGGCAACATTAAAATGCAGATTTTGTATTGTGTTTGAAGTATATATTTGGGAAGTTTGTAGTTTGACAAGTCAGTTCAACATGTGAGTAGCTTTTGCAAATAGGTCTTATTTTGAAGATGTTTTTTACTTAGTGTTTTATTTAGTAGCAGGTGACTACTTGTTTTTTAGTGTATAAAATATTCAGTTAATATATGCAGTATAAATGAACTATGTTTGGACTTCAGAAATTATTGAGAGTTTGACTTATTATGTGCCTGTGATGATGTATCTTCTAAAAGATGTTTGCTACCTATGACCTACAGTTTTAATAAACCCTTTTTGTTTCCTTCAGAAAATGTTGCAATTATTTTAGCCTCCATCATGCACATAGTTATTTTACTTAAATGGTAAGCAGTGTGGCTCAAGATATTGTGGGGGAGGTGTTATCTAACCCTACAATGTGGTAGCAGAGCGTGGTTGGGCGCTCTGCTTACCTTTACTGCTTTACCTTTTATTTTGTGGTGCTGTATTTTGTGATAAAATGAGTAAGATAACTGAGCAGACTCTCTCTTTCCCTAAATTGGGTAATGATAATTGGAAGGCATGGAGGTTCAGCATGGATATGATGCTAATTAGCCAAGGCTTAGAAATTTATACTTCTGATAAAGAAAAAGGTAAAGCAAAAGCCGATGGAGGAAATATTGAAAATTTTGAGGAGTATATGAAGAAAAGTAAGAAGGCATTGGCATACATATGTTTAAGCTTGACTGAAGAGATCAAAAGTGTAGTTTTTAGTGCTGAATCATCTTTTGAGGCGTGGCAGTTATTAAAAAGTGCTTATGAACCTACGTCACGTGCAAGAGTTGCTCACCTTCGGAGAAAGTTCATAAATACAAAGTTTGAGGCCAGTGATACTATGAGTCAGTATATTGGAAAAGTTTTGGAAATAGTTAGAGATTTAGAGCAAACAGGAAAGAGTGTGCCTAAAGATGAAATTGCTTTTCAAATCTTAGAAAGTTTACCGCCATCTTATGAGACTCTTATATCTCGTCTTTATCAATTGGCTGATGATGAATTCACTGTGGAAGGTCTTCGACCATTTTTGCTTGCTGAATATGACCGTTTGCAAAATAAACAGATCGATGACCAAGATATATTCAAAAATCAAAATACAGCTCTAATGTCTTCTAGAAATTTTTCGACTGATACTATACCAAAGGTCCATCCTCCTAGTGCTGTGAATTCAACTGTGCAACAAGAAACCCGAAAGTGCTATCGGTGTGGTCAAGTTGGCCACTTAATCAAGAATTGTAGACATAGATCCCAAACCAGGAGATTAAATCAGTATAGACCAAGATTCAGATCAAGTTCAAGGAAATCCCAACTGCCTAATCAAGCTTTCTTCGCATCCGCCCTATTATCTGATGGACCTGAACTTGAATTTATTTTGGATTCTGCAGCAACAGATCACTTCAGTTATGATCGATCTCTCTTCTATAATTTCAGAGAATTAGAAAGTGAAGCTGTTATAGCAAAAGGAATTGCTGACATTTGTGGTATAGGGGACATTGACTTACGAGCGAACTGTGGTACTGTAGTAAGAACTTTTACTTTAAAAAATGTATATTATGTTCCTGATATGGTGAGAAATCTTCTGTCTGTTAGAAAATTAACTGATAAAAATTTTAAAGTAAAATTTGACAAATGTAAGGCTATAATTTTTAATCCTGATAATTCTGAATTTTTAACAGTGCCTTTAGTAACTAAATTTTATTGTATTACTGCTAAATGTGTGTCTAATGAATCGTGTGCTTATGTTGTTAGAAATAGTAAGTTAAATAATTGTTCTAATGATTTAGTGCTATGGCATAGGCGTTTCAGTCATTTAAATGCTAAAAACTTGATAAAATTTTCAAAAACAAATTATGTAACTGGACTTAAAAATTTATCCGGTGAAATGGGGCCATGTGAAGTTTGTAATTTAGCTAAAAGTACCAGAGAATCTCATCATGTTATAGATGATATTAAGACAGGTGGCATTTTAGAGTTAGTGCACCTCGACATTTGGGGACCAGCTCCTGAACCTTCTTTAGGTGGGGCTAGGTTTTTCTTGAGTTTAGTTGATGATTTCTCTAGGTATGCACATGTATACATTCTTAAATATAAAAGTCAGGCATTTGATTATTTCAAGCATTATAAAGCTTTAGTTGAGAAGCAGACAGGTCATGTAATTAAAAGACTTCGTTCTGATTGGGGTAAAGAATTTGATTCTAATCAATTTGGGAAATTCTTAAAAGATGAGGGGATTAAACATGAGCACTCGAATACGTATTCGCCACAGATGAACGGCATCGCGGAAAGATACAACCGTACTTTAATGGAGGGAGTTAGAGCTATGTTAATTCAGGCAAATTTACCTAAAGAATTATGGGCTGAAATGGTTTGTACTGTAAATTACTTAAAAAATAGATACCCTCACACTAAATTGCATGGGAAAGCCCCTCTGAATGTTTGGAGAGGTGGAAATTTTTCGGTTAAGTACTTAAGAGTTATAGGAAGTACTGTTTTTGTTCATATTCCAAAAAGGTATCGTAATAAATTAGAGGCAAGATCTAAAAAGGGAATTTTAATTGGCTACGCCAGGAGCACGAGAGGTTATAGAGTATGGTTTCCAGGGACTAAAGAAGTGCAGGAAACTAAACATTTGAAAATCATTGAAAATGATTTTATTTCAGAACCAGTTAAAGACTCTAGCAATAGAATGGTTAAATTTAAAGTGCAAGATGACCCAGTTGAAAATACTTCTTTTTCAGATTGGAAGAGAATTGAAAAGGTTAGAGAGTCAGGTAGTTCTGCAGGTCGTGTAGATGTTTACTACTATCCAGAACCTGGTATTAGGTTAAGAAGTAAAAATGATGTGAAGGATTATTGTAAGAAAAAGGGTCTAGTTTTTAAATCTGAGGAATTTGATTTTAAACCACTTAAAACTAATTCAGATCCCTCCCAGCCTGAAGTTAAACTGAAAAGTGACTCTAATTCTAAACCTGTAATAGAAACTGATGAAGAGGACTTAGAATCTAACCCAGAAGCACATTGTGCTGAAATAAAAATTCCAATTAGTTTTAGTGAGTCCCAAAATCTTCCTGAGAAACAAGAGTGGGTTAAAGCTATGAGTACTGAACTTAAAATATTAAAAGATAGGGAAGTGTATGACCTTGTAACCCGTCCTGAAAAGAGTAAAGTTCTTGGTACAAAATGGGTATATACACTGAAAAAGAATGTGTCAGGTAAAATTAAAAGTTTTAAAGCTAGGTTAGTAGCGAAGGGATTCCGACAAGTTGAGGGAATCGATTATTTTGACACATTTTCACCTGTCATAGCTTTTCCACTTGTTAGATTTTTCTTTATTGTACTTGTGGTTCTAAAGGGATGGTTTAGCCAGCATATTGACGTGAAAGGTGCATACTTATATGCAAAATTAAATGAACAAATTTATGTTGAGCAGCCAGATGGTTTCCGGGAAGTTGATGAAAAGTATGTATGGAAACTTAACAAGGCATTATATGGACTCCACCAGGCTGGCCGCGAATGGTTTAATGAATTAGACAAAACTTTTAAGGATTTAGGTTTTGATAAAGTATTGAATTGTAACTGCATATATGTTTATAAATTAAAAGTAGTAATTCTAGTTTATGTTGATGACTTAGCAATTTTTGCAGAGAATAAGGAAATATTAAACCAAGTAATTGAATTAATAAAGTCTAAATTTGAAATAAAAACTTTAGGTGAAATTAGAAATTTTCTAGGAGTTGAATTCGAGCAACGTGAGGGGTCTTATGTACTGCATCAAACTAAATATATTGAAAGAATTGCAGAAATTTTTAATGTTCCTAGAATAAAATGCAAATTGCCGTTAACACCAGGAACAGTGTTAAACTTAACGAATGAGGGGGAACAAATAGATGTCCCTTACAGACAGTTGATAGGTTGTTTGTTGTTTTTAGCTTCTAGAAGTAGACCTGATATTCAATTTTCAGTTATTGCTTTATCTCAGTTTTCTAATAAGCCATCATGGGATCATTGGAAAAATTTGTGTCAGGTTTTGCAATATGTTATTGATACTAAAGAATTGAGTTTAAATCTATCTAGAATTTCAAATTGTAATATTAATGTCTATACTGATGCTACATGGGCTTCAGATTTAGTTGATCGTAAATCAGTTAGTGGTTTAGTAATTTTTGTTGACCAAGTACCTATTATATGGAACTCTTCTAAACAGAAATGTGTTGCCTTATCAAGTATGGAATCTGAATATGTTGCTTTATCAGACTCAGTCAAGGAACTGTGTTGGTTAACAAGAATAATTGATGACTTTTCCTTTTTGAACTTAAACTTAACTAAACCAACAATTCATTGTGACAATCAAAGTACTATAAAGTTTTTCTAAAAACAATATAGAAAATACAAGAACCAAATATATTGATACTCGTAGTTATTTTGTAAAGGAAAATATTGGAAATTTTGAACTTAAGTATGTATCTAGTAAATGTAATGTTGCTGATGTAATGACAAAAGCATTGTCAAGTGAGAAATTTTTCTATTTTAGAAAATGGTTGTTTGGCTAGGCAGAGGACCTGGAAAAAAGGGGGCATTTGTAGGCTTAAAGTTATATTTTTTGTGTTTTCCCAGCTCCTCATTTTATTTAATAACCACCACCACCATATAAAAGCTTGCTTCTATGTTTAGTTTAATTTATTTTCTAAGTATCTTATTTAGTTAATCATTTTTAATGTTTAAATTCAATAGTCTGGTACTTACAGCAAGTGTGCATGCTTGTTTACCTTTTTCAGCATATGGTTGGGTGGTTGGTAGTGAAGTTAACTTTCTGTTACTTTTTAGTTAACCTTTTTCTGATTTGTTGTTTCTTCTGACATCATTCTGACACAGTGATGTCATTTTGTTCTAGTGGGTGTGTCTTGCATTTATTGAAAGTTATATTTACTAATTTGGCAACATTAAAATGCAGATTTTGTATTGTGTTTGAAGTATATATTTGGGAAGTTTGTAGTTTGACAAGTCAGTTCAACATGTGAGTAGCTTTTGCAAATAGGTCTTATTTTGAAGATGTTTTTTACTTAGTGTTTTATTTAGTAGCAGGTGACTACTTGTTTTTTAGTGTATAAAATATTCAGTTAATATATGCAGTATAAATGAACTATGTTTGGACTTCAGAAATTATTGAGAGTTTGACTTATTATGTGCCTGTGATGATGTATCTTCTAAAAGATGTTTGCTACCTATGACCTACAGTTTTAATAAACCCTTTTTGTTTCCTTCAGAAAATGTTGCAATTATTTTAGCCTCCATCATGCACATAGTTATTTTACTTAAATGGTAAGCAGTGTGGCTCAAGATATTGTGGGGGAGGTGTTATCTAACCCTACATTTTTCGGCCCATGTTTAAAAATTCGCATCGACTCGGAAAATGTGAATAGATACAAATAAAATACACCAGATCATAGCCACTTTCTTATTCTTCGAAACATATATTTCAGTTTTAAAAAATATGTACATTAACCCTTTAGAAACCGGTCGTTCCGGTACCTCACTTTCACGATTTCCTTTAATTTGCCAATGTAACCCCACACACCCCCCCCCCCCCCCCCGCCGCAGTACTTTTTTATCGAACTACACAAATTCCGAGAGAAGAAGCTAAAAGTGCATACATTCATCTATAGAAAGATGCCTTCGACTTTAAAAAATTCGATTATTATCAATTAAAAAAAACTCTTTTGTGAAACCCGTTTCTAGAAATGATCGTTTTTCGGCGCAAGCACAATTTAATCAAACTGTAATAAGTGACTTTGCTTTCGCCGTAATTATCTTATTTATTAACGATCTTAAATCAAAAATCATTGTTCATTTTGCGTACAGAATTGAATGGGCTTTCCGAATATATGATTTATTTTGAGAAATAATTATATTTTCATAGTTAAAATTCTATTCTACTAGGATATTTGTATTCTGAAACGGCCAATTGCACTGCAAATACTTGCTGTACAATACCTGACTAACTTACTATACAATATTTCTCTTCGATGGATCAGAGATTATACGATATGTGAAGAGTCAACTTCATGTTCGATAGCAGTCAAATAAACTAGAGAGTCAACACAGGAACATTTATTTTTAAAAGTTTTAATATTTTTTAAATAATTGTCATTTTTGCATAGGGGGAAAAAAAAAGCTAAGGAATTTGCTATTTCTTTTGAAAATATCTCCCTTCGTATGGGTCCCATCACGACGGGGTATAGCTCATTCGACTCGACACCGATAGAGCTTAGTAGAGATTATCGACTTTAGTTCCACATTTCACCACTAGGGAGCGCCTTCCGAACTCTGTTTCTATGGGCCGGATCACGACGGGGTATGGCTTATTCAACTCGACATCAATAGCTTTAACGGTTTCAGTGCCCGAGGTTCGTATAGAACAGATTGCGCCCCCTGGTGGTTGAAGGTGTAATTAAAGGATTTTTCAGCCAACTCGGGTTCTATGGGTCACATCACGACGCGGTTTGGCTCAATCGACTCGACATAGGATACTAGAGATAGTCAACTTTAGTTCCACATTTCACCACTAGGGGCGCTTTCCGAACTCTGTTTCTATGGGCCGGATCACGACGGCGTTTGGCTTATTCGACTCGACATCGATAGCTTTAACGGTTTCAGTGCCCGAGGTTCGTATAGAACAGATTGCGCCACCTGGTGGTGGAAAGTGTAATTAAAGGATTTTTCAGCAAACTCGGGTTCTATGGGTCACATCACGACGGGGTATGGCTCACTCGACTCTACATCGATAGCTTTTCTAGATTTTACAATTAGGGGCCCGCTGGCGGGCGAAGCCAGCTAGTCCTTATTATTAATGTCCGTATACGTCTGTGTGTCTGTCTGTGTATCTGTACCCGGATAAACTCTGCGAGCGTAGCGAGTAGCGAAGCGCTTTTTGTGTCAAAAAATTCAGAAAAATCCGGTCCTCCAGGAATTGCAGTTTCGAAAAAATTGGCCCATAATTAAGGGAGTTATTAACGAACAAAACTGTTTTAATTACTCAAAACTAAACATTTTTTCTGCGACAAAGAAATAAATTCATTCCTGACTAGATTCAGACCTCGAGGCGAGGCTAGCGAATAGAGCGACGACCAATCGGCTTCCGTCTTTTTCGGGGCCTTTTGGCGAGGCTAGCAGGAAATCCAGTAAACATCACGTGATTTTTATAGACTACGGGTATTCAGGGGGCCGCCCCATCTCAGAATCTGAGGGGCGCAGACCTTCCGTGTTCGCGCATTTCGACGTAAAAATATATCAGCTTTCAGAGAATCTAAAAATTATTCTGATATCTTCATTACGAGCTTAGATATTAATTATTACGAGCTGAGACATTATTTAATTATTGATATTTCAACTATGCCCAGACAAAAATAATAAATTAGAAGCAGACGATTGGGAACAGAAGATTCTCTGGTAAGATGTTCAAGCTGAGTGTGGGCGAGATATTATGATTTCAATTTAACATTTTTTTTTATTCGTCCCTAGCGTTTGATTGTGTTTATGTATAGAAATTACCAGTATTTTCGAATAGTAAATTCAGAGTTTTTTTTTTTTTTTTTTTTTCAGTTCTAAGTTTTTCAAGTCGTCTTTGAACAAGTACTCCGGTAGTCTAATAGTCTAATTCAGTTGTTTGAGGAAAAGTAGTGTCATCTTTTTCTTTTAGAGTGGCAAATAGATATTATGACAGAGAAAAGCGGGCTTCGCCCGTTATCGAATTTTTTTTTTCAGTTTTAAGTTTTTCTACAGGTCCCTGTCTTTGAACTAGAACTCAGGTAGTCTAAATCAGTCGTTTGAGGAAAAGCAGTGTCATCGCCCCCCCCCCTTCAGGTTTTTTTTCTCTTAAGTATGGTCCGTTTCTATAGCTAAGAAACTATGTTACGGATTTCCACCAAACTGATTCCAAACATCATAATTAAAGTAATAAGGACCCTCTATAACATTTTAAAAAGTTTCTGAGTTTATACCACTCTTTTCGAATAATAATATCAGATTTTATATTTTGATTTCACAATATCTCGAGTTCTACGAGTCAAATCGGAACGCGGTTTGGCTTATTCGACTCGATATCAATAGAGGATACTAGAGCTTATCGGTTTTAGCTCGTTTTTCACCACCAGGGGGCGTTTTATTATCTCTGTTTCTATGGCCCGGATTACGACGGGGTATGGTTCATTTGACTCGACATCGAAAGCCTTGACGATTTCAGTTATGATCGTATAAACAGCTTGCGTCACCTAGTGGTGGAAGATGGAACTGAAGTATACTGCAGCGCGTGCGTAGCACGACTGCTGTTGGGGCCGTGGTTAGAATACTTGTTAAAACAAAAAATTTATACTAGTTGCCAAAAATGTGTGCAAGTATGGATTAAGTTCATTAATGGATGCCAAATAGTTCAGAAACAGTTTATTAAAAAGAATTCTTGATCAAAAGTTAGTAAAACAATAAAGGTCATATTACTATCACAGGTTTCAAACTCACTCGACATAGCTTCTGCAGAACATGAAGAAAAATACTTAAGTGGATGGCTGGTTTCATATCAAACTGGAGTATTACACAGATTCTAATTCAATATACTAGATGCAATCAAGAGCTGGACCAGCCAGGCTCATAATATTGGACAACACTTTTTAGCTTGAGATTACCTGTGCTCTGTGCTCACATTACTATGCATCTGCCAACTGTGTGAGAAGTCAAAAACACAAGAGCTTAAATACTGCTGAAAGCAAGGTCAAAAATGCAGTTAAAAATAATTATGCAAATATTTGATACTGTAAGGCAGTGAAAACAATTAACTGGAAAAATGACTGACATGAAATGATTTTTCCTGCAACATGTCAATCCAACCATGAGAACCAACCAACCACTTTCACAATGTAAACACAGTCATGTGTGATGTGGTAAATTGCTTATGCAAGCACAAACTCAGTACTTAGTTAACTATACTTGTTATTATGATACTTAGTGTTAATGGTTGAGCAGAGACACTGGGAAAACTAAATGGGAAAACTATTGAAACATTTTATAACATTATTTTATTTTAATTTAACATAACTTATAAATGCATTTAATAAACCTTAAACCAACAAATGCCCCCTTTTCCCAGAGTCTCTAGCTCAGCCAAATAACCATTTGCAATAAAAGTAAAATCTTTCACTTGGCAAAGCCTTTGTAAACATATCAGCTACATTTGCTTTACCTGAAACAAATTTAAGCCTAAACTTATCCAAATTTTCTCTGACAAAATAAAATCTTGTATCTATGTACTTAGTTCTATTATTCTCTACACAGTTTTTAGAAAAACATATTGCACTCTGATTGTCACAATATACATCAGGTTTACTAAAGTTTAAATCAAGAAATGACAGGCAATTTCTAATTCTCAAAATCCAGTTAAGTTCTTTAATGGAATCCGACAATGCAACATATTCAGCTTCCATACTCGACAATGCAATGCATTTCTGTTTACTTGAACTCCATATTATTGGTACTTGATCTATGAAAATGACATGACCACTAATAGACTTTCTATCTATTATATCTGACGCCCAACTAGCATCAGTATACACAGT
This sequence comes from Maratus michaelseni, assembly GCA_963931845.1. Classification (NCBI taxonomy): domain Eukaryota; kingdom Metazoa; phylum Arthropoda; class Arachnida; order Araneae; family Salticidae; genus Maratus; species Maratus michaelseni. The sequence goes on from OZ007592.1 coordinate 351,432,966, forward strand.
TAAATTGCTGTCAGAGCTTCTAGAAAGATTTATTGCAAAGTCACTTGTATAAAAAACATATTGATATTGTAAAACCTGACTTAAATTTTTCCAATGGGACCATGAAGGATTACTTGAAAATTGAGAAAGAGCTATTACTGAAAACAGAATGTCAGGTCTGGTTCTAGATGCAAGAAATAAAAGGCTTCCTATCAATTCCCTATATGGAATATTCTTGGCTTCTTCACCCTCAATGGTCTTGTTTAAGACAACACCTGGTGTAAGTGGCAATTTACACTTTATTCTGGGAATTTCTCTGAATGTTTCACTTAACTTTTTAATGTACCTCTTTTGATGCATATGAACTTCATTGTTAATTTCTTCAAATTCCACTCCTAAGAAGTTTTTAATTTTACCTAACACTTTAATTTCAAACTTTGTTTTAATCAAATCAATTACTTCTTTTAATCTATTTTTATTTTTGGCAAATATGGCCAAATCATCAACATATACCAATATTATAATTTCAGATTTATAAGTATAGATGCAGTTACAATCAATTTTATCAAACCCTAATTTAACAAATGTATCATCTAGTTCAACATACCACTCACGCCCGGCTTGATGTAAGCCATATAAAGCTCTCTTTAACTTCATTACAAAACTTTCCTTTCCTTTTTCAACAAAACCCTCAGGTTGGTCTATGTAGATTTCCTCTTTCAGTTTAGCATATAAATAAGCACATTTAATATCCAAGTGTTGATGTTCCCAACCTTTTATCATAACCAACATGACAAAGAAAAATCTGACTAATGAAAAAGATATAACTGGAGAGAAAGTTTCAAAGTAATCCACACCTTCAACCTGCCTGAACCCCTTTGCCACAAATCTAGCTTTAAAACTTTTTATTTTCTCATTTTCATCTTTTTTAATGGCATAAACCCATCTACTACCCAATACTTTTACTTTTTCAGGCCTGGGTACTAAGTCATATACTTCTCTTTCTTGAAGGGTACCTAATTCATTTTTCATGGCTTCTAACCAATTATCTTTTTCAGGCAATTTTTGGGACTCTTTATAGGAAGATGGGGTCTTTACTTCTACACAACATGCCTCTAATTCTGAATCCTCCCCCTCACTTTCATCTGCACTTTGAGTTAATTCTTTATTCTTACCTTCAGATTTGAAATTAAATTCATTTGGATTATAAGTTAACCGATTTTTTTTGCAATATTTTTCAACCTCATTTTTACTTCTCAATTTGATTCCTCCCTTTTTGGGGTAATAATACACATCTATTCTACCAGCACTTTTCCCTTTCTTTCTCTCTACCTCTACTCTTTCCCAATTTGTAACAGATGATGTGGGAGGTATATCCTTAGATTCTGAAATGTCCTCATGAAAATTTTCAAGAATTTTTACATTTACCAAATTTTTACTTTCTTTGTTATACGACTTAAAATAAGGGTTTTCCTCATTAATTCTGACATGTTTGGTTTCATCAACTATAGTAGTTCCAGGGTACCAAATTCTATAGCCCAGAGTAGCTGAGGCGTATCCTACCATAACCCCCTTTTTGGCTCTTTTCTCCAACTTATTTCTATATCTACTAGGAATGTTAACGAATGCTGTGCTTCCAATAACTTTAAGATGTCTCACTGAAAAAGGTTTACCTCTCCAAACATTAAGTGGGGCTTTTCCTTTCAACTTACTATGAGGGAATCTATTTTTCAAATAATTCTGGGTACTGACCAATTCTGCCCATAATTCCTGGGGTAAATTTCCTTGCTCTATTAACGATCTTACGCCTTCCAAAAGAGTTCTATTGTAGCGTTCAGCCACCCCATTCATTTGCGGCGAATATGTATTCGTCATTTCACGCTTTATACCTTCCCCTCTCAAGTAATTTTCAAATTCATTTGAAAGAAATTCTCCCCCTCTGTCAGTTTTGATTCTCTTAATCTTTTTACCCATTTGTCTTTCCACAAAAACTTTAAAATTTCTGAAATTTCTAAATGCTTGGCTTTTATGACTTAGAAAATATACAAAAGAATATCTAGAAAAATCATCTATGATTGTCATAAAGTATCTAGCACCACCTAGAGAATTAACCGGAGCAGGGCCCCAAATGTCCATATGACAGAGTTCAAGTATGTTTGAAGTATTTATATCTCTTTCTTGAAAACTTACTCGCTTACTTTTTGAAAAATTACAAGTTTCACATTCATTCATTTTACCAGAGACTTTTTCTATACCATAAGCATTTCCTGACCTGGCAAATTCTAGTAAAGATTTACAGTTTAAGTGCCCAAAACGTAAATGCCAATTTGTTACATTATTTTTAGCAATATGTGCCCCCAAAACTTCACCTTTTCCACAATTTGCATTTATTGAATAAAATTTATTTTTGAGTGGAACTCGTAACATCTCCCCATTAGTATCAGATATTTTTGCTTCATCACCTGTAAAATTTACATTTAAACCTTCAATACATAGACATCTCACTGAAATTAAATTACGACACATTTCTGGAGCATAATACACATTTTTCAATACAAGATTAAAAGGAACAGTACCTGAATTAATAATCAAATTTACGTTACCAATGCCAGAAATCCTCGTGTTACCCTTAGCAGTAATTGCCTGGCTTTTGAATTCACGAAAGTCCTTAAACACCGCTTTTTCTTTACAAAAATGGTCTGTTGCTGCTGAGTCGATGACAAACTCCAGGTTTAAATTCTCGCTCATCATTGCAGCGGCAAAATGGGCTTGACTGAAGTTACGGCTGCTTTTCTGTTTGTTCCATGAGCCACTTCGGGATCTGGAATTCAATCTACAGAACTTTTTCAGATGTCCAGGCTTTCCACAAGAATAACACCGTCTTTCTTTTTCTTTATGTATGGATAAAAGGGCTTGGTTTCTTGGAATCTCAGTAGATTTTGACCTTTGGCGATCATATTCAGCAAGTAGTTGCTTTCAGACCTCGTTCACTGTAAAATCGGCATCTGGCAGTCGATATAGTTGTATTACCAAACTTTCATAGCTTTCAGGCAGATGCTCCAGGATTTGGTAGGCAACTTCATCAGGTGGGATTTCTTTACCGGCTGACTCTAAGTCCTTTGAACTCTCCAATACTCGGTTAATGTAGGTCGCCATGGAATCCATTTCATTATATTTAATATTCATAAATTCTCTTCTTAATGCTGCAATTCTAGCACGACTACAAGGTTCAAAAGTGTTCTTTAGTAACACCCAGACTTCTGATGGTGTTTTGGCATCATATATAATATTTTTCAAGTTTTCCTCGATACTTAAACACAAAATGGCCAAGGCTTTGCTTTCCTTTACCTTATCCACTACAACATCTGCCTTGAGAGCTTCATTCGTCACTTTGTCAGAAGTAAAATCACTTAAGTTCTGACTTATCAAAAACAAATTCACATTGAATTTCCATGACTTGAAATTCTCTCTATTTAGCTTAGGAAACGAAAATGAGGAATAACTTATTTCACCAGTGGCAGCCATTTTTATCTCATAAAGCAGAGCAGCTCATCCAACCACCGATCTGCTACCAGTTGTTGGGGCCATGGTTAGAATACTTGTTAAAACAAAAAATTTATACTAGTTGCCAAAAATGTGTGCAAGTATGGATTAAGTTCATTAATGGATGCCAAATAGTTCAGAAACAGTTTATTAAAAAGAATTCTTGATCAAAAGTTAGTAAAACAATAAAGGTCATATTACTATCACAGGTTTCAAACTCACTCGACATAGCTTCTGCAGAACATGAAGAAAAATACTTAAGTGGATGGCTGGTTTCATATCAAACTGGAGTATTACACAGATTCTAATTCAATATACTAGATGCAATCAAGAGCTGGACCAGCCAGGCTCATAATATTGGACAACACTTTTTAGCTTGAGATTACCTGTGCTCTGTGCTCACATTACTATGCATCTGCCAACTGTGTGAGAAGTCAAAAACACAAGAGCTTAAATACTGCTGAAAGCAAGGTCAAAAATGCAGTTAAAAATAATTATGCAAATATTTGATACTGTAAGGCAGTGAAAAAAATTAACTGGAAAAATGACTGACATGAAATGATTTTTCCTGCAACATGTCAATCCAACCATGAGAACCAACCAACCACTTTCACAATGTAAACACAGTCATGTGTGATGTGGCAAATTGCTTATGCAAGCACAAACTCAGTACTTTATAAAATTAAATGTTCATTGTTGCATATTAAGTAAGTAATTTATATTTTTAAACATATACATTAACTATTTAAATACCTATAGCAATTTAAACACTTAGAAAAAATACAAACAAGTTAACTATACTTGTTATTATGATACTTAGTGTTAATGGTTGAGCAGAGACACTGGGAAAACTAAATGGGAAAACTATTGAAACATTTTATAACATTATTTTATTTTAATTTAACATAACTTATAAATGCATTTAATAAACCTTAAACCAACAACTGCTATACAGTGCCGCAGGCAGCGGGGACCCGAGCCGGAGGTTCGTTCAGTTTCAGATTTATACTATTCGATGTGCAATTTAAGGGATTATCCGGTGCGTGTGTAGCATGACCGGTATATGAAGGCAGCGGGATCCAGGGTCGGAGGTTCGTTTGGTTAGAGATTTCTACTATTCAATGTGCAAATTAAGGGATTATCCGGTGCCGAAGGCAGCGGGGACCCGGGTCGGAGGTTCGTTCGCCTCGAGGGGGATGCGAGCCGGTGAATACAAAAGTTTTGAGGCACTGATGTAAATTAGGGGCCCGCTGGTGGGCGAAGCCAGCTAGTCCTTATTATTAATGTTCGTATACGTCTGTGTGTGTATCTGTACCCGGATAAACTCTGCGAGCGTAGCGAGTAGCAAAGCGCTTTTTGTGTAAAAAAATTCAGAAAAATCCGGGCCTTCAGGAATTGCAGTTTCGAAAAAATCGGCCCATAATTAAGGGAGTTATTAACGAACAAAGCTGTTTTAATTGCTTCAAAAGAAACCTATGTGAAAAGTCCTCCGCGCATGCCCAGAAGAGGTCAATCCTCATCTTCCGCAAAAAGAAGAAGGAAAGATCGCTTCGGCCGGTTTCGTTTGACGACTGTCTAAACTCGCCGACGGCGAACCGACAGAAATACGAAAAAACCATCAACATATTCTCAAAGAACGTACTTTTACGTCTCTAACGATCCTGTCGGTTCGAAAAAATTTCGATATTAACTCTTTCAAAAAAAATAATCAAAAAGGGTCGAATTTGTTGGAAAAACTGGATAGTTTTCCCTTTACTAATTCTTTTAGTTCTTATCACTCATTCAAATCATATCTTAATTGACCTAATTCATCCATTCATGCTTTATTATATTTATTTAATATTAATTAAATAAATAAATATTAATTATATATAATTAATTAATTATATATAACTCCTATTCAGTTATATTCAATAATTAGCTCAGTCATATTTCAGTAATTAAATCCTTAAGTTTAATAACCTTGGTTTACAGTATGAAAGTATATTTTTATTTAAAGTAATTCATATGGTTTTAAAGTAAAAATATCTTTATTTAGTTACTTACCATTTGGTCATATTGTCAATTCTAACGCTTCAGGTTTTTCCATTTGCTTCTATTTACTTTCATTTCATTTTTTATCTACATCATGTTTTTCACTTCCTATGGACATCGTTATCGCTTGTTTACATTAGTCATGTCTCCTCATTTCTCGCGGTTTTCGGTAGATCGATTACATCACGATACAAGTGATTACGGCAGCTGGTGACAGATGGCTCTGATAATCTGTCATTACCTGTAGTATCTACCTGTGACCGTAATCGATCGTCACGTACCTTCGGGAGGCCGGAAGTGACCTGTTTGCTGCAGGATGAGGAGGTTACGTCATTGACCTTGACACGAGGCAGTAATGAATTTAAGAGAGAGGCAGTCGTGTATTGGGATATTCTAGCTGGCTGGAAGCTGTCTCAGTTTGTTGTTTTGTTTTAAGTGTGTTGTCTAGTCGTTTGTCCGTTGATGTTTTACTTTAATAAGGAAGTGCTTTTAACTGTGTTGTGATGTTATAGTTAATGAAATGGGAGGTGATTGTTTTCAATGGAAGTGAGTTATGCAAGAGAGGAAATGTTTTAAAGAACGCCACGTCTTTCATTGCTGGAAACGAAGCATTTGATTTCATCACGTTTTTAGAGAAACCTTTTGAGAAATAGTTATTAAATAAAAAGGCAGCTTTTTCTTGTGTTATTTCGTGCAGCTCATTTCATATATCTTTTGATTTAGTTTTCCATTGGATATAAAGCTTTTTATTTAAAGTGAGTAAAGCTTTTCCTTTTTGTCCTGATGTTGTGGTTTTTAGACTTTCATAATATTAACTTTCATGTCATCAAAAGGCTATTGATATTTTTAATAGTTCAGAACGTGATTCCATTTAAAGTATGTTGACACCGTTCTGTCTATTATTCTTGCATCAGTAATTTCGGAAGCCGAAATTACTTGTTACCGTTGTTGCTATTTGAAACACCAAATACGGTTATTCGATTTGGGTTTCAAGGGATAGCACTTTATATCAGTAGACCGTTTGCCATTGGGCTTGTTACTTAATAAGTATAGATAGTACCCTGGAGTGGCATGTTTTGTCCGGCGGTTCAAAGTACGACTGTGTCGTGGTCGAGCAGGTACGGTTGGCCGTTACTGACAAGTTGACGAATGGAGGTTGTATTTGGAAGGATAGAGTCATTGGATCGGGAAGTGAGGAAAGATATTGTTTTATGTTTAATTAAAGTTTTGGTTTTAGATTAAAGGAATTTATTTAATGTTAATATTTTTTTTACAAGATTAAAGTTATTTATTTAAAAGATCATTAAAGTAAATTATGTTTCTTTTGAATCTTTGTTAAAGCCTTTAATTAAAAGTAATTGTTTTTCCATTTAAGTTAATCTGGTAATGAACTTAATTTAATTAAAGTAAATTTGTTAAATGAATTTTTCCATCGGTGCTCCAGTTTTCACATCCAGAATATGAGATGTATGTTTAATGGTCTCAAGATATATTGTGTAAGTTTTTAAGCATTCTGTTTTTACAAATGCAAATATAGATTGAATGGTAATGTGATATCGTTTTTACTCTGGAATATTGGAAATATGTATTTTATTCTGAACTTAGTAATTTGAATAAATCTTGTTGAGTTTAATTCCTTTTGTCTGTTATTTCATTAATATTTTAGAAACTTTTAGTTATCTTTATTTCGCTTTTGAACATTATAAAATCTTGGTCAATTACATCATAAACGCACCACTTGTGCTTATACTCTGCTTACTTCATTTAATTATCTAAGGGTTTAAATACATCAAGGTTATGGGCCGGAGGCCATGGATTGTTTAGAAGCTGATTTTCGTTAGTTATACTTTTAAGGATGTTTTTTTTCAGTTTTTCAGTCTTGGATTATAAAAGTCCTCCAGTTGTCTCATTTCAATAATTGAGCTTTGAGATGGGGGGGGCTGGTAGCATGTTTGCTATAATAATTTTTAAGAAGTTTTTTTGAAATTTGTTTAAAGGTTTTCTGTTTCTATTTAGAATTTTTTTTCTCCAATTCAAATTTAAAGGAGCTATCTGAGGTTGTTTTTCTAGACTTATAAAGCTGCAATATTCAAATGGTCTGGTTCATGTGCTGTCACGAGGTGCCTTTATATAAGTAAAAGAAAGTCATTAAAGTGCTATTAGTGAAGTGATTTAAAGGAAGATTTGGTGCTTTTTGTGGATGAATCCTTGTCTGAAAGACGTGTTGTTAAAGTAAAGTGCATATTTCTCTTGAGAGATAAAGAAAGTATATAAGGTTGTAAAAGATTGTGTTTTTTTTTTGGAAATGCATCACCATTCTTTATTGTGAAATCTTTGTGCTGGATTGTGATCTACAGTGCCAGTTAACTTTGTTTTTAAGGTATGGAATGTGCTAGGTGGTGAATGTGCTTAGGCAGTGACAGCGTCTGGGCCACTTTACCTGGTGGAGTTATGATTCTTGAGATGTGAACATCATTATAGTAGAAAGAAGATGATTGTTGTTTTACGTGGACTCTGATTTTAGAACTGAGCATCAGAATTTTTTTAAGAACTATGGTTTAAACATGATTCAATGTATCAAGTCTGTGATCAAGTATGAGAAGTGACCATCTGTAAAATTTTTTTTTAATGAATATTAATGATTCTATGCCATGTTGTTTTGATATTGAAATTTTTTTTCATAGTGGTAAGGGTTTAAAATTTTGAAGTCACCTACTTGTATTAAAGTTTTTTTAATAAGTTATAAATATAATTTTTTTTTTTGAAGGCTGAATCTTATATAATTAAGAGCTGTTAAAGTATTTCAATTTTTGATATCAACATGTAAAGTAAATCCTTTTTAATATTTAGAGATTGAAATTATTAAAAAAATTTTTTTGTTAAGTGTTAGTAAGTCTGTAAGATAGTGTAAAAGTGTAAGATGTATTATGGGACTGATAAATCTTTGAATTTTTTTTACTAAGGTTAAATTCATTTGTAAAAGTGAATCTAGTTTTTTTAACTAATTTGATAATTTTTAATTATGAAAGTTTTAAATTTAGTTAGCTTTGATTCAGCCATTAAAGCTAAATGTTATATGTAAATGTTAAAATTTTTTTGTTGAAGTTAATGAATTTGAATTATAAATGTTATTGTTAGAATAATTCAGCTTTTATTAAGATAGAAGGTGAAATGGATTGTATTTTTTTTTTATAAAACTTATAGAGATTGTCTACATGTGTAATGTGTTAGAGTAAATTTAAGAATAATTAAAGTATTATGATGTGTTTGAGATTTTAAGGAAGTTAAATATAATTGTTTTTCCATATTTTTTTTGGAAGGTTAACATATGAGTGAGGTTAACAGAAGTTGAATTTTAAAGTGTTAAGATAGCTACAGTTTGCCGTTCAGCTACAGTTTCTTAAATGTTAAAGTTTTTTTTATTTCTGAAGGTGTTTAAACTGTAAAATGTAATAAATAGTTTTAAACAGTTTAAAATTAAGCATTCATAATTTTTTTAAGTAAAAGTTTTTCTTTAGAGATAAATCAGTAATATTGTTAAACTTATGTCCATATACAGTTTTTTTAGTAAATTTGAATTAAATTTAAAGTCATAATGTTAAAGTAAATTTTGATCTAAAGTTTAAATTGTTAAAAATCTTGATTCCAATTGGATAATTCCATGTGTTAGGAAAATGGAGTCCTGTATATTGGATCAGGAGTATTGCTCTTAAATGCAATGTTGTTTAAACTTAGATATTCAAGAATTTTGTTTTACAATATATATTTTTATATACATCTTCAATGTGTTATGTTTAATTTAGTATTGTATCTTCTAGTTTTATGAATGTTTTTTTTTGTTATTTCAGATATTTACATATATTTATTTTTTTTTATAGATATTGATTTTATTGAGTTATCAGCTTCAGGTGTGTTTCACTTGCAGAAGGGGTGTTTTTATGGAGATTTCTTTTTCGGGATAATACACTTCTTTTAAGGTGGTAGTGTCAATGTCCTGAAATGTGATAGATCTTTTGGTGAAATACATAACCCTGCAAATATAGTGAAGACATGCATGTTGAGTTTTTTTTTTGTTGGAAATTTTTTTTGGTTGTTATAAAAGTTTTTGTGGCTGTGGTATATCAAGTGTTCATTGGTGTTAGGATATATCAGATTGTATAAGGAAATTGTTATGTTAAAATGTAAGGAAATTTTTTTTGTCAGAAAGTGTAAGAAATATATCTCGGTGACATTGGAAAATTTTTTTTGGTTTGTGTCAGGAAATTTTTCAATAGTTTTAGAGGTTTTTTTTTTTTTGGAAAATTGTGTTAGAATTGTGTTAGAAAATTGTGTTAGAAATTTTTAGAAATATTTGATAAATGTGTTAGGATTAATTGGATCTAATTTTTTGTGTAAGGAATAATGTAGATTGTATTAGAACTGAATATGCAGATTTTTCGTGATTTTTCAGGTATCGTTATTCAAGGAAGTCATGGCTGGTGAATTTTATGTTATCCAGTATATTGATTAGGTTAAAGGCATTTGTTTTTAGGTTGCAGATGTTAGAGGCCTTGATCAAGTTTCTGGAAGTATCCCATACAGGGAAGAAATTTTTTTTTGACTTCAAGATAGTTAATGTAACATCAAGTTGGTAACCCTGGCGGATACTGGAGAGTGGCAGCTATTTTTTTTAGATCTTGTCGTGGTCTCTTGAGGTTTAATAAGATATGACATTGGGGAGGAAATGGCCGGGTATATATATATTTTTTAGATCATTCTATTTTGAGTAATAAAGTTTCAGGTTAAACAGATGGGGAAGTATATTTTTAGGTCTTTCCCAGTTTGTTTTTATGAGGCTTAGCATCAAAATGTTGAAAAGGACTATTTGTTAGGAACTTTTAAGATTGTGTTAGATATGCTGAGTACTTAAGGTTGAAATTGCATGGTCATGATTCTTCTTCTGGAGTGTTTTTCTTGTTGGAATAAGAGTGTTAGAATTCAGATCAAGATAGTTTTGATTGTGCTCCAGGTTTAAATTTGAAAATAGTTTGTAATAAGTGTTGAATTTTCAAAATGGTTTGATAATTATCCGTCGGTCATGTTCATCTATGTTATGTTGTAGTGAGTGGTGTGTAGACTGGGGCCCCAGCAAATGAAGTTGATTGATAGGTTTTTATGAAAGGGGATGAACAAATGGAGTGTGCTCAGTTAAATTTGTGATGTCTTTATGTTCAGGAATCCAAGATGGAAAGATGACCAGAAATATGTTATTGATTTAATATTTAATATTGCATAAGATAGTGAGATGGTTTAATGGAGCAGATGTCAAATAGGTTTGATTGGAGCTGTCATGTCTTGAGTGTCTGTATGGGAATTTATCTGAGTAGTGTTGATGTTGTTATTGGTTTGTGAAATTGGTTTGTGTCATACATTTTTGTTTAATGAAGGGTTGTGTAAGGTTTATATGGAGTTTAATAAGGGTTTAAAGAAATTCGGTATAAGATATAGAGAAAGTATTGGAGGTTTTTTTTTTAGGATTTATGAAGTGTTATAAATTTTTTTTTTTGGAAAAATTTATGAATGGAAGATTTTGATTCTCTTTGTTGGCATAGTGAAAAAGGAGAAAAAAAAAAAAAAAAAAAAAAAAGAGAGAAGAGAAAAAAAGGGTTTAGTTTTTTTTTGTTAATTAGATTTGTGAAGTTATTTCTGTTATAAAATTATAATGTAATTTTATGTTGTGAAGTTAATGGTGAATTGATCCTTCTCATTACTAAAATGGACTTTTTGGGAAAGTATTGACATACGATGAAGTAGTTTATCTATGATGAACTAGTTTTTAGCTGATGTTCATGTTTTTGATATTTCATATTTTTAGAGAGTTCATGTTTATAAATGGTGAATATTTTTAAATGTAAGGTATATTGTGTTATATGTGCATTTTATATGTATTTTTAATAGTATAGTATATTTTTAGATGAGGACTGGAGCCCAAGGAAGTTTTTTTTTTGCAGTTTTTAATGGGGAGGAGTCCTAGATTGTTGGTTTGTTATATTATGATAATTGGCCGTGTAAGTTTTAAATGGATTTAGTTCTTTTTGTAATTGGAAGATAATTGGATTACAGTTAATATGGTTAATAATTGGATAGGTGATCAGGGAGGCTTTGCTGATTGTGCAAATTGTTTTAGGTAGCCTGTTCGGCGTGCTTCTTATGTTGCCGGTCTGATTTTCATTCGAGTGATAAGAGGGGGTGCTTTGATGGAAAAAATGGATAGTTTTCCCTTTACTAATTCTTTTAGTTCTTATCACTCATTCAAATCATATCTTAATTGACCTAATTCATCCATTCATGCTTTATTATATTTATTTAATATTTAACTCCTATTCAGTTATATTCAATAATTAGCTCAGTCATATTTCAGTAATTAAATCCTTAAGTTTAATAACCTTGGTTTACAGTATGAAAGTATATTTTTATTTAAAGTAATTCATATGGTTTTAAAGTAAAAATATCTTTATTTAGTTATTTACCATTTGGTCATATTGTCAATTCGCTTCAGGTTTTTCCATTTGCTTCTATTTACTTTCATTTCATTTTTTATCTACATCATGTTTTTTCACTTCCTATGGACATCATTATCGCTTGTATACATTAGTCACGTCTCCTCATTTCTCGCGGTTTTCGGTAGATCGATTACGTCACGATACAAGTGATTACGGCAGCTGGTGGCAGATGGCTCTGATAATCTGTCATTACCTGTAGTATCTATCTGTGACCGTAATCGATCGTTACGTACCTTCGGGAGGCCAGAAGTGACCTGTTTGCTGCAGGATGAGGAGGTTACGTCATTGACCTTGACACGAGGCGGTAATGTATTTAAGAGAGAGGCAGTCGTGTATTGGGATATTCTAGCTGGCTGGAAGCTGTCTCAGTTTGTTGTTTTGTTTTAAGTGTGTTGTCTAGTCGTTTGTCCGTTGATGTTTTACTTTAATAAGGAAGTGCTTTTAACTGTGTTGTGATGTTATAGTTAATGAAATGGGAGGTGATTGTTTTCAATGGAAGTGAGTTATGCAAGAGAGGAAATGTTTTAAAGAACGCCACGTCTTTCATTGCTGGAAACGAAGCATTTGATTTCATCACGTTTTTAGAGAAACCTTTTGAGAAATAGTTATTAAATAAAAAGGCAGCTTTTTCTTGTGTTATTTCGTGCAGCTCATTTCATATATCTTTTGATTTAGTTTTCCATTGGATATAAAGCTTTTTATTTAAAGTGAGTAAAGCTTTTCCTTTTTGTCCTGATGTTGTGGTTTTTAGATTTTCATAATATTAACTTTCATGTCATCAAAAGGCTATTGATATTTTTAATAGTTCAGAACGTGATTCCATTTAAAGTATGTTGACACCGTTCTGTCTATTATTCTTGCATCAGTAATTTCGGAAGCCAAAATTACTTGTTACCGTTGTTGCTATTTGAAACACCAAATACGGTTATTCGATTTGGGTGTCAAGGGATAGCACTTTATATCAGTAGACCGTTTGCCATTGGGCTTGTTACTTAATAAGTATAGATAGTACCCTGGAGTGGCATGTTTTGTCCGGCGGTTCAAAGTACGACTGTGTCGTGGTCGAGCAGGTACGGTTGGTCGTTACTGACAAGTTGATGAATGGAGGTTGTATTTGGAAGGATAGAGTCATTGGATCGGGAAGTGAGGAAAGATATTGTTTTATGTTTAATTAAAGTTTTGGTTTTAGATTAAAGGAATTTATTTAATGTTAATATTTTTTTACAAGATTAAAGTTATTTATTTAAAAGATCATTAAAGTAAATTATGTTTCTTTTGAATCTTTGTTAAAGCCTTTAATTAAAAGTAATTGTTTTTCCATTTAAGTTAATCTGGTAATGAACTTAATTTAATTAAAGTAAATTTGTTAAATGAATTTTTCCATCGGTGCTCCAGTTTTCACATCCAGAATATGAGATGTATGTTTAATGGTCTCAAGATATATTGTGTAAGTTTTTAAGCATTCTGTTTTGACAAATGCAAATATAGATTGAATGGTAATGTGATATCGTTTTTATTCTGGAATATTGGAAATATGTATTTTATTCTGAACTTAGTAATTTGAATAAATCTTGTTGAGTTTAATTCCTTTTGTCTGTTATTTCATTAATATTTTAGAAACTTTTAGTTATCTTTATTTCGCTTTTGAACATTATAAAATCTTGGTCAATTACAGCATAAACGCACCACTTGTGCTTATACTCTGCTTACTTCATTTAATTACCTAAGGGTTTAAATACATCAGAATTCGTGTTTTTGATTTTCTCCCTTCGTCCGGACGTAGCATCCGCCGGACTAAGAAAGATTCGGATAAACGGATTTCACCAAATAAAAGATCGGTCTTTGTCCTCTCCAATGTCACCTTCCATTAAAAAAAATACGTCAGTTAACCCTTCGAAAATGTATATTTTCCGTACACAGTTTCGCGATTTCGGCAATTGCGACGATTTTCAAAACTTTGCAGAGGTGGTTCCAAACGAGTTAGAGAAAACTAAAAATACCAGACGAGATCTACATTCTTTTTCCTTTCGAAATCTGCGATCGGTTTTGAAAAATACAAATATTAACCCTTCGAAAAAAATTCGCGTGCAGACTCACTTTTGCAAATTCCGATTCTCTGCGATTTTTAAAATCGTGCATCGGCTCTCTGAAAGAACAAAAAAACAAACAAACACACCCAAGTACATTTCCTTCCTTTCGAGATCACTGTAAAACCTTTAGTTTAAAAAAATATTTCAGTTAACCCTTTCGAAAACGTTTTTTTCCGTAACTCTCTTTCGCTTTTTCAGCGATTTCTGCAATCTTTAAAAATTCAATTCTGGGATTCTAAACAAGATACGAAAAAATAAAAATACCGAGCCTAATCTACGTTCTTTTTCCCTTTAAAATCAGGTATCAGTTTCGAAAAATTCGTTTTTTAATCCTTCTAAAAAAATGGTTTCCGAAACTCACTCGCGTGAATTTTCGTTGTTCGGCAAATGTTTAAAAATCCGCATCGACTCGGAAAATGCAAATAGAGACAAATAAAATACACCAGATCATAGCCACGTTCTTCTTCTTCGAAACATATATTTCAGTTTTAAAAAATATGTACATTAACCCTTTAGAAACCGATCGTTCCTCTACGTCACTTTCGTGTTTCCTCTAATTTGCCAATGTATACCCCCCCCCCCCCCTCGCCGCAGTCATTTTTTATGGAATTACATAAATTCCTAGAGAAGAAGCTAAAAGTGCATACATTCAGCTCTAGAAAGACACCTTTCAGTTAAAAAAATTAGAGTATTATCAATTTCAAAAAAATTCTTTTGTGAAACGCGTTTCTAGAAATAAGCGTTTTTCGGCGCAAGCACAGATTAATCAAAGTGTAATAACTGACTTTGCTTTCGCCGTAAATATCTTATTTATTAACGATCTTAAATCAAAAATCGTTGTTCATTTTGCGTACAGAATTGAATGGGCTTTCCGAATATATGATTTATTTTGAGAAATAATTATATTTTCATAGTTAAAATTCTATTCTACTAGGATATTTGTATTCTGAAACAGCCAATTGCACTGCAAATACTTACTCTACAATACCTGACTAACTTACTATACAATATTTCTCTTCGATGGATCAGAGATTAAACGATATGTAAAGAGTCAACTTCATGTTCGATCGTAGTCAAATAAACTAGAGAGTCAACACAGGAACATTTATTTTTAAAAGTTTTAATATTTTTTAAATAATTGTCATTTTTGCATAGGGGAAAAAAAAAAAAAAAAAAGCTAAGGAATTTGCTATTTCTTTTGAAAATATCTCCCTTTGTATGGGTCCCATCACGACGGGGTATAGCTCATTCGACTCGACACCGATAGAGCTTAGTAGAGATTATCGACTTTAATTTCGCATTTCACCACTAGGGGCGCTTTCCGAACTCTGTTTCTATGGGCCGGATCACGACGGGGTATGGCTTATTTGACTCGACATCGACAGCTTTAACGGTTTCAGTGCCCGAGGTTCGTATAGAACAGATTGCGCCCCCTGGCGGTTGAAGTTGTAATTAAAGGATTTTTCAGCCAACTCGGGTTCTATGGGTCACATCACGATGCGGTTTGGCTCAATCGACTCGACATCGATAGAGTATACTAGAAATTATCGACTTTAGTTCCGCATTTCACCACTAGGGGCGCTTTCAGAACTCTGTTTCTATGGGCCGGATCACGACGGCGTATGGCTTATTCGACTCGACATTGATAGCTTTAACGGTTTCAGTGCCCGAGGTTCGTATAGAACAGATTGCGCCACCTGGTGGTGGAAGGTGTAATTAAAGGATTTTTCAGCCAACTCGGGTTCTATGGGTCACATCACGACGGGGTATGGCTCATTCGAATCGACATCGATAGCTTTTCGAGATTTTACAATTAGGGGCCCGCTGGCGGGCGAAGCCAGCTAGTCCTTATTATTAATGTTCGTATCCGTCTGTGTGTCTGTGTGTGTGTGTGTGTATCTGTACCCGGATAAACTCTGCGAGCGTAGCGAGTAGCGACGCGCTTTTTGTGTCAAAAAATTCAGAAAAATCCGGTCCTCCAGGAATTGCAGTTTCGAAAAAATCGGCCCTTAATTAAGGGAGTTATTAACGAACAAAGCTGTTTTAATTGCTTCAAAAGAAACCTATGTGGAAAGTTCTCCGGGCATGCGCAGAAGAGCTCAATCATCATCTTCCGCAAAAAGAAGAAGGAAAGATCGCTTCGGCCGGTTACGTTTTACGACTGCCTAAACTCGCCGACGGCGAACCGACAGAAATACGAAAAAAACGTCAACATATTCTCAAAGAATGTACTTTTACGTCTCTAACGATCCTGTCGGTTCGAAAAAATTTCGATATTAACCCTTTCAAAAAAAATAATCAGAAAGGGTCGAATTCGTGTTTTTTATTGTCTCCCTTCTTCCGAACCTCGCATCCGCCGGACTAAGAAAGATTTGGATAAACGGATTTCACCAAATAAAAGATCGGTCTTTGTCCTCTCCAATGCCAGCTTGCATTAAAAAAAATACGTCAGTTAACCCTTCGAAAATGTATATTTTCCGTACACAGTTTCGCGATTTCGGCAATTTGGACGATTTTAAAAAAATCGCAGCGGCGGTTCCAAACAAGTTAGAGAAAACTAAAAATACCAGACGAGATCTACATTCTTTTTCCTTTCGAAATCTGCGATCCTTTTTGAAAAATACAAATATGAACCCCTCGAAAAAAATTCGCGCGCAGACTCACTTTTACAAATTCCGATTCTCTGCGATTTTTAAAATCGCGCATCGGCTCTCTGAAAGAACAAAAAAACAAACAAACAGACTCATGTACATTTCCTTCCTTTCGAGATCACTATAAAACCTTTAGTTTAAAAAAATATTTCAGTTAACCCTTTCGAAATCGTTTTTTTCAGTAAGTCTCTTTCGGTTTTTCAGCGATTTCTGCAATCTTTAAAAATTCATTTCTGGGCTTCTAAACAAGATACGAAAAAATAAAAATACCGAGCCTAATCTACGTTCTTTTTCCTTTTAAAATAAGGTATCAGTTTTGAAAAATTCGTTTTTTAACCCTTCTAAAAAAATAGTTTCCGAAACTCACTCGCGTGAATTTTCGTTTTTCGGCCCATGTTTAAAAATCCGCATTGACTTGGAAAATGTGAATAGAGACAAATAAAATACACCAGATCATAGCCACGTTCTTATTCTTTGAAACACATATTTCAGTTTTTAAAAATATGTACATTAACCATTTAGAAACCGATCGTTCCCGTACGTCACTTTCGTGTTTCCTCTAATTTGCCAATGTATACCCCCCGCCGCAGCTATTTTTTATCGAATTACATAAATTCCTAGAGAAGAAGCTAAAAGTGCATACATTCAGCTCTAGAAAGACACCTTTCAGTTAAAAAAATTCGAGTATTATCAATTTCAAAAAAATTCTTTTGTGAAACCCGTTTCTAGAAATAAGCGTTTTTCGGCGCAAGCACAGATTAATCAAAGTGTAATAAGTGACTTTGCTTTGGAAGTAATTATCTAATTTATTAACGATTTTATTTAAAAAATCGTTGTTCATTTTGCGTACAGAATTGAATGGGCTTTCCGAATATATGATTTATTTTGAGAAATAATTATATTTTCATAGTTAAAATTCTATTCTACTAAGATATTTGTATTCTCAAGCAGCCGATTGCACTCCAAATACTTGATTTGTTTACTTTTTTCGGAAGCTCCAAAATTTATCAAAATATTTTTTTTTTATTTCTATTTTTTATATATCGGATTCTATATAGTTTATTTAACACCCGGTTTATGATTTTGTGTTTGTGTGGGGATGCGATATATTTAAATTTGTCGTTTTAAAACGCATCCTTTTTTCATTTCGTCGGAAAGAAATGTTGCCATTTGAGTTATAGAAACTTTCTATTCGATGGATCAGAGATTATACACTATGTAAAGAATCAACTTCATTTCGATCGTAGTAAAATAAACCAGAGAGTCAACACAGGAACATCACCGCCAAGGTGCGCTTTCGGAAATCGGGTTCTATGGGCCCGATTACAACGTGGTTTGGCTCTTTCGACTGGATTTCGATAGCTTTACAGATTTCGGTCATGTTCGTATAGAACAGATTGCGTCCCCTGGTGGTGGAAGGTGTAATTAAAGGATTTTTCATCCAACTCGGGTCCTATGGGTCACATCACGACGCGGTTTGGCTCAATCGACTCAACGTCGATAGAGTGTTGGAAAAACTGGATAGTTTTCCCTTTACTAATTCTTTTAGTTCTTATCACTCATTCAAATCATATCTTAATTGACCTAATTCATCCATTCATGCTTTATTATATTTATTTAATATTTAACTCCTATTCAGTTATATTCAGTAATTAGCTCAGTCATATTTCAGTAATTAAATCCTTCAGTTTAATAACCTTGGTTTACAATATGAAAGTATATTTTTATTTAAAGTAATTCATATGGTTTTAAAGTAAAAATATCTTTATTTAGTTACTTACCGTTTGGTCATATTATCTATTCTAACGCTTTAGGTTTTTCCATTTGCTTCTATTTACTTTCATTTCATTTTTTATCTACATCATGTTTTTCACTTCCTATGGACATCATTATCGCTTGTTTACATTAGTCACGTCTCCTCATTTCTCGCGGTTTTCGGTAGATCGATTACGTCACGATACAAGTGATTACGGCAGCTGGTGACAGATGGCTCTGATAATCTGTCATTACCTGTAGTATCTACCTGTGACCGTAATCGATCGTCACGTACCTTCGGGAGGCCGGAAGTGACTTGTTTGCTGCTGGATGAGGAGGTTACGTCATTGACCTTGACATGAGGCGGTAATGTATTTAAGAGAGAGGCAGTCGTGTATTGGGATATTCCAGCTGGCTGGAAGCCGTCTAGTTTGTTGTTTTAGTGTTTGTGTCGTCTACGAGTGTTTAGTCTAGTGATGTTTTGTTTTTAAGGAAGTGCTTTTTAATTCGAGTGGTGATGTGTTATATTTGAAATGGAAGATACTGTTTTTAGATGAAATGGGGTCTGCAAGTAAAGAGGCTTTTTCTTTTTAAAGAACACCACGTCTTTCATTTTTTGGAGATGGAGCATTTGATGTCATTATGTTTTTAAAGGAAACTTCTTGGAGCAATAGTTATTTAATAAAAAGAGCAGCTTTTTCTTATAATTTCGTGCAGCTAGTTTCATATATCTTTTGATTTAGTTTTTCCATTGGATATAAAGCTTTTTATTTAAAGTGAGTAAAGCTTTTCCTTTTTGTCCTGATGTTGTGGTTTTTAGACTTTCATGATATTAACTTTCATGTCATCAAAAGGCTTTTGATATTTTTAATAGTTCAGAACGTGATTCTATTTAAAGTATGTTGACACCGTTCTGTCTATTATTCTTGCATCAGTAATTTCGGAAGCCGAAATTACTTGTTACCGTTTTAACTATTGAAACACCAAATACGATGGCTCGGTTTGGGTTTCTACGGATAGTGCTTCATATCAGTAGACCGTTTGCCATTGGGCTTGTTACTTAATAAGTATAGATAGTACCCTGGAGTGGCATGTTTTGTCCGGCGGTTCAAAGTACGACTGTATCGTGGTCGAGCAGGTATGGTTGGCCGTTACTGACAAGTTGATGAATGGAGGTTGTATTTGGAAGGATAGAGTCATTGGATCGGGAAGTGAGGAAAGATATTGTTTTATGTTTAATTAAAGTTTTGGTTTTAGATTAATGGAATTTATTTAATGTTAATATATTTTTTACAAGATTAAGGTTATTTAATTTAAAAGATCATTAAGGTAAATTATATGTTTCTTTTGAATCTTTGTTAAAGCCTTTAATTAAAAGTAATTGTTTTTCCATTTAAGTTAATCTGGTAATAAACTTAATTTAATCAAAGTAAATTTGTTAAATGATTTTTTTTCCATCTGTGCTCCAGTTTTCACATCCAGAATATGAGATGTATGTTTAATGGTCTCAAGATATATTGTGTAAGTTTTTAAGCATTTTGTTTTGACAAATGCAAATATAGATTGAATGGTAATGTGATATCGTTTTTACTCTGGAATATTGGAAATATGTATTTTATTCTGAACTTAGTAATTTGAATAAATCTTGTTGAGTTTAATTCCTTTTGTCTGTTATTATTTCATTAATATTTTAGAAACTTTTAGTTATCTTTATTTCGCTTTTGAACATTATAAAACCATGGTCAATTACAGCATAAACGCACCACTTGTGCCTATGCTCTGCTTACTTCATTTAATTACCTAAGTGTTTAAATACATCAAGGTTATGGGCCCGAGGCCATGGATTGTTTAGAAGCTGATTTTCGTTAGTTATACTTTTAAGGATGTTTTTTTCAAATTTTCAGTCTTGGATTATAAAAGTCCTCCAGTTGTCTCATTTCAATAATTGAGCTTTGAGATGGGGGGGCTGGTAGCATGTTTGCTATAATAATTTTTAAGAAGTTTTTGAAATTTGTTTAAAGGTTTTCTGTTTCTATTCAGAATTTTTTTCTCCAATTCAAATTTAAGGAGCTATCTGAGGTTGTTTTTTTTTAAACTTACAAAGCTGCAATATTTAAATGGTATGGATCATGTGCTGTCAAGAGGTGCATTTATATAAGTAAATGAAAGTCATAAAAGTGCTATTAGTGAAGTGATTTAAAGGAAGATTTGGTGCTTTTTGTGGATGAATCCTTGTCTGAAAGACGTGTTGTTAAAGTAAAGTGCATAATTATCTTGAGAGATAAAGAAAGTGTATAAGGTTGTAAAAGATTGTGTTTTTTTTTGGAAATGCATCACCATTCTTTATTGTGAAATCTTTGTGCTGGATTATGATCTACAGTGCCAGTCAACTTTGTTTTTTTAAGTATTGAATGTGCTTAAGCAGTGGCAGCGTCTGGGCCACTTTACCTGGTGGACTTAAGATTCCTTATGATTCTTGAGATGTGAACATCATTATAGTAGAAAGAAGATGTTTGTTTTGCGTGGACTCTGATTTTAGAACTGAGCATCAGCATTTTTTAGGACTATGGTTTAAACATGACTAAATGTATCAAGTCTGTGATCAAGTATGAGAAGTGACCGTCTGTAAATTTTTTTTTAATGAATATTAATGATTTTATGCCATGTTGTTTTGATATTGAAATTTTTTTTGCATAGTGGTAAAGGGTTTAAAGTTTTGAAGTCACCTACTTGTATTAAAGTTTTTTTAATAAGTTATAAATATAAATTTTTTTAAGGCTGAATCTTATATATTTAAGAGCTGTTAAGGTATTCTAAATTTTTTTTATGCATAGTAAATCCTTTTAATATTTAAAGATTGAAATTTTTTTTTTGTGTTAAGTGTTAGTAAAAGTCTTTAAGGTAAGGTAAAGATAAGGGATATATTATTGGCCTGATAAATTTTTGAATTTTTTTTTTTACTAAGGTTAAATTCATTTGTAAAAGTGAATCTAGTTTTTTTTGACTAATTTGATATTTTTTAATTATGAAAGTTTTAAATTTAAATGCTTTTAATTCAGCCATTAAAGCTAAATGTTGTTATCCGAGATTATTTTGAAATCCGTTTTTCAATATTGTTAAGATAATTTGAAAATTGTTGAATTTTTTTGTATTTTGATGAAAAATTCTTTGAAGTTAATGAATTTTTAATTATAAGTGTTATTGTTAATATAATTCAGCTGAAGCTTTTATTAAGACAGTGGGTGAAATTGATGATGGTTTTTAAATAAAACTTATAGAAATTGTCTGTATGTGTAATATGTTAGTGTAAATTTTTTTGGGAATGGTCAAAGTATTATGATGTGTTTTGAAAATTTTTTTTAGGGAAGAACTGTTTTTCCATATTTTTTGGAAGGTTAACATATGAGTGAGGTTAACAGAAGTTGGAATTTTAAAGTGTTAAGATAGCTACGGCTGCTGTTTCTTAAATGTTAAAGTTTTATTAGTTTTTTTTTTTCCTGAAGGTGTTTAAACTGTAAAATGTAATAAATAGTTTTAAACAGTTTAAAATTAAGCATTCATAATTTTTTTTAGTAAAAGTTTTTTTTTAGAGATAAATCAGTAATATTGTTAAACTTATGTCCATACACAGTTTTTTTTAGTAAATTTGAATTAAATTTTAAAGTCATAATGTTAAAGTAAATTTTGATCTGAAGTTTAAATTGTTAAAAAATCTTGATTCCAATTGGATAATTCCATGTGTTAGGAAAATGGAGTCCTGTATATTGGATCAGGAGTATTGCTTTTAAATGCAATGTTGTTTAAACTTAGATATACAAGCATTTTTTCTTTTCAATGAATATATATTTTTATATACACCTTCAAAGAGTTATGTTTAATTTAATAATGGTATTTTCTATGTTTTATGAAATTTTTGTTAAATTTTATTTAAAATATATAGTTATTTATTTTTTATAGATATTGATTTTATTGAGTTATCAACTTTTAGTGTGTTTCACTTGCAGAAGGGGTGTTTTTGTGAGGATTACTTTTTCGGGATAATACATTTCTTTTAAGGTGGTAATGTCAGTGTCCTGAAATGTGATAGATCTTTTATGGAATACATCCCCTGTAGATATGGTGAGGACATGCATGTTGAGTTTTAGGTTATGTTGAAAAATTTTTTTTGGTTGTTATAGAAGTTTTGTGGCTGTAGTATATCAAATGTTAGTTAGTGTTAGGATATATCAGATTGTGTAAGGAAATTGTTATGTTAAAATGTAAGGAATTTTTTTTTTTGTGTTAGAAAGTGTAAGGAAAATATCTCGGTGACATTGGAAAATTTTTGATTTGTGTTAGGAAGTGTTATGAAAATTTTCAATAGTTTTAGATGTTTTTTTTTGTTAGAAAACTGTGTTAGAACCATGTTAGAAAATTGTGTTAGGAATTTTTAAGAAACATTTTGAAAGTTGTGTTGGGATTGATTGGAACTGGATTTTTGTTTAAGGGATAATGTAGATTGTATTAGAACTGAATATGCAGATTTTGGGTGATTTTAGGGTGTCATTGTTCAAAGAAGTCAAGGATGGTGAATTTTCTGTTATCCAGTGTATTGATTAGGTAAAAGGCATTTGTTTTTAGGTTGCAAATGTTAGAAGCCTTGATCAAGTTTCTGGAGGTATCACATATAAGGAAGAAATTTTTTTTTTTTGACTTCAAGATAGTTGAATAATGTAACATCAAGTTAGTAGCCCTGGCTGATACTGAAGAATGGCAGCTATTTTTAGGTATCTTGTTTTGTAGTCTCTTGAGGTTTAATAAGATATAACATTGAGGAGGAAATGGCCGGGTATATATATTTTTTAGATCATTCTGTTTTAGGAAATAAAGTTTCAGTTTAATCAGATGGGGGAGTATTTTTTTTTAGGTCTTTCCCAGTTTGTTTTTATGAGGCTTAGCATAAAACGGTGTTGAAATGACTATTTTAGGAGCTTTTGAGATTATGTTAGATATGCTGAGTGCTTAAGGTTGAAATTGCCTGGTCATGATTCTTCTTCTGGAGTGTTTTTCTGGTTGAAATAAGAGTGTTGAGAGTACAGATCAGAATGGTTTTGGTCATGCTCCATATTTAAATTTGAAAAAAAGTTTAAAATAGTTGTTGAATTTTTAAAATGGTTTGATAATTATCCGTTGGTCATATTCATCTATGTTATGTTGAAGTGAGTGGTGTGAAGACTTGGGCCCAAGCAAATGATTTCGATTGATAGGTTTTATGTAAGGGGATGAATAAATGGATCATACTCATTTAAATTTGTGATGTCTTTATGGTCAGGAAATCGAGATGGAAAGATGACCGGAAATATATTATGGATTTAATATATAAATGTTGCATAAGATAGTGAAAATGGTTTGGGGGAGCAGAGATCAAATAGGTTGATTTGTTTGAGTAGAGCTGTCATGTCTTAGGTGTCTGTATGGAATTTATCTGATTGGTGTTCTAGTTGATGTTGTCATTGGTTTGAGAAAGTGTCATACATTTGGTTTAATAAAGGTTTATGTGAGGTTTTGTAGGGTTTGTAAGGGTTTGGAGAGATTCGGTATGAGATATGGAGAAAGTATTGGAGGTTTTTTTTTTAGGATTTATGAAGTGTTATAAATTTTGTTTAGGAAAAATTTATGAATGGAAAATTTTGATTCTCTTTGTTGGCATACTGAAATATGAAAAAAAATGTTAGTTTTTTTTTTTGGTTAATTAGATTTATGAGGTTATCTCTGTTATTAAATTGTAATGTCATTTATGTAGTGAAGTTGTGAATTGATCCTTCTCATTAATAACAAGAACGAAAAATCATGCGTCAAGCATAGATTATGTAACACTTTCCAACGCTTCCAAAATAATTTTACGAATCATACTCTTCAATAAGCTAAAAGATAACATCTAAGTAATCCAAATACTTTTATTCAGCCCTGTATAGGATCTATAGATTTGTATATATACTACATAGGATGCTAAATTTTAGTTCAGTTAGGAAACACGTAGCACAGTTTAAAATTCTCCGTCTGGAGTTAAATAATACGGAAATGTTTTCCCGAACTTTTGTGCTTCCCTGTATAGGATCTACAGAATTTATACACACCACGTAATAGACAAAAAGCGATTTAAAATTAAAATCGCGTTTAGTAACTTAAAACGCACTTCCAGGAATTATTGTTAACATACAGTAGAGAATTCTTTTGTGTGTCCCTGTAAATGAACGATGACTGCTATACACACAATATTCTGTAGTAAGTCTCTTGTAATGAACCTTATATAAATTTCA
Source organism: Maratus michaelseni (assembly GCA_963931845.1). Classification (NCBI taxonomy): domain Eukaryota; kingdom Metazoa; phylum Arthropoda; class Arachnida; order Araneae; family Salticidae; genus Maratus; species Maratus michaelseni. The sequence continues at coordinate 351,457,859 of OZ007592.1, forward strand.
ATGCGTTTAAAATAGGGAAACATTGTTTAAATAAAGCGCAGACGATTTTTCTCCATAGACGTAATGTAACGGAATTCTTTTGACTGTCCCTGTAAAGTAAGTATAAGTGCTATGCACACCCTATTCCATATTAAGCTTCTTCTAATGCACCTTAGTGATATATATAAATTTCAATGAATTTAAAATAGTGAAACATTATTTAAATAAACCGCAAATGATTTTTCCCCATAGACCGCAATGTAACGGAATTCTTTTGAGTGTCCCTGTAAAAAAACTATAAGTGCTACATACTTCCGTTGAAATAGGGAACATGCTATAGATAATGATTATAACATATAAAAATTGCAGGGCAATCCGAGCATATTTACGGGAGTTAGAGCACGGACAGACGGCAGACGGCAGACGGCAGACGGCCAGACGGCCAGACGGCCAGACGGCAGACGGCCAGACAAACCGAAGTCATAAACACTTTTCAACTAGGTTGGAAAGTGTTAAAAATGGACCTTTTTGGAAAAGTATTGAGATACTTGGAAAATGGTTTATCTATGATAAAACTAGATTTTAGCTGATGTTCATGTTTTTGATATTTGATATTTTAGAGTTCATGTCTGCAGGTTATGAATATTTTTAAATGTAATGTATGATATATTGTGCTATATGTGTATTTTATATGTATTTATTTTTTAATAGTATAGTATATTTATAGATGAGGACTGGAGCCCAATGAAGTTTTTTTTGGCAGTTTCAATGGGGAAGGCTTTGGATTGTTGGATTATTGTAATGTGATAATTGACCGTGTAAGTTTTAAGTGGATTTAGTTTTTTTTTAGTTGGAATTGGAGGATAATTGGATTACAGTTAATATGGTTATAATTGGATAGGTGATCAGGGAGGCTTTGCTGATTGTGCAAATTGTTTTAGGTAGCCTGTTCGGCGTGCTTCTCATGTTGCCGGTCTGATTTTCATTCGAGTGATAAGAGGGGGGGCTTTGTTGGAAAAACTGGATAGTTTTCCCTTTACTAATTCTTTTAGTTCTTATCACTCATTCAAATCATATCTTAATTGACCTAATTCATCCATTCATGCTTTATTATATTTATTTAATATTTAACTCCTATTCAGTTATATTCAGTAATTAGCTCAGTCATATTTCAGTAATTAAATCCTTCAGTTTAATAACCTTGGTTTACAATATGAAAGTATATTTTTATTTAAAGTAATTCATATGGTTTTAAAGTAAAAATATCTTTATTTAGTTACTTACCGTTTGGTCATATTATCTATTCTAACGCTTTAGGTTTTTCCATTTGCTTCTATTTACTTTCATTTCATTTTTTATCTACATCATGTTTTTCACTTCCTATGGACATCGTTATCGCTTGTTTACATTAGTCACGTCTCTTCATTTCTCGCGGTTTTCGGTAGATCGATTACGTCACGATACAAGTGATTACGGCAGCTGGTGACAGATGGCTCTGATAATCTGTCATTACCTGTAGTATCTACCTGTGACCGTAATCGATCGTCACGTACCTTCGGGAGGCCGGAAGTGACTTGTTTGCTGCTGGATGAGGAGGTTACGTCATTGACCTTGACACGAGGCGGTAATGTATTTAAGAGAGAGGCAGTCGTGTATTGGGATATTCCAGCTGGCTGGAAGCCGTCTAGTTTGTTGTTTTAGTGTTTGTGTCGTCTACGAGTGTTTAGTCTAGTGATGTTTTGTTTTTAAGGAAGTGCTTTTTAATTCGAGTGGTGATGTGTTATATTTGAAATGGAAGATACTGTTTTTAGATGAAATGGGGTCTGCAAGTAAAGAGGCTTTTTCTTTTTAAAGAACACCACGTCTTTCATTTTTTGGAGATGGAGCATTTGATGTCATTATGTTTTTAAAGGAAACTTCTTGGAGCAATAGTTATTTAATAAAAAGAGCAGCTTTTTCTTATAATTTCGTGCAGCTAGTTTCATATATCTTTTGATTTAGTTTTTCCATTGGATATAAAGCTTTTTATTTAAAGTGAGTAAAGCTTTTCCTTTTTGTCCTGATGTTGTGGTTTTTAGACTTTCATGATATTAACTTTCATGTCATCAAAAGGCTTTTGATATTTTTAATAGTTCAGAACGTGATTCTATTTAAAGTATGTTGACACCGTTCTGTCTATTATTCTTGCATCAGTAATTTCGGAAGCCGAAATTACTTGTTACCGTTTTAACTATTGAAACACCAAATACGATGGCTCGGTTTGGGTTTCTACGGATAGTGCTTCATATCAGTAGACCGTTTGCCATTGGGCTTGTTACTTAATAAGTATAGATAGTACCCTGGAGTGGCATGTTTTGTCCAGCGGTTCAAAGTACGACTGTATCGTGGTCGAGCAGGTATGGTTGGCCGTTACTGACAAGTTGATGAATGGAGGTTGTATTTGGAAGGATAGAGTCATTGGATCGGGAAGTGAGGAAAGATATTGTTTTATGTTTAATTAAAGTTTTGGTTTTAGATTAATGGAATTTATTTAATGTTAATATATTTTTTACAAGATTAAGGTTATTTAATTTAAAAGATCATTAAGGTAAATTATATGTTTCTTTTGAATCTTTGTTAAAGCCTTTAATTAAAAGTAATTGTTTTTCCATTTAAGTTAATCTGGTAATAAACTTAATTTAATCAAAGTAAATTTGTTAAATGATTTTTTTTCCATCTGTGCTCCAGTTTTCACATCCAGAATATGAGATGTATGTTTAATGGTCTCAAGATATATTGTGTAAGTTTTTAAGCATTTTGTTTTGACAAATGCAAATATAGATTGAATGGTAATGTGATATCGTTTTTACTCTGGAATATTGGAAATATGTATTTTATTCTGAACTTAGTAATTTGAATAAATCTTGTTGAGTTTAATTCCTTTTGTCTGTTATTATTTCATTAATATTTTAGAAACTTTTAGTTATCTTTATTTCGCTTTTGAACATTATAAAACCATGGTCAATTACAGCATAAACGCACCACTTGTGCCTATGCTCTGCTTACTTCATTTAATTACCTAAGTGTTTAAACACATCATAGAGGATACTAGAGCTTATCGATTTTTGCTCCGATTCTCACCACCAGGGGGCGCTTTCCTATCTCCGGTTCTACGGGCATGAAAACGACGGGGTATGGCTAATTCGACTCGACATCGAAAGCCTTAACGATTCCAGTTATGATCGTATAAACAGATTGCGCCACCTGGTGGTGGAAGGTGGAACTAACGTATACTGCAGCGCGTGCACAGCACGACTGCTATACGGTGCCGCAGGCAGCGGGGACCCGAACCGGAGGTTCGTTTAGTTAGAGGTTTATACTATTCTATGTGCCGGTGCGTGCGTAGCACGACCGGTTTACGGTGCCGAAGGCAGCGGGGACCAGGTTCGGAGTTTCGTTCAGTTAGAGGTTTATACTATTCGATGTGCAAATTGAGGTATTATCCGGTGCCGAAGTCAGCGCGGACCAGGATCGGAGGTTCGTTCGGTTAGAGGTTTATACTACTCAATGTGCAAATTAAGGGATTATCCGGTGCCGAAGGCAGCGGGGACCCGTGTCGGAAGTTCGTTCGGTTCGAGGGGGGTGCGAGCCGGAGAATACAAAAGATTCGAGGCACCGATGTAAATTAGGGATTTTATCGATTTTAGTTATTGATGTAAATTAGGGGCCCGCTGGCGGGCGAAGCCAGCTAGTCATTATTATTAATGTTCGTAAACGTCTGTGTGTCTGTCTGTGTATCTGTACCCGGATAAACTCTGCGAGCGTAGCGAGTAGCGAAGCGCTTTTTGTGTAAAAAAATTCAGAAAAACCCGGGCCTTCAGGAATTGCAGTTTCGAAAAAATCGGCCCTTAATTAAGGGAGTTATTAACGAACAAAGCTGTTTTAATTGCTTCAAAAGAAACCTATGTGAAAAGTCCTCCGCGCATGCCCAGAAGAGCTCAATCCTCGTCTTCCTTAAAAAGAAGAAGGAAAGATCGCTTCTGCCGCTTTCGTTTCACGACTGTCTAAACTCGCCGACGGCGAACCGACAGAAATACGAAAAAACCGTCAACATATTCTCAAAGAACGTACTTTTACGTCTCTAACGATCCTGTCGGTTCGAAAAAATTTAGATATTAACCCTTTCAAAAAAAATAATCAAAAAGCGTCGAATTCGTGTTTTTGATTTTCTCCCTTCGTCCGAGCCTCGCATCCGCCGGACTAAGGAAGATTCGGATAAACGGATTTCACCAAATGAAAGATCGGTCTTTGTCCTCCCCAATTCCACCTTCCATTAAAAAAAATACGTCAGTTAACCTTTCGAAAACATGTATTTTCCGTACACCGTTTCGCGATTTCGGCAATTTCGACTATTTTGAAAAATTCGCTGCGGCGGTTCCAAACGGGTCAATGAAAACTCAAAATACCGGACAAGATCTACATTCTTTATCCTTTTGAAATCTGCGATCGTTTTTGAAAAATACAAATATTAACTCTTCGAAAAAAATTCGCGCGCAGACTCACTTTTGCAAATTCCGATTCTCTGCGATTTTTAAAATCGCGCATCGGCTCTCTGAAAGAACAAAAAAACAAACAATCACACCCAAGTACATTTCCCTCCTTTCAAAATCACTGTAAAACCTTTAGTTTTAAAAAATATTTCAGTTAACCCTTTCGAAAACGTTTTTTTCCGTAAGTTTCTTTCGGTTTTTCAGCGATTTCTGCAATCTTTAAAAATTCAATTCTGGGCTTCTAAACAAGATACGAAAAAATAAAAATACCGAGCCTAATCTACCTTCTTTTTCCTTTTAAAATCAGGTATCAGTTTTGAAAAATTCGTTTTTTAACCCTTTCAAAAAAATGGTTTCCGAAACTCACTCACGTGAATTTTCGTTTTTCGGCCCATGTTTAAAAATCCACATCGACTCGGAAAATGTTAATAGAGACAAATAAAATACACCAGATCGTAGCCACGTTCTTATTCTTCGAAACATATATTTCAGTTTTAAAAAATATGTACATTAACCCTTTAGAAACCGGTCGTTCCCGTACCTCACTTTCACGATTTCCTCTAATTTGCCAATGTATACCCCCCCCCCCACCCCGCCGCAGGACTTTTTTATCGAATTACACAAATTCCGAGAGAAGAGGCTAAAAGTGCATACATTCAGCTATAGAAAGATGCCTTCGACTTTAAAAAATTCGATTATTATCAATTTAAAAAAAATTCTTTTGTGAAACCCGTTTCTAGAAATTAGCGTTTTTCGGAGCAAGCACAGTTTAATCAAAGTGTAATACGTGACTTTGCTTTCGCCGTAATTATCTTATTTATTAACGATCTTAAATAAAAAATCGTTGTTCATTTTGCATACAGAATTGAATGGGCTTTCCGAAAATATGATTTATTTTGAGAAATAATTATATTTTCATGGTTAAAATTATATTCTACTAGGATATTTGTGTTTTGAAGCAGACGATTGCACTGCAAATATACTTGCTGTGTGTACTTTTTCAAAAGCTCCAAAAGATATCAAATTAATTTTTTTTTCTATTTTTTATATATCGGATTCTATATAGTTTGTTGAACTCCCGGTTTATGATTCAAGGCAAGAACATTTATTTTTAAAAGTTTTAGAATTTTTAAAATAATTGTCATTTTTGTATAGAAAAAAAAAAAAAAAAAAAAAAGAAAAAGCTAAGGAATTTGCTATTTTTTTTCAAATAATCTCCCTTCGTATGGGTCCCAACGCGACCTGGTTTGGCTCATTCGACTCGACATAGATAGAGCTTACTGAATTTAGTTCCGAGTTTCACCACCAGGGTGCGCTTTCCTATCTCTGTTTCTATGGGACGGATCACGACGGGGTATAGCTCATTCGACTCGACACCGAGAGAGCTTACTAGAGATTATCGATTTTATTCCGCAAAAAATATGTACATTAACCCTTTAGAAACCGGTCGTTCCCGTACCTCACTTTCACGATTTCCTCTAATTTGCCAATGTATACCCCCCCCCCCCCCCCCCCCCCCGCGCCGCACGACTTTTTTATCGAATTACACAAATTCCGAGAGAAGAGCTAAAAGTGCATACATTCAGCTATAGAAAGATGCCTTCGACTTTAAAAAATTCGATTATTATCAATTAAAAAAAAATTCTTTTGTGAAACCAGTTTCTAGAAATGAGCGTTTTTCGGCGCAAGCACAGTTTAATCAAAGTGTAATAAGTGACTTTGCTTTCGCCGTAATTATCTTATTTATTAACGATCTTAAATCAAAAATCGTTGTTCATTTTGCGTACAGAATTGAATGGCCTTTCCGAAAATATGATTTATTTTGAGAAATAATTATATTTTCATGGTTAAAATTCTATTCTACTAGGATATTTGTATTCTCAAGCAGCCGATTGCACTCCAAATACTTGCTTTGTTTACTTTTTTCGGAAGCTCCAAAAGATATCAAAATAATTTTTTTTCTATTTTTTATATATCGGATTCTATATAGTTTGTTGAACTCCCGGTTTATGATTCAAGGCAAGAACATTTATTTTTAAAAGTTTTAGAATTTTTAAAATAATGGACATTTTTGTATAGAAAAAATAAAGAAAAAGCTAAGGAGTTTGCTATTTCTTTTCAAAATATATCCCTTCGTATGGGTCCCATCGCGACCTGTTTTGGCTCATTCGACTCAACATAGATAGAGCTTACCGAATTTAGTTCCGAGTTTCACCACCAGGGTGCGCTTTCCTATCTCTGTTTCTATGGGACGGATCACGACGGGGTATAGCTCATTCGACTCGACGCCGATAGAGTTTACTAGAGATTATCGATTTTATTTCCGCATTCCACCACTAGGGGCGCTTTCCGAACTCTGTTTCTATGGGCCGGATCACGACAGGGCATGGCTCATTCCACTCGACATCGATAGCTTTTCGAGATTTTACAAGATTAGAGGTTTTACAATTAGGGGCCCGCTGGCGGGCGAAGCCAGCTAGAGGGAAATTAAGGGATTATCCCGTACATTTATCTGCAAATTAAGGGATTATCCGGTGCGTGCGTAGCACGACCGGTATACGGTGCCGAAGGCAGCGGGGACCCGGGTCGGATGTTCGTCCGGTTCAAGGTTTTTCTTATTCGAGGTTTTACAACATTCGAGATTTTCTACAATTCGAGGCACCGATGTAAATTAGGGGCCCGCTGGCGGGCGAAGCCAGCTAGTCCTTATTATTAATGTTCGTAAACGTCTGTGTGTCTGTACCCGGATAAACTCTGCGAGCGTAGCGAGTAGCAAAGCGCTTTTTGTGTCAAAAAATTCAGAAAAATCCGGTCCTCCAGGAATTGCAGTTTCGAAAAAATCGGCCCATAATTAAGGGAGTTATTAACGAACAAAACTGTTTTAATTACTCAAAACTAAACATTTTTTCTGCAACAAAGAAATAAATTCATTCCTGACTAGATTCAGACCTCGAGGCGAGGCTAGCGAATAGAGCGATGACCAATCGGCTTCCGTCTTTTTCGGGGCCTTTTGGCGAGGCTAGCAGCAAATCCAGTAAACATCACGTGATTTTTATAGACTACGGGTATTCAGGGTGCCGCCCCATCTCAGAATCTGAGGGGCGCAGATCTTCCGTGCTCGCGCATTTCGACGTAAAAATATATCAGCTTTCAGAGAATCTAAAAATTATTCTGATATCTTCATTACGAGCTTAGATATTAATTATTACGAGCTGAGACATTATTGAATTATTGATATTTCAACTATGCCCAGACAAAAATAATAAATTAGAAGCAGACGATTCTCTGGTAAGATGTTCAAGCTGAGTGTGGGCGAGATATTATGATTTTAATTTAACATTTTTTTTTATTCGTCCCTAGCGTTTGATTGTGTTTATGTATAGAAATTACCAGTATTTTCAAATAGTAAATTCAGAGTTTTTTTTTTTTTTTTTTTTTTTTCAGTTCAAGTTTTTCAAGTCCTCTTTGAACAAGTACTCCGGTAGTCTAATAGTCTAATTCAGTTGTTTGAGGAAAAGTAGTGTCATCTTTTTCTTTTAGAGTGGCAAATAGATATTATGACAGAGAAAAGCGGGCTTCGCCCGTTATCGAATTTTTTTTTTCAGTTTTAAGTTTTTCTACAGGTCCCTGTCTTTGAACTAGAACTCAGGTAGTCTAAATCAGTCGTTTGAGGAAAAGCAGTGTCATCGCCCCCTCCCCCCCCCCCCTTCAGGTTTTTTTTCTCTTAAGTATGGTCTGTTTCTATAGCTAAGAAACTATGTTACGGATTTCCACCAAACTGATTCCAAACATCATAATTAAAGTAATAAGGACCCTCTATAACATTTAAAAAAGTTTCTGAGTTTATACCACTCTTTTCGAATAATAATATCAGATTTTATATTTTGATTTCACAATATCTCGAGTTCTACGTGTCAAATCGGAACGCGGTTTGGCTTATTCGACTCAATATCAATAGAGGATACTAGAGCTTATCGGTTTTAGTTCGTTTTTCACCACCAGGGGGCGTTTTATTATCTCTGTTTCTATGGCCCGGATTACGACGGGGTATGGCTCATTTGACTCGACATCGAAAGCCTTGACGATTTCAGTTATGATCGTATAAACAGCTTGCATCACCTGGTGGTGGAAGGTGGAACTAACGTATACTGCAGCGCGTGCGCAGCACGACTGCTATATGGTGCCGCAGGCAGCGGGGACCCGAACCGGAGGCTCGTTCAGTTTGAGATTTATACTATTCGATGTGCAATTTAAGGGATTATCCGGTGCGTGCGTAGCACGACCGGTATACGATGCCGAAGGCAGCGGGATCCAGGGTCGGAGGTTCGTTCGGTTAGAGATTTCTACTATTCAATGTGCAAATTAAGGGATTATCCGGTGCCGAAGGCAGCGGGGACCCGGGTCGGAGGTTCGTTCGCCTCGAGGGGGATGCGAGCCGGTGAATACAAAAGTTTTGAGGCACCAATGTAAATTAGGGGCCTGCTGGCGGGCGAAGCCAGCTAGTCATTATTATTAATGTTCGTAAACGTCTGTCTGTGTTTGTGTGTATCTGTACCCGGATAAACTCTGCGAGCGTAGCGATCAGCAAAGCGCTTTTGATGTAAAAAAATTCAGAAAAATTCGGGCCTTCAGGAATTGCAGTTTCCAAGAAATCGACCCTTCATTAAGAAAAATATCAATTAAAAACCCCGAGAAAATTAAGCGAAATTGAAATGAAAAAGCACTCATTCGAAACCAGGTCCGCGCATGCCCAGAAGAGCCTAATCCTCATCTTCCGCAAAAAGAAGAAGGAAAGCGTGCTTCGGCCGGTTTCTTTTTACAACTTTCTAAACTTGCCGAGGACAAACCGACAGAAATACGAAAAAACCATCAACATATTCTCAAAGAACGTACTTTTACGTCTCTAACGATCTCGTCGGTTTGAAAAAATTTCGATTTTAACCCTTACAAAAAAAAAATAATCAAAAAGCGTCGAATTCGTGTTTTTTATTTTCTCCCTTTTCCCAAACCTTGCATCCGCCGGGCTACGAAAGATTCGGATAAATCGATTTCACCAAATAAAAGACCGGACTCTGACCTCTCCAATGCCACCTTCAATTTAAAAAAAAATACGTTAGTTAACCCTTCAAAAATGTATATTTTCCGTACACCGTTTCGTGATTTTGGCAATTTCGACAATTTTCAAAAATTCGCAGTGGCAGTTCCAAACCAGTTAGGGAAAACTAAAAATACCAGACAAGATCTACATTCTTTCTGCTTTCGAAATCTGCGATTGTTTTTGAAAAATACAAATATTAACCCTTCGAAAAAAATTCGCGCACAGGACTCACTTTTGCAAATTCGGATTACCTGCGATTTTTAAAATCGAGCATCGGCTCTCTAAAAGAACAAAAAAACAAACAAACACATCCAAGTACATTTTCGTTCTTTCAAGATTACGAGAAAACCTTTAGTTTTAAAAAATATTTCCGTTAACCCTTTCGAAAACGTTTTTTTCTGTAAGTCTCTTTCACCTTTTCAGCGATTTCTGCAATCTTTAAAAATTCAATTCTGGACTTCTAAACAAGATATGAAAAACTAAAAATACTGAGCCTAATCTACGATCTTTTTCTTTTTAAAATCTGGTATCCGTTTTGAAAAATTCGTTTTTTAACCCCTAAAAAAAAAAATCTTTTCCGAAACTCACTCACATGAATTTTCGTTTTTCGTCCCATGTTTAAAAATCCGCATCGACTCAGGAAATGAGAGTAGGGACAAACAGAGGACACCAGATCATAGCCACGTTCTTCTTCTTCAAAACGTATCCTTAGGTGTTAAAAAATATGTACATTAACTCTTTAGAAACCGGTCGTTCCCGTACCTCACTTTCGCGATTTCTTCTAATTTGCCAATGTATACCCCTCCGTCGCAGGAATTTTTTATTGAATCACACAAATTCCGAGAGAAGAGGCTAAAAGTGCATACATTCAGCTCTAGAAAGACGCCTTTGACTTAAAAAAATTCGATTATTATAAGTTTAAAAAAAATTCTTTTGTGAAACCCGTTACTAGAAATAATCGTTTTTTCGGCGCAAGCACAGATTAATCAAAGTGAAATAAGTGACTTTGCTTTGGTCGTAATTATCTTATTTATTAACGATTTTAAATCAAAAATCGTTGTTCATTTTGCATACAGAATTGAATGGGCTTTCCGAATATATGATTTATTTTGAGAAATAATTTATTTTCGTGGTTAAAATTCTATTCTACTAGGATATTTGTATTCTAAAGCAGCCTATTCCACTGCAAATACTTGCTCTATTTACTTTTTTCGAAAGCTTCAAAAGATATCAAAATATATTTCTTTATTTCTATTTTTTATATATCGGATTCTATATAGTTTGTTCAACTCCCGCTTTATGATTTTGTGTTTGTGTAGGGGTGCGATATATTTAAATTTGTCGTTTTAAAATGCATTCTTTTTTCTTTTCGCCGGAAAGAAATGTTGCCATTTGAGATATACAAAATTTCTATTGGATGGATCAGAGATTATATAATATGTAAACAATCAACTTCATGTTCGATCGCAGTCAAATAAACCAGAGAGTCAACACAGGAACATTTATTTTTAAAAGTTTTAATATTTTTTAAATAATTCTCATTTTTGTATAGAAAAAGAAAAGAAAAAGCTAAGGAATTTGCTATTTCTTTTCAAAATATCTCCCGTCGTATGGGTCCCATCGCAACGCGGTTTCGCTCATTCAACTCTAAATCAATAGAGCTTACCGATTTTAGTTCCAAGTTTCACCACCAGGGTGCACTTTCCTATCTCTGTATCTATGGGACGGATCACGACGGGGTATGGCTCATTCGATTCGACATCGATAGAGCTTACTAGAGATTATCGATTTTAGTTCCACATTTCACCACCAGGGGCGCTTTCCTAACTCTGTTTCTATGGGCCAGACCACGACGGGGTATGGCTCATTCGACTCGACATCGATAGAGCTTACCAATTTTAGTTTGTTTTTCACCAACAGGGGGCACTTTCCTATCTCTGGCTCAATAGGCATGAAAATGACGGGGTATGGCTCATTCGACTCGACATTGAAAGCCTTAACGATTTCAGTTATGATCGTATAAACAGACTGCGCCACCTGGTGGTGGAAGTAACGTATACTACAGTGCGTGCGTAGCACGACTGCTATACGGTGCTGCAGGCAGCGGGGACGCGAATCGGATATTTGTTCGGTTTATACTATTCGATGTGCAAATTAATGGATTATCCGGTGCGTGCGTAGCACGACCGGCATACGGTGCTGAAGGCAGCTGGGACCCAGTTCGGAGGTTCGAGGGGGATGCGAGCCAGAGAATTCAAAACATTCAAGGCACCGATGTAAATTAGTGGCCCGCCAGCGGACGAAGCCAGCTAGTTGTTCAGAAATAGTGGTGACAAACTGTTGCAGGTATAATACCAATGTTTATTTATTAACCAAATGACTTGGAAAGAATGTCACAAAAGGTCCCGTTCAAATCTGTGCATAACTAAGAAAGTTATGATTTGGGAGGGGGGGTTGGCAGAAAGGAGGATGAAATTGAAAAATACAACTTAATGAACTAACTAACTGACTTTGCCGGCTAGCGGGGCCTTGAATCTTGTAAAACCTCGAACCGAACGAAACTCCGAATCGGGTACCCGCTGCCTTCGGCACCAGATAATCCGATAATTTGCACATTGAATAGTGTAACCTCTAACCGAACTAACCTCTGACTCGGGTCCTCACTGCCTTCGGCACCGGATAATCCCTTAATTTGTACATGGAATAGTATAAACCTCTAACTGAACGAACCTCCGGCTCGGGTCCCTGATGCCTCCGGCACCGTATAGCAGTCGTCTGCAATATGCATTAGTTCCACGTTTCACCACCAGGTGGCACAATCTGTTCTACATGAACTTCGGGCACTGAAATCGTTAAGGCTATAGATGTCGAGTCGGCACCGTATACCGGTCATAATATGAATAAGCGTTATTAAACGTTCACAGACCTTTCCAACGCTATATCATATGAGCGGTGTGTGCAAATTTTCCAAAAGTACCCCTTGTGGAAAGAAAGGACACCGGAGATGCATAATATGATTAAGCGGTTACAGACCTTTTGAACAATATATCACATGAGGGGTATCGGCAAAATTTAGAAAAGTGCCCCCCATTGGGGAGGCAAAGTGGGGGGATTGACACCTCAGATACATAATATGATTAAGCGGTCACAGACCTTTCCGACGATATATCACATGGGGGGTATAGGCAAAATTTAGAAAAGTGCCCCTGTGTGGGCAAAATGTGCTCCCCCCCCCCTTTGTTCTTAAATAGTGGTGACAAACAGCTGCAGATATAATACAAATGTTTAGTTATTAACCAAATGACTTGGGAAGAATGTCAGATAAGGTCCTATTCAAATCTGACCACAATTAAAAAAGTTATGATTTCGGGAGGAGGGAGACTGCCCCCTCCCTTAATTTTTATCTCACATTCAGGATATTTTATTTTCGGCGGCTTAGGCATCAGCCCTACTTCTTTCTAATTTTTTATTAAATTCGGACAAGAAATTCTAGCTAAAATATAGTTAGCCCTCTTCAGTGTTGAATTCAGACACTTTTTTCCGGGAGGGATTTCTGTGGCTCCGGGGGAGGGGGCATTGTAGAGTTCCGGGGCGAAATTGCATTTTGTAACCATTAAAAGCTGAAAATCTCAAATTTTTCGGGGACGACGACGACGACACATTTCAATAATCCGGGGGTGAATGTCCCCACCCCCAAACCACCCCCTGAATCAACACTGCCCTCTTCCCCCTCCACCCCTTATTTCCCTTCCCTACGTGTATCGTTCATATTTTGAATATTATTTCTTTTATGGATTCACTCTTAGTACCCCCTACCTCTAAACTGAAAAGATAACAATTTTACCTGGAAAGAAAAAAAAAACTGCCTTGAAACAAAATTTGACAGTAGCTAATATATTATATACTGCTATGCTAAAGAAACGAGTGCCAGAATTATAGATTATTATCTGCTAATTCCCATTATCACGATGTATGATCAAATTTCCTGCCATTTGATCGATAAATTTAGGAGTTACTCTTTTTAAGCTATCTGTGTAAGAATCGATTCTAAAACATCGATACTAGAATTTGTTAATCGATTATTTTTTTAATCAATGTTGTTTTATACAGTATTGATGTTGATCGATTATCAAATTTTTCAGAATCGCCCATCACTCGCATGTTCGCCGTAGGCCTCCTCAAGCAAACGACAGGCTTCAGCTGCATTTTTTTTCAAGTTAAAGCAGTAAAGCAAAGATTCCCACAAATGCTGTTTATTTGGCACAAAACTCGACATTTTCGTTGTTAGAAAAAATATTTTTGCATTTCGATATGTGTTGATATTACGACTGGTTATTGTTAATAGATATCCAAGCTATTAGAAAAACACAACGTTAGACATGCATGTCGACCACATGGGCCATTAGCGCCATCTATGTGTGAAACCCTGAAACTTAGTTGCACACCTAGTATCATTTCTACACAGTTTAGATACTTTTCAACCAATAAATAGCACAATTATTATTTATTTATGCAATCATTGTTTTCTTTTGTTATTTGATACGACCTCTGAAACACGATCATCCGACATGATTTTTTCCCTTTTCAAAAAATATCCAGGCATTGAAAAGGGGTTTAAAAGTCAGCATTTATGTATTTTCAAATCTCTGTGACTTTTTATGATGAAATGCTGAAATTTTTTACATGACCAGATTAGTGTATGGGGTACATTTTACTCATTGGGAAATTTCTTGTATGGGCGCCGTATAAAATTTAGAATTTTGCATTTCTTTAAATTTAATCAATTTCATAAAATTCTGTACCTTTTTTTTTTATGTAACTTTGTAATTTATAATATACAGTATGGAACCATTTATCCAGAATCCAGTTAACCGGAAAACCAGTTATCCGGAATGGTATTTCCAACTGACTGATTTAAAAATCTTTCCAGAAAAACTGCTATGCAGTGCCATTTTAGCATGTGCATTTCTTGATAGATTACCATATTGCATTCTACAACTTGATGGATTTGAAATGGAAGCATATTTAGTTAGATATTCAGCATTTTGAGTTTTAGGCAGCATTATTGTTTCCAAGGTATTGCCAGAAATTGCCTTCTTTCAAACTATGATTAATCTTTGATCTTGATAGGATCTGAGCCTTAATCAAAAGTAATCTAATAATTTAAAATCAGTAACAATGTTACAGCCGCATATATTCTACAAATCTCATCAAATGGATGTTGCTTTAATGTCCAACCAGTTATCCGGATACATCTGACACCGACTATTCTTGATAATTGGTTCTATACTGTATATCTATGATCAATATTTAAGAAATAAAAGCCGATGTCAATGTTTTTGGGACACATTATATATAAATCAACATACAAGCTATAATCTTTTTCTTTTCTAGCTGCAAATAAAGCAAGCTAAAATAATAGGTGTTTATTAAAGTAATAATATTTTAAAGACATCTAAAGCATTTTTATAAACAATATTAAAACTATAAATAAACAATATAAAATCAAACTATGCAATTGCTGAAGAGCTTATAGCAATGGTCAGAGAAATCTGTGCTATCTTAAGATGAAGACAATAAAAGTTATTTTGTGTATATCAGAATTATCCACCTACAAACAATGTAAGGAATCCATTTTATGTTTTATGCAAATTTAATTACTTGTAAATAATCTGGCATAGCAAAATTAACACTTCATCAATCAATCAATAAATAAATAAAATACACAATTTTAACATGTACGTCGAATCAACTTAAACACTGAAATAATCAGAATAAAAAAGCTGATGTATGTAGTGAAATCTTTGGCTATTAACGTCTGTCATGCGGCTAATACAAAAGTATTCCTTTTAACAAATTTCAAAACTTTATTTAAATACATAATTGATATTTTTCATACAAAAATACTGTTTGTTGTTGTTAGTTGACAATAAATATATTAAATGTAAAAAATCTATTAGTAAAAAAAAAAAATAAGTTTCACCTATGTTCTGCACACTGGGCAGCATATTCTATAACCCAGGAAACCAGTGTTAGATCCCCTAGTTTAAATAATAATGGTCATGTAGGTGATCATTTCCTTGCTTATATTTGATACCAATGTTTGATTAAGATACAAACATTGTATGCCAAAGCCTGATTACAGAAAATTAGCCTAGTATTTTTTTATGCTGTTATAACATTACTTTTTATAGTATTCTCTATATAAATAGTAGTAGATATTTAATTTTAAGCATACATCAAGTAATTTATCCTTAAAAGTAAATCTTGAAAGATTTATTTTATTAGTACAAAATATAAAAGGATATTTAAAAAAAATTGAGTGTCCTTTTCCTTTTTTATGCAGTGTGAGAGCAGAAATAAATTATTATTGTACGTTATAATTTTGTCTATTAATCACAAATGTTGAATTTGATTGATTTAAAGAGAATAATAATTTTTAAAAAGTTTTACAATTAATGCCACCCCCCTCATTTCCTTATGAATAACATTTTAGATTATAAGATTATAGAACTGTTTTTCTAAAAAATAAATCTAAAATATTTAACTTACCGTTGGAGATACGTAAGTAATATCACCTTCAGGCAGAGGTTGAAAACCAGTAAGTGTGAAGTCAGACACACTTCGGAAATCACCGAAAGATATCGCATTATCCATTTCTTTTATTGCATCAGTCATCAACCTATGTTGCTCTTGTAATTGGTCAATTTTTATTTTAATCTGAAATTAAACTATGAAATTAAAAACAATTTTTAAATCTGTTTAAATGATTAAATCAAATATAAAACTGCCTCTTTTTTATTTTCAAATCTATTATAATATTACTGATGACGATGATAATAATAATAAAAAAGTAGGTAAGTGTGATCGAAGATCGCTCAAAGGGTTTCGTTTGATATTTCTTTCAAAACACTTTATCCTTTCTTTAAAAAATCCAAATAAATTTCCTTTAGCAACAAAAAAAGTAACGTTTTTTATAAAGTAAAAATTTACAGGTCTATTTTTTTTGTTTTTTCGAATATCTAAACCAGCCTGATAGCGGGCGGAGCCCGCTATTACATTCTGTCATAATAATATCTGTCATGTGGACTAAATGCGATATTTAAAAAAAATAAATTCAAAATTAAACATGTTGTACACCTTCAAGATGTTAAAATATGCGAATATTTCCATAATCGGGTTTTTATCATGATTCTATACGTTCCTCAAACTCGTATATTTACTATTCTCTATTACTGATATTGATACTCGCTTTGTATTATTCTGAAACATTTGAAAAATCCGTTAAACTTCCGATATCACGTCAGATTTTCTTTTTAATTCTCTAATGACATGATAGTAATCTGCTTTGTGTACGTACACATACTCATACTCCTTGTATTATTAAGAAATCTTTCTGTTTCATTATCACTATGACATTAATCAATTTTATTTCATATTAATCTTTTTTTCAATTGGTGAAACTTTTTATTTCATTTTCATTTTTCACGTGAAAATCGTCTGATAGAAAATTATTATAGAAAGAATTTCATCGTGGATTTTTAATTTTTGGCATCTGCTATAACGAAAAATGTTTAAATTTAATAGGAAAAGGCTGTTAAGAATTTTGGTTTTTTATTTCTATTTATTAAAATACGATGTTTTCATATTTTAATATTTTGAGTTCTTCATAGCTGGTATTCAGAAATATACACGAAGTTTCAACTCTGTAAGTTATATAGTTTTTGAGAATGGCTCTGTGACGGACAGACAACGGAGCGGGAGTAATAGGGTTTCGTGAGATGAACAAAACCCTAAAAAGCCGCCACAGTTTGTTCAAGATGAACAAAATGGTTGTCATTTTGCAATGAAAAGTTCCAGTTTTACTCTTTTTTCACAATTATGAGATTTCATAAAAACAGATTTTTGTGTTCCTAGGAAAACTAATTAAGAGCTAATTAGAAAAACTAAGCATAAAAGTAAAAATAGTTTTAAGTAGTAAATAGTTTTGTTCAAGATGAACAAAATGGTTGTCATTTTGCAATGAAAAGTTCCAGTTTTACTCTTCACAATTATGAGATTTTATAAAAACAGATTGTTTTCCTAGGAAAACTAATTAGAAACTAATTAGAAAAACTAAGTATAAAAGTAAAAATAGTTTACCCCCCCCCCTCCCCCTCCTTTTATAAGCATTCAATGTTTGTCATAAAAAAACATGCCTATTTTCAGGACTGCAATACATATAGTTCCAAATAATGTATTGTAATTCCATTACAATACATTAATTTGGAGAGAGCTCCAATTATTAAAAATTCATTGCTTTGACTTACGCTTGGTAGAAAATGCAAACTAATTAATTAATTTTAAAAAAAATTCCTCTATTTCTTTTTTTAAGATCTGGCAACAAGAAAGAGAAAAAAACTTTTAAGACTTTAAATCATTTATTCAGGATTTCTAAATGGTTTTCATTTCAAAACGTATAATCATAATTTAATTAATATCAAATGATGAAAGGTATTAAAAAAATATATGTTACACTTTTTATTCTTCTACCTTTTAATGTATAAAACATTTCATTGTTGCAATTTATTTTGGTGAGAATGGGTCGGCACATAATTAACTACATTGTTTTTGTAATCATAAAGATTATTTGGCGATTTATCACCTGTGGCTGGCTAATGGAAAAATACCTTAAAATTAATTTATAATTAAGTCTTAAAAGTATAAAAATGTTGTATTGTCATCGGAAACACATTTGAGTACATAATTTTTTTATAATTCTAGGAAGTGAGTGAAAAATTTATTACGAAATTTCATCTTTATATACAAAAACCAAGTTAAATAAAAGAGTAAAAAGAGTTTAATAAATTTAAAAGAAAAATAACTTTCTCAGTAAATTGTTTGGGACTTCAAATGTACAGAAAAATAATGCAATCATTTTTTAAGACTGATAAATACATATTAAAGATGACAGCATAATTGAAATAAAATTCAAACTTCTGTATATTCTAATATATAACATGTATTTTTAATACTAAAAATATTGGCAAAATCTCAGTGTGCTGGGTTTAACCTGGGTGCACACTGCCAGCTGTCACAGACAGACACACACGAGTGATCTGATAATGGTCCCGTTTTTACTTTTTAAGTACGGAACCCTAAAAATAACAGAAACATAGTTTTATGCATAAAAAGAAACAGAATAGTAATAAAGAAACCTTTAAAAATGTGACAATTTAAAAATTCATAAGTATACCTGACTAATTTGAAGAATAGTAGTTTGTAGTGAGCTATTTAAGGCATCTAATTGGCTTTTACCGGCACTTATTTTGCTTTCCAGCTGGACCTCCTCCTGTCTTAATTCGTTGAGTTCTTTACGTTTTTGGCTTACTTCTTGTTCTTGAGTCTGAAAAATTTCATTTCAGTCAATACTTTATATCTAAAACTAAGAATATACAAACTGGCAGCTTAAACATAAATAAAACAATACTTAACCAAAGTCACTAGTGTTATGTCACGAACATAACATCGGCTTTCTTTTAATTATTAAAATTTATATATGCTAGATTAATTTATTTATTTTTAAATTTAAATGATTTATTTCCCATTTTTATATTATTCCCATTTTCTAAATTTATTTTCATTTGATCGGCAACCATAACGTTAATTTCTGTGTTCTTTTAATTTGTAAACAATCTCCATTTAAATTCATTTAGCGGTTGCCAATCGTATATTAACTTTATTCCATCAACACACTAGCTTTAGCGATCGCAAACTTACGTTGCGAGTCGTTATGTTTAATCTTTAAGCATTTTCCCTGTGGCATTATCAGCTCCGGAGTTTTTGAACGGCGTAGAAGCATGGAGGTCTCTGATTGGCTATTATAGTTTCTGCGCGAAACGGGGGACTTCAACGCACCTCCGAGAGCATCTGGCCTCTTCGACTTCGGGACGCTCGTGCGGAAGCAAGTTTGTGCGAGTGCTCCTAAAAAAAAATAATTTTACGTGATAGGCCTAATGTGAGACTAAACAGATCTCGCAGTAGAGTCCTATCCGTATATCTTTTACAATAACATAATTTGTACAACTTTATTTATAAATTAATCAGATTTAAAAGAAAGTAAACATTTAAATTGGAATGTTGGATGCAGTTTTATAAATGGAGAAATGCAGAGTGCTCAAGTTGGTACATCTCAAATTTGAAAAGACGGGTTGATTTTAATTCAACCTATTTCCGGCAGACTGAAGGAAGTTCGTTCCCGATAAGCTTGTGACGACAGTGCATGGAGGGAGATCAACTATATTGATCGTGTTTTACAGATCGGTAATATATAACCTTTATGATTATTACTTTCTTGTCTGGGACAAGTGTAGAGTGCACGTAAATAAAAAGTTCAAGTAACGACGTTCTGTCAACTTACCATAATATCTTAGTTTTTATCGCCGATTCACTTGAGTGATGATGAGAGAACAATATATACAAAGATTTGTGTATTCCTCTGGTGAGTCATTCGTATGAAGAAGGTATAGCACTTTGATATTTTATACACCAACAAAAGTATAACGAACATTCACATTTCTTCTTTAGAAACTTTGATTGCAGCTCAATTACAAAATAAAATAAATAAGCCTGTTATATATAATCTGATTTTATTTATACGAAATAATTATTATCACCCTAACTAATATAATACTCATAAAGATAAATTTATAATGTAAGAAATTATATAAATAAAGATTTTATCAATATTTTGAATGCTATGTAAGGTAGTGCGCACTTTTTTTTTATTGAATATATAATTTTACTTAAAATAAATATATGTTGCTCAGAAATTGTCTGTTTATTATGTCTTTATAATTTATTGTCTATCTGATATTTATAATGTATTTTCCACAGAACAGAGTGCCTTTAACTTAAAATAATAAATTTCATTATCTTAATTTCAATATAGTATCCATTGGTTAACTTATATTCAATAATATGAATTTTTAATTTAATGCTGATCTACAGTAAATATTAAATTTGTTTTAATTTGACAATTAAAAAATTAAATATGGAATCTCCAAATGTAATCTCTAGTGGCACTATAAAAAGGTTGACAATTTAGTATTTTCAGTGTTGCAGTATTTCTCAGTTCAGGTAAAATTTGTTATTATATTTTATCATGAAGAATTCATTAACTTATTTTTATTATATTCTAAATTTTTATATTCTTCTCACAATGCATTGCTATTGTTTTTATTTCATCCCATTTTCGATCGTCGGCAAAATTATTGTTCTTCTCTTTTAGGAAAATACAAAATTTAAAATTATGTTTATAATATTCAAAATTCTCTGTAATTTTTATTTCAGTAATACCTTTAAATCCAACTTTCCTATTTTCTTTTTTTTTTCTATTTTTTTGCATAATAACTAGCAAACAAGAATAAAATAAGCAATTCATAGCAAAAGAAGGACGATTACGAAAAAAAGGATAATTAAAATTTAAAAGTAGAAATATATTTAAATGAAATCCGTATTTATACAGAACAAACTCCACTTTAAGGAAATACGAGATTTTAAAAATAAAATCCTGAAGAATGAACAACAGAAAATTAAATCTAAAATATTTTGTCAGGTTGTTATAATGTATTAAAAAATGTAAACATTTTGTTAGTATTAACGAAATTTCAAATTAATCGGAATAACTTAAGATCCCCAATGGGAAATTGTAGCATCTATAATTTAACATTCAAATTAGTTTCTCAAATGAGCCATTTTTTTTTTCGATGAATGAAAATCAGCTGAATTCCTAGAGAAAAACATTACGACATAAAGAAAATGTTCTATATTTTCCTAATGAATAAACATAATTTAACCAAAAACTAT
Source organism: Maratus michaelseni (assembly GCA_963931845.1). Classification (NCBI taxonomy): domain Eukaryota; kingdom Metazoa; phylum Arthropoda; class Arachnida; order Araneae; family Salticidae; genus Maratus; species Maratus michaelseni. The sequence continues at coordinate 351,479,312 of OZ007592.1, forward strand.
ACAGCTAAATCTGGGTACCTCTTCAATATACCTACCATACCAAGCTAATTGGATGCTTTTTACAGCAGTTATTGCAAGACAGACAGACAGAGATCGAACAGAAATCAAACACTTTTCATGCCTTCACAGTAAAAGCCTTACTGACATTGCGACAATTAGGAATTCTAAACTTTAAACCTGAATAATTCCTGAACTATTGAATAACTTCCTATTTAGAATCATCCTAAGTTAAAATTTATCGCAGAATCCAAATACAGAAGACTCCCTTAAATCTGTGACCCTAAAATCTGCATATCGTTGCAGATGTAAACAGTGAAACTTACAGTTAAGTTGAAGGAACAAAATTAAAGATGACGCTGAAATCAGCGGCGACCACAATGCTTTTTTAAACTAACTTTTTTGTTAATCATGCTCTTTTGACTATTACAACAAATTAATTACTAAATAAAATTATGTTACTTTTGATTTTGATGCAAATTAGCATATCTATAGTGAAAATTCGCCATATTGTAGATTGTAGGTCCCGCACATTATTCACAAGGGTAAACTGTAACCAAACTGTTTATTTTTCTTGTGTTCATTTTCTTATGTTTCAATATTTATTTTTTCAATATTTCTATGCATTTTAAAATGTAATGCTGGTTAATATGACCGAACTACAGCTTTCTCATGAAGAAAATATGAATTTATTTCCGAAAAAATTCAAGATGGTGCTAATATCAGTATTGATCACGATCTTTTCCCAAGACCATTTTTTAATTAATCCATTCGGGATCATGGTCGCATATATGCAACCTCAAAAAGAGCATACAGAATTTGTTTTAGGCACCAGTAAAAAATAAAAGTAATATTTGCTTTCTTTAATTAGAGCATTTTTGTGATAGTTTAAGTAAAGGTAGCTTTTTTAACAAAAGTGATGGCAACAGAATAAAATTTGTGTAAAAGCCTTCGGGCCCGAAGGGGTTAATCAAACTTTTTAGTTTATTAAATCTACATAAACTTGAATAAAATTTCATTACTTTACAATTCTGATGCAAATTATTTTTGTATCTAAGATAAAAATACAGTGCAACAGTAGCTTTCCCACAATAACTGTAGAAGTTTTATGTTTACATTTTTGCTTTTGATTCTTTGATATTCAATTTTCGGTTTTAATATGTAATTATTTTTATTTTGTTATAATTTCATAAATAATATGGCTGATCCCAATCTTTGTAATGAAAAAAATAGGAAAAGAAAACCCATAAATTTGACAGTAATTCAAAAACTATTAATCATTTTTATTATTTTACACAATTATTTTAATACTTTATTTAAATTATTTTAATATTTTACTTTATTGTAAGCATTTATTGTAATTTCCAATGCTTTACTACATTCAAATTACTGTTTTAAAAATGTTAAAAAAAAATAATAAATAATAATAATGACCAGAAATCTACAAAATTCTTAAATACGTACAACCCTTGATTTTAAGCTGTGCGGATTTGAGGGAGTCTATTGTATTAATGTTTTGGCATAATGCCAGTTTTCTTGGTGCTGCAGCCATGGCATGGCTGTATATATATTTTCTGTATTATTTTTTTAGTATCTTGATTAAAAAAAAAAATATTTTCTTGTTTCAGTCGGATTTTGTGATGAAAAGTACCTGACGTAATAATTCTTGATCATGATATCAGAAAATGTTTTTGATCATTCATGGCTCCTGTTGGAGAATTTTATTATTATTTTATAAGAATTTAAAGTCATTTAATGTGTTTTATGATATGCTGAAATGAGTATTGTATCTAATGATTTGTTTAAAAACAAAACTTTGTGTTTTAAAAGTATTCATGGCTCTGTATTGAAAATGATAAATGACTCATATTGTTCAGTAAGCTCATTAGTATTTAATAAAGCTTATATTTCTAGAAATCCATAGCAGAAGTAGGGCAGTAGCACTGCAGATTATTTTAGACCTTGCAGATTAATCTAACAACTTAAATAGAATTTTGAACTAAGAAAAAATATTAAAATTTACTTTTTATTTCTAGATTTATTGTATTTTCTTTGTAACTGTAATTTCTTATGATAGTAAGCTTGGTCCAGCATTGTTGGAGCACAGATGAATTTTTGTTTACTGCAGATTGACACAGAACATTCTGAGACTGAAATGTGAACTATTCTATTTTCTATTACCTTTTAATAAACATTTTTTATTAGTCTAATCTCTCACATCCTCCTGAATTTGATTTATATATTTAAACTTTTATTCACACTTCCTTTTGCAATAACGTGAACTGACAAACCATTTTTTTTCCAATTAGGTAAAAGTTAGGTGTTAACATAGAAAATTTTCAAGTTTGGTACAAAACCTCTAAATCTTTTATATGATGATTTGTGGCAGAGTTAGTATGGGGTGTTCTCTCTTTCTATCGCCCCCCCCCCCCCCCCTGGTTATACTGGATATTCATTCTGGAATTCTAAAGATTTCACTGCCTATTGTGACAATAAGCAGCACATTTTCAGATTAATAAAACAGGAACATTTTTTAAGCCTGACAACTCACATTTGGAATGAGCAAATTTGTTATTTATTGTTGCTTAAGTGCTACTACTGATGTCATGAGTGTTAAATTTTAATATCCTATTTAGTATGGATTTTAAATTATTTCTTTTCTTTGATACTGTTAGAAAATTGCTTATACTTTTGCTGTTATATTGAGTAAAAAAAAATCATTCATTTCACATAATTCCCCCCCCCCCTCCCCACATTATATCTGCTTATTTACACAAATGCATGTTAGGCCAGCTGCACACTCATGCGACACAAGTAACATGTCTCATGTCTTAAGAAAAGAAAAGGTTTTTTTCTTTGTTCCAACCCGTTTCTTCTCCTAAGATGCAAGCAATGTTGTTTGTGTAGTCTCAGTTTGCAACCTTCCTTAAGTTCTTAAGTTTATACAGTGTGTCCCAAAAATGACTGATGGATCTTGAAAATCAATAAAAAAAAAAAAAAAAAAAAAGGAACACAATAGAAACGTACCGTAGGCAGCCTTATGTTTGGGAAGCCAGGAAATTTTATCTCACCAATTTGCAAATTTAGTTAACATTTTTGCCAAAAGTTGGAGCTGCAGAGAAATTGAATCCGTCACATCTTCATTTAGTATTTTGTTACACACTCTGTTAGTGAACACTTTTGAAAGGGTACATACTATAGAAAATGGTTTATTCATTGGTACAGCAGATATTTCTTGTTTTGGAGTATCACCGCTATTTTGCAGCGCACCTTTTGGTGAAAATGTTAACTAAATTTGCAAATTGGTGGGATAAAATTCCCTGGTTTCCTAAACATAAGGCCGCAAACGATACATTTCTATCGCATTCACCTCCCAACCCCCCTCTTTTTTTAGACACTTACAAAATTAATCAGTAATTTTTGGGACACACTGTATTTGTATACAGAAGGAACTGATTAGAAAGACAAGTACTGAATTTGTGTCATTCAAACAGGTATTTCAAGATAATTACCGCTTAATTCAAGATAATTCGCTTCGCTCATCCTCTACTAGGCTACACAAATTACATTTTGTCGTACACTTTACAAAAAAAACTATTCAGTATTTTTACTTGAAATTAAACAAAAATAAATTATGATCTGTAGATTTTCACAATATTATTTTTTTTTACAGAATAACCTTAAAAAATTTATTATTTTAATTAATTTATTTTACATTTTTTTCCCATTACGAATGTATTTTTGTAAATAAAAAATTAAACACGTATACTTTCAGAAGAATAAAATAAATCATGGAGTTAGTAATTATAGATAGAATCATGATTAATCAAATAAATCTGCCAAAATATCTCAAAAATTGTTTTTTAAATTTAATTAAGGAAAGAAATATTTTTGGCTTGATAGAAATAAAATATGATCTGTAGATTCTGACAATATTATTTTCTTATCCGAATGTTTAAAAAAAAATTTTTTTTTTTTTTGTTGAATATATTTTTCCATTATACGGATTCATTTTTGTAAACGATAATGAAACCTGCGTATTTCTTGCAGCAAATAAAAATCATTGAGTCAGTAAAAATGAATTAAAGTCATGAATGATTAAGTACGTAAAACATTATCGTTGCATAAAAATTTGTAATTTTTAAAAAAAAATATTTAAATAAGGAAAGGGACCTATATATCTGCATTTTGCGAAGACGAAATATTTAAAATATTGAAAATAACTGCAGAATTTATACTTCAAACCGTAAAAGAACATTAAACTTTCTTACATTAAAAATGTATGTTATTTGAGAGAAAAATATACATTTTAATAGAATACTTTATTAAGATTGGTTGGAAATGGCACATATTTTGGTGCTCATTCTTTTTAATCATATAATAGTTTCACGATTTCTTTTATAAAATTTTTAAAATACCTTTTTTTATGAAAATTATAGCATATTTTTAATGAATTAAAATTTGTGAAAATTCAATTATTTACATTCAATTATAAAAATATTTTTCAGTGTTAAGAATTCAAATACGCAATTTATTCTTATTATGTGAAATCATTTACGCAGATGATACTTACGCATTTAAAAAAGAATTATATTATGATTTTTTTTTGGTAAAGTGGCAACAAAAGAATTGTAAACAAATAAAATTAATTGTTAAATTCGTTATATAAAGTGTTATTCGAATTCGAAGGTTGAAAATTGAACCAAATGAAATATATTTACTATTAAGATGTAATTACTATTAGTATTATTTCAAGCTCTGTTCGAATATATTATTCTAAGATTGCTATCAAAGATTATTTGATGTGAATTACAAAGATTGGAAACATACCTATTTCAAACCATTTGAAAAACCACCAGAGGCTATTGGAAAATGTAAAAACATCTTTAAAAGAGCTTTTAGTTGAAAATTAAAAAATATTTTGTAAAATTTTGCTTCAAAAATATTTTTATTTATACCAGTCTTATATCATAAATAAAAAATTCCAAGGAAATTCTTAGTTATTTGGCTCAATTTACATTTCTAAAATTAAAATGCGCCAAAACAAAAAATTACTTTTTTGCTAAATAAAGATGCAAAAATAATATAAAAAAATATTGTTAAATATTTATGTTATGAAATAATGCTTCGCGAATCCAAACAAAGCATGGCTTTGCTAGTTAATAATTCTTGTATCAGCTGAACAATGTTGTTTTCCCAACATAATATCTGATATCCAAAGTATTTGTGCACATTTTTATGCACAAATTCACTTTCATGAATAAAATAAAACTATCACTTAAGCTAAAACACCAATTATGCAAAAGAAAATACCATAAATGACAATGCTTGTAATTCTAAGATACCCTAAAAAGCACTTGAATGCCTCCATAATATCAAATAATTACACTAAGCTTTTTGTTTCAGAAGAGTTTTAGTTATCCAGTGATGATGAAATCAAGAATTTTATTCCTTTCATATAGTTCCTTGATCTGAATTTTTGTGTATCCCAATTGCTAAAGGATTCCCCCTCCCCTCCCCCAACCTTCTATTTAAACTGATACTTACCTTTTGCATGCAAAAGAGATAAATTGTGGGAATTATTATGTGTACTGCATTTTTAAGTATAACTTATTCTGAAATCATTAAATTAAAATTATTAATGTGGAAAAAAGAAAATCTAAAAACAAAGTTTTTACAGTAGCATATGGAGGCTAAATTAATATTATTTTAATACAAAAAAAAAAAAAAAAAAAAAAAAAAAAAAAAAAAGCAACATGTGCAAAAATTGCACAACAAACTATAAAAATTTAAACAATAATAATCAGAAGTGGAAATAATAATTTACTGATATATTACAGGTTTATCATAATCCAAAACAAATAATATCACCTGAATAATAAAAACTATATAATCGAGATAGAACACATACATACTTCTAATTCTTTTTCCTGATCTTCTTTTTGTTTTTTCATAGCATCTATCTATCATAGAAAGCAAAGAGAAAATAGTAAATATAAACAAAAACTAAACAAATATAAAAAAAAAGGGACATATTATTATTTTTTTTTTTTTTACATTAAAATATGACAAAAAAAAAAACCCTTAAAAATTTTTAAAGATTTTAAATAAAGGTGAGTGTTTTGAAATAAATGGCAAGAAAATGCCACTTTAAAGGATACCCTTTATACGGTTCTTTTATCATTTTCTAACAAAATATACACATAGTTTTAAGAAATTATAATAGCATAATTTAAAATTTTATTTGGAGATTTTAATGTTTATTATTTTTTGAAAATCAATAAGACGTACAATGCAATAAAAAAAGAGAAAGTAAAGTAAAACTGAAAAGTCTGCTGATAAATAGAAATTAACTATCAAGGGAAGGGGGAAAAGTCAACTGCTATTAATATTTAAAACTGTTATGCACGAGACAATAATTCTCATTGAATGGTACATCAGAGTTTGTAATTGAACAAGTTTTACAATTAGAAGTCATCAAATTTTTACTTTATTCCAAATTTATATTAGACAGAATGGTGTATACAGGTTCAGCATTAAGCATGCAATGCACACAGGTGCTTCAAGTCAAGAAACATATCAGGATTATTTTTTTAATAAAAGTGAATACAAAGTAAAAAACAAGGTAAAAAATAATTACACTCTATTGTTTACTATTTTGAATTCGATTGAAATACATTCATGCATTCCTTTATGTCTATTTACCCAGCTACACAAATTCTAATTAAAACAAAGTTTTAAAGGTTTAACTATACTCATTATTGAAAAGTCTGGATCCCCCACCCCTTCGAAATGGCATTAAATAATTTTTAAATTATCAGCTAAGATGACCATAATTTCAAATACAAAAACTTCTCAATGATTAAAATTCTTACAATTTTCCAAAATATTATGTACATGGACTCTCTAAAACCAACTGTTCTAAAAATTGCACCTGTAATTGTGAAGTACACTGAAATTAAAAATATATGAAGCATTCATTTGTCAGTAGTTTTAGCTTGAAGCGTATTAACATCTTCCCTGTTTTTCCTGTATCTCATATGGACAACGTGTTTTCGCAGAGTGTGATTTGCCCATGCCACATACGGGCATCCCATTTTCTAGGCCTACAATTCTGTTTAGCCCGCATATTTCAATCTAGTTGACAATTTTGCTCATAGATGGCATTTGTCCACAAACATATTTTGATGTTATCTAGCTGATGAATTCTATACGGAGCATGTGTTAGTTTTCAAAATAGTGCGTTGCGTTTGCTGACATTTATGAAGAAAACTGTTAAGAATTATATTCTATTCATAGGTTTGTCTTTTGTTTTAGTAATATCATTTAGTAATATAATTTAGTAATATAGTATTTATATCATTATTCCGGTGTTGAATACTAGTTTTGTATGTAAAGTTTCAATATTAATTACAAATGGATGGCATTGAAAGCAGTGAAAAAGAGCAGTCCGAAAATTCTAATTTCAGTGATTGAGAAATTTCTGTGAGTGGATCTGGTAGTTCTTCAGATTTTTATGGATCTTCTGATGATGAAACAAGTTCTGATGACGATTTACATGAGGCTAGAAAATTTTGCAAAATAGATGTTAGAAATCCTCCACCTGCCCTGCCTAGATTTCCATTTCTAGGTAAACCTTCTGTTCAAATGAATATAGATGATATGATGGATATTCTGCAGTTTTTCGAGCAATTTTTTGATGAACTCATGAATTTGATAGTGCTAGAAACCAATCGTTTTGCAGAACAGTCTATCCAAGGAAAAAGTTTACATCCACATTCACATAGTAAATATTGGAAGCCGACTAAGTCAAATGAAATGAGTGTCTTTTTTGCACTAATCATGCTTCAAAAAATTGAAAAACTGAATGGAAAGTTATTGGTAAAAAAAAAAACACTCAACATCAACTTCCTTTTTCAGACGTATTATGTCTTATCGTCGTTTTGTACTTTTATATGGTTATCTTCATTTCTGCGATAATACAAAGTATGATTCCGTAACGCATCCAAAATTGAATAAGATTTGGCCTGTTTTAGAGCATCTCAACAAACTGTTTAGAAGTACTCTAATTCCTGAGAGAGATATTACAGTAGATGAGAGTTTATTATTGTTCAAAGGCCAGTTAGGATGGAAACAATTTTTATCTTTGAAAGGAGCAAGATTTGGGATAAAAAATTTTATGCTTTGTGAGTCAAAGTCTGACTACGTGTGCTCTTTGCTTATATATACTGGTAAAAAAACTTTGTTTGATAAAGATTTCAGGGAGTTATGTATATCTCAGACCTGCCAACCTTTCAAAATGAAAAATAGTAGCACACAAAATTCAAATTAATCCGGAGGTTGGTTGGTTGGTTGTTTTTTACGCTGCAAATTTTAAGAGAACAAATACTAATCAACTAAACGTATGTGTAATGCATAAAGACTGTTTTGTTTTTGGTAATTTTTTTTGTTGTGGGTGGGATTGATTAAATGTAATTCTTTCCATCCAATTCATGCTCTGTCCACTCCTAAGCTAAATTTCTGAACTTCACAATGAATTTTCTGAAAGATTCTAGGGTGACATTTCCCTCCTCTGACAAAACTACAGATATTTTTCCGGAGAAAAATGTATAAATTTGTCTAAAATGTTCTGCATCAGGTTGGATAAGGCCAACATGTTGGGTCTGTGTTAATTGTTTTTTTTTATTGCAGGTCAGGCTAATTTCATTTTTCAAAAGTTAGTTCAATATATTGTTTTAGATGAAAAACTATCTGTAATAATAAACATAGATGTTTGTCTCTGTGTGTGCTGTTTTGTGAAGAGATTGCTGCCATGCACACATATTTACACGATTTGGCAGGAAGGTACCTGTTATGTCTGAAGTTATGCACCTTGAAGCCAGTTTCTGGATTTTTTTTAATAGACTTTTTTTTTTTTTTTTTTTTTTTTTTAAACGTTTCGTGGCAAATTTTCTACATTAGTAAAAAGAATATGGTTTCAATCTTTTAACCCAATGCAATAAATTTTGAAGAGATTCGCATTTTTTGACGAAATTTGTTATTTTCAGCGATTTTTTGACAAAATTAGTGTTTTTCCCGCAATCTTCTGCCAAATTTTTCGTTTTTAACGATCTTTTGACGAAATTCACATAATATTTGTTAGATGTGCATTTGTGAGATGTGCTGGAAAGATAAAAAGTATGTTGCATTTCTGTCAACTATTCACAACTGTGAAATTGTTGAAGTGCGAAAGCGGCAAGAAATAAAGAAAAAACCAAAGGCTGTAGTGGAATACAATGACATCATGGGAGGAGTCGATAGAGCAGACCGGCATTTGACAAATTACCCAATGGTAAAAAAGGAGGCAAAAGTTATTATAAAAAAATATTCTTTCATCTGATGGACTAGCTGTATGGAATGCATACGTCTTCTATGGTAAGAATGGAGGTACGAGATCTTATCTGGAGTGCAGAAAGCATTTAGTTGATAAACTGATTGAGAAATATCACTCCCAAAAGATAGAAAGTCCCAAAGTATAGAGCCAAAACCCCTGAGACTGAAGGAGCATCACCTTTTGGAAATGATTCTACCATCTGAAAAGAAAACCAGACCAGCCCGACAGTGTACAGTATGCTGTGCTAAATGCAATGCAAGTGGGAAAAAGACGAAAAGAAACAAGGTGTTATTGCCAAAAAGGTGATGTGGGACTGTGTGTAGTGCCATGCTTCAAAATATACCACACAGAGTTGAAATATTAGTACTTTTTCCAAAATTCAGCTGGTTGGAAAATGTAAGGTAAGTAATGAAAGCTTTTCTCTCATCCTGACATGTATAGAAAAAGCCAGCTTTAAGGCAGAAATAAACAAATTTATATTTGTATATGCAATCTTTATTTTTTATCTGCAATTTTTTTTTTCATATATTTCATTCAAAAATGACATGAAAATATGATTTTTGCAATAAAAAAAATAGGTATTTTTTGAAAGTTTTTTTTCAAAAATATTGAATTGTTAAGTGGTTAATGAAGTCACACTCCACCTCCTAAATTCAAAACTGTCAATTTAATAAAAGAAAAAAGAAACTATCTGCTTTACCTATCCCAATATGTGCTTGTTTGATCTACTTACTCCACCAGTTTAAAATTTAAGAAATAAAATAAAACAAACATATTTAATTAAATTAATAAATGGGTAACAAAAAATGAGAAATAAATATGCATTTTCTACCTGATTTACTTCATCCTCCGTCTGAGCCATCAAATCACATAGGTTAAGGTCTAAAGCATTTTTCTAATTCATGCAAAAATATAACAAAAAAATTTAATGCAAATCTATCAGGGTTGCAGGATTTAAAATAAGAATATACACCAGAGCTTGAGCTTGACTTACATTTGTTAAGCACTAAAAATTTTCTCTCACAATTTTGCTTTGTCTTAATTGCTCTGCTTTTGTTTATTATTTAAACCAAAAGAAAAGACATAGTGAAACCTACAATTGTATTGAAAGAGTGCATTACTTCCTGTAAAAAATAAAATAAAAAAATAAGTGTTAATTATTATTATTATTTTTTTTTTGTGGGGGGGGGGGTTAGGTGTTAAGTTAAAATTTTCTAGAAGTAATGTTTACTGAAATTAAAGAAAAAGGTAAATTTGGAATATTAATTTTAAAGGAAAATAATTTAATATTTAATTTATTTAGAAATAAAAGTTATATTATAATTAAAGAAATATTATGATGTTTTATATATTTACTAGTTGACACGTCCGGTGTTGTGCGGGCCCGTGATAACTACTTTAAATAAACCTCAAATTTGTATGATTTTATATCTTTAACTCGATTTTGAATGAATGTATATTTGCCATCTTAGCATATATAATTTTATAGAATTTCTTCCATAAGGACTATGATTTACTGTATTTTTATATTCTGATTTACAAGCCACTTGTGATATGGCTACCACATTTTCATAATTTTTTATTCACTGTTCTGTCCTTCTTATTTTAGCTGCATTATGCTGTTTATATTCCTCCCTCTATAGCGTTTTCATTTTCACTACGCAATTACGTTTCGCCTAGCGGTGAGTCACTTGGAGGAGCACTTTTCCCCCCTCTCTCCACTCTTTGCCAAGCATCCAGCAATCTCTTTTGCACATACATGCCGTCGGGTGCTTCCTCCGACTATCTGTTTTGGTTTTGCTTTGCTGATAGGATGTGCGATATTCAATTACCATTACTACGAATTGAAAGTTTACTTATTTTTGTTTGGCAATAAGTAATTATCAAATCAATTTAATTCTTTTTTCATTTTACCTATGTGCCCCCCATTGTTGTCATATTTATATCAGGTGCAACAGCATTTTTTCTTCAGAAGTATTCGAAAGTCCACAGATGTAAAATCGTAGAAATTTTGATTCTTGGCACGATCTCCGGGAACAGAGTTTCACATTTTTAATGCCGAAATTGTTCTTAAAGTTTTCATTATTTTAATATTTAATTGTTATTTAAAATATCTAAAATTTAATTATTATTTTTTACTATTTAAATTTTAAACCTTTTAAAAATGATGCAGTAGTTTTAAATTAAAATGATTTTTATATTTAATAGTTAATTGATACGAAATTGCCAAGAAAATTATTCTTTATATTCTCAAGAATTTTGGGTTTGCTTTAGTTAAATGCCCTCAGCTAATATTTCATATAGTTCTAAAGTATCTTCAAAGAACTTTCTATTCTGATTATTGTACAGCGGTCAATTGAATAATTTAAATGAAGCCTTCCTTCTCTGCAAAAGATTTACAATAAAGATTTGAATTAAAAAACAAGATCGACTTACGTTTTCTTTACAACGGTTGTGTGCTTTCTTTCTAAAGTAAGATTTTTTAATAATATTTCTTTACTTAGTTTAGACCAAAAGAACCAATTCTTCAAGATGTGGGTTATTGTTCTCTACAGATGCAATGTTCTCAATTCCACTAATAAAAAGCAACTTAAAGCAACTTTTAAAATATTTTAATATTATTTCCTCTTCATTGGTATTTAAATAAAATTATTTACTGACACCCAATGTTTATCTACAGCACACCACTGTCCGCTTTTTTTTTGTGTCTCTCTATCATACTTTTTTGTGAAAATGGAACTGGCATTACTAGCTTCGACCTACAGTTGTAAATGTTGTCCTTTCAATCATCACTAAATTAGTGGTCCAGGTAGGAAGCAGGGAGTATCTCTGTTTTGCTGTCAATTACAGCTTCCTCTCTTATTTGGCTCACTGGCCGCCAATGATATGAAGTTGATCAGGTCCTGTTCCCGATGAATGATTTTGCCCTGGGCCACCATTTCTGAAAGTCAGGCCTTGTATGAGATGAAAACTTGTAGCAATATGCACATATAGTCTTTTAATAAAATTATAGAAAAATAGGTTTGTTTTCAAGTAGTAAATATTGATTTGACTAACGATTGTGCTAAGTTATAATATAAACAAGAACGAAAAATCATGCGTCAAGCATAGATTATGTAGCACTTTCCAACGCTTCCAAAATAATTTTACAAAACATACCGTTTAATAAGCTAAAAGATAACATCTAAGTAAACAATTTGGAAAACGCATAACATATTTAAAAACATAATTTCAGGAATTTCCAACAGACACAATATTCTGAAAAATATCCGAATACTTTTATTCAGCTCTGTATATGATCTATAGATTTGTATATGCTAGGATGCTAAATTTTAGTTTAGTTAGGAAACGCGTAGCACAGTTTAAAATTATCTTTCTGGAGTTTCTGTCAATAAACGGAAATGTGTTCGCGAACTTTTGTGCTGCCCTGTATAGGATCTACAGAATTTATACACACCACGTAATAGACAAAAAGCGAGTTAAAATTAAAATCGCATTTAGTAACTTAAAACGCACTTCCAGGAATTAGTGTTAACAGACAGTAGAGAATTCTTTTGTGTGTCCCTGTAAATGAACGATGACTGCTATACACACACTATACTGTAGTAAGCCTCTTGTAATGCACCTTAGTGATATATATAAATTTCAATGCGTTTAAAATAGTGAAACATTATTTAAATAAACCGCAGACGATTTTTCTCGATAGACGTCATGTAACGGAATTCTTTTGACTGTCCCTGTAAAGTAACTATAAGTACTATGCACACCCTATTCCATATTAAGCTTCTTCTAATGCACCTTAGTGATATATATAAATTTCAATTCGTTTAAAATACTGAAACATTATTTAAATAAACCGCAAATGATTTTTCCCCATAGACCGCAATGTAACGGAATTCTTTTGAGTGTCCCTGTAATAAAACTATAGGTGCTACACACTTCTGTGGAAATAGAGAACATGCTATAGATAACGACAATAACATATAAAAATTGCAGAGCAATCCGAGCATATTTACGGGAGTTAGAGCACGGACAGACGGCCAGACAAACCGAAGTCATAAGCACTTTTCAACTAGGTTGGAAAGTGCTAAAAAGAGAACAAAACCAGAAACTACATTTATATGTAAATGGTCTTTCAATAAAAGTTATAAAAAGAGCATATTTTGGAAGTTTTTAAGTGCATATAATCCAGTATTTGGTCACCCCATTTATAAAAAAGCAATGTTAAAAATTTTAAATATCTTCATTACTATTGAAGTCGTGAAAAAAAATCTGGGTTCAGAATAAAGTGAGAGACATATTTTGACTAAATAAATGGATTGTGGCAGTAGTTTCCTATATAAAAATTCTTTGTTTTAGTGTGCTCTACCTTCTCTCAAAGTTTGTACATGTAGTTCCAGGATATCTAATTAGAATCTATAATACTAGAATCATTGAAATGAAGTAATGAAACAGTAGCATAAGCACTTTTGCTAAGATCTTCAGAAGATTCAGTAATTAATTATAAAGGTATGTCATATTTATAAAAGACAAAATGCTGGAAAATTAATTTTAAATGTTAAACTCAATTAATGTACATTTGGCCAAAAGAGAAACCCCATACATTTTAATATCCAAATTGTCACAGAATTAAAAACAGAAATAGCCATTTGACTGGAAATTATATTTTCTTTTAGTTTCTGCTGAAAAAATAAGCTTAGGGGTCGTCTTCATACTGAAATTGCACCAAACTCTGAAATTTTCAATACAAATACCTAATTTTGACATATTTGGCTTTCTCAGTAAATTTTACTAGAGGATAGTAAAGTCATTCAGTCAGGTAGTTAGGAATTATGAAGGTTTAAAGCATGGAACTCCTTTCTAATGTTAAAATCATTTGTAATCATTCCAAAACAGATTGTAAAGCGGGTAAGTTTTTTGAGCATAACTCAAAAACAACTTGGCAGATTGAGCTGTAATTTTGGATTTGCATATTTAAAATTTTTAGAAATCGATTTCTGCTAAAAAATTTATAGGTTACAATTCATATATTTTTTTGAAAAATAATTTTGAAAAATAATTTTTTTTGGGGAAAAAAAAAATATATATATATAACCTAAAATTTTTCTAACGGAAATAGATTTCTAGAAGCTTTAAATATGTGAAACCAAACTTATAGTTATTACATTAAATAGTTATTGAGTTATACTTATAAAACTTACCCACTTTACAATCTTTTCTTTAATGATTACCAATGATTTTAACATTAGGAGTTCCAAGATTTAAACCTTCATAATTCCCAAGTTACTTGATTGAATGGCTTCTCGTTTGGTATCCTAAGGTAAAATTTGTCAAATATGATGTCAAAATTAGGTGTTTGCATTGAAAATTTCAGTATAAAGACAACCACCTAAGCTTATTTCTTTTAAAACATAAATTGAAAGAACCAGTCGAATGGTTATTTCAGTTTTTTCCTGTGACAATTTAGTGATTAAAATGTTTGAGGGGTTCTGTTTATTTTTATGGTTGTACAAAACTTTTTATTTCAGCAAATTCCTCACTTTTTCTAAAGGAAAATACATTTATTTGACTATGCAGAATGAAGCTAGTTTTGCAGGCATGCAAAATTGCAAATAGGTTATTTTCTCTTAAATTAAAAAGACACATTGCATTTGCCTAAATAAATAAATTAAAAGTACAATTATCAAAGCCAAGCACAAGCTCTGTGAACAATGCAAAATTAAAATATTACAATGAAATTACAATTAAAAGTATATTATGTAAAAGAAAAGACAAGCTCTACAAGGTAACTAAATATACATGCATTAAAGAGACTAAACTAAAAACACTCAAGATATACCTGTTTGTCTAAATCATTTAATCTCTTGCGGGCTTCACATTTTTGGATTTCTAGTTGCTTTAACATAGTTTCTAGTGCATCTTGTTCATTTTGTAAATTTTTAAACTCTCCAGTTTTAATTTTTACATCGGCTTCTTTCTGAGCAAGATCTTTTTCTAGAGTCATCTTCTCCCTATAAAGGTAAACATTAATATTACGATAGAGCATATGAACTTATTAAAGCATTATTTACCCTTCTTTAAATAAATAAAAAAATTAGGAGAGAGTGGGGATGAATGGGACATTTCTTGCTACTCATTAATTAACACTAACATATGCAAATTGTTTGTAGATATGTGCAGCACAGTGTGAAGGTGGCGCTCGCCCCCAGGTATGGAAACTGATGGGGGAGGGGGGCGAAATTTATATTACCAACATTGTTTTTATTTATTTATTATTATATTTATATACTTATGTTCCATTTAACAGTTTATTTAAAAAAACATTGCAATACTTGATGGTCATTAAAAAAAAAATCCAGCTATATCTGCAGTTTACAAGCAACTGCCACAGATTTTAGAAGCTCTGGAAGACCTTATAGAAATTAAGAAAAATCAAAAAATTTATTCATGAGAAACAGCTTAATAAAGTAAATTAAAAAATTTCACTTTATATGTGGCCTAGTAGTTTGGCACAACATTTTATATGAAATAGAAAAAGTTAAAATTATTCTCCAGAAAAAACTATCAATGTTTTCACTGCCAGCAAACTGATTGAAACACTGAGAAACACAACATAATAAGGGATGAAAAATTTCAAATTTTTGAACAAGAAAGCTAAAAAGCCCTTATTTGAGCAAAACAGAAAACATAAAATTGACAGACAATTAATTTGACTATGAAACTCCTGATGAAAGTGGAGGATTTCGTAATACATACATAGAGGCTATTGACACCATAATTAAACAGCTGAATTGAAGATTCATAAAACTCCAAAATGTATCACAAGATTTTGATTTTCTGATTGGTGCGAAAATCTAAAGACAGTTACCAAAAATCTGTTATATTGCAAGGACCTTGCAAATAAATATACTGCTGACTTAAAATGGACCTGATATGTTAAGTGAGGTTTTAACACTTTGAGGTCTAAGCCCGAGAGTCTCTCGGGTTCAACTTTTAACTCTCTGAGCTATAAAAGTACGGACTATATACCTTCACCGTCTTTTCCGATAATACGTACAAACCTTTTGTTTTGAAAACAAAAATATATAGATGGCAGCACTACACAGAAGAAAATATATGAAAATATCTAGAATCAGAACTTAAAAATCTTCACTTTGAGCAAATTTTACTAAATATATACTAATTTACACAAAAGCAAATTTTACTAAATAAATACTAATTTACACAAAAGCAAATTTTACTAAATAAATACTAATTTACACAAAAGCAAATTTTACTAAATAATGTTTATATACAAATAAAACCTATTTTCATATATTTGTACAACATTTGGGTAAGTTTTTCTTCAAGTCTATGTAAAATTTTATGTTAAAAAATTATGTTTTCTTATGTCGAAACTTAAAAAAAAAAAAAAAAAAAAAAAACAATAATCTCTCATTAAATATTAATTTTTAGTACATTTAAATAGTTTCTTCATTATGAATAAAATCAGTTTAATGTTTATAAAATAATAATAATAATAACAATGAAATACAAGACATATCTTTGTTATGCCAAATCAGAAACTTTCTTTTAATTTTAAATATTTTAAATTCCATATTTTAATTATTCCAAATTTAAATCATCTTATATTCTTAATTTCAATTGTAAATCAGAATTTCCTCATTTAAAACTTTTCTTACTTATTATTATAACCTTAATTATTAAATTTTAAATTCCCCCATCTCAATGTAAAATTACTTTTCTTAAATATTATTCAATTCCTAAATATTAATTTTCAATTTCCCTTTTCAGTTAAATAATTTTCTGTCTGATTCATTTCTTTAACTTACCCGTGAGTCTATTCAAATATTTTCTTTTTTTACTCTCCAAAGAGAAGCTTTTAAAACTCGATAACAGTATCAGTACGGGGTCATTGTACTTTCTCCGGTCTCCCCTGCTACAAATATGCAATTAACATTCTTTTCATAGATACCAATTCTCTTCATCATTGCCAACCGCGGAAATAGAATTTGTTTAGGCAGTCTTTTGTTTTCAGTCTGGAGTTGGAGCATGGTCACTGCGATTGACAACTAAGTTTTTTGATTGGTTCGTTTCATGGTTAGAGAGTGCTGACTGTGCTCGAAGTTTGTAAACTTCGTAGCATCCGGAGTCTCTTTCTTGAATGGACGTCGAGGTGTTAAGAAAAATGTCTTGGCACGCCTAAATTAACTTTTTTTTTTTTTTTTTTTTTTTTTTTTAAAGACCAATCTCTGGACTAAACGGGTTCAGAGGTTGAGTCCTAATAATTTATTTAATAGATCAACTAAAAAACAAGCTGTTTATTACGTAGTAATTTTTCAATAAGCATGTTCAACATAAATTGTATAGGTTTTATGATATTTTACTTCTTCCTTCGCTCCTGATGATGCCGGTTCCAACTAAATCTAAACTGAATCTCACTGAATCTAAAGTTTTATTAAATTCTGTGCATTAGTTCTTGAGCTATGACTATTGCTAAAATCGTATAAATTCTGCAAAATGCAGCATAGCAGCGCCATCTGGTGGGAGATTTATACCAAAACCTAATCAACAACAACTTATGTCAAGGTCTAACTAAATCTGAAATTTGATAAAAATCCATGCATTAGTTCTTGAGATATAGTTACTGTGATAATAATGAAAATAGTAGCATAGCAGTGCCACCTGTTAGGCTATTTACACCAAAATGTAAGCAGCATCTATATATATATTAGTGCTCCCGATGCGATACGTATAACAGTTATACGTGTATCCGATATACGTATAATACGTATTTAACAAATACGTATACCCTAAAATATACATTTAAACGTATCCATATACGTATTAGCGTATATCGGTTAAACGTATAATTTAAATATACGAAAAATTCAATTATACGTATATTTTTAATACCAATGGACCTCATCAGTATTACGTCACAAAACGGGAAACAAGCTGGAAATCGGTGGTATTAGCGAAATAATTTGCATAATATGTTTCATACATAGGGTATTCTTATTTTTCCCTATAAACGATTATTATAAGCATATAACAAAAGAAAACGCTTTGAGAAAAGAATAAGAATAGACACGTTTCAGATTTATTGTCACTTCTTGTTAAGTAAGTTTTTTTTTTCTTTTCTTATTTTTTGAAAATTCTTTATTTGTGAGTGCGTGTACTTAAGATTGTGACCGGGTTCAAATGTTATTCTTTTAATGGGGCTAATGTTTTCCACTCTGTGTTAATATGTATAACGAAAGTTCATTTTTTTAATCATGACACTCATGGTATTTTCTATACAAGGTGTATGGACATTACGTTTAAGATTTTTTGTTAATTTTGACTTTTTTTTTTTTTTTTTTGTGAAGTACTTATAACTTTTGATTTCTAATAGCCAGACAAATAATCGTCAATGCAGATTTTAGAACGCAATCACACCTGCATAAAATCACTTGCCTTCTCATTTCTTTTTTAATAAAGGGGGTATTTTTAAAATATTTTAACACGTTGACTATCGGGTTAAAATTAACGGAATTTTATTTTATTCAGAAATTACGAATTCATACCTGAAAATCCTAATAGCAATATTTGTTTTATTTAATGACTGCCATTCCGTGATTAGATAAAATAAAAAACTTCTTCCGAAATTACCGGTATTATTTCGTAGTTTTGGATTAAAAGGGGAATGTCAAATCAGTGACCAAGTGACGACGTCATGTATACGTCCTTAGTTGCGAACGTGTTAAATAGAGAAAAACAAATATTCTTAAATACAATAAAAGTATGATTGCGAAACTTCCCAGGAAATGGATTGGTCTGTGTCACTTTAAGATAAAAAGTTAATGCATGCCCGTGTTCTGTGGCCACATAAAAAAAAATACACCATAAATCTAAAGAAGTTGTGTGTGGGGGTGTTACAGACATGCGAAAGTTAGCTTCGGAGCTACCCACGACCCATAGTAAAACATTTCATAATTAATAGCTTAGATTTAAGAAAGAAAAAAAAATCTATAAGTCTTAACTGTGGGGGAAAAGTTTCGATTTTTAATTGTTTTTTGGAATACTTTTAACGTAAGGCAGGTAAATTAGGGGCTTTCGTGGATCTTTGAACAAGTAATCATGATGGTTCACGTAAACTACGAGAATGTGGGCCTCAGCGGGTGTTTTGCAATTTCTCTGATCCACAGACCCGGTAGGTGCCATTTCCCTTTACGTCTGGCATGAGCGTTTCGGTTTTTCTGACGTCACTGGCGATGCTAAGGACGATTCTTCCAAAGCGAAAGAACCTTTTTTTCTGATTTTAAAATAGTATTTATGCTAAAAAATCATTTCTTTGGTCATAGGAGAGCATATTTCTTCAAAATAAAACATTTTTCATTAGGCACGAAGTAATTTTTTTTCTAGGAATAAAGCGGTTTAGAGGAGATTTTTTTTTCTTCAAATGAAATAATCTTGTATCTTTTTTGCTAATATGGGAGTTTTTATTCCTTGTTATCTTTGGTCGATCTTTGAAACGGACAGGGATGCAATGTTAACAATTATTTTCATTTCCTTTGACAGCCAGGGCAGTTTTCCCTCACACGAAGCTTTAATTCCTTCTCGGAACGAGAGATTTCTGGTCACATTTCCTAAATACGTGGCAACAATTTTCCAGCTTTTGTTAGTGCTTTTGGTCTTAGCTCTTTAAAATAATGCATTGTTTGCATTGATTTTGCTGAAAATGCATAGTACTTGTGCTATTGCAACATGTACTAATCGTTTGGATAAATCGCAAAATGTTCTATATCATACATTTTCGAAGAAATCTGATATAAAAAAATGATGGATCATTGCATCCAAAGGAATAGATAATAGCTTTAGAAAAATCATGCATCAAGCATAGATTATGTAACACTTTCAAACTTTTCAAAAATAAATCTTTACTGTTTAATTAGGTCTAATATCTGATATCCAAGTGAAAAATTTGTACAAAGGCATAACACATTTTAAAATCCCATTTCAGGAATTACTAACAATATTGGAAAAAATATCGAATTCTTTGTGCAGGCCTGTATGTGATCTATAGATTTGTATATAAACTATGCATACAAATTACTAATAATATTGCTAATACTATACATAAAGCGGCATAAATTGCTAAAATTTAGTTCAGTTAAGGAAGGCATATCACAGTTGAAAATTCACCTTCAGTAATTTCCGTTAATAAACGCAAATGTATTCAAATATTTTGTGCTGCCTTGTGGGTGATCCATAGAATTTATACATAACAAGTAATAGACAAAAAATTCGTTATACTTAAAAACTTGTATCGCAACTAAATTCATACTTCAAGGAATTATTATTAACTGACAGTACTTTAACTGAATACTTTTGAGTGTTTCTGTAAATGAACGATACATTATATGACAGTAAGCGCCTTTTAGTGCACCTCAGTGATACGTATCAATTTGAATATGTATAAAATATTGAAACATCATTAAAATACGCCGCAAATGATTTTTCCCCATAGACCGTAATGTAGCGGATTCTTTTCAGTGCTCCAATAAAGGAGCTATAAGTGCTATGCATACAATATTCTATAGTAAACCTCTGGTAGTGCACATAAGTTATATTTGTCAATTTTAATATGTTTGAAATAGTTTAACATCATTACAATGAGCCGCAAAACATTTTCCCCATAGACCGTAAAGTAACGGAATTCTTTGAGTATCCCTGTAAAATAATCTGTAAGTGCTACACACTTCATTTTCAAGACCGAACATGGCATAATAAACCTCAATAAGATATATCAATTGCATAACAATCCGAGTATATTTACGGCAGTTACAGCACAGACAGACAGGACAGACAGACGGCATACAGACAGAAAACTTTTAAACTATGTTAGAAAGTTTTAAAAAGAGATACGCTGCCAAAAAATAAAAATTGTGGAGTCAATCAACTGTGTATGATCAGTATGTGTATGATCAATCAACTCATGTATTTTATCATTGCATGATAAAACAGTACGAAAAATTGCAAATAATGGAACGCGCATCAAAAATACATCTTCAAAATTCACCCAGTAATGAAATAAAATGCTCGAAATGAAAGCATATTCTGAAGGTATACTTGAAGGTTCTTAATATATTAGTTATTAAAATATTTTTATATAATTTTATCATCATACATCATTAAAATATAAATTAATATAATCCTTTTGGAAGATATTTTATAAAGTATATTATTTTGAATTTCAAATTTAATTTTTCTATATCACATAAATCTTTCGGTTTTAAAAATGTGGCAATTTAAAAATTAAAATTTCTATTTTTATTTGTATTTTAAATCTCTTTTAGGACACTGATGTCTTACTTTAGATTTTATAAAAAATATATATAAATTTATTTGACATTTAATCATATCAATTATCTGAATAGAATCTGAAGAAACAGTAAATTTTAAAATTAAGTTTAGAAAGTTGAAAAGAAATGTAATTTTAAATTTTAAATAGTATTAGGAAATAAAATTTTTGCATAAACGTAAAACTCTCTTTCACGCAATAATTTATCTTAAATTATGTATGTGCATTTATATAGCATTAAAATAATATTTTATATAAATATTTCGGAATTTGTTTATAAAGTACATTACTCTGAATTTCAAATTTTATTTCCATTTAATCGTGTAATTATATCTTATGTATATTTCGGTTTAAAAATATTAAATATTCAGCCATTTACCTATTAAAGTTTTTACATTATTTGTAATTTAAATCTAATTACACAAAACTCAATCTTGCGTATATGTGGTATGAGGTTGAAATCTAAGGGAATTTTTTTAAAACTTTTTTATAGGTTTATATGAAATACATGTCACAATTATAATAATATTACAATTATTATGTATTTCAAATAGAATACTAATCAAATATTATAAATATACTATAATAAAATTATTAACATGATATTAACTGCAATCATACAAACATTAAATTTTCTGCTCTTGTAGGTCTTTAAGATTTTATTTATAAAAATTACTATTTGCTTGTTTTTAAAATGAAAATAAACTTTTCATACTGAGGAGCAAATAAAATGTAATGATAAAAATAGCAAATTTAAAAATTAAATATCGTAGAACTGAAAAGACATAATAGTTTAAATTTTAGATGTAATGTTTGTCCTATGTATAAAAAATATTTAAAAAAAAAAAAAAAAAAAAAAAATATATATACTTCTTCACATGAAAATTTGTATTGATACTTTTCAATTAAAAATAGGGCTTTTCTAAACCAAATCAACTGGAAAACTAAATCGAGCTGGCTAAGTGCGTCAAACAGCAAATCGCTCCCTATTGGTTGCAGGATGAAATGGGGCAACCATATGATATAGTAACCTTGCTCAGACTAGCAGGAGAAAAGTATCTTTTTTCACATGAACACCGTTTAATCGTTTATACGTTTAACCGCTGGGGTAAGATCCGTATATACGTTGGACAGTATATAGTGTTTCGTATAATATGTATAACCGACTGTGCTGTATGATACGTATAAAAAATCTGCACCCCGTATAATACATATTATACGTATAAACGTATAATAGGGAGCACTAATATATATCAAGGTCTAACAGAATCTGAAGTTTTATGAAATTCCGTGTATTAGTTCTTAAGATATAGCTATCGTAAAAATAATGAAAAAAGTGGTATAGCAGCACCACCTGTTGGAATATCTACACCAAAACAAGGTCCATTTATGTCAAGGTCTAATTGAATCTGAAGTTTGATGAAAATAACTGCATTAGCTCTTGAGATAGAGCTATTGTGGAAATCGCGAAAAATGCAACATAGCAGCGCCACCTGTTGGGTGATTTCCCCCCAAAACTATTTAGCACCAATTTATATCAGGGAGTAACTGAATATAAAGTTCCGTGCATTAGTTCTTCAGATGGAGGGCCCACAAATCTTTTGTCATAGACAGACATTTTCTAAAAACAGTCAAATCGTGTTCAGGACTTTCTAAAACGTATAAATCCGTCAAAAACCGGAAGTAAAAAATTTTCATGAATCCAATACTTTCTTCTTGTAAAGATAGAAGAAAGTAAAAAGGCTGAAGGTTGGCAAGTATGTGAGTGACATTCCTTGATCTGAGCATAGTCTGCCTGGAACCAATTGGTGTGCTGTGCTAGTGTAAAAAATTACTATTAAGATCTAAAGAAGTGATGGTTTGTGTGGGGGGGGGGGGGGGGGGGGGGTATTCTGTGCTTTCAATCACAGTGAACGATAATGCTAGGATATTAAACTTTTTAATCTTATGAAAATATGAAAATTATTAAACATATGCACATTATTCTGTAATACTATTTATGGTTACTTAGTAATTAATATTAGTGTGTTTAATCTTAATTTAAAAAATAAAATCATGAGCTGGAAAGAAATTGTTTATTGTGAATTTTTTATGTGTCCCATTCAACCCCAGAACAAGGTTGGATGGGACAAGTTTAAAGGTTTATAAAAATATTATATTTTCTAAATTATAGCATTTGGAGAACTGATACTGTCTTTAATGTTGTAAGTTAATTTATCATAATAGTTAAAGTTTGTATTTCTAGACACGATACTCTTTGAGATGGACACTAAAAATACACTAGTCGGATGTACTAATCCCAAAACTTTCTTTTATCTCACACAGATTTCGCATACACTAAAAAGAATCAGCAACAATTTATATCAAGGTCTAACTGAATCTGAAGTTTTATTAAATTCCGTGCATTAGTTCTTGAGATATAGCTATCGTAAAAATAATGAAAAAAGTTGTATAGCAGTACCACCAGTTGGGATATCTACACCAAAACAGAATCAGAGTCCATTTATGTCAAGGTCTAATTGAATCTGAAGTTTGATGAAAATAACTGCATTAGTTCTTGAGATATAGCTATCGTGATAATAATGAAAAAAAGTAGCATAGCAGTGCCACCTGTTGGGCAATTTACACCAAAATGTACGCAGCATCTATTTATGTCAAGGTCTAACAGAATCTGAAGTTTGATGAAATATAAAATCAAAACAGACCGGAGCATGCATGTACAGCACAGATGGTGTATGATGTCAAAGGCATTAAAAGTATAAAATCATTCAACAAACACTGATTTTAAATATATTTAAGGTTATTACGGGCCAAGGCAAGTCAGCTAGTATGTATATTGTCATAAGCTGAAAATAAACTAACAATTGTAATATACATTGAAGGATATGTAAGATACCAATTAAAAATAACTAATTTGATTTCATAAAGAATATCTGAATACTCAAAGATAAATTATAAAGATATAAAAATAGATGTACATTCATCTATTTTTAACACAAAATTTCTGAGCTCAAATCTCATACATTTTTAGTTTATTATAGTTTGTACAAAGATGAAATCATACATATTTTGTGGAATCTATGGTAACTTAGGCTTGAAAAATCTGCCATGTTCCCCAATTATTTTAAATTATTTCATTTTTTTTTTTTTTTCAAGTTCAAATTGATTTTTGCGCATTCACTAAAAGAAATTTAATTATAGCAGTAAAAATATATAATTAAAAATACTTAAACATAACATACATTTGTAACTCTTTAATTTCACTGCTTATCATGTCCAATTCTTTATTTCCCGATGATTCAATTTCTGGGGCAAGTGGTAATGTGGTATCCTAAAAGAAAAAGGGAATAAGTTATAAATTCATTAAAGAAACTTATATTTTTAAAGTTTTATGAAAAACTAAAACAAAGTAAAGCTGATAAACATATACCTGAGAAATTTCAGAAGCTGGCTTTGGTCTAAGAGTAGGGGGTATCATCTCTGGAAATAAAGTTGCAGGCAGCTCTATACCTTGAAGCTTTTGTTGTATTAGATACATAGCTAAAGCAAACTGTTCTGAATTCAGCTTACCATTTTGTTTTATATCACACAAATTCCTTTAAAAATAAAATACACAAGAATTAATTAGTTGAAGCCTACATGGCATCTAATTATGAGACATCTAAATTTTATTTAATTACTTAAGCTCATAATCATTTAAATCCTTATCATAAATATTTTATATGCTTTTTTGAATCTTTTTTCAGATGCCACATTGGTAAAAATTTGTGGTAGAAACTGTTCTTTTACCGCATGTGATCAAGAACGTTCTAAAAATTTTTTTATACTATGAAGGCCTGGTATGGGATAAAGTACTGTTGTGGAAAAAAATTATACAAATTATCTCTGAAAGATTGAGCCTTGAATAGCAATGGGCAATGCATCGATATATTGCGGAAAACCGACTTAAGTCATAAACTATCAAACCGGCTTCATTATCCTTTGTTTAGCGATGTATCACACCAGATCGATGGTGAACAGAATGAGATGGTGACAAATGCAGCTTTCTCCCGCGATCTTCGAAGTGGATAAACAACGCATGTGTGAACGAGACTGGTGGCAAAGATCGTTGACTCCGCCAATCTTTGAAGTGGATAAAGAACGCATGCACCAACGAGATCGGTGGGAAATAGTAGTTTCGTTTCTCCTCCGATTTTCGAAGTGGAGAAACAACACTTGCGTGATGCATCAGTAATAGAGAGATTGTATCATTAATTTAGACACCAGGATAATCCAAAATCGATGCTGATCGCAAATCACTGCAGACTCGATTACAAGTCTGTTTTTCTAGCTGTATAAATGATCAGTGAGCAACCCCACGATGTTCATTTGAGAAAATACTGTGATGTGACTTATGAAGTATATATATATTTTTTCCATGAATTAGTCCCTTAGAACCTGTGCGATAAGTATTCAAAACCTGATTATTTCACATTTGAGTTAAGAGGTATGAGAGTATGAAGGGAGATTTGCTTTCCCCCCTCCTTGAATTTTCAATTTTTGTATTTTTTTTTCTTTTAAAGTCAGAACAGTTAAATATTATGGTTTATAGAGCTTGTCCTATTCTTATTTAGAATTTCTTCAGGAACTCTTTATTGGTCAAAATTGAAAGTATATACATCTAAATATCAGACATTAATATTTGGCCAGTACAGATAGGCAAACTACGCCCACAATTTAGTAAAAGCGTTAATATTAAAGATAATTGCATAAAATTTTGAGAGTGAATTGTTAAGTGTAATATATCTAAATATCAGAAATTGAATTTTGGACAGTACAGAAAGGCAGGCTTCGCCCGCAAACCAACAAAATTGTTAATATTAAACATAACTGCATAAAAATTTCTGGGTGAATAGTTAAGTGTAATTTTTTTCAATATCAGAAATTAAATTTTGGCCAGTATAGGAGGCGGGCTACGCCCACAAATTGATAAAAACGTCAATATTAAAGATAATTGCATAAAAATATGAGGGTGAAATAGTTAAGTGCAACCTATCTATATATCAGAAATTGAATTTTGGGCAGTACAGAAAAGAGGGGTTCGCCCGCAAAACAATAAAGTTGTTAAGAAAAACATAATTTCATAAAAATTTCAAGGTGAATAGTTAAGTGTAATTTATTTCAATATCAGAAATTCTGGCTTTAGATATTATTTTAAGAATTAAAGCTAATTTTAAAAACAGTTTCTTCTAATTAATTATAACATATTTTTTCAAACTTTTATTTATTTTTTTGCAGCAAGTTTTATTACACAGGTAAAGTTCTTTAATCCACACAAGTTGGGAACAAAGGTTGTGCAGATTATAGAATATTGCGGATTATGGAGTATTATGGATTATGCGTCATTTTTGTTATTTCTGGACAACATTTTAATTCCACATTGAGTATAATATAAAAAGATAAATATGAAATCTAATAATAAGAATAAAAAATGAAACAATTAAAAATGGAATAATAAAAAAAAAGAAATATTCAGTGAGCTATGATGAAATATGAAAAATAGCATCTTGGAATATTGAATAATATTTATAAAGTTTTTTGTTTTTCAAAAATAGAGCCAAGTGTTGACTGTTTTAAAACTTTAAATTTTCTTTAAAAAGTTTATCTTGCATTCTATGAACAGTCATTAACTCTTGTTGAGAAATAAAATTCTTGTTCTAAAAAGTTCAAATATTATCTACCCAAAGCTAGTCCCTAAATGTCCAGTTAGCCTAGGTGTGTTCTGTAATGCAGTTTAGTTTTTACTAGTATATAAAAAAACCATATGTGGTAGATAAAAAAAAAAAAAAAACTGTTTTATTACAAACTTTTTCTACATTTATTATTTTTTAAAAAACATTTTTGTATCAAGAATCTGTAAATTTGTTTAACTGTTTACATTTGGTAAGCAAAGCGGATTATGGGTGTGCGGATTATAGATCCTTGACTGTATTTTGCATTTTTGCCTTTAAACATAAGCTTACAGAAAAAGGTTTTTAAAACACAATATAAGTTTAATGTGTATATAACTCTTAAATTCTGTATTAAAATTACGACCATGTTTGTAATACCAAAAGTCTAATATCGTGATATAACCTCGATGATGTATCTTGATGTAGAAATCCTAATATCGCCCAGTCCTTGAATCTGTTATGGTCTTAGCTCCTACTAATGTAAAAGCTATTAATATTGATAGCAGAACACTGTATATAGTCTTGAGACAGCCAAACACATTTTCGTATCGTGCGGTTCATTCGCT
Source organism: Maratus michaelseni (assembly GCA_963931845.1). NCBI lineage: Eukaryota > Metazoa > Arthropoda > Arachnida > Araneae > Salticidae > Maratus > Maratus michaelseni. The sequence goes on from OZ007592.1 coordinate 351,507,305, forward strand.
AAATTATTCCAGCTCTCTTGGAAAATGTGTACTATATCATATAGTTTTTAATGTCTGCCTGTAATAAGATGAATGCAATTGAAAAGCGCTGCAAAGAAGCAAAACCTGTTTCCCCAAGAGTCATTCAGTGGCTTATCTCTTTACCTTATTGGTGATATTTAGTAGCTTTTTGAAAGAAAAAATAATTGTGTTTACTTATTACTTGTGTTCCTTCAATAAAAATTTTTATTATTCGCAATCTTGTTTAATATTTTATTCTTTTTTAATGAGAATTTACAACATTGCTCTGACAATTTGGGCAGAGTTTACGAGTTTATATATATTTTGTGCTTGCTGAAAGAGTGTGTGTGGGGAGGAAATCTGAATACATGTGAGCATTTCTGATTGTGAATAACTGTATCACATACCAAAGTTCTTTCCTGAGCAATAATGTATTTAAGTTTAAAATTAATGTATTTCAATGTGTGAAAAAAAAAAAAAAGAAGACACCTTAATTTTATTACTGACTCAGAAATTAAAAAAGTAATTAACATACAAAAATAGTATTTAGCCACTTCAACGGCCGCATAGATAGGGAAACAGTGTTATAACACCAGACTTATCTCGGGGCTGGCGTTAAAGTGGTTAAGCATTATACAACAACACAAGGCAATTCTACAATCAACAAATGTTCACCATATATGAGCTAGTGCAGCTGGTGGTAATCCAGATTTTAATAAGGTATCTTTGATATCTGCTCCAGTGACAAAGCCATCTTTATCAGTATCAAGGATGTGAAACATGTCATCATACTTTGCTTTGTCCACAGCATTCACAATCCACGTGGGCCCTCTTCCAATTATCTGAAATATGAAATTAAAGCTTCAAATACTTCAAATAAAACTAGATAATAATGAAATTTTAGTAATTATTGAAGATAATTTAGCGATTAAAAAAAACAATTAGTATTTATCTGCATTTAAAAGTTTTACCTTTATTTATACATGAAAATAGTTTTAAATACAAAATATTAATTTTTACTGTGAAAAAGAAGCACATTGTTTGACGTAATATGATTTCCTAAGCTGAAAAACATAAAAAAATAGTTTAAAAAACACTCTCTTATAAGCATTTAATGTTTATCTTAAAAATCACGCCTAATTTCACGACTGCAATTCATGTTGTACCAAAAAGAAGAAAAAAAAATACTGTTACAATATGTTAATTTGGCATAAGCTTCGATTACGAAAAAATGCACTGTTTTGATTTACGCTTGGTAGAAAGTGCTAACTAGTGAACTTATAAAAAATTTTAAATGTTTTGCTTTTTTTTTTCTTTTTTAAAGGTACGGCGACAGAAAAAAAAAGCATTATTTAAACTATCTTTCAGGATTTCTAAATTGTTTTCTCAATGTATAATCATAATTTAATTAATATTATACTATTAATCAATAAAAGCATATTTAAAAAATTATTACTCTCTTTATTTTTTATTTATTTTCTACTTTTTGGTGTTTAAATATTTTATTGTTGCAGTTTGATAGGCAGTTGGCAAAAATGTAACTTTTTGAAAATTAATGGGAGATATTTCATCTTCATAATCTTATTTCTTATCATATTTTGAATAGTTTTGAAACGTACATTGCTTATTTATCTCTAACAGGTAAAATATTTAAGCCTGTTTCAACCTTATTGGGGCATCCTGTATATGCAATATTGTAAAAAAAAACTTAATTATAAAGTATCTTATTGAAAAAAAAAAATACATTCACTCAGTAAAAGCCTAAAATAGTTAGTATTTTTAGTTCTAATTTTACAATAATACAAAATATATTTCATATAATACATATTATAGTTAGAATGGTTTGGGACATAACTAACTTCATTGCCGTGTTAACTTCTACACAATTATAACCATAAAGAATATTTAGCGATTTATCACTTTCTAACTTCCTTGGCTAACGAAAAAAATTTCTTAAAATTAATTTATTCATTTTTAATAAGTTCTAAAAATATTAAAATGTATTGTCATCAGAAACACACCTGTGTACATAATTTTTATAATTCTAGTATATCAGGAAGTGAGTGAAAAATCTAGTACAAAATTCCATCTTTACATACATAAACCCAAAAGAGTGGGAAAACACCAAAAATGTCAAAGGGAAGAAAGAGGTGAAGATTTGGGGATGGAATTTAGATAAAATTTCTTTTTAAAAAAAAAGGAAATTTATCAAAACGCACATTATTCTCATTTTTGTGCTTTTTGCCACCGTGTGAAATTTATTGTTTTCAGTCATAATAGATTAATAGATAAAATCCCCATCTCCACCCCACCCATTTGAGAAAAGGAGGCAGACTGCAAATTTCTAAAAATATGCCTTATTATTCTTTAACCACCCTTGCAAATCAACTCCTACCACTTAATAGAGTTTCTTCTCTTGAGCTTCTATAAATATCAAGATCTGGTATTTGGACATTCAATAACACAATTAAAATATAATATTTATTAAAAAAATTAGAAAATTCTGCCTTATGGTCTTGAAATAGGTGTTCAAAAGCACTCATGTGAAATTTGTAGAATTTACGTGCAAAAATCGCAGTATGAAAAGTTATTAATCTCTCGTTAGATATTCATAGTGATTTGACACAAAATTGGCAGAGATGGCCATTTTGGCACAGGAATGAGATTCCTGGAAATGTATTTTGTATTTAAAAATTGTTTAATTTGAAAAGTATTTTGTACTAGCTGTGCAAAAAGCATGTTGTACTTTAGGTTCTAAAATCAATGTTTCGAAAATGTTTTTTTCAATGTATTTTGCCCAACTCTGGCTGTATATGTGATATCATTTATGATTTCTTATTCTTGCAATATCTCACAGATTTATGTTTCTAATTTGATATTTGGTCCCCATTCACAATGGGCAATCTTTTTTAGCATAACTTATTTAATTTTAAAGATACACACAGGGCCGTAGCGAAAGAAAATTTTTGGGGGGGCAAAAGGCAAGATTGGCCGACTCAAAAATGTTTCAAATCCGACTAATGTAAAATAGTCAATCTGTCGCATTATTTCTTAATTAATAGTTTTTACAATTAATTTTAACTGATTAATTATAATTGATAGTTAAAAATAAAATATATGATTTTGTATTACTAAAATGTTTCTTTGATATAACTCAGTAATTATTTAAAAGATTTACCAAGAACTTTACTGGAAAAAAAAAGAATATGTATTGATAAGAAAAAATCCTACAGTTATATTTGTGAAAAAACACATTTGTTTAGAATGATAGAATGAAGTGATAGTTTAGTAAATAGAACGTAGTGATTTTCAACATAAAAGCTAAATAAAAATGTGATCTCTTAGTTCTAAAAATTATGATAATGTAATGAATGGGAAGTACTTTCAATATTTTATTAGCATGCGATAGAAAATAATTTGAACTTTATATTCCAATTAGAGATAATATCGTATGGAATTAACAATATACACTTTCAGTAATTCTAATTGTAAAACTAAAAAATGCACACTAGGGGTACTGAAAATATTCGGAGGGCCTCAAAATTTAATTGCGCCTGGGGCCTCTTGAGTGCTTCATCCACCACTGATTGTGTTTTATAGGAATGTCAAGGGACCGATAGAAACATTTGAATTATCCACGATTTCGAATTATACACGTTCGAATTATTCAAGTTTGACTGTACTATTTTTACATGAATTACACATCACACTGAATAAAGCAAACCATTCATACCTTTCTTATCACCAGTCCCTGTTGAGTGGTTTCCACTGTGCAGCCATGTTGATAACTTCTTCGAACTTTTTGCAGCCTCCCAGTTTCTTCTATTTAGAATCTGTCTTTTTTTATTTCCACTTGGCGTTTCATAATATAAACTATTATCTCAACACAAGCAAAGTAAGATTAACCCCTTGGGGACGAGCGACACGTTTACGTGACGCATAAGACGCTCAGAATTCTCGATTATTCCCACCAGTTAATTTTTATTGTAAGCTTTGCCTTATATAATGACAGCATTTCTGCGATTCAATTAGGGGAAAATTTCTGTTTTGAAAAACCGGTGGTAAAAGAGGAAAAATTCCGTAAAAGACTCTCATCACGAAGGGGTTAAGTTATAAACTATCGTACTATCACTACTATGCGACTCTCAACTGCTCTGACAGTCCGATATTGATAAGCAGTTAGTAAACGAATGACTCATCATGAATAGCACTAGCTCACTGCACGTCCTAGCTTGCACTTGACTCATCACTCGGCAGGCACCAGGCGCGACATGACACATTTGACTCGACATTCTGCTGTCTGCTCTAGAGATGCTTTTGCATGCGAAGCGTATGGAGTATTTGAACGGATACGCAAAAACATTTACTCTAGCACTTTGATGAATTTTTTTATTAGTAACTTTTAGCTAGGTGCTGGGTATTTTATAGGAAGTTAGATTAGATATTAAAATACAATAATTTTTTAACCATTAGTTTGGGGCCCCGGGGCAGTGCCCCGGCGGTAGTTACGGGCCTGAAACGCTGAACTATTTATATTGTTTTAAGTGCAAATGTGTTAATGTTCCGCAATCGCTTCAAGTTTTTTTTTACCATAAAACTACTTTTAATAATTTAATTTTTCCTGAAATCCTCTACTTTCTGAATTCTTTATTAAAAAAATAATTCATCTTACGTATGATTTAGTTTTTAAAAAAGTAATCGCTAACATGTACCATATTTCCGGCCTATAAACCGCGGATCAAACAATTATGTTTAGACCCAGAAATTTTATTTAATAATTGAAGTAAAATATTTACAGCGATCTAGTATGTTCCATTACATAAAATAAAATTTCTGGGTCGAAACATAATTGTTTGATCCGCGGATTATACGCCGGAAATTACGGTAATCAGGGTATACAATAAATATTGAGTAATTAATAAAGGCTCCAATTCTAATTTTTATAATAATAAGTGAAAAATCAGTGAAAATTATGTAATTATGTTATGTTGGCACAAGTATATAAATTTAGTTTTAGATTTATCAAAAAAAAAAAAAAAAAAGTAAGAAGATTTTAGGTATTAAATGTTAAATGCACGGATATTTTTTTAATTTATTCATCTTCTTTTTTTAAATAGTTTTAAAAATTCTTCGTTTTTATTTTCCAAACGTTCCTAAAACAGTTCCAAAGGCCGTAAACATCATATCGCTGCTAGAACCTACTATTTAACAAGTATAAAATTTCTTGAATTTTCATAAGCGACTTTCGCATTCGGTCGACCTAGTTTATACACTGGCCTCCAAAAGTTAAAGTACAAGATGTTTTTCGAAGCTCACCAGACAAAAAATGGCAGTCAGATTAATCTTCATAGTTTATATGAATGACAATAAGCTTTAAAAAAACTTATGCAAAAATTACCGCTACCACTTTTATTTTATAGAAAAGAATAGCTACTTCTGAATGAGAGAAAAATATGCAATTATGAAGCTTTCGTAATTTCGCGTGTAAGTTTTGTTGCATTCGAACTATTGTTGTCAGTTTTGTTCACAACAGCCACTAGTCTAGAAAAAGTCGTTTGTCCGATTCATTAAGGAGGCGGACGGTAGGATGGATGGAAATGGGGTTGTCACAGGCCGCTACTGCTAGACGGCTCAATGTGTCTCGCAGTGTAGTCCAACGACTCTGGGATCAGTATGAATCCGAAGTTTCTGTGTCCAGAAGACGTGTTCCAGGCAGCCCACGTGTTACAACACCTGCAGAAGACCGGTTTCTAGCTCTTTCGGCCCGAAGGAGAAGACGCACTACTGTGCCGCAACTCATTGCAGACCACTTTGCAGCATCAGGGAGAAGAATCTCCCCTACTACGGTGCGAAGACGTCTTCACAATGCAGGTCTCTATACAAGGTGACCAGTTGTGTGTTTCCCCCCTCAACAGACGACAGAGAAGGCCCGCTTATGTTGAGCAAGAGAACATGTTTCCTGAACCAGACAAAAGCGGGCTTCTGTACTCTTCACAGACAAGTCCAGATTCACACTGGAGAGCGATTCAGGATGTCTTCTGATCTGGAGAGAACAATGCACTCGATACCATCAATCAAACACTGTCGAAACACACAGGTACAGAAACGGTGGAATCATGGTTTGGGCTGGGATCTCACTCGGAGGCCACACTGACCTGCATGTGTTCCATGGAGGAACTGTGACTGGTGCGAGATATCGGGATGAGATCATTGATTCATATGTGCGCCCATATGCCGGTACTATTGGCAATGGTTTCATTCTAATGCATGATAATGCGAGACCACACCGAGCTGTGGTTGTTGAGGATTATCTTGAGGATCACGGTTTGGAGAGAATGGAATGGCCAGCTCACTCTCCAGACTTGAATCCGATAGAACATCTTTAGGACTATCTTGGAAGACAGGTTGCGGCTTTAAGTCCTCCTCCAAGGTCATTAAATGAGCTGGAACAAGGCTTACTCCAAGTCTGGTCAGCGTTACCTATTTCGGTGTCCGACAATTTAATTGAGAGCATGGAAAGTCGATGCCGCCAATGCATTCAAGTCCGGGGTGGGCATATTCCGTATTAGAACCAGTTGTTTAATGTTTCTGTCACATTTTACTGCATAATACTGCGATGTACTGATTTCTCCAAGAATGGAATTTTCCATCATGAGGGCTTTTTTGTTGTAGTTTCATTTATACGTTTAACTTAAGTAAATTTCTATGTCGCATTTAATAAATAACGGTTTAGCGCACATTTCCTCCAAATTTGTTGCTTATATATTCATTCATTTGCAAATTAGACGCAAAAAACCGGTTGTACCTTAACTTTTGGAGGCCAGTGTATATTGATAGTTTTTATCTATGTAAGTTGCGAGTGTTACTGTAGGACAAATTTCTGATATTTTCAATCAATAGATCAGTTTCATTTTTTTCCCCTATTGGCCCATGTATCGACGGCCGACTTAGATTTTCCATGTGTGGGTAAGGTATAGTATATGTCCAACATTTCCGGCTCTGCAGACAGAATTTATACATAATTTTTTTTCAGTGGGTAGACCGACTAGCTATTTATGTGATTCGAAAATGTGACAGAACACGTGACTTTCATACCGGCTGACCAGATAGATCTATTGAAATCATTACTTTTTTTACTCATAACCTAGATAGGTTGACTGACCGACTAGCTTTTGCCATATGATTGTAAGGGTGTAGTGAAATGCATTCTGAAGACTTAAAGTCCTGCCAACCAGAATTTTTCCGAATTGCTTTTATTAATCGGCCTACTGACATACTACAGAGACACTAATTAAATCTGCTGATAAGCCGACTGAATCCTTTTACCAAACATTGGGGGGGCAGCTGCCCCCCCTGCCCCCCCGCTCGCTACGCCCCTGGATACACATACGCAGATGTAAGGATCTTTTGTTGCAGCTTGCAGAAAAAGGGGGAAAAAAAATAAATTTCTAATTGACCAATTTTATTTAGAAATGAGTGGAGGGGGCATAAAAATGTAACTTTTTGAAAATTAATGGGAGATATTTCATCTTCATAATCTTATTTCTTATCATATTTTGAATAGTTTTGAAACTTACATTGCTTATTTATCTCTAACAGGTAAAATATTTAAGCCTGTTTCAACCTTATTGGGACATCCTGTATATGCAATATTGTAAAGAAAACTTAATTATAAAGTATCTTATTGAAAAAAAAAAATACATTCAATCAGTAAAAGCCTAAAATAGTTAGTATTTTTAGTTCTAATTTTACAATAATACAAAATATATTAGTATGAAAAAACAAGTATGAATAATCTTATTGAAATGGGAGTTAGAAATTGGAAAGAATAATAGTAAGGTAGGTAATTGAAGAAATTAGTAAGTTTCAAATTAATAATTTAATATATAATACAAAATGAAATTAAGTGATTAATAGTAGTCTTATTGGATCACAATAAAAATTGGTTTGGAAGGAAGATAACCAATTGAGAGTTGCTCCTAAAGAAGCATAAGTTCAAAGAAGCGTACACTACGATAGATATATTTTTAAAAAAAACTTTCTTTGCCTTTAATTTATCACACTGAGTTTTTAATATTGTGACTTTAGGCATTCTTTATGCACACAACCAATCAATGTACAACAATTAGATTGTTGTGGAATACTTTTATATCATTTATATATATATTGTATATTGTTTATATACATTCATGTTGTAAATGAAAATTATGAGAATTCAACTTTATGATTGTCTCAGTGTTGTTTTTAAATGTCAAAAGTAACACTTCTAACAAATACTCAAAAACAAACAATTTGAAGAATATATACACAAATGTATTGACTCCAATGTTTTATTATTATTGTTTCAAATTTAATATAGTACAAGACAAACAAAAAGAAATATTTATTTGCAGTAATAAGACTAACACGATGAAAAACAAGTATTATTTCGTACATTAAACACCAGTATGTGTTAACTTCAATTTAAAATTGAATGAAACTTACATCAGAAGAAGGTGTACTTGATCTTCTAATTCGAGCTGAAACTGTGTTGTCTATTCCTTGTGGCAGCACATCAGGCAATACCTGAACCATACCTGCTATACTATGCTTCCTTTTTAAGATAGAGATTAGTTCAGGAGGTAAGACAGATGGCACAGGAATATTTTCTAGAGCTTTATATACAAGATGCATAGCCTAAAAAGAGATAATATTTTAAATAATATACAATGAATGAAAGGAGAGTCATAGATCAAGAATATTACTAATAAAAACCATGAGCAAATAGTATAATAATACATAATTGAATATTAATAAATTAATAATAATTATTATTGTGGAAACGTCAGTTAAGGCTCACTGTGGCGACACGAAAAGTTTTTTGTTTCTGTCTGTTTTGTCTCTTTCGCGATAACTGCTACAAAAGTCATCTGATTAGGTTGATTTTTGGTGGGTATGTTGGTGAGATACCCAGAAATACCTGTATACTTTTTAGTGATGTTTGGTCCATTTGTTTGAAAAATATAGAACATTTTTTTTAAAGTCATAATGCTTTTCAATGGGAAGTTGGACGATTTTTTAATTTTAACATTCGTCAAAAGGAAAATGACACATTGGGAAAATTGATATGTTAAATTATGGATGCTAAATTTCTGAAATGGAGATCTTAAATTAATCCGATTGCTGCAAAATTTGCCAAAAATTTCTTAGAATTTTGGAATTAATTGCATAAATTATCGAAAAACTTTACGCATCAATTGGAGAGATAAAACTTTTTAATTTCTCATTTTTTACAAAAATGTCCAATGCATTTCTTTTTTTCTCTTTCATTAAATGGTTGCCTAGCAACTCTATTTTAAAGAATATATATATATAAAAAAAAGAAAATTGGAGTATATCACATTACTTTGACGCAAAATTTTATTAATAAAATAGCTGATTTTCGGGCGATTTAAGTTTTTATTATGCTTTTTCTAAAGAAATAGATGAGGATTTATTTTAACTACTAAAGAAAGATTACCAAATTGGTTTTTCAAACGAAAATTATAAAAGCGTTGAATGTGTAAATCAAAAATAAGTATCATAAAAGGAATTTACATTTGATACGTATATTTAATACACAAAATTTTATTCAATTTCAGCAACATATGATGATATTTAGTGGTTGAATAATAAGTATTCTTTTAAGGATAGGATAAAATCTCCTGTACATAGAAATGGTTAATCTAATGAAATTGCAACAGTAGGGGGGGGGGGGGGGGGGGGTAATGTGTATTCTTATCCTGAAAAAATACAATAATAAGTAGTTTATTATATCATTGCATAAAATTGTGTTTAATGTGATCCTTTTAAAATTTCTGAAAGTTTTGATAAATCTTATATGCTTATAAATGTATAAATAACTTAAAAAAAAAAATTAAAATATCAAATATCATGCAAATTAAATTAAAAATTAGTGAGATTAATGAACAATGATTTGTAGAGCTGACATAGAGGCCCCTCTGATCTGTAGATTTACTAGTTTAGAGTAAAATACTAAAAAAAAAAAAAGCTGAACAAAAATCTATACATATATTTTTCTTACGTGGCATGAAAATAAGGCCAAATTTATAGCTTGCCATTTGGCAACAACCTAGTAACAAAATTAATTTGCCTTATTACATTCCACCAATCAGAAGTGTGATTTCACTACTGAAACTTGGATCATATTTAAAAAGAAAAAAAATCAATGATTTTCATAGAATGCAAACATATTAAATGATTGTGTTTAATTATGCACTAATTACAGAAGAGTAGAACACATATTATTTATTGAGAAATAATATTAAGTTGTGTAAATAAAATAACAGTAAATAATCTATCATAGTAAGTAATATGTAAAATAAAATGTCTCCATTGAAGATAATGATGTCATTCGGCAAACCAAAGATGCATTTTTATCCAAGAATATAAAATATTTTACTATAACTGAGTTACTGATGGCATCATATTTATTGAACCTTATTCCTGCATCTAAATAGACTGAACACTTGCTATTTATTTAAAGATCCTTGGTATGCCCAAAACAAAATATTTCTGAAATTTACATAATTTCCAATTAATTATAATAAATATTTAATGAAATTCAGGAATTTTAAAAGAATTGTTTAAATGACGCTCTAATGTCGGAAAGGATGAATGCTTCTGAGGGTGAAAATGATGTCATATTAGAAAGAAAGGATGCATTCTCATATAGACTCCAAAAATGTCATGGCACACAGTAGAATTGCTTCAAACAAACAAACTGATTTCTGGTAGGTTTTCTATTGTGTGAAGGAGTTATCTCCACGAAAAACATAGCAAAAACCAGAAAATGCTTAGCAACGGTTTGAACTCCCAATGACGTCATAAGCTTTAGAGTCTATATAAAATTGAAATATTTTAGTAGAATTTTGTCAATATGACATCACTTTCACTGGCATTTATTTTTGCATGTAAAAACACAACTTCGTACAACTAATTTAAAGATCTTGGTTTTGTTATGATGCATACCATTTCTGCTTTTAAATTTAATATTTTCTATAATTTACTTATTAAAATTAATTATTTAATCATAATTAATCATTATTTAAATGATTTAATAATTTTAATCAACATTTAAATTAATAATTTATAAGTAATTATTTAAAGTGTCAAAATATTTTCTATCTTTTAAAATAATCTTTTAAAATATTCTAAAATATTTTACAATAAATTAATTTTACTTTCTATATGTAAATCACTTTTTAAAGTCAATAATTATTTTAAAATTAAAATAAAATCATTCATTTAAGTCTCTGGATAAAAATACAAAATTTCCGTTGTCTATTGACATCGTCTTGCGATCGTATCACGATTTTTTCTAAGTACAAAAATATACTTTTTCAGTTTTTTTAAATATTAATCTTTTCCATTTAAAACTTTATACAAAAGATTAAACATATTTTTTTATGTATTCTACCAAAATTCTAGCGAAATTCAACTTAAATCTTGGCAGATATACATTTTTAAATAATTTTCTTAATTTTCATGTTTATATTTCCCACTTTCAGAACGACACCTAGCCATTTTGAATGTGAGTGTTTTCAGTAGTATCAACAACATCTTAGCGCTTAATCGTCATCCATTTTGGGTTTAGGGGTGACTCACGTAGGCACTCAAGGTTAAGGATGCAGTCTTCAGTAGGGAAAAGGGGGTTTGAAATTCTTTCTAGAACATTCGCGTAAGTGAGGGAAATTTATTTCTTCCGCTTCCTACGGGGTTGTGTTGTTTCCTGGCAGAGTTGAGTTTTTTTTTTTTTTAGTTCCTCTACTAGGCTAGGGTCGCGATTAAGGTAGTTAGACTGAAGAAGAGGAATTTTTTCGACCTGTTGATTGGCTCTTTTAACTTCCGGTGTCAGTTGGGTTGGAAGCTTGGTTTGAATTTGAAATTTAGTCTTTAAGGTATGCAGGACCGATGTAGGTCGCTAGCGAGGTATAAAAGCTGTGTCAGGCCATTAGGCCGGACACATTTTAATGATTTTTTGGGATGCAGAGTTCCTGAATTCTTCTGGCGGAGTGAAAGTTTTTTATTCACAACTTCATAAAAGGTATATGACAATGATTTTCATGGACAGATATCTTTCGTTATTATGTTAATCATCATAATTCGACAAATAATATTTGGCATAAGTTATGTAGATCCATCATACATGTTTGTAGAAGAAAACGATTCTAAACATTTTCAAGTTGGAGATGCAGCATGAATAGTCTACGTTCTAATTTTTAGCGATTTAATTTCTCCTAAATAGTTGTACTTCAAGATCATTTGCAGTGTCTGTAAGGTGTTGGTTGATATAGGCCAAATACTTCGCTTGAAAACTTCCCTACTAGTTCGAGTCAACAGCGACATGCACCGAATTGCCGATTTTTTTTTCATTTTCGGTAGCAGGAGTTGACTGAATTTATCCTTATAGGACTCAACGTGAAGTAACTGTTCTCTTCAGCTGAATGAGCGAGGTATCGGCGGAGTTAATTGAAAGAATGCCACTTTTAAGAAAAATCTCAATACCTTTCCCATTCTTCTACCAGGTTCATCTAAAAAAAAAAAAAAATAACTCATTTAATTTAGTGTTTGCAGGACTCATCTGGACTTTTTAAAAAACTCTTGATTTACTCTAAAAAAACTGTTCTTCATATCTGATCAATATCTTCAAGTTAGTAATGCAATAGATTAATTATAAACTTTATTATTACGGACTGATCATCATCGTCAACGAACTGTGGGTGTTTAGATCGATATCTTCACGTGTTGTTGCAGCATCATAAATTTAATTTCTTCACAAAATATTCTGAACTGAGTATAAGACAATAATATAATGATACTTCCTTTCAACTAATATCACAATTATATATATCTATTTTATATTAGATTTGAAGCTTCAGTTATCTATAAAATAGTGTTCCATATGTTAATAAAATATATTTTGTTCAACCGTCTATAATCTCTCTTGTCATCATTTCTAATTTTGGGGCGAGTTACTTTTATATTATTTCTTTTTCAGATCATCATTCCAGCTTTAATTTTTTAGATATCGTCATAAGGTTCAATATAGTAATGACTTCAGTATTAGTTGATTATTAAACGTTAATGATAACAATTCTTTAAGTAAAAAATAAATAACTTTTAATATTACTAAATTTCAGATTAAATTTTAACTTTTAATCTTTCTCCTTTTTAAGTGTTAGATTCATTATTTTCAGCGTTAATGAGCTACCACTATACGAGAGCGTCCTGTAATGATGTGCTGGAGTGGGCTTTAGAGCAAACACTTTTCGGTTCAGCTTATTCCTGTTGTTATATTCCGATCTTTAAGAGATTGATATATCAATATTTAAGTTGTTTTATTAATTTTTTATTTGCTCTTTCTCCCATTCCAACATTATCAATACAGGTTTGATACGCACAAACAAAACATTTCTGAAAATTACATCATTTTGACTAATTGTGTTTTTAAGAATGTTTTCAATTACCCTTTTTACATTTAAAAAAATGTAAATTTCCTATATTAAAATGATTTATGATAGTACTCATTCTGGCTAGAATTGCTGCAAAAAGTGGAGAGATAGCCTTCGTTTTTCAAAGAATCCACAGAAAATAACACATAGACACTTGCCAGGAGCATTTTGTAGTAGTATTTAATTTTATATAAAGAAAGTTTATTATAAATTTAATGTTCCTGTATAATTTTGCTGGTGACTAAACGCGTGTTCCGTACTTTTTCTTGTAAGATTTAAATTTTATTTTCCGAAATTTTTAGATAAGCCCCTAACGCATTTTCTTGTATAACTCTATGAAGAATTAAGATAAGTATATTCCCAGTCTGTCTTGATCCAGGGAACTCAAACGTAGGTGTTTATGAAAACAAGCATTTTCAATACGTAGACAATCCCCGAAACAAAATTTATGAATAGAATTTAATAGTAGAAATTATTCCCAATAAATTGGTACTTATGTGTTTTATATCTTATTTGCAGGATAATTAATAAAGGGTGATCACTTTTTTACCAATGTTCTAAGGTATCTATTGACAAAAGACTAAAGTAGGAAAATCCTAGCCTACGGTCAACCTACAAGGTAATTTGTGTTCAGCTTCCTAGAGTTTTTGAATATTTTATGACATAGTTTGGAAAATTGTGTAGCATTGTGTAGATTTGATGGAACTTCAAACATGTGCGGGGAATATAGCGTAGTCGTCTATCTAGACTCAGGAATATATTAAGCCATTTTGTTACTTTGTGCTATGAAAATGTGTTATTCCATGTCAAGTCAGATACAACCGAAGTAAAACTGACTTGAGTTCGTTATTTTTACGCCCATTGAAAATCCAAGGTCTGTGCCCTTTCCCTTGGCCCAGTCTGACGCTGAGTATTTTGATAAAATTTCTTAGTGTCAATGGAAAAAATTCGCCAAAAAATCAAAAATCGCTGTACGAATTTCGCATAAACTTTATTGAAAAGAGGATAAAATTTACTATATTGGGCTATGAGATTGGAACCGGATTCCCATTACTAATGTGGAAAAATCACAGCAAAACGTGAAAAAACACTAAAAATCGCATTAAAAATTAAATTTTAAAAAATCTATTCAAAAATTCCAAAATCTTTCTTTGAGGTGCAAAACTACATGTATAGAGGTACCTCCCACTGAATTTTGCAGCTCTGCGTGCAGCGGTCTCTTCGGAACGAAAACCAAGAAACACACAGACACACAAACTTCCTTCTTTATTATAGTTGGAGATTCCTTAAGTAACAACTTACAGTCTATTAATTATAAGCTCAATTTATTAAGGTGCAGCATTTCGAATACAAACAGCATGTGTATATCACTGAACTGAAATTAAAAGTTCCAGTTACATGATAATATGGTTAATGATAAAATACAGTTAATGTTGCAGTTACATAATGACTGATAGTAAATAAATTACATAAGTGACAGAGAACACAATGTACAAGACACGTGAAATATGTTGCATAACAGATACTATCTACAGAAACACGAACAAGTTTTTTTAATGAAATTTATTTGAAGAAAGCTATACACATTTTGGAGCACTATTAATGGTTGCTTCATGAAGACTGAACCCTTCCAAGTGCAGATATATAAGCTGGACAGTTACCATTATAAGAGGTGTGTTTAAGTGTTAGATTTAGGATACTATAGAGACACCCTTTGAAATTAGAACATTGAGACAATTACAACAACAAAGTTCACTATCTGGTTCTGAGCAATTATCCTTTGTGATTATCAGTGCAACGAGCACATGCAAGGCTAAATTTACACTGATGTGCCAAGTGGTTCAGCCGCTAGCAATGGAAGCATCTAGTAATAGCAAAGTATTTCCTAATCTGGCAGCAATTTATGCCATAGCATAAACTTTGTAATATGAGGTTTAATGTATTAACAGCCGGCAGCCGAATGATCAAATAGCACTTATACTTATCACTTTAATCTTACTAGTACTTCCCTCAAAGGGATTAGTCTGAGTGATATTATTAAGAACATTGGAATAACAATTACGACATAATGAAAAAGAGAAAATTAAATGATAGCATTACAAAATATCATACATAAATCCATATACACTGTTAAAAAAATAGAAAATAAGTACCATCCATCTGATTTGTTTTTATAACATTTGGCAAATAATCTCATTTTTTTTGCTTGATTTTATAAAACGCCAAGCTTTTTAAAGTTACGTAATCGGATTTTCAGCCAATAGTGTATTTTAGCAAGCGTGGCTTAACGCAAATTTAATTTCATTGTTGCAACATTTTCTTTATGACAAATATTTACATTTGAATTATTTTTTTTCCTCTACCCAAACTCCACCCAACTCTTTACCCGTCTCGCTATCCATTTGTCTATCTGTCTTTCTACCTGTCTTGCTTCCCGTTTCATTACCAGGCTCTCGACACGCCTGTCTGTGTACATACTCCTCTCTCTACCCATCTGTCAACTCGTTTCTGTGCTCTTCTGTCTGCCCGTCTCTCTATCCATCACGCAACACGTCTCTCAACCTTTACACTACATGCCTGTATATCGTTCTTACTACTCGTCTCGCTACCCGTCTCGTGAACCATCTCTCTACCCATTTCGCTACCCCTCAGTCAACCCTTTTTTTACCTGTCTCGCTACCCGCCTGCCTATTCGTTTCGTAACCCGTTAGCCTATCTCTGTCACTAACCATCTCTCTACCCATCTCACTACCCATCTATCTACCCGTTTGTTTACTCGTATTTCTACTTCTTCCCAATAGTTTCACAATTCATTCAATATACAGAAGCCGTTTACCTGCTATTAAATGCAAACAGAAGTAATTCATCTAATAAGTGTAATCAGATGCAATTTTTAAAAGTACATGCGTAAACCAGCATAATAATTCATCAGTTTTATTTTCAGTTGTTTATATCTTTTGGCAATAAATCTCAACTTCTTAAACCCGAATCGCGTCAATCTTTTAAAAAAAGCCCCAAGGTCCGTTAAACTAGGAAGTATCCTCTGAGCTATTAGATACATTTTATAGTTAAGTGAAAGTTTCATTATCGGGTTTGCAGTTAATTGCTTAAGTCAGAAAGCGTAGCTTAACGCCATTTTAAATTCAATGCTGTAACTTTCTTTTTATTTTTCTTATTTTTTTTAAAGAGTTGGTGGGAGGGGGAAAGGTTAACAAATATATACATTTGAATTCAAATTTTTGCCTCCATGTTTATGTTAGTGTTGTTTGTATTATTAATTAATACTTTGTTCACCGAGCTTCATTCGAAAAAAATGTAAAAGACTTCTACAGTTTTTTCCAGGGGAAACTACCATAATCGGGCCCAAAGCCAATCGTAGCATTTAATATCATTATTGTAACTCTTATAGAGTTAAAACAATGTTGTTGCTAGCTTTACTGTTGTTTGAGACCAACCTTGCCTGTGTATCTGAATGGGGAAAAGTTCCGTATCCTGTGCCGGTTGGCTCGATTGGCGAAAAAATTAAACATGGTATCAAAAGCATCTTATCAAAGCATTTACTTTAAAAAAAGCATCTTACTAAAAGCATCTACTTTAGCATCTTATCAAATTTTTCCAGAGAGCGGAAAAACATGTTTTTCTAATATTTACAAACGTACTTTTATTAACCATGTTTTTGCACCATCTTAAAAACATAAATACGATGCTAAAATAAAATTTTATCGCCATTTTCGAAATTTTAATAAGTAATGAAAATACATAAACATATTTAACAAACCTAAGAGGTATTTTTGTGATAAATAATTGTTATTGTCAGGGGGGAAATTGTAAAAAATTAATAAACGAACGAAAAACATACCTAAATTAACTTTTGGGAACCTCAGGAAAGAAATATCTGATGTAAATAGCATTTAAAATCTTTAAATGGAGAAGTGTTCTGTATAAAAATGTAAAACATTATATGCTTGATATAAATATTTTTGGAACAGCTGTCGCTAGCGCACTGGGATAGGCGCGATTTTTGTTTCCGCCATTTTGGCCAGAAAACCCCGTTCGGCCAAGATTGCTAAAACAGCATGCTAGTTTGAGTTTATTACATTATAAAACACACACAATTTTTATTTTAAGCACATAGAAATTATTTTAGGCACAGATGTCATATACGCACCACATTGGCGCGATTTTCCCCCCCGCCAATTTGGCGAAAACTTTGTTTTTGAATATTAGTGTCAGGTTTCTTAGAATCAGCTGCCAGAGTTGAAAGCTATTCTTAAGGGATTAGCATATCGTAGGTATTGTATATGTATCTATTGTGTACCGTTAAAGGCGTCCTTTAGAAAATCTTAATCCGAAGGGTGGCGAGTGGAACAGAATGAAGGAAGTATTTCCATTGCAATGTGGTCTTTCATAGATAAAAAAAAGCTATTGCACCCTTTTGTTTAGGAAGACAGATCCGTCAAGAGGGAGGAAGGGTTGTCAAGGACCCTTGGAAACAGAGGAGAAACCCCGTAGAAAGGAGGGTGCTTTGCAGTTTACAAGAGAGAGAAGGTTAGTTCTAGCGTGGTGGCGAAGGGTGAAGGTTGCTCGGAAAATGAGCGCTGAGACCGGAGTGAGTTCGAACGCAGGATTGGAGTGTGTGAGATTAATAGAAATCTCGGTTCTGAATAAATGAACGTAGTCTAACGGTACACGTAGAGCGTTTTCTGTAATTGTTTTGATTTAGTGTTAAACCGGATAATTTACATCCGAGTTTAAATGTAAATAGTGTTAATAAATTGTTACTTTAACTTTAATTGAAAGAGTTAGGTTTTTCTTGAATATACATCAAGTATCGTGCCCGATATCACGTTTTCATATCGGTGGTGGCAGCATATCAAAAGACCGGATTTATTTCGAAGTTGTGTGGACGGAGAAGTGGAATCCGACAATGTTGGCAGCGACGGGATTGAATCACCGAAGACCAGTGCCAGTTAGCCGTGTTACTGAGAGTTTGTGCCGGATCGTCTAGCGGAAGTGTTCGTGCCCTATCGTTGTAAACTAGTGCCAGATAGCCGTGTTACAGAGAGTTTGTGCCGGATCGCCCAGCGGAAGTGTTTGTGCCCTATCATCGTAGACAACCAGTGCCAGCTAGCCTATCGTCATTACAGTGAAGTGAATTAGTGGTGGTGTTAGTGTAGTGTTGTGCGTAGTGTTTTTTGTGCATTGTGAAGCAAGGTGCAGTGATTGTGGCCTGAGAGTGCAAGATTTACCCTGTGGAAAAGTGAGCAGAGAATTGCCCAGCGAATAAAGTACGAGGTAAGGTGTTTTGATCATTTTACTCTACTGACATTCTCGAACCTACTGTTTTTTATTGTGTATAATTTATGTTAATTTATGTGCAATATAATAATTGGTCTAAATCAAATGAGATATTAACAACCATTTTACACTATTGTTTTAAGAAAAGGATCTTATATTAATTACTAGAAATGATTTTCTAATTGTTTTAAACGGATAAGGTTAATAGTTGGAAGGAATAATTGAAATTTCTTAAATTTAAATTATTATTAAAGTAATATTTAAATTAAGTGATACTGTTTGTTTTAAATTTGAAGTATTAATAGTAAATGAGGAAGGCAAATTTGTGTAGAATTTAAATTAAATTGAAATAACCTTCAAGGAAGAACTGAAGGCCCAGAGAAAAAAAAAAGTGCTGTGATTTACTTTTTAAGGTGAGAACTAATTTTGAAATTGAAATATTTTATTGAGATTAAATTTAGGAATTTATGTGTATTTCATGCAAATTTTTGTTAGGTGGATATTTTTATGTAGTGATTGGCATCAGTGTTTTATTCAAATTGCAACGTATCAGTATTATTGTGTAAATTGTATTTTATTATTTAATGGTATAAATTTAAAATCTGTATTGCATAATAGTCAAATTGAGATTATTGTTACTGTGTTATTGGAAGCAAATTATGGGGTATCATTGTTTAAGGAAATTTATTATTGTATTATTACTTATTTGAAATATGATAAATAGTATAATATGTGGTAACTTATGAGGGTAGGATTTGAGGAAGTATTAATTTGATATTGTGATTAAGTATTGTTGTAGGGTGGTGATAATTATCAGTAGAAGGTATGGCTTTCTTACTAAAAATAAAAAGGGTGGATCTTCAGGCGATATGTGAAGAGTTAGGGATTGAAGTTTCGGAAGATGATACCAGGTTTAAGCTTAAGAAAAAGATAGTGGAGAGCGACGAATATGAAGAGGGGGCTGTTATGGAATTATCTAACACTATTGTTACGGAGAGGTTAGAACGAGAAAAGTTAGAAAAGGAGGAAAAGTTACAACGAGAAAGCTTAGAAAGGGAGTTAGACCGTGAAAAGTTAGATAGAGAAGAAAGGTCTGAAAAATTGAGATTGGAACATGAGTTAGAGTAGGAAAGGATAAAGATTCAAAGTTCGGCTAATAACGCTAATGGGACTAGAGAATCTAATCATGAGAGTAGCCTAGAGAAATTGATTAAAAGTGTTAAAACTTTGTCTATCAAGGTTCCAGAAGGGACTGAGGGATGGAATCTGTTTTTTAGCAGTTTAGAACGAGCATTCCAAACAAAAAATGTACCGGAAACCCAGCAGGCCGAAATTTTACTAAATATGCTAGGGGATAAGGCCGATAATTTGCTAATATACACGACTAGAGAACAAATTGAGAGTTATGAGAAGTTAAAGGAATTAGTTCTAAGGGAACACGAGCCGACACCGAAGGCGTGTTTGGAAAATTTCAAGAGGGCTAGAAGGAATCAAAACGAAAATCATGTATTATTTGTGTCACGTTTAGTAGCAACGTGGGAAAATTACTGTAAGATTAGAGGTGCAGATACGTATGAGAAGGTTAATCAGTTAATTGTCACGGATAAGTTGTTAACTACTCTAGATGAGGAAACCGCGACGCATATTGGATTAACTCAGCACAGTAATTGGTTAGAAGTTACTAAAATTGCTAAGGAATGTGATAATTTCTTTGATGCTAAACAAAAATCTTATGCGGTAACTTATAAGGGTTATAAAGGTAAAGAAAGGTATGT
The DNA here is from genome assembly GCA_963931845.1 of Maratus michaelseni. Lineage (NCBI taxonomy): Eukaryota > Metazoa > Arthropoda > Arachnida > Araneae > Salticidae > Maratus > Maratus michaelseni. The sequence goes on from OZ007592.1 coordinate 351,527,871, forward strand.
GAATAATGAAGATTCTAGAAGGGCAAAAGATGAGGGTTTTAGTAGTAATTGGAGACAAAAGGGGAATAATGAGGTTAGTCCATTTTTGGATAGAAAACCGGAATATAAGAAACCTAATGATACGACGCCTATCTGTTTCAAGTGTTCTCAACGAGGCCATGTCCAGCGATTTTGTACAAAAGGAAATAATGAGGGAAGTAACCAGATTAATAAGGGACAAGAATCAAGGGCTAGTATCAATAATGTCTCAGTGCGAGGAATTAAAGAATTACCAAGGGGAGCGAGTATGGCAAGAATCGGAGCAAGAGGGAATTGGAGAGCTAAAGTTATTGGAGAGAAATTAAATAATCTCGAGAAAGTAGAAGTTAGTGTAAATGGGAAGATAACAAAAGGATTGGTGGATTCTGGTTGCCAAATTAGTGTCGTTCATAAAGATTTAGTACCAGCAGAGAAACTAAGAGAGGCTGGTAGCATCTATTTACAGGGGATATTTGGTAAGGCCGTGAAATCGCCATTAATTCAGTTACCTTTAGCTATTCCAAAACGTGGTCAAACTAATATAATTCATCAGGATGTACTTTGTGCAATAATTGATAATAGTAAGGAACAGGTAATTTTACATCCTGACGTGGCTAATGAATTATCAGGGTTAAACAACGAGAAATCATTAAGAGAATCGGTAGAAAGGGAATGTAAGGAAGATAGTAGGAATAAAGTGAAGGAAGGGGAAAGGATTAGGAATGATAATAATAACCGTTATGTCGTAGAAACGAGATCGGTGAAGTTGCAAAGTCATGAAAAGGAAAAAGCCGAGGTAGAGAAAAGTAAGATTAGTCAAGTTACGGAAAGTAGTCTAAATGTATTTCAGGAATCCCAAATGAATTGTAAAGATTTAGAGAAAGCTTGGGAATTAGCTGAAAATGATAAAGGGTCTTACTATCTTGTTAATGGGTTATTATATCATAAAGAGAAATTGGTAGATGAAACGGTAGCTCAATTAGTAATACCTGAAATTAGAAGGGAGGAAATTCTAAAACTAGCGCATACCTCCTTATATGGAGAACATCAGACGGTTAAGAAAATGTTAGAAAGAATCGAGCATTCATTTTATTGGGAAAATATGGCGAAGGAAGATAAAATATATTGCGAATCATGTGTAGAATGTCGATTAACGAGGGAAATGAATGTGAGTAATAAGGAGAAAGAGGAAATATGTCGACCTGCAGTTATAGTTGAGTTAGGGGACGGAAGTAAGGAACTGGTGTATCAAGATGAAATGAGAGCATTTATGGCTAAAAATAAAGTAGTCGATCTTGTCTTGGATAGTGACGGGGAGTTTGAAGACTGTAAGAAAGATCTGTTGTTAGACAGAGAACAACCGGAAAATAAAGACAGGATGGGATTTGAGATAAAAGGGTTAACAAATATTCAAGTTGGGGACATAAAATCAATCTTAAGGAAAAATAAGGAATTATTTATGGGTCCTATCGAACTGGTAGAAATGGAGAAAAATCGGATTGGTCGTAAACCGGAAAGGGGTAAGATAAGGCAGAAATTGTACAATGTTATCATCACGTACAAAGAGGACCTGGAAAGGCAAGTGCCTGATTGGTTAGAGGAAGATTTATTTGGGACATCAGAGGCAGAAGTTAGCCATTCAAGCGGGTGCATTGCGGAAAGGGATGTACCAATTAAGTTAACAAGGAAGCACTGGAAGGAAAAAGTTCCGCCTCCAGCAATCTCAGCCTAAGGACTGACATTGAAATGACATAATACTAGTGTAACTTTATTTTTTTTTGTGTATTTATAATTGTATTTGCATTTTTGTGTTTATAACAGTGTATTAGCATATTGTGTAATTTTTTTTCTGTATTTATCACATTAGTATATGGTTCATTAGAGATGTCAGTAGTTAAATTTTCAGACACCTTGAAATATTTATGTAATTGTAGTAATGAAGAAACCTATCAAGGAACTGTTGAACTCTTCTCAGACATTACATAGTTTGAGGAAAATTAGCCCCTAAAAGGCATATTTTCCGCTAAGGTGGGGGGTGTCAGTTTCTTAGAATCAGCTGCCAGAGTTGAAAGCTATTCTTAAGGGATTAGCATATTGTAGGTATTGTATATGTATCTATTGTGTACCGTTAAAGGCGTCCTTTAGAAAATCTTAATCCGAAGGGTGGCGAGTGGAACAGAATGAAGGAAGTATTTCCATTGCAATGTGGTCTTTCATAGATAAAAAAAAGCTATTGCACCCTTTTGTTTAGGAAGACAGATCCGTCAAGAGGGAGGAAGGGTTGTCAAGGACCCTTGGAAACAGAGGAGAAACCCCGTAGAAAGGAGGGTGCTTTGCAGTTTACAAGAGAGAGAAGGTTAGTTCTAGCGTGGTGGCGAAGGGTGAAGGTTGCTCGGAAAATGAGCGCTGAGACCGGAGTGAGTTCGAACGCAGGATTGGAGTGTGTGAGATTAATAGAAATCTCGGTTCTGAATAAATGAACGTAGTCTAACGGTACACGTAGAGCGTTTTCTGTAATTGTTTTGATTTAGCGTTAAACCGGATAATTTACATCCGAGTTTAAATGTAAATAGTGTTAATAAATTGTTACTTTAACTTTAATTGAAAGAGTTAGGTTTTTCTTGAATATACATCAAGTATCGTGCCCGATATCACGTTTTCATATCGGTGGTGACAGCATATCAAAAGACCGGATTTATTTCGAAGTTGTGTGGACGGAGAAGTGGAATCCGACAATTAGTTACAAAGGTACTTTTCTATTATCCCGTCAACCACTTTTCATAACAAAAAACTATTGCCAAACTGTAACACCAAATAAACCGGAGAATGTTGCCATTGGAATATTAAAAAAAAAAAAAATAAATACAATATAAGAATTTAAGGACACAATTGTTATTTTAATTAATGAAATAACTCGTAAATCAGTAAAACATAATGAAAAATACACGCAAATGTTGAATTAAAAAATATTTGAAGACATAACAAACACTTATAATGATTCTGACATCAAGTAAATGGGACTGCATTTTTGGCGTTTAATTTTACAGTTTGGCGATAGTTTTTTGTTATGAAAAGTGGTCGACGGGATAATAGAGAAGTACCGTTACAAATAGCATGCGATAACAAATGAACAGTTATAAATAATAAACATAATAATAAATATAAATATCACAATAAATCATAAATATTAACACTTATTAACACATAAACAAAATAACCGGGTTACCATGTTTGGCATAAAATTGCCATTTTGTTGCAATCGCGCCAATGTGGTGCGTATATGACATCTTTATCTTATTTTATTATAAAACACACACAGTGATTAATTTATTATAAAACACACACAGTGATGAATTTATTATAAAACACACAATATTATATAATACTAAGTTATTGCGGGTTTTTTCTTGCAAACAAAAAAAATTCCAGATTAATTTTCCATTTAAAAAAAAAAAAAAAAAAAAAAAAAAGAAATATATTGTATTGGGTACTTTTCGGTTAGCTGGGCGCCAGTGATATATGAACAAATACATAGATAAATATATATGTATACATACATATTTACATATACACACACACATATATATATATATATATGTGTGTGTGTGTGTATGTGTATATATATACATATGTGTGTGTATATATATCACTGGCGTATCTTATACACTGGCGCCTGGCTAACCGAAAAGTACCTTTTATTGTACTGGATATTAGTGATTGCATATTTTTTTGTTCCATGCTCCATGAACTTTTGAAATCCGATTGATTACGAATATCTCCCGTCGGTGAAAATGACGTACGCACAAAATTTTGGTGACGTATGTACTTTAATTGTGCTTTTTTATCTATTTTTTTAATATAATTTCCAAACGGTTTGACATTTATTCTTGGTAATAAATAGACGACGTTGTCACCATTATAGGTACCTGGTGTAAAAATTTGAACGAAATCCGTTAAATATTTTTTGAGTTATGCTTGACGAAAGGTTTTAATATCCATCGTAGCTATATATGGGGCAAAGTAATACTGCGCTGTGTATGAGTCTTCGTTGCACTCAGACAATAATTAGTGGGGGAGCTGATCTGACGCCCCCAGAGCTGTCGCAACAATCTTGTCACAATATTCCTGCACAGCCATTTGGCCAACAACATGTGAGGAGGGTATTTCTGGGACCCCAAAGATTAGGATCCAAGACACTTCGGTTGCTCTTCAACTATGGTTACCAATTGGCTGAGTACATCAGAAGAATGACTTGAGAAGAAGAAAATGAATGAAGAAAGGACTTAAGGATCATCAAGTCCTCCCTGTCTTTGCAACAAAGTCAGAAGTCACCATTTTTAAGAAGTGTCAATGCCTTGTGGAAGAGTGGCCATATTGAGCATGTTAAGACTTTAGTATTATTTTGTAAAGAGCTAATTTTTCACATGCATCATTCCTCAACAATATTCTTTGACTAGCTACAAAATTTGAACAGTCAGCCAAAATAAATAAAATAAATAAAGATATCCATTTCCCTCACACCCTATACATTTTAATCACTGAACTGACCCAGAAAAATAATGGAGATAGCCATTTGACTGTAAATTATATTATCTTTCACTTTATAAAAATAAGGTTAAGTGATCAGTTTCATATTGAAAATGTATCAAACTCTGAAAGTTTCAATTTGAACACCCAATTTTTACATCATATTTGACATTTTCAGTAAATTTTACCTTAAAATACCAAATGGGAAATCATTCGGTCAAGTAGTTTAGAAATTATGCAGATTTAAAGTTTGGAACTCCTAATGCTAAATTCATTTGTAATCAGTGCAAAATAGATTGCAATGAAGATCATTTTAAAAGTATAACTCAATAACTACTTGGTGGCCCAGTGGCAGAAAGTTCTGTAGCTGTCTGCGACAAGCTTTTAAAATTTCATAATCTGTCTGCAAATTTTGCGTGTAATTTTAATGGATGAATAATACGCTAAACTAGAAAATTTTCATCTTTTTATTTAAAATAGGGTAAGGTTGATGCATTCTCATTAATTTTGCTTATATCTTTTGATGTTACATATCGTTTCATCATCTCGCTTCTTGTGGGATTTCTAAAATGGGAAGGATAAGCTTGGGGGGGGGGGGATTTCCCTCCCCTGATGCAGCTACAGAAATTCCTTCTGGAGAAAAATGTCTTAATTAAAGTCCTACATCAGGTGCAGATTGGGTTAACACTGTTTTCAGTTCGAGCTGAGTTTAGATTCCTGCAGGTTAGATTCCGGTTAACCCAAATTTTTAAAAGTTGGTTCTGTATATTGTTTCAGATTTAAAAATTTATGTATTAAACATGGATGCTTGTCTGTGTGTGATGTTTTCTGAAGAGACCGCTAAGTGCAGAGCTGCAAGATTTGGCAGGAAGAGTCTGAAGTTATGCACCTCAAAGCCCACTTTTGGACTAGTTTTCTTAATTTTTCATGTTTTTTTTTTCAGCGAATTTTCTACATTAGTAAAAGGAATCAGGAATTCCTCCATTTCCTCTATTTTTGAATTTTTTATGCATTTTTTATTATTTCTTCTCGTTTTGCGACGATCTTTAGACAATAGTAAAAGGAACTGGGTTTCAATATTTTAGCAGTCTTTTAATGCAGTAAATTTTGACGATACTAGCGATTATTTTTTTCCAAAATCGTTTGATGAAAATCACTTTTTTTGCTTTTTACGAAATTCGCGTGTTTTTACCGCGATCCTTTGACGAAAATCGTGCGTTTTTACCGCGATCTTTTGACGAAAATCAAGTGTTTCTACCGCGATCTTTTGACGAAAATCGCGTGTTTTTACTGCGATCTTCTGATGAAATTCGCGTGTTTTTACCACGATCCTTTGCCGAAATTAACGTGTTTTTACCGCGATTCTTTGACGAAAATCGCGTGTTTTTACCGCGATCCTTTGACGAAAATCACGTGTTTTTACCGCGATCCTTTGACGAAAATCGTGTTTTTATCATGATCTTTTGACGAAAATCGCCGTATTTCACCGCGATCTTTTGCCGAAATTGGCGTGTTTTCACCGCGATCCTTTGACGAAAATCACGTGTTTCTACCGCGATCTTTTGAAGAAAATCGCGTGTTTTTACCGCGATCTTTTGACGAAATTCGCGTGTTTTTACCGCGATCCTTTGCCGAAATTCGCGTGTTTTTACAGCAATCCTTGGACGAAAATCGCGTGTTTTTGCCGCGATCTTTTGACGAAATTCCGTATTTTTACCGCGATCCTTTGCCGAAATTCACAAGCTGCGGTCAGTTTTTTAAATTAATTTCATTAGTGCAGACAAAAATTGTCCGCAAGAGATTTTCTTTGTCCGCGACTACGTCGCCGTGTCGCGGTGTTTCTGCCACTGGGCTTGGTGGAATGTGCATTAATTTTGGATTTGCATATTTGAGACTTCTAGAATTCTGGTCCTGTTAATATATATATGTTGCAATTCATATTTTTTGCTAAAACAAATTTCAAAAATATATATTTTTGAAGAAAAAAAAAATTGTAACCTGTGAATTTTTTAACAGAAATAGATTTTTAGAAGCTAGAACAATGCAAAAATTGCATGCATTTTGCATTGTTGCTATGCAAAAATTTAAACTTTTGCATTTTTCAGATTTTATGTCGCTAAGCTATGGATTATGGATTAACAATATTAATGATACATACAAAAAGAGATTGAATAAAAAAAATGAATGTAATTTAAAAAATATAATAAGACATGCTTTAAAAACATAATCGTAAACCATAGGTGAGAATTTTACATGTTTCAGCAGATTTCTTTAAAAAAAAAAAAATCTAAATCTTACACAACTCCAAAAATTTTCTGCAACTCATCTTTGCCTCACCCAGAAGACAAAGCACAAGAACTTTCAAATTTTAAAACTTTTTCTGCTCTGTTTGATATTTTATTGCAGCAATAATTAATCAATCATCTAAGCGTCCTGCCTTTCCTCAAAATTAACTCTTTCTTTTTGCCGCCACTCATACTGAGCAAACAAAGTTAGTCTTTAAAACTCTTTAAATTATTTAATTTGTTTCTGCTCTATTTGTTATTCTGCAGTGACAATAAATAAATAATCATTTAAATTACCCCTTCACACAAAAATGTTTGCTTCTCCTCTTTTGGTCTAAACAAAGTTAAACTTTAAAACACTTTACTTTTTAAAACATTAAGTAAATAATCATATAAATCCTCTCCCCCCCCCCCCCCCAAGAAATTTCTGCTTCTCTGATTGCCTCTTCCCCAGTTAACAAAGTTTAAAATCTTTAAAATTCAACTTTTTTTTTTAGGTTGATTTCTTTAGAAATTGATCTATTGCAATCACTTTGTTTATATATCTATCTGAATATAATGCAAAACATCACAATAACATCTGAAATACTGAACCTCTAATCTAAATGGGACAGTGTATTGATCTCGCAAGTATATTGCTTGAGTTTGTTAATCAAGTACGTAGATCTTATAGTTTGTTTACAGAAATAAACAAAAACATGCAAAATGTCATCTAGATAATGTAAAAAATATTGAACCAATTCAAATCTAATTGGCTCAGTAGAGTACCTACTGTATTGATCTTGCAAGTATCTTCGATGAATTCATTAATCAAGTATGTTGCTGTTAAAGTTAGTTTACAGGAACACACAAAAGTTTTCGATGGCATTCATTGAATGGTTTGGGTTATATTATAGTCTACAGGCAATTTTTTAACTATGAGTTAACAAATTTTTAGAATTTTTGATATAATTGCCTCATAATTATTCCATTACATTTTGTAAGTCAAATTTAAAATTCCCCCCTCGTCAAAATAGCAAACTAATAGCCAAAATAGGAACAAGATCACTTACTTTAGTTTGTAGTCTGATTTATATTATCTTAAAATTTAAAAAAATTACTCTTTTGACTCAATTGGAAGAATTTATTTTCATTTTCTGCCCTATTTTTTATATACTATCAACAATTAGTAACTAATTATCTAAATCTTCTCACCTTCTACTCGTTATTAAGTACTTTTAGTACTTGCCTTAGTTGGGCTCTCAAAAAACAATGAAAATAAAAGATGACAGATTCAGACCTGCCAACCTTTGAAAATGAAAAATAGTAGCACACAAAATTCAAATTAATCTGGAGGTTGGTTGGTTGGTTGTATTTTACGCTGCAAATTTTAAGAGAACAAATACTAATCAACTAAACATATGTGTCATGCATAAAGACTGTTTTGTTTTTGGTAATTTTTTTTGTTGTGGGTGGGATTGATTAAATGTAATTCTTTCCATTCAATTCATGCTTTGTCCACTCTTAAGCCAAATTTCTGAACTTCACAATGAATTTTCTGAAACATTCTAGGGTGGTATTCCCCTCCCCTGACAAAACTACAGATATTTTTTCCGGAGAAAAATGTATAAATTTGTCTAAAATGTCTCACATCAGGTCGGGTAAGGCCCGCATGTCGGGTCTGTGTTAGTTGTTTTTTTATTGCAGGTCACGTTAATTTCATTTTTCAAAAGTTAGTTCAATATATTGTTTCAGATGAAAAACTATATCTATAATAATAAACATAAATGTTTGTCTCTGTGTGTGCTGTTTTGGGAAGAGACTGCTGCCATGCACACAGATTTACACGATTTGGCAGGAAGGTACCTGTTATGTCTGAAGTTAAGCACCTTGAAGCCAGTTCCTGGATTTTTTTAATAGGCTTTTTAAAGATTTTTTTTACGTTTCGTGGCGAATTTTCTACATTAGGAAAAAGAATATGGTTTCAATCTTTTAGCAATAAATTTTGAAGAAATTTCCGTGTTTTTAGTCTTTTTTTGACGAAATTCGTTATTTTCAGCAATCTTTTGAGCAATCGTTTAATGGAAATTCGCGTTTTTTCCACAATCTTCCGCCGAATTTTTCGTTTTTACACGATCTTTTGACAAAATTCGCATCTTTTCAGCGATCTTTTGGCGAAATTCGCGTCTTTTCAGCGATTTTTTGACGAAATTTGCATTATTTTCTGCGATCCTTTGACGAAATTCGTGTTATATTCCGCGATCTTTTGACGATATTCGCGTTATTTTAGCGTCCTTTGACGAGATTTGTGCTTTTTTCAACAATCCCTTGACGAAATTCGCAATCCTTCTCCGATTTTCATGCTTTTTTACACGATTACTTGATGAAATTAGTGTCTTTTTAGCTATTCTTTGACGAAATTAGTGTCTTTTTAGCTATTTTTTGACGAAATTAGTGTCTTTTTAGCTACTCTTTGACGAAATTAGTGTCTTTTTAGCTACTCTTTGACGAAATTTGCGTTTATACAGCGATCTTTTGACAAAATTAGCCTTTTTTTAGATATCTTTTGACGAAATTCACATTTTTTTCGCGATTCTTTGATTAAATTTCCATTTTTTTCCACGATTTTTTTATGAAATTCGCGTTATTTCAGTGATCCTTTGATGAACTTCGCGTTTTTTTTTGGCTTGATTCCTTTGCGAAATTCGCATTTTTTTGGCGCGATTCTTTTGCGAAATTCGCGTTTTATTTGCTCGATTCTTTTGTGAAATTAGAGGGGTTTTTTTGCGCGATTCTTTTGCAAAATTCGTGTCTTTTTTCAGAAAATCGTAGTTTTAGGCCAAATGGAAATTCGCGTTTTTTCCACAATCTTCCGCCGAATTTTTCGTTTTTACACGATCTTTTGACAAAATTCGCATCTTTTCAGCGATCTTTTGGCGAAATTCGCGTCTTTTCAGCGATTTTTTGACGAAATTTGCATTATTTTCTGCGATCCTTTGACGAAATTCGTGTTATATTCCGCGATCTTTTGACGATATTCGCGTTATTTTAGCGTCCTTTGACGAGATTTGTGCTTTTTTCAACAATCCCTTGACGAAATTCGCAATCCTTCTCTGATTTTCACGCTTTTTACACGATTACTTGACAAAATTAGTGTCTTTTTAGCTATTCTTTGACGAAATTAGTGTCTTTTTAGCTATTCTTTGACGAAATTAGTGTCTTTTTAGCTACTCTTTGACGAAATTAGTGTCTTTTTAGCTACTCTTTGACGAAATTCGCGTTTATACAGCGATCTTTTGACAAAATTAGCCTTTTTTTAGATATCTTTTGACGAAATTTACATTTTTTTTGCGATTCTTTGATTAAATTTCCGTTTTTTCAACAATTTTTTTATGAAATTCGCGTTATTTCAGTGATCCTTTGACGAACTTCGCGTTTTTTTTGGCTTGATTCCTTTGCGAAATTCGCATTTTTTTTGCTCGATTCTTTTGTGAAATTAGAGGGTTTTTTTTGCGCGATTCTTTTGCAAAATTCGTGTCTTTTTTCAGAAAATCGTAGTTTTAGGCCAATTTTCATAGCATCGTAGTTTTTAACTCCAAATCGTAGCAAGTACGATTTTTTTGTAGCAGTTGGCAATTCTGCAGATTTTTTTTTTTTTTTTTTTTTTTTTTTTTTTTTTTTACATTATTAATAATAAAACTTGTTTATCTAACTATTTAAAGCTTTCAGTCTACTTAAACATCTATCTAAATGTCCAATATTTTACTCGGATGTCTAGATAAGATTTGAGTATATGCAAGATTTAAAAAGAAAAACCAGTCATTCACAGCAGTCTGGCAAAATAGAACTATATAAAAAACCCCAAAAAAGAAATGAAACAAAGAAATTGTGTTCTCATTCACTTTCTCCACTAATAAAGAAGGAAAGTTACCATGACATTACTAGTGAAAACAAAAACAAAAAAAAATCTCAGCCGACACGGGCTGGAAAGAATAAAATAACAGGACCAGACTGCTCCCCAAATCTAAAGAGAAAATATAAGACCGGACCCTTCTTGGGAAGAAAAGTTCAGGCCCGGACAGAGCTTAGGCTTCGGGACCTGTGTAGACCTTTTGGACTTCTTGTCGGGGAGACCATGCCATGCTGTCAAGCGAATTCTGGCACCATCCCTTATATGGCAAGTTAGTTTTCATTCCATGACAGTATTTTTTTTAATATTCAAATTATGTATTGATTCCATTTTGATTTTTTTTTTAAACTATAATTGAAATTTTTTATACACAAATCATAAATTACAAATATTAAGCATTATAAAAACAAACAAAAAAATGTTGAAGAAAGTTGCTGAAGGGAAAATTTGTGTTATGCCAGATGCATTACAGAAACAGAATGGTAAAAAACAGTTTCCTACTTTTAAAATCCTACTTTTCAACACAATCATGTATCAAAAGTTTTAACAGCAGTATTAACAGAAACAGGCTACTTTTAATCCATTCTTAAAATACATTTAAGGATAAAAAATGATATTATCACATGTAAGCGTTAATAATGTATGATAAAATAGTTAAATCAATAAAATGACCTTTAAATAAAAGCCACTTACTAAAATAAACTCCTCTTTGTTCAAGAAGCCATCAGCGTCAGTATCACTCAAATCCCAGATCTGCAATGAAAAAAAAACTAATGGAGTTAAAAAATATCAACAGTAAAAAAAAATATTTTGGGAAATTTGTAAAGATGGTGGGAAAAGTTTTACCTTTCCTAGAACATCTAAAGGAAGTTTTGAATTCAACATAACCTAGAGATGGAAATGTATGAAAATATATATTAGTAAATTTATACAATGAAGAATTATTTATAACAAATTAATATTAATTAATTAATCACAAATAGTAATATACAAGAGATAAAATTTGTTAAGACTGCCAAAACCACCATCTTAAAAAGATTAATAGAATGCTATGATTAAGGAACTTATAAATAATTTTCATTTAAAATTTATAGCTCAAAGAGTGTAGAAGAAAATTTATTGCATTTTAGAATAACTTAGCACAAATGGGTTACTTATCAAATGCTGGTAGAATGAATTTATGAAGTACAGTAAAACCCCCAAAACAAACACTTTGAAAAACAGACACTTCTATTTTTTATATTATCTCTAAACAGTGGACAAATTCTGTAGTACAAATTGTCTGTTATTTAGAAGTTTTACTGTATATGTAAAATGTTAATTGTGAGACACATATCAAAATCAAGATTTGTTGTTAAGTACATAGCTGCCAAACCCAGAAAATGGAAAGCAGGGATTTTCACATTTAACCTTTTAGTGAGCAAGCTTTAATTTTTATATTGAGTGGGTGTGCATTGTGCTTTCTATGACAGGAGTCTTTCATTTAGTTACACTGTTACAAATGCAAGATATTTCATTACAGTAATAAAAGAGGTAAGTTAGAAAAACATTTTTGCATATTAATAAAGAAATTTAAATTTTAATAATATTTGCAAACAGAAGAAAATATTCATAAAAATACATTTAAAGAAGGCAAGTACCAATTACAGAGGTCAACACAAATCTGGGGTTTGTAGAATAGCACTTTTGTCTTAGTAAATCAGTCACGCTGATCACAAATATGACATTAGTTTTTTGCTATCACCCACAGTTTTTTCACAAAACAAAAAAGGAGGGAGTGCCTCGTAATAAAATTAAGGTTAATATTTATTAAATAAAATACATTTTTATTAAAAACAAAAAAATAATTTCTTAGTAAAATGACATTAATAAATGTTAAAATACAATACTGCACTAAAGGATGTGAAATATAAATACAGATGACGCCACTTTATGTGTTGATATTTGCCTGAGAAGGCGCAATTTTCTCCCGTGCATTTTTAGTGAGAACGTATGTTTATTTTGTTTGTTTATTAATATCTTACATTTGTTTTGTCAGTTTCTTAGAGCAATATGGCATCAAGTGGTTGTATAAATAACCTGAACTCATTTTGTTACATCTGTGGTGGATACGTGGTCAAACAATGGCAGCGGAACATAACTGATTTCGTTAAAAATGCATATTATGCCTACTTTGGTAGGAAACTTGGTGACCAGGAAAAAAAAATGGCCCCCACATATAGTTTGTCATACATGTGTTGAACATTTACGGAAATGGACTCAAGGTAAAATGAAATCTCTTCCTTTTGCTATTCCAATGGTATGGCGAGAGCCAGCTAGTCATGATGATTGCTATTTTTGTTTAACAAAAGTAAAAGGCTAAAATAGAAAAAAACAAAGCAAATGTTGTGTTCCTAGAAATTATTTCAGCTATTAGACGGTCCAAATTTACCTGTGCCGCTACCTCCTACATATCTTGATTTATCATCTGATTCTTAAGAACTGAGCAGTGATGAAACCAATATCTTCTACACAAACCAAGCAACTGATGTTGAACTACAAAAATTCACGCAAGGTGAGTTAAACGATTTAGTACGCGATTTAAATCTTTCGAAACAAAGTTCTCAAGTTTTAGGAGTAGTACAGAAATCGAGAAAAAGAATTTACCAAGCAACGATCATTGAAAAAATGCTTCAAAACTTTCAAAAACTAGGTTGTAACATGAGTTAATACATTTTTCTGCACTCCCATCTTGAATATTTTCCTGAAAATCTTGGTGAAATGAGTGAAGAACAAGTTGGGAGATTTCACCAGGACATAAAATGCATGGAAAAACGCTATCAAGAACACTGGAATTTTAATATGTTGGCAGATTACTGCTGGGGGCCAAAAAGAGACAATAAACCAGCTTCAAAATGGACACAAGCGTTCTTTTGATGATAAAGAAAAGTAATTTTACTGTATATACTAGATTATAATTCCTTATAAAACATGCACACACATTTATATATGTATATATGATTTTATTTATTTATCTGATTTTTTTGTACATTTTTTAATGAATGTTATGTATATTCTATATTCTCAAATTCCAAATTCTTAGTTTCTTAATTGTAAAAAATCCTGATGTGATACATAAAAATGGATATTATTTTTGAAATAAGCATAGCAGATTTCTTACAATTTACATAAATTCATGAAAACCCCAGACAAAAAGTTAAATTTTGCAGGCCTGTGTTATTAATTATGAGACAATAAGATTATATATATAAAGAGGATTTAAATCAAGAAGGCAAAGAAAGATGTGAAAATTTACTATTTAAAAAAAATGATCTAATATTATCTATAGTTTTCACAAAATTTTTTATGCCAGGAAAAACTTTCACAATGAATTTTTTTTTTTTTCAATTTTTGAGTCTTGGCATATTCTATTCTATTCTCTGCCATTTTGCACTTTTATTCACACACACATACTTTAAGGGTGTATTCAAATCCAAATTGCTTATTTTGAGACACATTTGTAAATTCATTTTTGCTCTAAAAATGCATCCAATTGGCAGGTTCTCTTATTCAGAAACTTTATAATGCCCGTATTGTCTCGATTTTTGCAGAATATATTTAAAAAAATGCTGTCAAAGTGAACATTTTGAACCGAATTTCCCAAAGCGATAGCGCTGGAAACAAAAAAAATGATCGTACTGTGACAATAATTGTCTGTAAATCAATTTCTAATTAATTGAACGAAAAATAAAAACATGGGGCCCTTATAAATGTCTTTATAAATCACGCAGCCAAGTTTCCTGTTGTTACTTTTAAAAATGAGTCTGAAAATGTGTCTCAAAATTTTGAGTTGTTGAGTGTGGAAAAATATTTTTTTTGAATACCGCCTTAAATCTTCAACTGATTTTTTTTCTATTATTGTTAGATGCATAATGAATATTTTCCCCATTTTTGTAATTTTTAAGTCATAATGGCAAAATTATTACTAAATATTTTTGTTTTACTATGTGAAATAAAATAATAACTCAGCATAATACATATCAATTTCATTATTGCAGAAATTAATTTTTAAAACAGGAAATAATTAATTAGTTTATCTACGTGAATTAGCAAACGTGTATCATGAAATTTAGGAAAGGTGCTTAATACAACATGAAACAAAGCAGAAACTGAAATTTGATCTTGGAAGTCAAAAGGAAGGAATGGATAGATTAGCAATGATCTTTAAGAAGTTTTGATGCTGTATGTGTGTTGCATGGGCTGGGCCTAGAAAGTTTGACCCATGTAGACCTTTAGCCTGAGATTTTACGCCCAATAGTTATCCCCTGAGGCATACAAACCCTGTGCAATAATTGTCACTGATGCATGTGTGCTTTGCGTCAAATAAAAAAGTATCAATCCAGTTACTTTTGATAAATTATTATTATTATGTTCATTCAGCCATGACACTTCTCACTGTCTAAGAACAGAGGTTCTACTGTGTGAGTGTATGTATATGTATATATATATATATATATATATAATCCAACTATTTCACGTAGTGAAAAAAACTTACTGGTTTAACTTTGTCACCAGGCAATTTCCCAGCAATCGGACCCATAGAATAGAACATCTCTTCATACTTCTTTTTTTCAGATGCCTACAAATTTATATAAAAAATATGAAGCACACAGGTTACACATACACATGAAAAACTCCTCTTTTGAAGTACATATGTTGCAACATTGAAAAAAATTGCCAAAATGTATACATTCACTGTTGACATATTTTGGTAACTTTGTACATTACATAAATTTTATTAACAATGATCAATTTTATTAACAAATACCCTTTTACCTACAAAACTAAAACAAAAATACATAAAAAAAAAAAAATAGTACCACCCCCACATACAAACAAACAAAAAGGTATGGATTGGATTCCCTGTGATGAGAGCGTAAGGATGTTCATCTGTCACCGGGTTCAACTACCAGTGACTCAATTGCACACATATCGTTTGGATTCCTGGCTCTATTCATGTCATCCTGTGGATTATCATTGTTTTCTTTTTATAAACAACATTGATTTTGTTGATCTTCCTTGGCTGTTTATCAAAATACGGTATGTACTTTTATTAAACAATCTGTTTTTTAAAAAAAGATTAGGCATAAATACATTAATATTGTTAGGCATCTATACATATTTACTTCATGTTTCAAAATTAAGGTTCCAGTTACCCCGTAACTTTTTCAAGAATGGGGTGGGGTAACTGGATCCCACATGGTCCAGTTACCCCAACAGTTATAAATAATTTTTTGGGGGGTTGCTCTTACTAAAGGAAATTAAATTTTCCTTTGTTTATTGTTTGCAATAAAGAAAATTATATAATACCTACAGTTTTTTAACTGAACACACGTTTATGTATGTAACTTAAGTTTTTGTTTATAAAAAACTACTAAGTAAATAATAATTAGTAGCTAATAGGGGAGATATTAAACACTTAGTTTGGATTATCTTTTGATTTTTATTACAGAATATGGCGTGAACATATAGTATTAGGAAGACAAACAAAGAGGTTGGCTCTTTTTACAGTGTTGAGTTAAACAAAAGAGAGAATGAGATACTTAAGTACTTACCCGTTTCTTCACAGATTTGTTCACCCCCCTCCCCCCAAAACACCCTAATAACTTTTCTACTTATTACTTATACTGAAGTATATAAGTACATACTTAATTTTTATGTTTTTTGTATAAATAAACGTAATAATTACACATTTGGTCCTTTTTTTTAAACACCTTGACAGAACAGGTTTCCCTTATAATGCTCTTTAGTTGATGTATAATTTACATGATCTGCCTGGCTTAAATTTTTTAAAGATATTTACACTTTTTGCAACAGGTCTGATACCCTAACTTAATCAAAATGATCAAGTGTGGAACACAGACCTACCTGGTCCAGTTGCCCCATTTTTATGTACATACCCATTTTTATGGGGTAACTGGACCAATGGAGAGGTAAAGATTAAATATATATTTTTATTAATTTATAGACAGTAAGGCACAATTTTGAACATTTCTTTTTGTTAATAATAGAGCGAACCTCACTGAGCACATTTACAAAAGTTCAGACTTTAATTCAAAATGAGCATTGGGTTGAGGAAGCAGAATTGCCAGAAACTCCAGAGACACAATGTAAAATTGGGTTCCAGTTACCCCAGTTACCCTTAATTTTAATTCACATTGCCCACAATAACATACTGTAAATAAATTTTGTACTTCTAATTTTACTCATCATTACAGTAAATTCATGATTTTACTTCATGAAAAACTTTATCCTAACAGTTTCACTTTTAAAATTTATTAAAATTTCATAAATTACAAGAAATCTGTAGCAAACAAATTTGATTTTATCACCTATAATTTTCTTAAAGTATACAGAGAGATTATGAATAGTTACAGAAGATACTTTCAATATTCTAAATGTAACTTTGGCAACAATAAAACTATAGTAAAACCTTGAAAATAGAAATTTTCTATAATGGAATTCTGTCTTAAGGCTCGTCCATTAATTACATTACACTATCAAAGGAGGGGAGGGTGATGTTACATCAATACTATGAAAACCATTAGGTATACATTACTTGCAAACAACATAATAAAGTTCATTTAAAAATATGTATTTAAAATCAGGTAGTATTAAGATATAATTTCTCTTTTTCTTTGAACTGTAACAGCTTGAAGTGAAAACACACAAGATCTTAATGGTTTTATAGTATTCATATCAATAGATAATTAAATGCATATAACATTTTTTTTTACATAAAATTCTTTCTAAATTAACAGTTGCAACAGCAGTGAGGAGGATATCACTTGAGTGCAACAACTAGTGACATAGGGAGAGAGAAAGAGTTAAAAAAAAAACATGAAATGTATTTGATGTAATCAATGGATCACATTTTAAACAGAAAATTTTCAAGGTCTAAATGGAAGAAATACCATACAAATCTACTTGTTAACACGGAAACCTGTTTAAAATGGATTTTCCTTCCAATTCCTAGCAATTTCAGTTTCACAAGTTTTACTATATAAAAAAAAAAATTATATTTAAAAGGGCTTTTTTTTTTTTTTTTCATTTATTTTCACCAGAATACAGAAAAAAATAACATGGTCTTTTTTTATTATAAAAAATAAATTATGGTTATACCCAATTTTATAATGTAAAAAGTTTTAACATTTTATCATTTTATTAACCCTTTAAGCATTTTGCCCATATTTTTCCGTTTCCTAAAAACTTAAATCGGCTCTAGACAAATTTTTTTAAACAAAATTGTATTTTAAGATGTATGTAAAATAAAGAGATATGAAGTGTATTTTAAAAACAAACGGGGAAAGAAAATTTAAATTATTTTAAGTTTTACAAATATTTTTATGAAAATGCAGAAAAGCCCTCAGACACTCAGAGGATTAAATGTCATAACTTTTGCTTTATTTTATTGAAGAATATGGACATTATAGTGCATCATATAATCAGAATTTATATTTTATACTAACCTTAATACTCCAGTCAGCAGCAGGTGAATTCCTCCCACTTAAAGTTTGCTATAAAAAAATCCAATACTTAATTGTATTATCAATAAAAAACACATTTAAAGACTTATTTTATTATCAATAAATTAATGTAATGGAATTATTAAAAACAGACCACAAGTTTCTATAAAAATCGTAATAAAATCTTAAACTTAAAACTTTTTAAAATAAAAATTAAGCTGTTCTAAAATTTTTAAAATGAAAATTTTAGGGAGTCCCCAACATGATGATCACTTATACTTCGGCTGTTTTACATGGATATGAAGAAGAAATGGGAGTAATTAGCCTTCCCAGACATTTATTATTCTAGGCTGCCTTTCTGGAACACTCTTTCCACTTATATAGTAAGTGATTAAAATAATATTCTAATAATAATAATAATAAAAATGGAGTTTGACATTATTGCTTCAGCTTTTATATGTTTGCCTCTTCAAACTGTTGAAATGGGGAGTCAGAAAATACTGGGCCCACATTGTAAACTCAACCTTGTCACCTGAAACCAAATGTAGAAATCTGAAGAAGCGACATTGGTTGTGTGATGGATGGAAAATGCACAGAGCAACTAAAAAATGTTGTACAAGCAATGAACTTGACAGCATAGAGGAGAAGTATACATTATTTTAAAATGACACTGAAAGTGATTTATACAAAATGCACAGTAATGAAATCAAAGATATGCTGATGACATAAAAAGACTGCCAAAATAGTTTTGTGAGTCTGATATAGGATCAGAAATAGAAGAATTCTAATAACAAGGTACATTTTTACATTGACTGAATTTATTATTTTATGTATATTTATATTTTGTTTCCAAATCTTTTTGGAAGGATTTTTATATCTTTTTTTCTTTCAAAATTAATGCATGATTTTTTGTTTCTGACAGTGTTTATGAAGAGGAAAAAGGGTCAAACTTATACATGAGTATATAATATACTCATACATTATTTTTTCAGACAGCAAATTTTGATCGCCTGACTATAAAAATTATGTATGCAATGTATATAAAATTTATGGGTATGCAATAAAATAGTTGTTTGTTTTAAATTACATAACTAAATGGTTTGATACTTTAATCCAAATGTAAATTTTTATTTATAGATATTTTTATACAACTCAACTTAAGAATTTATGTAAAAATTATATCATAAAAGACTGTAGTAGACTTTCATTCATAATAAATTATAAAATATTACCATTTGTGGTGGAGGTACATCAAGACTCATATTTGACAGCGAAAGCTCTTTCCCATTCTGCTGGAGAGCAATTAATTTTAATGCAACAAAAAATCCTTGTTTGTCTAGGAAACCTTTTCCTTGAGGATCTGACAAATCCCATATCTAAAATTAAAATTGATCCATTAGCCTCCACTTAGAATTAATAATAATAATAATAATAAATAAACAAAACAAACAATCCCCCTTCCCTTTTTTTCCCCAATAAAGTGCCCAAACTTTTAGCACAACGATCTCGAGCCTTCTGCAAAGCCTTGCAATGTTCTTTAACATCACATTGTATCATGTTAATAACATATCATCCCATAGGTCTGCAAAGGAATATTGTTGAACACAGAAACTACACAAAAAATACAATTGTTTGTTTTGTTTTAAAAAAGTACTGTACAAAACCTGTATAGGGCTATAATAATGTTAACATTCTGTCTATAAGGCAAAAAAAACTTACTTTACTGAGAACAGAATCTGGAAGCCCTGAACGCTTAAGAAATGCTGCTGCTTCTACAGCAGAAACACAGTCAGTTTCAGCAGGATCAACCTGAAATATTAATATTCGGATAAATTTAATATTCATGAATTATAAAAATTAATTTAAAAATAATAAATAAAACATAAAAAATTATATATCTTACATCGATATTTCTTTGTTACAGGTAAATTTGTTATCAAATGACATAAAAAAACTATAAAACAAAATTATCGAACTACTGTGCTCCCAGTAGCAGAAACAGTGCAGCACGGCAGCAGCATTGTAGATTTTTTTTTAGTCTTTGCAGATCAATCTAACAGCTTAAAACAAAATTCTGGACTAGGGAAAATTGCTAAAATTTCTTTTTTGTCTCTATATTTATTGTATTTTCTTCTTATGCTTTCTTTACAAATACAAATTTTGTTTATTTTATGTGTTACTGTAATTTCTTATGATAGTAAGATTGATCTGACATTCTTGAACCACAGATAAATTTTGGTTTGCCGCAGATTAACACAGGGTGTCCCAAAAACATTGACTTTTATTCCTTAAATATTGATCATAGACATACATTATAAATTATAAAATGATTAAATTTAAAGAAATATAAAATTTAAATTTTTATATGGCCCCGGCACAAAAATTTCCCCAATGAGTAAAATGTGCCCCATACTCTAATAAAATCATGAACAAAATTTCAGCATTTTATCATAAAAAGTCGCAGAGATATGAAAATACATAAATGCTGATTTAAACCAGTTTTCTATGTCTGGATATGAATTCGTAAAGGGGAAAAATCATGATTGGATGATCACGTTAAAGGGGTCATACACAAATTATGAAAGAAAAAAATGCAGGGCTTGAAATTCAATTTTTCATAGGAGGGAAGTGTCCCTCCCAACATTTATAAATGGAAGGGAGTTCAAATGTTTGGGAGGGAGGAAAAAATATCTGTAAACCCCACTAATATTGTACTTACAATAAATGAATTACATAAATTTTGACAAAATATTACTGAAAAATTTTAAATCGACAACTCAGAATAGTTATGCAAAATGTTTATTTATTTATTTTAAGGAAGAAAGTCAGCTTTATATATACAACATCTATTTTTCCCCTTTCACCCTTAACAATTGGGTTGTTAAATGAATTTCTGAATTTGGAGTGTATTCGATTTTCGGTACTTAAGCTTCTTTCACAAGGTACCCTTGTGACAGGCAACACAAGAACAACTTTTATAACTTTGGAAAATATCAGAAACTTATGGTTATGATTTTTAAAAAAAGATTCAGAAAACCTCATTTTTAATTACTTGCATGAACAATGCATATTTAGGGTGGTGGCATTATCAATATCCATTTCTGAACAGAACTGTTTTAACCAAATTATGAATGAAATGAAGCCAAAACTACCTAGTATTTTCTTTGATTGAACTAGGTTCTATGCATTGAAATTTTAAATCCATGTCCAATGTTTGAATGGAAAATCATTGATTCATTTCTTCTATTACACGAGAAATGTAGGTTGACTTTAAAATGTCAAGTCCTAATTTCGGTGAATTACAAGGATCAGTTAGCTTGTTATTTTTAAATATGTTTTCAGAAAAATATTTTCTTCATGTGCACCAAAATTTTTTTGCAGTTGTAATCTCATTTTATTTTAGTGCTCACTCTAAAGATAAAAATAAGGAATCTTGCTTAGTAGCCACTGGCTTGTAGATTGATTTTTTTTAGTAGCCAGTTCCTGGCTAGTGAGAATAATTTTAGTAGCTCCAGTAAGTACATTTATGTCACCGAATATTTAATATAAAAAATATAATGAGTTTACAGTAAACAAGTAATTTATGTACTAAATAAAAATATTTTAATTTGTATTGTTTTGAATAAACTTGAAATACTAATTTCCAATCTATTTTAAATTTTATATACAACATGTTTATGTAGCTAACTACATAAAGTCCCACTAAGGTACTTGTTAGGGTGTTAATGATTTTAATCAGATGATTTAAATTGGTGATTAAATTAGGCTTTAAATCAACTGATTTTTTAAAAATAATTATTGATTAAAATCATAGAGTCACCCGGAGTAATTCCTGGTCAAAAAGCATCAACATTCAATTATTACAAAATCTATCTAAGCTAGAGTTACTAATTTTGGCATGGAATAAGCACACTGTGATGTCCACCAAGTAAAATATTTATTATATCAATAATGCACAAGTAATTTGAATAATTATAGTTAATTAGTGACCAGGATTTACCCCAGGGATGGGGTAATTCCTGGACACTTATGGGGTAATTATTGGTCACTCACATATTTGATGCAAATACATACATTTTTTATGTATATTAGTAATACAATTTATTAAACTAATTAATTATTAATTTTATTATCTACTAGCTGACCCGCCCGGCGTTGCCCGAGCCCTTGTAATAAACTTAAATCTCTTAAAAAACAGAACTCTGGCCACGGTCTACGATGGCTTCGGAACCGTATAACCGGCATGCTCGTATGCTCTAGAAAATCTTTTATTTCCCCCTACCACCGCCAGGGGAGCATTCTGTTCTAAACAAACCTCTTTCCGAACGAACTTCTGAGACAGGTCCCCGCTGCCTACGTTAACATATAGTAGGCGCACTACAAAATTGAGCTAGTTTCGAGAAGATTGGAACATTATTAGCCCAGTTATTGCAATAAGGCACAGTTAGCGAAAATAACCTTGAGTGAAGTGCCGAGGAGAGGGGATGTTCGAGTGTCCTTCAGAAAATGATTAATTAGGAGGTCCACTATGCATGCATAAATATTCGTTCGTTTTGTTAAGCTAGGAACTTAATTACAAATTTGGCTTAAACTCTTATTTGTAAATAGTGGTAACCGCTACTCATAAATTTAATTTAATGTTATAAAGGGTGACTGTTAAGTTAAATATAATGTTTGGAATCACTTGCGTTGAAATCGGAAACATGGTTCTGATATATAGCAATGGGGCATAGTTAGAGAAAAACCTTGAAGGAGGGGCCGGAGGGGGGAGGGTTGTTCAAGTACCCTTCAGCAAATGACTAATTAAGAGGAGCACTATGCACCTTTCGAAATTCGTTCGTTTGCTTAAGCTAGGAACTTAATTACAAATTTGGCTTACCCAATTATTCGGAAATAGTGGTAACCACTACTCATAAATTTAGTTTAATGTAATAAAGAGTGACAATTAAGTTAATTACAATGTTTGGAATCACTTGCGTTGAAATCTGAAAAATAGTTGCTGAGATATGGAAACGGAGCATAGTTAGAGAAAAAAAGAAAACGGAGCATAGTTAGTGAAAAAACCTTGAAGGAGGTCCCGGGGTGGAGGGGATGTTCAAGTGCCCTTCAGCAAATGACTAATTAGGAGGACCACTATGCATCTTTCAAAATTCGTTCGTTTCCTTAAGCTTTGAATTTAATTACAAATTTGGCTTAAACTGTTATTCATAAATAGTGGTAACTGCTACTCATAAATTTAGTTTAATGTTATAAAGGGTGACTATTAAATTAATTATAATGTTTGAAATCAGAAAGATAGTTGCTGAGATATGGAAACAGAGCAGAGTTAGAGAAAAACCTTGAAGGACGGGCCAGGAAGGGGGGGATTGTTCAAGTGGCCTTCAGTAAATAACTAATTAGGAGGATCACAATACATCTTTAAAGATTGATTCATTTGGTTAAGCTAGGAACTTAATTTGAAATTTGGCTTAGACTATTATTCAGAAATTCTGGTAACTGCTTTCTAGAAATACACCTTGAAGCTTAAATGTAATTAGACCCTTGCCCCTCTTCATTCCCGCAAATATAAAAAAGAATCTGTTGAATAAATTTTTCTGTATTAACAATCTCCATCATAATAATAAATGCCATGTAAAAAAAAAAACTTAAACTTGACTAATTGTCATGAAGAAAAATGTGCCTGGAAAGTATTACAATCAGGGGTAAGTATGTGTAATTTGTCATGTGCAGGTGGCGCGACATTTGCATGGCTCTAAGCTGATAACTTCAATCTATATTGACACTATTTAATTAGAAATCCTTATTTATGCATCGCTACTCTGGTTTATTTAATTACTTCTGTGAAGAATCGATGCAACCAACCAGTGAACCAACCAACCCAAGAGTTAAAAAGCGTATTTTTGATCAGTTTTTTGCATAAATTAAAAAAAATTACCAACCTAATTTTTCAAAAATCACATAGTCAGATACAGAATATTTTTTTACATATGCTCAGAAATTTTCAAATTGATATCTCAATTAGTTTTCTTAAAATTCGCTAATTAGTAAAATAATTTCGAATTCGTTCATTTCCGGTTCAAATCCAATGTGCCGCGCCGGTTCGTTTCTTTCGCCATTTTGATTTATAAGATGACATTTTAGAAGCGATGGTTAGAGAATCTAATTAATATCTGGAGTAATTACCAAAATATTAAAATTCTGAGACTCAGGTGCACATGGTCAGACCTTGGACTATCCACACATAAATTTCCAGACTTCTAGGTGGGCTAGATTTTGCTAGCCATCGCCAACAGACACACACACAGATCGAAACTTTATTTTATTAGTATAGATAGCTAATTAAACACTTTACTTAGTTATTTCAGGGTTAAATACAAATTTAATCAACATGAGAAATATATACATTCAACACATCTTTAGCCAAAATATTTTTTTTACAATTTGCATGCAATATTTACAGCTTCTATATCTGCTGTGAATGGGTCTACACCTTTCAAATCAATAGGTCCATAAAAAATATAGCGAATGTCAATTGTCTCTATTCTGTCTCGCTTCGGCCAGCGTAAGTTTCCTGCTCCTCCTTCCAGGAACTTTACACACACTTCACTGCCCTCCACTTCTGTGACTTTTCCAACATAGAACAGATCTTTATCATAATATACAGCATAGTATCTATGCTTTTCTATTGAATTCTGTATGTTTTCAATTACATGTTTTGCATTTGGCAATGATGATGTATTTTTATTCAACTGCTCAATTACAGTTGACATATCTGGTGATTGATCTGGGTCCTGATCTATGTTTTTTCTTTTTCATATCCCCTTACTTTCTTGTCTCTTTTTCGTTTGATTAACCTTTTCTTTTATTTCTCTGTCACATTCTGCGACTAGTTTCAGAAAATCATTATTGGTTATGACAGCAGCTTTTGTATCAATCTTTCACCGAATGTCTGAGCATGCTACTGTTTTTGGTGTTTGTCTAAACTGTGTGCTTAGCAAGTGAATAGTACATTGCAGTTACAGTTAAGAAATTTTCTTTGTATAATTATGAGTATAATTATTAAAATTTAAAAAATAATGGGATGAAATTTAATAAAGTAAAATTCAGTATATTTAATATTAATCATTAACAGTTAAGAATCTTACACTGTGGTTACAGTTAACTTTGCAGTTAAGGCTCAAAGAGTTGCAGATAATTAAAATCAATGAAATACATCAATAATAGGAAAAATAACAATGCTTAAATGATGAGAACAGTATTGGCCAGGAATTACCCCAGTGACCAAGAATTACCCCAGTAACATGGTGCACTCCTGTAAATTATTTAAAATAGTAATAGTAAATCCAAAACTATTTTTCAGTAACTGAAGTAGTTCACAATTCAACCAAAAGAGAAAAAAGAAAAATATTTAAAACTTTAGTTGTGACTAAGATATTTGTAAAAATGTATCATAACAAAGGCCAATGTTATTTTACAGAAATTTAACAAGTCATTTCAAAAAAAAATTTTTTTCAAAATAAATAAACAATAAACTCATAATTAAGTAATAATTTCCAATGGAGATAGTTCAGAGTAGAGTACCTCTATAATTTTTTTCATTTTGATGAAGTGTTCTTAAAACCTAAAAAGGACTGTGACCAGGAATTACCCCAGAAACTTGCTGACCAGGAATTACTCCGGGTGACTCTAAATTTTCTAAATGTTTAAAATGACATAAAAAGTAATAAAATCTAAGATGAACAAAATTTGGAAAGTTTCTAAGGATATTTTCTTTATTAATAAACAAAAAAAACTTTAAATAATTGTTTCTAAGCTTAATTTCTCAGGCTTGTAAAATATTAACTACAGTAAGTTTGTGAAAAGCAAGTTTTTACCAGCATAAAAAGTATTTGATTTAAAAATATTTTAAATCTAATATAAGTTACAATGCCAATTTCTTTCAACTAATCAAATTATTCATTTTCTTATATAAAATAAGAATATCAAGTATAATAAATTTCTGCTAGTAAAAGAATAAATAGCCAGTATACCTTATTTTCTAATAATAAATTTATAGCAAATTGGAGCTAAAGAAGAATGAAATAATGGAATGTTGTAAAAGAAGAATGAAATCATGGAATCTATTGTAAAAGAATGTATAAGAGAAAAAGAACTAATTGGTATAAAAATGCACAGCAAGAGCTTTTTCAGTAGAGACTGAATAATTTTTTATTTTATTTAATACTAGCGACCCGCCCGGCGGTACCTGGGCCCGAGATAATAACAATCTCAGAGCAAGGCATTAACCCTCTCCCTCCCCATACCCGCAAATATAACGAATAATTTGTTCCAGAAAACCGCCTTCACCTACATTAACGCGATCATTAAAAAAAGAATAACATTTTTCTGATAATTAGAACATAACGAAGACGCTACGCTAAAATAGCCGGCAGATGACAACACTTCCCATCTTCAATTTCAGATCTATATCTTAATTAGTTATCTAAACTTTTGCTCATTAGAAAAAATTGGCAATTATTTCCTTTCATTTTCGCAAACTAAATGGAGGGATCGGCCAGAGAAACAGATTTCTTTGTAGTTCAGTTTTTAATGAAAGCTGATCCCTGAAACTTTCTCGGATTTTTTAAATGGCACCGGCAGATTTTTGCATAAATTTTAAAAAATTACCGGCCGAATTTTACAAAAATCGCATAGTCGGATGCAGAATTTTTTTTACATATGCTCAGAAATTTGCAAATTGATATCTTAATAATTTTTCTTAAAATTCGCTAATTAGTAAAATAATTTCGAATTTGTTCATTTCCACTTGCAAATCCAAAACAGCAGTTCTTTTCTTTAGCCATTTTGATTTAAAAGATGGCATTTTCGATGCGATGTTTAATGAGATTCTAATTAATATCTTGAGTAATTATCAAAATATTAAAATTCTGAGACTCAGGTGCACATGGTCAGACCTTGGACTATCCCCACCTAAATTTTCAGACTTCTAGGTGGGCTAGATTTTCCTAGCCATCGCCAACACACACACACACAGCGAAAATTTATTTTATTAGTATAGATTTTACTCTTAAACTCACGTGTACCAAATAAATTAGGGATTAAAAAGTTAGGGATTAAAAAGGATGTAATACTTTTTCCTTTTTTTAAAATTTGAAACACTTAATGCTAATAATCCCCACTGAGTCATAATAATGCTGTTATTTAATATTTTGAGAATTTCAGATAAAGCTGGCTATTCTTATACTGTCGAGCCCGTTTATAGCGAGCCCGCATTTAACGAGATTCCGGATTTAGTGAGGAAAATTGAGTCTTTTGCTTGGTATAATGTTTATATATGTATTGAAATATACTCTTTTAGCGAGCAAATTTTTGTACTTTCCTCGGATTTAACGAGGGAAATAATTATGGAAACGAATTAATTACGGCAATAATGATTTAAAAAATCTTATAGAAAGCAATTCATTCTCATGATGTTAGAGAGAAATGAAAAAGATCAGAAAGTTAAAATTTCTGTTCTTAACACTATACACCTGATGACAGATGCTTGGGGAAGTGTGACTCAATCCTGTATCCAAACCTGTTACAGGAAACCTGGATGGATTGACAAAAGTGAAGATGACTTCGAAGATGAAGATAACTTACCACTCTCAGTCTGGTTCCAACAAAATAACATTGAGCAGTTTATTCATCGATATAACGATTACGTTTTAATCATCGATGAGTACAATAACGTTGATGATGATGTCTTAACGTCGGGCATACCCTCCACTGAGGATATGATCGTGGTAGTGGTAAAAGTCCAGAAATAGGAAAATGCAAGTGATAGTGACTTAGAAGAAGAAACTGTACTTAAAACGCTGACATGTGACTGTGCTGCAGAGTCATTACAAAATCTTGAACAGTTTTTGAAGCAATGAAAAATACTGACGATGCAACATTTAGCCAGACCTGCCAAGTCTCCGGCTTTTTGGACACCAGTATTTTAGTACAGGAAATGTTTTATTTTATTGGAGTATTGTGTGATTGACAAATTTTTAGCTATTTTTTCCCCCAGATTTTTCCATTTTTACAAATTTTTAGTTATTTTTTCCCAGAGATTTTTCCAAATTTTTAGCTATTTTTTCCCCCAGATTTCTCGATTTTTACATACTTTCAGCAATATTTTCCTTCAGATTTTTCCATTTTTACAACTTTTAGCTATTTTTTCCTCCGGATTTTTCCATTTTTACAAATTTTTAGCTATTTTTTCCTCTGGATTTTTCCATTTTTACAAATTTTTAGCTATTTTTTCCTCCGGATTTTTCCATTTTTACAAATTTTTAGCTATTTTTCCCTCCAGATTTTTCCATTTTTACAAATTTTTAGCTATTTTTCCCTCCAGA
This sequence comes from Maratus michaelseni, assembly GCA_963931845.1. Lineage (NCBI taxonomy): Eukaryota > Metazoa > Arthropoda > Arachnida > Araneae > Salticidae > Maratus > Maratus michaelseni. The sequence goes on from OZ007592.1 coordinate 351,556,477, forward strand.
TTTTTCCATTTTTCCAAATTTTTAGCTATTTTTTCCCCCAGATTTCTCGATTTTTACATACTTTTAACAATATTTTCATTCAGATTTTTCCATTTTTACAACTTTTAGCTATTTTTTCCTCCGGATTTTTCCATTTTTACAAATTTTTAGCTATTTTTCCCTCCAGATTTTTCCATTTTTACAAATTTTTAGCTATTTTTCCCTCCAGATTTTTCCATTTTTCCAAATTTTTAGCTATTTTTTCCCCCAGATTTCTCGATTTTTACATACTTTTAACAATATTTTCATTCAGATTTTTCCATTTTTACAACTTTTAGCTATTTTTTCCTCCGGATTTTTCCATTTTTACAAATTTTTAGCTATTTTTACCTCCAGATTTTTCCATTTTTACAAATTTTTAGCTATTTTTACCTCCAGATTTTTCCATTTTTACAAATTTTTAGCTATTTTTTCCCCCAGATTTTTCCATTTTTACAAATTTTTAGCTATTTTTTTGCAAGAGATTTTTCCAAATTTTTAGTTATTTTTTCCCCCAGATTTTTCCATTTTTACAAATTTTTAGCTATTTTTTCCTCCAGATTTCTCCATTTTTACAAATTTTTAGCTATTTTTTTCCTCCAGATTTTTCCATTTTTACAAATTTTCGACTATTTTTTTCTCCAGATTTTTCCATTTTTACAAATTTCTAACAATTTTTTCTGAGAGATTTTTCCAATTTTACAAATTTCTAACAATTTTTTTCTTATCGATTTTTACAAAGAATTGCCAAATTTAACAGTCAATTTTTTCCTAACAAATAAAAAATCCCTAAGAAAATACCCATTAAACTTTGTAAATTGCCACAAAACGAAATAAAAGCAACGTTTACATCGTGAAAGAAACTCTCATAGAAATTGTGTAAATAATCACTTCTCTGCCACAAAGCACAAATATCATAATTGGAGAAAATTTCTAAATTCCTAGTTTTTTAAATACATAAAATTCATTCAAGTAGCGGTCACCAACTTATGTATGTACGCTTCAGGTACATTAACCGAAAAAAAACATCACTGGACGCATGAAACTAGCTGTACAGCAATCTCTAGAATGCATGAAACTCATTCACGCAGCGATCAGTAACTTATGTATGTACGCTTCGCGTACATTAACCGAAAAAAAAAAAAAACATCACTGGAAGCATGAAACTCGCTGTACAGCAATCTCTAGAATGCATGAAACTCATTCACGCAGCGATCAGTAACTTATGTATGTACGCTTCGCATACATTAACCAAAAAAAAAAAAACATCACTGGATGCATGAAACTTGCTGTACAGCAATCTCTACAATGTACGAAATTCGTTCACACAGCAATCTCTAGAATGTACAAAATTCATTCACACAGCAATCTCTAGAATGTACGAAATTCATTCACACAGCAATCTCTAGAATGTACGAAATTCGTTCACACAGCAATCAATAAGTTATGTATGTATCCTGTACACATTATCCAAAACAAAAAAACATCACTCGATGCACGAAACTACCTCTACAGTACTCTCTAAAATGCAAGACACACGATTATTATCAAATAAAATCAATAAGTTATGTATATATCCTGTACACATTATCCAAAACAAAAAAAAATCACTCGATGCATGAAACTACCTCTACAGTAATGTCTAAAATGCAAGACACACGATTATTATCAAATAAAATCAATAAGTTATGTATATATCCTGTACACATTATCCAAAACAAAAAAACATCACTCGATGCATGAAACTACCTCTACAGTAATGTCTAAAATGCAACACACACGATTATTACCAAATAAAATCAATAAAAATTCACTTACTTTTATTTTTCAAATGTACCCTTTTTTCTTTAAGCTGTCTTCAAACCGGGGCGGTTTGTAATAAACACTATCACCACTTACTTCTGATCATGCAGCAGTATTTATACAAAAATGACCCTTAAACTGCTCACTCAAGACGACAAAATTCAAACTTACCACTAAATAATCTAATAAAAACACATCAAATAACCTAAATTTTCATTAACAATACACGCACACTATTTCAAATTCGTATTTAGCGCATTGCAGAATTCTTCATAAAAAAACAACACGTCAAAAGATTAAATTCACTTCACTTCGCAAAACCAAGAGTTCAAATGAAAATAGACATGTGATGTATACGTTTGCCGTGACGCAACACTAAAGTCGGCCCAAACAACTTCGGACTAGATTTGAAAACCTCTCACTGTCCAATAAATTCAGCCCTTCATCCATATGCTTTCTTTTTTTGGGCCTAGTAAATTCCGAAATTACCGGCTTCATACTCAAAGACATTTTTACGGTATAGGGCATGTCTTTCTACCTCATTACTCTCTGAATCCAACAATACGGCACACAATAAACCAACCAACCCAAACAAAAGAACGTAGTTCACTCATAAGCAAATCAAATTTCCAGATCAAACCACAGTAGGCGGGGAAGAAATGCAAGAAACAAACCGGTAGCAAGAAAAACTCATTTATCACTTTCCCAAATTCGACGCAGCCAAGCATCGCCCTTGTTTGAGGATTCAACCTCACATTCAGTTGTACCCAGAGATTTAGATTTCTTGTAAAAAACTTCTTCCCCACACCACAGTATTTCTAAATCTGAATGCCTAAGACCTTGCAAAAAAATAGAACTTACTTTATTTAGGAGAAAAGAGTTTATTAAATTATGTTGTAATTTAATTATATTTTTCAATTTGTGATTCCTAAAATCATTAAAAATCAATGCCACTTTATTTATCATATTAAAAAATTACATACTTTTTTCCTTATATCGTTACTAATATAGCTCCTCATGAAATAATGGCCTTTTCTACTGAATTAGTGCCCTTTTCGGGAACTAGCACCCTGCCCCTTTTTCTTTCAAGAATGAATACTAAATTATTAATTATCATTTTAGTAATTAAAGCATAACAATGTATATCATTTTCCTAATTAGAGAGTTAATTATTAATTTTAAGCAGTTTTAACAATCTAACAATAAAGCAGTTATTAATAATTTTCATAAATATAAATATCAATAGTATTTAATACATTTTTAAATAATTATTACCAAGGGTGGGGAAATATGTCATTTTACTTGCCACTGGCGAGTGACTTTTCTGACGGTGCGAGTGAATATTTAGGCAGTCTGTAGATCACATGCCAAAACTTCATTCTTTACTAGTTAGCTACATTCTGCAACTTTCCAAATTACCACGACGTAAATATGGTACTAAGTTCTATTCTATACGAAACTTTCCTCGGTTGTACATATTTCTTAATTTTACAGATTAAAAAAACATAAATGCATTGTAGTAATAGTGATTAGCTATTTTTGCAGTCGTGTACAGTTTGTCATAACAGTTTTCATCTATATGCTGCATCTAGCTGGCTGGTAAGATTTTCTGAAAATTCTCCACCTCTGATTATTACAAAATATTAATGTACATCAACGTTTTCTATCTGGCCACTAAGTTTTTTAATTTGACTTTGTTATTTATTTATTTATTTAATTTTTTTTACAAAAATTGAACTTATGAGCACAAACGACATTTTGTCTCTCCAACACCCCTACTTGTGCGGGTAGCAAGTGCAAAAATCTCCCTCTTCTCTCGTACTTGGCATTTTCCATTTTACGCACACAAAGCGCCATTCTTTTCCATTCTAGTCGGCTTAACATGTCACGTGACGAGAATGTGGGGAGATTGGGGGTGGGGGGGGGGGAGGAGTTTCAATAAGAAATATTGTCAAAATGACTTCTAAAAATTGGATGCAATGATTAAAAAGGCTTAACTCTTTTTTGTAACTTTCAAATCAGATTTTTGTGTTCAGAATTAAAATTGGTTAATCTATCACATTCATTTTAAAGAATAATAACATATAAGTGATTATAGGTAATTCATTCAAAGTAAATCCATAAAACTTAATTAAAATTTCAAGAATAATTCATTTTAATAAAAATAATATGCATCTTTTAAATATTGCTTCCCTGATTAAAATGTTTGGCGCCTAGCACCTGTTTGCATCACACATGTACGGCTTCACTCTGTCTTGGAGACAAGTGTCGGGTATTGGGTTGTTACTCAAGAATACAGTGACCTCTCACTTATATGACTTTCAGGGGACCGTAGAAAAAAGTCGTATAAGTGAGAGACCGTCTTATTATACAAGTTTCAAACTTTATATGCATTCATTATTTTACCTATATTAAAAACGATACGTTTTGAGTACCAAGAGCAGATTTTACCAAAAATTATAAAATAATGTTAAAAAATTAAACATAAAATATATTTTTAAAAGTTCACAAAATAGTTCACTCACCACTATGTCTACTTTGAAGATTAACAGATCAGATTTTCTCAAAAAATGAGGTGATATTAGTTTGTCTCTGTCGTCGATGAAAAGAGAAAATGTATTTTTCTAAGTCCATTAAAGCTTTTAAGCTATTTTGGGAATAATCATTTTGGTGGACGTAATTCTTTAATGTATTTAAAGCGGAACTTGCTTCTGAAACATTTACAACAGCAGGAGCATTGTTCTCATCTTCGTCACCCTCCTCGCTCACGTCTTCATAATTGATATCCTCAAAGATTTCTCATTAAAGCATAGCTGCCAACATTTACGCTTTTTTCGTACCACTAAAATTTAATAGTAAATGTAATTTTATTTAATCACCGCAATTAGTTGATTAAATAACACAAAAATTTCTATTAAATTTTAGTGGTAACAAAAAAGCGTAAAAGTTGGCAGCTATCCATTAAAGGATTCTCATACGCTCTCAATATCGGGTTCATTCGTTGACCTAGTAGTTTGGTTTTGTGAAAAAACACATTCCCTAAAACAATTCTTAACTGTCTGCGATGTTACATTTTCCCATGCAGATGCTGTAAGATGCATAGCATCTAAAATGGAAATTGCTTTAGCTTCTCTTTTGTTTTCCCAATCAAAAATAAAACGACAAATCAAACTCCTGTAGTTTACTTGAAATTCTTTATAATCCTTAAATCTAATAGCTTTAATCTGTTTGTAGAATTTGCTGGCAAAAATCGAACTTTAATTTGTTGCAGAAATGGTAGATCTTTTATATCTGGATGTGATGGACATTGATCCAGGAAAGTGCATTTTGCAATAACTCTGATTTCTCACTCAGTACTATACAAAGATGTGATCTACAGGTGGTCATTTGGGTTTTGTTAATCGGTTTTTTTTTAAACGGCAGGCACAGGAAAATTCCATACAACCACCTTCCTGCCATAGATTTCATCGTTAGTAACACAACAAGGTAGATAAGAAATGTTATTCATTATTGATAAACACTTTAAAAATAGTCAAAAGGATAAAGGTAAGAAATGATTAAAAAGTGAAAGTGATTAAAGGTAAAAAAAGTTAATGATTTGTACTTTACTGATTATAAAAATTAATTCTTGATTGAGAAATGTAAAATCGTCCAAACCGTTTAAAGCGTCGTATAAGTGAGAGAAGCAGTCATATAACTGAGAGAAGTTTAGCATTATTTCCCGTAAAGCGTGGACGGGACCAAGAGAATTCGGCGCATAACCGAGAGAGTCGTATAAGTGAGAGGTCACTGTATTTTATAATTACATCGTTTGGATTATTATCTGCACTAAATGGAAATAAAAAATCATTGATTGCACTTCAGAAGGGTAAGGTATTTATTTATTTATTCTTGCATTCCTATCGTAGATGGTTGGAACGTTGGAAAAATGTTTTTATTTTTTTCAAAATAAACCTCAGTCGGCTGCTCATTCCATTATGTAACCCCAGTGTGGGAAAATGTTTTTCTTTTTTCTTTTTTTTTTTTTTTTCGTTTTAGCAATGTATATTACTGTGAACATCACAATGTTTAATTAAATTTCTTATAAGAAGTCTCATTATAGATGCTACAAAGTTATAAAATATTAAGAAATAAACTTGATCGGTCAATTGAGAGGAAAAAAAATCGAGAATTTTCTCGATTATCACAGGAAAGCCCGAAAAGTCCACCAATTGATCATGGGAAATATTGTGAAATTTTACAATCGGTCATGAGAAAATATCGTGAAATTCGTCGAACGGTCACGGGAAAATATCATGAAATTCAACAGTCGGTCATGGATATAAATGGTGAAATTATTAACTCAGACGCAGTGAAAAATCATGAATTTAACCACTCTGTCAAAAGAAGAAACCATGAAATTTGCCTATCAGTCGCAGAAAACATTGCAAAATTTGTCAATTGAAAAGCGAAATTCATCGATATGTCGTGGGAACCCCACCCGAAAAATTCGCCGATCGGTTGCAAGAAACGATCACAAAATTTGTCAGTTTTTCTCAGGACTTGATCGTCTTTTCAAAAAGCAAAATTTTCTGGAGAATGGTGAAATTTTTTGGATGGGACACTCCTGCCCCCAATATTCTTTTCGGCGGGATTTAAAAATTTTGGGTGTGAATCCCACCATCCCAACACTGAAATGATTGCATAAATAAATATTATATTTGTACTATTTATTGGTACAAAAGTATCTAAACTGTGTAGAAATAACAACTTCAAGGTTACAGAGTTGTTCAAAATGTTTTCCCATCCATGCCAATATAGAGCTGCATTCATCTGATAACCACTAATGTCATCTGCACTCTAGTTGTAAACATTTATATTTTAATTTATGATTAACCCCTCACCAACTTTGTTTAAACATTATCTCTGACTTTTTTATGATAAAATGCTGAAATTTTGTACATGACCTTATTAGTGTATGGGGCACAATTTACTCATTGGGAAATTTTTTGTATAGGGGCCATATAAAAATTTAAATTTTGTATTTCTCCAAATTTAATCCGCTGAAAATTTTAATCGATTTCATAAAATTCTGTACCTTTTTATCATAACTTTGCAATTTATAATGTATGTCTGTGATCAATATTTAACGAATAAAAGCCGAGGTCAAAGTTTTTGGGACCCCCTGTATATTTAAAAAAATTGCTTTTTATTAACTTTTTAGATAAATTACTTCTGTTTTTCTATAACAAAGAAATGGTTTCTGTATGTTAAATTAATTGTATAAATATTGAAAAAATTGCTTGTATGTATGAAACAGTAAATAGGCTGCCAGAAAATATGTGTTAAAAATTGTCTTCCTTTGTGAAGGCCAGTTTTTCTATTTTGCCAAGATCCATCTAACAGAGACATAACTCTTACATTTCCTTTATTCAATATTTAATTTAAGCTTCTTATATATATATATTTCACTTACGTAGCACAAAAAAAAAGGATGCATTTGTAGCTTGCCGTGTGGCAACAGCCGTAGAAACGTAAAATTAATTTGCTTTATTAGATTCCACCAATCAGAAGCGTTATTTCACCACTTAAACTTGCGTCGTATTTAAAAGAAAAATTTCAATGGTTTTTATAAAATGTAAATGAATTTAAAATGCGCACTGTTTAATTACGCACGAATAACGGAAGAGCAGAACACAGATTATTTATTGAGAAATAATATTAAGTATTCCATGTAAATAGAATAACAGTAAATAATCTATCATAGTAAGTAATATGTAAAGTGAAATGTTTCCGATGATGAAAATGATGTCATTCGAAAAACAAATCCCAATGACGTCATGATCTTTAGAGTATATATAAAGCTAAAATATTTTAGTGAACGATTTTGTCAGTATGACATCATATTCACTGGTCTTTAGTTTTAATTCAGCAAATTATAATTCAGAGCAGGAGCTATTTTTAAATACAGCACGATCTTTCAGCTGATGTATGAATAGTAATGGTCATTGGTTTGTTTTATGGTCACATGATACATTTAACAAAACAGCTTTATGATTTAGAGTTGCTTTTAAAAACAGCAGAAAACTTGTTGTTTACATTTTCTTAACTTGTCAAGCGTCTGAGAGATATCCTCTTTTTCACGTCGAACGAACTTTAGACAATGATTGTTGATTTATATTGAACTATCTTACTATCATGTAGTGTTTTTCTAAGAGTTTTTTAAAATTAATTTAGTCATGCTGTACAATATTATAGGCTCAATGAACAAAGTTTTAAATTAATTGTATTTCCATGGTAATTTCTTCAGTTAAGGATTTTAAATTTGGAAAATTTGTTAAATTTCATGTTAAAATGATATATGGCCATAGGTAGCACCAACTACTAAATGCATTTTTAATTGTGTTTTCAACAAAGTTTTCACTATCTTTTTTTTACATAAAAATAATTTGCAAATTTCATATGTTAAAATGATTTATGATCGTACTCATTCTGGCTAGAGTTGCTTCGAAAAGTGGCGATCGAGCAAAGACCACGTAGCGTTCCCAATGTGAATTGCGTCACAATTTACTGGGGTTGGGGAGCATTAGCGAGCAGGGGGTAGAACCCCCTAGTGTTATATATACTAATAAATGCATTAAATTTTCAATGCAGAAACAATAACCAGCATATATTGTGAAAAAAAAAATTTAGAGTTGCGTGCACCAGCATTAGCTGAAAAAAATATTTGAGGAAGTAATTTCACTCCTTTTCTAAATTTTTAAGAGTATTTTATTAATTTTATCCATAGTATCAGAAAAAAGTCCTTCCGGCCTGTACCGGGAGGAAAAGGTAGCTTTCCTACATCTTCGTTTTAAAATTTTAGCTAATGTTACACGAAAACAGCAAGTTAAAATGCAAAGAAACGTTTACAAAAGATTTGTTAATGCTGAATTTGAATAGGAAATTCGCCAAATTATTGAGCAATAGCCAAATTGGCTTCATTTATGAAGACTTATTTTGGTCGCCAAATTTGGCGATATTTCACCAAATGTCACCAATTTTGGCGCTAACGGATATGAATATATAGTTTTATGTGTATGATTGGGAAAATTATTACAACAATGAAAGAAAATAATTTGTGAGTAATCGCGTTAATGTGCTGTTTTGTTTCAAAATGTCAGCCACCCTAGAATTTCAAACTGCTCTATCTCAGCCATTTTTTAAGATAGAGGTAAACCAAAAAATGCTCTGGGATCCTTGTATCAAGGCCTAACACGTAATTAAAAAATAAATTTGAATTTTTAATTTTTTTGTATATTTATTTTAGTTTTAAATTTTTAAATGGCCGCCATCTTGAAACAAAATGGCGGACCAAGCTGGCCAACGAACTCGGTCGAAACATTGGTGACCTTAATACACACAATTAGTTTCATCAAAATCGATTTATAAATACGAGCGTTATCGTATGACATAGGTCATATATATATATAAATCAACATTTGAACGGAGGGTGGTTTTGGGGTCTGGGGGTCATGATCGGTGAAAATATATCGAAATTTTCTGGAACTGCTTTCCTCCGAACGGCTGCAATAAGTAGCTTTATACTTTTTTGTATTGAAATCTACTTAAAAATGTTAGATACATTGAAAAAGCAAAATCTAAGAACAAAATTATTTTTTTAAATTTTCTTTTCCCAAATTTTTATTTTATATTATTAAATGAGCAAGGGAGCAAGTCTTGTATATTTCTATATTTATCCAGTAACAAAATTTTCTGCATCAATTTGCAGCAAACCAAAATTTATCTGCGCTCCAAAAATGCTGGATCAAGCCTACTATCATAAGAAATAATAGTAACCTATAAAATAAGCAGAATTTGCATTTAGAAAGAAAATATAATAAAAAGATATAATAAATCTAGAAACTTAAGGCTAAACTAAATGATAGCAATTTTTTTAAAGTCTGAGAAATTCAGTGGGAAATCCCATACAATCCAATGGGACTTCCCCCTGAATTTGTCAATTAGCTCACTGTATTGCTGGTATCTTTTTGAGTTCTTACGATATTTGATTGGTGTTTTTATATGTGTTACTACTCTATAAATTTGACTATCAAATTATGAAAAAAAATCTTTGGTATAGTTTGCGAATGCACAGTTAAAAATTATTGCATACAAATGCCCATATCTCATCAAATATTCAATATATTAATTTTTTAATTGCAGTATACTGTTTCTACTGTTCTTGAAGTCAAACAAACGCTTTACATCCTCGAATTTCAAGAACAATTTGTCAAGAATTTCAATAGATATTCAACAAACCGTGTAAAAAGTGAAAGCATCCGGTCACTGTCCCTTAATTTTTGCACAGCAGTGTATAATAAATAAAATGTTTACATATATATATATAATAAACAAGCATTAAAGTTCATCAGGTTTGTTGTTCTTTCCAAGGGATTCCTATAAATTGCCTTCTTTCCAACTCAGATTTATCTTTGATCTTGATTGGATCTGATTCTTAAACTGTGTAATCTAATAATTAATTTGATATCAGAAACAATGCCACAGCCACATTACATTCTACAAATCAGATCAAATGAATGCTCCAATGCCCAATCAAATATCCAGTAAAACCAGTTGTCTGGAATACATCTGGCCTCTACTATTCTGGATAAATGGTTCTATATTGCATAAAAAATGAAGTAATTCTTTGTTTGTTTGTTTCTTTTTTTTTTTTTTTGTATTTTATAGTACTGTCTGTATTTTTCTGCCAACATAAACTTTCAAAAAATTACATGTTATCACAACCTTGTCTGCATCACTTTAGGGATAATCCATATACTTAAAGCTAACCTGCTTTTTAGTTTTTCGTGCAAAAATGCTATTTATACGCATGCACGAGCATTCAGCTAATCAGCTAGAGGCTTTTACTATCTTCAGACGCGATGTTCCAGCCAATGAGGTGAAGGCTTTTTCCTCTCTCTAGAAGCGTATGTGTTCCATTTGGTTGTTCGGTTGTTGAAACTTTATAGATTTCTTTTATTAAGGTATTTTTTCATTTTACCGTATTTATTTTCTTTTTAAGTCGTATTGTATTTTAGTACTTTGAATTTTTTATAACTAACCCTTTTTTTGAGAGAGAGAGAGAGATTTCGTGGCACGAAATTCCGCGAATCGTTTCCGATGTAAACAAACTAATTTTAAACTTTTAATATGTAATTCTGTGTGATATGATTAAATTCAGGTTTTCTCAGCGACGATCACAGTATTTTTACCAAATAATTTTTGTATTAATCAAGCTTTTTTGGTTATTAAGCATAGCTAAACACGAAAGAAAACTTTGTTATTTTAAGATTTTGATGTGAATTATTTGCGTACATTTATAAGACGAGTTTCACTGAATAATTCAAGAAAAAAAAAATCTCATCATTATACATATTTAGTTTTGCATTATTAATTATTTACTTGGCCTTTACTTTTAATATTTCAAACTTACAGCTGAATGTAACTATTAAAACATTTGAAATACTGTATTCGTAAAATGAAATTTCAGCTTAAACACTGGACAATTACTTTTAGTTATGCATTATTAATTATTTACTTGGCCTTTACTTTTAATATTTCAAACTTACAGTTGAATGTAACTATTAAAACATTTGAAATACTGTATTCGTAAAATGAAATTTCAGCTTAAACACTCGACAATTACTTTTACTTATGCATTATTAATTATTTACTTGGCCTTTACTTTTAATATTTCAAACTTACAGTTGAATGTAACTATTAAAACATTTGAAATACTGTATTCGTAAAATGAAATTTCAGCTTAAACACTCGACAATTACTTTTACTTATGCATTATTAATTATTTACTTGGCCTTTACTTTTAATATTTCAAACTTACAGCTGAATGTAACTATTAAAACATTTGAAATACTGTATTTGTAAAATGAAATTAGTTTAAACACTCGACAATTACTTTTAGTTATGCATTATTAATTATTTACTTGGCCTTTACTTTTAATATTTCAAACTTACAGCTGAATGTAACTATTAAAACATTTGAAATACTGTATTCGTAAAATGAAATTAGTTTAAACACTCGACAATTACTTTTAGTTATGCATTATTATTTACTTGGCCTTTACTTTTAATATTTCAAACTTACAGTTGAATGTAACTATTAAAACATTTGAAATACTGTATTTGTAAAATGAAATTAGTTTAAACACTCGACAATTACTTTTAGTTATGCATTATTAATTATTTACTTGGCCTTTACTTTTAATATTTCAAACTTACAGCTAAATGTAATTATTAAAACATTTGAAATACTGTATTCGTAAAATGAAATTTCAGCTTAAACACTCGACAATTACTTTTAGGTTAAATTCAGGTTTTCTCAGTGACGATCACAGTATTTTTACCAAATAATTAAAAGTACTACATGCATGCATCTATCTATCTATATTAGAAATTGTGCAGGTTTCTGGTCACTGTTTTGTTTACATATTTTAAACAAAAATTTCAATTTAATAATGCACTGAAAATTATAATGAATGCTTACAATTAAACACAACAACACAAAACAAAAAATTTCACAGAAACACATTATTTCCCCCGATATTTTCCCACAACTAATCAATAAATTTCATGATATTTTATTGCGATTTTAAACCATGAACTTTAGTACTTTTCTGTTATACGGACACTATGCCAAAATGTATGTATGTATGTTTGGCGACAATAGTGTACGTATAATGGAAAAGTGCCTGAATTATTATTTATATATATATAAAATATAAACATAATTGGCGACACAGCAAGTTTTCTGGATTTCTCCCTGTCTCTCTAACCACATTGTTAACAAAACAAAAAATTCATGAAAAACACATTATTTCCCTGATATTTTCCCACAACTAATCAATAAATTTCATGATATTTTATTGTGATTTTAAACCATGAACTTTAGTACTTTTCTGTTATACGGATACTATGCCAAAATGTATGTATGTATGTATGTTTGGCGACAATGGTGTCCGTATAACGGAAAAGTGCCTGAATTATTATTTTTTTATATATATATAAAATATAAACATAATTGGCGACACAGCAAGTTTTCTGGATGTGAAAGGCGGAGATTAATTTCATTCATTCAATGACCGTTTTAAAAGTTTCAAGTTTGGATTGAATGCACCTGAACATAAAAACCGATACCTATTTCTATGTTCATGATTGAGTTATTTGGATATCTTTTCGTATAGCACAGAAAATCATTTTTCCCGCTTTCGTAATACAGATAAATTCTGGTGTATTTTTTTTTCTTCTTTTTATATCATAAGTACTTTCTACTTTAAATTTTTTAATTGTCGAGTTTCTAAGCTGAAATTTCATTTTTCGAATGCAGTATTTCAAATGTTTTAATAATTACATTCAGCTGTAAGTTTGAAATATTTAAAATATTAAAAGTAAAGGTCAAGTAAATAATTAATAATGCATAACTAAATATGTATAATGATCAGAATGACATATTAAAATGTGTACAGAATGACATGAAAATTTTAAAAAACTGAAATTTTGCACTTGCAACTTAATTGTAAATTTCATTGTTTACATTGGAAACGATTTGTGGATTTTAAGAATTTGCTGAACTTCGTGTCACCAAATTACTAAATCTCTCTCTCTCACTCTGCAAAAAAAAAAAAAAAAAAGGGTTAGTTTAAAAAAATTCAAAGTAGCAAAATACATACAACACAAAAAGAAAATAAATACGGTAAAATGAAAAAATTACTTTAATAATAGAAATCCATAAATTTTCAATAACGACATCAAACGAACGTATCTCATCTTTCGTTTGTGATAAGGAACGCTCCTTTGGCCCCCTCCACTCATTGGCTGAATTGTAAAGGGCAAAATTGGGGGACAAAATGACTACAGCATTTCTGAGAAAAGAAAAAATCAGAAAATTCACAGAAAATAATTATTTTTGTTGCAAGTTGGGTTAACTGTCTTTATGGTTCGAGTCGATTTCAGACTGAGTGTAGATTTCAGCAAGTTGGATTTGGGTTAACCCGATTTTTCAAAAGTTAGTTCAAGTTCAGTATATTATTTCAGATTAAAACTATACCTATCAGGGCTTGAATTTCAGGGCGGGATTCGCACAGAAAATTTTGAAATCCCGCCCAAAAAAGATCATGAGCAGGAGCCTCCCGCCCAAAAAATTTCAGCATTTTTGGAGAAATTTGCATTATTTAATTTACCTGCAACCGAACGATAAATTTCGTGATTTTTTTCCCCGCAACTGATTGACGGACTGTGTGTTTTTTCCGCGACTGATCAACGAACTTTGTGGTTTTTTCCGTGACAGATCAACGAACTTTGAGTTTTTTCTGCGACAGATCGACGAACATTGCGTTTTTTAAGCGATTGATCGACGAACCTTGCGTTTTTTGGGGACATATCGACGAACTTTGCGTTTATTCCGCAATCGATCGACGAAATTTTTCTTTCTTCCCTGACTGATCGACGAACTTTGCATTTATTCCGCAATCGATCAACGAAATTTGCTTTTTTCCGCAACTGATCGACGAACTTTGCGTTTTTTCCGTGACAGATCAACGAACGTTGCATTTTTTTCTGCGACTGATCAACGAACTTTGCGTTTTTTCTGCGACAGATAGACGAACATTGCGTTTTTTAAGTGACTGATCGACGAACCTTGCGTTTTTTGGGGACAGATCGACGAACTTTGTGTTTATTCTGCAATCGATCGACGAAATTTGCTTTTTTCCCACGACTGATTAACGAACTTTGCGTTTTTTGGTGACAGATCGACGAACTTAGCGTTTTTTCCACGACAGATTGATGAACTTTGCGTCTTTTCTACGATCGATCGGTGAATCTCAATCAAGTAAAATCTAAAGTCAGAAATTTATTTAACAACCTAATTGTTAAGGGTCCCTAACACATTTAATGGAACTTGAAAAATACACTGCATATATAAAACTTAACTTTCTTGCCTTTTTTATAATAAAAATAAACATTTTACATAATCATTCTCAGTTGACTTAATTTTTTCAATGGTATTTTGTCATGTCTGCATTAATGTAATTCTTTAAATAGCACGTAAAAGAATAGTGGGGTTTAAAGATTTTTTTTCTCCCTCCCAAACATTACAACTCCCCTCCATTTAAAAATGTTGGTAGGGAGACTCCCGTCTTTGGAAAAATTGAATTTCAAGCCCTGCCTATAATATGTTTGTGTGTATTGAGGTTTGTATAGATGTTTGTGTGTGTGCTGTTTTTAATACAGACAGTTTCATTTTTCACACGAACCCTTCAAAAAATTCACATTCTTTGCGCAATGCTTTAACAAAATTCGCATTTTTTTTCGCTATTCTTTAATGAAATTCGCATTTTTTTCTGTATCTTTTTTTGTCGAGATTCATAATTTTTTCAGCTATCCTATGACGTAATTCGTGTTTTTTTTTCAGCGATAATTTGACGAAATTTGTGTTTTTTCTGCGATTTTTTTTTTTCACGAAATTTGCGTTTTTTTCCACGATTCTTTTATGAAATTTGCGTTTTTCTGTGATCCTTAGACGAAATTTTCTTTTTTCGCAATGCTTTGATAATAATCACATTTTCTCTGCTGCCTTTTGATAAGATTCATGAATTTTCAGCAATCCTTCGATGAAATTTGCGTTTTTTCAGCAATCTTTGAAGAAATTCGCATTTTTCTCGCGATACTTTAACGAAATGTGCGTTTTCCAGCGATTTTTTGATAAAATACATTTTATTCCGCAATTTTTAGACGAAGTTTAGCAAGAAAGCGCTATCTTTGGGTGAAATTTCCTGTTTTGCGATTCTTTGACAAAATTTGCTCATCTTTTGTGTAAATCGCGTTTTTCTGTGGCCTTTTAACAAAATTCACGTTTTACATGATCCTTTGATGAAATTAGTGTTTTTCCCGTGATCATTTGACGAAATCTAGGATTTTTTTCCTGCGAAGATTGATTATATGTTTTTAGTCTGCAGGTGCCTTAAAAAGTTTGTGACGCCTGTCGCTTCATTGCACGCATTCTGCCACGGTGTATCAAACAAACAAAATTCATCCTAAAGAATTATTGTTTCGTTTCTGGAAATGAACAACCGTCAACTCATTGGCTGAATTATAAAGGGTGAAATGTGTAGGCACTGAGTATCATCTATACTATTAATGTCGGTAAACGTCTGTCTGTGTGTGTGTTGTTGTGTCTGGCGTCTGTAAGCATAAAACTCTGCATGCAGACGACGGACATAAGTGCTTTTGGTATAAAAAAATTCGGAAGGGGAGTTTTTAAAATTCACAACATTTTGCGGGAGAAGCGGGGTGCGAACGAATTTAAAAAATGAGTCCGCATCAATAATTATGGCGGCGGGGGAGGGAGTATGTTTTGCCTACACGGGGCGGAGACTTTTCTTTGTTGACACCACTCATATGATATATCGTTCGAAAGGCCTGTGACTGCCTTTTCATGTTATGCATCTGTGTGGTCCATCCCCCCCCCCCCCCCTGCCAATTGGGGCACTTTTCTAAATTTTGCACATACCACTCATGTTATATATCGTTAAAAAGGTCTGTGACCGCTTAATCATATTATGCATCTCCGGTGTCCATCCCCCCACTTTGCCCCCCCCCCAAGGGGGTACTTTTGTAAATTTTGCACAATCCCTTCATGTTACATATTGTTGGAAAGGTCTTTGACTGCTTATTCATGTTATGCATCTCCGGGGTCCATCGCGCCACTTTCCCCCTTCCTTAAGGGGGGCAATTTTCTAAATTTTGTTGACACCCCTCATGTCATATATTGTTGGAAAGGTCTGTGACCGCTTAATGATATTATGCCTCTCCAATGTCCATCTCCCCACTTTGCCCCCCCCTCCCCCAAGGGGGTACTTTTCTAAATTTTGCAGACAACCCTCATGTCATATATCGTTGGAAAGGTCTGTGACTGATTAATCATATGCATATCTCTGATGTCCATCTCCCCGCTTTGCCCCCCCCCCCCCCAAAGAGGTACTTTTCTAAATTTTGCAGACAACCCTCATGTCATATATCGTTAGAAAGGTCTGTGACTGCTTAATCATATGCATATCTCCAATGTCCATTTCCCCACTTTGCCCCCCCCCCCTCCCCCAAGGGGGTACTTTTCTAAATATTTTGCAGACAACCCTCATGTCATATATCGTTGGAAAGGTCTGTGACTGCTTAATCATATGCATATCTCTGATGTCCATCTCCCCGCTTTGCCCCCCCCCCCCTCCTAAAGAGGTACTTTTCTAAATTTTGCACACAACCCTCATGTTATATATCGTTGGAAAGGTCTGTGACCACTTAATCATATTATGCATGTTCCGTGTCCATCCCCTACTTTACCCCCCCCCAAGGGGGTACTTTTTAAAATTTTGCACACACCCCTCATGTTACATATTGTTTGAAAGGTCTTTGACTGCTTATTCATGTTATGCATCTCCTTGGTCCATCCCGCCATTTCCCCCTCCCCAAGGGGGCACTTACCATTTACTTGCACAACAGCACTAAATGTGTCAGATGAAAGAAATTCCGCGAGTACATGTGCCAGTGAAACTTAGCCAATTGCTGTTCTTCAACCTAGCTTTAATTCAAAGTGGGTTTTTTATTTATTTGAATTATTCTGCAAAAGTTTCAAACATTTTAAAGCAGCTATGAATTTTATTTTTATGGTACTATCAAGTTTTTTGCCGTCAAATTTTGACGGGTTCCATCTAGTATTTTAACTATAAATGAAAGTCTTTATTATGAAGCACATTTTGTTTTTTCATAAAGATAAAGTTTATTTCTTTATTAAGAACTTAAATATAAAAAATCTGCAATTTTCTCTTACCTGTCGATAAAATGCTTCATACAAGGGTAAATGTGATTTTGCCACCTGTGAAAAATAAAAAAATATATGTAGAATACTATATTCATACTCAAGTAAAGTAAAGGTGAAAATAAGGAATTTTGCTTAGTAGCCACTGGCCGGTAGGTTGAATTTTTTTAGTAGCCAGTTAGTCGCAAGTGAGAATAATTTCTTTAGTAGCCAATAAGTACATTTATGTCATTGAATAATCAATTTAAAAATATATATAATTAGTTTACAGTAAAGTAAAGTAATTTATGTACTAAATAAAAATATTTTAATTTATATTGCTTTGAATAAACTTAAGATACTGATTTCCAATCTATTTAAAAATTTAAAATAAGTTAACAGCAAAGTTATACACATGCTTAAGTAGCTAACTACATAAGTCTCGCTAAGCTTAGGTACTTGGGTGGCTAACTACATAAGTACCTTTTTTTTAAATAAATATTTGTCCAGAATTAAGATCTGAGAATAATAAAATAGGTATGTTTATACTAGGGATGCACAACCTGTGGCCGGCAGGCCAAAAGCGGCCCGCAGTGACCCTAAATGCCAACATCTCCAGATATTGAAAATTTTATCAATTTGTCGCGAAAAAAATTGCAAATTTTGTCCAAATTTTATTAAATTTGGACAAAATTACGCAATGTCTTCCAAAATTACGCATAAAAATGTCATGAATTTAGCCAATCGGACGCGAAAAATCATGAATTTCACCAATCGGGTGCGTAAAAATCACAAATTTCTTCGATCGGGTGCGTAAAAATTGTGAATTCTGCCGATCAGACGTGTAAAAATTGCGAGTTTCGCCAATTAGGCAAGTAAAAATCGTGAATTCAACCGATCGGCCACGTCAAAATCATGAATTTAGCCAATCGGGCACGAAAAAATCACAAATTTAGCCGATGGGACGCATAAAAATCGTAAATTTAGCCGATAGAACAAGTAAAAATCGCAAATTTAGCCGATAGAATGAGTAAAAATCGCAAATTTAGCCGATCAGGTGCGTAAAATTTGTGAATTGCTCCGATCAGGCGTGCAAAAATCATAAATTTTGCCAATTGGGCACGTAAAAATCTCGAATTTAACCGATAAGGTGCATAAAAATAGTGAATTTCGTTAAACGAGTCTGATTATGGACCTTGACAAGCCAGTCATTTTTGTGAGTGGCCCTCCCCTTATAAAAGTTGTGCACGCCTAGTTTATGCACTAAATAATAATTCACAACATGATATACATTACACTTGCACAACCTGCGGATCAAAAGTGGCCAACATCTTCAGAAATTGTGTATTTCGTCAATTAGTCCGGAAAAAATTGCAAACTTCGTCATTCAAGAGCGTAAAAATGATGAATTTCCGTCATTCGGGAGCATAAAAATCAAGAATTTTGTCGATCGGCTGTAGAAAAATCATGAATTTCGACGATCGGGTGTGGAAAAATAATTAATTTCGTTGATCGGACGCGAAAAAACTATAAATTTCATTGATCGGATGCAGAAAAATCACAAATTTTATCGATCGGACACGGAAAAAAACATACATTTTGGCGATCGGACGCGGAAAAATCATGATTTTCGTTGAACGGGAGCGAAAAAAAAAACATGAATTTTGGTGATCAGGCGCGGAAAAATCACGAATTTTGTCAAATAGACGCGGAAAAATTGCGAATTTTACAAAAAAAAAAAAAGATATCGGAAAATCCTGCATTTGGCCGGTTCTTTCCATATTTTTCATTGCCAGTTTTTCAAGTTTAATCGACGAGTGGCGACTGGCGAGTGCTTATTTTCACCTTTAAAGTAAAGCAGTTTAAAGTTTTGTTTTAAGAAACTTTTAATAACACATTGTATTAATTATAATTTTCAGAACAGAAACAGATGTTGCAGATACTCTGGGTTTGGCGCCATTTTTTATTGTCGCTATTTTAGGGAGAAAATCCAGTTTTCAAATACCTGTTAGCACACTTAGATAAAATGTAAAACTGTCTGCGAACTCAAACAATTTCTTAAAAATTTTCTGCAAAAAAACGCTGCGCCCCTCCCGAGTCCTATATCGCCGCTAACAGCAAAAATGAAAAGTTATATGCGAGTGGAGTGCCACTAAGCAACACCACTAAAAGAAAAATATTAATTTACAAGCATTATTAAAACTCAGTCAAGAAATGTAGTATTGAATGGTATGCTTAATACAGACAACTAATGAATGAAAGAAAAGCTAATGAAAAATTTTAAAAATATATATATTTATTAAAATGCGAAATATTTTAACCCTTAACTTATATAAAGATATCAATTTATGATTGCTCAACAAAACTATTATTTTATTAATCTATAAAATAACTGAAATATGAATAAATGAATGTTAAAATAAAAGAATTATTAGTCCATGAATGGAAGAGATGAACTCTTACTCATCAGTTTATCTACTGTTTTTGAGACAAACCATTCCTTAATATTATGACTCTTTCTTAAAAACAGTCTGTAGACCTTCTCAAGAGTCTGCAACATGCGTCGCACCGATTCTCTGCCCGTAGTCTGATAATTTTTTTTAATAAAGAAATTTGTAAAAAAAAACATCAAAACTGTCTGCAAACTTCGAAAATTTTCTGCGAACGGCATTCGTCTATATTATCTGACTCTGCCTGTTAGGCTTAGCATGCAAAAACAGCATGCTAGTTTTATTTTATTATGAAATTATATTATAATTTTATTATAATACATTTATTTTTATTTACTACATACATTTAATTTTTTTAAAACATATATTTTAATTTAACACACACATTTAATTAATTAATTATTTTTATATTATATTATTTTATTATAAAACAGCAGGTTGCTATACAAAGAAAAATAGCTGGATTACCATGCCAAACGAAAAATCGCCATTTTGGTACCAAAAAGAAAACATGGTGCATCTGCAACATCTGGACTTAATTTTCCCAGTTCTTTCTTGTATTTGTAATGCACAAAAATATTTCTGTAACCCAAGAAAGCACTGGGAAAATTGTTATCTATGATATAAAATAATGAATGAAATTCTATCTTAGTAGTAATAGCTTTGATACTTTCTAAATTTGCAGTAGAAAAAATCAGATTTAAGGAAGTGCAAATTGAGAATATTCTTATTATATCATTACTGAGGATAAATATGCAACTTTTTTTTTTGGTTTATCAAATCAAAATACACATGTTGAAATACATGCAAATTAAATATGTTCGTATGTACCAAAAGGCAATGTTTGAATACTGTAAATTTATTGAGAAATATCATAAACAAATTGGTTGTGTGTATTTTACTAATCAAGAGGTACAAGGATTTATAAAATCTGAAATAAAATTAGTACTTCAAATTTGCTCACACTTGAAAAAAAAAAATTTGAGCTGCGCCGCCAGGCACCCATCAACTGCCACACCCAAGTCCTAAGGGACTTATGTCGCACTCGACCAGGAGGGTCCTTCTGAAAGTGCTGCAGCCGGTGCGAGCACCGCCACCTGCGCATCACTCCCATTAGACCCAAGTGAATGACGACATAACATTATTGTGATTTGTGGTGATTCTCACCCTCTTGAGAAACCACCACGTTACACTTGGAGACGAGCAGGGAGCACATTTTTATGCATTTATTTTATATATTTTTATATTTACATAAAATAAAATTTCTGTAATTTAATAAGTTAATTACATATCTGTAGTGTTTAATAAGTAATCTCACTGTAGAATCAATTTACATCATTTTTATCTGTATTACTTTATTATAGGGGAGACCGGTACACAGTGGACCACTTTTTCAGTTAACATTTTTTTTCTCTTTAACAGACTGACCGATCTGTATGAAAATATTTTTGAATATTCCTTAAACCTTCTTACATCATCATAATTTTCTCACAACATAGTTTTCAATACATTTTTCAAAAAAAAAAAAAAAATTATATACACTTGTAAAGTGGACCAGTGTACCCTGGAAGCAGGGTACACTGGTTCACCCACCGGGGTACAGTGGACCACTATTAGGTATTATCTAAAATACAATATAAATCTATTTTTCATTAATCTAATTCTTTTTTGTTGCCCCTTCACCTGCAAAATAACATAGTAATATAAATTTTGAAACAAAAACAAAAAATTAATTATATTTTGAAAATAATAACAGGAACAATTGCAATTTAGTTGAAGTTATTACTTAAGTACAAAAAAATCAGCACATATTAAAATTTGCAAATGAAATTCCAAAGTACTTATGAGTAAGATTGAGCCTGGAATTTTCAAGAAATAATTTTGGGTCTGAGAGCAACATTATGAAATCATTGACATCAATAGCAGATTCATCTACAGTTTCGGGAGAAATAAACTGATTTCCATTCAATTTGCGTCTCATGAATCTTACTTGAATAGAATCATCAACAATTAGACTACAGTTATATTTATCAAAGGCAGTAAATACAAACAAAATATTTC
The DNA here is from genome assembly GCA_963931845.1 of Maratus michaelseni. Lineage (NCBI taxonomy): Eukaryota > Metazoa > Arthropoda > Arachnida > Araneae > Salticidae > Maratus > Maratus michaelseni. The sequence goes on from OZ007592.1 coordinate 351,578,638, forward strand.
TTACTATGTTAAATAAATTGTTATTTTTATTTGTTTACTTTATTTTACAGTTAAATCTACTTTAAAACAATCTTTCTTTATAGAAAAAAAGCAATTATTAAATATTTTGAAAATTCTGCATTACAGGAGCAGAGTGGATTGTGGACCACTGTACCCCAGGAGTGGGTGGTCCACTGTACCCCATGTTGAAGTTCAATAAATAATCATATTAATATTGTTTATAGCTTTCTTTTAAACATATTAACTTTAAAGTAAAATAAAAACAAGTATCTTAGCTTTGCAAAAAAGCTGTTTTATTTTATCTACAACTTTTAATTACTAAAAAAATTAAAATATGATGATGAAAAATTTTACTTTTAGAAGCTCAAAACAACAAAGCAAGATAAAATAGTTCAATCTGAGCTAAACATACTTTCTGAAGGCTATAAATAATCATTGCAGTGCTGTTGTCTATTAGGATAGAAGAGAAGCTTAAAAAAAATTAAATAAAATATTAGGGGGTGGTCCACTGTGTCCATAGGTCCAGTGTGTACCGGTCTCCCCTATATTTATGTAGTATTTTGCCACACTGACACAACACCATTCGTTATCTAGGAAGTTTTGATTAGTGTTGAGTGCAAGGACGTTGCATGATTTATTGATCATACAGACATAGTCATCTGTAATCAGTACTTTCTTGCATTGTAAAGAGCAGTTTGACAAGGAGACCAAAGACATTCCTTCGCAGACTCCTTCAGCATTTGCATGCTATTTTACTTCAATTTTTTGCTATAGGACAAAATTAGCACTCACCGAGTAATACTGAAAATTTGGCAATTGACTTTATTACCACCACTCACCAATCGTTTGATAATTTTCGCGATTTTTCTGCAACAGTTTGATAAATTTTGTGATTTTTCTGTGATCGTTTGATGAAATTAATTTTTTCCTTGCAATAATTGCGCAAAATTAGTGATTTTTTTACACGATCGTTTGACGAATTTAATGAATTTTTCCACGAGTGTTCGATGAATTGCACACTTTTTCCCATGATCGTTTGACTAATTTTGTGATTTTCCGTGACCGTTTGACAAATTTTATGATTTTTTTCCGAATATTCCTTTCACAAAAATCAATTTAATAAAATAGGCCCTTTCACAAAAATCAATTTGATCAAATGGCCCCTTCACAAAATTCTGTATAATGAAATAGGTCCCTTCACAAAATTCCTTTTAATAAAATAGACCTTTCACAAAATTCTATTCCAGAAAAACTTACTAATTATTTATTATTTTGTGATGTTTTAAAATGTGTAATTTGTAAACAAACAAGTTCACCAGAGAGGAAAATTTCAGCAAAGGGATTTTAAAAAGTGTTTGTTAATAAATGCTTGGTTTGAATTTGAGTAACTGGATTTTAACTTTCGTTACAAAATGTTATTTTTCGCAAAAATAACCTTTACTTTTCACAAAATGGGCCCCAAGAAGAAAAAAAAAAAAAGCCTGCATTGACCCCTGAGTACAATACAAACTGGAGCTTTAAAAGTTAAACAAACATAAGTGTTAAAATTCTTGGCAAATTTGATGATCAGGAATAATTTTATAATGATCAAATGAAATAATTTAGTTGCATTTGACAACTAATGACTGCTAATTTCAAATACTATTAGAAATTTTTTGAGCTGTTAAACTTTAAATTTGTAATGAAAATTTAAGTATAGTATTATTTACAAACTTCCAAATGTATTAAATATTATTTTGACAAACCTTTCCAAATGTTATACTAAATTTATCATTTAGTGAAATATATTTTAATTTCTTACAGTCAAAAGCTGTAGTTAAAACAGGTTTTTCAATGGTTAAACACCCTCTCCCTTACCCTGGATGTATCAGTATAATGCAAATAATAGTAATTTTTTGTAATTCACGAAACTCATTATATATCATATGCAAACAAGAAAAAATAAAATAGGTTTTTCTAAATTGCAATAAACAAGAGCTATTTAAAGTAACAGGCTACCGAAGAATAGTTAAAGAATTCAAACACAAAAAATAGAAAGTTCTTTGATTTTAGACGGTGATCTGCTAAAATGCTAGAAGTCAATACAGAATTCAAAGATATGCAAAATATGCCGGAATATATTTTTAAAAAATTCAAAAACTTAAATACTATAAATCAAACACTTAAGATATGGGACAATAGTAATATTTGAGAAGGTTCTTTCAACCAGAAATATCTTATTATCTAAACATTGATCAAGGTGTCATTAAAAAAATAAATGTTTAATATTCACGACAATTTTACATGGGAAATTTATTGAAATTAAATATCAAACATTATCATCTCTAGCTAAATCTAAATCCAACTTTAAAAATAACAAAAATATTTAATGAAATGAACAAATAACACATTTAAAATTAAAGGTTATACATGAAAATATTTCAGAGGAATTTTAACTCAGGTTCATATATATATATATGTGTATAAAATAAACACGAATAAGAGCATGAGGAATTAAAGTGATGAAATATGTAGCAATTTGAAAGAGAAGATTTAAAGTAATCAAATTCAAATTCGAGTAAGTCTCTTTAAATTTGACAGGTAGACTTTTAAAATGACGACTACATCAATCCTCTAAACTTTACAATAACAAATATTTTGGACGGAAATACCTGTGAAGGTGAAGGTAGCATCCCCATCATAATATATTATTATTCATTCAATTAACATAAGAAAAACTTTATAAAAATAAACAATATACTATTGATAATTTTGTCGTCCGCCCGAAAATTACAGAAACAAAGAGCTGGGAAATCGGAATGATTTTAAGTGATGAATGATTTGATGAATTGATTCACATTAGAATCAGTGAACTGTTATAAATGCTTTTTGAAATAATATTAAAATTTCAAAGTGAAGTAGAGCTGTTTGTTCAGCATTTTTAAAATGCTCAAAAATTATAATCATTTCAACATATCAATTACAAAGTATTAATATCATTATTCTTTTTGCATTGCATTTTTTCTTTTGCTGCCGAAAATTTGGCAACTTGTGAAAAGTTCTTGTTTCCCGCGTGAATTAAAAATCGTAAATAATGATAATCTTTGTTATGACAGTAGATTTGAGTTAGTCCTGTGATTATTATGAACCTTTTATTGGTTTCAATCAGAGTCATATAATTTATTGCATCTATATGCAATACTTTGCCTTTCATTATGTTCTGTTAAACGAAAAATATGCGTAGAAGTTCCGCTCCTAGTCAGCTGGCTAAGAGAAAAACATCACCTCCTGATGTGCCCGAGAAAAGGTATAAAAACGGAGATATAAATAGTTTAAAAGTATTTAATATCCCATCCGGTAATTTGCCTAATAGACGATGTAAAAGCCGTGAATTAGGACGTTTTAAAGAATTAAGTGAAGATGATTTAGATGACAAAAATAGTTCTAATGAGAGAGACACTACAGGGAAAGAAAATATTAGTCATGAAGATGTGATTAAACAAATACTTTCAAAGCCATTCGTAATACCTATACCTAATTACAATGGAAGTTATAGACATAAATCCCTAGGTTTAAGACGCTCTGGTATTAAAACTGCCTTACATGATCCTGAAGAAGAAGGAGCTTTAGTTTTATATGAACCTAGCGAGATACCTGTTCATGATCAGCTGAATTCATCTACAGCAAAAGTTGATGTCCATGTCGTTGTTGATCCTTTACTTTCAAAAATTTTACGCCCACATCAGCGTGAAGGTGTGAAATTTATGTGGGATTGTATTACTGGAAAACAAATTGAAGGTAGTTATGGCTGTATTATGGCAGATGAAATGGGTCTTGGTAAAACATTACAGTGTATCACATTATTATATACTGGTCTGAAACAAGGGCCTGCTGCCAAACCCATTATTGAAAAAGCTATTATTGTTGCGCCCAGTAGTTTAGTTAAAAATTGGGAAAAAGAAGTTAATAAATGGCTTGGTAGCAGAGTTAACACATTAGCAATTGATGGCGGAGGTAAAGATGAAATTGATAAAAAATTAGAAAATTTTGCTTTAACATTTGGTAGAATTTGCACTCCTATTCTTATTATTTCTTATGAAACATTCAGACTGCATGCTGAAGTTTTGTACAAGACTGAAATTGGCTTAGTTATTTGTGATGAAGGTCATCGGCTGAAAAATTCAGATAACCAGACATATCAAGCTCTTGATAAAATAAATGCCACACGTAGAGTTTTATTATCTGGTACTCCTATTCAAAATGACCTTCTAGAATATTTCAGTCTTATACAATTTGTAAATAAAGATATTCTGGGTACAGCAGCTGAATTCAAAAAGAAATTTGAAAGACCCATTCTCCGTTGTCGTGACATTGATGCTACTCAAAAGGATCAAGAGGAAGGAAAACAAAAACTAGAAGAGTTGATTTCTATAGTTAATAGATGCATGATTCGTAGAACTTCTCAGTTGCTTTCAAATTACTTGCCTGTGAAAATAGAATTAGTTGTTTGTTGTGAAATGACAGAATTACAGAAAAATTTGTATATTCATTATGTTAATTCTCAAGCTGTGTCCAAAGCCCTCGATTCCCATAGCCAAATCAGTGCTTTGTCTGCTGTAACAAGTCTTAAAAAAATTTGTAATCACCCTGATTTAATTCTTGATCTTGCCAAGAAGAACCAAGATGGACTTGGCACTTGTTTAAAATATTTTCCTAAAGGACATGATGGAAGAAATTTAATACCCGAACTTTCAGGCAAAATGAAAGTTCTAGATGGTATTTTAGCTGTTGTAAAAACTACTTCCACTGATAAAGTTGTTTTAGTATCTAATTACACCCAAACTTTAGATCTTTTTGAAAAACTTTGTCAGTTGAGGAATTATAACTTTGTGCGTTTAGATGGTACAATGAGTGTAAAAAAGAGGGGGAAAATTGTAGAAAAGTTCAATGATCCTGCTAGCAATATATTTATTTTTATGTTAAGTAGTAAAGCTGGAGGCTGTGGTTTAAATTTGATTGGAGCAAATCGTTTAGTCATGTTTGACCCGGATTGGAATCCTGCTAATGATGCTCAAGCAATGGCTAGAGTTTGGCGGGATGGCCAAAAGAAAGAATGTTTCATATATCGCTTGTTATCCACTGGAACTATTGATGAAAAAATTTTGCTCAGACAAACTCATAAAAAAGGACTTAGTAATTGTGTTGTTGATGAAGAAGAGGTGCAAAGACATTTTAGCTTATCTGAATTAAAAACTCTGTTTCGTTTAGAGGCTGACACACACAGTGATACTCATGATAAAATTAGATGTGATAGGTGCATTAAGTGGATTCAAGTCAGCACTCCTCCTGAAAATGCAACTTGCAACAATGATTTAACTCAATGGCATCATTCAAAGGATAAAAAGAATGTGCCTGATCATGTATTAAAATCCTGTTGGAGCACTGGAGTTACTTTTGTATTTCATCAAAAATCTCATGAAAAACGTTATGTTCCTTAATTGTTATAGTGTATTTTTAAAATTTGGATTAACAAGAAATCCCTTGACTTAAATTAAATCGTGCTGCAAACCCAAAATGTATATATATGTAACTGTAACATATGTATATATTATTATATAGATTTATTTATTTATATATGTTTAAATATATATAATTTAAAGATAAGAAAAGTTTTCTTATTTTTCATATTTTATTTTTAAAAAGGAAAAAAAAAAAAAAAAAAAATTTCCTTCAAAGTGTAAACTATTTTGTTTATGGAATATAGTTTTTTGTATTCCTAAATCTTAGATTAAATAAGTGCCTAAATAATGTGTAAAGTGCTTCTTAGAATTAAAAAAAAGTGCCTAGATAATGAGTAAAATGTTTCTTAAAATAAAAATATTGCATGAAAAGTAATATTTTTTAAAATCTAGGCTGCATGGAATACAGTAGAGTAACTGCATTTCAGACACCCCCACTTTAGTACTATGATGGGAGTATTAGCTGAACATGATACATTTCACATAGGCAAACAATTTTAGCTAAAATGCCTAACATATTTTTATTTATTTATTTATTTATTTTTTATTTTTTATTTTTTTGGGGGGGGGGGGGGGGGGGAGGGTGATAATGCTTAAAGTACTTTGAGAAAACTTAAATCTAATATTTCAAATTAATGTTAATTTTATTTTGAAAATTATATATTTTCATGTAAAATTAAAAATTTTTAACTTTTTTTTTTTTTTTTTTTTTTTTTTTCAAGCTAAAATCTTAACTTATTTTCACAAGATGCAAAAAAAAAAAAAAAAAAAAACAGTTTAAACCTTAAGTTCACATATTTATTCTGTTTTTAGAATGTTCATACATTTAGCACTTATCAACATTAAAAAGAGGGCTAATTTTTTTTTAATTACCTATGAATACTAAGTGAGATCCAAAGTGCATTCTGGCCATAACATAAAATCATTTTCTTTAATATGATCAGTGATATATATTTCATAAATTAGATTGTATTGTATAGAGATGCTTTGAGCCAATCTATTTTTCAGTATAATGGAAAAAGCAACTATTGCTGAGAATCTTCCTCATTTTGGTGTTTTTCTGCTTTTTTAAAAATTTTGTTGGAATTTCACACTTTTTTGTAATTTTTCCTTGTCCTATCCTCTCAGTACACAAAGTTTGCTGTTTATGCCTCTTTTGAATCACAGAATAGGAATATTTCTCTTTGGAAAACAGCAAAAATGTATCCTTCCACCCACAACTTCTTTGCACTCGCCATTTTTTGAATAAAAGCAAACTTTAAATTTAAAGTTCCAGACAATAAATTACATTCCAATTATTGATGTCACAGTAGAAAAAAGAAAAAAAAAACTTGAAACAAACGATTATACATGTTTTACACTTTGTCAAAATCTTTCAAAAAATGTGTGAACAACCTCTGTAGCTATCACAGTTATGTGAAGTTTTTCATAATACCTTTCAAATTTATACTTTACTCAGAAGATGCAAAATTATTGTTATAAGTAGATGTATCAGATTACAGAAAATTACAATTTTTCTTTCAGAGTTAAAAATCAAACAATGCAGAGAATTCTTGTATTATTCTTGGATAGATATATTATTGAACAAGTTGAGCTTATACATTAATAAATTCTGAATTTTTAAACTGGGTGCTTCTTAGTTATCATGGCAATGAAAGAAATGTCCTTGAAACTATTGGCATTTAATACCTTATTTTAAGTTTTTGTAAAAGTATTCCACAGTGTGAACATTTTATATATAGAAATAAGAAATTAACGTTATTGTTCTATCAAACAATACAGTAAAGAAAAAAGAAAGGTTTTAGTAAAATGAAGTGCTCAGGTTGTATAAATAACAAGAAAATTTTAAGGAATTTATCAATATCATGTACATTAAAAATTTTATTAGTTGAAATATTATTTCATAAACAATTCAAGATATTTATAAAAATAATATTATTTTCACATCAAAATTTTTCACTAAATATCATATTAAAAATTTTATTAGTTGAAATATTATTTCATAAAAAAATCAAGATATTTATAAAAATTATATTATTTTCACATCAAAATTTTTAGCTAAATATCATCAACTAAAATTTTTAAAATTAAAAGTATCACATCTGAAAATTAATTTTATTAATAATAGTTTCTTTTGAACAGAATTTTAGACGTCTGTTTTGTCACAAAAAATCTGTGATAACTGATAACTGCTAAATACTTTAAATTCAAGTTATGCTATTGTACCAAGTAAAATCTGCTAAGATGGAAACACAAAAGGCTGGAGAATTCCTTTAGAGACAGGCTTCTGTTAAAGCAGGTACACCATCTATTGAAAGTATATTGTATTCTTTTTGCCTGGACCATGAAAATTTTCTTTTTAACCCTCTTGCTTACAAAGTGTACGGAAAATTAAAGGAAAAGAAATCAGTTTTTGAATTGTCATAATTAAAATGCTGTTTAAGATTGTTCATAAAAAAATATATTTATTTATACCATGCATAGTTCTGGTCATTTATTTTATTTTATTTTTTTAATTTAATTTAAATTAAGATGTTAAAAGCTTATGAGGTCCATAGGAGCGAGAAGCTTAAGGGGGTTGGTCAGTCAAATTTCAAATTCCCATACTAATGTCAAACCTATAGGATTAGAATGCATTCTAATTTTTAAAATATCTCATAAGGAAATTAATATTTTGGACCTTTTTTTTGTGTGTGTATTTTTCTTAAAGGATGTCACTCTTTTCTTTTTTTTTTTTTTTTTTTTGTCAAAATATTCCTAAAATATATGCTTAATTTTATCTGAAATGTTAAAATCTTACAAATCTTACTCACAGTCGCAGCTCATATTATTTTAACACATAAAATATTAAATTAAGCATTTTTAGAAATATTTTGACAAAAAAAAAAAAAAAAAAAGACATTCTTTAAGAAGAGTATGCGAAAAAAAATGAAGTAATAAATATTAATTCCCTTATGAGATATTTTAAAAATAAGAATGTATCCCACTCCCATAGGTTTAACATTTAGCAAGGGGAATAAGAGATCTGACTGCCCTTAAGACGCGATTATGTAATAGATATTGATGTTCCATTTTGCCAGGTTTTACTGTGCTTATCAAAGGTAAAATATCACAATATGACTTAAATGTCGGACTTTTCTGTGTATATGTTACCTTTTGTAGTCCCTCCTTTCTCCCAATAATATTTTTAATCCTAAAATAATTTTTATTATATCGAATAATTATATAATCTGGAGTGCCACCTGCCAGGGGGTGCTCCAGATTCTGTGGATTAAGTTTTATGTATATTATAATTCAGATTCTAAGTACAGTGGAACTCCAGTTATACGTTTTGTCCAGGACCGCACAACAAAACGTACAACTCAATTAATGGCCTACCAGAACCATTTTTTAAATATATCGTAAAAACTTTGTTCCGCTGAATAGTTTGTTACCTTTTATATCGAAAACGGGAGTTTTCTAAGTATTACTGCATCCATGACATACATTTTCCAAAACGGGACAGAATAGAAAAAGGTACATAAGAAAAGTACACATGAAGTTATTTTATCATAAAAGCTTTATTAAAAATATTTTTAATACACACAGAGTACTTAAAAGAAATCACTGGAATCGCCTTGGCATATAAATCATTTATCAAAAGACATTTCAGTAATTTACTGAATCTTGTTGAAATAATGACTAATATTCTGTTGTTTCTATTTGGCAGAACCGACACTGAACAGCAAACTTTGCATTTCTGTTAATAATGCAGCCGCCTTATCATTACTGCTTTTACTACTGACGAACTGCTTTACTACACCAAAAGCCCTCAGAACATCTCTGAAGTTTGAGTGGGATCTTTCAAATCAGACTCATCCGACACGTCGTCAGTGTTTCCGGTTACAAAATGTATAAATGAGACAAAATTTCGTCCGGGGATGCAAAAACATAACGTATAACTGAGGTAAATGTTACAACTCAAAACATATAACTCAGCTAATTTTTAATGGCAAGCGGTCGGGACCACTGAGTTGAAACGTTGAAACTCAGCGAAACATACAACTCAGGTAACGTATATCTGGAGTTCCACTGTAACTGAACTATTATTAAATTAATCTATAAAAGTAATGTATCTTTTCTTTCATAAAATATTTTCTAAATTGAACTTCCAAACCCAGTTGTCAGAACGCTAAAGCAATAAAAATTAATGGTTGTTTAGAAATTAGCCAAGAATATATCATCGTTAAAAGAAAACAACAGCAAAGATAATTCATTGGAATCTGAATTGAAATATCTGAAAATTTTATGCATATCAAAATGAAAGTCTGTTTTATGATTGTGGTACAAAGCTTAATCAACATCTTGTTTTCTCGTAGTTTTTTTTTTTTTTAATGGAGCAAGGAGTGGTTTAAAAGTTAAAGTAGCCACATATTTTTATTTAAATATCGTTTTAATTATTATTTAAATTCTGAAATATCTACTGCAATTATTATACTATTATTTTTTTTCCACTAATACTTTGTACATGTATTTTTCTTTTTGTAAAAGTTTTATTCTCCATAGCAGTTTTCTATTATATAAGACAGATTTTTTTCAAGATGAAGTGCTAAGAATTGTTATTTAACAGTTATCTCCTGTCACTTTTTTTTTATATAGCAAAAACATCCAAGATTTCCATACAGTATCCATAGTTCCTGCCAGTAATCTGCAGATAAACTGTTGTAAAATGCAGATTATAGGCTACCACAAATTAGCCTCAAATATTTCCAGACGAGCTGAAAAAATAAATTGTAACTATATTTGCTAAGGTTCTAAAATATTTCTGTGTATTGCTTTTCAATGTTTATTATAACTATTAGCTTGCTTCGTAATAAAATCAAATGCAACATAAGTTGCTAAAGTATTCTAAGCCCATGAAGAGCAATTACGTGTTTAACACAAGCCCTGCAACTTGTGCGGAAAGCAATTATCAGGCATGTAATATTATCTGCAGGCAGGATTTAATTTAGCAAACAATTTTCTTTAGCTTTTTTTTTTTTTTGGAAAGGGAGGGGATTATGACAATTTTTACTGTTAAGTACTTTGAGGAAACTTGAATTCTAAAATTACAAATTAATATTATTTAATCAGAGAACTTTAATCTAAAATTACAAATTAATATTTATTTAATCAGAAAACTTGAATATAATATTACAAATTAATATTATTTAATTATTGCCATAAAAATTATAAATAATTAACTTTCTTTTCTTTTCTTTTCCTTTTCTTTTTTATTTTTAAGCAAAAATCTTACTGATATATTCTTGCAAAATTAGAAAATTATTTGCAAAACAGAAAAAAAAAAACATTTTAAAGTTAAACCTTACTTGCAGGTCATCAGAGATTTTTCTTTTTTCTAGGGAAAATAATACTCATGTCAATTGTAGGCAGGATGCTATGGTATAATTTATTAGTTATTTTTTACATTAATCATTCGTTAATTACATAAATCCTTTTGTATACACACTATTAATTTTTTTATAAGAATCATGCAACAGTAAATAAATATATATATTAAAAAGTTATTATGTTTTCTGTTTTTGTTGATATTTTTTTCACAGAATAAATTTGTTATGATCTTTTACCATTGTGTATTAAAGCAATAAAGCATATTTCATTTCAGTTTGTTTCTGTTTAATGTTGGCAAAGGAAGTGTTTGTAGCCATCTTTATAAAAATATTTTTGACATCTACTTATATATATAAAACACAAACGGACATTTCGTTCCGTTCCTTTATAACTCGAGATCTGCTGAATGGATTTTGATGGAACTTGCACTGTTCGATAGATATTTTTTCAGGGAAGGTTTTAGTATATAACATATCCTTCTACGTAGATTAGTTATAAAATTATCTACTATATATATAAAACACAAACGGACATTTCGTTCCGTTCCTTTATAACTCGAGATCCGCTGAATGGATTTTGATGGAACTTGCACTGTTCGATAGATATTTTTTCAGGGAAGGTTTTAGTATATAACATATCCTTCTACGTAGATTAGTTATAAAATTATGATGGAAAGTTCTGTTATTTTGGCCGAAAAGGTTACCATTGCTAATTTTTTGGCGACCATTATTGTTGCAAAAAGAATTGAAAAGGTTACACATCTCGAAAAATAAAAGAAAAAAACTGTGCTAATTTTATTATTAAAAAAAAGAAAAGAAAGAGAAAGAAAAAAAAAAGAGTTTTGATGAGAGAATATTATGAAACGAAAATATTTAATTTAAACATGATTGGGAATGTTCCTAATGCTTAACAAATTATTCAAGGGGCAAGATTTCTATATTGAAACAATATTTGGCAATGTATCTTTTGTTTTTGGCGATTTTGATTTTACTTTTGACCCCAAACAATTTGATTTTAAGCCAAAAGATGTCTTTTTAACACTTTCCAACCTAGTTGAAAAGTGTTTGACTTCGGTTTGTCTACCGTATGGCTGTCTGTCCGTGCTCTAACTCCCGTAAATAGGCTCGGATTGCTCTGCAATTTTTATATGTTATTGTCGTTATCTATAGCATGTCCCCTATTTCAACGGAAGTGTGTAGCACTTATAGTTTTTTTACAAGGACACTCAAAAGAATTGCGGTCTATGGGGAAAAATCATTTGCGGTTTATTTTAATGATGTTACACAATTTTAAACACAATGTAATTGATATATATAACTAAGGTGCACTACAAGAAGCTTAATATGGAATAGGGTGTGCATAGCACTTATAGTTACTTTAGAGGGACAGTCAAAAGAATTCCGTTACATTACGTCTATGAAGAAAAATCGTCTGCGGTTTATTTAAATAATGTTTCACTATTTTAAACGCATTGAAATTCATATATATCACTAAGGTGCGTTACAAGAGGCTTACTACAGTATATTGTGCGTATAGCAGTTATCGTTCATTTACAGGGACACACAAAAGAATTCTCTACTGTCTGTTAACAATAATTCCTGGAAGCGCGTTTTAAGTTACTGAACGCGATTTTAATTTTAACTCACTTTTTGTCTATTACGTGGTGTGTATAAATTCTGTAGATCATATACAGGGAAGCACAAAAGTTTGCGAACACATTTCCGTTTATTGACAGAAACTCCTGATTGAGAATTTTAAACTGTGCTACGCGTTTCCTAACTGAATTAAAATATAGCATCCTATAGTATATATACAAATCTATAGATCATATACAGGGCTGAATAAAAGTATTCTGATATTTTTCCGAATATTGTATATGTTGGAAATTCCTGAAATTATGATTTTAAATATGTTATGCGTTTTCCAAATTGTTTACTTAGATGTTTTCTTTCAGCTTATTAAACGGTATGATTTGTAAAATTATTTTGGAAGCGTTGGAAAGTGTTACATAATCTATGCTTGACGCATGATTTTTCGTTCTTGTTTTTTGTTGCAGAAAGAACTGAAATATCTGGAAAAATAAAAGAAAAAACTGTTTCTAATTTAATTTTTTTTTTTTTTAAAGAAAGAAAAGAAAAAAAAAAACAGTTTTGATGAGAGATTTTAAGCCAAAAGGTGTTTTTTTTTTTTTTTAGTGTACGACTGCATTTTTGCAGAATTTTTTTTTTTGGTACTTTTCGGTTAGCTGGGCGCCAGTGATATATATATACATGTATATATATACACATATATCTATACAAATACATGTATATGCATACATATATTTACACAAATACACGCATATACATACATATATATACACTTATATGTATGAATATATATATATATATGTACATATATCACTGGCGCCCGGCTAACCGAAAAGTACCTTTTTTTTAATTCAAATGCAAACTATATTAATGGCAATATATATACATAAAATTTCGTTCCGGCTGCTTATAACTCGAGTTCTGCTGAATGGATTTTCGTAGAACCTAAATTGTAAGATAATTTTTCAGGAAAGGTTTTATTGTATAGCATATCGTTCTACGTAGCTTAGTTATAGAATTATTCTGGGAAGTTCTATAATCAGATCAATTCAATTATGAAATATTAGCCTTTTTAGCTCACAGGCTATCAATGCCTGAGAGCTAATGTGCCCACCCGTTCTGTATGTATGTACGTAACGCAATAACTCTTGATAGAAATATCCTGTTTGCTTCAAATTTTGTTTATAGGTTCATTCTGATAAGGTGCTACCCTGATTAGTTTTGGGGGCACATTGGTTAAGTATAAAGGGGGGAAACACCCCTTAAATTAGATAAATTGGTTTTTCATGCAGAATTATCCGATTTTCTTCAAATTTTGTATGTAGGTTCTTTGTGATAAGGCGCTTCCCTGATTAGTTTTGGTGGTTCATTGGTTATGTATAACGTGCGGAACGGGGGGGCTAACACCCCCTTCCCCCTTAATTTAGATAAATGGGTTTTTCATGCAGAATTATCCGATTTTCTTCAAATTTTGTTTATAGGTTCATTGTGATAAGGTGCTTCCCTGATTAGTTATGGGGGTTCATTGGTTAAGTATAACGGGGAGAACAGGGGGGCTAACCCCCCTTAATGTATATAAATGTGTTTTTCATGCAGAATTATCCGATTTTCTTCAAATTTTGTATATAGGTTCATTGTGATAAGGCGCTTTCCTAATTAGTTTTGGAGGTTGATTGGTTAAGTATAAAGGGGGGCTAATCCCCCTTAATTTAGATAAATGTGTTTTTCATGCAGAATTATCCGATTTTCTTCAAATTTTGTATATAGGTTCATTGTGATAAGGCACTTCCCTGATTAGTTTTGGGGGTCATTAGTTAAGTATAAAGGCGAAGGGGGGATGATCCCCCACTTACTATATTGTCGATTTCTTTATTTTTAGAGGGGCTTATTTCAAAGAATTTGAAATAAGAGTATAATATACAATTAGTGTGAATAGCCTGTGAGCTCAATGCCCTCAGTTTAACTGGGCAGTTTTCTTTTTATTAAAAGATTTTGCCGAATGGATTTCGATGGAACCTACACTGTTAGATAATTTTCTAGGGAAAGTTTTATTATATAACATATCATTCTACGTTGCTTAGTTCTAGAATTGTAGGGGGAAATTCGAAAATCGGGTGACAATTTTTTTTAATCAAATATTAGCCTTTTCAATATTTGATTCGATTATGAAAGATTAGCCTTCTGAAAAAGTTCTACTGAACGGGGTTTGATGAGAATTGTATTGTTAGTTAGATGTTATTTCAGGAATGGTTTTAATGTACTGCATATTGTTCTACGTTGCTTAGTCAAACAGTTATGTGTGAAGGTTATATAGTCAGGTGAATCCGATTCCGAAAGATTAGCCTTTTTGAAAGTTTTTACTTTGCGTATTTTTTGCGACTTGCATTGTGAAGTAGATAATTTGCAAGGATGGTTTTAGTATATTTTATATCGTTCTGTTAGTTTTAGAATTATGTGGAAAAGTTCTATAATCAGAAGAACCCGATTATCAAAGATTGGCCTTTATAAAAACTTCTACTGGATGGATTTTGTTAGTTAATTTGTTTGCATTGTTAGTTCGACAAGTTTTAGTGATGGTTTTAGTTTATTGCATATAGTTTTATCATTATTTAGCAAACCTTAACTGTAAATGACCAAATAAAAGAGTTGGTCCTTAACAGCTAAAATTTTGACTGCACATTAGAAAATATAATAGAGCAATCACGTCATTTTTCAGTAATGTGGAAGGATATTCCAGGTAAATATACAGATTGCTTACAAATACAAGGTCAAATTAAACGATATATTTCGTTTGATTCAAGGCTCATTTGCAGAAACCGACCAGCGCAGCGGGCGTAGCTTGCTAGTATATAATAAATTCATTTTATTAAAGTTTAGTTATGCTATTCTCCGTCAGGGAACGATGTAAACAAAAATAATTTGAGCTGACTCCACGTTATTTTATTTATTTATTTTTTTAACTAGAGTACAGCTTCATAAGTAAAACATAAAAAATCAATTTTATTTAAATTTGGTTAGTCTATTTCTCTGTAGGAAGCCATTAAAAAAAAAAAAAATTTAAATCTGTCTTATCTAATTTTAACTTTGAGTATGATTGCCATATGAGAAAACAAAAAATTCATTTTAAAATTTTAATCATGCAATTTCCCCACTACATGTGTAAAAACTTATGTGAAAATTTTTATCAGAACCGTGGGAGGCTCTTAATCTAAGGATTTTATTTAAATAACATACAAAATCAATTATATTTAAATTTAGCAAAATTATTTCTTTCAAGAGAGCGCCATAAACAAAAATAAATTGTGTTAAATCTTTAACTTTTTTAAAACTTCAGTACGACTTCACACAATAAAACAAAAAATCAATTTTATCTAAAATTTGGTTACTGTGTTTCTTGCTAGGGGACGTTATCGGCTTAAAAGAACGTTGAGTTGAATCTGTCTTATCTAATTTCAACTTTGAGAATATTTGCCGTATAAGAAAACACAAAATAATCAATTTTAAGTTTTTAGTTATGCAATTGGTTCATCAAAGGTGCAACCAGCCTAAAAAACCTGTCATGTGATTTTTTTTTTTTATTTTTTTTTTTTTTAATCGAAACATAAATTTGACCGTGACAGAAGCTTTTTTCGGAAATTTATTAAAAAGAAAAAAAAAACATATAAAATCAATTTTATTTACATTTCTCTGCCAGGGAACAATATAAACAAAAATAAAATTCTGTTGAATATTTCCAACCTATTTTTAACTTGAGAACGGCTTCATACAGTAACACATAAAATATCAATTCTATTTAAATTTAGTTATCCCATTTCTGGTGCTACAAACGCAAAAGAAAATTGTGTTGAATCTACCCTACCTATTTTTAACATCAGTCCAGCTGTCATACTGTGAAAAATGTATGACAAAATGAAACACAAACATTTATATATATTATTTTAATTCGATTGATTTTTTGCTAGGGGGGGGGGGGGGAGTTATCGGCGTAAAAGGACGTTAAATTGAATCTGTCATCTAATTTTAACCACTGAGCTCCATATATAATGTATGGTATATATATATATATATACATACATACATACATACATATATATATATATATATATATATATATATATATATATATATATATATATACATACATATTATGTATTGAGCTCAGTGATTTTAACTTGAAGAATGGTTGTCATGTGAGAAAATATAAAAGAAATCAATTTTAAAATTTTAATTATACAATTTGCGACAAGGACCACTACTCGTAAAAAAAAAGAAAACAAAACTATATATTTAAGAAAAAAAAAAATTAAAACGCAATTTTGACCGTGGCAGAAGCATTCTCTGAAAATTCTGTCTATTCTTAAAAAAAAAAAAAAAAAAAAAAAAGGTAACAAACACCTGCTGCCGCTGCCGCCATAATTGAATTTATTGTTGTGACTTTCTAGACTTATAATAATTAAAAAAAAACTAATGTACATAAAAACATGAAATTTCTTAGCTTTATAGCGAAATATATGACAAACACGCTGAAGCAGACAGCTTTTAAATCGAAGAATTATTTCAAGAGCTATTTAATGTTAAAGCCACACAAAATAGTTAAGTTTAAAGAGTTTTATATTATCAAAAACTATGCATAGCAATTCAACCATCCTTCGCAGGCACATATATTGTGCGGAATGCATTTTTTTTTTTTTTTTTTTTTTTTTTTTTTTTTGTTCAAAATTTCATTATCTCAATATCGATTTATTTCATTTTTCGAAAAATATTTTTTTTTTTTTTTTACCTATTGTTGTATTGTTGACAAATTAAAAAAAAAAAACGCAAATAATATTTCAAAACGTTTTACAATTGAAAAATATATTTACACGTAAATATTAAAAGAGAAAGAAAACTTTAAAATAATTAAATTATTATTCTCAAAAAACGAGTAAAATGGTGAAAATTACGTCATATTTAAAAAGCCGAAAAAATATTTCCAAACCTTTTACCCATACATATTAAAAGAGAAAGTAAATTATTAAATTATTACCTGTGAAAAACATTAAATGGGCAAAATTACCTTATATTTAAAACAATGTATTTAAAACGATTTTCTTATAGCGTCTAAAAGAAATTTTTTTATTTCCATATTTAGAGAGATAACATTAAAAATATGTGTGACGTTGAATTAAAATAGAGAAAAGAATTCACGTATTACCTATTCCTGTTTCTGAAAATATTTAAAACTCGATATAAAGATAAAATATAAGCGAAAAATTTCTAAACAGAATGCTGTTCAATGGCGTGGTCCTGAATGTTATTCCCAAGCAGACAACTTTTTGTAATGTCAAACCGAAAAGGAAAATATTGTCCGTAGCGTCGTTATAAAAGTCCGAGAGACAGCGACTTTTTTTACTTAACCATTTTATACAAGCTGATTTTCAAATGTGTAATTGATCTTTCTTAATCAATCACAAAAACAGCCGTCACGACGTCAACGGTGAATAAAACCTAGGGTACCGACAAATAGTACAGTCAAAGGGAAACCAATGGCAACCCGATTACAGAAGATCGCCACTGTTCGTTATATCATTTAATCTTCCATATTCGTTATAATATATACTTTTTAAAAATAGAGCAAATAAGCGTGTTTTTAGAGCCTGCTGTATCTAGACGGGGTTGGCGAGCATAACTCTTAGGTGACAGAGCCCCCTAGTTATTTAAAAATATATATAAAATCAATTTTATTGAAATTTAGTTATACTCTTCTCCACCAGTGGGTGCTATAAGCAAAAGTAACATTTTGTTGAATCTGTCAAATCCATTTTTAATTTTAGTTCGCCTCTTCATACAGTTTAACATAAAAAATCAATTTGATTTAAATTTAGTTATTCTATTTCCCGCCAGGGGCCGCTATAAAATTGTGTAGAATCTTGTCTTATCTCATTTTAATTTGGAGTCTGGTTCTCATATGAGAAAACACACACAAATCTATTTAACATTTTAGCTATGCAATTTTCCACAGGGAGCGGCTATCTAGGTAAAAAACTTATCATGTGAACAAATTTATCAAAACATAAATTTGACCATGGCGGAAGCTTATTCTGAAGATTTGAACGTTCGTGGAAAGTGTGTTTAAATTGCGCCCGAAAAGTTAGATGAAATATAGTCAGATATAGTGATACATGAAGGATCAAATGGTAAATAAAAGTTATAAAAAAGGGGTGGTGGTAATGCGTCTGAATTGTTTTGTGTCGCACTGTAAAAGAGCTCTAAATGTTACAACTCATATTTTCAATGGAGAAAAGGCTGCAATATGCTTCAGTAACGTATAAAAAAATTCGTAGAGTTTCAAATAACACAATAACATAATATTATAAGCATTTTGTGTAATTACTGCCCATAGACTGTAGCGCAACCGAATTCTTTTGTACGCTCCTGTAAAATAACTATCTATCCTATGCACATACATCATCTTCAAGAAGAATCATGATGTAGGTGACTATAACAACATACTAAAATTATATTACCGTCAGCAATTCTACGAGCCCCGAATTTGAACATGTCATAAATTCGTTTCATAAAATCGTTACATTGGTATTTTATAGGGTAGATAAATAAAAACAAAGGTGTCAAAATGTTCAGAAAATGGTGTCAATTTTGACAATTTGAACTGATTTTAGACATTCAGTAATGGGAAAGTCTTCATCGAGAAACAGTGGATTATAAATACATTTACAGAAAAACGCTATTCGATTCCAAAGCACTCGAAATAGTATTACGAGGGAAAGTCATTAAGTAAGTCACAAAAGATAATCTATACTAATATTATAAAGGAGTAAAAATTGTTTTTTTGTTTGTTCGTTTGTAATGGTGGCAAATTGATGGTGACAACCCCTGCTCCAACATAGGCTATATTTTATGTTTGTGCCACAAACCCCAGGGGGTGCAGGAGCGAAAAACGTTCTAAAATTGCGATTTTTGAAGTGAAAACTTCTTTAGGCGCGTTGGGCATTTTTTGAGATGGGAAAAAACCATTAAATTCGCGACCTGTTACCGACACCGCTGTATATGTTGCCAATTCATACAATGAAGCGAAAGTATCAAAAGGAAATAGTTCACGTGCAGAAAGCGAAATGATTGGTATTATGAATAAAAATAATTCAGAAAATAATTTCAAGATAAATTTAGCACGCGCGGTAAAAACAGATAAAAGGGACTCAACTCGCGAGACCAAATCAAAAGATGAAAATGAAATAACAAAACACGGAAAATATTATAATTTAACGAGCGCGAGAAAAATAGACGGAAGTAATATTAAAAAAAAATGAAAATAATGAAATATTTCACGAAAGTTTTAAGAAACGTGATTACCGATACGGAAATGAAGCGAAATCATTTTATAGAAAATAAAAGTTTGTTGATAGTAATTATAGATACCGCAAACAATACGCGCAGTATGAAGATAGAAAAAAGCATAATGTTCACGAATACCGTAAACAAGACAGGCAGCAAAGAAATCATTTTTGGAGTGATAGGAAGCGGGAACCCTATTTTGCAGGTAAATGTTATTACAAAAGATATGAAACTAAATCTCATGGAAGAAATGATGAATGTATTGAGAGTTGTTTAAATTGTGGATGAAAATTCATAAGTTTCATTGGTATTCATTTCAAAGAATACCAATTAATTAAATTTTATATTTCATTTATTTGTAAATTTACGTTTTAAGCAATAGATTGCAATTTTTGTATGTAAAATAATATGCATTATTTTTCATGTACAATAGCGCATTAAATGAAAATTGTAATATAATTTTTGTAGTAGTAGTTTATAATAATGAATAATAATAAAAAAAAACACTTCATTTAAAAGTATTTCCTGCGCAATAAAACGTTTCCTGACGATTCAAAAAATACACACGTAATTGTTCAAGTTTTCACTTCTGTCGGCACTCCCGTAGTGCCATTGTTTTTTTTTTTTTTTTTTTTTTTTTTTTTTTTTTTTTTTTTTTAATACTGAAGGAGCTAGAAATTTGAAATTTGGCGTTGTAGTTATTTAAAACATGTAAATGCTCTCTAAGAACAAAAAAAAAAAAAAAAAAAAAAAAAAAAATCAAAATTTAAAAGGGTGAAACGAGCGAAAAGCGTTCTAAAAACATTCTAAATTACAATTTCTATGGAATCTCTGGAACTACAGAACCGATTTCAAAAGTGATGGAGGCAAATTGATGGTGACAATCCCTGCTCCAACATAGGCTATATTTTATGTCAGTGCCACTAATCCCAGGGGGCGGAGGGGGTGCAAGAGTGAAAAACGTTCTAAAATTGCAATTTTTTTATACTGAAGGAGCTAGAAATTTAAAATTTGGTATTGTACTTACTTATAAGATGTAAATGCTCTCTAAGAACAATTTTTAAAAAAATTCGAAATTTAAAAGGGTGAAATAAGCGAAAAGCATTCTAAAAACAGTCTAAATTACAATTTCTATGGAATATCTGGAACTACAGAACCGATTTCAAAAGTAATGGGGGCAAATTGATGGTGACAATCCCTGCTCCAACAGCCTCTTTAATAAAAAGCTATGCGATGCTGACGACTGGGTTTTTCGCTAATTGTTGCAACAGATTAATCTCGGAAAATGAAACCTTTGAAGTTACTGAAAAAAATAATAGCTCGAAAAGTATTTGTCAGAAAATTGTTAGACAAACTGCGTTTGAAAGGTAAAATATTGTATTTTTCTTGATATAAATTTCAAATCTAATGATTATGCCGTTTTTCAAATATTGAATTTCAAAAATTACCAAATTTCACAATGGAGTACCATAGCTAAACCTTCATGCGTAAAAAGATAATGATAAGGGCGACGTGTCCTGACGTGTATATTGGCTATAGCACGAGTCAGAAATTATAGTAGCCTTATTATTCTGTTAAAATATAAGAGTGAATTATAAAATGTCAATATTTTGTTTGATTAAAAGTTCGTTAAGAGAAATTGACCAGCGTAGCGGGCGTAGCTTGCTAGTTTCTACATAAAACACTGTAATCTAACTTGTCTAAATGTCTCAACATAAACAAGATTTTCTTCGATCATAACTAATGCAAACATTAACAAAGCAAGCATTGTTGCGTGGATTGAATAAAATCTCGTGCATTTCAATCCCTTCAGCGTCACATTTTTGCAACCAACATCAGCTTCAACAGAAAATTGAACAGTCAACAGTTCCAAACCTAATTAAAAGATGAAAATTTTAAGGGAAACCTAAATGTTAATTAACCTTCAATTTCCATTTGACCCGGGGAACTATTTATCTTCAGGAAACAGGGATTATGCTGATAGAGTGCTGATCTCAGTCAGCTCTCTTTGCTTTTTAGAATTCTACCAAGTTCATTTGCTGGTACACTCTTGTGTAAAGGAAATAATATTTTTAACGATGAGGAGATTTTCTGAATTAAGTTAATAGGAATTTGTTTAAAATTGCATTATTTGTATAATGTACAAAAATAACTCTCAAATTAACTGTAACTGTTTGGCAGAGCTTCACTCGGAACAATGAGAAAACCCGCTTGTTCAGTTGTTTTCATGGAGTAAATTTCCGTAATTGGATCCAAAGCTAATTGGCACATTTAATATTATTATATACTAATGGTTATACAGTTAAAACTGCATTATTGCTAGCATAATTTTTCTTTGGCACCACCCTTGCCTGTAGATCCAATTACGGAATATTAGCTATATCCTCTGAGCAGGTATAACATAAATGATTCCATTTCGCACAGCACATACTATTAGCAATATTTATATATTTCATTTCAATTGTTACCATTTCTTGAAATTTTTTTTTTTGCTTTTTCAAATGATTTCCACTTGTGCGAAAAGCAGGTGTTGCATGAAAACAATTCTTCCTGTAGATGATACCCTGACAGATTCATTTCAAGATTTAAAAAATCTGTAATTCGTGGTTTTCATGAAAATTGTTATAGCAATTTTTAAGAATTCAAAAATATATAAACAAAACAAATATTACCATTTTAATAGTATATCTTTTCATCCATTCCTTGCTTTATCCAGTACTGAGTCGTTGACGTTCTTATTTTAATCTTTTTTTTTTTGACGCAGCATGTTCCTAAAGCCTAAAGGAACTTTGTGCCATAAAACTCCAATCAACCAGTACTGAGTCGATCTCCATGAATTTCTTGTGCCATTCACAAATTGATGTGCATGGGCATAAGAAATTCAAGAAGGCCGGCTCAATATTGGATAAAGCAAGGAGTGGGTGAAAAAGAGTACTGGAGAGAAATGTTGACGGTTATAGTCTTGGTGTGATTCGTACAACCAATGGTGAACATATAGAGGTTTATTAATTGATGCAAAAAGAAAACTTTAATATATATTCCTAATATTGTATATTGCATTCTATGCATGCATCTGTTTTTTTTTTGTGTTTGTGATAAAATCTTGAAATTGTAAAGAGACTCTCTGGACACTCTACATAAACTATAATGTATTTATGAATGAGATTCTTTATCCCTCATACGAATTGTCTTTCCCTATTCGAATACGTTGTCTGCATTTATCTACATTCAGGGTTTGGCGATATATATTGTGATATATATCCAATATTTATTTTCAAAATATTGTGTTCGATATTTTCATTTATTTAATTTTTATTTTCAATGTTTGAAGCTGAATTTTTTAAGTTAAAACCAGTAATTATGCGAGACAATATCAACTTAGAGCAGCCATTGAAAGGAAAACTGTTTAATTTAAATAAACATTTTTTTACAGCTTTATTAGAAAGAATTTTCTCGGGTTTGGGATAGCTCAGTTTAAACTACACAGGTTAGGGATTAAAAAAAGCACACGTAAATTTATGTTCAAATTTTGAATTTAAAAAAAATACTTTGTATTTAAAATTTTGTTGTATAAAACATAAAAGTCTCACAATATTTGATACTAAATCCTGTATTTTGTTTTTCGATGAGTGTAAAAAGCAAATTGTTTCTGCCTTCAATTAGTCGATCTTCAGTTTTGTTGCAAGTGGGGAGAAAAAAAAAGAAAAAGACATTTAGAATATTGTTTTATTGAGTTTGATGTTAAGTGCAATATCTATTGCAGTTTCTAATTTATATTAACTCTGAAAACATTTATAATCAGCAGTAAGTTGACTATTTTGAAAATATTGGATATTTATAAAAAATATCAGATATAAATCAAAATATCTGATATTTTCGAAAATATCGTGATATTTATGAACCCTGTCTACATTGCATCTCCAAATAATGCAAGATTTTATTTCTCATGAATCGGAGCACTGAAGTATTTTTCATATAATAGTAGTACCCCATTCCTGGAAATAAGGAATAGCTTCTGTTTCCATTCTTTGGTTGTGCATTATTCAAAATACAGAATATTAAAAAAAATGTAGAAAGAAAATAGTCAAAACACACGTCACAGTTAAAAATACAGAATATAAAATGCAGTCACAACAAATAAAAAATAAGGGTTACTTTAATTAGTGTAATCGGTACTACTGTTGGCACAGTACATCTAGCCTGGTATTATTTATTTGCTTTTTCCCGTGATACATTAATGAAGATTTTTAGTTGTTAATATTTTTAAATATTCTGTACTTGCATAAAAATATGTATACATGTCGTATGCATGCACATTGTACAATTTAAATTAACTTATTGACGACCCCTATCTACCCTGCCATCTGTATAACTGGAATAATGAAGATTGGCGAGGCTTAAGCAGATTAATGAAGGTAATCCTACTATGGAAGATTACAGACTACCACTATTGCTAAGCGATCCGACTTGAAGTTTAGTGCAGGTTTCAGCACCCTCTAGTGATTGGCTTCACATCATTTAGGCATATGAAATCGTCTTATATTATTATGTATGCCATGATACAGTTAACGAAACTGCCTGCTGGTACACCAGAAAGAGATGTTGCCCTAACAAATCGAACATTCTGCTGCAATGTGAAATGAATGACAACACGATTAATGATGTTATCCTGTCTCAGGAGTAGTCATCAGTAATTGGGTTACCATTCATTTCACATGATAATGCCACCCTACCTTGGTACACTAGTTGACTGGCAGTTTTGTAAACTGTACCATCTAATCTACAATATATACCAATGTCATTGATGCTGAAATTGATTGCAAAAATGTGACACTGCCTCCCAGACTATATTAGACACAGTGTAAACGTATCGTAATGCTTGATGGATAGGGTTTATCAAAGCTTAACGAGATAACTGTGCCCATGGGTATCACTTTTCAATTCTTTGTTGCATTTCTATAAAAGGGGTAGTACTTTGTATACTTATCTTATCAAAATATGCAATATAATAATAGGAATAGTTCTTGTCGAATCATCGATATCAACATCTAAAGACTTTTACAATTTAATCACAAATAATCTAAATAACGGGTGTCATTTTCAATATTGCTTTTCCAAGAAAGTGTATTTTCTGTATTTATCTCTTCAAAAAGAATATATGTGTACAGGGTGTCCCTCTTATTACTGGCCAATAGCTAATTCCTAAACTATTATTTTTAGACGTATACTTCCATTTACAACTAGTTGGATGTGCCAATCGCAAAACTTTCTTCTGTCTCATACAGGTTTCACATACACCAAAAACGAATCAGCACCAATTTATATCAAGGTCTAACTGAATCTGAAGTTTGATGAAAATTAGTTCATCAAATTCGTGCATTAGTTCTTGAGGTATGGCTATCTCTAAAATCGTGTAAATCCTGAAAAATGCAGCATAGCAGCGCCACCTGTTGGGAGATTTACACCAAAATCTAATCAACAACAACTTATGTCAACGTCTAACTGAATCTGAAGTTTGATGAAATTTTGTGTATTAGTTTTTGAGATATAGCTACCGTGAAAATCACGGAAAAAGTGGTAGAGCAGCGCCACCTGTTGGGATATTTACACCAAAACGTAATAAGCGTCTATTTATGTCGGGGTCTAACTGAATCTGAAGCTTGGTTAAATTCCGTGCATTAATTCTTGAGATAGAGCTATTGCGGAAATCGCGAAAAATGCAGCATAGCAGCGCCATCTGAAAAAACTAATCAATACCAATTTATATCAGGGACTAACTGAATATAAAGTTTTATTAAATTTCGTGCATTAGTTCTTGAGATAGAGCGACCACAAAATTTTTGTCACACACAGACAATAATATTAGGTAGATGCCATATGAAAGCGAATATCGCAAAATGATACATTTGATTGATTTTATTTTTCATTGTCAGGAAAATCGTATATTTTTCTATTGTATGCGCAAAGAAAACGCGCATTCTCATTTATAAAGCTGAGAAATTTTAGTATGGTTGAGTCAAAGTAACGCTCTTTTTAGGGTTTCGTTCATCTCAGGAAACCCTATTACTCCCGCTCCGTTGTATGTCTGTCACAAAGCTAGAAACCAGATGTATCAGGAACTATGTACTTACAGAGTTGAAACTTTGTGTATATAGCTGAATACCAGCTATGAAGAGCCCAAAATATTAAAATTCGAAAAATTCGTATTATTTTAATAAATAGAGATAAAAAACCAAAATTCTAACAGCCTTTTCCTATTAAATTTAAACATTTTTCGTTATAGCAGATGCCAAAAATTAAAAATCCACGATGAAATTCTTTCTACAATAATTAATTCTCTATCAGACGATTTCCACGTGAAAAATGAAAATGAAATAAAAAGTTTCACCAATTGAAAAAAAATATTAATATGAAATAAAAGTGACTGACGTCATAGTGGTAATAAAACGAAATTTTCAAAGATTTCTCAATAATACAAGGAGTATGAGTATGTGTAGGTACACAAAGCAGATTAATATCACGTCATTAGAGAATTAAAAAGAAAATCTGACGCCCTATTGGAAGTTTAACGGATTTTTCAAATGTTTAGAATAATACAAAGCGCATATCAATAGGAGTAATAGAGAATAGTAAATATATGACTTTGAGAAACATATTGAATCATGATAAAAATCCGATTATGGAAATATTCGCATATTTTAACATTTTGAAGGTGTACAACATGTTTAATTTTGAAATAATTTTTTTTAAATATCGCATTTAGTCCGCATGACAGATATTATTATGACAGAATATAATAGCGGGCTTAGCCCGCTATCGGGCTGGTTTAGATATTCGAAAAAAAGAAATAAAATAGACCAGTAATTTTTTACTTTATAAAAAACATGACTTTTTTTTTTTCTAAATAAAATTTGCTTGAATTTATTAAAGAAAGGATAAAGTGTTTTGAAAGGAATATTAAACGAAACCCTTTGAGCGATCTTCGATCACACCTACCCACTTGTTTCTAATTGTCTTTTTTATCGATTTATGGTCGAGAATGCAGAAAGCTCCGCCATTGTTATTGTCGTATTTTAATTTATGTTAACCCGGGCAAAGCCAGGTAGTTCTGCTAGTTAATAAATATAGATGGAATTTTTTTGTCTTATGTAATAGTATTTCAAACAAAAACTTGCTTCATAAATCTGTCCTATCCGGTGCCGTAAAGTTTGCGATAAATGTTCAATGGGGTTGTTCATGGAAAATTTTCGACTTCCGGTTTTCGACGGATTTATACTTGTAAGGTCCTGAACACGATTTGACAGTTTTTAGAAAATGTCTGTCTGTATGTGACAAAAATTTTGTGGGCGCTCTATCTCAAGAACTAATGCACGAAATTTAATAAAACTTTATATTCAGTTAGTCTCTGATGTAAATGGGTGCTGATTAGTTTTTATTGGTGGCGCTACTATGCTGCATTTTTTGCGATTTCCGCAATAGCTCTATCTCAAGAACTAATGCATTTATTTTCATCAAACTTCAGATTCAGTTAGACCTTGACATAAATAGACGCTGATTACGTTTTGGTATAGATATCCCAAAGGGTGGCACTGCTATACCACTTTTTTCATGATTTATACGATAGCTATATCTCAAGGACTAATACACGGAATTTCATGAAACTTCAAATTCTGTTAGACCTTGACATAAATAGATGCTGCTTACGTTTTGGTGTAAATAGCCCAACAGGTGGTGCTGCTCTGCAACTTTTTTCATTATTATCACGGTAACTATATCTCAAGAACTAATTCACGGAGTTTTATCAAACTTCAGATTTAGTTAGACGTTGACATAAGTTGTTGATTACGTTTTAGTCTAAATCTCCCAACAGCTGGCGCTGCTATGCTACATTTTGCAGGATTTTAGCAATAGTCATATCTCAAGAAGTAGTGCACGGAATTTAATAAAACTTTAGATTCAGTTAGACCTTGATATAAATTGGTGCTGATTCGTTTTTAGTGCATGCGAAACCTGTGTGAGATAGAAGAAAGTTTTGGGATTGACACATCCGACTAGTTTTTAACACTTTCCAACCTAGTTGAAAAGTGTTTATGACTTCGGTTTGTCTGGCCGTCTGCCGTCTGTCCGTGCTCTAACTCCCGTTAATATGCTCGGATTGCTCTGCAATTTTTATATGTTATAGTCGTTATCTATAGCATGTTCCCTATTTCAACGGAAGTGTGTAGCACTTATAGTTTTTTTACAGGGACACTCAAAAGAATTCCGTTACATTGCGGTCTATGGGGAAAAATCATTGACGGTTTATTTAAATAATGTTTCACTATTTTAAACGCATTGAAATTTATATATATCACTAAGGTGCATTAGAAGAAGCTTAATATGGAATAGGGTGTGCATAGCACTTATAGTTACTTTACAGGGACAGTCAAAAGAATTCTGTTACATTACGTCTATGGAGAAAAATCGTCTGCGGTTTATTTAAATAATGTTTCCCTATTTTAAACGCATTGAAATTTATATATATCACTAAGGTGTATTTCAAGAGGCTTAATACAGAATAGTGTGTGTACAGCAGTCATCGTTCATTTACAGGGACACACAAAAGAATTCTCTACTGTCTGTTAACAATAATTCCTGGAAGTGCGTTTTAAGTTACTGATCGCGATTTTAATTTTAACTCGCTTTTTGTCTATTATGTGGTGTGTATAAATTCTGTATATCCTATACAGGGAAGCACAAAAGTTCGCGAACACATTTCCGTATTATTTAACTCCAGACGGAGAATTTTAAACTGTGCTACGCGTTTCCTAACTGAACTAAAATTTAACATCCTATGTAGTATATATACAAATCTATAGATCCTATACAGGGCTGAATAAAAGTATTCGGATTACTTAGATGTTATTTTTTAGCTTATTAAACGGTATGATTTGTAAAATTATTTTGGAAGCTTTGGAAAGTGTTACATAATCTATGCTTGACGCATGATTTTTCGTTCTTGTTTTTAATGAAAACGCATCTTATTGTTTTTACTTTTATAAAAATAACTATTTTAATGTGAATGGCTTTTAATATGAGGGATAAGAACATTTGAAACATTTTTACTTTCTTCTATCTTTACAAGAAGAAAGTAATGGATTCATGAAAATTTTCGACTTCCGGTTTTCGACGGATTTATACGTTTTAGAAGGTCCTGAACACGATTTGATTATTTTTATAAAATGTCTGTCTGTCTGTATGTGACAAAAATTTTGTGGGCGCTCTATCTCAAGAACTAATGCTCGGAATTTAATAAAACTTTATATTCAATTAGTCCCTGATATAAATGGGTGCTGATTAGTTTTTGGTAAAAATCGCCCAGCAGGTGGCATTTCTAT
This sequence comes from Maratus michaelseni, assembly GCA_963931845.1. Taxonomy (NCBI): domain Eukaryota; kingdom Metazoa; phylum Arthropoda; class Arachnida; order Araneae; family Salticidae; genus Maratus; species Maratus michaelseni. The sequence goes on from OZ007592.1 coordinate 351,607,804, forward strand.
GCAGCATTTTTCGCGATTTCCGCAATAGCTCTATCTCAAGAAATAATGCTCGGAATTTAATAAAACTTTGTATTCAATTAGTCCCTGATATAAATTGGTGCTGATTAGTTTTTGCTAAACATCGCCCAGCAGGTGGTGCTGCTATGCAGCATTTTTCGCGATTTCCGCAATAGCTCTATCTCAAGAACTAATGCACGGAATTTAATAAAACTTTATATTCAGTTAGTCTCTGATATAAATTGGTGCTGATTAGTTTTTGGTAAAAATCGCCCAGCAGGTGGCGCTGCTATGCAGCATTTTGCAGGATTTACATGATTTTAGCGTCATATCTCAAGAACTAATGCACGGAATTTAATAAAACTTTAGATTCAGTTAGATCTTGATATAAATTGGTGCTGATTCTTTTTAATGTATGCGAAACCTGTGTGAGATAGAAGAAAGTTTTGGGATTGACACATCCGACTAGCTCTATTTGTAAGTATCCGTCAAAACGTTTTAGGAATTAGCTATTGGTTAGTAACTAGAGGAGATGGGATATCTTGTATAATAGTGGTAATATTTTTTGCTAGCTAATCACAAATAGTCTGTAATTTTCTTTATTAAACATTTAGCCATTTATTTTTGGTTTGTGGTGATATGTATAAAGAGCGATTTATCCGAATGAGTGATATATAGAGGCCGAATATAACGAGTAGCTGCTGTTATAATTTCTTAGTTATACTGATATTTCTGCAGAGGAATTTACAAGGGATTTAAAAGCAGCAACCTCTGATTTTGTTTTTCTTTCTGTAATTTTAAATATACAATGACAAGATCTATACTCGAAAATAGTATACTCAATATTGAGGAATTTAATAAATTCTATACATTAATGAAAAATGTTTATAATAGGTCATTTCAGTTCCAAGTAAGATATGATGAAAAATTGCACTGCCTCCTGTTTCTTAATACCTAACACATAAATACATACTCCCTTTAACCCTTTAAATATCGTAGTTTAGGAAACCCTGTACTAACCACCTATAATTAGTTATGAGAGTCACATGAATTTAAAAGAGAACCCATTCATTAAATAACATTTCATTGTTGGGTAATATGACGTTCGACCCGCCCGTTTGTCTAGTGATTAACAAAGTTATTATAAATAACTAATCAACAATAACAATTTTTATAGTAAAACATAGAAAAAAAAATGTCAGCAGATATTTTATGAATGTACATTACATACTGTATAATACCAGTAGTGTTGCAGGTCTAGTGTCTTGTTTTAAACGTAAAAAAATCCCTGACGGCTCGGCCTACAGGCACAGGTAGATTTCGAAGACGCAGACCGTGGGGCGCCTGTTTGTCGGGAATTGCGGAAGAAATGACCTTTTTGCGATGATGCTGCAGTTGGAACCGCCTACTTCGAAACCAAACTTGTTTGCAGGCGGAGCCAGGAAGGATTTTTTTTTTTTTTTTTTTGCTATAAGAGTTGGTCCTATAAAAAACATGTCACTATAAAAGTTTTAGATAATATTAAGAGGATTTATAATAAATTTAAGCGGATTTGAAATCTTGGGAATTGACGAAGTTATGAATTTTTTTCTTCTACCCCCCCCCCCCCCTTAAGGCAATTTTTAATTATATCAAAAATCTGTCATACATAAATTTTCGGCCCTTCTCCTAGAACAGTGATTCCCAACCTTTTTTTGGCCGTGCCCCTCCAAAGCATCTCTAAAATGATGATGCTCCCCCCTCCCCCTAAAAATATAATTCTTATAAAAATTTTAATGAATGAACTGATAGAGTAAAAAACATTTAACATTGATCTTGAAACATACCGAAGTTAATGGATGAATCAAATATTTTTTATAATCATCTGATACTACTCGTAGTTTAAAGTATCGTTGGCACATAAAGGGTCACATTTAACCCCTTCGCGACGAGCGTCCTTTACAGAATTTTTAATCTTTTACCACCGGTTTTTCAAAACAGAAATTTTCGCCTAATTAAATCGCAAAAGTGCTAGGATTACATACGGCAAAGCTTACAATAAAAAATAACTGGTGGGAATAATCGAGGATTCGGAGCCTCTTATGCGTCACGTATACGTGTCGCTCGTCCCCAAGGGGTTAATCTCTTCGCAACGGTCGCCACGTATGCGGGATGTATAAAGTGCTCAGAATCCTTGATTAGACCAATCAATAATTTTGAATAAAACATTTTTGTCTTATTTAACCACAAAATTTCTGCGATTAAATTACACAACAATTTCTAATCAGAATAAAACGTGATAAAAGATTCTGTAAAGGAAGGTTGTCAAGTAATTGTTAAATATACACTTGAATAGTTTCATGTTTAAAATTGATTTCCATGTGACTTATTGCAGTGGGACTCATTCAATAAATAATCGAAAAAGTTGTTTAAAATTCTAAAATACTTATAAATTAGAAAAATTATAAAGAATTTTTAAATATATAAAAGGTATCTAAATAAATTAAATAATATTTTCTATAATTATTCTGGTAGCGTTGTATTTAAAACTTTTGAATGGAGATTTTTTAAAAAGTGAATAAAAAACGTTTCTTTTTTGTTTGTTTTTAACACTTTCCAACCTAGTTGAAAAGTGTTTATGACTTCGGTTTGTCTGGCCGTCTGCCGTCTGGCCGTCTGCCGTCTGTCCGTGCTCTAACTCCCGTAAATATGCTCGGATTGCCCTGCAATTTTTATATGTTATAATCGTTATCTATAGCATGTTCCCTATTTCAACGGAAGTGTGTAGCACTTATAGTTTTTTTACAGGGACACTCAAAAGAATTCTGTCACATTGCGGTCTATGGGGAAAAATCATTTGCGGTTTATTTAAATAATGTTTCACTATTTTAAACGCATTGAAATTTATATATATCACTAAGGTGCATTAGAAGAAGCTTAATATGGAATAGGGTGTGCATAGCACTTATACTTACTTTACAGGGACAGTCAAAAGAATTCCGTTACATTACATCTATGGAGAAAACTCGTCTGCGGTTTATTTAAATAATGTTTCACTATTTTAAACGCATTGAAATTTATATAAGGTTCATTACAAGAGACTTACTACAGAATATTGTGTGTATAGCAGTCATCGTTCATTTACAGGGACACACAAAAGAATTCTCTACTGTATGTTAACAATAATTCCTGGAAGTGCGTTTTAAGTTACTGAATGCGATTTTAATTTTAAATCGCTTTTTGTATATTACGTGGTGTGTATAAATTCTGTAGATCCTATACAGGGAAGCACAAAAGTTCGGGAACACATTTCCGTATTATTTAACTCCAGACGGAGAATTTTAAACTGTGCTACGTGTTCCCTAACTGAACTAAAATTTAGCATCCTATGTAGTATATATACAAATCTATAGATCCTATACAGGGCTGAATAAAAGTATTCGGATTACTTAGATGTTATCTTTTAGCTTATTAAAGAGTATGATTCGTAAAATTATTTTGGGAACGTTGGAAAGTGTTACATAATCTATGCTTGACGCATGATTTTTCGTTCTTGTTTTGTTTTTTGTTTTTTAATTTGAATGTGTAACTTTTATTTTCAGTCTACGGCATTACTATAAAAAAATAATTCAGAGGGTATGAGTTCACAAAAATCTGGAATTGCCCCCCTGAAAAGTCAAATTGCCCCCCTGTGGGGCGTACGCCCCCCGTTGGGAACCACTGTCCTAGAAGTAATAATAACTTCAAACGGATTCGATAGGTATCATAATTAAGAAATTATGGGTTTTTTTCTGTTTTCACAACCCCCCCCCCCCCCCTTGGTTCGATTTTGCCCATTAACGAACTTGACCGAGATTTTATGCCCCTTGATTTTATGTATCAGTTTCGAAAAGAAGCGGGAGTTGGAACCGCCTACTTCGAAAAATAACTTGTTTGCAGGCGGAGCCGGCAGGGTTTTTTTTGCTTTTAATTTTTTTTTGCTATAACGGTTGGTCCTATAAAAACTTGCCAATATAAAAGTTTTAGATAATATTAAGAGGATTTATAATAAATTTAAGCGGATTTGAAATCTTGGGAATTGGCGAAGTTCTGAATTTTTTCTTCTAAAACCCCCCTTCCCTCCCCCCCTTAAGGCAATTTTCAATTATATCAAAAATCTGTCATACATAAGTTTTTGGCCCTGTTCCTAGAAGTAATAATAACTTTAAACGGATTCGATACGTATCATAATTAAGAAATTATGTTTTTTTTTCTGTTTTCACAAAAAGCCCCCCATCCCCCCCCCTTGGTTCGATTTTGCCCATTAACAAACTAGACCGAGATTTTATGCCCCTTGATTTTATGTATCAGTTTCGAAAAGATGCGGGAGTTGGAACCGCCTACTTCGAAAAATAACTTGTTTGCAGGCGGAGCCGGCAGGGATTATTTTTGTTTTTAATTATTTTTTGCTATAACGGTTGGTCCTATAAAAAACTTGTCAATATAAAAGTTTTAGATAATACTAAGAGGATTAATAATAAATTTACGCGGATTTGATATCTTGTGAATTGACGAAGTTATGATTTTTTTTCTTCTAAAACCCCCCTTTTTCCCCCCCCCTGGGGCCATTTTTAATTATATCAAAAATCTGTCATACATAAGTTTTCGGCCCTTTTCCTAGAAGTAATAATAACTTTAAACGGATTCGATACGTATAAAAATAAAGAAATTATGAGGGTTTTTCTGTTTTCACAAAAAGCCCCCCCCCCCCATTTCCCCCCCCCCCCCCCCTTGGCTCGATTTTGCCCATTAACGAACTTGACCGAGATTTTATGACCCTTGATTTTATGTATCAGTTTGGAAGAGATTTATGCAGAATTTTTCCAGTTATCGTGGTCAGAAAAAAGTGACATAGATAGATAGATAGATAGATAGATAGATAGATAAAGTTTTAAACTGGGGGTGGTTTTGGGTTCTGGGAGTCATGATCGGCGTAGATCTGCAAAAATTTTTCAAAATTTCCAATTTAGGTGAGAATGTAATAGGTAGTATTTCTTACGAAATCTACCTAAAATGCATTGTCTCTACGGTAGGAATGTCATAAAATTATACTTGCTAATAAGTCGAAAGCCTATTTAAAACTGAATTTTTATCCTGTCACTTGCGATTCCGTCTTAGCAGGTTTTATTATACTAAATAAACGCAACAAACTTACACAGTAAAACCTGTGAAAGCGGAATCGCTAGGGACTGAAACAAAATTCCAATTTAGCAGGTATAATTGTAATAGTATCGTATAGGGACGATGGAATTTTTACTTTTAAAACAGAATTTCGTTATCAACAGGTTCTGTTTACGCAGAGTTTACTACTGAACGAAGTACAGTAAAACTTTTGAAAATAGAATCGCCAGGAACCGCAAAAATTGCGTTTTAGACGAATTAACGTCTAGGCAAGTCGATTTGTAAGGTATTTCTTTGGAATTCGTGTTATAGCTGCTCCCACAATTACGATTATGCCAAGATTGCAGTTGCGATTTCACCAATATATGCTTCATATATACGCATACATATTTCCAAAGCTCATATAATGTACCATATACGTCAGTATATACATATTATTTACGTCTTATATGCCACACCTTATACACACGTCATATATGACTATAATTGGATAATATGCATCACGAAATGTTATGTACTGCATATATCATTATAATGATATATGTGCTTTATAAGTTGGCGATAAATCTTGGTCGCTTGGCGATTCTTCCTCGGAGGCTGCTATAACACGAAAGTACCCAAAATATTTACAGTGCATATAAGGTAACTTCAAGTTCGTTGAAAAAATTCTTTATTTCAACAAATTTTTCTTGTCTGCACCAAAAAGAAGTAAAATTTTAAATTCTAATAAATTCCTCCCCCCCCCCCCCCTTTTTATATTTTTGTTCTAAGTATTCCTCAAAGTTGAATCTTAAGAACAGATGCATACAATATATTTGTATGTATCTGTTTTTAACTAGAGACAGTTTTCGGTTTTTCTTCTTTGTTTTCTGCGCTTGGAATTTCTTCTGCTTCTTTATTTTCTGGGCGTGAAATTTCCTTTTCTTTCTCTTCTTTTTCTCTCTCTTCCTTTTCTCGCTCTTCGTGTTCTGCGACACACTGTTTGCATACTAACACCTTTTCATTCATTGTGAATGGTTTATCTGCAAGGGACTTGCAGCAGAGTGAGCACACAAAGCAAGAATCATGCCAACGGTAGTTTTGATATGAAAACATCACATCTTCTTCTGATCCTGCAGGAAAATATGTTAAGATAAATGAACAGCAAATCTAAGAGAAATATATTTAAAAGAAAAAAAGACAGACAAAACTACAAAAATTATTTTTGTATTAAAAAAAGTGAAAAGTACAGTACGCAAATAAATAAAATAAAATAGGAGTAAATGTTTATTAAAGCGTGTTATAACTTTTTTTTTTCTGTTTTTATTTTTTAGGTAGCTTTCAATACAAAAAAGTCCTTCCGGCCTGTACCGGGAGGAAAAGGTAGCTTTCCTATACCTTCGTTTTAAAATTTTAGCTAATGTTACACGAAAACAGCAAGTTAAAATGCAAAGAAACGTTTACAAAAGATTCGTTAATACTGAATTTGAATAAGAATTTCGCCAAATTATTAAGCAATAGCCAAATTGGCTTCATTATGAAGACTTATTGTGGTCGCCAAATTTGGCGATATTTCGCCAAATGTCACAAATTTTGCCCATTTTGTCGCCAATTTTGCCAATTTTGTCGCCAATTTTGTCGCTAACGGATATGAATATATAGTTTTATGCGTATGATTGGGAAAATTATTACAACAATGAAAGAAAATAATTTGTGAGTAATCGCGTTAATGTGCTGTTTTGTTTCAAAATGTCAGCCACCCTAGAATTTCAAAATGCTCTATCTCAGCCATTTTTTAAGATAGAGGTAAACCAAATAATGCTCTGGAATCCTCGTATCAAGGCCTAACACGTGATTAAAAAATAAATTTTATTTTTTAATTTTTTTGTATATTTATTTCAGTTTTAAATTTTTAAATGGCCGCCATCTTGAAACTAAATGGCGGAACAAGCTGGCCAACGAACTCGGTCGAGACATTGGTGACCTTAATACACACAATTAGTTTCATCAAAATCGATTTATAAATACGAGCGTTATCGTATGACATAGGTCAGATATATATATATATATATATATATATATGGATATATCTATATATATAAATCAACATTTGAGCGGAGGGTGGTTTTGGGGTCTGGGGGCCATGATCGGTGAAAATATATCGAAATTTTCCGGAACTGCTTTCCTCCGAACGGCTGCAATAGGTAGCTTTATACTTTTTAATATTGAAAGCTACCTAAAAGTATAAAGCTACCTATTGCAGCCGTTCGGAGGAAAGCAGTTCCGGAAAATTTTGATATATTTTCACCGATCATGACCCCCAGAACCCAAAACCACCCTCCGTTCAAATATTGATTTATATATATATATATATATATATATATATATATATATATCTCCATATATATATATATATATCTGACCTATGTCATACGATAACGCTCGTATTTATAAATCGATTTTGATGAAACTAATTGTGTGTATTAAGGTCACTAATGTCGCGACCGAGTTCGTTGGCCAGCTTGGTCCGCCATTTTGTTTCAAGATGGCGGGCATTTAAAAATTTCAAACTAAAATAGATATACAAAAAAGTTAAAAATTCAAATTTATTTTTTAATTACGTGTTAGGCCTTGATACAAGGATTTCAGAGCATTTTTTGATTTACCTCTATCTTAAAAAATGGCTGAGATAGAGCAGTTTGAAATTCTAGGGTGGCTGACATTTTGAAACAACACAGCACATTAACGCGATTACTCGCAAATTATTTACTTTCATTGTTGTAGTAATTTTCCCAATCATACGCATAAAACTATATATTCATATCCGTTAGCGCCAAATTCTCGCCAAAATTGGTTACATTTGGCGAAATATCGCCAAATTTGGCGACCAAAATAAGTCTTCATAAATGAAGCCAATTTGGCTATTGCTCAATAATTTGGCGAATTTCTTATACAAATTCAGTATTAACGAATCTTTTGTAAACGTTTCTTTGCATTTTAACTTGCTGTTTTCGTGTAACATTAGCTAAAATTTTAAAACGAAGATATAGGAAAGCTAACTTTTCCTCCCGGTACAGGCCGGAAGGACTTTTTTTTTTATTAATTTTTTACATATTTTTACTCCTTAAACCCTCAACAACTTTGTGGTAAAGTAGTATTTTGGAAATTCGTATTGGTTCCAAAGTTATCCGCCTTTTGCTGTTGCAGTGAATAGGCTCAATTTTAGCGTATTGTGTGCGCGCATGTAGAAACAAAAGCATTGAGGAAGAGGAAGTCCAGGAGGGTTCATTATATGGGCCTGGTATAGATGATTTTAGGTAAGTTGAAAATTGTCACTGTTACCTATGTTTGTTTAAAAACGTTGTAAAACTTTAAACCTGTTTTTTTCGAAACTCTGTTTTTAAAAATCGGTACCAAGTAGAACTCGAGATTGGATCGACCGATCTGGTTGAAATTTTTATGCTTTTCTAGTATGTATACTATTTTGTAGGTCACAGGCTATCAAAGCCTGAGAGCTAATGTGCCCGCCCGTTCTGTATGTATGTATGCATGTACGTATGTACGTAACGCGATAACTCTTGATAGAAATATCCGATTTGCTTCAAATTTTGTTTATAGGTTCATTGTGATAACGTGCTTCCCTGATTAGTTTTGGGGGTTCATTGGTTAAGTATAAAGGGGGGGAACGGGGGTCTAATTCCCCCTTAATTTAGATAAATGGAATTTCCATGCAGAATTATCCTTTGTGCTTCAGATTTTGTATACAGGTAAAATGTGATAAGGCGCTTTCCTGAATAGTTTTGTTGGTTCATTGGTTAGTTCATAAAGGGGGGAATGGGGGGCTAATCCCCCCCCTTAATTTAGATAAATGGGGTTTTCAGACAGAATTATCCGATGTGCTTCAAATTTTGTTTATAGGCTCATTGTGATAAAGCTCTTCCCTAATTAGTTTTGTTAGTTCATTGGTTAAGTATGAAGTGGGGAAAGGGGGACTAATCCCCCCTTAATTTACATAAATGGGTTTCTCAGACAGAATTATCCGATGTACTTCAGATTTTGTTTATAGGTTCATTGTGATAAAGCACTTCCCTGATTAATTTTGGCGGTACATTGGTTAATTATAAAGGAGGGGGGTATGGGGGCTACCCCCCCACCTTAATTTAGATAAATGGGTTTTTCATGCAGAATTATCGGATGTGCTTCAAATTTTGCATACAGGCTCATTTGTGATAAGGCGCTTTCCTGATTAGTTTTGTTGGTTCATTGGTTAAGTATAAAGTGGGGGACGGGGGGGGGGTAATCCCCCCTTAATTTAGATTATTGGGTTTTTCATGCAGAATAAGCCGATTTGCTTCAAATTTTGTATATAGGTTTATTGTGATAAGGCGCTTCTCTGATTAGTTCTGGGGGTTCATTGGTTAAGTATAAAGAGGGGAAACGGGGGGGATAATTACCCCTTAATTTATTGTCGGTTTCCTTATTTTTCGAGGGGCATTATTCTTTGAAATAAGAGTATAATATACAATTAGTGTTAATAGCCTGTGAGCTCAATGCCATCAATAATAACTGGGCACTTTTCTTTTTATTCAATATTCAAATTGTATTTTTTTTTTTAGGTAGCTTTCAATACAAAAAAGTATAAAGCTACCTATTGCAGCCGTTCGGAGGAAAGCAGTTCCGGAAAATTTCGATATATTTTCACCGATCATGACCCCCAGACCCCAAAACCACCCTCCGTCCAAATGTTGATTTATATATATAGATATATCCATATATATATATATATATATATATATATATCTGACCTATGTCATACGATAACGCCCGTAATTATGAATCGATTTTGATGAAACTAATTGTGTGTATTAAGGTCACTAATGTCTCGACCGAGTTCGTTGGCCAGCTTGGTCCGCCATCTTGAAACAAGATGGCGGCCATTTAAAGATGTAAAATAACTTAAAATCTAAAATAAATATACAAAAAATTTAAAAATTAAAATTTATTTTTTAATTACGTGTTAGGCCTTGATACAAGGATTCCAGAGCTTTTTTTGGTTTACCTCTATCTTAAAAAATGGCTGAGATAGAGCAGTTTGAAATTCTAGGGTGGCTGACATTTTGAAACAAAACAGCACATTAACGCGATTACTCGCAAATTATTTTCTTTCATTGTTGTAATAATTTTCCCAATCATACGCATAAAACTATATATTCATATCCGTTAACGCCAAAATGGGCGACATTGGCGACAAAATTGGCAAAATTGGGCGACATTTGGCGAAATATCGCCAAATTTGGCGATCAAAATAAGTCTTCATAAATGAAGCCAATTTGGCTATTGCTCAATAATTTGGCGAATTTCTTATTCAAATTCAGTATTAACGAATCTTTTGTAAACGTTTCTTTGCATTTTAGTTTGCTGTTTTCGTGTAACATTAGCTAAAATTTTAAAACGAAGATATAGGAAAGCTACATTTTCCTCCCGGTACAGGCCGGAAGGACTTTTTTTTTTTTTTGCGCGATTTAAATCGGAAATTTTTTGTCGAAAATCGACAACTTGAAATTTGAACGGCCGTCATTTTCTCCAGGATCGAAAAATTGATAAACCCATCCGAGAAAGATTACAAAATATATTATAAATTTTAAGGTTTTTCTTTTTTAGGTAGCTTTCAATACAAAAAAGTATAAAGCTACCTATTGCAGCCGTTCGGAGGAAAACAGTTCCGGAAAATTTCGATATATTTTCACCGATCATGACCCCCAGACCCCAAAACCACCCTCCGTTCAAATGTTGATTTATATATATATATATATATATATATATATATATATATATATCCATATATATATATATATATATATCTGAGCTATGTCATACGATAACGCTCGTATTTATAAATCAATTTTGAAGAAACTAATTGTGTGTATTAAGCTCACCAATGTCTCGACCGAGTTCGTTGGGCAGCTTGGTCCGCCATTTTGTTTCAAGATGGCGGCCACTTAAAAATTTAAAACTAAAATAAATATACAAAAAAGTTAAAAATTCAAATTTATTTTCTAATTAGGTGTTAGGCCTTGATACGAGGATTCCAGAGTATTTTTTGGTTTACCTCTATCTTAAAAAATGGCTGAGATACAGCAGTTTGAAATTCTATTGTGGGTGACATTTTGAAACAAAACAGCACATTAACGCGATTACTCGCAAATTATTTTCTTTCATTGTTGTAATAATTTTCCCAATCATACGCATAAAACTATATATTCATATCCGTTAGCGCCAAATTCTCGTCAAAATTGGCGACATTTGGCGAAGTATCGCCAAATTTGGCGACCAAAATAAGTCTTCATAAATGAAGCCAATTTGGCTATTGATCAATAATTTGGCGAATTTCTTATTCAAATTCAGTATTAACGAATCGTTTGTAACCGTTTCTTTGCATTTTAACTTGCTGTTTTCGTGTAACATTAGCTAAAATTTTAAAACGAAGCTATAGGAAAGCTACCTTTTCCTCCCGGTACAGGCCGGAAGGACTTTTTCTTTTTTCTTTCTTTTTTTTTTTTTTTTTTTTTTTTTTTGCGTTACAGATAAGGAAATTTCTCGATTAATCTGGTACCATGGAACGCTTCAATTTTTGCACATTGCACCCTGTATCAAAGGCCGCCAGAGGACCGTTTTTCAACCAATTTCCGAATAAAAAAATGCTTTTAAAAACTGCAAGATGTCCTCCTTTATTAGCAAAAAAGCTCCATTATTATTACTGTATAACTGTGCTAAAAAAATTGCAAACAAGTGGAGAAATTTGAGATTTAAAAAAAAAAGTTATAACATTCCTTAATGTAAACTTAATTTTATGTTCAACATAAAATTATAATCTCTCCTTTTGGTTGACATATTTCAGTTTAGCTCCAAAGTGTGGTTCCAGTACATAAAAATAAATAAAAATTAAGACGGGAACTTATGTTTAATCTTCCATAATCAGACCCATAGCCAAATGATGTATTTCAGCAAATGTGATTTGGCTCAAAAACTTTCCAACATAGTTGAAAAGTGTTTATGAATTCGATTGATCTGTTTGTCGCGCTCTAACTCGCATAAATATACTCGGTATTGTACGTATTATAATAAGTATTATAGTACTAGCCGCCACTGGCGACCAGTTTGGTCTCCCTTAAATGTATGTTAAGCACTGTAACACGTTACTTTTATTCATAATTTATTTTTTTTCCGTAATCCTTCGCCAAACCGGAAGATTCTAATAGACAAATCAAAAACTTTTTCGATCATGGTAGCATTTCGCATATTTTTTGTTGTTATGTATTTCATCTTTCTTGACAAAAACCGCTTAACCAACTTAAGCATTTATGCTTCATATCCGTTTGCTTATCAGTTGCAATATGCTTGCTAATGAGGAGATTCTTAAACATGTTAAGTAGTTTTCCGTAATTGGATCCATTGCCAAATGGCGTATTTTAGTTAATACGATTATCTATTGAAGTCTATTTTGTGAAAGTCTTTAATGATATCCACCATTTACACTGAACCATATTGTTGCCAATATTTTTTTGTTTGTTTGTTTGTTTCTCGCTAACTTTGGCTGTAGACTTGATTACGGGAGAATCAAGAAGAAAATCTATCATTATTCTCATTTAAAACGTCTTGAATAATGTGACATAATCGGAGTGCATATTATAACACGTAATTTTCGAGTATGATTTGGTGAAACATTGAACTTTTGGAAGCCAGTTTTGATAATCACGTAAATATGTCACACCAACATTACCGCCTATAATTCTAATTACAGCAACCCGTTTTTTCTCTCTATATTGCAACTCTATAGTTAATATAGTGCCCCGGTGCGTCTACGACAGCTGTTCCATCAGAACATTTGATTTCAAAATAAAAGTATCGTTTCTAATTTGCACACACGAAAAATAAAAGCTGGTATTGGCGATTTTAAAAATTCTATTGGCGAGATTTGCGCCCAAATAACACAAAAGTACTTAATGATGTTATGTATTTTGTAAATGTATATTAAATTACTGTTTTGAAAGCGATTGGTCATTAATAATGGTAAATATGATTGGTGATTAACAATCATTTTCGGTGGTCTCTCTTCCTTTCACATATAATACATAAATACCAAATTAACTGACAATTTGCTTCGAAATTTGATTCATTAAATATGAGTTGTATTTGTTTACATTTAGTTTACATCAAGAAAAGATAAAGAATGAAGTTGAGTTGTATAGCACATAATTATGGTAAACTTTGATTGTGTCACTGGTACGAATTATTTTTTTGACACCAGGCAGTGCTCCAAAAAATCTTTCATGGAAAACTAACTTTACGAACGATTATCTCCATGGTTTAATGGTTTAATATTTTAAACCTTCACGACGAATGAATCTTTTTTTTTTTTGTTTGTTTACTTTCATGGATAGAGAATTTGAACTGCGAAGCTAATTTCAACTGAAGTTATTGGAGAATATATACATAATTGAACGTAAGTCATCTCTCAAATATTAATTTATTTTGAACGATCTTTCTAAAAATGTCACATTTATGAAGTTTTATTCGAAAAAATAATTTTTAATAAAAATGGCCGCCTGGCATATGAAAAAGTGAAACGGACATTCCGGAACTGTTGATGACAGTCACATGACTTATGGTTTTATTATAGAGATTTAGTATTCATGAAGCGCCAGGAAAAGCATTTTTTACTTTAATGTGATTTTAATTATATATATATTCTGCACCCTTTATTTAATTTGTTTTAGTATGTAAAGAGGGAATTTCATAATCGAATTTACATTCACTAGAATTTAGAATTATACAAATTGTGTACATAAGTGTGTTAACAATGACAGTATAAAATTTAGCATTTTTAGAAGTTAATAATAAATTAATAATTTAAATTTTAAAATATTTTTCTGTTAACTGGATGCAGGTGAGAAATCTACTAAAAATATTTATGGTTTACATTATTTACAATTACAGAAACAATGGAGTAAATTATTTCTGAAATTAAATTAAAAAAAAAATCATGTTTTCTCTATCAATCTATTAAATTGGTAAATCTTCACTGAAAAAACACTACAATTCGCAGAAAAACTAGTTTGAGCATGTATTTTTCGCGTTCTAAAATCTTTGTTTAAAATGAAAACCAATGGAAGCAGTCCGAGGTTTTTCGCGATTTCTCGAATTTGATTTTTTGGATAAGGCGAGTTTTGAAACTCACGTCATCATTTGTATTATTTGGAACCAAACAGCCCGGATATAGTTTAAGCATTTTTTTCCTGTATTTTATGCGTTATAAGGGGTCAAAATTTGAAGATGCTAATAAGTTCACGTGACAAACTTCAATTTATATATCTTCACAAAAAAGCACCCGATTGATTTTTTTTAATGAAATATAATAAATGGATCCAAACATAATCTAGACCATATTATTAATAATTATGAAAACTAATAATAAATTCATATTAAAATTATCAATTATTGTCTACATATTTTTAAGAATCATCATCATCATCATCATCAAAAATATGGCTATGTGAATTTACAGCTCCAGTTCTATTATTATTATCCGAGATATAAGCGAAATTTTAGTTTTCGGCTGTCTAAGAAGAACATCTTCTATTACCGTTTGCATCCACAGAAAAACAAAATGAAAATCTTAGAAAACAACTGTAAAGTTGTGTAAAACTTTTTTTTATATAAAGTTATTATATAATTGGATTTTTTATACAAATTTCACGGTGTTAGTTGAATGACTGTGGATACTTTTCCTGTAAGATTTTAATTGTAATTACTTTTTTTAATTTAGGGATAAACACCTCATACATTTTCTTTTATAACTCTACGAAAGTTTAGGATAAAATCCATAAACTATATATTTTCCCGAGCTGATTTGATCTAAGGAATTCGAAGTGTCAAAAATGTGTGTTACCATTTGAAAAATGAATATTTAATACTAGCCGCCACTGGCGACCAGTTTGGTCTCCTTTAAATGTATGTTAAGCATTGTAACACGTTACTTTTATTCATAATTTAATTTGTTTCCTTAATCCTTCGCCAAACCCGAAGATTCTAATAGACAAATCAAGAACTTTTGCGATCATAGTAGCATTTCACATATTTTTTGTTGTTATGTATTTCATCTTTCTTGACAAAAACCCCTTTATCAACTTAAGCATTTATGCTTCATGTCCGTTTGCTTATCATATGTTCGCTAATGCGGAGATTCTTAACCCATTCGGAACCATAGGTGCATATATGAACCCTCAAAAAGAGCATACAGAATTTGTTTTAGGCACCAGTAAAAAATAAAAGTAATATTTGCTTTCTCTAATTAAAGCATTTTTGTGATAGTTTAAGTAAAGGTAGCTTTTAAAAAAAAAGTAGGGCTAACCGAATAAAATTTGTGTAAAAGCCGCCGGTCCCGAAGGGGTTAAACATATTAAGTAATTTTCCGTAATTGGGTCCATTGCCAATTGGCGTATTTCAGTTAATACGATTGGATGCAATGAAGTCTGTTTTGTGAAAGTCTTTAATGATATCCACATTTACACTGCACCATATTGTTGCTAATATTTTTTTTGTTTCTCGCTAACTTTGGCTGTAGACTCGATTACGGATGATTAGAAAATCTAACATCATTCTCATCTAAAACGTCTTGAATAATACGCCATAATCGGGCTGCATATTATTACACGTAATTTTCGAGTATGGTTCAGTGAAACATTGAATTTTTGAAAGAGAATGGAAGTGGTCAGCAGGTGGCTACGCTCTCACCGCCGTAGCGCATACAGGAACTGTCCTGGTCGTGCGCGCTAAAAGTCCCTCCGGACTTGGGTAAGGTGGTTGATGTGCCTGACGTTCGCCTTCAGGCTCCTGGCGGCGCAGCTCAGTTTTAATCACATTCCCTTTAAACTCTATTCAGAACTTTTGTCAATCTGACTCTTCGTACAATCTGATTAAAATTCACGAACTTCCTTCTGAATGCCGATCTCTGTTTTCCTCTGCTCTCCTTTCTTGATATAGTTTAGGAGTTTTCATAATTGCGTAATTCTCTCACTTTGACATTTCTGCTTAATGTCTACTGACTATTAAGGTCTGTAACAGGTAAATACGCCGCGCCAACATTGTCGCCTATAATTCTAATTACAGAAAACCCGTTTTTTCTCTCTATTTTGTAACTCTATAGTTAATATTATGTAGTAGAAATATAAAAGACAATTAAAGACGCTTTTATTGCTATAGTAGATATAGATTTATATATATTATATTCATAGGTATATAGTATGTGATTAGAATTTATATCTCATATTCATTCCGATGGATATAACATACCGCCAATAAAACTATCATCGTAAATATGTAGAAAAAGCCATCGATATGATTTTATGTGTTTAATAAATGTATACTAAATTATTTTTTGTATTATTTTACTTTGATTCTATATGATTTGCCATTTTTTAATGTTTGGGTCCTTTTAGGTACAGCTGTCGCAGGCAAACTTGGGTATCATTTTGGCTCCAAATTGGTGATTTTATGCCTGGGCAACCCGGCTGTTTCGGCTAGATTTTACTTCGTATGTTAACCCTGTAGAGCAGATTCCGTATGTTTTATAATAAATTAAATATTGTGTGTTTTATAATATATTAATCATTGTGTATGTTTTATAATGACATTGTGTGTTTTTTAATATAAAATAAACTATATCATAATAAAATAAAGGTATCATGCTGTTATAGAAATCTCTAACAGGTACCTGAAAATGGGGTTTTCTCGCCAAAATGGCGCAAAACTAAAATCGCGCCAACCCCGGTGCGTCTGCGACAGCTGTTCCATCAAAACATTTCATTTCATAATCAAAATACCGTTTCTAATTTGCAGACGCGAAAAATAAAAACTGGTATTGGCGATTTTAAAAATGCTATTGGCGAGATTTGCGCCTAAATAACGTAAAAGTACTTAATGATGTTATGTATTTTATCTATATATACTATAAAAGAAAGTCCTTTCTGGCTAGATGATCAACGCACAGCCAAAACTACTGAACCTACAAAGACAAAACTTGCAGGAAAAATACGTCTTAGTATGTAGAGACGCACTAAGACGGGATTTTCAAAAACTCCACCCCTAAGGGGGGTAAAAAGGGGAACAAACTTAAAAGAAAGTCCTTTCTGGCTAGATGATCAACGCACAGCCAAAACTACTGAACCTACAAAGACAAAACTTGCAGGAAAAATACGTCTTAGTATGTAGAGACGCACTAAGACGGGATTTTCAAAAACTCCACCCCTAAGGGGGGTAAAAAGGGGAACAAACTTTAAAAAAATTCCTTAAAAATCGGGTATTATAGTTACGTGACAAATGATAACATATTTTAATGTATTTTTGTATGCTGAATCGAATGGTATCAATTAAATAGTCATAAGTCAAATAGTTTGTGAGATATTGCACATTTTTCTAATTTGGCGAAGTCTTTGACGTCAAAATCTAACAATTCTAACAATACAAGTGATAATTTCTAAAAATACGTCCGTTACTATAGCAATGGAAGAAATTCAAATTAAATCTTTTTGTTTATTTTTGCAGATAGAAACATTAACTGCTCAATTGGGAATTGAATATTATTTTTACAGATATTTATGTAATTGTGTATTATTATTATTTCTAGAAACGCCATGATTTAAAATAAAACGTGATTGCTAAAATAAAGGGTCTTCAGATCAATTATTCCGTCGACCACTTTTCATAAAAAAATAAAAAAAAATCATCGCCAAACATGAATGAACTCCAAATAAACAAATGGAAGAATGTTGCCATTGGAACGTCAAAATAAATAAATAAAATAAAATAAATTCGGAAACGCACCACTCACCAAAGTGTCCAGTAAGTTTTAACACAAAAAAATTACAATATATTAATGAAAATAGAAAAAAAAATCCTGAATATTTATTTATTTACATTATTTTCCTTAATTATCCTTCTCGGCTGGTGAATTAATGTTTGTGACGTCAGTTGAAATTGATCTATTGCACTTAACTATGAAACGCAACATTTTTACAATGCATTTTCTCTTTTAATGTCATGGCACAGCCGTTTAAGGACGCAATTTTTATTTTAATTAACGAAATAACAAAAATATCAGAAAAACAAAATGAAAAATACAGGTAAATGCCGAATTAAAAACCGCTTCATGACATAACAAACACGTTTAATACTTCTGACGTCAAGTGAATGGGACTGCATTTTTAGCGTTAAATCTTATAGTTTGGCGATAGTTTTTTTTTATGAAAAGTGATCGACGGGATAATGGAGAAGTACCAAATAAAGTGTCGAAGGTCTGATTGGTATTATGTATTACTGCTTTATTTGTTTTCAGTCTTCAGCCATGTTTCTCTTTTTCTTTGGGTAGTTATTCATACGATTTCGGGCTAATTTTCCGCAATCGGATACCTCGCCAATTGGCGTATTAGCCACAATGTTGAAAGCATCATTTATGTTTGAAGC
Source organism: Maratus michaelseni (assembly GCA_963931845.1). Taxonomy (NCBI): domain Eukaryota; kingdom Metazoa; phylum Arthropoda; class Arachnida; order Araneae; family Salticidae; genus Maratus; species Maratus michaelseni. The sequence goes on from OZ007592.1 coordinate 351,626,440, forward strand.
GAAATCTTCATGATGAATCCTGTTACAGAAAATCATATCATCATCTACTATGAGTATAAACCGCATATTTACATTTTAATCAGGTAATGTTTTTTGAAAGGTTTTAGCGTATAGCTATTCTACGTTGCTTTGTTATAGAGCTAAAGAGGAAAGCTCTAAAATTATGTGAACCCGATTATTAAAGATTACTTAAAAAAATTCTACTGAACGAATGTTAATGGAAGTGATTTTTCAGGTATGGTTAATGACCCTATAACATATCATTCTATGTTGCTTAGTGATAGAACTAATGGAAAAGTGATTGGGAAAGGTGAATGCAATTATGAAAGATATATCTACTCTGTATTTAAAATGCAAATTCGTATTTCATTCCGACCGTTTATAATTTGAGCTCTGCTGTACGGACTTTGGTGCGATTTACAATGTTAGCAGGGATGAGATTTCTCCGCTTTTTTGCATACCAGTATAATGTTAGAGAAAACGTTGTTCTTTTAAATTGAAGAATGTTCCGATTAAATAAAAAAGCCTTTTCTGTAAGATTATACTGGTATGCAAAAAAGCAGAGAAATCTCATCCCTGACTGTTAGTTAGGTAATTTTGTGGGGATGGTTGGTACTTCTGTGGAGCAAAGTTTTCGCCTGCGTTGTGTTTTCTGAAGCGAAAGCTTGACAACGAATCCGATTACAAAAATCATATAATATTTATCTATAATATTTATAAAACGCAAAAATCCATTCCGATCTGTTAAAACTCAGGTTCTACCGAACAGATTTTTATATGATTTCACTGTTAGTAAGGTAATTTGTTTTAGAAAGGTTTTAAAATAAAGTGCATTGTTCTACATTGCTTATTTATAGAGCCACGGGAGAAAGTTATAGATAAAATTAGGTGAACCCGATTATGAAAGATTACCTTTTTTAAAGTTCTACTGAACGGATTTTGATGGGAGTTTCGCAGTGTGATAATATTTCAGGAATTGATTTTCTACATTGTTTAGTTATGGAGCTATGGGAGAAAGTTGTCAGTGGTGTAGTCGTAAAAAAAAAAAAACAGTGCATATACTCTATAGACAGAGGATATATACTAGAGAGTATATGTTATAGCTACGGACGGTGTGCAGAATTTAGTCTTAAAAATTCCAGAAGGTTGACGGCGTATACCAGCATATACTTTCTACAAAATCCCTGAGAGTTCTATCAACAGGTGAAGACGATTATGAAAGATACATTTATCTGTCTACTGTATATGTATAATTCAAAGGGAATTTCAATCCTGCCGCTTATACCTTGAATTCTGCTGAATGGATTATGCTGGAACTTGCACTGTTAGTTAGGGTGTGGGGCATTTCTATAATCAGTTGAACCCAATTATGAAACATTAGACTTTTTTAAAGATTCTGCTGAATGGATTTCTATGGAACTTGCATTGTTAATTTTCCGGGGATAGTTTTAGTATATTGCATATCGTTATATCGTTCTTTAGAAAATCATACTGCAAATGATTAAATAAACACGTTGGTCTTTAACCGCCTACATTTCGTGTAACACTTTAGAAAATATAACAGCATAATGGCTTTCGTATCGTTTTACACCAATGCGGAAGGACATGAAGGTAAAAGTTCATGTTTCTTTAAAACACAGAATCAAATTCACCGATATATTTAGTTTGATTAAAGTTTATTTTTGGATAAACCGACCAGCGTAGCGAGCAAAGCCTGATAGGTAATAATAATGGTTAATTTTATCTGTATATAAAATTCTATATTATGTAAAAGGAAGTCCTGACTTGGGATATCATTAACGCACAGTCCAAACTACTGAAGCTACAAACACGAAATTTGCGGGGAAAATACTTCTTCGGATGTAGAGACGCAATAAGAAAGTTTTCCTAAAATTCCATCCCTAAAGGGGTTAAAATGGGAACAAACAATAACAAAATTTCTTAAAAATCGGGTTTTATATTTATTTGTCAAATGATAACTTATTTCAATGCATTTTTGCATGCTGAATCGAATGGTACCAAATAAAATAGCTGGGTGCCAGTGATCGCCAAATTTTTTTAAAATCTCGCCAATTCTTTTTTTTTTTTTTTTTTTTTGCTAATATTTTAACGTTAGCTAATAACAACTAGCCATTATTTTAACATTGCGATATAATATCTTAAAAAACTTATTTAAAATAACTAAAATATAATCATAATAAAATACATAAAAACAAACATATCAATACAAATAAAATGTCACGCAAAATGTTTCAATTGAAATGATGCCAATTGAAACTAGATTTGGTCAGTGTTTACTGGCGCCCAGCAATATAAAAGTACCAATTATTCTTACGGATATTTATGTAATTGTGAGTTTTAAATAAAATATGCTTGCTGAAGTAAAGTTTCGAGGGTCTGTACGGTTTCGATATTGCACATTTTCTATAATTTGGTGATGCCTTTAGCGCCAACTCATCAATATTTCTAACATTACAAGTTATAATTTTTAAAAACGCATCCATTACTATATCTTCTTTATTATCGCCACTGCAACATATCCAGGGAGTCTCATCTTGCCACTTCAAGGCACGGCACGATGTGCAGGGTAACTGAGATCCGAGATCAACAGGCTTATTCCTGGAATAATCAATATGAGGATCATATTTAAAGCCAGACAAATACTTAGTAGTGCAAGGCAATAAATTGATATGCGATCTCTTTTTATATTTTCCTGTAGCTGTCTGACCAAAAGCGTACATTGTTGGATAAATGCAATTCACCGGTATATTTAGTTTGATTCAAAATTCGTTTGGAGAAACCGACCAGCGTAGCGGGCGAAGCTTGCTAGTAAGTGTATATTAAATTACGGTTTTGAACGCGATTGGTCATTAATAATGGTAAATATGATTGGTGATTAACAATAATTTTCAGTGGTCTCTCTTCCTTGCACGTATAATACATAAATACCAAATTAACTTACGATTCGTTTCGAAATTTGATTCATTAAATATTATTGCATGAGTTGTATTTGTTTACATTCAGCTTACGTCAAGAAAAGATCTGGAAGGAAGTTGAGTTGTATAGCACATAATTATGGTAAGCTTTGATTGCCTCACTGCTGCGAATTATTTTTGTGACACCATACAGTGGTCCAAAAATTCAATCCTCGGAGAACTTGCTTTACGAACGATTACCTCCAAGGTTTAATATTTTAAACGTTCACGACGAATGAATGTTTTTCTTTTTTGTTGTTGTTCTTTACTTTCATGGACAGAGAATTTGAACTGCGAACCTATTTTCAACTGAAGTTATTGCAGAATATATACATAATTGAACGTAAGTCATCTCTCAAACATTAATTTATTTTAAACGATCTTTATAAAAATATAACTTTCATGCAGTTTTATTCGAAAAATTAATTTTTAATAAAAATGCCGTCTGGCATATGAAAAAGTGAAGCGGGCAACCCGAAACTGTTGATGACAGTCACATGACTTAGGCTTTTATTATAGAGATGTAGAAGACCTCTCTCATGACCAGGGCTTGACAAATACGGTCGAAAAAATATTTTATCTGGCGACCAATTTATTTAATCTAATGGGGGTTTTGTTGTTGTATCTTTTTTGTACAAAAATTGACCTAAGCTTTCTTGAGCACAAACACCCCCCGCCCTTTCCCAATATTGAAAAATAAACTTTAAAACTATATTCGCACAAAAAATATTTTTAACTTTTGTTTATAATTTGGCAAAAATAAGTTTATCAAATGTAAATTTTAAAATAATCAAATCAAAATTATTTGAGACTTCGACAGAAAAATAGGCGAAAACTTGTTTTCCTGCTTCACTATTTCGTCGCTGGGCTCCTCAGCAGATATAGATTTTGTAGCATTCAACTGTTCGGACATTTGAAGCATTGGGCAATCAGCATGCCGGTTAATTCACACATTACAATTGTTTTTTTTTTTTTTTTTTTTTTTTGTGAAAGATATATGATTTTGATAAGTTTCATTAGAAAACTTAGTTTATATTATCTTTCTAAACTATGTAACTAATAATTCTAAACAATGCCTGTTATTATTTTTCCTCAATTAATTCATACAAACTTTTGTGCTTTTTGAAAATTAATGACGAGAAGGAGGGGGTGGTAAATATTTTTTACTGGCTACTAGAATTTTTTTTCTGGCTACCAGATTTTATCAAATTTGTAAAGCCCTGCTCATGATAAAATAAACCACATACGCAAGTAATTATAAAGAAACTTATAAGAATAAAATGATACTTTTCTTTTACTGTTGCATTAATTAGAACCGAAATTATACCCATCATTCGGATCTTTTTCTTCTTTTGACGGTACATCAGTAATACATCTTGGGAAGGGAGAATAGTGGGAAAAAAAAAAATTCGAGACCCACTGATTTAAAATATGACAAAGTTTTCAAAATACGAAACTTGTTTCATGTATGTAAGGATGGAATTTTGTAGTAAATTTTTCACTGCCTTCCAGATATGCTAAAGTTTTAAAAATCATGTGCAGAAGTGTGTTTTCGATGGCACTACAGCATTTTAATATTTTTAGAACTTAATTATAAATTAATAAATTCATTTTAAATGTATTTTTCCGTTTGCCGGGCACAAAATATTCATTATGGTTCCAATTACAACTATAATATACAAACAACAACCCTGAAGTTATTTATGTACCAAACTTGCTCCCTAAAATAGGCGAACTGTCTGTGAAACTGCAACAACGGATTATTTTAAACACTAAAATAAAAAGTTTAATATTAAAAAGAAATGCGCTTTTATTTATTAATAGTTTAATATTAATTACATTATGATTATACGTTGATAAAACAATTTAGGAATCCCGATAGATAGTTTAAATCAAGACCTTCGTTCTTGTAATTAGGAGGTCTTGGTTTAAATAATGCTTTTTTCTTACTTTTCTGCTGCCATATCTTAAAAAAGAAACAGAGATATATTTACATGCAGATATATATTTTTTAACATAATTTCACAAGTTCGCGCTTTCTACCAAGCGTAAATCAAAGCAGTGATATAATTGGGGCCTACACCAGATTAACGTATAACGGACATTGTAACGGAATGTTTTTCGAGCATGAATTGGAGTCAAACATTAAAAAGTCCTTCCGGCCTGTACCGGGAGGAAAAGGTAGCTTTCATAGTCCATGTTTTTAAAAATTCAACTCATTTTACTCAAACACCCGAAGCTAAAATGCTTGGAACCCGTAGAAAAATAGAATAAAAAGAAAACTGCCCAGTTAAACTGAGGGCATTAAGCTCACAGGCTATTCACACTAATTGTATATTATACTCTTATTTAAAAGAATTTGAAATATGCCCCTCGAAAAATAAAGAAATCAACAATATATTAAGGGGGGGGGGGTCATCCCCCCGTTACCCCCCTCATAGTTAACTAATGAACCCCTTAAACTAATCAGGGAAGTCTCTAATTACAATGAATATATATACAAAATTTGAAGAAAATCGGATACTTCTGCATGAAAAACCCATTTATCTAAATTAGGGGGGTTATCCCCCCCTTTCCCCCTTTATACTTAACCAATGAACCCCCAAAACTATTGACAGAAGCGCATTATCAAAATGAACCTATATACAAAATTTGAAGAAAATGGGATAATTCTGCATGAAAACCCCATTTATCTACATTAAGGGGGGATTAGCCCCCCCTTTCCCCCTTTATACTTAAGCAAAGAACCCCCAAAACTATTGACAGAAGCACATTATCAAAATGAACCTATATACAAAATTTGAAGAAAATGGGATAATTCTGCATGAAAAACTCATTTATCTAAATTAGGGGAGGGGGGGTGACCCCCCCCTTTCCCCTTTTATACTTAACCAATGAACCCCCAAAACTATTGACAGAAGCACTTTATCAAAATGAACCTATATACAAAATTTGAAGAATATGGGATAATTCTACATGAAAAACCCATTTATCTAAATTATTTGGGGTTAGCCTCCCGTTTCCCCCCTTTATGCTTAACCAATGAACCTCTAAAACTAATCAGGGAAGCGCCTTATCACAAGGAACCTATAAACAAAATTTAAAGTAAAACGGTTAGTTCTATCAAGAGTTATCGCGTTACGTACATACATACATACGTACGTACATACAGAACCGGCGGGCACATAAGCTCTCAGGCTTTGATAGCCTGTGAGCTAAAAAGGAAGAAAAATAGAAAAAGGAAAAAAATCCATCACAGGTAAAAGTAATCAACTTTTCTATTTTTAACACTTTCCAACCTAGTTGAAAAGTGTTTATGACTTCGGTTTGTCTGGCCGTATGGCCGTGCTCTAACTCCCGTAAATAGGCTCGGATTGCCTTGCAATTTTTATATGTTATTGTGGTTATCTATAGCACGTTCCCTATTTCAATTGAAGTGTGTAGCACTTATAGTTTTTTTTACAGGGACACTCAAAAGAATTCCGTTACATTGCGGCCTATGGGGAAAAATCATCTGCGGTTTATTTTAATGATGTTACACAAATGCAAACACATTGTAATTGATATATATCACTAAGGTGTATTACAAGAAGCTTAATATGGAATAGGGTGTGCATAGCACTTATAGTTAATTTACAGGGACAGTCAAAAGAATTCCGTTACATATACGTCTATGGAGAAAAATCGTCTGCGGTTTATTTAAATAATGTTTCACTATTTTAAACGCATTGAAATTTATATATATTACTAAGGGGCATTACAAGAGGCTTACTACAGAATAGTGTGTGTATAGCAGTCATAGTTCATTTACAGGGACACACGAAAGAATTCTTTACTGTCTGTTAACAATAATTCCTGGAAGTGCGTTTTAAGTTACTGAACGCGATTTTAAATTTAACTCACTTTTTGTCTATTACGTGGTGTGTATAAATTCTGTAGATCATATACAGGCAAGCACAAAAGTTCGCGAACACATTTCCGTTTATTGACAGAAACTCCAGAAGGAACATTTTAAACTGTGCTACGCGTTTCTTAACTGAACTAAAATTTAGCATCCTATGTAGTATATATACAAATCTATAGATCATATACAGGGCTGAATAAAAGTATTCGGATATATTTCATAATATTGTATACTTTGGAAATTCCTGAAATTATGTTTTTAAATATGTTATGCGTTTTTCAAATTGTTTACTTAGATGTTATCTTTCAGCTTATTAAACGGTATGAATTGTAAAATTATTTTGGAAGCGTTGGAAAGTGTTACATAATCTATGCTTGACGCATGATTTTTCGTTCTTGTTTTTTTATGTAAAGTGAAATAAACATGTATTAACCCCTTCCCTTTCATGCTTTCTTTTTTTCCATCATGTATGCTAATGGCGCCGTGCATGTAAAATCCGTGTGGGTGCCAAGTCTAAGTTCCCTGTGAATTATACCTCTGGAGGTGCCTAGTCAGGTGAAGGTCTCGTCACCTGATCAAGGTTCTAAATTACGAGACCAACTAGCATAGCGACGGCATGACGTATGGGTGTAATGCCAATCCCAGGTCCATACAAAAAAAATAACATCAATTTGTAGCAAAACAAAAATGGGAACAAAACAATGACCTCCACATCTGTGTTAAATCAATCACTGTGGAAGTTCTTCAACTGAATTCAAAATAAATAATGTGAGTTTTAAGTTAATTATCTTCTATGTAGTATATTTTAAATTAGTAATTCAGTTATTATAATTTTTAATTAATCAATTCATTACTTAATATAGTGCATTTTCCGTATGAATATTTTAATTTGTTTTAATTTTTTGAGATCACAAACAATTTTAACGGGCCATTTTTAAAGACACTTTATAAAGTGACCACCTTTATATAGTGATCATTTTTACCGGTCCCGAGGGTGGTCACTTTAGATAAGTTCCACTGTACATGGATATATATATATATATATATATATATATATACCGGGTGAACCAAAAGTTTGTCAAAACTTTAAAATTTCATAAATAAGGAAGAAATTATGATAAAGGAGTGCGGTTTGCAAGAAAGGGCTTACAAGGTAGTCGGATTTTTTTTTTAGCACCAAAAAAAAAGTTTTAGTTAAAAAAGTCACTTGTAGATGGCGCTGACGACCTGAAACACAATGAACAGGATAACAGTACGCTCCATCCATTTATTCTTGGCAATAACAGTTGTTCAACATGACCTCCAGGACAATGTACAACACAAATAAGGCGACTCACAACGCCCTTTACAGCGGAATGAAACATGTCAGAATGAATTGCAGAAACTCTCTGTTCAAATAGAACAACTTCAACATCAACGCTCGATCGGGTAATGTTAACATTCTGAAAGCGAATGACAAATCCTCGTGTAACCCGGTCTTTTATTACTGGATTAATTTGGATAATTCTGCTGAATCTCTCGCATGTTAGCGCCATCTATAGGTGACTTTTTTAACTTAAAATTTGTTTGCTGCTAAAAAAAAAAAAATCCGACTGCATTCTGAGCCCTTTCTTGCAAACCGCACTTCATTATCATAATTTCTTCCTTTTTTATGAATTTTTAAAGTTTTAACGAACTTTTGGTTCATCCGGTATATATATACAGGGTGGTTATAAAATAAGTATCACTATTTGGAGCTGTCTGTAGCTTGAAGGAATAACCGGAATGAAACCAAAATCGGTACACTTACTATTCGAGAAGGGGGAAGAATAATGGAACAATAAAAAAATTGCAATGATCGCCGACAGATGGCGCTTTTGAGCGTGACATGTAATGTGTAATATTGTGTACCGTGGAGGTGTCACAAACGTCAATTACTTTACCGCATATCAGAACATGTGCGAAACATCACTCCTGATGCATTACATTGCGCAGTTGAGCACGTCGTGTACCGCCTGGATTGTGTCCTCCAACAAAATGGCCATGTGGAACATGAACATGATCGGTACCGCAATGCGAAAGCGTAGTCACATTCACTGTGACATTTTCCAACAAATTAGGTATGCCATCTGGTTTGACACCTTAATTTTTTGTTCTTGTATTACACATTACATTTCACACTCAATAGCGCCATCTGTCGGTGATTATTGCAATTATTTTTTTATTGTTCCATTCTTCTTCCCCCTTCTTGAATAGTAAGTGTACCGATTTTGGTTTCATTCGGGTTATTCTTTCAAGCTACAGACAGCTCCGAATAGACATACTTATTTTATAACCACCGTGTGTATATATATATATACTAGCTGTTACCCGTGACTTCGTTCACGTAACATTAAAAAAAGAATAAATGCATTAATTTAGTAAAACATTTCACTTGATAATTAACAACATATATAATTAACCAAAGCTTTATCACATTTTATAGGAGACCATACGGTATTTCTTTGCTATAGGGGCCTTGACATAACCCAGTCTTAAAAAAGTAAAATTTCATGCCAAATAATTTTCTCTATCGCGTCAAGAACACTATAAGCAAATAAATACCGACGACACAAATATGATGATCTAAATTTACATATTTTTGTTAGTATATATAGGATTATTTTGATTTATTTCATGCGCTTGAAATTTTTTACGCTTTCTCTAGGGTTAGGTGTCGAATAAATGTACTTTCTTGTTATTTTATTTTACCATTTCTATTTATTCTATTTTCCATTCATTCCATTTATGGATATTGATTTAATTTACATATTCGTGTCAAAGAATATTCTTTAAAGTTATTATCAGGATTAGGATAGGATACGATTAGGGTTAGGACTAGGAATAAAAATTGAACAACAATGGCATGACCGATTCAGGTTTAAAGTATGACCCAGGAAGTCTATTTACATTATGAAGCAATAAGAACTAGTCGTTGGGGGCCACCGTAATACTTACCCATCATGGATATGCATAATGTAAAATATTAAAATAAAAATGTGTAAACTACTTATAAAATGCATTGCAATTCAAATAAAATCGTGGCTTGATGACGTCATAAACTTTAAAGGCTCGGTTACTGAATTGCTTGAAAGTTTTTCCTTATAACTCCAAAAATAATAATCCTATTAACTAGCGGTTTATTGCATCTGATTAGGCGTCAAATTTCTAATTAAAATATATCTTTGAAGTGAAATTTGGATGAAATACAGGGTCATGAAAAATCGAAGAGTGTGGAAAACAGGATTCCAAATATCTCGGCAACTAATTATCCGATCGACTTCAGGCTTTATTCAAAATTTATGTTTTTTTATTTTCTTTTATATTCATTTCTTAAAATATACAATTTCGAAATTTTTTATATACCTTTCATCAGAACGAATATTTCGAGAGTCCGAAAAAAATTGTTCCGGTTAATCGAGGTTATTGAAATGAAATAGGCTTCTTCCCGTTATGACATACTAAGTACATACCAAATTGCAAGTCTCTATCTCAATTTTTTCGGGAGATAGAGCGTTTACAGACACACACACACACAGACACACAGACGGACGGCAAATTTTTTTTTCTAAAAATATGTTTTTCGGAATCTCCAGTGTCTGAAACGTGTAAATCCGTCAAAAAAATTTTTTTCGATTTTCAAAACGATTACAAGACTTACCCTATACTACGTATGATGGGTAAGTAAAATTAGAAAATTATCGGTCATTATCGCTTTTACAGTCATAGTTGGCATCAAAGGTGAGCGGGGAAATGATCATCTAAAATACCATTAAGTGTTTACCACGCAAAAAACAAATCTGGTTACAACAATGTATTTAATTTTGCGCCAAATTTCACTTGATTAAAAAAAAAAAAGAAAAAAAAAAAAAAAAAAAAAAAAAAAAGTAAATTGACTATGGACCTCATTACAGACCCCTAACCTTCCTATTCTCGGAACTATATAGAACGCACTTTCACGTTTATAATGTTATGAATTGGAACGATCGGCTTGTTCAAGTTTACACAATTCGGCTGGAAGAAAAGATTCATTACTTTTTGATTTCTTCTTTGCTTTTGCATTACGCGAATTTGTTGGTAAAATCGATTTTCTTTTCGGTAACATTGTTGTTTTTTAAGTTTAAAAAATGTTGTAATTTTACTTAAACATTGCTTTAAAATCTATGCAATTTTTCTTATCCTACAAGACTTTACAAAAATCTATTACGAAACAACTTTAAAAAAAGCTATATTTAAAAAAAGACAACAAAGTTTTTCCTATTTTAAAACTAAAAGAAATGTAAAATTAAATTCTGGTTCGAAACGACGATTTACAAATGTGTTTCGATTGTGGGAAAATGACAGAGGAAAAATGCTGTTACTTCGACACAATCATATTAAATCTTTAGCTTTTATGAGAAAAGCAACTTTCTTTTAAAAAATATAGTTATTTTTATTAAGATTTTCTGATTTTCGATACGGATAATTTTGCGATGCATATCATTGACATTTGCCATCCAATATTTTTTTTTTTTTTTTTATTTTTTTTTTTTTTTTTTAATTTAAATTAAAAATATGCTATCTTTATGTTAGCCGTGTGCAAACGATAAATCGAGAACCTATCCCATCATTCATATTGAATTCATTAAAAATATAAATATTTCACTCATTTCATTTAAAACACAGAACTTTAATTTACAACACAAACATTTAAAACACATATATTACGTACATTTTAAATAACTCCTTTCATGTGAAAAAGAAAAAGAAAAAAAAGAGAAATTAATCACAAATAATTTGATAACCCAAGATAATTTTATTTCAACATCAAAACAAATTTGTTTTATTTTTCTATATAGGACATCATATTCGCTTGCTTTCCATACTTACTCGTATTTATGCACTTTGTATTATTATCAAATATTTGAAAACGCACGTTTTATTTCTAATATGACATCATTTCATATTCTATTTAATTATTAAATAATTCATTTCCTTTTCATTTTTCACGTGGAAAATTTTCACTTGAAAACAAATTGTTGATTAAAAAGTATTACTCAGGGGTTTTATTTTACATTGGCAACGATAAAGTATTAGCAACGGTAAAATAAATTTAACCATTTTAAAAAAAGCTGCAAAACCGGGCCCTTTGGGCCAAATCAACCAAACCAACCAACCATTTTAAAATATGCGAAAAAATGTCCATTTATTCTGTATGAAAATAATGAAATTTTTAATTTTTAAGAAAAGTATTGAAATAAAATAAACAAAAACCAGCCTATATTCATTTGAGGGTTATAATCAACGTATATGCAAAGATACAGGATAATTAAATGCTTCATTTTGACGCTGGCTTCAGCCTAACATTTGCACACAATCAGATTTATAATATTATATTAGGCTATTTATGCACTTTATATTATTATCAAATATTTGAAAACGCAAGTTTTATTTCTAATACTAGCCGCTTCTGGCGACCAGTTTGGTCTCCCTTAAATGTATGTTAAACATTGCAACACGTTACATTTATTCATAATTTAATTTTCCCTTAATCCTTCGCCAAATCGGAAGATTCTAATAGACAAATCATGAACTTTTGCGATCATGGTAGCATTTCGCATATTTTTTGGGCACAAATGTCACATACGCACGTTGGCGCGATTCCCCCCCCCCTCCCCCGCCAATTTGGCGAAAACTTTGTTATGGAAATTGTTGTTTATTTACTTTTATTTTTTATTTTAATTCTATAAATTATTTTTGATATGTATATCAATATTTATTTACAACAAACTATCATTTATTTATTTTTATTCTTTTTTTGGTACTTTTCGGTTAGCCGGGCGCCAGTGAAATGTATATATCTATATATACATATATATGTATACATACACACATATATGTATGTGTATATATATGTATATATATATACATGCATATATAAATGTGTGTATGTATATATATATGTATATATATGTATACATAGATATATAAATTTCACTGGCGCCCGGCTAACCGAAAAGTACCCTTTTTTTTAATTATGAGTATTTTTGTTAGCCGGGAGCAGATGATAATTCGCCAAATATCGTTCCCATCACCGTCATTCATACTACAATTAATTTAATTTTAAATTATAAACCTGTCACTCATTTCATTTAAAATACTTAACTTTAATCTAAAATGCTTATATTACATAAATTTAAAATACTTCACACTTTTCATTTAAAAGAGAAAATAAATAAATAAATAAGAAATAATATCAAATCAAAACATTTGATTTCAAAATCAAAGTATATCATTTCTAATTTGTACACGCGATAAATAAAAGCTGTATTAGCGATTTTAAAAATGCTAAAAATCTGATTCATTAAATATTATTACATGAGTTCAATTTACGTCAAGAAAAGGTCCGAAAGTTGAGTTGTATAGCACATAATTATGGTAAACTTTGATTGTCTCACTGGTGCGAATTATTTTTTTGACGCGAGGCAGCGGTCCAAAAATTCATTCGCGGAGAACTTGCTTTGCGAATGATTACCTCCATGATTTAATATTTTAAATGTTCACGACGAATCAATCTTTTTTTTGTTTACTTTTATGAATAGAGAATTTGAACTGCGAATCTTTCGACTGAAGTTATTGCAGAATATATACATAATTGAACGCAAGTCATCTCTCAAATATTAATTTATTTTGAACGATCTTTCTTAAAATGTAACTTTTATGCAGTTTATTCGAAAAAATAATTTTGAATAAAAATGGCCGCTTGGCATATGAAAAAGCGATGCGGCATCCCGGAACTGTTGAGGACAGTCACATGACTTACAGTTTTATTATAGAGATGGATGGCATCATTTCATATTCTATTTAATTATTAAATAATTCAGTTCCTTTTCATTTTTCACGTGGAAAATTTTCACTTGAAAACAAATTGTTGATTAAAAATTATTACTCAGGGGTTTTATTTTACATTGGCAACGATAAAGTATTAGCAACGGTAAAATAAATTTAACCATTTTAAAAAAAGCTGCAAAACCGGGCCCTTTGGGCCAAATCAACCAAACCAACCAACCATTTTAAAATATGCGAAAAAATGTCCATTTATTCTGTATGAAAATAATGAAATTTTTAATTTTTAAGAAAAGTATTGAAATAAAATAAACAAAAACCAGCCTATATTCATTTGAGGGTTATAATCAACGTATATGCAAAGATACAGGATAATTAAATGCTTCATTTTGACGCTGGCTTCAGCCTAACATTTGCACACAATCAGATTTATAATATTATTAGGATATATATATATATATATATATATATATATATATATATATATATATATATATATATATATATATATATATATATATAACCATAAATGAAACATTACCATAACACCAACTTAAACTATGAAATATTGATTAAGTATGTAATAATTAGTTGACAATGAAAGTATTCCCCAACACACTGAATATAGATATCAAAAACATACTTAATAAAAGAAGAAATTAAATGAAAATTGAATAAATGAAATTGAATGAATGAATTGAAATTCGTGGAATTTAGACAGAATTATCAAGTCCCAAATGCCTAAATACCACAAATAAAATGAGTGGTTTCATCATCATATTAGCCATAACATTGCTAAAGAATATGATTTTGGGACTACCACTCATAAACAATGAATCAAACCTGTGAAAAAATAAAAAATAAATACAATATTAAAAAGGGAAAGAGACCATACCTATAATATACAGATAAAACTTGAAATAGAGTCATAAAGTACATAATCCATTTGGATTAAAAAATATACCTGCGCACCATATGAACCACGCATGAACACAACCAAACAGAGGGAATGAATTGCAAAAAAAATCATTACATGTTGCCAAATATAGTTTTAGAAAATGATTTACCATGTTGTGAGAATAGATGTTAGAATAATATGAATATTATTGTAAAGCAACAGAAACCATGGTGCTGCAATCTATTAGGGTGAAAAGTAAATATACGTTAAAGATTATAGCAATTAGTTAAATAATAAATAAAAGAAATTAATTAATAAATAATAAATAGAATATCCAATTACATTAAAGTAATGGATGTATTAATGAATAATTCTATGTTAAAAATAAGATGTAAGATGAAAAAATTAATAATTAAAGCAACATAAAAATATATGTACCATGAAATGACATAGCAACTATTAAATAGTTGTGCCAAAAATGCAACATCACAATAATTAAATTAAATTAAAATACTAAATATTTGAATTAAGATACAAAGGATTTAAAATTAATAATAATTAAAAATTGAAATTAATTATTAACATACAATGTTACTTCATACAATTAAAAATTAAATACTCTTGATATAAGTGGTAAAGGTAGAACGTTTAATAAAAATTAAAACATGTATTATATTAACACTTTAGAAAAATATACATTATAGTATTAGAAGTTAATATGATATTTTCCACCGTAGGCATTAATCCAAATGCATTAGATCAAAAACATAATATTAATGAATAAAAATTCATTTAAATTAATTAAATAATGAATATGTAAATATAACTAAATTAATATACATATAAAAATATCACATCACAGTCCATTATAAAATGTGTAATATCAAACGTGTGTGTAAATCAAAATGCCCCCCCCCTTTATATATGTATATATATATATATAAATTAACCATGCGTTTTTTCCATACAACTCCGCCACACACCTCCTCAATCTAACATCTACCCACCCAACCGTCCTATTAATTATATATATATATATAAATCAACATTTGAACGGAGGGTGGTTTTGGGGTCTGGGGGTCATGATCGGTGAAAATATACCAAAATTTTTGGAATTGTTTTCCTCCGAATGGCTGCAATACGTAGCTTTTTGTAATGAAAACTACCTAATAAGAGTGTAAAAAACAAGCAAATTATTTTATATTTATTTTTAATTTTCATTCATTGCTACGATGTTTTAAATTAATGTATTCGTCTTAACTTATCACTGTTAAACTTTTTAAAATCTTACCTAACATAATCGGTTCTTCACAGAGGTGGCATTTTTGACAGAAGGTGTCTCCATAACAGTTGAAACAGTACCACTTGTCCTCAAGGGTTTTAAAAGGCCTCCTCGAGAGCCTCGTCTGGCACATGCAGCAGGTGAAGCAAGCGTTGTGATAAGGCTGCTTGTTGTACATAAGGGCGCTGTCATCTGTAATGGCATACTTGCAGCGGAAGCAGCGGACGCCGAAGTTGCGCAAATGGCAGGATTTGCAGTACACTTGACCGTCATGAGGCACAAATGGACCCGTTCCAATACTTTCCGTGCAGTCAACGCATTTGAAACAAGGGACGTGGTAGACCTTCTCCTGAAAAAAAAGATTTTAAAATATTAGATAAGGATGTTTAAGAAGCAGGGCCGGGGAGGCCCAGGCCACCTCACCAGTTGGGATCTTATTAAGGGCCCGGACCTCTCTATACAATTCAAAATAACGTTGCCCCTGTGTAAAATAATAATATTTTTTCTCCAAATTTGCTTTAAAATGTTTTTTTGCAAAAAGAAGTGAGTATTAACTTTATGTTTTGCAGCCAAAGATGATATAATTGTCAGGAATGTTTGATTTGAAGATTCTGAAAGTAACCGTGAACGCAAAAAATAAATATTTAAAATATTGTAAAGGATAGAAGATTTTTAGAAATTAAAAATAATTATGCACATTACATGTGAAAGAAGTTGTATATGGTAGTAATTAGTGATATATACAATTTTAAAATAATTTTTATTGGTCCAGTAGTGCAATCGTTACAATAAATGACATTGGGTCCCGCTAAGTCATTTGCCAGGGCTAAGGCTCCTATAAGGTATTATAGGAGCTCTAGCCAGGGCTCCTCCCGACGTTACGCGCGCTGGCCGCATTTTCAGCAAATCCCATCCATGTAAATTAATTAATTTATATGTATGAGATTTGCTGAAAATGCGCTTTCACGTGTGTTACTCGTTTTTCGGCTGAACTAAATTCTACTATTTAGTTCGTCAATTGTTTCGGCAGCCCTGTATTGCAATTATTGCTCATAAGTAATAACTTATCCCCTCCTTTTTTTTCTTTTGCGTGGCTTTATAAAAGAATATTAAATGTTACATTTTTTTTTTTTTTTTTTTTTTGTGTGTGTGGAAGGTATTATTGCGCACCACGATAAGGTATATCAAATTAACAAAGTGCATTTTAAACAATTACTGTCTTAATGGAATAATGGAATCGAATTATTTTTTGTGTCCCTGTAAATGAACAATAAAAGTTACACACACAGTTTTCTATAGCAAACATGATTTAGTATATATATACATTTTATATTAATTCTGTAATGTTTCAAGCAATGTAACAATAACAATGTTAAAATGTACTTCGAAAACATTTCTTCCGATCGAAATGTATTTTAATTATCCTAAGTGTCCCTGTAAGCAAATTATAAATGGTGCACACTTAATCGTCAATAGACGCCATGCCATGGTAAACCTCGATAACAGATATCAGTTTCGTGGAAATCGAAGCATATTTACAAAAGTTAGAGCGCACACAGGCAGGCAGACAGATACAGACAGATAGACGAACCGAAGTCATAAACACTTTTAAACTATGTTGGAAAGTGTAAAAAATGACGAAGAAAGCAAGGGAAAAACCACTCGGTCCACGTAATTTTCTTCCACATGAACACAAATCCCATTCAAGTGAATTTGCTCCTTTCTTGTTATAAAAAGTTGTAACTTTGCAAGACGGACAATACCGCTTTATGCTAATAGATCCCGATGCCTTATATGTAAAACTTCATCATCTATCAGTATGATATATCGTAATAAACAGTGTTGGTAACGTCTTTCGTTTTCTTGCGTGCCGCAAATTTTATTATTTTTTGTGAACAATTACTACAATTATTAAATGATGCAATTGTAATAGAATTTCTAATGATACATTTAAATATTCTATGGAAATATGAATAGATAAAACATTTTTTATGAATCAAGAAGGAAATGAGCCGCGCATTTGGTCTTGTAACCTATGCGTGTGTTTCTTGACAATGCTTTTATCAACTGGCTTATGGGAATGGGTGGCCCGCGGAATTTTAAAATTTAATTAATGTGGCTCTTGAGTGTCTAAGGTTGAAGAACCCCTACTCTGGTTTTGCCCACACGTATCATAAAATCATGTGGTGTTAACCTGTGAATAAACGTCTGTATCGACGTATTGTGTTCAAAACAATTTTCCTAAATTTTAAATAAGTAATAAATTTCATTTAAGCAACAATTGCAATATTTACTGCCTATTTACCAAATATACTTAATTTTTTAGAGAGAGAGTTTTGAAAAACTGTTTGATGGTAAAAATCAGACTTTGAAAACTGTATGGAATAACAAGTATCTAACTTGAGGCGAAAAAGCAGTTTTGGTTAAGGTAATTCCAAGGAAGTATGATAAATTATCCGATTTCGTTAGTTATGTATTTAAATGAAGAATATATGTATTCAGCTGTTTTCAAAACTAATTCTTTAAATGAATTTAAAATTTTAAGATTTGTGCTGTAACTGAAGCATCGAAAAGATCAGCGATGCCTCAATAACATGTAAAAAAACATCATATGTTAAACCCCAATAACATGTAAAAAACATCATATGTTAAACCTCAATAACATATAAAAACTACATGGTAATGTAACTTTTAATCCAAGTATATTTACGAGAGTTACAATACAGACAGATAGACAAACAAGCCGAATTCATAAACACTTTTTAACTTTGTTGGAAAGTGTTAAAAATGAAATTCCTTAATATTCTGCTAGTGTTGGAAAGTGTTTCATAATCTTGACTATGGTGTCTTAGAGGGAAGGGGGGGGGGTGTCATCCATTAGTTACGTCACACTTCAAGAGGGGAGAAGGGTTCACGAAAAGTGACAGAGGGAGGGATGGATTAACATGCTGTAACATCACATCTAAACCATCAAAACAATTAGGTAGGCATTGTTTGCAATTAACATAATAGAGTTATGTGTTTTTACTCAGAAAAAAGTCCTTCCGGCCTATACCGGGAGGAAAAGGTAGCTTTCCTATATCTTTGTTTTAAAATTTTAGCTAATGTTACTCGAAAACAGCAAGCTAAAATGCAAAGAAACCGTTTACAAAAGATTCGTTAATACTGAATTTGAATAAGAAATTCGCCAAATTATTGAGCTATAGCAAAATTGACTTCATTTATGAAAACTTATTTTGGTCGCCAAATTTGGCGATATTTCGCCAAATGTCGCCAAGTTTGGCGAGAATTTGGCGCTAACGGATATGAATATATAGTTTTATACGTATGATTGGGAAAATGATTACAACAATGAAAGATAATATTTTGCGAGAAGTCGCGTTCATTAAAACTTATAAATTAATCGTTGGATTTTTGTAATGTGCTATTAGGTAGCTTTCAATACAAAAAAGTATAAAGCTACCTATTGCAGCCGTTCGGAGGAAAGCAGTTCCGGAAAATTTCGATATATTTTCACCGATCATGACCCCCAGACCCCAAAACCACCCTCCGTTCAAATGTTGATTTATATATATATATATATATATATATCTCCATATATATATATATATATATATCTGACCTATGTCATACGATAACGCTCGTATTTATAAATCAATTTTGATGAAACTAATTGCGTGTATTAAACTCACCAATGTCTCGACCGAGTTCGTTGGACAGCTTGGTCCGCCATTTTGTTTCAAGATGGCGGCCAATTAAAAATTTAAAACTAAAATAAATATACAAAAAAGTTAAAAATTCAAATTTATTTTTTAATTCAGTGTTAGGCCTTGAAACGAGGATTCCAGAGCATTTTTTGTTTTACCTCTATCTTAAAAAACGGCTGAGATAGAGCAGTTTGAAATTCTAGGGTGGCTGACATTTTGAAACAAGACAGCACATTACAAAAATTTTCATTGTTGTAATAATTTTCCCAATCAAACGCATAAAACTATATATTCATATCCGTTAGCGCCAAATTCTCGCCAAACTTGGCGACATTTGGCGAAATATAGCCAAATTTGGCGACCAAAATAAGTCTTCATAAATGAAGCCAATTTGGCTATTGCTCAATAATTTGGCGAATTTCTTATTCAAATTCAGTATTAACGAATCTTTTGAAAACGTTTTATTTGCATTTTAAGTTGCTGTTTTCGTGTAACATTAGCTAAAATTTTAAAACGAAGATATAGGAAAGCTACCTTTTCCTCCCGGTACAGGCAGGAAGGACTTTTTTGTTTCAAAATGTCTGCCACCCTAGAATTTCAAACTGCTGTATCTCAGCCGTTTTTTAAGATAGAGGTAAAACAAAAAATACTCCGGAATCCTTGTATCAAGGCCTAACACTTAAGCAAAAAATAAATTTGAATTTTTAACTTTTTTGTTCATTTATTTTAGTTTTAAATTTTTAACTGGCCGCCATCTTGAAACAAAATGGCGGACCAAACTGGCCAACGAACTCGGTCGAGACATTTGTGAGCTTAATACACCCTATTAGTTTCGTCGAAATTGATTTATAAATACGAGCGTTATCGTATGACATAGGTCAGATATATATATATATATATATAAATCAACATTTGAACGGATGGTGGTTTTGAGGTCTGGGGGTCATGATCGGTGAAAATATATCGAAATTTTCCGGAATTGCTTTTCTCCGAACGGCTGCAATAGGTAGCTTTATACTTTTTTGTATTGAAAGCTACCTAATATTAGATATCTTTTCCTTTTCCTTAGAAGTGCTGCAGTTGGAAGAAAAAAGCACGTAAGATCTTATGGCACTTATCTCTGCAGGTAGTGTATAACTTTTTAAAGCATGAATCGCAGTGTTGTTTTAGTCAAAATTAGCTCTAAAATAACAGTTATAAAAAATGTAACGTCATAACTGGAGAGGAGGTATCCCACAAGTGTGACAATTTTTGATATAGGGGTAAGAAAGTCCCATGAAATTTTCATGACGGTTGACCCATTAGGTGGAATGAATTCAACAAGAACTTTGCTCAAAAAGCTGTATTTACTAACTATGCTTTAATAGTTCGACGGAATTACTTAACTAACGCAGTCACTAACTCATAAGTAATACTAACCTCGTAAGTGACGACCTGAGACTGTGGCTCGAAACATTCTTTACAGCCTTCACACTTGGGAGCATAATACTTTTGATAGCATTCGAAACACAAAAATTTATCATCATCGACTAGCTCAAAAGGAATATCTGAGAGCTTGGTATCACATTTGGTGCAAGAAAAGCATTCTTCGTGCCAATTATTATCCTGAAACAAGTAAAATAACAATGTCTTTATTAGTGTCCGCATGTATCACATTTTCATTAGAAATGTTGATATTATCAATATAACTTGTTACACTTTTCTTGATTTTTAAGAGCTTCCGGTTTATTGACTAACTATATACAAAACTTCTTTTCAAGTTGATAAAAAATAAACAAACCGTAATGCTATCCAATTTGATCTGATCTGAGAAAAAATCGAAGTTTTCAGTTCAACCAATATATATACTCACGTATATGTCAATCAACTATATTTTGCAACTATTCCTGAATCCTATCAAAATATTTAATAAAAATATATTTTAGATCTTTAATTGCAGTTTTTATTCATTCAAAGAACCGACTAGACCATTAACCTATGCTTTAGCAGTGCAAAATTTCAAAACAATTGTTAACCCTCTGAGCGTCTGAGGGTTTTCCTGCATTTTCATCAAAATGTTCACAAAAATAATATTAACTTTCATTTTCCTGTTTGTTTCTAAAATACACTTCATATCTCTTTATTTTACATACATCTTAAAATACAATTATGTTAAAAATATTTTTGTCTACAACTGATTTAAGAGCCTACATCAGTCACGCGAAGAAACGCTCCAGCTAATGTTAAGTCTATGGGAAGGTTATCCTGCGATTTCTCGCTCGCATTTTAATATTTTTAAAGGATTTTTTTTTTTTATAGGATAGCTGAGGTCGATCTCTAACGTTGTTAGTTTTTACTTTTTCGATTTTGGTTCCAGTATTTTTATATAAGGGTACTTTCTCTTTCAGAACCGGTTCCAACCGGTTCCAAAATTGAAAATGTCCGCTTATAAAAAAAAACCGTAACCAAAATCGAAAAAGTAAAAACTAACAACGTTAGAGATCGACCTCAGCTATCCTATAAAAAAAAAAAATCCTTTAAAAATATTAAAATGCGAGCGAGAAATCGCGGGATAACCTTCCCATAGACTTAACATTAGCTGGAGCGTTTCTTCGCGTGACTAGCGTAGGCTCTTAAGTTGTTTTGGGGAAACGGAAGAATGCGGGCAAACCGCTTAGAAGGTTTTAATGTCTTCGTTTTTTCATAGTGGTAATGTAGGAGACAAAAGAAAATTTTCTGGGGATGGTAACACACGAGACAAATATAGACCTTAGTGAAGCGAAAAATGGTCTTAGAAAAAGTTCATTGCTAGTTTGGATACCTGAAACTTCATTTATCTATATAGTAAACGTGCCAAAAAAATGTTTAAATTAATTCTGTATATATTTAAAAATCACTTAACTCGTCTTTTGTAGAAAGAATAGTTGATTGACCTATTCACATTGATTGAATTGCTAAAAATATTTACATTACTTGTGAAACATCAGAGAGATTTTTCTCATAAGGCAACATTGGAATTTTTTGTTTGTATGTCTTCTTTCAGATTATAAAGTACATCAAATATATTGTTTTATTAATCTCTAATGTCTCTTGCGTATTGGAAATATTTTGAGTAATTTTTTTGTTTCGATCGTTTTAATCATTCAGAAAATATTGATTTAATTGTCCATTAATCATTCCATTTCTTGAATATTTGGCTAGAGTTTTTTCTTAGAAACATTAGATTGTAGAATCAGTGATTCATTTGTGGAATCGTAGAAAAAAAAAAAAAAAAAAGAATAACAATATATAGCGTACACACTCAACTAATTCTGCCACAAATCATCGTATAAATATATATATATATATATATTGATGCCAGTAATAATATCTACTATTAAATGTTATACATATAAACAAAATGTATCAACTTCTTTTTTTCAAATGATAACATTTCTTTTAAAATCATACTTTAGTTCCTTGAATCAAATCAACTCGGAAAAATAAATAGTTTATGCATTTTTTCTTAAATCTTTATAAAATTACTAGGGGGCCTACCCCCTGCGAGCTACGCTCGCCAACCCCCGCTCAGACTTCGTGGCCTCTAAAAACATGACAGCGTGCTTTATTTTAAAAATATTGGTAAATCTGTAATTGGGCTGCCATGCTTTTAACGTTTTAATTGGGCATTTTTTTATTATCATGGCCTCATACACAGCTGTTGCGACAACTGACGACTGTTTTCGGGATTGATAAGTAAAATCAATTACAACTTGAAAACCAGCTTGTATAAAATGGTTAGGTTTAAATTGTGGCTACCTCTCGGACTTTTATAACAACGATCTGTATTCTATTCTTCCTTTGCGTTTAAGGATGAGAAAAAATCCATCTGCTTGTGAATAACATTAAGAACCACGGTATTGAAAAGTACTATGTTATAGACATTTTCAGTAACAGATTTTAATTTTCTCTCTATTTTAGTGCACCATCATGCATATTTTCATGTTATTTTAAATATGTAAATTATTTATTTTAATTAATATGTATATACGAATTTTCTAATAATTATTTATCATACAAAATTAATTAAATATTTTGTGCATGCATGCCTGCATTTATTCGGCATCAATTGATGAGATATTTAAACAAATTTGCAATCCGCGATAATTTTACATCATGTTATGTCACTTGAATATTGCCCATAAGAAAATCGGGTACTTTTCCAGTATAGGATTCTTTGCTTTTAGGTTTGGCGTAATTCGAGCTTCAAAAAGGGATAGATTCGTTAATATACGTACATTTGTTGCCAAAAGTTATGAAAACAAACCTAATGAACTTTTGCTGCTTTTCTATTATAGGTGTTTTGACGCTTTTTTAAAATGCAGTGGCGGAAAAAATGAAGCAGGTTATTTTATTCTCCTTCCGTTCAGTTGGGCAATTAATATTTTATATATTCGTTCTAAATATCCGAATTAGTGATTTTATATATTCGTTTAATTAAATTTTACAAAAAATAACAAAATGATATCAATAAATAATAATTACTATTAATTCCTTTCCCGCCCCTTTCTTTTGCGTTTACATAAATGACGTCATTTGGACGAATTTATTCAAAATATTTTCAGTTTGTAAATTAAATTAAATTCTGACAGACGATTGAATCCTGACGATAGAAATGTGATTTTTTTTTTCAAATTTTCCCGAAAAACATAATTTAATTACAATCTTGTCTTCATTATCGATTGAAATAAAATATAAATTCAATTTCAATTTGAAAATGACGAAAAAAAGAAATCAAAAATCTCTATCGGGATCCTTTTCAATTTTTTTCCCTTTTTTGTCACAAAAAAACTGAGTAATTAGTTGCCATCATTACAGAAATGTCATTAAAATTAGAAAAAAATTAATATCTCGAAAACTAATTCCAATTTCAAAATTCTATTACCAGTTTTGACATCCGCGGATTTTTATGAACAATTGGTATTAATTTCACCATCAAGCGTTTAATATTTTATTAAAAATAGCCCTAGAACATAATCAGTCGTTTAATCAGTCGTTTCATAAAATCGTTTCATAAATTCGTTTCATAAAATCGTTTCACAAATTCGTTTCATTAGGATTTTATATATGTAGGGTAGATAACCGAAATTACATTAGGGGCTTATCCATAAATTTGAAAAAAAAAAAGTAATAACATTAAGATCTTACAGGAAAAGGTACCAAGGCCATTAGATTAGTAACCGGAAAAATTATTTAAAATTTCTCAAGATAAAACAAACTTTATGTAAAATAAAATTTCATACAGCTTTTCCGGTAACTTTTTAAGATTTTTTTTTTTTTTTTTGAATGCAAACGATAACATGAGACGATTCTTTTCGATTGTACCTGGGAAACTACATTTGGTGCAAAAAAAGCATTCTTCGTGACAATTATTATCTTAGTGAAAAAAATGTGTTGTAAATTCTCACAGCCATGTTTTTGATGATGCTGATTCTGTACACACACACATTTGAATATAATAAAGCTATGAATTAAAACAAGAACGAAAAATCATGCGTCAAGCATAGATTATGTAACACTTTCCAACGCTTCCAAAATAATTTTACAAATCATACCGTTTAATAAGCTAAAAGATAACATCTAAGTAAACAATTTGGAAAACGCATAACATATTTAAAAACATAATTTCAGGAATTTCCAACATATACAATATTCGGAAAAATATCCGAATACTTTTATTCAGCCCTGTATAGGATCTATAGATTTGTATATACTACATAGGATGCTAAATTTTAGTTCAGTTATGAAACGCGTAAGTACCACAGTTTAAAATTCTCCGTCTGGAATTTCTGTCAATAAACGGAAATGTGTTCGCGAAGTTTTGTGCTTCCCTGTATAAGATCTACAGAATTTATACACACCACGTAATAGAAAAAAGCGAGTTAAAATTAAAATCGCGTTCAGTAACTTAAAACGCACTTCCAGGAATTATTGTTAACAGACAGTAGAGAATTATTTTGTGTGTCCCTGTCCATGAACGATGACTGCTATACATACAATATTCTGTAGTAAGCCTCTTGTAATGCATCTTAGTGATATATATAAATTTCAATGCGTTTAAAATAGTGAAACATTATTTAAATAAACCGCAAATGATTTTTCCCCATAGACCGCAATGTAACGGAATTATTTTGAGTGTCCCTGTAAAAAAACTATAAGTGCTACACACTTCCGTTGAAATAGGGAACATGTTATAGATACCAACAATAACATATAAAAATTGCAGAGCAATCCGAGCATATTTACGGGAGTTAGAGCACGGACAGACGGCCATACGGCCAGACAAACCGAAGTCATAAACACTTTTAAACTAGGTTGGAAAGTGTTAAAAATGTCTAGCTTATGTTTGGGTTCATTCATTGTATCTAATTAAAGAAGAAACATTTCAATCAAGGTGTGTTTTTGGCAAGATATAACTTAAAATGTGTTATGTGGATTTAAAACAGCAAGTCTCAAGTTTTGATCTTTAAGAAGATTTAATTAAAAAAATATATAAACTATAATAAACTATATACTTTTTCGGGATGATTTGATCCAAGGAATTTAAACATAGTGTCAAAAGTGGGTGCTATCATTTGAAAAAAGAAAGCTAACATAATTTTAATATGTTCATGGCCCCAAACAATAATCATAGTAAACGCGGTAGCGTTTGCTATAATATGTTTAAGAAATAGAAAATGCAAACGTTTTTCTGAAATATCTGGCGAACCAGTTGACATACGACAGTGATTTTTTTGTTGAAAGATAGAACTCGACGAGACAAATAAAAAGACAGCATTCAAAAAATTATTGTAGCTCACTGTAGTTTTTTATTTAACTTCGAACGAAAAAATGAAGACGCAAAGTTCAACAAAGTCTAGCTAACGTTTACCTGGAAGGATTAACTTCGTTTTTGTTTTATTTTTTTCCTCTTGGTAAAACTTAGAATAGGTTTTTTTTTATCTTTGTATGTTTGAGGGTCGCTGAGGAAATCGAATTTATGTTGTAAATCTCCGGTTGAACATTGGTTTTTCTTTTCTTCCTTTATCATAGCAAACGCGCGCGTTCGCACGAAAATTTAAATAAATATTATTATTATGTATGTAACAGAATTCATTCAAATTAAATAAATCACGTGACAAACATGCTTATTTGTTTTTATTTTCATACTAGCGTAAATGCCCGTTTTAAAACAGTAATGGTGAAACAGTAAACAGTTTTCACACTAGGACTTCCCTCAAAGGGATTAGTCTGAGTGATATTGCTGAGAACATAGGGTTAACAATTACAATATAAAGAAAAAGAGCAAATTAAATGATAGAATTACAAAATATCATACATAAATTCATATACACAGTTAAAAAATAAAAAAGAAGTACCGTTCATCAGATGTGTTGTCATAATTTTTTTTTAACATGTGGCAAAGAATCTCATTTTCTTAAGCGCGTAATGCGCAAAACTTGAAAAAAAAAAAAAAAAAAAAAAAAAAAAAACGCCGGATCTTTTAAAACGGCAAGCTTTTTAAAGTTACGTAATTGGATTTGCAGCCAATAGATTATTCTATCAAGCGTGGCTTAACGCAAATTTAATTTCATTGCTGCACCTTTTTTGTGTGTGAATTTAAAATTTTTCTTCCTTGATTATATATCTATTTGTATAACAGTTTATAGAAACTCTTACACTTTAAACCACATTGATAGCATGCTTTGCTACAAACCAGATTGCAAAACTATAGTCTAAATTACTATCAAAGTATACAAAAAATCTAACGATGACTTCTGTAAAATAACTTTTACATTAAATCTCCATATTGGCAAAATTGAAAAATTATATATATTTCAAAGTTAAGCTTAACAGATACTTCTTGATTATTCTCTAGGAGGCTCTGCCCCCGCGTCTTTACTGCGCCAATCCGCAGAGTTTTCTTTTTCCTGTCTGTCTGTCTCTCCACAATCTGTCTGTTTCCCTATCCGTTCTTCTGCCCGTCTCTCTAACCGATTGTCTATCTCTCTACACGTCTCGCTACCTGTCTCTATATTTCTCTACCGGTCTCGCTACCCGCTTATCTATTTCTCTAACCGTCTGTCTATCCGTCTAACTACTTGTATCTCTAGCCGTGTCTCTATCCACTTCGCTACCCATTTGTCAATCTGTCTCACAACTTGTCTATCTGTCTCTCTACTCGTCTGGCTATACGCCTCTCTACCCATCTTCTTACCCATCTCCGTGCCCATCTACTGTCTCTCTACTCGTCTGTATACCCGTCTCACTATACGGCTATTTTTGTACCCGACTCTTTACCCGTCTCGCTACCAATCTCATTACCCGTCAGTCAACTCGTCTCTGTACTCATCTCTCTACTCGTCTCTTTATCCACCACGCTATGCGTCTCGCAACCTTTCTCGCTACATTCCTGTCTACCGGTTTCGCTACCCGTCTCGTGACCCATCTCGCTACCCCTCTGTCAACCCTCTTTTTACCTTTCTCTCTAGCCATCTGTCTATTCGTTTCGCTACCCGTCAGTCTACCTATGTCGCTACTCGTCTCACTACCCATCTCACTACCCGTCTGTCTACTCGTTTGTCTACTCGTCTTTCTACCTCTCGCCACCTCTTCCCAATATTTAAACAATTCATTTAATACACAGAAGCCGTTTATCAGTTATTAAATGCAAACAGAAGTAATTTATCTAATAAGTGTAATCAGATGCAATTTTTTTTAAATACATACATAAACCTGAATAATAATTCAGCAGTTTTGTGTTCATAGTTGTTTATATCATTTGACAGTAAATCTCAATTTCTTAATATGAATTGTCTCAAGTTTTTTAAAAGAACCACAAGGTCTGTGTAACTGCAAAGTACCCTGAGTGCTATATTAGCTACATGTTATTAAGTTAAGTGAAAATTTCGTTATCGCGTTTGTAGCCAATTGCTTAGGTCAGAAAGCGTGGCTTAACGCCGTTTTAAATTCATTACTGTAACTTTATTTCCTTTTCTTTTTCTTTTTTTTTTTTTTTTTTTGGTGGGGTGGGGGGGGGGGGTGGTAGGGTTTCAAATACATACATTTAAATTAAAACTTTTGCCTCCATACCATTTAGTGTTGTTTGTATTATTAACTAATACCTTGTAGACCAAGCTTCATTTGAAACAAATGTAAAAGACTTCTTCTACAGTTTTTTTAGGAGAAACTTTCGTAATTGGGCCCAAAGCCAATCGGAGCATTTAATATCATTATTGTAACTCTTATAGAGTTAAAACAATATTGTTGCTAGCTTTACTCTTGTTTGAGACCAGCCTTGGCTGTGTATCTGAAAGGGGAAAAGTTTCGTATCCTATGTCGGTTGGCGAAAAAAATTTTAAATGGTGCCAAAAGGTAGTTTTAGCATCTTACAAAATTTTTCAAGAGAGCGGTAAAACATGTTTTTCAAATATTTACAAACACACGTTTATTAAAGCATGTTTTTGAACCATCTTAAAAATTTAAGCACGATGCTAAAATAAAATTTTATCGCCATATTCGATATTTTAATAAGTAATGAAAATACATAAACAAACTTATTTAACAAACCTAAGAGGAATTTTTGTGATAAATAATTGTTATTGTCAGGGGGGGGGGGGGTAAATTGTAAACAATTAATAAACGGCTAGTAAATAATAAAGAGCATTTAAAATATAAAAATGGAGAAGTGGTCCGTATAAAAATGCAAAACATAACATTATACGCTTTATATATGTAAATCTTTTTTTATTTTTTAATATTTCCGAAGGCACAGATAAAAAGGTAAAAATCTCTTTTCCAAATGCCATTACAATTTAATATATATATATACAAAATAGAAAAATATCTGCAAAAAAATATATTTACATAATACTACATTTGCAAAAAAAAAAAAAAAATAAGATTTAGAAAAAGTAAGCCAAATCCTGCAGATCCCAACAATCACATCAAAAAACTTATCACCAAAAAAGAACTCGCCAAATCTTACGGTACAGGAGATGGATTTTTTCCTCTGAATGCAGAATATTAGTTTTTTTTTCTTGTACGATGGGTGATTATAATATAACTAGCCGCCACTGGCGAACAGTTTGGTCGCCCTTAAATGTATGTTAAGCATTGTAACAAATTATTTTTATTCATAATTTATTTTTTTCCTTAATCCTTCGCCAAACCGGAAAAATCTAATAGACAAATCAAGAACTTTTGCGATCGTGGTGGCATTTCGCATATTTTTTGTTGTTATGTATTTCATCTTTCTTGACAAAAACCGCTTAACCCACTTTATAATAAATTAATCATTGTGTGTGTGTTTTTAATATAAAATAAACTATTTCATAATAAAATAAAAGTATATGCTGTTTTAGTAATCTCTAATAGGTACCTGAAAATGGGATTTTCTCGCCAAAATGGCGCAAAACAAAAATTCCGCCAACCCGGGTGCGTCCGTGACAGCTGTTCCAATTTAAAATACATGACGTTCACATTTTTCTTTAAAATAGAAAATAGATAAATAAGAAATATTATCATAAATCAAAACATTTGATTTCAAAATTAAAATATCGTTTCTAATTAATACACACGAAAAATAAAAGCTGACAATTTGTTTCGAAATTTGATCCATTAAATATTATTACATGAGTTCAACCACGGAGTTCAACTTACATCAAGAAAAGATCCGAAGGAAGTTGAGTTGTATGGAACAGAATTATGGTAAACTTTGACTGTCTCACTGGTGCTGATTATTTTTTTTTACACCAGGCAGCGGTCCAAAAATTCATGGTTTAATATTTTAAACGTTCACAACGAATGAATCTTTTTTTTTTGTTGTTGTGTACTTTCATGGATAGAGAATTTGAACAGCGAACATAACTGAAACTGAAGTTATTGCAGAATGTATACATAATTGAAAGTAAGTCATCTCTCAAATATTAATTTATTTTGAACGATCTTTCTAAAAATGTAACTTTTATGCAGTTTTATTAGAAAAAATAATTTTGAATAAAAATGGCTACCTGGCATATGAAACAGTGAAGCGGCATCCCGGAACTGTTGAGGACAGTCACATGACATACGGTTTTATTATAATAAGATTGTTTCATTTCACATACTACATACCGTTTGATACATTGGTACTTTTATGTTATCCTGGCGCAGTTGATAAATCGCCAAATATTGTTCCTATAACATTTCCATATTGAATTCATTTCATTTAAATATAAACCTTTCACTCATTTAATTTAAAATACATGCCTTTCATTAATCGCATTTAAAATGCTAAAAAGAGAAAAAAAAAAGAAATAATGCCATAAATCGAAACCTTTTATTTAAACACCAAAGAATTTTTTTTTGTTTATTTGCACACGCGAAATTGAAAAAGCTGCTATTGCTGAGATTTGTGCCAAATCTCTAATACCAAATCTACCAAGTTATTGCGGGGTTTTTCTTTCAAAGAGAAAAATATCCAGATTAATTTTTGATTTCTACTACATTGAAATATATTTTATTGTGCTGAATATTAGTGCGTGCATATTTTTTTGCTCCATGTATTCCATGAACTTTCAATTCAGATTGTCTACGAAAATCTCCCGCCGGTGAAAATGACGTACGCACAAAATTTTCGTGACGTATGTACTTTAATTGTGCTTTTTTATCTATTTTTTTATTATAATTTCCAAACGGTTTGACATTTATTCTTGGTAATAAATAGACGTCGTTGTCACCTTTATAGGTACCTGCTGTAAAAATTTGAACGAAATCCGTTAAATATTTTTTGAGTTATGCTTAACGAAAGGTTTTAATATCCATCGTAGCTATATGTGGGGCAAAGTAATACTGCGCTGTGTATGAGTCTTCGTTGCACTCAGCCAATTAAATTTGAAATAATACTCATATACTATTCATCGACAATCAGAAAATATATACACTGCTCAAAACAATTAAAGGATATTGCAGTTTTAGGTGGATTTTGTATCTGAGAAACTTTTTAGCTGATTGATACATGGTCGACAGACATAGTAGGTTATATGAGAATAAATTACACATGTTTGGCAGAAAAAAATGCATTTTATTGCGCATTTGTGTACAAAAGGAAAAAAACACAATTTGTGCATATGAGAAAAAAAGAATAAGAAAAGGTGTTTTCTTCAAAGAAAATCATTTTCAGTAGGGGGTATGGTTTCCACGGGCGGCCAGCAACGTTGAACACCTTTGAGGTATGGACTCAATGGGGCTATTAATGACGAGTTGGGGTATTCTGCCCCACTCTTCCAGAAGAGCTCTTTCCAGTTCTTGGAGAGTTTGTGGGGGTTCTCGTCTAAACTCGTCTTCCTAGAGCGTCCCAAACGTGCTCGATTGGATTCATGTCTGGAGAACACGCTGCCCATTCCATTCGAACGATTCCTTCCTCAAAAAGGAAATCCTCCACCAGGTTTGCACGATGTGGCCTGCAGTTATCGTCCATTAAAATAAAGTTATCTCCGATTGCTGCAGCGTAAGGGACTACAATAGGTCTGAGGATCTCATCCCTATATCGGCGACCAGTCAGAGCTCCATCTCGAATGATGTAGAGGTCAGTGCGCCCGTCAATGGAGATGCTACCATACACCAACACTCCTCCACCACCAAATCTGACACTTTCGTGCACGAACGCAGGATTATTCCTACTGCCACGGTCCCTCCAGATGAAAATACGCCTATTATCCGGATGCACAGAAAAACGGGACTCGTCAGAAAACAGAATATTGCTCCATTCATTTCTCCTCCAGTTGACATGCTCGGTTGCCAGCTCCCTGCGGTCGCGACGATGCCTTGATGTTAATCTAACACATACCATCGGTCGGCGAGCATACAGACCTACAGCATGGAGCCGGTTTCGGACAGTCTGAGTTGAAATCGTGGTGCCTGTAGCCGAGCGAAGGTGTTGTTGGAGAAGAGTAGCGTTCATGTTTCGGTGTCTCCGAGCTGTTAACGCTAAATACCGATCTTCATTGGGCGTTGTTGCCCGTCTACGACCTTGCCCTGGTCTTCGGCCTGCACATCCACTCTCCAAAAAACGGTTCCAGATTCTGGAAATGACACTTTGTGACACTCCAATGGCTTGCGCTACTTCGGCTTGAGTTTGGCCCCCTTCTAACCTACCAACAATTCTCCAGGCTTCTGAATCTGTCAAATGACTTCGCTGAGACATCGTACTCATCGAAACAAAGCAATCACTGAATGCCGATCATCCTTGTCTTCATTCTCTTTTATCCAGTTGAAAGTCAAATTTCATTCGCTGCCGCTGAAGCGACGTTTTTGACGTCGAACTCAAAATTTGCATACTCCACAGTTTGAAAACCAGAAAAATTTGCATTTGTGATTCTCTTCTTTTATTTTCGGCAAAAAAAATTTCGTTTATATCTTTATTTTATATAAAACTTCAAATATCCTTTAATTGTTTTGAGCAGTGTATATTGGAAAATTATATCGCCTAACAGGCTCCTGCTATTTACGTTCAAACTCACCAAGCATTTTATATGCTTATGTAAAAGAATTGTGTTTCATAATTTCACGTAATTCACGTAAAATATGCGGCAAACAATTTTCCGTACTATTATCCCGTCGACCACTTTTCATAACAAAAATCTATCGCCAAACTGTAACGCCAAATAAAAGGGAGAACGTTGCCATTGGAATATCAAAATAAATAAATAAATAAAATATAAGAATTTACGGACACAATTGTTATTTTAATTAATGAAATAACTAATAAGTCAGTAAAACATAATGAATAATACACGCAAATGTCGAATTAAAAACCACTTGATGGCATAACAAACACGTATAATGCTTCTGACATCAAATAAATGGATCTGCATTTTTGGCGTTTAATCTTTGAGTTGGCGATAGTATTTTGTTATGAAAAGTGGTCGACGGGATGATAGAGAAGTACCCAATTTTCAATGTCGTCGTTATTAAGTCGTTCCTGTACAGCTTGTGCTGTATCTTTTATTTTGCTACTTTTCCGTTATACCAACACCATGCCAAAATGTTTGCTAATGGGCCAATTACTTCAACCCTGACCGAGCAGATGTTGTCTAATACAAATCGCGTTGTCATACAAACCGTGCCAAACATTTTGATTTGTTATTTATTGAATGTAAACATTTTTCGGTACTTTTCCGTTATACAAAAACCATTGTCGCCAAGCGTAATAGTAAGCGCAAAATGAAATTCCCGTGAATCAAAACACTTGAAAAAAAAATGTTGAAACGAAAGTGAGCATTTGAAAAATATAACATTTGAAAATTACAGATTTTTAAGCACTATTTTATTAAAATTAAAACACAAATATATACTTAAAATAAGAAAACAAATAATTGTTATACAATAAAGGGAAAAATCCTGTGCTGGTAGATTTAGTGGGCGATAAATGTTTGATGTGGTTGTTGCGATCTTGTGAAAATTCTTCAATCATATCCACATTTACACTGTATCCATATCGTTGCTATAATATCTTTTGGTACTTTTCGGTTAACCAGCTGCCAGTGAAGTATATATATATACACACATATATATGCATACATATATATATATTTCACTGACTCCCGGCAAGCCGAAAAGTACCTCATTTTTTTGTTTCTCGCTAACATTGTCTGTAGACTCGATTACGGAATATTAGAAAATCTATCATTTATTATCATCTAAACGGTCATGAATGTGCCATAATCAGGCTGCATATTATTACACATAATTTTCATGTATGGTTTGGTGAAACATTGAACTTTAAATTCTGTTAAAGACTGCATTTTATCTCGAAAAGGTGGACACCATGTATATGATTTGAAACGGTCAGAAAAACAAACTTGGATTAATGATTATAATTCCGCGATTTTGTTCATGTGGCCCGCCAATATTGACACCCAGTTTGGTGTTAAATCGTTACATTACGCGTTATAAAACCAAACCGGAAATAAATCGTAGTGAAGACATTTGGAAGTCCATTGACGAAAACTAAATTATTTGTGGCAGATAACGCGCTTTTGCCTGATAAAACATGATTTGTCGAGAAACTGGAAGTTACGAAGCCGTAGACAAAATTCTTGGCCATAAATGTTTCTATTCATTGGATGCTGTGCAATACTTAAATACCAGCATGAAAAAAGACCGACGAAGAAAACTGAAAGTCACCATGATTTGGTTTTATTGGCAAAAGAGGATGAACGATCTACTGAAATTTACTGTCGGAATTTTATTGATTATTATTACCCGAACAAATTGGAAAACATGTGTTTATACGAATTGGCCACTAGGTACTAATACGAACGAAATAAACCAAAGTCTGTAGAATATTACGAATTAAAAAAGAACCTCAGTTGGTTCAGTAAACGTTTGAAACCAGTTGTTTTGAAAACGCCCTATCATAACACGAAAACGGACGCTGGAATTGAGTTGTACTATCATCATTCTTTGCTGATGTTGTTCAAGACTTTGCGAAACGAAGAAGACCTATTGGGAGAATTTAAACTCTACCGTGAATCCTTTGAGCACAATGTGAAAAAATTTTCAGAGATGGAAGAATGTCGCGAAACAAAGCAACGATTAAAAGTTTCAATCGACTTGGCTGAAAAGTTGCAACAAGAAAGTGATTTGCACATCCAGCTTTAAAATATCGAAGAACCAAATGAAGACGTTGATATGATAGCCGCAGATTCTGATAACACTGAAACTCACCAGGAAATTGTTATTAATGAAGATAAATTGAACAAAAAAAAAAATGAATGCTGATCAAAGGAAAATATTCTAATCAGTTATAAAGCACATAGAAGAACAAAAGAAAGACCCGTCTATTCCACCCATAAATCTGATTGTACACGTAGTTGCTGGTAGGGGAAAAAGCTTTCTAATTTAATTACTTAGTCAAAAAGTTCGTTTAATGAGTAATCACAATAACGATGCTGCTGCAGTACTAGCACCAACGAGAATTGCTGCCTTCAGCATTGGAAGAAGTACAATTCACACGTTTTACAAATTGCCCGTCCAACATACGAATGAAGCAGAATAATTTAAGCTTGATTCTGACGATTTGAAATTATTTAAGCAACAATGGAAATCATTGGATTTAGTAATTATCGATGAGTGCAGTATGGTTTCGAATGTACTTTAGCGATGATCAGCTAACGATATGGCGAATGTTGTAAACACAAGCGATATTACTGTTTTGGTGGTAAAAACATTATTTTGTTTGGGGATTTGCAGCTAGCACCCGTAAAAGCCCAATTTTGATTTCAGGAACTGCCTTTAAACAAAGTGAAACATTTGTTTGGTGGTGTTGGTACATTCAACTTTTGGTACGAATTTGAATACAGCGAGCTAACAATGAATTATATACATAAAAAAAATATCGCGGCATAACTTTCTTAAATAACAGTCTCATGCACCAAATAACGATGCAAAATCAAAACTCAATTTTTATAGCATCATCACTGAACGGATCATTAGTATAATTATCAGAACCTAATATTCGATCCCATTCAGCGATTTTAAGAAGGATTTAGAAGAGTAGCAAGGAAATATACCACTGAAAGAACAACTCAGCCTATAGCAGGCGACTTCAGTGCAGCAGAAACAGTCCATGGATACGACCGAGACAATTATAGAATCCAGTTTCCGAGGCTAACGAAAAAGACAGGCTACCGTGGTGCATTCCACTTATCTTTTTTTACAGACCGCTAGAGTGACGTGATGCTCCTTTCGTACACCTGCATTGGTGCATTTGAGCATCACGTGACTCACGGTCTGTAAAAAAAGATACGCGCAAAGCACCGCGGTAGCCTTTCTTTTTCGTTAGCCTCGCCAGTTTATTTATGAGGTAATAGCTATGGAAAACCACCATTTAATTATTGATGTGACGGTCCCCTGACATTTGAGAGAGCAGGTAGATATGAAAAAATGCTACTTTGGCGATGAACAGTCAACGATTTGGCGAGTGTTGTAAAAACAATGTAACAATAAAATTTTGACAATAGCAAAATTTTTTGCTTTTCAAGATATTAAAAAAACTTTAGCTTTTATCAAAAAATTTAAATGACTAGTATTAAAAAATGCTCTGAAGAGCACCAAAAAAGGTTAATATGTTTAAGTATGAAAAAGGGTTGGACAAGTGCTTCTAATTGAGCATGAGAAAGGAAAGGGGTTCCTTCTTGGCTGCAGCTCACTGTCAATGCCAACTTTTGAAAAAATCATATTCGCGCTTTTTCCATATAAATGAAATCACTCACAGTTACGATAAAAATGTATAGTTTAAAGACGTAGCCAGTAAAGACGCAGCTTGATTAGACATGAATGTAAGGCGACATAGTGCCAAAAACCTTAGTTCCTGCAGCGTATCACACTCATGCAGTGCTACCAAGCATGCCTGCAGTGTAGAACTGCGCAGAAAATTGATTTGTATTGCAGTGCAGAGTGTTGCAGCATTCTGAACAGGAACAATTTCACATATGCACGCATTACAGTATAATGCATTCATTGATTGAAATTATATGCAAGTGGCTGTGGCTCCACAATGCAATATGCAGTACAGCAATGCATATGTAAGTTATAAACGAACATTAGGCGCATATACCTTTAATACGGAAGTACAAAATAACAGTGCGGATGTGCACTGAGGCTCAAAAGAATAATAGGAGTGTACAGTGTAGTATAGTCTGTAGAGCAATAATGGTACACAGTGCACTGTACAAAGTTGCATTGCAGACGCACGCCCAGTACAACAGCAGAACAGTGCAGTTGACATATAAAGCACGTTGGAAAGTTTTACTACAGTACCGCAAATTTCTTTTACATGGAAAAAGCGCGAATATGATTTTTTCAAAAGTTGGCATTGACAGTGAGCTGCAGCCAAGAAGGAACCCCTTTCCTTTCTCATGCTCAATTAGAAGCACTTGTCCAACCCTTTTTCATACTTAAACATATTAACCTTTTTTGGTGCTCTTCAGAGCATTTTTTAATACTAGTCAATATATATTTTATATTATCAATCGGTTTTCGGTTGGCACCATTATCATTTTTATACGCTGATTTGTATCAGAATTACGGGGAGGAAAGTATATATATATATATATATATATATTTCCCCGACTGAACATTATTTTTTAAACATCAGAGTTTTGGTGATAACTTTGAGATTTTTAAACATTGTTTTATTTAAAAGTTTGACAATCCTAGTAACAACGAGATTTCTAACAGAGTTCGTACGCCACAGGGGATTCAAAGGATTTGAATACCATATTAATCGTAAGGTCAAATTTAAACACAGAATTTCTTCATTAAATAAGGCAAATATTACTTTACGAAAAATCTGGTATCCGAATTCCCTGAAGCGTACAAACCCTGTTTAATGTTTCACAACTCTAATATCAATGTTTCTCAAGTAATATATAAATGAGTAGTATTACATTTATTGAGGATTTCTGAATGTCAAACATTTTCGTATGGTAAAATAGAAAGTACTAGTAAAGTCCACGGCTTTGCGTTCGTGGTTGTTGAAATGTAACAAATGAGAGGGGGTAAGAATGACAGTGGTGTAAGTGAAAAATTTGAAAATCGAGATAATCATATTTTCACTGAACGTATATTAATTTCTGTTCAATGTGTCAGTCAAATAAGTCATAGTTCACTTAGGGAGTCGCTAGAGGGCAAAACAAGTTGGGTCACTTAATGCAACGGCTATACGACAAATTTCACAAAACCTTTCATTTCTCAAATTATTAAATATCCACTTAGTCCACTGTTATTCTAACCCTTTCAAATAGCATTTAGGCGATTACTAACATGAGATCAAAATTATACCATTATTGATAATTTAAATATTACTAACTGAGTCACGTTCTGTTTAACCCGTCATTAATCGCGTCTTTTTAAACAACGTCTTTAAACAATGTATTTTTTTCACAGTTGTAAAACTTCAAAAGTATATATATTTTTTTCTCCTTTTTGTTTACTTTCAAACTTACTACCTCCTTCGTAGTCGAAGTACTCTTCCGTAGTCGGGATCCTACTTGGATTACGAGCAGGCCATTTTGTGACGGTTATTAGCTGCGATTAATGAACAAATGTTCATTGTTTTGGTAGATAAAAAAAAAAAAAACATGCTTGAAAATTACTTACTATATCATAAGAAAACAGTAAATTGAATTACAGTTTTCTAATAAACTGCATTTAAAAATGTATTTTTTTTTTATTATTCGACTATGTATACATGTGTACACAGCTTATTTTATTTATTTTTTCATAATGTATGTAAAAAAGCACGCTAAATGAATTAACCAAATCTTGCTATCATTCCCGAGTTTGACATAATTGCTTCAAATATTTTGATGCTTATACAATATGTTTTTTATCACCGTGTATATATGATGGAATAAATGTAAGACGGACTGGAACATGACACTTCTTGTCGTGCCGCAGTTGAGTAAAACGAAAACAAAAGAAATTATTTGAGTCATTTCTACTTACTCGAAATGAAATATGCTTCGATTCTACATTGATCTTTTCTTGACATTTGATGCAATCAGAACAAAACTTTGCCTCGTAGCAATTTGCACAGTATAATTCTCTGTTCTTCGTATAGCCTTTGGCGTCCTCCAATGAACTATCGCAAGTGAAACACAAAAGATGCTCCTTGTGGTAGGTTTTGTTGCCTGCTAACGCAAATTTGCTTGAAAAAATGAGTTCGTCACATGCATGGCATCTGAGAAATATAACATTAACTTATTATGAACATCAGCATTCATAAAGTACTTAAACGGTG
Organism: Maratus michaelseni; assembly: GCA_963931845.1. Taxonomy (NCBI): domain Eukaryota; kingdom Metazoa; phylum Arthropoda; class Arachnida; order Araneae; family Salticidae; genus Maratus; species Maratus michaelseni. Next base: position 351,665,835 of record OZ007592.1, read on the forward strand.
TCATAAAAATAGTTATACATAATTCTGTTAGAGCTTCATTGGTAATTACAATACTCATTCAATAAATAAACGGGAAAGTAGGGAAATAATTATACAAGAAGGTGACATCCTTAAAGGATTGTTCCTGTGTGGAACAGCAAAGTATCGTTAGAGTTTAATAGAGAATGAAGATGTGCGACTGATAGAAATTTTGGCAGTTCGATCATTACTCTCAGAGAAGAATGCTTTAGCGGTGAATTTGTGACGTTAGAAACTGGAAGTGGCTTGTTGCTTTTGGATCAAGCTTTGAAACAAGTCGCCCGAGCTTGGGAAACCATTTCCAGTTGATGATACAGCGCTAAGACTTTATCATCAGGGGACAACGGTTCAATACGGGACAATTGCATGAATCAAATGCACGTTTACGATTGGACTGAGAAGTAAATATAGCATAACCAGCGTAGAAGATTCTCGCGTCCAGGTCACTTTTTTACGGTAGTTACAGAAAGGGTGGCTGCGACAAGGTCTTACTATGGAACTACGAAAAGAAAGGAGTAGTCATAAATGACATCATTCGATGCCATTTGTACCCCTTTACCACGTCCGCCATATATAGCTACGTCTTTCACCAGAGCTCATAAACACTGCGCTCCGGAGGCCAGTGCAATAACTCTTCCGAAAAACGAATCCTAATTTACCATTTTCTTTCCCTCCCATCTCCAATCTTTTGCCTTGTTTTGTATCGAAACACTTACGAGGCTAACGAAAAAGAAAGGCTACCGCGGTGCTTTACGCGTATCTTTTTTTACAGACCGCCGGAGTCACGTGATGCTCGAATGCACCAATGAAGGTGTATGAAAAGAGCATCACGTCAATCTAGCGGTCTGTAAAAAAGATAAGTGGAATGCACCGCGGTAGCCCGTCTTTTTCGTTAGCCTCGAAACACTTATAAGTGACGTAATGTGTCGCTCACGTAAGAGATGGAGATGAAACAGGCTCGAGCTTAATCTGTTTTAAATTCAAAATTTTATTTATTTCCATTTCAAATCATTTTAATGCGATTTTGATCAAAATAAAGAGTAAACAGAAATAGTCGTTTTCTATTCTGCATAGCTGTGATCTATTCATTTTTTGTGTTAACACTATTTCCGAATCATAATCCTGAGCTTATTTAATCGCAGAATTCTGCGATTAATTAACATTAAGATTACGCAAATGTTTCTATTTGGAAGCAGTAATAACTAAAAAGTGGAGTAGTTGATAGCTAAGTATACGCAGATAGATGTATTTAAAATTTTTATTTTGCAAAATAAGAAAAACAATGCTTTAAATTTTGAAAATAATGTGTGGAATATAAATATGCAAATTTGAGTAGCTGCGGAAGGGGGGAGGAGGAGGGGTACACTAAGGGTGTTAGTACTGCAGAATATTAGGGTTCCGGTACTTTTTTTCTTAGCAATTAAGCCCTGATCTAAACAATATTTCTTGGCGTGCTGCGATTGGGTAAAACGGGTATCCATTCAGCTCTGTGATTACGGTGCTTGCTTTCACGAACATAAAAAGCTTAATAATTAATACACTAATAATATCAGAGAAACATCTTATTCCAGGAGTGGAATTCGAACAAACACTCTCTTTTGAGAACCTAAATTTCTCCTTCTAGCGCCTCATAACACATGGCTATCTGGACTTGTTCAACTTTCCTCTGAAACGAAAGAACTTCAAAACTGGTTTCACGCATGCGCACATCTGCCGATATTGGTCTTAAAATGTTGCTTTTTGTTTTAATAATATAGATTGTTAGAATTTTCAAAATACTCAGAGTGTGTATTTGTATAGGAGCGTGCAAATGCAAACCATGAATATTTCAACATAATATAACGTGGTGAGGAAAACTGACTGTGTGTGTTGGATTGCAGTTTGAAAATGTTGTCCCTTTACTTAAGATAAGCTGTAATTATTTTTTTTTATAAATCATGTAAACTACTTTGGATAGATTAATTGTTGACATTTTTTATTTTAGAAAAAAATATTCTCAAATTTACGTACTTTTCAAAATACTAGAGGGTTTCCCCCCTACGAGCTACGATCGCTAACTCCCGTCCAGATCCCACAGGCTCTAAAAACACGGTAATTTGCTCTGCTTTTAAAAGATTGCCGGATTACGGAAGATTGAATGATATTATTACGAGTGGCGGTCATTTGTAGTCGGAAGAAGTTGGACCACGTTGGTCTCCAGTCCCAGTCCAGTAGCCTGGTTCCTGCCAGTCTGATGATCTCCCAAGAGACTCTTATGAGGATTCATCTGAGAGAAGGATGCCTCTGATGGTGGTGTTGGGTAAGAGGTTTCCTCGTATGTTGTCTCTGGAGGAAAGCATTTGGGCTTGAAAATTGCATCCGTCTTTTCTCCATCCATCCTCTCTCCTGTCAATGCCTATGCCTATAGGCGGAGCACTTGGGGTCAGATGCTCTGTGATCCAATGGAAAATGTGTTATAATGTGTTCGTTGTAATGTTTACAGTTAATACAATTAACTGGTAGGTCACAGTCTCCCTGGGGATGTTGGCACAGTGACGCACGCCTCGGCAGTGTTTCTCTGGATGCGTGAAGCCTTGACACTTGCGCCAGCGAGTTATAGAGGTGTGTGGGCACAACTGGTAGTGTTTGAGTCCCACTGTAATTCCCCTGTCCTCGATGATGGTCTTCCCAAGAAAGGGTGGCATGAGAATAATAATATCCCGTTCGTCTTCTTTAAATTTGTTTTGTAATTCTTTGATGATGTGCAGATCATCTGCTTGGATTGTGTATGCTGAAGAGAAAGTTTCTAGTATCTTGTCGTGGGTAATTCCCGCCTGGGACACCTATCAGGAGCACCTAGTTCTGCACAGCCATTTTTGTCGCGAATGTAAGGGTACGGTTGAGTTTTTGATGGGTTCTTAGATCTCGTTTTAAGACAACTTTATCTGCTTCTGACTTGCAGTGGAGTTCGACTTGGTACTTTTTTGTCAGCACTTTATCCAAGAACACCGGGGTGGCGTAATTGTGATGTTTTAGCTCTGTTTGGATTTCCTCACCAGTGGTCCTGGTGCATCCCTTGATGACTAGGATCCTCCGGTTCGGTCTGTCAATGGCTTTGTTGTTTGTTGGTGGTTGATGTGCCTGTTCTGGTGATGGTGTATGTGAGTTATTTTCCAACTGCGAGTCTTTCTCCGGAAGGGAATCTGCTAGATCTAGACATTCTGGTTTTAGAGATTTTGTGGACTCGAGCGTGATGAATGCTTGTACAATCGCTTCGGTTAGTTTGGCTGGCTTGGGGAAGGCTTCTGCAGGTCTTTAATGTTTTTTGGGAGCTGTTCTTCCAGGGCTGTGTTAGTTCCACACACCTGATGCATAGCTCATGGTGGTCCTTGGTTGTAATACGGTCTTCTGATCTATGGCACGGAAAATTTGACGAAAAACGGTAATATGTTTCTGTTGGAGTTCTTTGTTGGATGCTTTTAGCTTATTGATTTGAGTCCTGCCTTTAGTAACTAGTTTTGAGATTGTGTCGAAGGCCTCGTCCTCTTCTGTTTCTGAGGCTACAGAGGTACAAATTTCGCTCCGGCTGTGATTGGATAATGATTTATTTGTTTGGCGTGATAGGAGACACTTTGCAGGGGTGTCCTGGCTGAAACTATCCTCGTTCCACATACTTACGGGGAAGAATTACTTTAATGCTGAAATTAAGTATGTTAATGAAAGAAGGAAATAAATGTTTTTGGGCACCGTTGCCACTCCATACATTGGTCCTGTGGCGTCCGCTACTGGTATAGCAGCATGGGACTTGAATTTGGAATAGTGGGGGGGGGGGAGAAGGTTGTTATTCAATTCCGTTTGACTGAGGGAATTTTAGGTTTCCAAAGCCACACCCACCGCTGTCAGCTATCACGACTGCTGACGGCTGTTTTCGTGTTTCATTAAGTAAAATCTATCACACATTTGAAAATCAGATTGTCTAAAATGGTTAAGTAAAAATGTCGCTGCTTCTTGGACTTAATAAAGTTTTCTTTTAGACGCTAGAAGAAAATCGTTTAAATTTTTTTTTAAAGATATTGTTTAAATAGGACGCAATTTTCCCCCATTGAATGCTTTTCGCACATAATTTCGCAATGAAGCCTTATGCATACCTGAACACATAAATTTAGCGATCAGTATTTTCATCGAAAATCTTTACTTCCAAAAATTGTATTTTGAAAGGAGGAGAAAATGTATTATATTTTGAATAATTTAAATCCGATTGCTAAAACGAAAGCGCAAAAACAATTGATAAAATATGAACTTTTCATTGGAAAAATGTCACGAAAAATATATACTAAAAATAAGCAATAGTTGTCTTATTCGTTTAATATTCCATAATCGGGTTCATAGCCGATGTAGGTCACAAACTCGCTAGCTCTAAAATCGCTGAAATACATGTTTTAACTAATTTTTTTAGTAATTTGTAATACTGAATTTCACGCTTCTACTTAAAACTACTGCTGAGACTTGGCAAAATTACCTAACACTGCCGATCCCCCGTGTAACTCCCTTGGTGGATTAATATCTAAAATAGCTGAAATACCTATTTAACTATTTTTTTAGTAGATTTGTTATCCCGAATTTCACGCTCCTACCTAAAACTGCTGCCGAGATGTAGCGAAAAGACGAAATCACCTAAAACGTTCGACCCACCCCCTCCATTTAACCGCCTCAGGTTGTGAATTTTCAAAAATTCTTTCTTTAATAAGGACTTCCTTGTTAGGAGGTACACCGTCAATTCAATTGGATATTTCCTTATCTTCAAATAAAAATTTTCGAAAATTCTGATGTGACAACATTATATAAAAACAATTACTTGCCACTGAAAGAGTTAAAGGTCAGGGAACTTTGTAATTTTATTTAAATAAGTGCATGCATTACAAATTTCGTATTAAAATGCGTTAAAAATAACATTTTAGGGAGAATCTGACGGGGTCTGATTTTTTAATTTTAGTAAAAAAATGCACATCTAGATACATTTGGAGGACAAAATAAATATAGCACTGTGTAACCACACACACCATAATGAGCCAAATGAAATGAAATTACCGCTTCTTTGCATTCTCACTGTAATGACGCAAGCAATATGCAGTTCCATCTGTGTCACAACAATGAATGAGATCCGCTAAAAGTTCTCTACACTGGAAACAAAGAAAACAGGCTGGATGGAAAGCTTGGTCTGCATTGTTAGTGACCACTAACTCGCCAGGTTCAAGTACTAACAGACACCTCGGGCATTGAACAGGCATTCCATGGGTCATTTCCTACAAAGAAAAAAAATGTTACAATATAGTGCTGGTACTGATGAAAATAGATGAAATTTATTTAGTCTATGATTCATTAAAGCAGTTTTTCGTTATTGATGTATCGCATATTTGTGAGTGTTATAGATTTCGTTCATTTATTTGACCAAAATGCCTCAATGGTTGGCAGAAAGAAGCCTGAGCGGACATGACTTAAAGTGCTATTACTTGAAGCGTCAAAGTTGCCGCTACTTTCGTGCGACACCCTGTTAAACCTATTGTTTCAAAATAATTGCTCGTAAAACAAGCAACTTTTTATTGTTGAAGAAATTTTGTCGCCTGTAGTGTGATATCGAAATGGATACGGACCCATATCGCATGGAACAGCCAGTGGAATGCATGGAAATCTGACGAAGGAAGAGTCTTGCCCGGAACAGCCAACGAAATGCTTAAAAACTGACGAGTCGCGGCAATTTTTGTCACTTCAAATTATCCAGTGTAATAGCACTATTTTAATGGTAGACTGCACACCCAAGCAACAAGAGACACACAATGCGCGAGTCGGGGTCAGGAGATAAATTCTGAAATTCAAGCCTGTTTCTTCTTTGTTGTTTCCATCCTGTCAATAAAGAAGAAACAGGTTTGGATTTCAGAATTTGTCTCCAGATTTGTCTGTTGTGCCGCTTGCGACCGGATGTGCCTGCCTAAACGCCTAGAGATATAGCAAAAGCTGAACAGTTGAGGTCGCTGGAATTAACTTATATTGTATGTGCAGATTTTCAGTGTCCAACTTTTGGCGACAACTTGACAGATTTTTTAAAGACTTAGGCGACTGGGTTCAGCACAGACTTCCTATCAGGAAGGTTCAAAAATCTTCATTTTCTCGAAAGTTCTGGATATAAGATGACGTCACGAGAGATTTTCGCGATGGATCTCATCAGTATGACATCACAGACAGTTCAACTCCGCGTATCAACCTCAAATTTGTTCCATACAAACCATTCAAACACTACTTCGCAGCCGTTTGTTTGGAACCAATTTGAGGTTGATTTGGTTCTCGGAGTTGAGCTGTTTGTGACGTCACCATTGTGGGGTCCATTCTCTACATGAAGGTTGTAAATTAAAACTCCATCTGCAGCACGAAATTTGAATTTAGCGTCCAATTTAGGCTTTCGATTCGTAGCAGATAATTTTGTGAAACAGCGAAGATGTTTATCCGAAAAATTTCAGGTCTTTGCTTTGGGACATTTGTTTCTAAAGTTCTGTTGTATTACACTGAAATTGTTTACGAAGTAATGATTATCTTCTCCTTAAATTCCTTACCTTCTGAAACTTTCTCGTAATAAATATTGGTCGTCCTAAAGATTGTTTTATTCGACTTTCAAACGAAAAAAATCCATAATTGGAACATTTCAGGTATACCAGGACTGGGGTTGAATAATAATAAACGATGCCTACTTTTAGAAGTATGGAGGGCGCATTGAAGAGCCTTGTGGATGGTCTAGTAGCCAGTTTAGACAAAATGAAAGTCACGCAGAGAATGACTGGCTAAAGAAATAAAACTGGTCCGGAAGAAATAAAAATCGAACAAGGCTGAATGGAGGAAGAAATAAAGAAAAAAGTTCAGGAACAACTTGTATCTGTGAAAAACGTATCAGATGAGAAACTTATTAATGGTTATGGAAAAAAGAATTTTAAGAAAAAAAATTTCAAGACAGAATAGAAAGCTAATAAAACTTCTGACAAGAAAATTGAAGAAAATTTTGAAAAGAAAATTAGAAGAAAATTTTGGCAGAAAAGAAGAAGAAAACACCATACTGACATTCTCGAACAAAAAATAGTGATGGTAAATAAGAAGATTGAGAGTCCGGAAAAGAGAAAGCTATATGACACCTAATGTGCAATCTCTTATTAAAAGATGTTCAAAATTTCCTGTTTGTTGTCCTTTGAAACAGACTTTGGTCTGATTTTTATTGAGAAGTGTTTCCGTAATAATAGATTTTTCGTGGAATGACACTCGAGAATTTTAAAACATCACAATTTACAGATGATTAAAATTTGAATTCCTTTTTATGGATTATAACGACCTTCCTATGGTTTAAATGGATATGATTTAAAAAGTTTTGTGATAAACTGTAGAAAATTCTCTCTCTAAAAAAAAAAAAAAAAAAAAAAAAAAAAAAAAAAAAAAAAAAAAAAAAAACAATCACTGTAACGATTAATAGTTAGTATTTGAAGTTATACTAAACTTTTACATATTAGTAAACTTAAACTCTGAGGAATTTTAATTCAAATTCTATTAAACTAATGCTATTGAATTTTTTTAAACTCGAAACTGCCAATTACTCTAATATTGAAGAAAAGTTATCCATTAGCAATAGTTGCAGTTTACAGTGACTATGTAAAATCTGTTAATTATTATGCATTTACTTCTTTAACAAATTTTTAATGCTATAAATTTGCGACTTTTTAGTGAGCGTTTGATGATAGTCTGAGAAATAAAACAATGGGCCAAAAGGTTGGTTGGTTGGTTATTTGTTACGGCCGATTATCTGCGCTAGGGATATAGGCCGGCAGGGGGGAGTGCCCTGCGTGAGGGTCTTTCTAAGGGATTCTAACCCGTATTTACGGCAAGGTTCGAAGAAAACCATGGAAAACTCCGAACGGTTAGGTCGTCGCTCGTCGAGCGTGACAGGGGGTTTGAACCCAGCACTTCCCGTCTACCAGCTTTGAGAGCAGAACCTCTCAGCCATTGGTGGGCCATAAGGAACATAGTATAACATATACGCGCTAGATTGAAAAGTGTTACAAAATTTATGCGTAACACTAAGAATTTTTCATCTTTATTTCTACCAAAAAGTTCTATAAACTTTTTTCTTACATATTAAAGGAAAAACCTTCACCGGCCCTAATCACACGCATCCGTAAAATGAAAACTGCTTATTCAATTCTTTAGAAAATTGCGCAGGAATCCATATACGTGTGTAAACGTACTAGAATAAAGTCAGAAAATGTAAAAAACTGAAAAAATCCCATAAAAACGAAAATAGATTAGTTAATACTATATATGTATATATTTTATCTTTCAAATGAAATGTGATTGTCAAGTCAATAGATGGCAGCACTAGCGACAAAACTGATTTTGTCCTCTTATATGAGTACATAAATTTTGAATTCACACAACAGAAAATAGTAATTCCCAAATATAAAAGTTTTTCCTGTTTACTTTTTAAAAAAAATCACATTTCATTCCATAAATAAATTAAAAGTGAAGACCTTTTCATTGCAGTGTTAAAAAGTATATATATGCATACACTAGAGATGAGTTCGGGCTAGAGCTACTAAATATATTTATACAGCAGCTTTAGTTCGGGCCCTCTTTTTCGGAGTTCAAGTCTGACGATTTGATATCCGAGCCTACCCGAGCGTGAACAATTTTGTGTCATTAAATCCTGAGCGCGAGCCCGATACTGAAAATACGCAGTAAAAAATTGGTAATAACATTTTAAAATTGTTTCAATATTAATTTTCTCATTTAAAAATCTTTTCCTACACAGAAATAAGTATTTATCCTAAATATCATATTCATAATAATCCTATCATGACAACTTTTTCGTGTTTTTCATATCGCTGAAAATCTGTTTAAAATAACAAATTTGTTTTCTATAGACAACCATTGGCAGAAATCTACAAAAGTCATAATTTTTATTATTTAAAAATATTATTGCACAGCTATGGTAGAAAGACATGTGTTCTGTTTTTCAATAATTCTTAAAAAGGACTTCTGTCAGATGGAGGGATGGACAAGAGATAATCACATGGCTTCTTTATGTTACTAAGACTGACCGTGTCAAAGCTTTAGAATAAGATAGGCTATTTCTCCTTATCATCTATCAATAATAATTCAATTCCTTTTCAAACTGATTTTTAAAGGATTCTAAAACACTTTAAGAAATTCAATAAGACTGCACTCTTGTTTCTTAAGTTTATTTTTCATTTTTTTCATTTTGTGAATAAATAAAATTTTCGCTTTGAGCCCTCCGTGCTCGACCGAGCCCGAAGTTTGATATGAAAATTGATCCCCAGGTCGTGTCGGGCTTGGGCTTGGGCTGAGCCCGTCTCATCTCTAGTACAGACAGGCATCTACAATAATAAAATGTCTGTTCTCGAATGTCACAGTCCTCAGTTGTCGAACAATTCGGTACACGAACAAGAAATTCGAGCGAAATTTGATTAGGTTCTCGAACAGTGAGAGTGTCGTCACGAAATCGACCGAATGCAAATGTGTAGAAATAACGACCGCGTTGATTTTTTTATTTTATGTTTTTTTCTTATGCGAAGCCACATAATACATGAGGTACATTGAACACAGTGTTAACTGAATTCCCACATTTTGAGAGTCCTTATAACTATATTGCTGAATCTAATGATTTTTATTTTTCTCTGTATTTTCTATCTTTTTTTCTTTTCTTTTCTTGGTTTTCAAGGCCGCGAAGCGCATAGCGATATAGAGGTTCCGGTGCTAACGAATTCCAAGTATTTTAAGATTCAAACAGAGCGAATTCGTGTTCCTAATAAACTAAAAAAATAACAATGGAGTCCCCCTCCCCACCCACACACACATACACTTTCTCCTTAACATCAAGACAACCAAAGTTTCAGCAATAAAAGTATGGGCAGGATTTTTGTTAAACTTTTATTAAATTGCTATAAAATTGTCATTCTCAATGTCGCATGTATAGTGTAAGTAACTGTAATGCCTTTTTATATACAGTATTATACAATGCAAAGTATTGTTTGAAAAAGGTAAATGTAAAGAGTAATTTGGAGGTAAGAACCAATTAGACCTATTTTCATTATTTCTCACGGTAAAATTTGATTCGGTTCTTAAATAATGAGAGCCGAGGTTTATATACATAGGGTTAGCAAAAACAGTTACCCACTTCCGAATGCTTTTGGATGAATTCTACTGCTCCGGATGTGATGACATTTAAACTATAGATAACTCAAATGATGCGCTTATCATTTGTTAAATAAAAAAAAATCTGTACGAAGATTCGCTGAAAGGTGGCATTGTAACATTTAAATACCTGTTCAGGAGGCTTATATATTTTAATGCCTAATATCTGTACACATAAATGTTTAATATGCTTACAATAAGTGATTTGCATGTCAACATCCACTATCAACAACGTTCTGTAATCTTAAAACTATATTTCCTATGTAGCAAAGAGCAGTGAGTCTGGGCAAATATTCAACAAGAAAGAAAAATTATGCGTCAGAGCACACATTATGAAGCACTTTCCAACACTTAAAGAATATTGTAATGAAACTTCACCTTTTAGTAAGGTCAAAGAAGATATTTAAATAATCAAGTTAGAAAACCCATAGCACATTTGAAAATCCAATATCTGGAGGCACGGCAGTGCCTCCGCCAAGTCGAGTGAGGACAGCCGTAAGCATACTTTTCTGGAAGCAACTCAGGGCACTTTTGACCCCTCCATATCTCCGCGCTGGAGTATCCCAAACATTTTAAACTTCAATTATAGAGAGTATTTGGCCCACAGGACCAAAATTTAAAATTACAACTTTCTGTCTTTTCTAGTTCAGGCGATATATGAACTCAAACATTCGATTTTTTGTCACTTATTACTCACTCGTTCACGCGTCATCAAAAAGATTGGGTAGATCCCGTAGCCCCAGAAACTTGACATTTGGAAAAAAGGTAGTGTTTAGGATACAAAGAAAGGAAAAATTATAAAATCCAGAAAATTCGAAAAAAAAACCATTCGAAAATTCAACAAATTCCATCAAAATTGAAAATTGAAAATAATACGATCTTGTAGTCTTGGAAACTTAAGATTTGGTGTGAAGGTAGTGTTTAACATCCAGAAAAAGAAAACATCAAAAACACCAAAAAAATCGAAAGCAAAATTGAAAAAATCGAAGAAATTGAAAAAAACCGAAAATTTGAAGACAATCCGATTTTGTTGCGCTAGAAAATTCAAATTAGGAATAAAGGTAGTATTTAGGATACAGAAAAAGAAAAATTAAAAAAATCCAGAAAATTCGAAAAAAAAAAATAAAAAAATTCGAAAAAAATTGAAAAAATGAAAATAATTTGATACGATAACGCTCGTATTTATACATTAATTTGGATGAAACTAATTGTGTGTATTAAGCTCACCAATGCCTCGACCGAGTTCGTTGGCCAGTTTGGTCCGCCATCTTGTTTCAAGATGGCGGCCACGGAAAATTTTAAAACTAAAATAAATATACAAAAAAGTTAAAAAATCAAGTTTATTTTTAATTAGGTGTTAGGACTTGATACAAGGATTCCAGAGCATTTTTTGTTTTACCTCTATCTTAAAAATTGGCTGAGATAGAGCAGTTTGAAATTCTAGGGTGGCTGGCATTTTGAAACAAAACAGCACATTACAAAAAACCAACGATAAATTTATGGTCAATAATGGTCAAGCAGGTGCAATCCCGAATGAATACTCCGTGTTATTATAACTGTAACTTTGACTTCGAAATTTTGATAAGTTGCATTTTCTATTTGTTGATATTTTTGAACTATGATTTACGCTAAGTGAAATGTTGTTGAAGAGGGATTTTCCATGTAAATCCGAAACGTCCAATTTTAATATGTTTTTAATGTTTTATGAAAGTGTATTGTAATGTCTGTAATTTTAATGATTTTAATATAAATTTATAAGTTTTAGTGAACGCGATTTCTCGCAAATTATTTTCTTTCATTGTTGTAATCATTTTCCCAATCATACGCATAAAACTATATATTCATATCCATTAGCGCCAAATTCTCGCCAAACTTGGCGACAATTGGCGAAATATCGCCAAATTTGGCGACAAAAATAAGTCTTCATAAATGAAGCCAACTTGGCTATAGCTCAATAATTTGGCGAATTTCTTATTCAAATTCAGTTTAAACGACTCTTTTGTAAACGGTTTCTTTGCATTTTAACTTGCTGTTTTCGAGTAACATTAGCTAAATTTTAAAACGAAGATATAGGAAAGCTACCTTTTCCAGCCGGTACAGGCCGGAGGACTTTTTTATGAGTTGTCGGATGCAATCTATGTTTTGCATTAAATAAAGTAAAACATTGAAAAACAAATCCCACAGGATGGGGATAGTTTGTTTTAGATAGATTTTAAGATAATTGTCCTATTAGCTAGTACACCTTCCGTTATTGTTTTGTGTTATTTTCCCCGGATTATGCTTTTCTTTTCTTTTGTTTACGAATTTTGTAATAGAAAAGTTCCGCTATAGACTGGCTACGTTATAGACCTTTTTTTATAGACAGGTTCATTTTCTTTCACAGGCTTTACTCTATTTAATTTATATATGAAATATTTGTTGTTAAAAGATGTTGGTCGCACAAAAATTTTCACATCTCTCCCTCCCTCCCGACATTACTGGTTGGTTATGGCTTGATAGTCCTTTCTAAATAAAATCATGGTGATTCTAAGATTCTCTTGATTTATCTCTAAGTTGAACATAAACGATCCTAAGAAAACGGATCAATGAATTACTATATTGGCATGAGGAAATTTAGTTGCAGAAAAATGGAGCATATAGCTAGCATTAAGTCTAATAGGAAAACCACAGCCTTGGCAAGATCTGGAGGCACGGTAGTGCCTTCGCCAAGTCGAGAGAGGACAGCCGTAAGCATACTTTTCTGGAAGCAACTCAGGCACTTTTGACCCCCCCCCCCCATATCTCCGCGCTGGAGTATCCCAAAAATTTGAAACTTTATTTTTCTAGAGTATTTGGCACACAGAACCAAAATTTAAAATTACAACTTTCTGTCTTTTCTAGTTCAGACGATATATGAACTCAAACATTGGATTTTTTGTCACTCACTCACTCACTCGTTCACGCGTCATCAAAAAGATTAGGTTGATCCCGTAGCCCTAGAAACTTGACATTTGGAAAAAAGGTAGTGCTTAGGATACAAAGAAAGAAAAAATTATAAAATCCGGAAAATTCGAAAAAAAAAAACATTCGAAAATTCAACAAATTCCATCAAAATTGAAAATTGAAAATAATACGATCTTGTAGTCTTAGAAACTTAAGATTTGGTGTGAAGGTAGTGTTTAGTATCCAGAAAAAGAAAACATCAAACACACCAAAAAAATCGAAAGCAAAATTGAAAAAAATCGAAAAATCGAAAATTTTCAAATAATCCGATTTTGTTGCGCTAGAAACTTGGAATTCGGAATAAAGGTAGTATTTAGGATGCAAAATAATGAAAAATTAAAAAATCCAGAAAATTCGAAAAAAAATTCAAAAATTCGAAAAATTCGTAAAAAATTGAAAAAATTAAAATAATTTGATTTTTTAGCCTTAGAAACTTAAAATTCGCAGTAAACATACTGTTTAGGATTCAGAATAAGTTAAAATAAAAAACGCAATAAAATTCGAAAATAAAATCGAAAAGTCGGAAAAATCAAAAAATAAGGAAAATTTGAAAATAATTCGATTTCATAGCGCTAGAAACTTGAAATTTGGAATAAAGGTAATATTTAAGATACTAAATAAGGAAAAATTAAAAAATATGCATAATTCAAAAAATACCCATAAATTAGTGCAGACGATATATGAACTCAAAGTTTCGATTTTTTGTCACTCACTCACTCTTGCGTCATCCAAAAGATTGGGTAGATCCCGCAGCCACAGAAACTTAAAATTTGGAATAAAGCTAGTGTTTCGGATACAAAGAAAGGAAAAATTATAAAATCCGGAAAATTAAAAAAAAAAAATTCGAAAATTCAAAAAAATCGAACAAAATTGAAAATTGAAAATAACACGATCTTGTAGTCTTAAAAACTTAAAATTAGGTGTGAAGTACTGTTTAGAATTCAGAAAAAGAAAACATGAAAAAGACAAAAAAAAAATTAAAAATAAAATCGAAAAATCGAAAAAAATGGAAAATTTTCAAATAATCAAATTTTGTTGCGCTAGAAACTTGAAATTCGGAATAAAGGTAGTATTTAGGATGCAAAATAAGGAAAAATTAAAAAATCCAGAAAATTCGAAAAAAAAATCAAAAATTCGAAAAATTGGAAAAAAAAAATGAAAAAAATTAAAATCATTTGATCTTTTGGCCTTAGAAATTTAAAATTCGCAGTAAAAATAGTGTTTACGATTCAGAATAAGTTAAAATAAAAACGCAATAAAATTCGAAAATAAAATCAAGAAATCGAAAAATAAGGAAATTTTGAAAATAATTCGATTTCATAGCGCTAGAAACTTGAAATTTGGAATAAAGGTAATATTTAAGATATTAAATAAGGAAACATTAAAAAATATGGATAGTTAAAAAAAATCGAAAATTTCAAAAAAAAAGAAAAATAAGAAAAAGAGAGAAAATGAAAATAATATGATCTCGTAGTCTTAGAAACTGAAAATTTTGTGTAAAGGTAGTGTTTAGGATTCAGAAAAAGAAAAAATTAAAAACACAACAAAAATTGAAAAAAAAAATCGAAAAAAAAACGAAAATTTGAAAATAATTCGATTTTGTAAAGCTAGAAACTTAAAATTTGGAATAAAGGTAGTATTTAGGATACAAAAAAAGAAAAAAAGAAAAAATCTGTAAAATTCGAAAAAAAAAATTCGAAAATCCGAAAAATTGAAAAAAATTCGATTTTGTAGCTTTAGAACTTAAAATTCGGCGTAAACTTATTGTTTAGGATACAGAAAAAGGAAAAATTAAAACACAATAAATTCGAAAATAGAATAAAAAAAACTCGAAAAAGATCGGAAATTTCAAAATAATTCGATTTTGTAGCGCTAGAAACTTGAAATTTGTAATAAAGGATACAAAATAAGAAAAAAAATAAAAAATCCAGAAAATTATAAAAAAAATTCGAAAATATCAAAAATTGAAAATAATTTTATCTTGTAGTCTTAGAAACTTAAAACTTGGTGTAAAAGTAGTATTTACTATTCAATAAAAGGAACAATTAAAATATTCGTTAAATTCGAAAATAAAATCGAAAAATCGAAATATCTTTAAGAAATCGAAAATTCGAAAACAATTTAATTTTGTACTGCTAGAAACATTAGTTTTAAGATAATTGTCCTATTAGCTAGTACAACGCCCCTAATTGTTTTAAGTTATTTCCCCCGGATTATGGTTTTCTTTTCTTTCGTTTACGAATTTCGTTATAGAGAAGTTCCGCTATAGACTGGCTACGATATAGGCAATTTCTTTATAGACAGGTTTGTTTTCTTTCACAGGTTGTACTCTGTGTACTTCACATATGAAATATGGATTGTTAAATATTGTCATCCCCACAAAAATTTTCACAGCTCCCCCTACCCTCCCGACATTACTGACTGGTTATGGCTTGATAGTCCTTTCTAAATAAAATCATGGTAACTCTAAGATTCACTTGATGTATCTCTAAATTGAACCTAAATGATCCTAAGAAGACGGATCAAATAATTACTATATTGGCATGACAATCAGGTAACTTAGAATCAAAATCGAAAAATCAATAAATTTATAAAAAGTCGAAAATTTGAAAATAATTCGATTTTGTAGTCCTAGAAGCTTGACATTTGGCAGAAAGGCAGGGTTTAGTACACAAAGTAAGGAAAAATTAAAAAATCTGTAAATAATAAAAAAAAAGACTAAAAAAACGAAAAAAAAATCGAATAAAGGAATATAATTTGATTTATTGGAAATTTCCGGAAATTTTAATTTTGGCTTTCTTTTCACACTAAAAAGTTCTTTTATGTTAAATATCAAGTATCTAGGGCTGCGAGTAATATCTCAGATGGATAGCACCTATCCTGGAAGCAATTGAGAGTACTTTTGACACCCCCCCCCCTCCCATAACTTAGTGCTTGCCTAGGAACCTGAAATCTCTTTTTATCTACAGTACTTTGCAAACGAAACTAAAGCTTCAAATTTTTGATACCTGTAAATAATAGGGACAGAGTGTGGGCTTAGCGAAAATCAGTGGATGATCTCAAGAAAAGGAGAAAATCAAGAAAAGGAGGATTACTTACAAAAAGAAGTGAAATCTCATCAAAAAGTCACCTGTAAAAAATGCAGCCAAGTCTCGTAACTCATTTACCGTAAAAAGTACTGAGATCGTATAAAGCCAAGTTTAACTATCTTATTAACTCTGAAATTTTCATTCGCAAATCACTCTTAGTCTCTACATCTTTAGTTAATTATTATTTTGTGACTTGGCAATTACGCATCACAGGGAAGTTATTACACCTTACTATGTTATGGAATAGGATGGGATAATTTAATTAAGGCAAATTATATACGCACAGGGAAGTTATTACACTTTAATATGTTATAGTATTATTTGATTAAGACTAACTATATACATCACATTCTCGTGCTACGTAATTGCCAAGTCACAAAATAATTAACTAAAGATGTAGAGACTAGGAGTGATTTGTGAATGAAAATTTCAGAGTTAATAAGATAGTTAAACTTGGCTTTATACGATCTCAGTACTTTTTACGGTAAATGAGTTACGAGACTTGGCTGCATTTTTTACAGGTGACTTTTTGATGAGATCAGTATTTACAATTTACATTAAAATAATATATATATATATAGGTCGCCAAGCAGTTTTCACATACTGTACCTCACTCCGAGTCCTTTGGAAACATTATGAGTGGTGATAGATTTTTACACGGGACTCGGAGTATGCACTTCTATATCGTTTCTTTTTATGTGATATCACTTCTTTTTATGGCTGACGTTTTAGGTTTGTGGCTTGGTGGGATCATTTACAACGAGTTGTTTTTGATGAGATATATATAGTAGATAGATGTCATAACCTTACTATAACCGTAGGTCGCGCTATAACGGGGCCATATGCGTCAGGAAATGTTATATACATCATACAACCTGTGGCCAGAAAGTTCGGTGAATGAATTTTTATTTCAAATACAGTATTGAACAGCATCAAATACAATTTACTGTCCTTCAAAATAATCTCCATGGATGGTAATGCACTGTTGAGAACGAGTATATAAGACCTGGAAACTACTGTAAAACATTTCTTTCGGAATGGCGTTCAGCTCGGCCGTCACGTTGCGTTGAATGTCAGTGATGTCCGTAAATCTCTTTCCCTTCAGGGCTGACTTCAATCTGGGGAAGAGGAAGAAGTCTTCAGGTGCCAAATCAGGTGAATAAGGGGATGATCAAGTGTCACAACTCCATTCGCGGCCAGGAACTTCCGTACAACCAAGGCGGTGTGTGGCCGGGCATTATCACAGAGAAGAGTCCAGGAGCCTTGCGTGGCGTACTCAGGGCGAACGCAACAGATCCTTTGCAGTAAACGCTTCAGAATATCGGCGTAGGCAACAGCATTAAATGTGGTACTCTCAGGGAGGAATTCTTTCTGAATGAGACCCTTAGAGTCGAAGAATGCGATGAGCATTGTCTTTATGCACGATTTTTCTGACCGTACCTTGATTTTTTTAGGCGACGACGGACTCCGCCACTTCAAACTTTGTCGTGCCAAACTCTAAACTTAACCCTGAAGGGAAAGAGATTTATGGACATCACCGACATTCAACGCAACGTGACGGCCGAGCTGAACGCCATTCCGAAAGAACTGTTTTACAGGAGTTTCCAGGACTTATATACTCGTTCTCAACAGTGCATTACCATCCATGGAGATTATTTTGAAGGACAGTAAATTGTATTTGATGCTGTACAATACTGTATTTGAAATAAAAATTCATTCACCGAACTTTCTGGTCACAGGTTGTATATTATTATTAAGTCATATATCCTAATCCTAATAATATTATAAATCTGATTGTGTGCAAATGTTAGGCTGAAGCCAGCGTCAAAATGAAGCATTTAATGATCCTGTATCTTTGCATATAAGTTGATTATAACCCTCAAATGAATATAGGCTGGTTTTCTTTTATTTTATTTCAATATTTTTCTTAAAAATTAAAATTTTCATTATTTTCATACAGAATAAATGGACATTTTTTCGTATATGTTACAATGCTTGGTTGGTTTGGTTGGTTTGGCCCAAAGGGCCCGGTTTTGCAACTTTTTTTAAAATGGTTAAATTTATTTTACCGTTGCTAATACTTTATCGTTGCCAATATAAAATAAAACCCCTGAGTAATAATTTTTAATCAATAATTTATTTTCAAGTGAAAATTTTCCACGTGAAAAATGAAAAGGAAATGAATTATTTAAGAATTAAACAGAATATGAAATGATGTCACATTAGAAATAAAACGTTCGTTTTCAAATATTTGATAATAATACAAAGTGCATAAATACGAGTAAGTATGGAAAGCAAGCGAATATGATGTCATATATAGAAAAATAAAACAAATTTGTTTTGATGTTGAAATAAAATGATCTTGGGTTAACAAATTATTTGTGATTAATTTCTCTTTTTTTTTTCTTTTTCTTTTTCACATGAAAGGAATTATTTTAAATGTACGTAATCGCAGACTTGCCAAGTCTCCGGCTTTTTGCACACCAGTATTATCTTAAAGAAAATGTTGTTCTTTTGAATCGCAGATTGTTCCGATTACATAAAACAACATTTTCTGTACTAAAATACTGGTGTCCAAAAAGCCGGAGACTTGGCAACTATGTATATGTATTTTAAATGTATGTGTTGTAAATTAAAGTTCTGTGTTTTAAATGAAATGAGTGAAAGATTTATATTTTTAATGAATTCAATACGAATGATGGGATAGGTTGGCGATTTATCGTCTGCACACGGCTAACATAAAGATACCATATTTTTAATTTAAATTTTAAAAAGTTAAAAAAAAAAATTGGATGGCAAATGTCAATGATATGCATCGCAAAATTATCCGTATCGGAAATCAGGAAATCTTAATAAAAATAACTATATTTTTTAAAAGAAAGTTGTTTTTCTCATAAAAGCTAAAGGTTTAATATGATTGTGTCGAAGTAACAGCATTTTTCCTCTATCATTTTCCCACAATCGAAAACACATTTGTAAATCGTCGTTTCGAACCGGATTTTAATTTTACATTTCTTTTAGTTTTAAAATAGGAAAAACTTTGTTGTCTTTTTTAAATATAGCTTTTTTTAAAAAAGTTGTTTCATAATAGATTTTTGTAAAGTCTTGCAGGATAAGAAAAATTGCATAGATTTTAAAGCAATGTTTAAGTAAAATTACAATACTTTTTAAACTTAAATTACAATACTTTTTAAACTTAAAAAACAACAATGTTATCGAAAAGAAAATCGATTTTACCAACAAATTCGCGTAATGCAAAAGCAAAGAAGAAATAAAAAAGTAATGAATCTTTTCTTCCAGCCGAATTGTGTAAACTTGAACAAGCCGATCGTGGCAATTCATAACATTATAAACGTGAAAGCGCGTTCTATACAGTAGAATTTTTTTTACATATAGGTAGAACATTTCTGAGAACAGGAAGGTTAGGGGTCTGTAATTAGGTCCATAGTCAATTTGATTTTTTTTTTTTTTTATCAAGTGAAATTTGGCGCAAAATTAAATACATTGTTGTAACCAGATTTGTTTTTTTGCGTGGTAAACACTTAATGGTATTTTAGATGATCATTTCCCCGCTCACCTTTGATACCAACTATGACTGTAAAACATATTAAAAAATATTAGCCGATAATTTTCTAATTTTCTTATTGCTTCATGATGTAAATAGACTTCCTGGTTCATACTTTAAACCTGAATCGGTCATGCCATTGTCGTTCAATTTTTATTCCTAATCCTAACCCTAATCGTATCCTATCCTAATCCTGATAACAGAGCCGTCCTTAGTGAAAGCGAGGCCGGGTGCAAGAACTTTTGCGAGGCCTTTCCATTCCAAACTAGTTAACCCCATCCCATTCCCACCATGTTGTCAATTTAGAAAATTATTTTAGTTCATGTTCCAGAAATTTCAAATAATAATTTTTGCTTTTTTTAAATCATTTAATGGCATGTTTCGTGATTTAGTTAAATGAAGGTAACTATTCGAAAATTCTGGTAGATATTTCGAATAAAAAAATCCACTAAATTGGCAGCAGTACTTCTTTCAATGCAATAACCTTTCGAAAAAGCTCACATGGAGTGAATCTCAAACAAAAGCTCACAGTGTCGCACCCAGGATCGCGCTTTTTCTTTGGGAAGGTTGGGGAGGGGTACATGTTAGTAGAGCTTTTATGCAGACTCGGGTCAGTTTATTTTCATAACTCTAGAACTGGGTCCATATTATTCTTTTTTCTGCATATTTGGCGCGGGCCGGGAATTCATTTTTACCTGTCATGTCGGAGCGGCATTTCTTATCTCTCTCTTTTTTTTTTCTTTGGTTAATTATTAAAAAAAGAATAGCCATAGTTTTTAATCGCTAAAATTGCCTGAGAGAGATTCAAAACGTACCGTTTGGTTGGTAATCGTGAATCCTTTTCGAATTTGAAATAGAAGTGATCTGCATATTAAAAATTGTATCGACATTGAATTTTCCAATAGTAACACCTACTTTTCACACAATTTTTTAGTTCCATTGATAAACTTAGCCTGTAAAAAGGCACCGATTGTATACTTTTCTTAAATCTTTGTATAATTAGATGCGTTCAAAGTTCAAAGATGCTAATATTAATTCCCTTAAAAAAATTTTATGTATTACCTTCACAAAAAATCCTGTCAATTTTTTTTCTAAATTTATGGACAAACCCCTAATACATTTTATTTTATAACTCTATGACGATTTAAGAAAAAGTATATAAATAATATATTTTTTCCAAGTTGCCTTGATTCAAGGAACTCAAATAGGGTGTTAAAAGTGGGCGATGCTACTTGAAAATTTAAAGTTGACACAATTTTTAATATGTAGACTACCTTCATTTCAAAATTTAAATTTATATTCGGAAAGTATAGAAAATTCTGTGTGAAAAGGTACCTCTTGCATCTCTCTACAACAAATTGTCGATTAAAAAGTATGGAGTGTTTTCTCTCTCTCTCTTTTTAGGGTTTCGTTCATCTCAAGAAACCCTATTACTCCCACTTCATTGTCTGTTCGTTTATAGAGCCGTTCTCAGAAACTATGTAACTTACAGAGTTGAAACTTTGTGTATATCTAGCTGAATACCAGCTATGAATTTCAAAATATTAAAATTTAAAAAAATCGTATTATTTTAATAAATAGAGATAAAAAACCAAAATTCTAACAAATCCTATTAAATTTAAACATTTTTCGTGATAGCAGTTGCCAAAAATTAAAAATCCACAATGAAATTCTTTCTACAATAATTAATTTTCTATTGAACGTTTTTCACGTAAAAAATGAAAATAAAATAAAAAATTTCACCAATTGAAAAAAATATATATATTAATATGAAATAAAAATGATTGACATCATAGTGGTAATAAAACGAAAAATTTCGAAGATTTCTCAATAATACAAGTATGAGTATGTGTATGTACACAAAGCAGATTAATATTACGTCATTAGAGAATTAAAAAGAAAATCTGACGTCTTATTGGAAGTTTAACGAATTTTTCAAATGTTTGAGAATAATACAAAGCGAGTATCAATATGAGTAATAGAGAATAGTAAATATATGAGTTTGAGGAACGTATTGAATCATGATAAAAATCCGATTATGGAAATATTCACATATTTTAACATTTTGAAGGTGTACAACATGTTTAATTTTGAAATTATTTTTTTAAATATCGCATTTAGTCCGCATGACAGATATTATTATGACAGAATATAATAGCCTGCTTCGCCCGCTATCGGGCTGGTTTGGATACTCGAAAAAACAAAAAAATAGACCGGTAAATTTTTACTTTATAAAAAACAAAAAACATGAGTTTTTTTTTCTTTGGTTGCTAAATGAAATTTATTTGGATTTATTAAATAAAGGGTAAAGTGTTTTGAATGGATTATTAAACGAAACCCTTTGAGCGATCTTCGATCACACTTACCCACTTGTTTCTGTTTTGACGATCGTAAAATTTGCTAACAGAATTTTTAGAAATTTATTTTAGTTTAATAAATTAAAGAGAAATATTTTTAAATATCTACTTTTTTTCTTCATAGAGCTTTAAAATTATTACTTTCTTTTTAATCATCATTTTCTTTTCTTCTAAACTATTTTATTTTAACGAGTCTTTATTTGAATATAATTGTCTTAAATGATCATTTACATTGCAATTCCGTATACTATGGCTTATGTACAAATAATCTGAAAAATGCTGTATTTGAAAATAATGATTTGAATACGTATACAGTATTATTTTAAAGAATTTTAATTGTAAGACAATACTGGCTAACAAATATCGGAATCTTTTATGGAAATTGTGCCAGGGCGCGCCTGATTTTAATGATTTTTACTCGACTGAGGCAGGGACCAAGCTTTTAGCTTTTACACCCGGCCAAACTAGCTATCTATAGGTGACATTCGTGGGCATGCGATCAGTGATCAGCCGAAAGTCAATTAAAATTAAGCAAAATCAAGCAATTTTTAGAACCATTTTGTAGAAAAAACTGTTAATTCCTTTTGTGATAATTTAAAAATAAGCATAAATGAAAAATAATGGTTAAAATACTTATGTATTTAATTACGGTGGCACATATACGTCCCACGGACCAATAGTAGAGTTATCGAATATTTTTATATTTGTTTTGTAGTACTATTTACCAAAAATTTTCTTTGTGGTAGATTTCACTTGAAATGTCATAGAAGTGTAAGGGAGTTTTTTCTTCTTTTTTTGAAAATTTTTAATGAATAAAATAAAAAAGTCGCAGTTGCAGCAATTTCTAATAAAAAATAAATTCGTACTCAAAGGGAAAACTATTAAATTACTCGATCAACCCACTTGTTATTATGGCAGTAATGAATGTGATAAAGATGAAATTTTTTACCCATAAACTCTATTCTTTCTTTAAATGTATAAGATTAATGTTAAACATATTAATATTTTTAATTTAATAAGAAAATTTTAATATATAGGAAAAAACTGAGTGAAAATCACTATTTCCCAAAATTTTGTTTTGCCTAAGAACTTTAAAAAACATTAACCTTTCATAATTTTTTGGAGACTATACATTTGTAGTTTATTCTCGGGGTCTGAACGATATGGAGTTTCAGCTCCCTTGCCTCCCCGTCGTGTTTACGCTATAGGACATACGCATGTGTGTAGCCATAAACATAGATATTATTATAATTTTTTAAAAAAACTTTATTACAAAAGAAAGAACGCAAATCTGCGTTGTCGAATTATAAATAGTCATTAAAATAATAACGAGCAGTTTGTCAGAATCATCATCAGCATCGACCTTTTAACATTTATACGTCGTTTAACGTTCAATTAACGTTCATGCGTCTATCCAGAGTTGTTGTACGCCTGGTGTATGCTGCTTAGTGCTTAGGCTAGAGTATAACAATACCTATAGATTGAATATAAGCTATAAATAATCTATTTTCTTCTCGAGTGTCCACAACTTGCACCAAACATTTTACATTTTATAAATGAGCATGTTTGCACACATAAATTTTATTATGAAATGAAAATCATAAAAATGAGTAATAATTTAGCTATTTTGCATTAAATATATTTTTTTAACGCGAGACTTTCCTAGGCGCGAGGCCCTCCTAGGCGCGAGGCCCTGTGCGGCCGCACCTGTCGCACACCCCTAAGGACGGCTCTGCCTGATAATAACTTTAAAGAATATTCTTTGACACGAATATGTATATGAAATCAATATCCATAAATGGAATGAATGGAAAATAGAATAAATAGAAATGGCAAAATAAAATAACAAGAAAGTGCATTTATTCGACACCTAACCCTAGAGAAAGCGTAAAAAATTTCAAGCGCATGAAATAAATCAAAATAATCCTATATACACTAACAAAAATATGTAAATTTAGATTATCAGATTTGTGTCGTCGGTATTTATTTGCTTATAGTGTTCTTGACGCGATAGAGAAAATATCGAGGTTAAATTGGGCAGAATTTAAAGTACTTTCTAGCAACCTTTATTTACATTTTAGAATCGCATCAGATTTTATATCTTTGTGAAATATCTATCAATTTATAAAATCCACAAGCAGTTTGTTCACTATTTACACCACTTAGCGTGAAGCACTTAATTTAATATATACATAAACAAGATAATGTAGTAAGAAATATATAACATATGTCTATGCAAATAAACAATACAGGGTCATTCATAATCCCCTCCGGGGTTTCGAAACGTTATAGTAAAAAAACGAAGACGAATATGAAAAAAAGAAACATATGAAATTATTCCGAAACTATTCAAGTTTTACTTACATACATTACAGGTGTTCTATGTGTGAACCCTTGGTCACACGGCATACATCCATGCGATAGTCCAGTTCCTGCCATACTCCGTTTCTTTAAATCTGAATCAGTGGTGTCAGTTCAACGGGCCTTTCGTAATAAATATCGAAAACAGGGACCAACTGACAAAACAATTCATGTGTGGTACCGGAAATTTAAAGAAACGGAGTATGGCAGGAACTGGACTATCGCATGGATGTATGCCGTGTGACCAAGGGTTCACACATAGAACACCTGTAATGTATGTAAGTAAAACTTGAATAGTTTCGGAATAATTTCATATGTTTCTTTTCTTCATATTCGTCTTCGTTTTTTTACTATAACGTTTCGAAACCCCGGAGGGAATTATGAATGACCCTGTATAATAATGCCCATTTAGCAATGCACACATATACAAATTGTACACCAAATACCACCTAAAATGCACTGTTGTATAGAAGAATTCTGCCAGAGTTGTTTTTCGTTTTACGAAGAGCGATTCGTCGATTTTCACGATTTTACTGGGTCCTCCTTTTTTCATTAGTTGCAGTTTCATTTTCGCGATTGTATATATTATTTGGCATGAAATTTCACTTTTTTAAGACTGGGTTATGTCAAGGCCCCTATAGCAAAGAAATACCGTATGGTCTCCTATAAAATGTGATAAAGCTTTGGTTAATTATATATGTTGTTAATTATCAAGTGAAATGTTTTACTAAGTTAATGCATTTATTCTTTTTTTAATGTTACGTGAACGAAGTCACGGGTAACAGCTAGTGGTTTATAATTTGGCTATAAATCTTGGTTGCTTGGCGATTCATCGTCGGGAGCCGCTATAACCCAAAAGTACTGCTATTTTTCTTTTAATATTGTTCTTTTTATACTTTATTTTTAATTCTAAAAGTTTTTTATGAAATTTCTCCGAAATGGTGGCAGTCAGGTTACTTCCATTGTTACAGAGTAAAAGAATATAATGGGAATTACTATATCTTTGCTCATGTCATTTCTTAAAATTAAAAATAACTCTTAATCTAAAATTTGAACAGAACATCATGTTTACACTCATAAAAGATGTTATATTTCAATATTTTTTCATTCAGCCGATACAGAGTTTTAGACGGTAGTCTCACTCAGAGGGAATCGAAATGCTTCAGTGAGTGAAAATGACATCATATTTAAAAGGAAATGAACATCTTCTTTAACAAAACTAAATATTTTAATACGAATGCGTCTAAAAGATATAAATTTCTGCACTTTTCACTCGTCGGAACTGAGATATACACTGTAAAAAAAATTGTTAATTTTACGGTATAATACTAGCTGCTGGGGTGCCAGTATTATACCGTAATTTTTTTTTTTTAACACTTTCCAACCTAGTTGAAAAGTGTTTATGACTTCGGTTTGTCTGGCCGTTTGGCCGTCTGCCGTCTGTCCGTGCTCTGACTCCTGTAAATATGCTCGGATTGCCTTGCAATTTTTATATGTTATTGTTGTTTTCTATAGCACGTTCCCTATTTCAACTGAAGTGTGTAGCACTTATAGTTTTTTTAAAGGGGCACATAAGAGTCTTCCGTTACATTACGGTCTATGGGGAAAAATCATTTTCGGTTTATTTTAATGATGTTACACAATTGCAAACATATTGTAATTGATATATATCACTAAGGTGTATTACAAGAAGCTTAATATGGAATAGGGTGTGCATAGCACTTATAGTTAATTTACAGGGACAGTCAAAATAATTCCGTTACATTACGTCTATGGAGAAAAATCGTCTGCGGTTTATTTAAATAATGTTTCACTATTTTAAACGCATTGTAATTTATATATATTATCACTAAGGTGCATTACAAGAGGCTTACTACAGAATATTGTGTGTATAGCAGTCATCGTTCATTTACAGGGACACACAAAAGAATTCTCTACTGTCTGTTAACAATAATTCCTGGAAGTGCGTTTTAAGTTACTGAACGCGATTTTAAATTTAACTCACTTTTTGTTTATTACGTGGTGTATAGATTCTGTAGATAATATACAGGGAAGCACAAAAGTTCGCGAACACATTTCCGTTTATTGACAGAAACTCCAGAAGGAGAATTTTAAAATGTTCTACGCGTTTCTTAACTAAACTAAAATTTAGCATCCTATGTAGTATATATACAAATCTATAGATCCTATACAGGGATGAATAAAAGTATTCGGATATTTTTCCGAATATTGTATACGTTGGAAATTTCTGAAATTATGCATTTAAATATGTTATGCGTTTTCCAAATTGTTTACTTAAATGTTATCTTTCAGCTTATTAAACGGTATGATTTGTAAAATTATTTTGGAAGCGTTGGAAAATGTTACATAATCTATGCTTGACGCATGATTTTTCGTTCTTATTATTTTTTTTTTTTTTTGCAGTGTATTGATAATTTTACCATAATTACTTATCGTGATCACATGCGACTAATTACTTATACGAACTAAGTTTAATTTTTTGAAAAGTTGAATTTAATGGAAATTGTACTTTTGGTAACTTTGGTTAAAAATAATATCTGTTTTTAGCCAATGTAACAATTTTTTATTGTAATTATTTTTTGAGGTTTATTATAAATTCAATATAACAAATCCCTTTTAAACATCTTCTTTCGTCATGTTTTCGTTGAATTTCGGCGGGTTCCACCTCGTATATATAGTATCTGATAAGCACATATGTCATGTAGCTTCATTTCAGATTGAAGTCTATAACTTAATCATTGACTTTCCCAAAATGCTCAGCAGTTTAAAAACACCTTTTTGACATAAAAGCATTTAGGTAGACGCAAACAAATGCCTGTACACTTACCGTTTTTTAAACTGAGTGCTGAGCAAGATTGTGTTGGAAACAAGCAAAAAATGTTTAAAGCTAAATTGAAAAAAAAATATATGTATATTTTGAAGGTTTTACACCGGCATTTTCTCTTAACACCAGATGATAATGTACTTTTTCATAGTTGAATACATTTAGAAAAAAAAAAGAAACAGAGATATAAATAAATCACGAACTTAGTTTTATGCGCAATAGCGTGAAATTTGCAGATATTCTTATTCAGATACCCAGACATCTCGAAGAGCATATATAATTTTTTTTCATAATAGGAAAATGTTTCAGAAAATGACATCAAATTTAGCATTCTGGAAGATTGGGAAAGGGGGCAATCGATTATCACTCAATCCGAAACAGACGTTGTTTTGTTTTCTGTTTGTCAATACTGATACTTGGTCCTGTGCATATTTGTGGATTACGAAAATCCAGTGGGTACTTACCTTAACTTGTCCTATACTCAGAACGGTATTCTGCACCTTCTGTGCGTACTCTTCAAAATCTTCTTGATACTTGGGATCTAAGAAGCGACATTTCTCCAATGACACATCGGACAAAGGAATTTGGTAGGCTAGCCGTCTGAGCCGACTTTTCTGCCCTTCTGATTGGTGCTTTGGTATCTGCAAACAGAAAATCGAAAATAGTAATCACTAAATAATAATCATTAAGCACTAGATTAATTTTAACACAATTATTCTAATTGGTAAATAAATCATATGAGTTGTAACTTTCCAACTAGGCAAAAAATGTCCAGATCAGGATTCGAACCATGGACCTCTTGGCTGAATTTGCCAACTGAGCTGTTCTGGATGAATCTGGCGGACCTAATCACCAGGTCCTGCGAATTCGTCCGCAGGAAGCTGAGTTGGCAGATCATTTGCAGCTTCAGCCAAGAGGTTCCTGTTTCGAATCCTGACCTGGACGTTTTTTGCCCAATTGGAAAATTACAACTCATATAATCATTAAGCAGTCACGAATTAATTTCGTTTGTCTTATGATATAAAAATTTAATGAAATGTTTTGCAGGTACTGTGTAAGAATATGCTCCCATTTTATATTTGTTAAACAAATTGCTGGTGTTTAGAAGGTACTTAGAAAAAAATTCTAGATCATGGCAGAGAATAGTTCTTACATATCAGTCATTTATTATATATCGGCACCTGTTGTACTATATTTAACGATCCGACATAAGCCATTTTCGTTCCCCCAGTAATTCAGATGATAACTCAAATTACGTGAGAAATTTCTCTTTGTGTGATACTATCGTCATTATTATGTACGCTAATATCTATATTTAATCTTTTATAGGTTCTGAGATAACGAATTTAAATTTCGTTCATCTTAGTACTGGCTCAGTGACGGATCAAAGGAAACCTGTTATCAAAACTTATGTTATTTACACAAAAATTTTAGATTTTGGGCTGAAAATTTGCTGGTATAATAACATAGTTACATGTCATTCTAAACTCCACCTATTATAAATTCTTTACAATTTCAGAAATCATTGATTTTGGTACTCACTTAAAGTTTGATTATAAAAATCTATAATCAAAGCCTACAGGCAATTTTTGTTTACGTAGAAACTTAGAATTTAGCAAACAGAGAGAGTTTTTCATACAATCTAAGAGAAAATAAACTAGTCGGATGTGCCAATCCCAAAACTTTCTTCTATTTCACACATGTTAATACTTCAAAATTCGCTATCACACCGCGCCAATAAAATCTATATTTTTCGTCATTCTATTGTACGTCAGCTAATTGCCAATCGTCGGGTTACCTGAATGCGAGCAGTCAATGTATACTAAACTACCAAAGAAGTTGGATTATACTATCCTACTTCTTTGTAAACTAGAAGTCCTTCTGGAAATTACCGGCAAGAAAAGATAGCTTCCTTATTCCTTGGTTTTAAGATTTTAATTAATTTTACTGGAAAACACGAAGCTAAAATGCGTGGAATTCCAGTTCCCATTCTCATTCTCAGTTCTCGTCAATATTGAATTTGAATCAGAATGTCGCCAAATTAGTCAGCTATAGCGAAGTTGGCTTTATTTATGACAACCTATTTTTATCGCCAAATTTGGCGATATTTCGCCTAGTATCGAGAAGCTTGGCAAAAATGTGACGTTGGTGAAAATAGCTATTTAGTGTTAAGCATATAAGAGTTGGAACGATGGTTACAACAATGAAAAAAAAATGTCGAAACCATGTTCACTAAAACTCATAAATTAAACCCGTTTATAGAGGAACGGTATGGACCCGTTTATGGTCTTGTTTCAAAATGTCAGCCACCCTAAAACTTCAAACTGTTATATCTCAGCCATTTTTTAAGGTAGAGGCAAAACAAAAAAAAAAGGGACTCCGTCCGCCATTACTGATGACGTATTGTGCAAAAGCTCCCGTGATGAAGGGCTAATACATCGGCAAAAGGTAAGCGGGAATCTATTCAATGGTCTTAATTTGTTCATGAATATATAAGCTTCATTTTGGTACCAGCAGCATGTAAAAATTCCAATGGGTTCGTATTTTACGAGTTTTTTTTTTTCTTCTAAAAATCCCCATTGGTTTAGTATGGTTTTCAGGGCAATGTTTGGGGTTTTCCCCTCCAGTTTTAATCCCGCAGTGCTCAATTAGCGGATAATCTGGTTAATTTCATGTGTATTTCAAGAAAGAATCACCTGGTACATGTTTTAATGTTTAAAAGCTGCAAAAAGTTTTATTTTTAATATGTGCATGTTGTTCCTGCTCGCAAATAAATTGTTTGTTTACACTACATTTATCACTAACTTCTTGCCCCCTCCCCTAGTTCCTTAAAGGTAACTAAGTCAAATAATAAACTCTTCTCTTTATCTGATGACAGATTTGCTAAATGTTTTTTGCATTTATTATGATATATAAGCAATTCAGTGCATTTTGTTACTTAGTTTTTTTCCACTTTCCTGGGATTGTGTCCACTTTGAACCCTCCCTTCTCTTACTTACCCAATTAAAACCTCTTAAAAGTTAATTATTCTCTCAAATTAAAATCTAAGCTTTCGATCGGTACCCTATTTGTTTAAATCAATTTACATTAAGTGTCTCTTCTCATCACGTAAATTTTGTAAAATATGTGTAATTGTTCATTAGAAATGGCTGCGCTTTTTCCGCTCTTAAGGGATCCCCACGCCAAAATTTTTCATAGTAGTTACACAGAAAGGTACCAGAGAGGACTGCTGTATAATGCACAGCTCAAGATGGCGGTTCCCTCACCCAAACATCTGATAAATTTTTACTGATTTGGTTTTGCAAAGGGTCCATTGGAGTCTAAAACTTGAGAGGAAAAAAAAAAAAAAAAAAAAAAAAAAAAAAAAAATAATAATAATAATCCTTTACTAATTAATTAGCTTTAATATACTTAATTTTCTACTCTAAATTATTAGGATTTCGGTCTAGTCTCCCTATTCGTAATTTTTCTGGGCGCTGTCCACTTGGGTGAGGGGGGGGGGTTACAAATCTCCAGCAGGGGCTGAGTTCGCTTAGTATTAATTTAAAAATAGACTAATAAGGGGATAATACAAATAATAATAATTTTCCCCGTTTTGCTCTTATAGTCAATTAACTTCTCCGCAACTGCTCCCCTCATTCCTCTTTACCGCCCCCCTCCCGCCATGGACATGTGCTCTTTGGAGGGAGAGGGGCACAAACTATTTCAACTTTTTCCCCCACATGTGTTTTTTCATTAGATAGGTCTTTTGGTTTTGCAATTAATAAACAGCATTCTGCCTCATTTTTTTCATCCCACCGCTTAGGGCTTCGGCCTTTTCTCCCTTTTCGTCGTTTTTCTGGGGCGCTCTTCACTCGGGGGAAGGGGGCTTTTTTCAATATCTCCAACAGGGGCTGAGTTCTCCCCCCCCCCGGTGGGGTTCTATAAAATAAAAAATAAATAAATATTTTAAAAATAATAATAAAAATAAATAAATAAATAAGTATTTTAAAAAATAATAAAATAAATAAATAAGTATTTTAAAAAATAATAATAAAAATAAATAAATAAATAAGTATTTTAAAAAATAATAATAAAAATAAATAAAGAAAGAAAGAAATAAGTATTTTAAAAAATAATAATAAAAATAAATAAATAAAATAAAATAAAATAAAATAAAAATAACATTAAATAAAATAAATTCTAATAAGGGGAGAAAATAATAATAATAATATTAATAATATTTTCCCCCTTCTTTGCCCTTCTTTGCCCTTTTAGTTTTTTTTTAGATTCTCAACAACTGCTCACCTCATTCCTCTTTTCCACCCCTCTCCCGCCATGGCCATATGCTCTTTGGGGGGGGGGGGGGCGGCGCCAACTATTCCAACTTTAATCCCCACATGTAATATGTCATTAGTTAGGTCTTTTGGTTTTACAATTAATAAAGAGCATTGTGCCTCATTTTTTTTTCATCCCACCGCGCTTATCGTTTTTTTTAATAATTGATCACTTATTTTTCTATTCTTTAATTAGATTTCATAGTCAAAATTTTCTACTCTAAATCATTAGGTTTATGACCTGGTTTTACCATTAGTAGTAATTTTGGTTCGCTCTCCACGATGGTGGGGTTTTTATTGCCTTTATTTGCTTTTTCCAGCGCATTCAGCATGTCTATAGATGGACAATTAAATTCTCGACAACTGCTGCACACATCTCCCCCCCCCCTTAAAAAAAAAAAAAAAAAAAAAAAAAAAAAAAAAAAAAAAAAAAAAAAAATTCTCATATTTAATTAATATATTATTAGCTAGGTCTCTTGGCTCTGCAATTAATGAGCAGCTTTCTGACTCAATATTTTCATCCCACCAAGCTCTTTTTTTTTCTTCTACTAACAAATCATTTTTTTATCTACCTCATTTTCTACTCTAACAAATTAGGAAGGGTTTAGAATTTAGTTTCCCTATACCGTAGTATTTTTGGGACGCTCTTCATGTTGGTGGGAACCTCTATCGTTATATATCCATCGGGGGCTGAGTTAGTCCCCCCTCCCGGTGGGGCAGAATGATATATACTATTCATCTCTTCTCTAGTTTTTAGCTACAACTCCAGAAATATGTAAAAAGGCTAAGGTAAGTTAGGAGGTCTTGCCCCTTACTACATCACCGTAACACCATAAGTAATGGATTACACTAACAACACGGTAACAATCAAATTACCCGTTTTTAAATCATATCCCGTAACAAATCAAGTTGAGCACTAAACCAGTTACACTTGTTAAAGCATGTATGTGCTCATCCAGAACAAATAAATACCAGTTTCTCCTCATAGGAGGGCTTCAATTCAGTAACACATCGGTTTACTTGTTACTAATCAAGACTAAGATAAGTAGGAAAGAAAGAATTTCTGTTTCCCCCCTCCCCCCGCTGCTGGTGCCACAACAACATCATCCCCCCCCTCCCCCATATTCATCACTTGTAAAACAACAAATCAAAACAGAAACCTTAACTCCCGACCATTGAGGGTTCCCGTATTGCCTATAGCTATTTTAGTGATAATAGTAATTAATTCTATAAAGTATTAAATTACATGGTTCAGTCTGATTCAAGATAGACAAAGTGTAGAATTGTTATTATAACTGCTGGGACCACAAAAACATAAATTGTAGGAAAAACACCAGCTAGACAAAATGCGATTTTCAAGATCGAGTTCCAGATCGAGCTCAGTACATTCAAATAAAAACAACTCACCACCTCTACAAAAATCGTCAACAAAGAAAACAATAACCACTCAAGGCGCACAAAAGAATGACCTAATAAAGAAAGACCTAACAAAACTAAAAATATCTCAAAACACACAAAACACAAAAAATGCAGGGGTCTCGGGTGCATCGGGTGCGAACCAGAAGAGCACAAGGAAAATAAATGAAACGAAAGAAGAAGAAAGAGAGACAGAAGAAAATGTCAGTTCCAGTGAAATAGAAAAATACTTCGAAATATCAAGTGAAGAAGAAGAGGAAAAATATGAAGAAGCAGAAATGGGGAAGAAGCAACTGGTAACAGAAGACCAGGAAGTGAAAAAGCTCAAGAAAGAACTTGTGCAAATATGTGACAAAAGCGGCCTAGCACAAAGAAGATCGGTAGAGATGGATAAAGCCATGAAAGCAGTTAGCTACATAAAAATGCTCCAGAAGAAATCAAAGATGCTAGTACCAATAACCAATGCGATGAACCAAGCACTCCAAATAATCATCAATTCACTCCAGGAATTGGAACACAGAGTAACATATGCAGAGGCAAAAGCTGAAACAATAGAACATCTCATCGAAACCAAACAAGTACAAACCACGGAAAATTACAAACCTACCAACCCCCCAGTACAAACACAGGAGGTCAAACCAAGGGCGCCGGCCACATATGCCCAGGCCATAAGGGCAGCGACATCAACGGTCATAATACAAGGTACAGATGAAAGAAGTGCAGAAGAGGTAGAAAAGCAAGTCACGAATACAGTAAAAGACCACGAAGGAATCAACAGAGTGACAAGAATCAGAAATGGTATACGAATTGAGTGTGAAAATGCAACAGAGGCCACAAGGTTAAAAGAAACACTGAAAGAAAACACGGAAACAAGCTCAAACCTGAATATCAAGACGGCAAACCTGAGGAAGAAAAGAATAATGATCTTCCACGTTCCAAACACGGTAAGTAAAGAAGCCATACAAGTAAAACTGGAAAAACTACTAGGTTTGGATGGATCAAAGGATCCTGAGGAAGTAGTAAATATACTCAAACCAATAATGATACCAACAGAACGAATGCACATACCAGTCACACTCCCGGAGCCACTGGCAGACCATCTCCTCAAGAGAAGAACGGTGTGCCTTGGGCTCAGGGAATGCCCGATAAAAAACTACGTGACGATTCTGAGGTGCCACCGTTGCCAGGGATTTGATCACATTGCACAATACTGCGACCAGCGACAAGTCTGCTCTGAATGTGCTGGAGATCACAAGCATGACGAATGCCCTAAGAGAAGAGAAAGATGTATCATGTGTCTAAACTACAATGAGATGACTAAAGGTTATTTACGCTCTCAGCTATCAACGGATCACACGGCTCACGATGGGAGGTGCACGGTATACCGGAGACTCCTCACTATTAGACAAATAGAATTGGAGGAGGGAAAAAAGAGGTTAACAAGCGGATTAGAAGTATTGCGAGGACAAGCCACAGTAGTAACGTACCGCGGGGTCCCAAGAATACAAAGGAGGACGCAGGAAGAAATGAACAACATGCAACACAGGCAAAGACAAGAGCAACGTTTTCGCGGACACCGATAAAAGACAGTGCCCGCGCGGCGCAAAACAAACACAAAATACAAACTTAAACACACCCGCCACCACAAACCAAAGTAAATCTCCCCCGAATAAACCAAGCCCAAACACAACTCTCACAAACAATGATACAGACACAATAAAAATGATACAAATAAATCTACACGGTAGTGCAAATGCCACAAAATCACTTGCGGGGTATATGGGAGCAAATGAAATCAACATCGCGCTGATCCAAGACTTTTACCAAAATAGACAAACAGGAGACATAATAGGTTTTAGCTCAAAATTATGGAAAATATCAAAAACAAAAACAAACAAAGCGGCAATAATCACAAACACAGGAACAAACCCAATAACACTAAAAGAAACCGACCACACAACAGCAGTAACACTAGAAAATAAAAAGGAAATAATAACGATAATAAATGTATACGTCCCCCCCTCAGCAGACTTCATGAGTGTGCTTCAAGAGGTCGAAGACACATTGAAAATAGCCAAAGGTGAAATTCTGCTGACGGGAGACTTCAATGCACACTCTCAGGTCTGGGGTTACAATGATATAGACACAAGAGGAGAACAGCTAACAGATTTTTTACTAGCTAACGACTTATACGTACAAAATCCACCAAACGCACCAGCCTCATTTAGCACAATGCGGAGGAAAAAAGTTATCCAAGGGTGGCCAGACCTAACAATAGCAACGACAAACCTTGGGGACAAAATAACGGAATGGGAAGTAAGTGACGACGAGTCCCATAGCGACCACAAATACATTAAATTCAAACTAACATATGACAACATAAGTTATTACAGACACAAACTAGAGACAAAACATGGAAAACATGCAAAATTTGAGAAAAAAATAAAACAAATAGGGAACAAATATATAAATGAACTTACAAGGATAACCAGCAAAGAACAATTAGACAACATAACAATGAAAATACAAAATGAAATCACAGCAATAGCATTACAATGCTACAAACAAAGAAAATCACCAAATATAACAGCTCCAACATGGTGGACAATGGAGATAAAAACAGCCCGAAACCGAGTTAGAGCATTTAGAAGGAAATATCAAAAACAACAAGATGAAGAACTAAAATACAAACAACACATAGAATATAAAAAAGAAAGGGCAAAACTTAAAAAACTAATCAACAGAACAAAAAGGGAAACTTGGAAAAAATTCTGTAACGAAGCCATAGATACATACGGGCCACAATACAAAGCTGCCTCAGGTAAAAAACCAAAGCCATCACGATTAGTAAATGTACTACCAAACAACCAAACAGTAACAATAAAAGAAACACTTAACCACTTTCTAGATAACCTGTACTTAACAAACCCAAACACAGAACATAAACTCACACCGGCGCCACCAAAATTCAGAGACATTAACCCACCAGACATAACAAAACACGAACTTAACAGAATAATAAAAAATATAAAGCAAAACAAAGCTCCAGGATTCGATTACATAGACTACAATTTAATTAAAAAAATACACAAAGCGACGCCAAAGTTAATGCTCTCGTTATTCAACGCATGCCTCAAGCTAAAACACTTCCCAAAAACATTCAAAATAGGTACAGTGGTCCTGTTCCACAAACCGGGAAAAAAAACCCAGGACCCCAAAAACTATAGACCAATATGCCTGCTACCGGCCTTCAGTAAAATCCTAGAAAGAATAATATACGGTAGAATAATGCACCATCTGACATTAAACAAATATTTGAGCAAAAAGCAATATGGTTTTAAACAAGGTACTTCAACAGAACACGCACTAAACAACCTTATAAAAACGATAAAACAAGATAAAAAAGATAAATTCCAAACACTACTAGTAGCAATGGATATTAAAGGAGCCTTTGATAATATTAGATGGCCAATAATAGCAAATATACTAAAAAACTCCCCGAACCCAACTTATTTAACAAACTGGATAATTAGTTTCCTTGAAAACAGGTTTGTCACACTAGAGGAAAACGGAATAAAACAATCAAGACAAACCTTTGGCGGCTGTCCGCAAGGAAGTTGTCTTGGCCCGCTACTTTGGCTGCTAATAGCAGACGTAGCCTTAAAAAAGAATTGGGGTAAAAAGGTTAGAATCCAAGCATTTGCCGACGATTTCATCCTAATACTCAAAGCGAAAACTAAAGAGCAACTGGTAATCTTAGCAAATAAAATAATAGAAGAATTCAACAACTGGATAAAAAGCAACAATCTTACGCTAAACAGGGAAAAAACAGAGCTACTGTATCTAAACAGACCTCGCTTACACAACCTCCCAGATCAAGTCTCGGGAAAGATAGAGGGAATCAAATTAGAGGACAAGGATCTAGAAGGTAAAGACCAAATCAAATACTTAGGAGTCATAATACACCGTAACCTAAACTGGCTGCCACATTGCCAACACCAAACAACCAAAGTACGCAAATCATTCAATATGCTGGGACAAATGGCAAAAAGAGGTTGGGGAATAAAACCAGACATCATAAAAATTTGGTATCGAACAGTAGCAGAAAAAGTGCTAACATATGCAGCCCCAATCTGGGGACACAAATTAAATGCTAGAAGCAAAGCGGCCCTAACCACTTGCCAAAGACATTTTCTGCTGACCATAGTCAAGGCATACAAAACTGCCCCAACAGCAGCCCTACAGGTACTGGCGGGCCTGATTCCAATACACCTACAGGTCAAATATGAAGCAACATATGGAACAATAATAAGGTTAAGAGAAACATGTAAATTATACGGTAATACAATTCAACCAACAGACTACGATAACAAAATAAACATATGGGAAACGCACCCAGCAGAAACAACAGAACCAAAGATAGGCTACAACGAAACAGATATAACAATTTATACAGACGGCTCAAAATTGGAATCAGGCGCTACGGGATCGGCTTTCGTAGCATACAAAAGCGACAAAAAAATTAAACTATGGTCAACACCATTGCGGAAACATAACAGTGTCTTCCAAGCCGAACTACTGTCGATACTAAAGGCAACAGAATGGGGCAACGAAACAGGGATGGATTATAGCATTCACTCGGACTGCCTATCAGCAATATTAGCACTCAGCAAACCATTCAACACAGTAAAACTAATTGCAGACATACAAAACAAAATAAGAAAATCAAACAACAAATTTAAAATTAATTGGGTTAAGGCACACGTTGGCATCCAAGGAAACGAGGATGCTGACGAATTAGCAAAAGAAGCGGCTAAAAATAAAAAAAATGATAGACCCTACCACATAGAAAGACCAATATCAAACCTTAAGCGTATATTAAAAGAGTTAACAATAAAACAATGGCAGTTCGAGTGGGACTATGGGGATACGGGTAGAACAACTCATGGATACTTCCCAAAAGTAGACACAAAACGGCTTATAAGCTGTAAATTACTGAGCCAAATCTACACAGATCATGGAGCATTCCCACAATACCTACATAGATTTACTAAATTTAGCTCTCCAGAATGCATATGCGGGGAATTAGGGTCCATAAAACACTACCTTACGGCCTGCCCACTCACAGAACCACACCATCTGGTCACCATCACAGTTAATAACGAAACACTATGGCACAGACAACTTGCAAACAACAAACATGTACAAAACAAAGGTAGAGCAGTGATCAGATGGCTAATGAACAATGTAGACGACATGAAACAGACAAACATAGACTAATACAAAAAAAAAAAAGAAAAAAAAAAAAAAAAAAAACATAAAAGTCCCAGCAGCCACCATACCTCTATATTCAAAGTGTGTATAACCTCTGTCTAATTAATCTTACCTTCCAGGAAAAAAAAGGAAAAAAAAAAAAAAAAAAAAAAAAAAAAAAAAAAAAAAAAAAAGGGAAAAAATATATATGTATATATGTGTATATATAATAAAATAGCAGTGTAAAGTATACCTCTTTCCTGCGAAAAAAAAATCGTCTTTTAGCGTCTAAGAGGGTGGAAGTTAATAACTAATTAACGGACTAATGGCCAAGGAATATGCCCCACCCCATAGCGCACCAAGTCCTCAAAAAGCTTCATCGAGCTCATGAAAACAGCCATAAGGTATATATGGACTGATCGCCACTAGAGCGCATTCATGACAACAAATTCAACGGTTACCAGTGATGCAACAGAGCATAAAATCAACAGAGAAATATGAGAAACCCAAATCACAATGAGAAACCTGCAACAAATGAGAAACCAAAATAAATGCAACAAAAGAGAAACAACTGCATCACATGAGAAACCAAAAAGCAACGAGATAAACCTAAATGTGCAACAAAAATCAAGCAGCAAAAGAAAAACAACAGGTAACTGGAAAGTACGGTAGAAAAAGTAAGGGAAAAAAACAATCCAACACAGGTAAAAGTAATCATTTCTTCTATTTTTTATGTAAAGTTAAATAAACATGTATTAACCCCCTTCCCTTACAGGTTTTTTTTTTTTTTTTTTTTTTTTTTTTTTTTTTATCATGTACGCTAATGGCGCCTGGTGCATGTAAAATCCGTCGTGGGTGTAAAGTCCTCCAAGTTCCCTGTGAATAATACCTCTGGGGGTGCCTAATCAGGTGAAGGTCTCGTCACCTGATCAAGGCTCTAAATTACGAGACCAACTCGCATAACGATGACAGGTCCATATAAAAAGAATAACATCAATTAGCAGCAAAACAAAATGGAAACAAAACTAAGTCCTCCACATAGCCGTCCTGTCAGCAACGGCCAGCCGCTACGCGGCATCTCTTCAGTGGCGCTACGCGCCCCGGTACCAGGCACTAAACCCGTTTAAGCTAGGGAAACCTGGCAGGTAGGGGCCTGGTCGCCGGTCTCAAAAAAAAAAAAAAAAAAAGGTAGAGGCAAAACAAAAATTGCTCCGGAATCTTTGACCAAGGCCAAACATTTAAAGAAAAAAAACTTTTAGGATTTCTAATTTTTTTGTACATTTTTCTGAATTTGAAATTTTAAGTGTCTATCACAGCGCCCCCTTACGGCGGAATATTCCCAAATGCTACTGGGACCGGCAGGTCATAGTGAAAAAAAAAATATATAAAATTTGGTTCAATTCTGTGCATAACTTCATACACTTTTCGATGGTACAATAATCAAAATGGAATAAAAATCGCTATCACAGCGCCCTTTCAGGATGAATATCATTAAATTCAAGTGGGACCACCTGGGAATAGCCAATAACCTATAAATGAAATTTGGTTCACTTCTATGCATAATTTCATACACTTTTCGATGATACAATGAGGACACACACACGGACGCACGGGCAGACACACATTTTGTAAAAACGTGTTTTCGGAATCTCTGACCCTAAAACCTGTAAATCCGCCGAAAATTGGAATTCGAAACAGTTACAATACTGTCTTCTATTATAGATAAAAGAAAGTAAAAATAACAGCAGATCATTTTTAAAATTCGAAAATTTTTATTCTGTAAGAGGCTTTTTCCCTTACGAGCTACGCTGGTCAACCCTCGTCCATACCCCCAGGCTGTAACAACAGGATAATTTGTTCTTTTTTACACGATTACCCGATTACGGAAGATTGAAAGATATTATTACGACCAGTGCGATCTTCCGTAATCGGATTGCCATTCATTTCACTTTGACTGGGGTATTCTTCGGCCCACAAGGACACATTCATCGCTGTCGCGACAGCTGACGGCTGTTTACGTGATTGATTATGTAAGATCAATTACATATTTGAAAATCATCTTGTATAAAATGGTTGAGTAAAAAATGTCTCTGCCTCAGGGACTATTTTAACGTCTAGAAAAGAAGTTTTAATTTAGAAACTATAAAAAATCCTTTTAACCCTCCGATGGTAACAGGGGTTATGTGTTATCGCAACATTAGTTTACTTAACTAAACAGCCATAAATCATGTTACCAGCGGAAGGTTAAATATGATTTTTTAAATAATGAATAGTTTTAAATATGACGCAATTTTCACCATTAAATGCTTCGTGCACGTAATAATTTAATAATTTTATTTTATTTTATTTTTCAATATTCAGATATAAATATATATTTCAATTAAAAATATTGTGTTTGGAAATATTATTTGGACTTTTTAACATCTGATAACAGTAGATAACAAGAACGACAAATCATGCATAAAGCATAGATTATGAAATACTTTCCAACATATTCACATACTGTAAAAAAAAACTTCACAGATTAATAACGTGAAAAATGAAGTATAAGTAAACAATTTGGAAAATGCATTACACATTTGAAAATCTAATTTCAGCAATTACCATCTATAGTCGGAAAAATATCCGATTTTTTTTTAATGTGCAGCTCTGTATATGATCTATAGATTTATATATAATGTATAGTATGCATAGTATGCAAAAATTTAGTTCAGTTCTAAAACGCATAACACAGTTGAAAGATCCCCTTCAGCAATTTCCGTCAGTAAACGGAAATGTATTCGAGATCCTTTATGCAACCCTGTATATTATTTATAGAAT
Source organism: Maratus michaelseni (assembly GCA_963931845.1). Lineage (NCBI taxonomy): Eukaryota > Metazoa > Arthropoda > Arachnida > Araneae > Salticidae > Maratus > Maratus michaelseni. The sequence continues at coordinate 351,707,078 of OZ007592.1, forward strand.
TTATACACAGCAAATGATATGCAAAAAATAAGATAACTATGTTGGAAAGTTTTAAAAACGGCTATTTCAAACTACGAATTAAATCTCTATTCAGATAATAAAATTTTGAAGAAAAAAAAGGAGAAAACTCTAAAAATCAGATAAAATTAAAAAATGATTGCACACTGCACACCACAATCTAGTCAAGTATATGTCTGCAAAAAATGATTAAATTGCTATGCGTAGTTTTCTTTCTTATAAAACTTATGTTAACCGAACTATTTTGACCGATTTCAATTCAAAACAATTTTTTCAATTTAAAACAATTCTTCGATTTAAAAACTGTCTGCTTCAGCGTGTTTATGATACATTTTTCTATATTACTAGCAGTTTCCATGCTTTTATATGCAATAGTTTTTGCATGATAAACCAAGAAATTGAAAAAGTCACAATAGATTGAATTACGGCAACAACAGCGGCAGAGTTGGTAATTTTTTTTTTTTAGAAGAGAGCGAAATGCATATTTTGAGTCAGCATTCCTCCTTTGCTTAGATAATAAGATGATAGTTATTATACGGTACTTGAAATTTCTTGTAATTACCTTTCAGTGAACCTTACTTTATTCTTTGTGAAAAGTGTCAAGTTAACTAAAATCTTACTTTATCTTCTGGAAACTTTTGGAAATACTCGTCTATTCGATCGTCAGGACAGTTAGGGGGTGTCCAGGCGTACAGCGTGTGCTGTTTTGTCTCTGGATGTTCCGAGAAGACTTTAAGATGCGTCCTCATACTGTCGACATCTTCTTCTGTGAAAGGATGATCTTCCCATGGTTTCTGACACACCTTGCAATGTTTCCGGATAGGGTGCGCTGTAAAACTTCCACACGATTCTTGTCCGCTATCTTTATCCGTTCCTAAGATAGAAACAGCCCCGATAGTCAAGAGAATAAAAGTTTTTAATTTTATCATTAAAAAAAATGTTGTTAATATCTTATCAACAGTTTCAAAAGGGAGAAATGTCTACCAGCTACTAGATACCAGCTAGAAAATAAATCAATTAGAATATTTATTGAGATTGAAATAGCTAATTTTATGATAAATTTCATTAAATTTTCGAAATAACATGTTCGAGAAATACTGTTTTAGGACTTGAAAAGAAACACGTGTAAATTTATTTTAATTAAAGCATTTTAGGTTAAAACAAGTATTACTGAATTCGGTCTCCCAAATTCAGAAGGTCCTGTCGGTCGTATGCTTTAATCAGGTTCTACCTACTGTTTATATATCACTAGCAAGCTACGCCCGCTGCGCTGGTCAGTTTCTACAAATGAACCTTGAAGCAAACAAAATATATCGTTTAATTTGACCTTGTATTTGAAAGCAATCTGTATATTTACCTGGAATATCCTTCCACATTACTGAAAAATGACGTGATTGCGCTATTATATTTTCTAATGTGCAGTCAAAATTTTAGCTGTTAAGGACCAACTCTTTTATTTGGTCATTTACAGTTAAGGTTTGCTAAAGAATAATAAAACTATATGCAATATACTAAAACCATCACTAAAAATTATCGAACTAACAATGCAAACTAATTAACAAAATCCATTCAGTAGAAGTTTTTATAAAGGATAATCTTTTATAATCGGGTTCATCTGATTATAGAACTTTTCCACGTAATTCTAAAACAGAACAATATAAAATATACTAAAACCATCCTTACAAATTATCTACTTAACAATGCAAGTCGCAAAAAATACGCCCAGTAAAAACTTTCAAAAAGGCTAATCTTTCGGAATCGGGTTCTCCTGACTGTATAACCTTCACACAACTGTTTGACTAAGCAGCGTAGAACAATATGTAGTACATTAAAACCATTCCTGAAATAGCATCTGACTAACAATACAATTCTCATCAAAATCCGTCCAGTAGAACTTTTTCAGAAGGCTAATCTTTCATAATCCGAATCAAATACTGAAAAAGCTAATATTTGATAAAAAAAATATCACCTGATTTTCGAATTTCCCCCTATAATTCTAGAACTAAGCAACGTAGAATGATATGTTATATAATAAAACTTTCCCTAGAAAGTTATCTAACAGTGTAGGTTTCATCGAAATCCATTCGGCAAAATCTTTTAAAAAGGCTAATATTTCATAAACGGATTGATCTGATTATAGAACTTCCCAGAATAATTCTATAACTAAGCTACGCAGAACGGTATGTTATACAATAAAACCTTCCCTGAAAAATTATCTTATACAGTTTAAGCTCTACGAAAATCCATTCAGCAGAACTCGAGTTATAAGCAACCGGAACGAAATTTCATATATGTAAAAGTAAATAGAAGTATATTGCCATTAATATAGTTTGCATTTGAATTTAAAAAAAGGTATACTTTTCGGTTAGCCGGGCGCCAGTGGTCGTACACTTGAAAAAAAAAAGCACCTTTTGGCTTAAAATATCTCATCAAAACTGTTTTTCTTTTCTTTCTTTTTTTTAAATAAAATTAATAACAGCTTTTTCTTTTATTTTTCCAGCTGTATAGCCATTTCAATTCTTTCTGCATAAAAAAAAAAAAAAAGATCCTTTTGGCTTAAAATCAAATTGTTTAGGATCAAAAGTAAAATCAAAATCGCCAAAAACAAAAGATAAATCGCGAAATATTGTTTCGATAGCAATCTTGCCCCTTGAATAATTTTTTAAGCATTGCGAACATTCCCAATCATGTTTAAATTAAATATTTTCGTTTTATAATATTCTCTCATCAAAACTCTTTTTTCTTTCTTTTTCTTTTTTTTTTTTAAATTAATTTAACACAGTTTTTCTTTTATTTTTGGAGATGTATAGCCTTTTCATTTCTTTCTGCAACAATAATGATCGCCAAAAAAATAGCAATGGTAACCTTTTCGGCCAAAATAACAAATGTAAAAAATGAAATTATTTACGACATCACATTAAAAACCTCAAAAATAACAGTATTTCTTCCACTGTTTAATGGATGTTACTAGGACTTCCCTCAAAGGGATTAGTCTGAGTGATATTGCTGAGAACATAAAGTTAACAATTACGATATAAAGAAGATATCAACAAGAATCTAAGTGAATATACAGCATATGATAGACAAGAGATAGATAAAGATACAACATATGAAAAATAGCAAATTAAATGATATAATTACAAAATATCATATATAAATTCATATACTGTTATGTTTTCATATGCATTTTTTTTATAACATTTGGCAAATAATCTCATTTTCTTAAGCGGGAATTGCTCAAAACTTAAAAAAAAAAAAAAACCCGCCGGATCTTTTAAAACGATATTTTTAAAGTCACATAATCAGATTTGCAGTCAATAGCGTATTTTAGCAAGCGTAGTTTAACGCAAATTTAATTTAATTTTTGCAACATTTTCTTTGTGACAAATATCTAAATAAAATATTAAAAAATAAAATATTAAATATTGAAATATTAAATCAAATATTTAATATTTGAATTAAAAAAATTTCCTTTGTTTATTTCTATAACTATTTATAGAAACTCGTATACTTCAAACCACATTAATAACATGCTTTGCTACAAACGTGTCTACCAGTCTAACTACTCGTATGTCTTAGCTGTGTCTCTCTCCGAACTCATCTGTCTACTGTCTCTCTTCTCTTCTGTATACCCATCTCAGTATCCGTCTGTCTTTCTACCCGACTCTTTAATCGTGTCTCTACCTGTCTCGCTTCCCGTTACACTACTCGTCTATCAACACGTCTGTCTGTCTATATACCCCTCTCTCTACCCGTCTGTCAAGTCGTCTCTGTACTCGTCTCTCTATCCACCATGCTACCCGTCTCCCTATCCATCTCACTACCCCTCTGTCAACCCTTTTTTGCACCTGCCTCGCTACCCGTCTGTCTATTCGTTTCGCTACCCGTTAGCTTATCTCTGTCGCTATCCGTCTCTCTACCCGTTTGTTTACACGTCTATCTATCTCTCGCCAACTCTTCCCAATATTTAAACAATTTAGTAAACGGAAGCCGTTTATCTGTTATTAAATGCAAACAGGAGTAATTTATCTAAAGAGTGTAATCAGATGCAATTTTTTTAAATACATACATAAACCAGCATAATAATTCACCAGTTTTATTTTCATAGTAGTTTATGTCATTTGACAGTAAATCTCAACTTCTTCAACCCGAACTGCGTCAAGCTTTTTAAAAAAGCCCCAAGGTCCGTATAACTGGGAAGGGGAATTGTCCTCAGGGCTATTAGATACATGTTATTAAGTTAAGTGAAAGTTTCGTAATCGGGTTCGCAGCCAATTTCTTATGTCAGAAAGGGTGGCTTCACGCCATTTTAAATTAATTTCTGTAACTTTCTTTTTCTTTTTTTGGTGGGTGGTAGGGGGGGGGGGGAGGGTTCCAAATATATACACTTAAATTCAAACTTTTGCCCCCATGTTAATATTAGTGTTGTTTGTATTATCAATTAATACTTTGTTGATCGAGCTTCATTCGAAACAAATGTAAAAGACTTCTACAGTTTTTTTTTTCTAGGAGAAAGTTCCGTAATCGGGCCCTAAGCTAATCGGGGAATTTAATATCATTATTGTTTCTAACTCTTATAGAGTTAAAACAATATTGTTGCTAGCATTACTCTTGTTTGTGACCAACCTCTTCTGTGTATCTGAATAGGGAAAAGTTCCGTATCATGTACTGGTTGGTGCCAAAGGCAGTTGTAGAATCTTACAAATTTTTCTAGAGAGCGGAAAAACATGTTTTTTAAAATATTTACAAATATACGTTTATTAAACCATGTTTTTGAGCCATTTTAAAAAATTAAGTACGGTGCTAAAATAAAATTTTATTGCCATTTTCGATATTTTAATAAGAAATGAAAATACATAACAAACAAATTTAACAAAACTAAGCCATTTTTGGGTACTTCTCTATTATCCCGTCGACCACTTTTCATAACAAAAAACTATCGCCAAACTAAGATTAAACGCCAAAAATACAGTCCCATTTACTTGATGCCAGAAGCATTATACGTATTTGTTATGCCATCAAGTGGTTTTTAATTCGACATTTGCGTGTATTTTTCATTATGTTTTACTGATTTATTAGTTATTTCATTCATTAAAGTAACAATTGTGTCCTTAAATTCTTATATTTTATTTATTTTGATATATCAATGGCAACGTTCTCCCGTTTATTTAGCGTTACAGTTTGGCGATAGTTTTTTGTTATGAAAAGTGGTCGACGGGATAATAGAGAAGTACCCATTTTTTGTGATAAATAATTGTTATTGCCAGGGGGGCAAATTGTAAACAATTAATAAGCGAACTAAAAAAATTACCGGAAAAAACTTGTGGGAATCTCAAGAAAGAAATATCTGATATAAATAGCATTTAAAATCTTAAAATGGAGAAGTGGTCCGTATAAAAATGCAAAACATTATACACCTGATATAAGAATTTTTTAATTTTTTTTATATTTCCGAAAGCACAGATAAAAGGGAAAAAATCCCGGCACAGATGCCATATACTCACCACGTTGGCGCGATTTTTCCCCCGCCCCTTTGGCGAAAACTGTTTGTTGTGTTTGTTTACTTTTATTTTTTATTTTAATTCTATAGATTATTTTTATATGTATATCAATATTAATTTAGGCACAGATGTCATATACGCACCAGATTGGCGCGATTTTTCCCCCGCCAATTTGGCGAAAACTTTGTTTTTGAATATTAGTTACAAATACCATACAATAATAGCATGTAATTTTTTATTTCAATATAAAAATAAAATAACGTAATAAATGAAATAGCTCCTATTATTCAAAAATGGGAAATAAAAATAAATAAATGATAGTTTGATATAAATAAATATTGATATATATAATAAAAACAATTTATAGAATTAAAATAAAAAATAAAAGTTAATAAACAACAATTGAAACAAAATAACCGGGTTACCACGTGAGGCATAAAATTGCCATTTTGTTGCAATCGCGCCAATGTGGTGCGTATATGACATCCGCGCCTTTATTTATATCAAACTATTATTTATTTATTTTTATTTCCTTTTTTAAAATAATAGAAGCTGTTTCATTTATTACGTTATTTTATTTTTATATTGAAATAAAAAATCACGTGTACTATTTGTCACACTATTTGTAACTAATATTCAAAAACAAAGTTTTCCCCAAGCTGGTGGAGGGAAAAATCGCGCCAACGTGGTGCGTATATGACATCTGTGCCTTGTTTCATTTCACATAGAGGTGCTGCTCTATTATCCCGTCGACCACTTTTCATAACAAAAAACTATCGCCAAACTGTTAGATTAAACGCCAAAAATGCAGTCCCATTTACTTGATATCAGAAGCATTATACGTGTTTGTTACGTCATCAAGTGGTTTTTAACGCGACATTTGCGTGTATTTTTCATTATGTTTTACTGATTTATTAGTTATTTCATTCATTAAGATAACAATTGTGTCCTTAAATTCTTATATTTTATTTATTTATGTATTTTGATATTTCAATGACAACGTTTTCCCGTTTATTTGGCGATAGTTTTTTGTTATGAAAAGTGGTCGACGGGATAATAGAGAAGTACCCACATATGTATTGGTACTTTTATGTTAACTTGGCGCAGTTGATAAATCGCCAAATATTTTTCTCATAACATCTTCATATTGCATTCATTTCATTTAAATATAAATCTTTCACTGATTTCATTTGAAATACATACATTAAAAATACACGTATTTCACTCATTTAATTTAAAATACACGCCTTTCACTAATTCCATTTAAAATACTAAAAAGGAAAAGAAAATAAGAAATAATGCCACAAATCGAAACCTTTTATTTAAACATCAAAGAATTGTTCCTAACATACACACGCGAAATAAAAAAGCTGCTAATGGTGTGATTTACGCCAAATCTCTAATACTAATACTTCTCTTACTAATCTCTAATACTTTTCAAACAGAAAAAATTCCAGATTAACTTTCCATTTTTATTAAATTGAAATATATTTTATTGTGCTGAATATTAGTGCTTGCATATTTTTTTGCTCCATGTATTCCATGAACTTTTCAATTCCGATTGTCTACGAAAATCTCCCGCCGGTGAAAATGACGTACGCACAAAATTTAGTGACGTATGTACTTTAATTGTGCTTTTTTATCTATTTTTTTAATATAACTTCCAAACGGTTTGACACTTATTCTTGGTAATAAATAGACGACGTTGTCACCTTTATAGGTACCTGCTGTAAAAATTTGAACGAAATCCGTTAAATATTTTTTGAGTTATGCTTGACGAAAGGTTTTAATATCCATCGTAGCTATATATGGGGCAAAGTAATACTGCGCTGTGTATGACTCTTCTTTGCACTCAGACAATTATACATATAAACCTTCCTCTTGAATCACTCTATCTATTAAAAAAAACCGCATCAAAATCCGTTGCGTAGTTTTAAAGATTTAAGCGTACATAGGGATATAGGGACAGAAAAAGCGACTTTGTTTTATACTATGTAGTGAAGTGCACATAATTAAAATTCACCTATTCAGAACTGTCTGTAATTGAAACTATTGATTAGAAAAATATGAAATTTGGAATGCGTCTAAATGAAGGGATGGGAAAGACATTTAGCAGAAAAAAAATTTTAATATCAGAAATGGCCACCAGAGATTGATTTTTCCAATAATTTAACAAAATGCAAGCTTATAAATACTGTAAAATTGCATATTAAGTGAAATATTGTTCAATGTGTTGACCGTTATTGCCAAGTACCATTTGAAATCACAAAATAGCATGTTCAACAGTCACGTGAAGCAAGTTCTTGGAAATGTTGAAGGCGTTACGGGAAATATTGTCCTTGAGTTCTGGCAATGTTCCAGCGTTGTTACGAACGACCAACTCTTTTAAGTAGCTTCAGAGACAAAAACCACAGAGATTCAGGTCTAGAGATCTTGCAGGCCAGACATGACGAAAATGGCAATTGATGACATGATCTTCTGTAAAATTCCTCCTAAGCACATTTTTTTAACACAAGTGGCAATGTGTGAGGAATCTCCATCCTGCATGAAAATTGTTCTGTCAAGGCACTGGCGTGCTTGTAGGGACGGGATAATGTTACTCTCTAGCAACGGTGCATAACGCTTTTCTGTTACGGGGCATATCACCAGACCTCTCGGCGTTAATTCTTTGAAGAAAAACGGACCGAGCATAAATTCTGCAGCAAATCCGCACCATACCGTAACTTTTTGAGAATGAAATGGAACTTAGAGAATCAAATGAGGATTTTCTTTACCCCAGATGCGGCAGTTGTGCATATTCACTGCGCCATTCAGATAAAAATGAGCTTCATTAGTCCCTAGAATGTTCCAAGGCCAATTCATATATACCTGACAGCAAGCAAGGGAATTCTAATCAATATGTTAGACATGTAAAATAATTAGTATAGGAAACAAACACTGAACATTTCGCATTTTATAAGGATAATATCGCAGAATTTTCCGAAAGCAGTAACAGTCTGAATAGTAATAGTCGGCTGATCCAACGCTGCTTCAACGTACGAACGCTCGTGCTACCCATTGAGTTTGACGTGTTGTCCACCAAGAGTGCAACATCTCCAATTACCTCTGTAGAAATAGGCTTTCTTCCATCCCGTTTCCTCAAATTTCCTGATCCCTTTACGTAATCCGTTTGCAGTGATTACGCCTCTGCGAATGTTTTTCAAAGCTCGAAACCTCCACAAAGCTTCTGGTGTGGAATTGCCATTTTGATGAAAAAGTTTCACCAGTAAATCACGATCTTGTAAACTGCACACCATTTTCCTTGTAAAAGACATGAGACTGATATCCATAGAGATTCATTGCGTCTGTTAATTTAACGTTTTCATTGTGCGCAAGCAGATTTTCCATAAATGCCAAAATTTTATCAGAAAACGTCCTCCTGTAGCAAATATTGAAATTAATTCTTTTTACTGCTAAATGTCTTTCGCATACCTTCATTTAGACGCATTCCAAATTTCATATTTTTCTGATGAATAGTTTCGACTGCAGACAGCTTTAATTAGGTGAACTTTAATTACTATGTACACCCTGTATATTTCTTTTAAACCAATAGCTTGTAAATAGGAACGAAATTCATTTTAAAGAAGTATGATATTTATTAACATTTAACTGCTGTTAGCGATTTCACAGACCGCTGTTCTTTTTTCAATTTTCTCAGTTTAACTTGTAACGTTTAGTTTAATTACTTAGTTTAATACTGCAGCTGTGGTGCCAGTATTATACTTGTAAAATCAACATTTTTTTTTTTTTTTTTTTTTTGCAGTGTAGGCAATCGTTTCTGTCGCTGCAGTTAAGGGTTAAATTAAATGTCGGTTTCATATCTATCTTGTTTGATCACGACGTATTTAAGATACACGATAAAACAAAATAACAGAATCTGAGTATATAATTAAAGCCAATCTCATTACACAGCTGCCACAAGTCAAAATAACTTCATTACTTATAATTGCCCCCGCAAAAGTTTAGATTAACTGAAATGCATATAAACCGATTCTCTCTGTTTAAAACATTAATTCACCTTATCAATATTCCGGACACCCAAATTTCTCCAAACGGAATAAACTGCATTTCGTCTTCATTTTTGCTAATTATTTTTGTGAAGAGGGCGCATTAGCGCGTAATGAATCAATTTACCATAATTACAACCGCTATTATCAGGGCCATGTATCCTTTTACTTTAAATCTTTGTATTGATTCTTTCGCAAACACTCCTTGGATTTGTCATATATACAACCCAAGAGCCCCGCAACATTCTCCCTCCGAACCAAATTTAAATATCCCTGTAGCTTTTACTCTGCATCACAAAAGCGGGTGGAATAAATGCTAATCAATACGCAGGCAGTCGGAGATGCTATACAACTTATGAATTATTAAATGTATCCCCTTACTTCTTAATCGCCGCCCCCCCCCTCCACCTTTCACACGAAAAGCATTAGATCGACCAGGTTTCTCAGTTGTTTATATTCTACGCCTGCTACGCTTTTACCTTTATAACTTAGCCTCCCGAAAGCTGTGCACTTTTCTCCCCACCTCCCATCCCCAGTTGTATCTACTGTAGTTTAAAAGTTCAGGAATCTGAGCTTACAACTTTTATAAGATGTATAATTTATTCTATTTTTGGACTATGTTGTGTATAGGGAGGGATGTAAATAGGGCAAGAGTGAAAGAATTTAATAAAAGGGGATAATCCAGGTGACTTAATTACGCGCCACAACTAATTTCTTTATCACGTTTTCTGTTACAAAATTTTGTTAAAAACATTCTGTGAGAAGAGTAAATATTATTATTATTATTATTATTATTATTATTATTTTTGCAAATTCAAATTCATGAAGTAGTATGCTATAAAGGAAAAAATCTGGAGAGATTCCACTCGACTTTCCAAACACTTTATAGACTATTTTGCATTCAGATACCAGGTAATTCAAAAGTAACTGAAAAAACCAGGCCTGTTTTCACTGATTTTTGAACGGGCCGAGATAGCTCTCGTTCGGGCCGGGCCTGGAAATTCCGGCCCATGCCTAGACTAAACGTCCACGTGTTTGTATCGGAGAAGTGTCCTTCACCAAATGTAACGCGTATTCTCCTGACATCTATGTTAAAAAGCAAAATCATGTTCACCACCAACGCTGGATGTCATAACAATAACGGCAACGATCAGAGTTATCATTTACAGTTCTATCGTACATTTATTCTCTTTTGATTATCACATAATTTTATTTTTTACACCATCGAATAGAACAAAGAATGTACTATCAAATAAAAATTGTTTGAAAACTATACCCCAATTTACTGATTTTTTTATGAAAATTTTAAATAATTTTCAAGCATGACTTTCTTTAAATATATCTTAAGAATGAACATTTGTTTGCTACAATCATCATATATATTATTTCTCCTGTCAACATCCCTTTTTCTCAAAAAATACGAAACGCAGAACGACGAAGGAGATGGCATATGAAAGGATTTTGAACAGGCTTCTGACATAGCACACTTAACAATTCGTTAAAACATGTTTTTGAATAAAAATTGTAGTTAATTAAAAATTAAATCGGCATTGTTTTCATCATAAATGAAATGAAAAGTTTTCTCAAATCAGTGTTGCCACCAAAATAAAATACTGCATTATCAGATGACGTCATCCTATAATGCAATTGAAATACGATTGTTAATTTATTTCTTGCGCGTACTTTTTGAAAAATATCGAGCTTTTAATTGGGATTTTATTTAATTTTTACGCGTGCGTCAGCTATTTTTATTTGTTTTCCTTTTTTAATCTTGGCTGTGTACATGCGTACTGTATCGGAGCACCAGTAGATTGCATAATTTAAGGATTATCTTCCTTTTAGATATACAGCTCATTAGGATTCCCAAAAATTATAAGTATTTATTTTTAAATATTTCATTAAGCTGTTAAAACGCCAGCGAAGTCTGACGTCACTTAAATGGCTGCTGAACCACAAAGTTTGAACATCCCATGTTTAAGTTCCCATAGGGTTGCAAAAAAGTGGTGTACCAAATATTGATTTATGTATTTAAGACATTTCTGGAACAGTTTTGCAAAATCTGAGGAAATGCTTTCATATGAATTCCCTAAACGTCAGATTCAGTGTTTCATTTTTTTTACAATTCCTTTTTTTTTCAGTCTTTGCAACCTAGAGAAATAACCTTGGCGAGAGAAAAAAAATTGGCAAAAACTTTTCTGTTAACCTATTCCCATTTTCTTATACACAAACAATCATCATATATATATTATTTCTGTTTTCAACATCTTTTTTTTTTTCTATGCACATGCAAAACATACAACGATGAATGAGGTATCATTCGAAAAGTTTTTGAACAAGTTTCTGAGATAGTACACCCACATATTGTTAAAACGCGTTGTTTGATTAAAAAAAAAAAATTCGTTAATTAAAAATCAGTGCTAAAACGTACCAGTAAATAATCTCAAAAACTGCAGTGCGAAAGCTTTGCACGGGTATTTCTGGTAGTGTATCTAATTTCTGATGTCAACATCATTTTTTTTTATGCACATACAAAACGCACAACGATGAATGAGGTTTCATTTGAAAGGTCTTTGAACATTTCGACATAGTGCACTTACATTTCGTTAAAATACGTTGTTTGATTCAAAGTTACAGTTAATTAAAAATTAATGAAAAACATATCCCAAAGACTGCAGTGAGAACGCCGCAGTCTAATAATTTCTAGCAATATTTAATATTTTTTAGTTGCAGGTTTACATTAAGGAAACATTACAACGTTTCATTCAAGAAACATTAAGGATTAAAATATCCGCAAACAACATTCGTCAAGGCAGAATATCATATCATTTATTCCATCAAAGTTATAATAAAAACTGATTGAAGATAGCAAAAGGACGCGCCAGAAAATTAAATTAACAATCGTATTTTAACTGCATTAGAGGATGACGTGATCTGCTTCGGGAAACACAAGTGACAAAGAAAAATAAATTAAATACATATAAAATACAGTTTAATTAATTTAGTATAACAAACCGTGCAACTGAAGCTACACGTGAAACACTACTGCTTCGATCGATCGATGGTGTCTTTTTCTTCTAAACATTTCAATTCCAATTTTGCTTTTTAATCTATACTAATATTATAAAGGAGTAAATCTTGTTTGTTTGTTTGTAGGGGGTAATCTCTGGAACTACCGAACCGATTTCAAAAGTGAAGGTGGCAAATTGATGGTGACAACCCCTGCTCCAACATAGGCTATATTTTATGTCGGTGCCACTAACCCCAGGGGGTGCAGGAGCAAAAAACGTTCTAAAATTGCGATTTTTCAGTTATCACACTGGCTGTCAAGCCCTGAGAGCTTGGCAGCCGGTTCTGTATGTATGTATGTACGTACGTAATGCGATAACTCTTCATAGAAATATCCGTTTTCCTTCAAATTTTGTTTATAGGTTCACTGTGTTAAGGCGCTTCCCTGATTAGTTTTCGGGATTGATTGGTTAAGTATAAAAGGGGGGGGGGAACAAAGGGCTAATTCCCCCCCCCCCCCCCCTTAATTTATATAAATGGGTTTTTCATGCAGAATTATTCCGTTTTCCTTCAAATTTTGTTTATAGGTTCACTAAGTTAAGGTGCTTCCCTGATTAGTTTTCGGGATTGATTGGTCAAGTATAAAGGGGGGGGAACAAGGGTCTAATTCCCCCCCCTTAATTTATATAAATGGGTTTTTCATGCAGAATTATTCCGTTTCCCTTCAAATTTTGTTTATAGGTTCACTGAGTTAAGGCGCTTCGCTGATTAGTTTACGGGTTTGATTAGTTAAGTATAAAGGGGGGGGATCGGGGGGGGCTAATCCCCCCCTTAATTTATATAAATGGGTTTTTCATGCAGAATTATTCCGTTTTCCTTCAAATTTTGTTTATAGGTTCATTGGGTTAAGACGCTTCCCTGATTACTTTTCGGGATTGATTGGTTAAGTATAAAGGGGGGAACAAGGGGCTAATTCCCCCCCTTAATTTATATAAAAGGGTTTTTCATGCAGAATTATTCCGTTTTCCTTCAAATTTTGTTTATAGGTTCACTGTGTTAAGGCGCTTCCCTGATTAGTTTTCGGGATTGATTAGTTAATATAAAGGGGGGGGGGATCGGGGGGCTAATTCCCCCCCTTAATTTATATAAATGGGTTTTTCATGCAGAATTATTCCGTTTTCCTTCAAATTTTGTTTATAGGTTCATTGGGTTAAGACGCTTCCCTGATTACTTTTCGGGATTGATTGGTTAAGTATAAAAGGGGGGGGATCGGGGGGGGGGCTAATCCCCCCCTTAATTTATATAAATGGGTTTTTCATGCAGAATTATTCCGTTTTCCTTCAAATTTTGTTTATAGGTTCACTGTGTTAAGGCGCTTGCATGATAATTTTCGGGATTGATTGGCTGAGTATAAAGGGGGGAACGGGGGGGGGGCTAATCCCCCCCTTAATTTATATAAATGGGTTTTTCATGCAGAATTATTCCGTTTTCCTTCAAATTTTGTTTATAGGTTCACTGAGTTAAGGCGCTTCCCTGATTAGTTTTCGGGATGGATTAGTTAAGTATAAAGGGGGGGGGGATCGGGGGGGCTAATCCCCCCCTTAATTTATATAAATGGGTTTTTCATGCAGAATTATTCCGTTTTCCTTCAAATTTTGTTTATAGGTTCACTGTGTTAAGGCGCTTCCCTGATTAGTTTTCGGGATTGATTGGTTAAGTATAAAGGGGGGGAACGGGGGGATAATCCCCCCTTTAATTTATATAAATGGGTTTTCATGCAGAATTATTCTATTTGCTTCAAAATTTGTTTATAGATTCATTGGGTTAAGACCATTGACTAGAAATATACTGGACCCCACATTGGTAACCTTTTCGTTGATAGACATCTGTGGTGGTGGTGGTAGATTTATTCCGCCAAACTGGTTTCTCTCCCGCCAAAATCTACGTGGAATTTCCCCGAATTTCCCGCCGAAACTTTATATTGTGTCTGTGCCTGTCTGTGCTGTTGTTGTTTTTCTAGAGATTGACTAATATTTTAAATTCAAAACAGTTCATTTTAAAATATCTTACAACAGTGTTCCAAGCTATAAAAGAACAGAATAACTATAATTAGGGTTGAGAGTCTACAGCTGTGTTTATAGTTTGTTAATTTTTGAAATAATTTGGAATGTTTTCTTGGGAAAGGGGGGGGGGGGATTATTCTTTTTGTAAGATTTCTCATGTGAAATTGAGTTTACCTAAATATTGATTATTTATACATTTTTTTAAACCCATTGATATTGTACCTGACAAAAGCATGAGCTTCATTTTTACAGATTTTCTTATTATAATAAAATTTTAGAATATCTACATAATTTTTTAATTGTTTTTAGGTTAGACCATTAATAGGTAATAAAATGCATCATTTTCAGCTGATTACATCAGGTGTTTTTTTTTTTTTTTTTGTTTTTTTTATAACATGGGTTACTTTTTAGAAAAGTGTTTTTTTTTTTTTTTTCAAATAAGAATTTGTGATTAAGCAAGAGCTTAATTGTCTGCCATTTTGTAATAAAGTGGATAAAATGTAAAATACTCAATATATTAAAATCATCGAACAAGCTGTAAAAATTTAGCTATGTTTAATTTTTAAAATTCTTTATTATACTTTATATAAAGAAAATTTCAAAATTTATTTTTTTAAGAGGACAGTACAATAAGTGATTCCTGTCATGTGACAACATTTTTCTTCTTTCAAGTGCTGCGGCATCGGAAATTCGGTTCAAAATGCTGACGGACTTTTCTGAAATATCTTCTGCTTTTATTGAAAGCCTCTTTTGATAGCAAACTAAATAAGAACACCTGCCAATTTCATACATTTCCGATCACAAATTAATGAAACAATTTCCTGACGGCGGCTCGGCCTACAGGCACAGGTAGATTTTGAAAATACAGATAGTGGGGCACCTGTTTATTGGAAATTGCATAAGAAATGACCTTTTTGCCATGATTCGGCAGTTTAGACCACCCACTTCAAAATCTACCTGTGTCTGTAGACAGGATTTTTTTTTTCTTTCGGGCTATAAGAGTTGGTCTTATAAAAAAACTTGTCAAAGTAAAAGTTGTAGATACTGTTAAGAGGATTTATAATAAATTTAAGCAGATTTGATATCTTGTGAATTGACGAAGTTTTGAATTATTTTCTTCTTAAACCCAACCCCTCCCCCACTTGAGGTCATTTTTAATGATATCAAAAATCTGTCATACATAAATTTTCGACCCTTTTTCTAGAAGTATTAATAACTTTAAACGGATTCGATACGTATCATAATTAAGAAGCTATGGGGATTTTTCTGTTTTCACCCCCCCCCTCCCTTTGGTTTGATTTTGCCCATTATCGAACTTGACCAAGATATTATGCACTTTAATTTTGTGTATCAGTTTGGAAGAGATTTGTGCAGAATTATTGAAGTTATCGTGTCCATAAAAAAGTGATCTAGATAGATAGATAGATAAAAGTTTTGAATTGGGGGTGGTTTTGGGTTCTGGAAGTGATGATCGGCGTAGATCTGCAAAAACTTTTCAGAAAGTCCAACATAGGGGAGAATGTAATAGGTAGTATTTCTTACGAAATCTACCTAAAATCATAAAGTAGCCATTTTGTATTTGAAAAGGTTTTATAGCATCTAATTATGACAGCAAGTATTGTTTAGAAGTCAACATCTTCAATAGTTGCCGGTGGTTATTATTTTCAATAATTGTAAAGAAAAAAAAAACACTTGAGAGTTAAACTTAATTTTTTATAGCATCCAAAAGTTGCAAATTATTTCTTCTCAGAAACTTATGCAAAATAATAGTTATTTTAACAGAGAAAAAATTACACAAGTTCTAACTTAGTAGATATGAAATATCCTGGAATTTTTATTTTTCATAAAATAATAATAATAATAATAATAATAATAATAATAATAATAAATACTGTGCATTTGTATTTTTTTTTCTATACATGCGTATAATGTTATCTATCGATGTTTTCCTTTTGATTAAAAATATTGTAATACATTTATACTTTCAATTAAATGTATATATATATATGTATATATGAAAGATTGCCAAAAATATGCCTTTAAATTGGAACATCAAAAGCAAAACAAAAATTCTGGATTGCAGCAAAAATATGTTCTATAGAATGTATTGTTACATAAAGACAGTATGTGATTTCAAGTTTTCAAAACCTATAAAATACATTATCAAATCAAATAATATTTTATAACATGCCACTGCTAACTTTCCACAAATTCTTCACTTTTGTAAGAAAAAAAAAAAGATACTGTAAATACTGTTCGATTTTCTGTTATTTTAATAATGCCTGCTAAATTTAATGCATTTTTAGAATTTAAAAAAAAATCTGACAATAATTTGTTACATTTCGTGAAATGATTGTGTCAGATTGAAGCTTTCCAAGCAGAAATCTCGAAATAATTTGTGTTATCGTACTTAATATCTTATATCACTAATAAAAAAAAATATAATTTAAGTAACATTTATTACAAGGACAAAGCCATTTTATAACATTAAAATAAAATACAGCAGCAAAAACAGAAAAAGAAAATCCACCCAGAAGATTAAACAATCCTTTTTTCACCATGGGTGGGACTCCTAGAAGGAGCAACAGTTTCGTTTTGGTTTGTTTACGTTTATTTTTATTGCGAGAATGAAATCGAAGTTGCCAAGAAAGCGATCACCGCCAAAACAGACATTTTTTAAAGCGCCAAACCGAGCTGATCCTGAAACCGGATTTTCAACAATATAACAAAGAGATGTGGCCTCTAGTAGATTATTCCTCTGAGGTTAAGACGCTTCCCTGATTAGTTTTCGGGATTGATTGATTAAGTATAAAGGGGGGGAACAAGGGGCTAATTCCCCCTTATCTATACTAATATATAAAGTAGTAAAGATTGTTTGTTTGTTTGTTTGTTTGTTTGTTTGTTTGTAGGGGGTAATCTCTGGAACCACTGAAGCGATTTTAAAAGTGATGGTGGCAAATTAATGGTGACAATCCCTGCTCCAACATAGGCTATATTTTATGTCGGTGCCACCACCCCCAAGGGGGTGCAGGAGCGAAAAACGTTCTAAAATTTCGATTTTTTGTGTACTGAAGGAGATAGAAGTATCAAATTTGGTATGGTAGTTACTTATAAGATGTAAATGCTCTCTAAGAACAAATTATAAAAACATTCGCAATTTAAAAGGGTGAGATGAGGAAGAAGCGTTCTAAAAACATTCTAAATTACAATTTCTATGGAATCTCTGAAACTACAGAACCGATTTCAAAAGTGATGGTGGCAAATGGATGGTGACAGTCCCTGCTCCAACATATGCTAAATTTTTTGTCGGTGCCACTGCCCGCAGAGGGTGCAGGAGCGAAAAACGTTCCAAAATTATGATATTTTCAATAATGAAGGAGTTAGGAACTTGACATTTTGTATGGTCGTTACTTACAAGATTTAAATGCTCTATAAGAACAAAATCTAAAAAAATTCGAAATTTAAAAGGCTGAAATAAGCAAAAAATTTTCTAAAAACATTATAAATTACAATTTGTATGGAATGTCTGGAACTACTAAAGCGATTTCAAAAGTGATGGTGGCAAATGGATGGTGACAATCCCTGCTCCAACATAGGCTATATTTTATGTCGGTGCCACTACCCCGAGGGGGGTGCAGAAGCGAAAAACGTTCTAAAATTGCGATTTTTGCGATGCTGAAGGAGCTAGAAACTTCAAGTTCGGCATGATTGTTATTTATAAGATCTAAATGCGCTCTAAGAACAATTTCTAAAGAAAAATGATCTAATGATTCTGCGATTTTTCAACTATTGAATTTCTAAAATTACCAAATTTCACAATAGAGTACCATAGCGAAACCTTTACGCGTAAAAGGATAATGATAAGGGCGACGTGTCCTGACGTGTATATTGACTATAGCACGAGTCACAAATTATAGTTTCCTTATTATTCTGTTAAAATATAAAAGTGAATTATGAAATGTCAATATTTTGTTTGATTAAAGGTTCGTTAAGAGAAATTGAACAGCGTAGCGGGCGTAGCTTGCTAGTCATAAATATAAAATAAATACGTGCGGAGACGTCCCACTTTATCTTTTTCGTGCTATTTAATATTTTTATAATCATTCTTGAGCACGATATGATGTGGCATTTTATTTTTGTGGCATAAATTTGAGAAAAACCTTTCATTTCATTTATGAAAACAACGTGGATTTAATTTTTAATTGATTACGATTTTTAATCAAAAAATATGTTTTAACGAAATGTGGTGTACTATGTCAGAAGCCGGTTCAAAAATCTTTCGAATGATCCCTCATTCGTTGTTGGGCGTTTCGTAAATCCGTAGAAAAATGTATGTTGACAACAGAAATAATATATATGTGTGATGATAGACTGGACCTGTGCGAGGATTTCGCACTGCTGTCTAATATATTTTAGATGCAGAGTTAACTTCTAAAGAAAAATGAAGTGTAAAAATACAGTAAAACCCCGGTTATCCGAAAAGCATGAGACCAAAGGATTTTCGGTTGACCGGGGTTCCATAGGAATTTTCGGATAACCGGGAAGCTTCTTAATTTTATTCTACCAGATGACACTATTCACCCTTCTCCCCACAGTCAGGTAACGCGTTCGTGATTGCAGATGAAGCAAGAGTCTGTATTATGAGCGATTTCCCTTTCCTGTTTACAACGTGTTTTAATTTCCTCCAAACTTTATTTACGATGAGTAATGCTTTAAAGCACAAACGGGTTTTTATAAGCACGAAGAGCTCAACGCTTTGAAAAGAGTTGATACTGGCCATGAACATAGAAATAGATAAGGACTTCTAACGAAATAGTGTTAATATCGTGTCGTGACTTTCGAACTTAATGGCAGCTGCGCGCCCTGTTTTGCGCAGCCGGCGAGCATCTCTGCTAAGGGAGCGCCACCTGCAACAACAAACCGAAACTATATATCGGATGCCCACCAGACGATGTCTGTCAAGCAGACGATTTGAAGAAGCAGACGAAATGGTGACGTATAGAGCAACTGTCCTAAACAGGCGCCGCCTATTTGAAACATTTTTTGAAGAACGGTTTTCTTCTTTGAAAGGCAATTTCGTTAGAAGTTCTTATCTATTTCTATGTTTATGATACTAGTACTTCAATATACGGAAGTGCAGGAAGATGCAACAGCGTCAGAAGTGTTCTTATTTAAAAGGTGGCGTGATAAGGCAGCATTGAAGTAATGCGAAGTTGAAAAAAAAAAAAAATCTGAACATAGTTTGTGAAGAAATGAAGTGTTGCATGTGTCTACTCAATAAAATGCCTGCGTTTACGCGATGATCCAAATAAGTAAATTGACGCTGTTTAGTTATTTCATAAACAACATGCTTGTTTAAAATAACAAAAAAAAAAAAAAAAAACAGTTTTAAGGTCTTTCGATTAAGCCGATTTTCGGATAATCGGGGTTCTACTGCATCTGCAAACAACATTAATCAAGCGAGAATATCATCTCATTTATTCTATCACAGTTACAGTAAAAACTTATCAAAGATAGCAAAAGGCACGCGAGAGGGAAAAAAAAATTACAGTCGTAATTTTAACTGCATTAGAGGATGACGTCATCCGCTTCGGGGAAAACACGGGGCAAAGAAATATAACTTGAAAACATATAAAATACAATTTCATTTAATGTAAAAAAGCATACATTTTAGGTTACACGTGAAATACAACTGCTTCGATAGATCGATGGCGTCTTTTTCTTCTATGCATTTGAATTTGAATTTTGCTTTTTAATCATAAATATAAAATAAACCCGTGCAACAACAATGTCCCACTTTATCTTTTTTGTACTATTTATTTTTTGTACTCATTGTTGAGCACAAAATAATGCAGTATTTTATTTTTGTGGCAACATTTATTTGACAAAAACCTTTCATTTCATGTATGAAAACAATTATTTTTTAATTAACTGCAATTTTTAATAAAATAACCTGTTTAATACTTGGGAATTTTTCCATAGAAAATTTCTAGCCTTTGCATTCATAATATTTCAAATTTTAATTGCTTAAAAGGCGTATAGACAACAAAGTGAAAAAGTATCCAAGCCGGGATTCAAACCCGGATCATCAGTATAGTGCACTGATGTTCTACCAACTGAACCACTTCGAACGATACCCAGCCTGGCACTTTTCACTAACACATATTGGCAAGGCTACAATCGCAGCACAAGATGGAATATTTTCCGTGAGCCACCAACCCTGGGGCATACACGAAACTAAAGAGAATCCAGCATCGATAATTCAATTATTCACACTGCTCCAACATTATGTTGGTGCCACTATCCCCAGAGGTAGTGCAAGAGTGAAAAACGTTCTAAAATTGCGATTTGTTTTTATACTGAAGGAGATAGAAACTTGAAATTCGGCATCGTAGTTACTTATAAGATGTAAATGCTCTCTAAGAACAAATTCTAAAAAAATCGAAATTTAAAAGGCTGAAATGAGCGAAAAGCGTTCTAAAAACATTCCAAATTACAATTTCTATGGAATCTCGAACTACACAGAACCGTTTTTAAAAGAGATGGTGGCAAATTGATGGTGACAGTCCCTGCTGTAACATAGGCTATATTTTATGTCGCTGCTAATACTCGCAGGGGGTGCAGGAGCGAAAAACGTTCTAAAAGTGCGGGTTTTTTTATACTGAAGGAGCTAGAAACTTGAAATTTGGCACGGTAGCTACTTATAAGATGTAAATGCTCTCTAAGAACAAATTTAAAAAAAAAAATCGATATTTAAAAGGCAGCACTAAGCGAAAAGTGTTCTAAAAACATTCAAAATTACAATTTCTATTGAATCTCTGGTACTACAGAACCGATATCAAACGTATTTTGTAATACTGAAGGGGCTAGAAATTTGAAATTTGGCATAGTAGTTATTTATAAGATGTAAATGCTCTCTAAGAACAGTTTCCCGAAAATTCGAAATTTAAAAGGGTGAAATGAGCTAAACGCGTTCTAAAAACATTCTAAATTACAATTTCTATGGAATGTCTAAAACTACCGAATCGATTTTAAACGTAATAGTCGCAAATTTATGGTGATAGTCTCTGCTCAAACTTAGGCAACTTTTATGTCAGTGCCACTACCCTCAAGAGGTTGCAGGAGCAAGAAACGTTCTAAATTTTCAATTTTTATGATACTGAAGGGATTAGAAACTTGAAATTGGGCAAGGTAGTTATACTTATAAGATATGTATGCTCTCTAAGAACAGTTTCTAAAAAAATCGAAATTTAAAAGGTTGATAAGAGGGGAAAGTGTTCCAAAAACGTTCTAAATTACGATTTCTATGGAATTGTTAAGGACAGAAACTTGAAATTTGACATGGCTGATACTTTTAAGATGCAAGTGCACACACAGAGCAGTTTTGAAAAAAATCGAAATTTAAAAGGGTGAAGGAGGAAAAAACGCTCTAAATTACAATTTATTTTTATACTGACAGGATTAGAAACTTCAAATTTGGCATGGCGGTTATACTTTTAAGATACAAATGCTCATCTAAATTACGATTTCTATGGAATTGTTAGGAATAGAAACTTGAAATTCTACATGCTGTTGCTTTTAAGACATAATGCTCGCACAAAAGAAGTTTTTTTTAAAAATAAATTTAAAAGTGTGAAATCACAAAGATCGTTCTAAAAACGTTCTAAATTACGATTTATTTGGGAACTAGGCTAGAAACTTCGCATGGTTGCTACTCACGTAAATGTCCCAGAATATTTACTAAAAATGCGAAATTTAAAAAGATAGGATCATAAAAAAAGTTCTAAAATTGCAATTTATGTGTTATAGCTGGTATAGAAGCTTCGTATTTGGCATGGTGTTTACTATTAAAATGAAAATGCTCGCTAAGACTGGGTTTCTAAAAAAGTCGAAATTTAACACGCTCAAATGAGCGAAAAACGTTCTACATTATGATTTAATTGGATTTTTTCGGGTCAGAAACTTGAAATTTAGTATAGTGGTAACTTTTAAGATGTAGACGCTCGGTATAAACAGTTTATTAAAAATTCGAAATTTAAAGGTGTAAAATGAACAGAAACGTTATAAATTACGTTTTTTTCTAAATTGTTAGGGAATCTTAAAATTTGACATGCCTGTTATTTTTTAGACGTAAGTGCTCCCACAGAACAGTTTTTACAAAATTCGAAATTTAAAAAGGTGCAGAAGCAAAAAACTTTCTAAAACTGCGATTTTAGTTATGCTGCTGTTCTAGAAAGTTGAAATTTGGCATGGTGGCTATTTTTAAGATTTTAATGCTCGCTAAGAACGGTTTCTAAAATAAAATCGAAATTTAAAAGAGTGACATGATCTGGAAAAGTTCAAAAAACTTCTAAACTATGATTTATCTGATATTGTTAGAGAGAGAGACTTGAAATTTTACATATCTGTTAGCGAAACAAATTCATCCACAGAACAGATTTTAAAAATTTAGAAATTTTAGTGTGTGCAGGAACAAAAATGTTTTAAAATTGCAATTTCTGTGATATACTTATTACAGAAATTTGCATAACTAGAAGATTGGAATTTGGCATAATGCTTACTTTTAAGATGTAATTACTCGTTTAGAACTGTTTCCAAAAATTTTTTAACTTCCACAAAATATATAAATGAACGAAAAACCTTCAAAATATATTCTAAGTTACCATTAATTACTCATTCATTTAAGTCTCATGTTCGCCTAATGCAGTATAAGAATGAAGTTCACTCAAAATGCGGCTGGGAAGAGTTCCATATCCTGTGCCGGTAGGTTTGGCGATAAATATTTGGTGTGGTTGTTGCGATCTTCAGTCTTTAGGGTTGCATTTTGATTTGGCGCCATTTTGGATTTTTTTCTGTCAATCGCGCCAACGGGCACAGGATATGGAACTCTTCCCAGCATGTGGCTTAATTAGTAACTAGATGGAACCCGTCAAAACGTGACGGAAAAAAATACTATAACAATATCAGTAAAATAAGCTTCTTTATTATTTAAGAAGGGCTTCGTATGAAACAGTCTTTCAAATATTTTATTTTAAAAAATCCCCCCCCCCCCCAGTGAAACGCTATTTCCGATGCAAACTCCAAATGAACACTCCGTAAACACTCCCTATGTGTAATGCAAATCAGTTTGACATTACCACCATATTCCCCACGACAGAAAAAAAAAAGGTCATAGACCTATAAAGTATCATACAAATAGTCCTATCATAAAGTATCATACAAATTTCCTACTTCCATCTCATATTCAGTAAATAAAAGAACATAGTATAAGCACCCCCCCCCCCTGTGATAATGCAATTGAATGAGCTCCTATGCGCATATGTATTGCATCTGCCCAAAGGCACCGTTGAAATTCGACGTTAAAAAAGTTTTAAAATGTTTAAATTAAAAGTTTTAAAATGTCCTCTTTAATCATTGTTCGTTTCAAATCCATATATTCTAAAACGTATCCATTGTTTTAAGCTAATCAATTTTTATGTAAAAATGAAGAATGTTTGTTAAAAATAATAAATTAATATGCAGATGAGGGAAAATTTTAATGTTTTCAATTGTAATTTATTTGTATGGTTTCTTCTATCCCTTTACATAATCAGGATGATTATTCCTTTTCCATTACAGTCGGTCTCTTATACAGTTAAATATCCAATGGATCTTAAAAAAAATAATAATAAATAACAGTTCCTAGCATACTCTGATTCAACATATACATCAACGAATTCAACATATCAATTTTATGTTAATCATAAACTAAAAATAGTTTTTTTTTTCCTTTTGACAGATTTTATATTAGCGCCAAAATACTCTATCTTATGGATAATCTGATCTTATGATTTATCAGGTTTTTATTATTTCTTTTTTTTTTTCACTTTTCATGAAGGTTAGGGATACCTATTTTCAATTGTTGAAACTTTCCAAGGAGCTATTTTACATTATTAAAACAAACGGATGGTCATTGTTGAGATAGAATTGAAAAATATTTCATGCTTGAAAATTATTTAAAAAGTCGTTAAATTAAGCGGCAGATTTCAAATAAATTTCAATCGAAAGCTAATTTTTTTTTTCTAATTGAGGATGTAAAAATTGAAATTGTAAAATGTAGTAAAAAAATTAAATTTTTAGTATTTAGAAGTGATGTAAGCACGATGAAAGCTAAAGCGATAGTGCCGTTTGTTGTCACAACCGTTATACATTTCTAAATATTGCCACTGTGTTTTGGTTGGCGTCCAAAAGTAGACTACCATTTTTTGACATCGAAAGAAAAATTCACAGTGAAAGAAATAAGACTTTGCCGCTAATAAGGAACTGTTAAATGAATTTATAACAAACCTACCAAAATAATTCCTATAAAATATTAGCCTTACATTGTTTATTCTAGCTAAAAATACAATCATTATTTCAAGTTTTTTTTCCCCTGAAATTCTTTACTTTTGTGAATTTTTTTTATTAAAAAAGGAAATCTTAATAATTTAAATCCTATAATTCCTATAACTTAATCCTATAATTTAAAAAAAGTAATTGGTAACATGTAATCAATGTATGCAATCAAGATGAAGCAACCAATAAAGGCTCCAGTTCTAATCTTTAAAATTAAAAATTGAAATATCAGTTAATATTACGCCATGTTGACACAATCATATAAATTTTTCTTTTTAGTTTTATCAATGTTAAAATGCATTTCAAGCTAAGCATAACGTCATTTTCACCGGTACAAACTTTTCACACGTACGTTTATGCTTAAGCACCATGCATACAAATAAAAATATATTTTGCATTTAATTGTAATGAAAAAAATGGCATCAACAAAGTTATAATGCTTAATGATAAAATGAACCCAATGGACAATATTTCCGTGACGTCACAGTAAATATGAATTTTTATTTGCTTATAAAACACACGGAAAAATATTTTTACCGAAATACTTAAACATTTTAACTATATTTTAACTTACAAATTAAAAAATTCGGCCTAAAAGTCACGTGCTTTAATATTTATTTTTTATGCTCGCGATCATTGAGTTCAGAAAATAAACTCTGTACTTCGCAACAGTGGGCGTTAATCCGACTGCCGACTTTATGACGTCATAAGCAGAAGTAAAATTTTAATTTAAGAATACGGCTAATTAATTAAATTTTCGAACAAACGAATGTACGATAACAAATCTGTGACCAAATATATTTCATTTAAAAAAAGAATGATGTAATTTGATGTAGTAGTTTGTTCTCACGGATTGTCGAAACAAAACGCTTAGCGTTTTAAATATATAGACTAGATGGTACCCGTCAAAACTTGACACAAAAAAATACTATTACAATATCAGTAAAATAAGCTTCTTTATTATTTATGAAAGGGTGCGTATAAAACAGTCTTTCAAATATTTTATTTAAATTTTTTCCCCAGTCAAATACAGTACTATTTCCTATGCAAACTACAAACAAACAATCCGTAAATAACTGTATAATGCAAATCAGTTTGACATTACCACCATATTCCCCACAGCAAGAAAAAAAATTCATGGACCTATGAAGTATATACAAATAGTATATTCCTACGTTCATATCATATTCAGTAAATAACAGAACATAGTAAATAAAGCACACATCCCCCCTCCACTGTGATAATGCAACCGAATGAGCTCCTATACGCATGTGCATTGCATCTGCCCAAAAGCACCGTCGAAATTCGACGTTAAAAAAGTTTTAAAATGATTAAATTAAAAGTTTTAAAATGTCCTCTATAATCATTGTTCGTTTCAAATCCACATCTTCTAAAACGCATCCATTGTGTTAAGCTAATCAATTTTTATGCAAAGATTAAGAAGTTTTTTACAGTAATAAATCTATCTGCAGATGAGGGAGATTTTTAATGTTTTCAAGTGTAATTTATTTGTATGATTTCTTCGGTTCCTTGACATAATCAGGATGATTATCCCTTTTCCATCACAGTCGGGGATATTTTCCCTCTTATACAGTTGGCAAATGTAAAAAAAATAAAAAAATGCAATTCCTAGCATATCCTGATATCTGATGGAACATATTCATCAACGAATTCAACATATCAATTTTATGTTCAACATAAACTAAAAAAAAAATTTTTCCCTGACAGATTTTTGTTTAGCGCCAAAATGTTCTATCTTATGGATAATCTGATCTTATAATTTATCAATTTTTTTTTTAAATTATTATTCACTTTTTATGATGGTTAGGGAAATCTATTTTCAATTGTAGCAACTTTCCCAGGAGCTATTTTACATTATTGAAGTAAACTGGTGGTCATTGATAAGATAGAATTGAAAAACTTTTCATGCTTGAAAATTAGTTAAAAAGTCGTTAAAAATATCGGCAGTTTTCAAATAAATTTCAATCGAAAGCTAATTTTTTTTCTAATTGATGATGTAAGAACTGAAATTGTAAAATGTAGTAAAAAATAGAAATTTGTAGTATTTCGAAGTGATGTAAGCGCGATGAAAGCTAAAGCGATAGCGCCTTTGTTGTCACAACTGTTGTACATTTCTAAAAACTGCCACTGTATTTTGGCTGGTGTCCAAAAGTGGAAAAACATTTTTTGACATCGAAAGAGAAATTCACAGTGAAAGAAATAGGACTTTGCGCTAATAAGGAACTGTTAAATGAACTCATAATAAATCTACCAAAATCATTTCTATGAAATAGTAGTCTTACATTGTTTATTCTTGCTAAATATACAATCATTACTTCAAGATTTTTTTCTACCATAACACTATTTTTAATAATTTTAAATTTCCTGAAATCCTTTACTTTGTGATTTGTTTTTATTAAAAAAGGAAATCTTCTATCCTATAATTAAAAAAAAAGGCAATTGGTAACATGTAATCAAGGTATGCAATCAAGATGAAGAAATCAATGACGGCTCCAATTCTAATCTTTATAATTATGAATGCAAAAATCAGTAAAATTATGTCATGTTAACACAATCATATACATTTTTCTCTTTAGTTTTATCAATGTTAAAATGCACTTCAAGCTAAGCATAACGTCATTTTCACCGGCGCAAACTTTTCACACGTACTTCATATACCTTACATTAATGCTTAAACACCATGCACATAAATATAAATATATTTTGTATTTAATTGTAATGAAAAAATGGCATCAACAAAGTTATAATGCATACTGATAAAATAAACCCAATGGACAATATTCCCGTGACGTCACAATAAATATGAATTTTTATTCGCTTATAAAACACGCGGATAAGTATTTTTACCGAAATTTAACTTGCAAATTAACAAATTCGACCTTAAAACCGCGTGCTTTTAATATTTCTTATTTCTCTTTTATTCAACCACAGAGTTTAGAAAATAAACTCGGTGCTTCGAAACAGTAGGCGTTATCCGATTATGACGTCATTAGCAGAAGTAAAAGTTTAATTGAAAATTACTGTTAATTAATTAAGTTTTCGAACAAACAAATGCACGATAACAAATCTGTGTCCAAATATCTTTCATTTAAAAAAAGAATGATGTAATTTGATGCAGTAGTTTGTTCGCACGGATTGTCGAAAGAAATCGCTTAGCGTTTTAAATATATAGATTTTTGGATGAACTTCTCTATTCTCCCGTCGTCCACTTTTCATAACAAAAAACTATCGCCAAACTGTAACGCCAAATAAACGGGAGAACGTTGCCATTGGAATATCAAAATATATAAATAAATAAAATATAAGAAATTAAGGACACAATTGTTATTTTAATTAATGAAATAACTAATAAATCAGTAAAACATAATGAAGAATACACGCAAATGTCGAATTAAAAACCACTTGATGACATAACAAACACCTATAATGCTTCTGACATCAAGTAAATGGGACTGCATTTTTGGCGTTTAATCTAACAGTTTGGCGATAGTTTTTTGTTATGAAAAGTGGTCGACGGGATAATAGAGAAGTACCTTTTTGAATTATCTGTGGCAGTAAACTTCCCTGTAATGAAAATAGGCCCACGAATACCACTTGGTATTTTTCAACAATTACGCGAGCAAAGCCACGGGATTTGCTAGTAAATAAATAAACTATATAGTTGTGCAAAAATAAGGGTTACTGTAATTAGTATAACTGGCGCCATGCTGGACGCAGTTATATCTGACCTGGTCCGGGTAATACGTAAGTACCAATATTATGCAAAAGAGCATCTTTGAAAAAGTGGCGCAGATGTCATATACGCACCACATTGGCGCGATTACAACAAAATGGCAATTTTATGCCTCTCATGGTAACCCGGTTATTTTGTTTATATTGCTGTTTATTTACTTTTATTTTTTATTTTACTTCTATAAATTGTTTTTATTATGTATATCAACATTTATTTATATCAAACTATCATTTATTTATTTTTATTTTCTTTTTTTTAAGTAACTACGGGGCTCTGCCCCCTGCTCGCTACGCTCACCAACCCCCGTTCTGATTTTACAGCCTCTTAAAACCTGGTAATGTATCCTGTTTTAAAAGGATGATGATGATGATATCACGAACGGCGACTACCTTCTGTAATCAGGTTATAATGCTTTTTCATTTAACTGGTTATAATTCTTTTTCATTTAATTCACCTTTTTTATTTTTAATATTCATGTGTAAACACAATTTTTATGACGTAATTTTCTTTATTTCCTGCTTTCAACAGGTGATCATTTGATTATTATTTTAAACTTTCATTACTGTTTTTAATAGTCTCGCGCAAATACATTTTTTATTTGAGATAAAACATAATCCTTTGCGCTTATTTAGAAATTGGCAACAATATAAAAAAATGACTTTTTCAATAAAAGATTTTTTACTCGATTTTTTGAGTTTTTATTGTCCGACCGTGATAATTTTTTTAATTTCTGAAAGCTTGTTATATTTTGCGTCTGGAGGTATGATTTTCGAATCCGTAGGATGGCTAGAAAAAAAAGTAATAGCTTCTCAAAAAAGTCCCTAGTAAAAAAGCGATGGGAATAACCCGGAATATCTACGCAGAATTTGATTGGTCCATTTCTAAATCGTTTTTGGCTCAGTTTCAGATTACTTTTTTTTAATATAGAAGGAAAGGATAGAAGCTATTTCATTTATTACGTTACTTTATTTTTATATTGAAATAAAAACTCACGTGCTATTATTGCATGCTATTTGTAACTAATATTCAAAAACAAAGTTTTCGCCAAATTGGCGGGGGGAAAAATCGCGCCAATGTGGTGTATATATGACATCTGTGCCGAAAAAGTTATGCGTGGATATACACAGAAAAAAAGGTACTTTTATGTTAGCAGGGCGCAAATCTCGCCAATTGCATTTTTCTTCTCGCCAATAGTAACTTTTATTTTTCGCGTATGTAAATTAGAAACAATGCTTTGATGTTGAAATAAATTGTTTTTGTTTATATGTTATTATTTCTTGTTGATTTTTCTTTTTTAATGTAATGAGTGAAATGCATGTATTTCAAATATATGTATTTTAAATGTATGCGTTTTAAATATGTGTAATATATGCATTTTAAATTAAATAAATGAAAGGTTTATATTTTAAATGACATTAATGCAATACGAATATTGGCGATGGGAACAATAATTGACTATTTATCACTTGCGCCCGGCTAACATAAAAGTACCTATGTATACACACACACACACACACACACACACACACACACACACACACACACACATATATATATACACAAACGAATTGCAATAACATCCTTCGTTGTGTCGTTTAAAAATGACTCGAATTGCTAGGAAATATGATGTTTGTAATATAGATCACATTTATTTCTTTTTTGAAAATGTTCATTTCACACACACTTGTTTTTACAGGGGCACATTAAAGATCTAAATTTATTATAATTTAAGTTGGCAATTTTTTGAAAAAGTTACAATTTACTTTAATAAGAAAATGGCATTAAGTATGCTTAATGTGTTCACCTTGGCCCAGCAATACACATGAATTGTTGCATATGGTAAAAATATTGAGGGTACTGTGAAATAATTACAGTAGGAAAATATTATCAAGACTATAAGTAGGCAAAATCTTATAAAAACCTATCTGTTCAACGAAAGTTCAAGAGAAAATCTGTATGATTTTAACACCAGAAATGAACTGCAATACTGAATAAAATTATTTAAAAGTAATTAATATAAAAAAAAGGTGATACTATCGTTATTTACCTGAACTTGACATATCTTTCGAGCTAAGAATGTATAAAAATCTATCATTTAAATACACTATATATTAATTTTCAATTTACCGAGTACTTAAAAACAAAAATCCAAAAAAGCCTGTTGCCAAAAGTTTAATAAATAGTTTAGGGTCTTGGTTAGTTTATTGCTAAAAAAAAGCACGTGACTTATGTTCACAATTTAAATATTAAAATAATCTTTTTAATTTTAAAAGTTTGCAGGCGATGGTTATTTGCTTATTTTACAAAGAATAAAATAGCTCTCGCGACAACTTTTTGATTTATAAATTACGAAGAAAGAAAGGAACCCCCTTTTTTTTTGTCAAATTTTAAGCGCAACATGTGTGCATATGAAAATACAAAGATATATATATATATATATTCCAATTCTTATATTTTATTTTTAATTTTAAAAGTTTTTAATAAAATTTCCGCAAAATGCTGGCAACCGAATTACTTCCTTTAGTACTTTGGTCTTTGGTGTCGAGAAAAAGGAATTGGGTTTCTTTTATCCGTGGCATAAATAATAAGAGATATTAATCACGTATGCCACGATTTTATCTTTATTCATTATATCTTTATTGATGCCATTTTGTTATCACAATTAAAAAGAAAATATTTTTTAAAAATTTGAATAGACAGAGCTTAAGACCTCAAGAGTCTCAGAGGCCCTAAAAGTTAACTGACAACATTTTTAAAAGAAAGCATCCCTTTAAGAAACATGAAAATGCAGCCTCTTCCTATAATTGCTTCAAAATGACATCGTTTTCAGAATTTTTTTATTCTAGCAGCTTTGAAATTAGAGGTCAAATTTTCAAAAATAAATCGTTTTCACCTATGAAAATGAAGTCATTGTTAAAATTCATTCAACTGAAAACGTATATTTTCATTCATAAAATGATACGAGTTTCTATGATTGTGTTTAAATGACGTAATTTACATTGGCTTTTCATTCCTACTACACTAAGATAAGCCCAAAAGAACACCAAAAGGCTCTTACATATTCCCACTACACAGCAAAGTGTCCTAACCTCGAAAACGTGGTATGCTCTGTCAATGAAAACGACGTCATGTTTAAGCGAAAACGGTCTTTCTTTCATAAAACTGCTACATTTCAATACAGCTTTCCGAAAAGATTTTCAAATATTAGTAGAGAGAAAATGAGCGTCCGACCCCAGGAGGTGGAGTGTGGAGCTGGTGCAAGGTGCAGCACCTCCTCCTCCTCCTCCCGAAGTGCCCTCCTCCTCCTCCTCCCAAAGTGTGCACCTCCTCCTCCTCCCAAAGTGCAGCACCTCCTCCCGAAGTGCCCTCCTCCACCACCTAAGATAAGGGGATTAATTAAGGATTAGTGTTAATTAATTTTAATTAGGGAACTTAGAAATTTTTTTGAAGCAATCTTTTTTTTTTCGCGGAGAATTTCCTACTAGAGTACGAGGTGTGTTTCAACGGATTTATTTTAGTGAATTAGAAATTTAATTAATTTAATTGCGAGACTTAGAAATTTTTCGAAGCAAATTTTTTTTTTTTTTTTTTTTCAACGAAAGTATGCAGTTTGATTATGAGTGTATGCAGTAGAAGTGAATGATTAATTAATTAAAAATATTAACTAAAAATAGTAATTAATTAATTTTAATTGCAGAACCTAAGAATTTTCGCGAGATTTTTTTTTTTCAACGAGAGTAGGGTATTCGATATACATGTTAGAGGAGAATTTTAAAAGTCAATAATGGTTTAATTAAAAAGGGTCATTCATTAATTTTAATTGAGGAACTTAGACATTTTTCGAAGCATTTTTTTTTTCTAAACGACAGTATGCAGTTTGAATATGAGTGTATGTAGTAGAAGTGAATGAAATAAATTAAAAATGGCCATTCATTAATTTTAATTGTAGAACTTAAGAAAATTTTACGATTTTTAGTTTTAAAAATTGCCAAAAAATAGAATTTTTAGTTTTAAAAGTCGCTAAAAGTAGGATTTTGATATAAACTCTCAACTGAAATGAATTTTGCCTTAAGGTGTGAGCTTTTGGCTAGAAGTGACCTAGAGTCAAAACTTCCTGGTCCCAGGAATCACCACGGTGGTTATAGTAAAAAATACAGGGTCCCGTATGAATTATACTGCACTAAATTTAATAGCTCGCCCCTCCCCTCCCCCCTCCTTTTTTTTTACCCAGAGGGGTTCTTCGATGGACTAACAATACACACTTCAAAAAATACAGAGTGATATAAAAAGAATTTTAGCGTATATGTAAATAAACAAGAATGAAAAATCATGCATAGTAGCATAATTCATGAATCACTTTCCACAAAAAAATACAGAGTGATACCAAAAGAATTTTAACGTATATATAAAATAATAAATAAACAAGTATGAAAAATCATGCATAGCGGTATAGTTTATGAATCACTTTCGAACATTATCGAAATGTTATGTGAACAAAATTTAATTTTATCAGCTAGTACATAGTTAATTAAAATAGTGAACAGATCCCCTTTAGAATAAAAAAGCATCCTT
The DNA here is from genome assembly GCA_963931845.1 of Maratus michaelseni. Classification (NCBI taxonomy): domain Eukaryota; kingdom Metazoa; phylum Arthropoda; class Arachnida; order Araneae; family Salticidae; genus Maratus; species Maratus michaelseni. Next base: position 351,740,412 of record OZ007592.1, read on the forward strand.
CACAAAAAACCAATTATGCATAAGATCCCTTCATACATTCAGTTCATTGACCCCCCCCCCTTTTTCCCCCCCTTCAAAGTGTAAACACGCATTAGACTATAGGAACCCTTCCTAAAATAAATGAGATACATGCCCTATTCGAATAAAAAAAAAGGCCCTTCACAAAAACTGTAGGGGTTCCCTTTCGGAATAAAAAGGTCCCTTCACAAAAATCCAATTATGCATAAGAATCCTTCATAAAATCAGATAATTTACACTTTCGCCTTTTTTCTTCAATTCAAGTTAGGCTAAAAGTACAGCTTGCGCATCGATAGATTCAAAATACATAGATATAGATATTAAGCTACCTTCGCAAAATAAATTCAATAGATTCATGTTATATTATGGCGACAGAAATACGAGGGATACTGACCTTCCATAAAAATCCAAGATCCCATGTTTGAATGAAAAGGGCACCTTCACGTACCCTGTAAAAATACTATGATTGACCAGTTATTTTAAGAAATAGAGTGCTATTCTCAAATGAGTACGTATTCATACAATATAAAAATAAGTTTTACACGAATGTATTTTTAGTTTAACGTTCAAAATATATTTTAGAAATGAAATTAAGAAAAACCGAAGGCTATCCAGTATCCCCTCGACATGCATATCGCTGAATCACAATGAGTCATATTAGCAGATAAGCGAAGATAAGCGAAGAAATGCGGCTATTGGGCTTTTTCTCAAATTTAAACAGTTCTGACACATTTTTTATAGGTAAATGTATGAAATGAGCTATTTAAACCCGTCAATGTATACGAATTATTTCGTGTAGTCCTATATAGGTTCTACTCTTCATATATACATATGGTGATATATATATATATATATATATATATATATATATATATACTAAAATCTATTAAGTTTTAAAAGGCTTCACTGTGTATTTAATGAAAAATAAGAACTATGAAATAGCCATTTGAGGTACCCTTAAGAATTTTGAGGTAAACAGATGTTTAAATGAATTTAAACCTGTTTAAATGTACCTGTGTTTAAATGAATTTGATACAGCTTAGGGTAAAAATATACAGGGGCCCCTATAAGATATATGAATTTTAAATAATATAAAACTAAATTACATTAGTCTATGCTTTTTTTGTATAGAAAAATTATACTAAATTGAGTTTTTAGTATTTTAACTTAAAAACTTCTTTTGAGGAATGAATAACTAACCTTTTGACTTTGTTTTTATAAAATATATATTGTACTATTTAGTTAGGGCATTATTTAAAAAATTTTTGTTTTTAATATTGAAAAAAATGTATCTTACCTAAATATTTAAACCATAATGTACTGGAATTCATCCAAATTTGATCGACTGCATGCATGTCTTAAAAGAACTAAACGTGTTCGCTTATCTCTTAAAACCACGGGATATTATAACGTTATGGATAAAGCATAGGGTAGAATACAGAATGAATAGGTATTATAAAGCAGAATCATAAATTTTGCATACTTTACACTTGTAGTATGTGAAATGATTGCTACTATTGCCTATATGAGAAAATGAATCATCAACGAATCTTATTAGTGTATGTTATATTTAACCAACAGGCTTGAAATGCGTGAATTTTGACTAGAATTAATCATTGAATGTAAAAATGATTTATTTTTAGATCTAATATTTATATCGTTTAACATTTTAAAATATATGCATAAATTAATCTTACCTTATTCACAAACTTGCAATCCCGTCTTCAATAATGACTACAGCATGAAAAAACATGCGTGCTACTTGTATAGCAACTAAGACCAGAAATGATTTCAGTACAAGTCCATTATCTTATCGTTAATCTATAGATTAGTAACATCACGTGACTGATTGCGATAACATTCGATATAAGATTTACTGATAAGAATACATTTCAATTCATTTCTCCCAAAAGCAAGTGTATGAGTTGGTTGTAAGATCTAGGTAAGTATCCTTACTTTATATGTTTAAAGTTATAATATATGAATAGATATAATATTAATGTATTTTTTTGAATATGTATGGTAGGCAAAAAGGAATAGGTAAGCAAAAAAGAATAACTATTATTGCATGTTTCCTCTAATTTATTTTAAAAATAATTATTTTAAAAATACATACTAACAATTTATGCGATGAGTCACACAGCATGATGGGACGATATATGAAATTTATTTTTATATTATACAAGCTCCTATATACAATTCATATGCGTGAGCAAGATCATTTTTAGACTTTTTCACTCTTACCCTCTATAGGCTATACTTTTAAAATAGTAGTATTCGAATACTCGTAAAATGTAATTATAGCTTAGTAATTTTCTAGTCTTTTAACTATGCCGTTGAAGGAGTATTGTCATATTTAACTAACAGGCTCGAACATGCGTGAATTTTGACTAGAATTATTCACTGAATGTAAAAAAAAAAATGATTTATATTTAGATCTAATATTTATATCGTTTAACATTTTAAAATCCTATTAAACGTGTATACATTAGTATGCTTGTGAAAGGCCTATTGTTAATACGAAACGTTGTGTGAAGTGTCCTGTTTTAGGGTTAAAAGTTTCGTGAAGGGGTCTGTTTGAAGGAGCCTGTTTCGAAATGACTTAACGCACAATTTATTCCTAAACATTCAACTCGATTCGTTATATATGTTTTATTAAGTATTCAATAAAAAAATAATAACTAAGAAATAAAATTAAAAATAGTAATTAAGAGATACCCTTAAGAATTCTTGCGATAGGAGATTGGTTTTAATTAAATAGGTTAATGAATCTAATTCGATACAAGTCTTGTTAAAACAGAGATTATAGTTAAAATACACATTAATTATACAGTATTACACTGTATTACACAATGCGCTACCTCACCTATATTATCACAGAAATACCTTCGATAAAATTTAGACTAACAATATACACCTAAAAAAATATATACAGAGTACCCAGAAAATGATAGGAATGAATGAAAAATTTTAACGTAAATTATAAAATAGAATCTACAATAAGTGACAATAAATAAATATGAAGGAAAAATCATGAGTCATGGTAAACTTTATGAAACACTTTCCAATGCTATGTGACTATCGTTAAGAATTTGAAATAAGTGAATTAGATTTAATAATTCATACTGGAAATGTATTTAAAAAAAAAATTAGTAGCTTCGCCTACTTTTAAATCATTCAAGACATATGATGAAGGCTTGGCTGCTGTAGAAAAGCTTAATAATTGTATCTTAATGAATCGACCTATTTATGTCGGATTCACAATTTTAGAATTATCTAAATTAGTTATGTATGATTTTCATTACAATTTTATAAAGAAAACATACAAAGATCGTGCAGTTATACTCTTTACGGATATAGATTCCTTAACTTATCATATTCAAACACATAATATTTATAAGGATATGAAGCATCATCATGATTTTTTCGACTTTTCTGAATACTCGAAATCCCATCGTCTAAACCGCACAAGTTTCGAACCCACAAACATATAATCAGACTTGTCATTTTATAACCAGGACGCTAACCACAGGGCTAAGTGAGCCCCCGCTTATTTTATAGTCACCACGCTGACTATTGGGCTTAGTAAGCCCCAGGCTAATTTATATCCACCACGCTAACTATTGGGCTTAGTGAGCCCCAGGCTAACTTATACACACCACGCTAACTTTTGGGCCTAGTGAACCCCCGCTTATTTTATAGTCACCATACTAACCACAGGGTTAAGTGAGCCCCCGTTTATTTTATAGTCACCATGCTAAGTATTAGGCTGAGTGAGCCCCAGGCTATTTTATAGCTACTACGATAACCCCAGGGCTAAGTGAGCCTACCGCTTATTTTATAGTCACCACGTTTACTACTGGGCTGAGTGAGCCCCAGGATATTTCATACCCACTATGCTAACTAATGGGCTTAGTGAGCCCCAGGCTATTTTCTACCCACCACGTTTACTGGGCTTAGTGTCTCCCCGCTTATTTTATAGCTACTACGATAACCCCAGGGCTAAGTGAGCCTCCCGCTTATTTTATAGTAACCACGTTTACTACTGGGCTGAGTGAGCCCCAGGCTATTTTATACCCACCACGCTTACAGGGCTAAGTGAGCCCCCGCTTATTATATAGTCAACACGCTAACTACTAGGCTGATTAAACCCCAGGTATTTTATACCCATCACGCTAACTACTGGGCTGAGTGAGCCCCAGGTTATTTAGTCGCATGAATATGATTTCCAAGCTATATGTCCTAACTTGATTTAGACCATTGCCTATAGTAAGATAAAGCTGCGAAGTAAATTGGTAAACTATATGTACATTTCCCATGAAAACTCACTTGTGTTTTCTTAAATATCTGCAGAAATCAGCATAGTTTATTAAAATTATATACATTCTCATTAGTTTATGAATCTACTAACTTGTAATATCTATATGGTAACTTGGATTAGTAGTATTCCCACTTAAAAATTTCTTTTGTAGATTTAATATGATAAACACTAACATGAGACTGACTAAACTTTTACCATTTTCATTTCAACTTAGTTTTAGGAAATTTATCTACATAGCTTTAAATTTTACTGTTTAGTAAGTCTATTATTTCAAAGTTTTATTTTTTAGTTCTAATATTCAAAACATATTCATATCGTTTTTCATAGTAGGTATCAAATTAATTTAAAGCCATATTAAAAAAATATATATACAAATACTATTATTACCTAACACGCCAGCTAGCTAAGCACCCAACCGTCTCACACTAAGACTCTGAGAAAAGTGAATGCTTGTTCAGGGCCTTATCAGCTAATATAATCACTGATAAGATTTGATCACGTGACATGTGACGTCACTGATTAAGTGATATCACGTGACCATGTGGTACGTCACCAGTGACGTGATCAAATCTTATCAGTGATTATATTAGCTGATAAGGCCCTGAACAAGCATTCACTTTTCTCAGAGTCTTAGTGAGAGACGGTTGGGTGCTTAGCTAGCTGGCGTGTTAGGTAAGAATAGTATTTGTATATATATTTTTTTAATATGGCTTTAAATTAATTTGATACCTACTATGAAAAACGATATGAATATGTTTTGAATATTAGAACTAAAAAATAAAACTTTGAAATAATAGACTTACTAAACAGTAAAATTTAAAGCTATGTAGATAAATTTCCTAAAACTAAGTTGAAATGAAAATGGTAAAAGTTTAGTCAGTCTCATGTTAGTGTTTATCATATTAAATCTACAAAAGAAATTTTTAAGTGGGAATACTAATAATCCAAGTTACCATATAGATATTACAAGTTAGTAGATTCATAAACTAATGAGAATGTATATAATTTTAATAAACTATGCTGATTTCTGCAGATATTTAAGAAAACACAAGTGAGTTTTCATGGGAAATGTACATATAGTTTACCAATTTACTTCGCAGCTTTATCTTACTATAGGCAATGGTCTAAATCAAGTTAGGACATATAGCTTGGAAATCATATTCATGCGACTAAATAACCTGGGGCTCACTCAGCCCAGTAGTTAGCGTGATGGGTATAAAATACCTGGGGTTTAATCAGCCTAGTAGTTAGCGTGTTGACTATATAATAAGCGGGGGCTCACTTAGCCCTGTAAGCGTGGTGGGTATAAAATAGCCTGGGGCTCACTCAGCCCAGTAGTAAACGTGGTTACTATAAAATAAGCGGGAGGCTCACTTAGCCCTGGGGTTATCGTAGTAGCTATAAAATAAGCGGGGACACACTAAGCCCAGTAAACGTGGTGGGTAGAAAATAGCCTGGGGCTCACTCAGCCCATTAGTTAGCATAGTGGGTATGAAATATCCTGGGGCTCACTCAGCCCAGTAGTAAACGTGGTGACTATAAAATAAGCGGTAGGCTCACTTAGCCCTGGGGTTATCGTAGTAGCTATAAAATATCCTGGGGCTCACTCAGCCTAATACTTAGCATGGTGACTATAAAATAAACGGGGGCTCACTTAGCCCTGTGGTTAGTATGGTGACTATAAAATAAGCGGGGGTTCACTAGGCCCAAAAGTTAGCGTGGTGTGTATAAGTTAGCCTGGGGCTCACTAAGCCCAATAGTTAGCGTGGTGGATATAAATTAGCCTGGGGCTTACTAAGCCCAATAGTCAGCGTGGTGACTATAAAATAAGCGGGGGCTCACTTAGCCCTGTGGTTAGCGTCCTGGTTATAAAATGACAAGTCTGATTATATGTTTGTGGGTTCGAAACTTGTGCGGTTTAGACGATGGGATTTCGAGTATTCAGAAAAGTCGAAAAAATCATGATGGTGCTCCATATCCTTCTAAATATTATGTGTTTGAATATGATAAGTTAAGGAATCTATATCCGTAAAGAGTATAACTGCACGATCTTTGTACGTTTTCTTTATAAAATTGTAATGAAAATCATACATAACTAATTTAGATAATTCTAAAATTGTGAATCCGACATAAATAGGTCGATTCATTAAGATACAAGTATTAAGCTTTTCTACAGCAGCCAAGCCTTCATCATATGTCTTGAATGATTTAAAAGTAGGCGAAGCTACTAATTTTTTTTTAAAATACATTTCCAGTATGAATTATTAAATCTAATTCACTTATTTCAAATTCTTAACGATAGTCACATAGCATTGGAAAGTGTTTCATAAAGTTTACCATGACTCATGATTTTTCCTTCATATTTATTTATTGTCACTTATTGTAGATTCTATTTTATAATTTACGTTAAAATTTTTCATTCATTCCTATCATTTTCTGGGTACTCTGTATATATTTTTTTAGGTGTGTATTGTTAGTCTAAATTTTATCGAAGGTATTTCTGTGATAATATAGGTGAGGTAGCGCATTGTGTAATACAGTGTAATACTGTATAATTAATGTGTATTTTAACTATAATCTCTGTTTTAACAAGACTTGTATCAAATTAGATTCATTAACCTATTTAATTAAAACCAATCTCCTATCGCAAGAATTCTTAAGGGTATCTCTTAATTACTATTTTTAATTTTATTTCTTAGTTATTATTTTTTTATTGAATACTTAATAAAGCATATATAACGAATCGAGTTGAATGTTTAGGAATAAATTGTGCGTTCTTAAGTCATTTCGAAACAGGCTCCTTCAAACAGACCCCTTCACGAAACTTTTAACCCTAAAACAGGACACTTCACACAACGTTTCGTATTAACAATAGGCCTTTCACAAGCATACTAATGTATATACTTTTAATAGGATTTTAAAATGTTAAACGATATAAATATTAGATCTAAATATAAATCATTTTTTTTTTACATTCAGTGAATAATTCTAGTCAAAATTCACGCATGTTCGAGCCTGTTAGTTAAATATGACAATACTCCTTCAACGGCATAGTTAAAAGACTAGAAAATTACTAAGCTATAATTACATTTTACGAGTATTCGAATACTACTATTTTAAAAGTATAGCCTATAGAGGGTAAGAGTGAAAAAGTCTAAAAATGATCTTGCTCACGCATATGAATTGTATATAGGAGCTTGTATAATATAAAAATAAATTTCATATATCGTCCCATCATGCTGTGTGACTCATCGCATAAATTGTTAGTATGTATTTTTAAAATAATTATTTTTAAAATAAATTAGAGGAAACATGCAATAATAGTTATTCTTTTTTGCTTACCTATTCCTTTTTGCCTACCATACATATTCAAAAAAATACATTAATATTATATCTATTCATATATTATAACTTTAAGCATATAAAGTAAGGATACTTACCTAGATCTTACAACCAACTCATACACTTGCTTTTGGGAGAAATGAATTGAAATGTATTCTTATCAGTAAATCTTATATCGAATGTTATCGCAATCAGTCACGTGATATTACTAATCTATAGATTAACGATAAGATAATGGACTTGTACTGAAATCATTTCTGGTCTTAGTTGCTATACAAGTAGCACGCATGTTTTTTCATGCTGTAGTCATTATTGAAGACGGGATTGCAAGTTTGTGAATAAGATAAGATTAATTTATGTATATATTTTAAAATGTTAAACGATATAAATATTAGATCTAAAAATAAATCATTTTTACATTCAATGATTAATTCTAGTCAAAATTCACACATTTCAAGCCTGTTGGTTAAATATAACATACACTAATAAGATTCGTTGATGATTCATTTTCTCATATAGGCAATAGTAGCAATCATTTCACATACTACAAGTGTAAAGTATGCAAAATTTATGATTCTGCTTTATAATACCTATTCATTCTGTATTCTACCCTATACTTTATCCATAACGTTATAATATCCCGTGGTTTTAAGAGATAAGCGAACACGTTTAGTTCTTTTAAGACATGCATGCAGTCGATCAAATTTGGATGAATTCCAGTACATTATGGTTTAAATATTTAGGTAAGATACATTTTTTTCAATATTAAAAACAAAAATTTTTTAAATAATGCCCTAACTAAATAGTACAATATATATTTTATAAAAACAAAGTCAAAAGGTTAGTTATTCATTCCTCAAAAGAAGTTTTTAAGTTAAAATACTAAAAACTCAATTTAGTATAATTTTTCTATACAAAAAAAGCATAGACTAATGTAATTTAGTTTTATATTATTTAAAATTCATATATCTTATAGGGGCCCCTGTATATTTTTACCCTAAGCTGTATCAAATTCATTTAAACACAGGTACATTTAAACAGGTTTAAATTCATTTAAACATCTGTTTACCTCAAAATTCTTAAGGGTACCTCAAATGGCTATTTCATAGTTCTTATTTTTCATTAAATACACAGTGAAGCCTTTTAAAACTTAATAGATTTTAGTATATATATATATATATATATATATATATATATATATATATATCACCATATGTATATATGAAGAGTAGAACCTATATAGGACTACACGAAATAATTCGTATACATTGACGGGTTTAAATAGCTCATTTCATACATTTACCTATAAAAAATGTGTCAGAACTGTTTAAATTTGAGAAAAAGCCCAATAGCCGCATTTCTTCGCTTATCTTCGCTTATCTGCTAATATGACTCATTGTGATTCAGCGATATGCATGTCGAGGGGATACTGGATAGCCTTCGGTTTTTCTTAATTTCATTTCTAAAATATATTTTGAACGTTAAACTAAAAATACATTCGTGTAAAACTTATTTTTATATTGTATGAATACGTACTCATTTGAGAATAGCACTCTATTTCTTAAAATAACTGGTCAATCATAGTATTTTTACAGGGTACGTGAAGGTGCCCTTTTCATTCAAACATGGGATCTTGGATTTTTATGGAAGGTCAGTATCCCTCGTATTTCTGTCGCCATAATATAACATGAATCTATTGAATTTATTTTGCGAAGGTAGCTTAATATCTATATCTATGTATTTTGAATCTATCGATGCGCAAGCTGTACTTTTAGCCTAACTTGAATTGAAGAAAAAAGGCGAAAGTGTAAATTATCTGATTTTATGAAGGATTCTTATGCATAATTGGATTTTTGTGAAGGGACCTTTTTATTCCGAAAGGGAACCCCTACAGTTTTTGTGAAGGGCCTTTTTTTTTATTCGAATAGGGCATGTATCTCATTTATTTTAGGAAGGGTTCCTATAGTCTAATGCGTGTTTACACTTTGAAGGGGGGGAAAAAGGGGGGGGGGGTCAATGAACTGAATGTATGAAGGGATCTTATGCATAATTGGTTTTTTGTGAAGGATGCTTTTTTATTCTAAAGGGGATCTGTTCACTATTTTAATTAACTATGTACTAGCTGATAAAATTAAATTTTGTTCACATAACATTTCGATAATGTTCGAAAGTGATTCATAAACTATACCGCTATGCATGATTTTTCATACTTGTTTATTTATTATTTTATATATACGTTAAAATTCTTTTGGTATCACTCTGTATTTTTTTGTGGAAAGTGATTCATGAATTATGCTACTATGCATGATTTTTCATTCTTGTTTATTTACATATACGCTAAAATTCTTTTTATATCACTCTGTATTTTTTGAAGTGTGTATTGTTAGTCCATCGAAGAACCCCTCTGGGTAAAAAAAAAGGAGGGGGGAGGGGAGGGGCGAGCTATTAAATTTAGTGCAGTATAATTCATACGGGACCCTGTATTTTTTACTATAACCACCGTGGTGATTCCTGGGACCAGGAAGTTTTGACTCTAGGTCACTTCTAGCCAAAAGCTCACACCTTAAGGCAAAATTCATTTCAGTTGAGAGTTTATATCAAAATCCTACTTTTAGCGACTTTTAAAACTAAAAATTCTATTTTTTGGCAATTTTTAAAACTAAAAATCGTAAAATTTTCTTAAGTTCTACAATTAAAATTAATGAATGGCCATTTTTAATTTATTTCATTCACTTCTACTACATACACTCATATTCAAACTGCATACTCTCGTTTAGAAAAAAAAATGCTTCGAAAAATGTCTAAGTTCCTCAATTAAAATTAATGAATGACCCTTTTTAATTAAACCATTATTGACTTTTAAAATTCTCCTCTAACATGTATATCGATTACCCTACTCTCGTTGAAAAAAAAAAATCTCGCGAAAATTCTTAGGTTCTGCAATTAAAATTAATTAATTACTATTTTTAGTTAATATTTTTAATTAATTAATCATTCACTTCTACTGCATACACTCATAATCAAACTGCATACTTTCGTTGAAAAAAAAAAAAAAAAAAAAAAAAAATTTGCTTCGAAAAATTTCTAAGTCTCGCAATTAAATTAATTAAATTTCTAATTCACTAAAATAAATCCGTTGAAACACACCTCGTACTCTAGTAGGAAATTCTCCGCGAAAAAAAAAAAGATTGCTTCAAAAAAATTTCTAAGTTCCCTAATTAAAATTAATTAACACTAATCCTTAATTAATCCCCTTATCTTAGGTGGTGGAGGAGGGCACTTCGGGAGGAGGTGCTGCACTTTGGGAGGAGGAGGAGGAGGGCACTTCGGGAGGAGGAGGAGGAGGTGCTGCACCTTGCACCAGCTCCACACTCCACCTCCTGGGGTCGGACGCTCATTTTCTCTCTACTAATATTTTCATTCCTCTGGTACTGAAGCCGTGAGGCATATTATTATTATTATATTATTATCTATACTAGCAAAATACCGGGTGTCCCAAAAATGACTGATGGATTTTAAAATTCAATAACTTGCAAACAGTGACAGATATTAATAAAATGCTTGCAGGAGGGTTATGTATGATGTCAGGAGTTTTTTTTACTGTGATTATTGATTTTAGTTCGAATTTCAAACAATAGATGGCGCTGACAGCGAAGGGCGTTTATTCGAGGCCGAAACTGACGTGAGTCAGCATTGATGCGAAGGTAGGAGATTAAGGTTATATGGAGTGGATCTCATTCGCCAGTACAATCTTGTTCTTAGGACCCGATTGTGAACTCATTCGATATGATTTCAATAGAATGCGTTCTTGCCATGGAAACAACAAATTTTTCTATAGTGGAATAAAGCGTTCAGAACTGGGCATGAATTTAACAAGCAGTATTCGAGTTTGTAGGCGATGTTACATTTATGAAGTTTTATTTTCCCAGATTAAATTAATTTTTATGGTCTGATTTAAAGAATATTTTATGCATTGTATTTTAAAACTAGGTGAAGAGATTTAGTATTTTTTGTGGTTGCTAAAAATTTCATAACTTTTGTTACATTCTAAGAAATTTTAGATCTTTTAAGGAAGTTCGACAGTAGGTTTTTATGAATGTTGAAAAATAATCGTGAAAATGATTAATAGTATATTGTTAATAGTATGGTTAATAGTAATGTGGACAATCTCTCATACGCTTAACCTACTCTAGATCTGAATACCAGTGGCAACCCATTCATGCAGCCACTCTAACTGCTTCGGCTATGGGTAATTCTCACCAGCTGGACCTAGATCTGAGAATTAAAGCACTCTAACATTACATGACAGCAGGGCTACACTAGATACCGGGCTGTCTCATTCATTATTATGACGTCACAAATGGTGGCTGGCTGCAACCAGCGATTGGTACAAAGCGAAACGACAAAACGAAAGACATACAGTGATTAGCACAAAACGATGGGCGCGTCGCTTTGTACCAATAGCTGGTCATGGCCAGCCACCATCTGTGACGTCATGAGAATGAATGAGCCAGCCCGGTATCTAATATAGCCCTGATGACAGTGGACTTTCGAGTTTTCGACGCCCCACTTCGATGGTTATGCTTTTCGATGCGAATTTTCCTGATTGCTGAATCAGCATGGTTTATAAGATGCAAGATCTCTCGGACTGGATTCATCTATTAGTTTCTTTTATTAATGGCAACAGTTTAAAAGACTTTTATTTAAATTGGGATTTTATCTCTGGGATTTTATCTTTATTAGCTCTCTGCAACTAAAAACTATATGTTTTAAGTACTTGTTTTTCTGTGCAAGGAACAATATAATTTTGTTTTACGATTCTCAATCTTATGTAATGAGGTTAATAAAGATGTTCGTTTAACCCACACATTTTGGTTTTTCTTCGCAAACTTTCTACACACAACCAAGATAAACTGTAGGGATACTGTTGGTGGTACTTGCTTTACAAATATGCTTTCCCCGCATCGCCTACATATTCATGCCCAATTCCGAACACTGTATTCTGCTATCGAGTAATTTGTTAATTCCATGGCAACAACACATTCCATTGAAATCATATCGAATGCGTTCAGAATTAGGCCCTAAGAGCAAGATTGTAGCAAGATCTCTTCAGCTAGTTTTAAAATACGATGCAAAAAATATTTTTTAAATCAGACCACAAAAGTAATTTAATCCGGGAAAATAAAACTTCATAAATGTAAAATCGCCTGCAAACTTGAATACTGCTTGTTAAATTCATGCCCAGTTCTGAACGCTGTATTCCATTATCGAAGAATTTGTTGTTTCCATGGCAACAACGCATTCCATTGAAATCATATCGAATGAGTTCAGAATCGGGGCCTAAGAGCAAGATTATGCTGGCGAAGGAGACCCACTCCATAGCCTTAATCGCCTTCCTTCGCATGAATGCTGAGTGGCGTCAGTTTCGGTTTTGATTGAGCGCCAATCGCTGCCAGCGCCATCTATTGTTTGAAATTCGAACTAAAATCAAGAATCACAGTAAAAAAAATCCCTGACATCATACATAGCACTCCTGCAAGAATTTTCTGTCACCGTTTGCAAGTTATTGAATTTTAAAATCCATCAATCATTTTTGGGACACCCGGTAAAAAGTCAGCGAAAAATTACGTAATTTTGACGCGATATCACATTTATCGTTCAGCATCGTTCACTATTTATGGGATACAATGTTTTAGCACTTTTTAGTTGACCGATTGCCACACTATATCTTCTAGACACTATAGCTAAAGAAAACAAAAACAAACTAAGTTTTAATTTTTATTCTAAAAGTCACAGGATAAACTATTTGTACTAACGTGATCGTGATATTATTTAGGCCATTGCATTTTTGTTTATTTTACCCGGGAGGTTAGCACGGGCAACGTCTGCTAGTTTAAATACAGTTAAGTAAATATAATTTGAATATCTTTATAGAAGTTAAATTGTTGTTTTCTTATTAAACAATGTGTTTCAGTACCAAGGTTACAAACTTTAAGAGGTGCATTAAGAGTAAACTTTAATAGTACATTACAACAAACAATTTTTGTATAGGAAACCAGGGTCGCAATCGACTCATTTAGTCACAAGTACAGGATGCTTCACTTCAATCAGAGCTTGGATTTTTGTTCCTAACTTTAACAATAATAAAGATATTTACAACATAACTAACTTGCTATGTACAAAATGCTATGAAATCAGGAAAAGGTTTAGAAATATACAGTAATTCGGCCGGTGCACCGTATGTAATGGCAACTAAATTTTTAAAAGTTAATCCTTTAATTTAGCATTGATTCGATGCGAAACCACACACATTTCCACCACATCTCGTGATATTGCCTCATTTAAGATTGAAGAAGCTACCACTATCCGCATCCAATCAACGCTAATTTAGTCAATCCACTTTTCGGACTGCAGTTAACATTACATACGCTGCACCGACTCAATTACTGTGTACTTCTAACACTTTTCGTAATTTTATGACATTTTGTACACAGCAAGTTGTAAATATCGTTACAATATCTTCATATTGTTAAAGTAATGAACAAAAATCCGTGCTTGGATTGAAGTGAATCAACCTGTAATGTTTACTGAATAATTAGATTACGACACTGGTTTCCTATTCTAAAATTGTTTATTGTAATGTACTCTACCATCTCTTAAAGTTTGTAACCCTGGTACTGAAACACACTATATTATTCCAAACATTATACGTACGGAACACCTCCAGAAAGATGTACAGATCACGTCCAGAAAGATGTACAGATCGCGTCCAAAAATATGTGCACAAATTTCATAAAAATTTTATTAATGTTGTAAGAAACAGTTACAACAAAGTCCACGTATAATGAATCATTCTCATGCTTTCTTCATTTTTGTTAAAAGTGGTATCTTACTTTATTTGGTTGAAAAAAAAAATAAAGCTAAGCAATTTTTAATTTCAATAAAACGCTCTCTAAAGAATCTGAATATTTTTCTATTTCAAGGAATGGCATGGATCGCTGGCAGAACGAAACCTAGGTAGGGGCAAGATTTTAAAAGAGATGTATGCATCTGTGATCCATATCCTTGGCCGCGTTTTTATAAATTGGAGAATATAAGGAAATAAGCTTAACTAAGGATTTTTTGTAAAATGTCCCGTGAATGACAATTTAAAAAGTAATTCAGAAATTTAACAATTAAAAAATGTTAAATATTTAAAAATAAATTTCTACCTGGATTTTTCGAGTAAGAAAATTAAAACAGTAACTTTTTTTTCGTTGCTCCTATCCCATTCTCGCTGTTTAAGATGAATTTTAAACACATGAATGTCAGAATTAAAAATTGTCTTCCACGGAGGATTCAGGGATAATTGATGAAAAATTCTTAGTTCCTTTTGGTGTTTAATAATTGTAAGTCTTTCGTGAATAATAAATTTTACTATTTTTTTTCAATTCACCAGAAAACTAGTATGCTGTGGCCATTACCAAACTTTCTTCTACATTATTACTTTATTCTGTCTTTACAAGAAGAAAGTATTGGATTCATGAAAGTTTTCGATTTCCGGTTTTCGACGAATTTATACGTTTTAGCAGGTCCTGAATATGATTTGACTATTTTTAGAAAATGTGTGTCTGTGAGTCTCTGTCTCTGTCTGTCTGTATGTGACAAAAATTTTATGGACACTCTATCTCAAGAACTAACGAACGGAATTTAATAAAACTTTATATTCAGTTAGTCCCTGATATACATTGGTGCTGATTAGTTTTTGGTGTAAATCGCGCAACAGATGGCGCTGCTATGCTGCATTTTTGTGATTTCAGAAATAGCTCTATCTCAAGAACTAATGCACTGATTTTCATCAAACTTCAGATTCAGTTAGACCTTGACATAAATAGACGATGAATACGTTTTGGTGTAGATATCCCAACAGGTGAATCTGCTATGCTACTTTTTTCACGATGTTCACGATAGCTATATCTCAAGAAGTAATGCAAAACATTTCATCAAACTTCCGATTCTGTTAGACCTTGACATAAATAGATGCTGATTACGTTTCTGGTGTAAACAGCCCAACAGATAGCGCTGCTATGATACTTTTTTCACGATTTTCACGATAACTATATCTCAAGAACTAATGCACATATTTTCACCAAACTTCAGATTCAGTTAAACGTTGACATAAGTTGTTGTAGTTTTGGTGTAAAACTCCCAACAGGTGGCGCTGCTATGCTGCATTTTTCAGGATTTACACGATTTTAGCGATAGTCATATCTCAAGAACTAATGCATGGAATTTAATAAAACTTTAGATACAGTTAGACCTTGATATAAATTGATGCTGGGATTCGTTTTTAGTGTATGCGATAGAAGAAAGTTTTGGGATTGGCACATCCGACTAGTTCCATATGAATTTAAATAGTGCTGTTACACATCTATACAATTACGAAGTCCAGTGCAATTCTTTAAATTTATCTTGGTGATACACTGAACAGCTAAACACAAAAAAAGCACAGTTTAGCAGCGCCCACTGTTGAGTATTCAAATACAAAATTAAGAAAATATATGTATCTTTAATTAGTAACTTTAAATATTAAATTTGGTGCATTTCTACCAAATAGAAACTGAGATACAGCTATAACGTTCACCGCAAAAACAGCATAACAGGGCCTCTATTAAGTAAACAAATGTAAAATTGTATCAATATCCTTTTTAATAAATATCTTACATAATCAATTTGGTGAAATTCTATCCTATAGATGCCGAGATACAGGTTTCACAGAAATCATAGAAAGTACAACACTTCCATTACACAACCCGTTGAGCAATATATACCCAAGTCTAATCAGTACTAAATTATGTCAAGGTCTATCCTCAGTGCTAAGGTCTAACTGAATAGGACGTTTGATGAAATTGCATTCCAATGATGCCGAGATATAAAATCATGAAAATCGTGAAAAATACAGCATAGCAGAGTCGCCTGTTGAGCGATATACACCCAAACCTAATCAGCATAAGTTTTTACAAAGGTCTTACAAAATATGATGAAATTCCGTGCATTAGTTCTTGAGATAGAGTGCCCAGAAAAATTTGTGTCACTTACATACAGACAGACAATTTTTCCAAAATTAGTCAAATCGTGTTCAGGACAGCCCAAAATGTGTAAAACCATTCAAAAACGGGATTCGGAAATTTTCAAGATTCTAATACTTTCTTCTTATGTATATAGAAGAAAGTAAAAAACAAAATTTAGAGTTAATTAAACTTTAAAATCTAGGGAAAGGCAATGACTATCTCTTGCCTCCCCCTCCCTCCCCCCTCTTGCCGGTGCGTTAAAGAATGGTACATTTCTAAAGCATAATTTCCCAAAGCAATCACAATCTGGGTTTGGGACTTTACCAAGATTATTCCAATTTGACACAAAATCTCTGCCAACGGATAATCGAATTTTAATTCACATGGTTAAGACAAACACTGGTTCTTAACTTTTGAGCTATCTCACAAAGGGCAAATTCTCGTTGCTAATCAATGAGCAAGCACGATTGCAATTTGCCTTATGAATTATTAAATGCCTCTTTACGGGAAAAGCACCAGCTTCGCGAGTGTTTCCTCTGGCTGTTAATATTCTCCTGCTGAATTTGTCATATTAACTCCGCGGAATTTAGTTGGCCTTCATTGCTTCTTGCAATTGCATCGACTTTGCCGCGGAAGTTTCCGAAATAATGGATTAGACTTCATATATCGTTTTAATTTACTGCGAAGGTGGAAGAGTTTATAATTGCTTCAATCTTGGCAGTTTGTTAGTGTCTGTTTACGTGGCGGTTTTCTCAAAAGTTATAAATTGTAATTTATACCTGATTTTCTGAGAAACCACCATACGTGTAAACAGTCTATTATAAAGCAGGCTTGTCAGTTTGGTCTTTTTTTTACTTTCTTCTATCTTTACAAGAAGGAAGTATTGGATTCGTTAAAAATTCAGACTTCCGGCTTTTGACGGATTTATAAATTTTAGGAGGTCCTTAACACGATTTGACAGTTTTTAGAAAATGTTCATCTGTGAGTCTGTCTGTGTCTGTATGTGACAAAAATTTTCTGGGCGCCCTATTTCCAGAACTAATGACCGGAATTTAATCAAATTTCAGATTCAGTTATACCTTGATATAAATTGGTGCTTATTAATTTTTGGTGTAAATCGTCCAATAGGTGGCGCTGCTTTGCTGCATTTTTCATGATTTCCGCAATATCTCTATCTCAAGAAATAATACACGGATTTTCATCAAACTTCAGGTTCAGTTAGATGTTGATATAAGTTGTTGCTAATTAGGTTTTGGTATAAATCGCCCAACAGGTGGCGTTTCTATGCTGCATTTTTCACGATTTCTGCGATAGCTATTATCTCAAGAACTAATGCCCAGAATTTCACCAAACTTCATAGACCTTGGCATAAATAGACACCGGTTAAGTTTTGGTGTGAATCGCCCAACAGGTGGCCCTGCTATGCTGCATTGTTCACGATTTCAGCAACAGGTAAACAGAAAGATATCAGCGATGCAGCGAGCTGAATTTCAGTTGTTTTCTAAAAGTGGCTGGATGATAAGAGATTTTTCACAAATTACCATTTTTACTTTCTTCTATCTTTACAAGAAGAAAGTATTGGATTCGTGAAAAATATTGACTTCCAATTTTCGACAGATTTATGCGTTTCAGAAGGTCCTGAACATTTTTGATTGTTTTTAGAAAATGTCTGTCCGTGATTCTGTCTGTATGTTTGTGTCTGTCTGTATGTGACACAGGTTTTGTGGGCGCTCCATCTCAAGAACAAATGCGCGAAATTTAATCAAACTTCAGATTCAGTTAGACCTTGACATAAATTGGTGCTAATTGTTTTGATGTAAATCACTCAACAGGTGGCACTGCTAAGCTGCATTTTTACGATTTTCGCGATTGCTTATCTCAAGAACCAATGCATGGAATTTCATCAAAATTCATATTATGTTAGACTTAAAAATAAATAGATCCTTATTAGATTTGGATATATACCGCTAAACAGGTGACACTGCTATGCTCTGTTTTTCCATTTCTGCGATAGCTATATCTCAAGAACGAATATATTGTCATTTAATTTTAGTTGCAGACGATTTGATTCATATAGAAGAAAGTTTTATGGTGGCTACAACATACTTAGACTTTTTTTTTAAATTAAGAAATTCCGAATTCATACCGGAAAATTCCGAAAGAAGAATTTTTACTTTACCTAATCACGACGCGACGGTCGTAGAGCACACATGACTCATCCTGGTCGTGATCATTAAAAGTTCTCTAGAATTTGTACACGGTGGTTGTCCCGCCTTCGGCGGCGATAGTTTTATGTAATCACGAAATGTATGTCATGAAATAAAGTAAAAATTTCCATTAGGAGTTTCTGGTATGATTTCGGAATTTTTGACTGAAAAAAGAGGCAAATTGGCAACCCTGCCATACAAGGTGTTTCGCAAATACATAATTTTTTATAAAGAATGACCTTATCAAAAATGACGATAACATCGTTGTAATCAATGATTGGAAGAAACGCTTTAAACACAATGCAGAAAAAAGCTCAAAGTTTTGTTTGCGTGCTTCATAACTGATTTATGCAATTTTTTTGTCCCACACAAAAAAAAAAAAAAAAAAAAAATCCACGAAATCAAACAATCAGCCCATTTAGTGCCAGATATTGAGCCGTATGTTTATATAGACTCTTATGTTGGTGTGTATTCCGTTTTCGCATCTTCAGTACGTTCACTGTTGCGGGCAAAGAAGACATATCGCCGTAAAAAGTAGTCGCAACGAGTCATTCAATGTGCATTTCGCACTATCTGACGTGAAATAGAATATCACTTGGTTGCTTTCGATGTGACTAATTAAATAGCAGCCGCTTAGAACAGATAGGAAGTATACAAACAAAACTTTGAACGCCCTTCTGTATTGTGTTTAAAGCGCTTCTTTCGATCATTTTCTTACAACAAAGTTATGGTCATTTGTAATCGGGTCATTTTTTTTTTAAGACCTTGTATTTTTTCATATCTTAAGGGATGTCAAAGAGCTCAAAATAAAAGTTTTATTGTCAAAAAATGTGTGTTCAGAACAGGGTTATCAGTTTGGCCTTTTTTTTTTTTATTTATTAAGAAGCTCTGAATTCATACCAGAAATTTTGAGTAATAATTTTGGCTTTATTTAATGACAGACATTCTGTAATAAACTAAAATAAAAATTCTTCTTTTCGGAATGAATTCTGAATTTGTGAATTAAAAAGGAAGTCGAAATGGCAGTCCTGGTTCAGAAAGGCATTTGGATAGATAAGAGCACTGTTTTGTTTAAGGTAATCGTTAATTTTTACCTCGTTTTACCATTATTCCCTCTGATCTGCAAAAGCATAATTACCCGAATTTTGAAACTCTGTCGATTGATATGCGGCCGGAAATTCTGACTATCAGTGTTGCGAGACATTGCTTTGATAGGATTATTTATATGGTGTAAGGCATCATTCCCCAAATGTATTTGCATCAATATTCATCTCAGTATAAATAAGACGCTGGCACGGTCACAATTAGTCACATAATAAATTATTAAATGCCTCTTTACGAAAAAAAGGCATCAGTTTCGCGAGTATTTCTTCAGCTGCTAATAGTTTCCTGCTCAATTTGTTATATTAACTCCATGCTAATTAGTCGACCTTCATTGCTTCTTGCAATTGCACCCACTTTGCCTCGGAAGTTTTCAGAATAATGGATTTGGCTTCATTTATCATTTTAATTTACAACAAAGGTGGCAGAATCTGTTTACGTGGATGTTTTCATTAATGTTAAAAATTACAACCTCTACTTGATTTTCTGAGAAGCCACAGCATACAATCCTTAGATAAATAGTCTATACAGGGGTCTTCCAAAATATTTTACTATATTTTAAAGGATGGTAGAAGGACTCAAAATAAGCCTTTTTTGTAGAAGAATGTGTGTTAGAAACAACATTTTAAATGGCAGATAGCGTTGGTTTATTATTTTCCTCTTGAATTTTCCACATTAACTCCATGGTACTTAGTCTCCATGGGTTCTTGCAATTGCCACCACTTTGCCGTGGGAGTTTTCGAAATAATGGATTTGATTTCATACATCGTTTTAATTTACCACGATGGTGGCAGAGTCTGTTTACTTGGATGTTTTCTCTGAATATTACAAATCACAATCTCTACCTGATTTACTGAGAAGTCGTAACATACATTCTTGGATAAATAATTCATACTGGGTGCTTTCGGAATATTTAACCATATTTTGAAGGATGATAGAGGGACTCAAAATAAGTATTTTTTTTAATAGAAATATGCGTGTTCGGAATGACATTTGAAGTGCCCGAGAGCACTGTTTTATTATTTTTCTCCTGAATTTGCCATATTAACACCAAGGTACTTAGTCGATATCCATTGGTTCTTGCAGTTGCATCCACTTTGCAAAGCTTTCGAAATAATGGATTAAATCCTAAACTCGGATGAATGGAATTAGCGCTGCAGTTCGCAGGCATGTCCAACAAATAAGAGTGAATTATGCCAGCCAGGATATCGTTCGGATAGCTCAGTAGGAAGAGCATTGGAAGGAAAAGCCAAGGAACCCAGGTTCAAGCCGTGGCTCGGACATTTTTCGCTCAGTTGGAATAAACCTCAACTATGATACTAATATGAATAATGGATTAGACTTCACATATCGTTTAAATTTACTGTTGTTTAATTATGGAAAAGTTTATAATTGCTTCAGTCTTGGCAGTCTGTTCCCGAGGCCGTTTCCCAAATGTTACAATCTACAATTTCTACCTGATTTTCCGAAAAGCCACACTACATGTTTCATAGGTCTATACAGGTCTTTTCGAAAATATTTGGAGGGATTTAAAACAACCAATTTGTGAAAAAAAAATAAAAGGACAACCCATTTATTTTAATAATCAAATTGTCGCAGAGACATGCTAGAGGTACCGTTCAACTCAGAATAAGCGTTTACTTTCGGAATATGAGTACAATGTTTGAAATAGGGGTCGTCTACATATTTGAAATTTCAAATAGCAACATCCGTTTTTGACATCATATTCTAATTCTTTGGATTAAGGCAGCCCAGAAAAGAGCATAGTTTATACACTTTTCCTAAATATTCATAGAATTAGTAGAGTTTGAAGATTCTAACGTTAAATGCATGTGACAAGCTTTAATTTTTATCTTCCCAAAAAGCCATCCAACTAAAATGTTTCCTTTTTAATGAGATGCAGTAAATAGACCCAAACATATTTCAGGATTTTTTTTTTAGAAACATTTTTAATTATGAAAATTATTACTAAATTCATATTGAGAAAATCATGACCTCTATTAATTTTTGTATACAACGAACGAAAGTTGTCAAAAATATGGATGTGTACATTTTCAGCTTATACAATCATTAAAAATTGTACACATTTTGAAATTAAAAATGATAACATTTACTTCTGACACTATATTCAAATTCCTTGGATCAAAGCAACCCAGAAAATGTATAGTTTTATATTTTTTCTTAAATATTCATAGAGTTTATAATAATAATTCATATTTTTAAAATATGAATTTATTAATAATGTTCATAATTAAAAATACTTCTTTGAATCGATAAAATGTTTGAAATATGTCTCGGACTATTTTTTGTATATCATTTAAAAAATTCAATCGGATGATTTTTTTTGGGAATATATACATAAACGTTTGTCACATGAATTTAACATTATCACCCTCAAACCTTAAATTCTTCAAACTCTATAAAGTTTTAAGAGAAAAAAAAAAAAAAACATACATTTTATTTGATGTTTTGATCAAAGGAACTCGAATAAAGTGTCAAAATGGGTGTAACAATTTGAAAAAAGAAAGTTGGTACAATTTTAAGTATGTAAACGATCCTGTTTCATAAATTGCATTCATATTTGCAAAAGTCTAAATTCCAGATCGATTACATAACTTTCTTAGATTACTATTCTAAAATAGCAGTGACAAAAAATCGTAGCAGTTGTGAGCTATGTGAATGATACCACTCGAAAATAGACATATTCGTAACATTTTTTACTTACCCATCATACTTAGTATAGGGTAAGTCTTGTAATCGTTTTAAAAATCGAAAAAAAAAATTGGACGGATTTACACGTTTCAGACACTGGAGATTCCGATAAACATATTTTTAGAAGAAAAAAAATTGCCGTCCGTTTGTCTCTGTATGTGTCTGTAAACGCTCTGTCTCCCAAACAAATTGAGATAGAGACTTGAAACTCGGTATGTACTTAATATGTAATAATGAGAAGAAGCCTATTGAATTTTATTAACCTCGATTATCCGGAACTATTTTTCGGATTCTCGAAAGATTCATTCTGATTAAAAAAATATATAAATTTTCTAAATTGTTTATTTTAAGGAGTGAATATAAAAGACAATAAAAAAACATACATTTTGCATAAAGCATGAAGTCGATCGGATAATGAGTTGCCGAGATATTCGTATTTATATTTTCCACACTCTTCGATTTTTCATTACCGTTGGCTTTTCTTACGAATGTGCACGTATTTAGCAAAAACATCATATTTCCTATACTATAGAAAATACATTTCCCACTTCATGAAGAATCATAAAATTAATTAGTTAAATACTTTTTTTGGTCAATAACATAGCCTATTTTATTCAAATTTCAATTCAAAGATATATTTTAATTGGAAATGAGACCCTTAATCCGACGAAGTAAGCCGTTAGTTAATATGATTATCGATTTTGAAGTTATAAGGATGTTTCTTTTACGCAATTCAGTAATAGAGCATTTAAAGGTTATAATGTCATCAAGCCACGATTTTATTCGAATTGCAATGCATTTTATAAATAGTTTACACATGTTTTATTTTCATATTTTATATTATGCATATCCATGATGAGTAAGTATTACGGCGGCCCCCAACGACTAGTTTTAAATATACATTTTATAACTAGTTCGAATATTTCTACTGCCTTTTCTATTGTAATTCTTTTCCTTTCGGACAAATGTTTTTTTTTTTTTTTTCTCAGAAAACATTAAACCTGAATATGTAACCCCATTTTCATGATTCTTAAGAGTGTTCAAATACCAAAACAAATTTGAAAGAAATGCAATCGTATGATATTAAATCATTTCATAATAACCTCATTGCAGAATTTAAAATGTTGTAATTTAAATTATGATATTTTTGTTACAGTTCAAAAATTTTGATACAACTTTACTGAAAATGTTCATGGCACACTTGAGGTATTGCTGCGGCACACCGGTTGAGAATAACTGATATGCAGCATGGATGTTATGTCAAAAGTTCAAATGTGTTCTATTCTTTTGGTAGTAGTAATGATTATTTTTTAACTGCACGAAATTGCTGAAACATTTAAGAAATTTCAACGCGATCTTTTTGTGTCCCCCGATTTTGGAAAATTTCTCCCTATATTTAGAAAACTTTTAGAAGAAAGACGAATCAGAAGCTTGGGAAATCATTTGATTTACGAAATTAACAGAAACACCTTTTCCAAAATTTACGGTCAACAGAAGGCGCCTTGTATTTCAGAAACGTTTCCATAAATATCAAAAGCCTACTGGATTTTCAAGTTTCTAATTGCTCCTGGAGACATGCTAAAGGTTCACGGAATCGTGGATAACTGCGAGGTTAATTTGAATTTTCGTAAATGTTTATGCTAAGGAAAACATTATGGATTCTTTTTTTTACAGTGTAGTTAAATATTGACGTCTTTAATCATTTACCAGTCTCCGTCGTCACGCCTGCAACCTAACATTGTTACAAACCGTATTGCACTTTACCGTTGGCTTTTCTTACGAATGTGCACGTATTTAGCAAAAACATCATATTTCCTATACTATAGAAAATACATTTCCCACTTCATGAAGAATCATAAAATTAATTAGTTAAATACTTTTTTTGGTCAATAACATAGCCTGTTTACTCATGAAAATGAGACTATTAAGTGATCAATTAAACTTTTAATAGGATCATAAATCCAACGTGGTCAAATTTTATTCAAAGTTCATTGAAAAATAATTTTTTTTCGAATTATTTTGCGTATGCTTGATTTCATCATCATCATCATCAGCTGTTTTAAATCCACTGCTGGACGTAGGTCTCGCCCAGATGTTTCCATTGTTTTCTGTCTAATGCTTTAGTCATCCAATTAACACCAGCCACATTTCTGATTTCGTCACTCCATCTTACTTGAGGTCGTCTTACATCTCTGGGATACCACTGTAGGGTGTTTGTACTCCATCGATTCTCTTGTCTTCTTGCAATGTACCCAGCCCATTTCCATTTTAGCCGTTTAATTCTCTCAATGACGTCAAAAACTTTCGCCTGACTTCTTATCCAGGTTATTCTCTTTCTGTCTCTTCTAGTCATGCCTAGCATGAATCTTTCCATGCTTCACTTTGTAGTTTGTAATCTTTGTACCATCCGTTTTGTTAGCGTCTATGTTTCTGCTCCATAAGTTAGCGCAGGCAAAGCATATTGGATTCAAATAAAGAGGCATGTTACTCTTCAGAATAATATTGTTCTTCCTAAACGCACTCCATACATTTCTTATTCTTCTATTTATTTAATTTATGATACTGTTGTCCGATGATATTTCCTGTCCAAGGTACACATAACTCTGCACTTCTTTAATCTCAGTGTTGTTGTAGACGATTTTCTTTTTTGATGCAAATGAACTGGACATCAAATTAGTATTTTCCAAATTTATTTTTCTGAAAAATCTTGTAGAATATTTTCCAAATCTTCAAGGTTATTACTGAAAATTTTAAATGTCATTAGCAAACCGGAGAAAGCTTAAATATTCTCCATTTTTTCTAATCCCTTTGTTTTCCCAATCCAACTTCTTGAAAATATTTTCTTAGACAGCGGTAAAAAGCTTTGGCGAAATGGTGTCTCCTTGTCTTATTACCCCTCTTCCAAGCTTGATCTTCGTTTTTCCTTTGTTCAATGGTCCAAATGGATGGTTGCTGTTGCTTTCTTGTAAATCTTTTTTATGATATTGATGTAAGGTTTGTATATACCAATGTCCTCGAGAGATTCTACTACTGCCGATGTGTAGACCAAATCAAATGCATTTTCATAATCAATAACGGCAAGGCAGAGAAGTAAATTATATTCCTTATGTTTTTCTATGAGTTTCCTTACTGTTTGAATATGATCCATTGTGCTAAAACCATTTCTGAATCCTGTTTGTTTTCTAGGTTGAGCTGATTCAAGACTTGTCGTTAAAAATTTGGTGAAAACTTTATAAATCAGTGAGAGTAAGCTGATTGGACGGTATTTTTTAATGTTTTCCTTCTCCCCTTTCCTGTAAAGTAGCACCATCAGAGCCTTATTCCAATCTTCTGGTACATCTGATTTCTCGAGACATTTGGAAAACAGTATTGCTAGCATTTTTGCAAATTTTTCTCCTGCTTCTTCGATAAGGTCAAGTGTAATTCCATCTTCGCCAGGGAATTTACCTTTTTTCATACATCTAATGGTTTGTACAACTTCATCTGTCATATAATTTAACGATATGTTCGTTAGAAAACGTACGAAGGCGATATGAATTTATAAACATCATAGTTAAATAATACAGTACAATACAAAAGTTCTCGGAATATATTTAATATAATCCGCGGATCAAATAAACATATTTAGAATCAGAAATAATGTTTTATAAAATGTAACTTATTCCTTTGAGGTTAATATTTGATTTCACTTAGTAAAATTTTTGATTCAAAACAGCTTTATTTGTGGTTTATTTTTCGCAAACTATACTAAATTTATATCGGAAACATTAGGATCGCACCGCGTATATTTCAATACATTGAGTATTTACATTTTGTAATTAATTTAAAGACTTAGACGTTGTCCTTTATTTGACATGAGAAAACATGCGGGATGTTCAACTTCGAATCCGCGAAATGTATTAGCTACCAAGAATTCCTTGCTGCCTGATGTAGTTATTATAGGTTAAAAGCGGAGAGGTCTGAGTAATTTTCCGCAAACAGATTAGCATGAGTTGATAACCGATTTCCATCCAATAGAACTGTTTTATATGGATAAATTAATAAATATTGACAGATTGCGTTTGGATTTGTCCATTTGAATCGAAGACACGAGAGAAGAATGTATTATGAAACAAAAATTAAATTTCGAGGAAATAAGATTGAAAGCTTTTTGTTGCAATTTTTATTAACACTTTCCAACCTAGTTGAAAAGTGTTTATGACTTCGGTTTGTCTGCCGTATGGCCGTCTGTCCGTGCTCTAACTCTCGTAAATATGCTCGGATTGCCCTGCAATTTTTATATGTTATTGTCGTCATCTATAGCATGTTCCCTATTTCAACTGAAGTGTGTAGCACTTAGTTTTTTTACAGGGACACTCAAAAGAATTCCGTTACATTACGGTCTATGGGGAAAAATCATTTGCGGTTTATTTTAATGATGTTACAGAATTTCAAACACATTGTAATTGATATATATCACTAAGGTGCATTACAAGAAGCTTAATATGGAATAGGGTGTGCATAGCACTTATAGTTACTTTACAGGGACAGTCAACGGAATTCCGTTACATTACGTCTATGGAGAAAAATCGTCTGCGGTTTAATTAAATAATGTTTCACTATTTTAAACGCATTGAAATTTATATATATCACTAAGGTGCATTACAAGAGGCTTACTACTGAATATTGTGTGTATAGCAGTCATCGTTCATTTACAGGGACACACAAAAGAATTCTTTACTGTCTGTTAACAATAATTCCTGGAAGTGCATTTTAAGTTGCTGAACGCGATTTTAAATTTAACTCACTTTTTGTCTATTACTTGGTGTGTATAAATTCTGTAGATCATATACAGGGCAGCACAAAAGTTCGTGAACACATTTCCGTTTATTGGCAGAATCTCCAGAAGGAGAATTTTAAACTGTGCTACGCGTTTCCTAACTAAAATAAAATTTAGCATCCTATGTAGTATATATACAAATCTATAGATCATAAACAGGGCTGAATAAAAATTTTCGGATATTTTTCCGAATATTGTATATGTTGGCAATTCCTGAAATTACATTTTTAAATATGTTATGCGTTTTCCAAATTGTTTGCTTAGATGTTATCTTTCAGCTTATTAAGCGGTAATGATTTGTAAAATTACTTTGGAAGCGTTGGAAAGTGTTACATAATCTATGCTTGACGCATGATTTTTCGTTCTTGTTTTCATTTAAGTTTTAAATTATAACAGGTGCCACTTAGCTCTCTCAGAAAACCTAAACATTTAATTATTAAATGTTAAAAATATTAACATTTAAGCTATTAAATAATTATTACAATACTTAAAACGCAAAGCGGATCTGGTAAGGTCGATTTCGGCTAATCTGAGCATGCGCAATGAGCACTTTAGGATGCTTTTCTGTCGCTAAACGGAGTGGAAAATCAGTTTTGAACTGGTTTCATTTCAGAGGGACATTGAGCGAAGTCCAGATGGCTGAGGGATCTAAGCGTCAGAAAGGGGAATTCTGGTTCTTTAAAGGGAACGTGGGGTTCGAATTCCCTGCATAAGATGTTTCTCAAATATTGTTAGTGTTCTGATAACTCAGTTCAATAATCTAAGTTATAACTAAACATTTTAACGTCTGCTAAATAAAAGTCTTTAAATAAAATATCACATTTAATCAGTCATAAAAGTTTAAATTACATAAAATACAATTAAAAATTTCATGCAAACGTTTCGGGCTATAATCTAGCCCCTCATCAGTGCAATTACATACGCCGACCGGAGAATTTTCAACCATGTTCACAGTCAATAGTTTAACCAGTTAATACCTGAAAACTTCAACGAACCTACATTAGAGTAAGATCGTATATTCAGGTGGAACAACACAAGATTCATTAATTGGCGAAGTCTGTTTACGACTGGACCAACCCTCAAGAAACACTCTACTCTTAACTTTATTGCAGCTGGATCTCATTACTGCGATACTCGCGAAATCGGAATATGGGCAGTATCTAATCAAAAATCAAATTCAATCGAAACTAGTACAGCATCCTTTGGATACTGACCATAATCTGGATTTCGCAAGTATCGCAGTAATCAGATCCAGCTGCAATAACGTTAAGAGTAGAATGTTTCTTGTGGGTTGGTTCAGTCGTAAACAGACTTCGCCAATTAATGAATCTTGTGTTGTTTCACCTGAATATACCATCTTACTCTAATGTATGTTCGTTGAAGTTTTTAAATTTAACTGGTTAAACTATTGACTGTAAACATGGTTGAAAATTCTCCGGTCGGCGTATGTAATTGCACTGATGTGGGGCTAGATTATAGCCCGAAATGTTTGCATGTAATTTTTAATTATATTTTATGTAATTTTAATTTTTATGTCTTATTAAATGCGATATATTTTATTTAAATCTAAGTTATATTTTATTTCAGGAGGAAAAGTTATCGAATTTGTTTTTTTTCCTTCATTATCATCTATTTATATATTACGCTATCGTACGTGGCACAGAAATAGCGATTATTTATCATTTGGCGATGGCAACGAGAGGTTTGTTTTCACTAATTTGCGAATATTAAGAAAAGTATTTAAAGTATCGATTTTAAACTCACCACACATATGTAGAACATTTTTTTGAATCCAAAAATACAATTTTTGTAAAAATTGGCCAGTAATTTTTCTTATTTATTAAAAAAAAAAAAGCTAATTTCTAAAAAGGAAAGAAAATAAAGTGCGAAAGCAAACCAAGAAACGCGTCATTTTGTTATTAATTAAAATATTAACTCCAATGTTGTACCTTTTGCAGTTTAACCTCATTGTTGTCCGCATCGTTATGACGTTAATGTTACGGATGCACATATTTTTATTTATAATATAGATTGAGTAATAACAAATAAATATTAATAATAAATAATAATAAATTAATAAAATAATCTTATTGGGGGGAGATTTCCGTCATGTCAGTCCTACCTGTAATTTTTAGAGGTTCAAGATCACTAACAGTTTCAAGTTGCATAAAGAAGAGAAGATTTTACATTATGCAATTTACAGAAAATATGCGTGCCCTTCAAACAGAGAGAGAGTTAGCAAGTTGGCTGTTACAGGTTGGCGAATGTCAAAGTGGGGAAACTATTAAGTTGCCCCCAATTTACTATCCAGATCATAGAAGGAAATATAGTAATATTCCTTATTCTATGATCCAGATATACAAAATCCAGTGCAGAAACTTTTCAGTAACATTGATTTTTTAACGGTGACATCTCAAAAGCTTAAAGGACGAGCCATATTAACAGTGACAAACAATTTGTCAATTGAAATTAATAAGCAAGTTGGCTGTTACAGGTTGGCGAATGTCAAAGTGGGGAAACTATTAAGTTGCCCCCAATTTACTATCCAGATCATAGAAGGAAATATAATAATATTCCTTATTCTATGATCCAGATATACAAAATCCAGTGCAGAAACTTTTCAGTAACATTGATTTTTTAACGGTGACATCTCAAAAGCTTAAAGGACGAGCCATATTAACAGTGACAAACAATTTGTCAATTGAAATTAATAATAATATCTCCGAGCTCTGAAATTTACAATTGTGTATATAAAGAGGTTTTCGATTCAGAAAATTAAAAAAAGAAATCAAAATATTTTCCTAATTGTGAATGGTGTAGATATTTTCAATATAATATGTATACACTTTTTTAATTTTAAAGTGTATCCAGCAACTATATTGTGTGCATGCAAAGGTTTTTATATGCACGATGCTAAAAAAATACCTCTGTTTTCTTATTTCTAAATGGTGTCCATATCTTATGATGTGTATACATTTTTTATTTCATAGTACCCAGTCCTAAGTGGAGAAGTTTTTATGTATGATATTTATATATATAATGCTGAAATTCGTGTATTCTAACATGCATATAGTATTTAAAAGAGTAGACACTAGAGTGCAGATACTCTGCGCGGGATCGGCTAGTTAAGGAAAATTTACCATCCTCAAAATATTTTTTAAATTAATGATTTTGTATTTAAAATTTTAAATTGAAAGTCTTGGCACCTGATTATCGATAATTAACCCCTTCTGGACTAGCGTCCCATACGCTAATTTAATATGGGTGGCACCACTTTAAAAAAAAAAAAAAAAAAAAAAAAGTTATTTTTACTTATTTAATTCCAGAAATGCCTAATGCAAATATATTATTTTACTTTATTGCTGGTACTAAAAACTAATGCTGTATGCACATTTTGAAGATGCATGTATGCACCCATGTCCCAAAGGGGTTAAATAAATTGAAATGATTTACAATGTTTGGGATAGTTTTTCTTACACTTAGTCGATAAGGCATATGCGAGTATACTAAGAAAAGTGGGCGATTGTTTTCCGTAACAAACATTTAATTAATAAAAAAATAATAATAAAAACAGAAAGAAATTAAAAATATTGATATAAAAAACTGTGGTGCTATTTATTGGTATTGCAATACAGTTAAATAGTATATCATCTAAATCTACGTCTATTTGAGAAAACTAAAAAAAAAAAAAATAATAATAATAATAACTTCAAAAATTTCTTTATTAGAAAATATTTTAAGGAAAAAAAAAAAAAACCTTTAGTTATTCTTTTTTGGTTCTGAAAACTTAATTCTCTGGGAAATGTTGTCCCCAGCCAGATTATAAAATGAGAGGTTTTTATTACTTTTAACTATTGCTGACAAATATTTTGCCAAAAAAATTTGATATTTTAATGATGTTATGAACCTTTTTTTCTGTGAAATCTCGAAGTTGTTTGCCGTCAAGCTTTGTCGGGTACTATCCAGTAAAATCATTAAATATTAAACAAGTTGGAAATTGTACGTCAAACGTGACAAATGAGGTGCGTTCGTACTATACCTAGTTTTAGTGAGATGAATTATATCGTCTGTTATTATATGATTAATTTCAGAAATAAAATAAGTACATTTTAAGTTGCCAACATTTTATCATTTGTTGACATTTACTGAAAATTCCAATGGGAAACATAAGCCTAGCATTGAAATTTTCAGAACTTGAAATCCATATTTAGGCTTTTTTCCATTTAATATCTATTTCTCCGGAAACATCTATCCAAAAACTGTCGGTTGCTTATAGGATTGCTATAATTAAACAATTTTAGCATACAAATTCGGTTTTTAAATTCAGTAATACGGAAATAATATGACTCCATTTTAAATAGGATGTAATCACCATGGCAACCTAGTATCATTACCTATCATGTGATGTCATTGAATTAATTACGTATGATAGGATTTAATAGAATGATACATCTCGGTCGCTTGACAATTAATCCTCGGAAGCTACTTTAACAAAGAAGTACCAATTTTTAATAAATTCAAATTACTTAATAAATATTTTTATTAATATATTTTTAAGGTTTGATTCGATTTTCATAAAATTTGAAACGACGCGACAAAATACTGCAAAGATTATATAATATGTATTAAGTTTCAAATCATTTGCCTGGGTAGTTTTTGCGCTGTTATATGCGGACAGACGGACCAGACGACGAGTATAGGTGCTACGTATTTATATAATTACGAACGCATCTAAAAAGAATGTCTCATATCTGCGGCAACTTGGTTTTGACGTACGTAAATAGTAAACTTTCATAATTAATGTTTAAACGAACAAATCTACATCTAACCTAAATTACATTGATTTAGTGTTTTTCTCTGTTGTTTACGTTATTATATATAATGCCCTATTCAGAAATGTAAAAATGAGTTACGAAAACTTAGCCTCGTGTCCGTAAAATATAAGGAGTTATTTTAGTGTGTGTGTTTCAAACAGCTTTTAAACAACATTATGGCTTTTTAAACAAAACAAAATTGAACTTTAACCAGTCAAGTAAATTCCAGATATTTCCAGGTGAAAATGATCACCATGTCTTTGTCTGGTAATTTTCACAATTTTTATGAACGAACAAATCTTTCGTTTTTCTGTCTGTATAAGAGGTTAATACTGACTTAACACAGTTACACTGCAAAAGTGTTGATTTTACAGTATTATACTGTAAAATCAACACTTTTTTTTGTAGTGTAGTTGTTAACGCCTGGCGTCGTCAACCACGTGTTTGTGCGGCACTTGTGTCCTCTTTCCATACGTCCATGAAGCCTTTATAATCTCATACATATAAACATCAGTTAAATGTTGGTTATAATTGAAAAGAAGAAAACATTCATCTGTGCAGAGTGTTTCCTTATATCTGTTGTAAACAAAGCATTTAAAGACATCCACATAAAAAAAAGACTTCATTCTTAGTATCTTTGGTAGTTGTAAAAAAGTTTGCTACTTTTTACAAACATTTATATCCAATACGTATGTCACGGTACGAAATTTAAAGTCTAAATGCATCACCAATCACACAATACCGGTCGCCACAATTTTGTAACAGTTGAAAATCCTTTATCTATTGTCTGAAGATGTAATGCGAACCTGTTCTGTTATTATTATAATTTGCTACTTATTTATTATAATTTATTTGTCTGAAGTACTTAATATAGATTTCTAAAAATTATAAAAACCATTATTTATTAATAAAAATTACTTAGTTTGTATCTATGATCTGATAAAAGATTGTAAAACTTTCAATAAAATCAGATACAATCATGACAAACATGATTATATGCTATAGATGCATGTATATACAATCATGACTATCATAATTGCTGCTATAAGTCAGCAGATGGTGACATAAAGAATAGCACTGAAAAAAAGATGTATAGGTAAACTCTGTTATGAAAAGTCAATAGAATACAACACTGAATTTAAACTAGCATTCTAAAATAAGATAAAATTTATTATAATACACAATTGTTCATAAAAAGTTTCTGTATATTTTTAAGAAAAAAAGTTCTAATTTCAATTTCTCTGCAGATGAACTGACAGAAAACTTTGCCAGGGTGATATTTCCTCATTCAGATTACTTGATTGCTACAACTCTTTTGATAGTGGTATTCGCCTTAATTAATGACATTAAAAAAAGGTGAATATTTCTGTTTCAAATATGTGGTAGCAATCAAGTAATCTAAATTTAAAACAGCAAAACAAAACAATTGGCAACACTGCTGGTAGAATATTTTCAACAGCAGAAAGAATAGCCATTGTTTGTAGTCGTCTATATGGATTAACGCATGAACAAGCGCAGAGCTACTCAACTCTCAACTTCAGAATTCCAGAGTAGCTATTAAAAACTAGGTAAACAAATTCAAGGAATTGGTAGCTCTAAAGATGAAGACTGTGCAGGCAAACCTCCGATGATACCATATATTGTACAATGAGACCAAAAAACGGTTATGTGCAAACCCAAATAATCCACGCGAAGATTCAGAGGAAAGCTTGCTATTCCGCGTTCTACTATTTGAAAACACCACGTAACCATTTAAACAAACATGCCTGCACACCACCTTCAAACTGTGACTAAAATGAAACTGAGGATATCCAGCTCGGCAAGTTATGTGTTACGATTTACTGAAAACTGCGGGAAATAAAACTTCATGTGGGCGAAGACGTCCTGCACCGGTTCATATGGTAATCCCCGTAAACGAGTAAAAACAATGGCTATCCTTTCTTCTAGTGAAACCATTCTACCAGATCACATGCAAAGAAATTGGAATAGGAAATATTCCTTTAAAATGTATATATAGAAGTTATAAACACCATTAATATTTAAATATACAAGGTGCGTCTAAAATATTCAGCGAATGGTCTCCTAAGATAAAGAAAACGAAAGACACAAACAAAAAAAATCTTTATTGCTCTTCAAAGTAATCTCCATTAGCCCTAAAATTCTTTTGACAACGTTTGCAAAACTGCTGAAAACTATCAGCGAAGGTTTCGTTCAGAAGCGCTCGAAGCGTTGATGTCATACGTTGTTGAATTTTCGGTACATCTACCTTTCATGACTCACTTAAGGCGGGGAAACAAAAAAAGTCTAGAGTTGCCAAATCTGGAGAATATGATGGTTGAAGATAGACATTAACACGGCTCATCAACAGTTTCCTTTCCGTCGTGGAAAAGTTTGAACCACCCAAAACACATTTCTTACTCTCGATTGGTCCCACCGGGCTAAGATTTAGTGATTTTAACTGCAAGAGGCGCTTCCACATACGTCTGGCCATGCACGCGCATGTGTTCTTATACTGAGTTGTTTAAATATCGGACCATTCACCGAATTTTTTAGAAGCACCTTGTAGAATCTCATATGTTTAAATAATAAATTACGGGATCAAAGGGTGTGAAAAGCTATTTTCTGCGGAGAAGTTGAAAAAAGGGGGAATATGTAGGGAATGGTGATTATCAGTTTTTGGCGAGAGTAAGTAAAATGTTGCTTTGAGATCCGAAAACTATCGCATATTTGTGTATGTTGCCTTCAAGTCGCCAATGGCAACCGGATATTTCGTATTCAGCTGTATGTCATATTGTGTACGTTTATTAAATTGGTTCCCAATACATTCACATACATAAATGTGCGAGTTGGCTTGAGCCCATGATAGTAGAAAGCCAGTGCATTATCATTCTTATAAGGGATGTATAAAAATAATCTTCAAAACTTAGTCGTGACCACAAAATAGTATCAGAAGGCATTTCAGTGTGCGATGTGTCGACAAAAAATATGCTAACAATGTAATGTATTAACCTATTTATAAAGCACATTTTGATTTCTAGAAGGCCTAATTTTATTGCAAGAAATAATAAAACGGGAAAATAACAGCAACAAGATACACACACACAAACATATGTTTAAATTGAGCACTATTCCAAAAAACTATAATATTTTTAAACATTTTGTGACAGTAAATTACAAATGTTTCATGCAATGAAAAAAAAAAAAAAAAAAAAAAAAAACAATCACGATTCCTTTTTTTTTTTTTACATAGTTTTATTGCCATTCGTGGTTGTCTTTTAAAATCAACAATTCCATGACTCTGCATCAGTCTTGTCATATAACATAATGTCATTTCCCGTAATCGAAGTCTTTTGAGTGAAACCGATGTACAGTCCAACAATTTCATAATTTTATATACAATAGGTACACAGTTTGTGATGAATAAGACATCACGTATACTACGTTCAGACTAAAATGTTTTAAGGTACTTAAATTCAATGCGAGGGGAAACTGTACCGCGTTTATCAAAAAAATTTAGGGAAATATCATATGTAATTATATTTTGATTCTGTGAAATGCGATGACATTCCGAGAAGTGCTGGAAATATCCACCATCCATGTCTAAATAATACTGAGTTATACGCTCTATAATTTGAAATGTAGTTGTTAGAATCCAAATAATAAATACAGTTGATAATACATTACAGTATTATTAACTAAATCACAGTGCTCTTCTGCCATTTCTCGTGATATGTCCATATGTAATACAAATAAAAGTTAGTTTGTTGAAAATTATCTTCATCATTGTTAAATTTATAAACTAAAAATCAGGTTCAGTTTGGAGTGAGAACCCTTGTATTTTTTTTCACTGAAT
Source organism: Maratus michaelseni (assembly GCA_963931845.1). Lineage (NCBI taxonomy): Eukaryota > Metazoa > Arthropoda > Arachnida > Araneae > Salticidae > Maratus > Maratus michaelseni. The sequence goes on from OZ007592.1 coordinate 351,776,649, forward strand.
AAATACGATTCTGCTTTCTTATATAAAAAATGGCTTGTATTAACGTGTATATAGATGCTAACCTTCCATTTTTTAAAAATCAAATAAACATATTTTGAACCAGAAATTTTTTAAAATGAAATGTACCTTGTTTCTACTATCTTTAACCAAAGGTAAGACCTATCCCAAAAACATTTCAGGATACTCGTAATATAAGACCTACTCTGACCAACATACAATTATAAAAGACCTACACTTCCTAGATTTTATCAATAGATTTTTTTTTAATAACTATGTCAAAATGACGCAATTTTTCAACGACTTTTTTGCGCTGCCAGTAGAGACAGCCTCTAAACTATAATTTTGGAGCTGATAAATCAAAAGCTCATGAAAGCGATGTCCTTGTGACGCAATTATAAAAATATATATATAGTATATATCAGTTTTATGAATTAAAATCCACGCATAAATATAGATTGTTTTAAATGAGTATATCAATAGTTATAATTTGTTGTAAATGAATAAATGCAAATTGTTGTGTATGGGGGAGGGGGGGGGGAATGACATTCTTTGTAAATAACACCTATTGCATTATTTGGAGCAAAAATTAACATAAGACCCGGTCTTACTCTTTCGGGATGATACGGTAGGTATTACAGTTGTAGTATTTATTTAATTTCATTTCATTAAATTTTGTGGTACAAAATATGTTTATTTGACTTGAAAAAGCCGGAAGAGTGGCTGTGCATATAGTATTATCATTCTTAAAGGTTGTACTACCCTGCATAGAATGGATGATCTGCCTTAAGGCATTCCATTTTGGAATATTTCGGAAATGAGCTCATATATTAAGAACCACAGTCTTAAGTATGAGTTGAGTCGACCTTTTCCTGCAATTTAGCCTTAGAAACACGGAGTGGTTCAAAAGTTGACATTTTATATTTTTTTTAGTTAGAATCTGGACATTCTGAATTTTCTTCGGAGATTCACGGGTATAAAAAAAATATTTTCAAAATCAACGTATAATTTTTGCGATTTACAGAATATATTACATCGTTTTAATGTGAGAAATTCCTCTACAAATGACTATACGCAACATAAATTATACGTTTTCGACAATAAATTTTTGTAGCTTCGCACAGATAAACCATGTTTTACATCACAATATGTTGAATGTTGGTTTTCAAAATAAAATGAAAATTTTCAACTACTAGAACTCCTAAATATATATAGGAGCTTTAAACACTGCTGTTTGTTCAATTGTGTATTGTAAAATTCATAGGCGCAGGCAATAAAGTGTGGAGCGGAAGGGGGGGGGGCGGATATTGTCCCTTCCTGGATTTCAAATTTAATTAGCTATATTTTCTTTCAATAATCTGATTTGAAAAAAGAAAAGTAAAATTGAACCTACACAGTGACTTAAAATAACCGAACACTGATGAGAAAAACGATCTAAGAATGCTTTGTCAAGGGGGCTCTGTCCCCTGAACTCCTTGTGGAAGTTCATTTTTAGATCAAATTAAAGAATGTAGTACGGCCCATCAACAGAACGAAATCCAGGGCAATATTTTAAAACAGATGTGTTTCTATAGTAAGAATTGAAATAATTTCCCTCGTTTTCGTCAGGAGGGTGAGGGGCTGCCTTCTAAATCCCATTTAAGACAATATTTAAAAATATAAAAGTAAAAAATAAAATAAATAAATAAAGAACTAAAAATTATTTTTACGGGTGAGTTAAAGGAAAAGCTACCCCCCCCCCCCCCACACACACAGAAAAGCCTTAGTTTCTTCTCTTTGTATTTAATTATTTCAAGTGACTTGAGAAAAATAAATGTCAGTTTAAAAAAAAAAAAAAAATCAGAGAAAAAGAAATTTGTATTTTAATTTAATTTAGGAAAATTAAGGAGAGGCTATGGCCTTCTCGCCTCGCCTCTTTCTGCTGGCGCACTTGGAATGTAGTTCATTAATTCAATCAGTCATTCTATAAAGGGCACTAGTCCTATTTGTTTATTATAGGACAAGTACGCTTTCAAGAATGACTGGTTGAATTGTAATGTTACTCAAAACTTCTACGTAGGGAGGGGGATCAGTAGGCTATCTTCCGGGAGGTAGGCCCCACCCTCCGAAGAAGTGTCTGAAAGAAACACTGATGTCTGACAATGTGAGAAATTCAACCATAATTCCGGGGTCATCCCGTTTAGAAACTTAAACTAAAAATCTTATCTATTTTAGTCTGAACGTAGTATTTAGACTAGATGATTTTGCATCAAAGAATGAGCAATGAGCAATTAGTAGAATCACGCCTTGACTGCATTCGGTAATCTGGCCGCTTTGCCACCTCTTCTGCTAAGTATAGCTCCTTTTCTGGCCGTGAGTCCTATGCATTCTCTGTCACAGCAGACAATTTTGCCCTCACAGAGTCTGTACTTGTCTCCGATGGACAGAGGGAAATGGCACCTGGAGCAAGAGAAACAGCGGAGGTGATAGACGTGGTCCTGGGTTTTCATCACCATCTCGTTCGGTGGAATAGTTTCGTGGCAGGAATAACAGATGCCATTTCGACCAAATAATCTGAAATGAGAAGAATAAAAGTATAAATAGTTTCTTAAAAAACTTTTATCAGTGTTTATCTTAAAAATCATGCCTAAATCAATGACTGCAATTCATGCTGTTTCAAAACATTTCCGTTAAGATTCGTTAATTTTGAGTGGCCCCCGATCATGGAAAATCCACCACTTTTATTTACGCTTGGTAGAAAGCGCAAACGAGTGAATTTATTAAAAAATATATAATTTTTACTCTGATATTTTTTAGGATATGGCAACAGGAAAAAAAAAAACATTGATTAGATCCTATTTGACTGAAACGTTCAACGAAATCTTGCCAAATAATCGATAGCAACCAGATATGTCTTCTATTGTTGGAAAGGCCCACCAATGATATTTCTTTTTGTGATGGCATGTTTGTTCATATTAATTTGTTCAATTTATTTTCTTTTAGTTTCTACAAAACCAGCAAGTGGCATTTAATTTGCGATCGGATATAGGGTGCAGTTATGAAAGTGATGTGTATACACATAGGAAAGTCAGTATGCGCTACATAATGAGTCCACTCGTAGCTCCCTAGTGGCGAAGGGCAGAACTTAGTGATTCTAGATCGACATTTTTTTGAAATATGAGAAAAAGTCAATTAGGAAGTTGTTCAGCGTGATCGATTTAGTCCGAAATGACATTCCATGTGCATGAATAGCCAAAATCGAATGCGGAAAGTGAAGCTGTATCGATTCCTATCGATACTGCTATATTGATTACATTACAGATAAGAATAGGGCCAGAACATGTTTAAGACAAAAGAAACAATTTCATTGTCTATGAGTAAATTCGTCACCGCCATCCGCAAATCGTATGTTCTTACTGGAAGATGTTCTTACCTTTACGCAAAACGCAGCAGCTGACATTCGCATTTTTCTCTTTAGGTTATTCATACACACACAGTGTCATTTACTACTAAACAGAAGACGCAAAACAATTTTATTATTATACTAGCTGTTATCCGTGACTTCGTTCACGCAACATTAAAAGAAGAATAAATACAATTATTGAGCAAAATATTTCACTCCCGATAATTAAAAACGTTAATAATTAACTATTTATCACATTTCATAGGAGACAATGCGGTATTTTTTGTTATAGGGACCTTGACATAACCCAGTCTTAAAAAAGTGAAATTTTGTGCCAAATAATCGCGAAAATGAAATTGCAACCAATGCAAAAAGGAGGGCCAAATAAAATCGTGGAAATAGACGAATTGGGTAAAAAGAAATGTCAATTTTACCTGATAAACAATTTTACTTTTAAAGCCTTTGTGAAACTTTTTAACAGCCATCCTTCACAAAAACATTAATTGGAAATAGTACATGCTTTTTCTTTAAATTCAATTCTGCCTCCTTGGTTTAATGTATAGCTGAAACAAATCTTGTTTTCTAAATAACAGTATGTTGACAGGCAATTTTTGTTCTCCAGAATAAATTGATTCATGAAGTTTGAATATGTGAAAATATGTTTTTATTTTTCGGATAATTTATTGAAATCAAGATTTTGTTTTCACCATCTATTCAAAGTGAAAATAAATTCTGTTTTTCAGTTTTAATGAGAAAATGGTGTAAAAAATATACTGATCTGTTATATTTCTCCTTTTTTTATACACAAATATGGAGTAATTTGCTTTCCATTTGTACAGAAACGTCGTTAAAATTTATTAAAAAAAAAATTGCATCTAATTTAAAATTTTAAATTCTGACAGTTTGTGTGACATCCTCGGATCCATGATAACCGGTATTAAGTAAATCGCGTTGCGTTCGATAGTCTAGGAGTAGTTGCGAAATACAAACACACGGTCAGATTTTAATATAATAGATTCGTGTTCATTTTCCTTTTCTTAAAATTATGATGTGATTTTTAGCAGAAAACTCTCATCTGTATATAACGGATACTCATGCTTAATTATCAGTATAGATAAAAAACATTTAAATTTTTCGTTAGAAATATGGCGTGAAACTCATCTACTTTCTATGCTTACTGATCATTGTATTATTAATGTAAGGAATTGATTCACACTCATTTAAAAACATATTGGAAAATTCACGTTTTATTTCAAATATTACGTCCCTTTTCCCCCCAAAGAAATCCCTTTTTAATGACATAATTCTTGTTAATTTTCTTTTCCAGGCAATTAATTTCAGTACTGGCATAGGGGAAATTATGTTACCTTAACGAATAATATTAAATCTTTAGGTTTTATCAACAAAAATGGAACTATTAACATTCGTCATTTTTTTTAGGTTATCGAGTAATTTCTTTTAGTTTTAAGAATGAAAATAAATATTTCTCGCTATCCATGACATCATTTTCGACATGGATAATTTTGCGGAGCATATTATTGACATTTGCTAACCATTTTCTTTTGAAACTTCTTTTTACTTTTTAAAAATGTAAATAAAAAATACGGTATAGTTATATTAGCCCTGCGCAGACGGTAAAACGCCAAGCATTGTTACCATACAAAAGAAAAAAAAAAGAAAAAAAGGTGAAGAAAAAACACAAGATCATTTTATTTCACCAATCAAAGCATATCCGCTTTATTTTCGATGTATAACGACATATTCGCCTGTTTCCTCTGATTACGCATATTGAAACCTTGTATTATTATCAAAAACAAAAAAAGTACTTTTTATTTCTAATAATATTATTTAATCTTCTTTTTAATTCTTTATTTTTTTTATTTCATTTTCATTTTTCACGTGAAAATTTTTCAATTGAAACTAAATTGTTGAGTGAAAATTATTATTCCGGGTTTTGAATTAGTTTTGGCAACGATAAAGTATTAGCAACGGTAAAGTAAATTTAACCATTTTAAAATATTATACAAAAAAAAAATTCCATTTATTCTCTATGAAAATAACGAAATTTTGAATAATTAAGAAAAATATTTGAATAAAATAAACAAAAACCAGCCTATGTTCATTTGAAGGTTATAATCAACCTATATACAAAGATGAAGGATCATTAAATACTCTATTTTGACGCTGCCTTCAGCCTAACATTTGCACACAATCAGATTTATAATATTAGTAGCTGTTAACCGTGACTTCGTTCACGTAACATTAAAAGAAAAATAAATGTACTAATCAAGCAAAATATTTCACTCCCGATAATTAAAAACGTAAATAATTAACTAACTCTTTATCACATTTCATAGAAGAAAATACTATATTTCTTTGTTATAGGGGCCTTGACATAAATCAATTTAAAAAAGGTAAAATTTTGTGCCAAATAACCGCGAAAAGGAAACTGCAACCAATGGAAAAAGGACGGCCAAATAAAATCGTGTAAATCGACGAATTGGGTAAAAAGAAATGTCATTTTTACCTGATAAACCATTTTACTTTTAACGACTTTGAGAAACGTTTTAACAGCCATCATTTAAAAATAATACATTGGAAATAGTATATGTATAGTATTATAGTATAGTATCGTATAGTATAGTATAGTATAGTATAGTATAGTATAGTATTTTCTTTAAATTCAATTCTTGTGAATAGGGAGGAATAATTCTACACCTAAATGCAAGAAGCTTCAAATGCAAAGATTTTGCAGCCCAAAATTACATGCAAACGTAACACTTAAATTGCAAAGCTTTTTGCAACCCAAAATTATATGAAAACATTACTTTTGCATGTAATTTTCATTGCAAATTAACATTTATTACGGTTCAAATTAAAATTAATTTGGGTGCAAATTACATGTAAATGTTACGTTTGCATGTAATTTGGGGTTGCAAAAAGCTTTGCAATTGCAAGTGTTACGGTTGCATGTAACAGCAAATTTGTGTCCTTAGTTTAATCTATAGCAGGGCTCCCACTTAACTTTTGCAGTTAAAAATGGAAAAAAGAGACCATTTTTTTCAAAAAAGGGGACCAAAAGGGACCATTTTTTTTTTCAAAAAAGGGACCGAAAAGGACCACATATTTGTTAAGAAGGGACCTATTCCGGCAAATCACAAATAAAATAAACACACAACACCCTCCTCCCTCCCTTATTTGTTACTTATTTATAAATGTTCAAAGTATAATTTGTTATATTTGCTCCGATTCAAATTCACTTAATTCTGAAATTCATTATCTGAAAGATCAGAGATTACAGAGATTACAAACTTCTATTATTAATACAACTTTATTTGAATTACAATGGTCAGTCAGTAAGTTAGTTGCACTGTTTAAGAAAACATGATCGACATTTTACAATAACTTTATTTGTATCCTAAAGTTTCATGTAAAATCTACTTTTCAACATCCATTATTTAAACATTTATCGAGACATGACACAAGTTTTTTAATGGCTTCTGCAAAGAAATCCTGTCCAATATCCAGCAATAACTTTATGCACACTTACATGAGAAATATTAATTTCATTTGAGATTTCGTCTATTGTTATGCGTCTGTTTGCAAAGATGCATTCACGAGAGCAGCGATCTCATAATTTTATGCAGGTGATGGTCCTTCCGTTGCGCTCAGCGTCGTCAATATCTGTACGTCCATTCTAAAATGTGTTGCACTGCTTCGCGATAACTTTATGTGACAGCATTTTCACTATACACTTCATGAAACTGATGATAAATTTCAATGCAGTTACACCTTTTCGCCCACAAAAAATGAATCGCTGCATTCATTTCCCATTTGGATGCCACTTGCAGCTGCCGAGATATGTTTACAACTGATTATCAGATAAACTGAAACTGCTGTGTGAAAGCCGAAAATCATATTTACACAAAATGAAAAACGGCAATTTTCATATCCTTATGATGGAACAAAAAATTTGAAAGTTTTGTAACCTACTGATGATGTCTGTGTGCTGATTTTAGCAGGACTGATTGAATTTCATGAATTTTCCCATGATCATTTGAAGAAATTCATGTTTCTTTTGCAATCCTTTGACGAAATTTGCATTTTTTTTTGCAATCCTTTGACGAAATTTGTGATGTTTTCGCGATCTTTTGACGTAATTTACGGTGCTTTCATGAACCTTCGACAAAATTCGCGGTTTCTTCACGATCTTTTCACGAAATTCACAATGTTTCTGCAATCTTGTCACGAAATTCACAATCTTTTGACGAAATTAGTGTTCTTTTTCGCGATTTTTTGAAGAAATTAGTGATATTTTTGACGTACTTCGCGATCTTTCGACGTAATTCGCATTATTTTCGCGATCTTTTGACGTAATTCGCGTTATTCTCGCGATCTTTCGACGTAATTCGCGTTATTCTCGCGATCTTTCGACGTAATTCGCGTTATTCTCGCGATCTTTCGACGTAATTCGCGTTATTCTCGCGATCTTTTGACGTAATTCGCGTTATTCTCGCGATCTTTTGACGTAATTCGCGTTATTCTCGCGATCTTTTGACGTAATTCGCGTTATTCTCGCGATCTTTTGACGTAATTCGCAGGTATTTTCGCGATCTTTTGACGAAATTTGCGGGTTTTTTCGCGATATTTTGACGAAATTTGCGTTATTTTCGCGATCCTTTGACGAAATTTGCATTTTTATCGTGATCTTTTGACGAAATCCGTGTTATTTTCTCAATCCTTTGACGAAATTCGCGTTATTTTCTCGATCTTTTGACGAAATTCGCGTTATTTTCTCGATCTTTTGACGAAATTCGCAGGTATTTTGCGATCTTTTGACAAAATTCATGGTTTTTTAGCGATCTTTTGACGAAATTAGTATTTTTTCGCGATCTTTTGACGGAATTTGCGGTTTTCGCGATCTATTGTTGACGAAAATCCCATTGTTTTCGAGATTCTTTGACGAAATTTGCGTTTTTTCGCGATCTTTTGACGTAATCCGTGTTATTTTCTGAATCCTTTGCCGAAATTCGCGGTTTTTTATCAATCTTTTGAAGAAATTAGTGTGTTTTTTTGCGATCTTTTGAGAAAATTTGTGTTTTTTTACTTTCTTTTGACGAAATTCGTGGTTTTTTCGCGATCCTTTGACGAAATTCGTGCTTTTTCGCGATTCTTTGACGAAATTAATGACGTTTTCCCGATCCTCGAAACGCGCGATTTTTCCGCGAGGCATGGCTAAATACCGAATATCAATAAAATTTAAAATAAAGGTCGATTAACAGTATCGAAAAACGGACTTAAGGGACCTAATGATGAAAAAACGGGCCAAAACGGACTTTAAGCAAAAAAACGGACCAATTCCTTAAAAACGGACCTAGTGGGAGCCCTGCTATAGCTGAAACAAATCTTGATTTTTTGACAATATGCTGACAGGCGATTTTTGCGCTGCAGAATAAATTGATTCACAAAGTTTGAAAATGTGGAAATATTTTTTTAATTTTCGGAAATTTTACTGTAATCAAGATTTTTTTTTTCACCAACTATTCAAATTGAAAATAAAATAATATTTTTTCAGTTTTAATGAGAAAATGGCATAAAATATATTAATCCGTTTTATTTCTCCTTTTTTATCCTCAAAAATGGAGTAATTTAAGTACCATTTTTAGAGAAATTTCGTTAAAATTTACAAAAAAAAATATTAATATCTCGGAATCTAATTCAAAATTTTAAATTCTCCGAGTTTATATGACATCCTTGAATCAATGATAACCGGTGCTAAGTAAATCGCGTTGCATTAAGAGGAGTAGTTCCGAAATACACACAGTCAGATTTTAACTTAATAGACTTGTGTTCAATTTTCTTTTCCTGATAATCTTACTGATGCTTGTATTATTAATCACAGAGTTCAGAGAATAAATAGAGATGAAATGTTCATGTTTGGCGTGATGCTGAAAATGCAACCCTACAGTCGGCCCAAACAACTGGCGGCTTGCTTTGAAAACCTCTCCCCGTCCAATGAATCCAGTCATTGTTCAGTGTGCAGCCTCTCTCCATCCAATGAAGTCAGCTTTTGGGCCTAATGATTTCAGCAATAACTGGCTTCATATTGCAAGCCGATTTTACGGTTCATTACTTCTCTATTCTTTCACTGTACTCAGTTATTATTAATGTATGAAATTGATACACGCTCCATTTGAAACATATTTAAAAAATCCCGTTTTATTATGACGTCACTTTGATCCCAGAGAAATCTCTTTTCAATGATATAATTCTTGTTAATTTTCTTTTCCTGGCAATAATGAGTCACATCTGTTTGTAACTGATATTCAAGCTTATTATTAATCAGTATCAAAAAAATATTTCAGTTATTCATCTTAAATATGACGTCCATTATGTATATACTTTTATTATACACTGATAGTCATGCTCTTTGTAATATTACGAATATTTGAAAATACATGTTTATTTATGACGTCATATTTGTGCAAGCCATGAAGGATCCTTTTCATAGTTCCATGGTTCAAGCGAAATCTTTTTCTTAATAATATAATTATTGTTAATTCTTCTTTCTAATTATAACGCAGTTTTTGACAGAAAAAGATCTTTTCAATGTAACCTATATTCATACTTCATGTATAATAACAAATACTCCATATTGTTGTTTCAAATATCACAGAAATTCATCTTCTTTTGAATTATTTTAATTTTTCACGTGAAAATCGCTCAATTGTAACTTAATTATTGAGGAAAAATTATTTTTCCGCATTTTTTTTTTTTATTGGCAACTATCAAAGCCTTAGCAACGATAAAGTAAAATGGTTAAATTTTATCTAAAAATGTCCATTGATTCTCTATGAAAATAATCAAATTTTGAATTATTAAGAAAAGTATTTGAATAAAATAAACAAAAACCAGTCTATGTTCATTTCCGGGTTATAATCCACCTATATGCAAAGATACAGGGCCATTAATTTCTCCATTTTGACGCTGGCTTCAGCCTAATATTTGCACACATATTTGCACTATAATATTATTAGGATATCCCTCATATATTCTAGATAGTATAACTAAATTCTTCATTTCGCCGCTATGGGCACTTCGAGTGGTCTCATTGTGTAGTGCATGCTACTTAGTGAAGCTCCTTTATAAGTTGTAGCTCCAAATCCTACAAACCCGTTCACAAATTAAATGCTGCATAATTTATATTATTTCCACCCTGTATAATGGGAATAAGGTCTTACAATTTGTAAAGGAAAATAGTTTTTTTTAAACCTACATTAATAAATAAATGGTAAGAGTCTCCCCATCAGCACTGTATTATTTTCTTTCAGTAATTAGAAATAAAAAATTAAAAAATTGTTAAAATAAAATTCAAAGCTGCTGCTATTTTTTTTTTTTTTTTTTTTTTTAATTTTCTCAGATTAACTTGTAATTTTCAGTTTAACAATAGATACTAGCGAGATTTTGTTTTGGTTGGAGAACTAGTACTATCACTAGAGACTTTTGCATAGCCGAATTTTAATTCTAATAGTCCTGTGCATAACATTTAGTACAGAAACAGTATCCAATGTGTTAATCGATAATTTTATTAATTTTTCGATCAAGCGGACTCAGAGACCGCTCAGAGTATCTATACGACAATTTTTGTCACATCCGTTAAGGGTTAATTTCATTCTGCTATTTAGAAATATAAGATTGCCCCCATGAAAGTAATTATTTCGTAATTTTTAACAATTTAACCAAACATTAAGTATTGTCTAGTTTTAATAACATAAATCGCAATTTTATTATCCTTTTTAAAACGAGCAAATAGTTTGACCCACTCATCTTTGGTATAATTAAGTTCAATATAGAATTTCGAAATTGTTGACGAAAGAAGCCGTCAACTTATATACACTATTTCAATTTTGATGGTTTTAAATTAACTTCTTAAAAAGTAGAAGATATCTGAATCATTTTATCCCAAACCTATATTAATCTGCAAATTGTTAACCATCGTCGAGTGGCTTAACACAATACAGTTAATAGGATTTTTCAATGGTGATAACAATCACAAGTAAGCTGGATACAACTGAGGCTAAAATTTTTACTGAATCATTCATCTGTAACACTCCCACGATTCACACAGCCCAGTTACCTGAAGATTATTTTCATCAACTAGAATACCTCATAAAACACATTAACGAACATTTTATTTCATTTTCTCTCAGCGACTTTTCTTCATTATACATACTCGAATAAGAATGCTTCAGATGTTCTTTTCCTGAAGGGAAAAATATACTTTGGAAAGCAAAATATTTCTTTTTTCGCAAAGGAGATGAACATCCTTCATTAGAAAACTGGCGAGGGAAGAGATTAAAGAAATTAATTTGTTCAAATTCATTTGCAAGCAACCGAGTTGGTCTGTAATGTTCGACCAAGTATTTTGTCCTTTTGGATCTAAAATCATTGAGTGAAGTACAAAGGGAACACAGCAATCGGAAAAACCTTATAAAATAGAGAAGTAATAGGTTTTTTCCTTATTTTATACTCGCGTTCAGAAAATAATAAAGAACCAAGTAAAAAATAATAAAGAAAGGCAACCTTTCCGTCTTTTGTATTCGGAAACTCGTAATAACGTTCTTTATTGAATACCGGCTGCAATTTCATCGAACAAAAGTGATTTCCCATCGAACATCATGCATCTTTTAAAAGGAAAGTAATTTATTTTTACTTTTCTTCTTATTCCGCTGCGGCGATTTGATTTTGAAAGCTGATGGGCGGGAAAAAGTTTCTAATATTGCCAGAGACTTTTAAACATCCGCCAAACGACTTTTTAAAAGCGGCTGCAAATATTTCTCACCGCCGTGGTGGCAGCAGCAGCGTAGATTAACGCGCGTGCGGAGCCTTGTAAATTAATATTTGGCACTTGCTAACAGTCGGCGGGGGTTTTCCAATTTCCCCTTCTAATTACGACACCTCGCGTGCCTTAGCCCATGAGCCGGATTTTATTTGCTTTCAATTTGTAGCAAACGCGTCCCCAAACGATTTTTTCTTTTCCCGCGCTTTCTTTATTATTATTTTCGGATTTTCCAACCGTAACTGCAAGCAGAAGAAGCACGGGCGACTTTTAATCATCTCTGCAGACGAGATTGGTTCGGGACGATGTTTAATTTGAAGCCGGTGGATGATTGAAAGCTGGTTCCAAGTATGAGCCTCCATTGTGAGCGACGCAATAAACGCCTGCCTCGTAATTTCGGGGCCTCTATTGAACTTTCGATCAGTTTTCCTCGCACCTCACCTCTCCCTTTACTCCTCTCTCGACCGAGAATTCTTGCGTGTCAAATTGTTAAGGGCATTTTTTTTTCTACTTCGTTTTAATTTTTTTCTATTCATTTTTTCCTCTGTTGTTGTTTGCTGGGTGTAATCGGACTGCAAATGAAAATTAGCTTCGAGAATGTGGCAACAGTAAAGAATTTCATTTCAATTTCATTTTAGAGAGAATTGTGTTAAAGCTATTTCATTTCTTTTCTCGCTTCTTAATGTTGATTTTGTTGAAATAAAGCTACCAGAAGAGTCATAAATACATCTTTATTAATTTACACGATATGATGCCTTTTTAATACACTTAAAAGATGAAAATTTAAAAAAAAAAAAAAAAAATGCGAGTAATGATATTGTTTATTTGAAATAAATGACTGAATATCTCAATAATAAATAACTTATTTTATTTAAAGAATGATGTTATTTTGTATCAGAAAATTAATTTTCGAATTAATGGAAAAAGAAAAAATGATATTGCCTTTACATGACTAATGAAATAAGTCAAGAACATATGTTAAACGTATCTGAAATTAATTTGGCAAGGGAAAGATTACCATTTATCAAACTGGAACCGAAAATATATATATAAAAAAATATATATATATTTAAAACATTTTTCACGATATTACAGGTAATAAATATTAGAAAAATAGATATATTTTTAAAAGTTGCCACAATCATAATTTTTTCATCAAAACTGTTTCATTATTTCAACATAATTCTGATTATTTTTTTAAATGATTAAAATACACTACAGATGTTTAAATTACACATAAAATACAATTTCTGATTCTCTATTATTATATTTAGAAATTTATAAAATATTGAAATAGTATTTGTAAATTTTATTTATAAACCAAAATCACAATACAATAAAACATGCGAAAGCAGAATTGCAAGGAACCGGGAATTTTTTTTTGTTTTAAACAGGTTTTCTTTTTAGTAGGTAAAATTGTATGGTATTCTTGTATCGGATACTATGAAAAATTTTCATTTAAGGTAAGATTCCGTTATAGATTTTGTTTATAATGCATGACTTTAATATAGATCCAATTTTAAGCAGTTGCATTGATCAATAAACATTTTGAAAAACAGAAGGAAAATATTGTGATTAACAAATACTATTAAGGATTACATTACTGCTTTTTGTATCATTACCAAAATTACATAAAATGTAAATTTGGTAATGATACAGAAAGCGTCACTTTTATGAGACATGTACATTGTTGCAAAATAAATTAATCTAAAAGAGGGGGAAAAAAGCAATTTATGCGCACCATAAAAATATAAGAGTAATAAGTTATATAAACTTTTCTTTCTGGCATAATTTCATAAAATAGGATATGTAATATTTTTCAAACAAAAATAGTAGAAAATGCTAGTACTTGCAAATCATTGTGGTGGATTCCCTGTGTTTTGTATTTATTTTTACAAATTAATATTTATCTAATTAATCTAAGAAAATGTTAATGATTTAAGGATCAGGTGCTTTTGAAATGTTAAAATTAACGAAAGTAAGCTTATCTTAAAGAATTACTAGATCCACTTCTGCAAAATTTTAAAAGGGTAGTTAAGGAACCACTCTCTTAAATTTTGCTTTACCTTAAAATAGAAAAAAAAAACCAGTTTAATTGTAGTTAATTTTAAGTCTTAAATAGATACATATTGTCAAAAAAGTTGAAGTACTGAACTCAGAATAACATTAACGTAATTCAGCCGTATGTGTAATATATATATATATAAAAAAAAAAAAAGAAATTAGGAAACTTAACATAAGCAGATATACAGGGTGTCTCAAAAATCTTGAAAAACGCTTTTTTAACTGTTGGAGATATGTATGCAATGTAAATTGCAAAAGCGTTTAAAATAAGGTAGAAATTATTACTTGGATGAAATAGCCCAGCTATTATTTTTCGAAAAGTTACACTTTTTAAATTTTTACAGGGTCTTTGACTACTGTAAGTTATATTGTGACGGGTCCGATGTTATAGGTATGAAGATAGGTAGCGCTGGTCTTCAAAATGGAACCGCTCTCATTCATCGTAATAAATGTATTTAATACATTTTGTACATCAACAACAAAATACATATTCTTGAATAAATGAAAATTCACAACGATAAATAAAAAAAAGGGGTTCGCTAAACTTTTAATCTGGCATCAATTAAAGTCAAGTCCAGTTCTCCTTAAAGTCTATGCCCACAGCGCGAAATAGTCTAAAAGTCCACTCAAAGATTAGCGGGAGGAGATAGTATCTTCCCGCTAGCTGGTAACCCTTCACAAAAACTTCTCGGAGTCGATATACACTTGCAAATGGACGGGAATACGTATTCTCGCCGTACTAAAGAAACAGGAACAGTTCTCACTCCGTAGACACGGCTCACATCAAGGCCATCTTGGTATATTGAGACAGCCCTGCTCACATACATCAAACTCAAAGCATTAGCCAGAGAAAGGCTTTTCCGACGGGGATATTATATAATCGCCGACGTGTTCCACTTCCTGTCCAGAGTTACGACTCTGCTTTGCAGAGTCAGATCAACTGAATACTATTTCAATCACTAACTACTCCTACAAGGGTATTCTAATATATCTTCTGTTTTTCGCCTCGAAACAATAGAGGTTTCTCTAGCGTCTAGTCAGTGGTAGCTCTGAAAAATTAGGTCACCGAGAAAGTCTGCTATCATTGGAGAATAATTATTTCTCACAGTGTCATCTCGATCACCTGTTTCACTTTACTCCGTGTCTTTCTTGTGGGGTCTCGCGGCATGATGAAAAGCACACCACCTGGATCATTCTATTGTCGTAGCTGTCTTTGTAACATCGAGATGAAAGATGGGTGAAGATGAATCGAAACGCTTGATATTTACAGGCGGATTTGTAGACTCTGTTAAAATTCTGAGGAAAATCTATTTTACTTGGGATTCTCCTATGCTGGTTTTTGGGCTGCACACAGGAGTTTCGAGTGAGATATTGTGGATTTCTCCCAATATTTAGAAAACATTTCTCCAAGCTCTAAAAAGTAAAACAGTAAAAATTCCATTCTTTAATGATCAAAAACTCACACCGCGTTATGGTACTTTGCTTTCTGGCTTTAAAAATGGACAGGCGATTTTTTAAATCCGGAGAGCTCCAAAATTCACAAACTTTAAAGTTTCATAACATGGTAAGTTTTGGTAGTAAAAGAAAGGAATTTTTACTACTGTATTTATCAGAGCATTACATTTTTATTCCTAAACTAGGGGGTCTACCCCCTGCGAGCTACGCTCGCCAACCCCCGCTCAGACTTCGAAGTCTCTAAAAACATGACAGCGTGCTTTGTTTTAAAAATATTGGTAAATCTGTAATTGGGTTGCCATGCTTTTAACTTTTTAATGGGGCATTTTTTGATTACCATGGCCTCATACACAGCTGAGACTGTTTTCGGGATTGATAAGTAAAATCAGTTACAACTTAAAACTCAGCTTGTATAAAATGGCTAGGTTTAAATTGTGGCTACCTCTCGGACTTTTATAACAACGTTCTGTATTCTATTCTTCCTTTGCGTTTAAGGATGAGAAAAATTCCATCTGCTTGTGAATAACATAGAACCACGGTATTGAAAAGTACTGTTAAGACATTTTCAGTAACAGGTTTTAATTTTCTCTCTATTTTAGTGCACCATCATGCATATTTTCATGTTATTTTAAATATGTAAATTATTTATTTTAATTAATATGTATATACGAATTTTCTAATAATTATTTATCATTACGAAATTAATTAAATATTTTGTGCATGCATGCTTGCATTTATTCGGCATCAATTGATGACATATTTAAATAAATTTGCTATCCGCGATAATTTTACACCTTGTTATGTCACTTGAATATTGTCCATAAGAAAATCGGGTACTTTTCCAGTATAGGATCCTTTGCTTTTCGGTTTGGCGTAATTAGAGCTTCGAAAAGGGGATAGATTCGTTAATATACATAGATTTGTTGCCAAAAGTTATGAAAATAAACCCAATGAGCTTTTGGTGCTTTTCTATTATAGGGGTCTTGACGCTTTTTTAAAAAGCTTGGCGCAATTCGGGCATCAGAAAGTGAGATTTGGTGCCAAATGACATAAACAGCCATGGAAAAAAATTCGACGATTTTTTTGTTTATATGCGTATTTTAATTATACGTATATTATTATTGTTTTTTCTATACAAATTACTTCTGATTATATATAAAATAGAATAAATGACATTTTACGCTAAACAAATTGTATAAATATTTTTTTGCTCCTTTCTTTTGCGTTTACATAAATGACGTCATTTGGACGAATTTATTCAAAATATTTTCAGTTTATAAATTAAATTAAATGCTGACAGACGATTGAATCCTAACGATAGAAATGTGATTTTTTTTTTCAAATTTTCCTGAAAAATATAATTTAATCACAATCTTGTCTTCATTATCGATTGAAATAAAAGATAAATTCAATTTCAATTTGAAAATGACGAATAAAAAGAAATAAATAATCCCTATCGGGATCCTTTTCAATTTTTTTCCCCTTTTTTGTCACAAAAAACTGAGTAATTAGTTGCCATCATTACAGAAATGTCATTAAAATTAGAAAAAAATTAATATCTCGAAAACTAATTCCAATTTCAAAATTCTATTACCAGTTTTGACATCCGCGGATTTTTATGGACAATTGGTATTAATTTCACCATCAAGCGTTTAATATTTTATTAAAAATAGCCCTGAAACATAATCAGTCGTTTCATAAAATCGTTTCATAAATTCGTTTCATAAAATCGTTTCACAAATTTGTTTCATTAGGATTTTATATATACTAGGGGGCTCAGCCCCCTACTCGCTAACGCTCGCCAACCCCCCCGTGAATTGTGAATTCAGTGTTGAATTCAGACACTTTTCCCCGGGAGGGATTTCTGGTGCTCCGGGGGGGGGGGGAGGGGGGCATTATAGACTTCCGAGGGGGAAATTGCAATTTTTGACACTTGAAAGTATAAAATCTCAAATCTTCCGGGGGGAATGTCCCCCCCCCCGGGCCACCCCCTGAATTCAACACTGTTGCGAAACAATTCACATTGAGAACGCTAGGCGGTTCCAGCTCGCTTCGCTCGCTCACCCCTTTTTATTTTTGCAGTAATTCTAGCCGGAATAAGTACTACCATAAATCAGTTGAACATATGGAATTGACAATTTTTTTTAATTTAAAAAAGTAATTGAACTCCGCTGAAAACACAACTAAAAACGCATTTAGTTGGAGCTACTAATGAGCATATAAATCATTTAAATACTATGAATAAAGGATCTTGGAAACATAATTTGTTTAAAACTTATTGCACCTGTAATATTGTACAACACGGCTTATTCATTT